>CM055125.1:360879441-362138175 GCA_029206835.1 Rana muscosa | reverse complement strand
ACATGGCCAACTCGGGCATCTGTTAAGAGACTTGGACAACCAAGTGTAGCTAGAAGAGCCTCCTTGCCCCCATTTTGGAGACCTTGGTTCTGAGTGAAGAAAGCAGCATTTGCCCACTCCTAAATTCATCAGCTCCATCTTGGGTGTTTGCCCTTGACTTCCTGTCGCAGCCCAAAAAATGCTCGGCCATCCATCTGCATGGCTTTCTCGGTTCCAAAGAGTGTTGTCAGCCTTTTCGCGCTTTTACGCCCACATGGCCAACTCGGGCAGCTGTTAAGAGACTTGGACAACCAAGTGTAGCTAGAAGAGCCTCCTTGCCCCCATTTTGGAGACCTTGGTTCTGAGTGAAGAAAGCAGCATTTGCCCACTCCTAAATTCATCAGCTCCATCTTGGGTGTTTGCCCTTGACTTCCTGTCGCTTGCCTGGGAAATGCAGGGCACACCTCTCCCTGGTGGTCTAGTGGCTAGGATTCGGCGCTCTCACCGCCGCGGCCCGGGTTCGATTCCCGGTCAGGGAATTCTTCTTTGCCCCGGTAGTAGCTGGACTCCATCGTCTGGGCTTCTGCTTCGTAGAGCCCAAAAAATGCTCGGCCATCCATCTGCATGGCTTTCTCGGTTCCAAAGAGTGTTGTCAGCCTTTTCGCGCTTTTACGCCCACATGGCCAACTCGGGCAGCTGTTAAGAGACTTGGACAACCAAGTGTAGCTAGAAGAGCCTCCTTGCCCCCATTTTGGAGACCTTGGTTCTGAGTGAAGAAAGCAGCATTTGCCCACTCCTAAATTCATCAGCTCCATCTTGGGTGTTTGCCCTTGACTTCCTGTCGCAGCCCAAAAAATGCTCGGCCATCCATCTGCATGGCTTTCTCGGTTCCAAAGAGTGTTGTCAGCCTTTTCGCGCTTTTACGCCCACATGGCCAACTCGGGCAGCTGTTAAGAGACTTGGACAACCAAGTGTAGCTAGAAGAGCCTCCTTGCCCCCATTTTGGAGACCTTGGTTCTGAGTGAAGAAAGCAGCATTTGCCCACTCCTAAATTCATCAGCTCCATCTTGGGTGTTTGCCCTTGACTTCCTGTCGCAGCCCAAAAAATGCTCGGCCATCCATCTGCATGGCTTTCTCGGTTCCAAAGAGTGTTGTCAGCCTTTTCGCGCTTTTACGCCCACATGGCCAACTCGGGCAGCTGTTAAGAGACTTGGACAACCAAGTGTAGCTAGAAGAGCCTCCTTGCCCCCATTTTGGAGACCTTGGTTCTGAGTGAAGAAAGCAGCATTTGCCCACTCCTAAATTCATCAGCTCCATCTTGGGTGTTTGCCCTTGACTTCCTGTCGCTTGCCTGGGAAATGCAGGGCACACCTCTCCCTGGTGGTCTAGTGGCTAGGATTCGGCGCTCTCACCGCCGCGGCCCGGGTTCGATTCCCGGTCAGGGAATTCTTCTTTGCCCCGGTAGTAGCTGGACTCCATCGTCTGGGCTTCTGCTTCGTAGAGCCCAAAAAATGCTCGGCCATCCATCTGCATGGCTTTCTCGGTTCCAAAGAGTGTTGTCAGCCTTTTCGCGCTTTTACGCCCACATGGCCAACTCGGGCAGCTGTTAAGAGACTTGGACAACCAAGTGTAGCTAGAAGAGCCTCCTTGCCCCCATTTTGGAGACCTTGGTTCTGAGTGAAGAAAGCAGCATTTGCCCACTCCTAAATTCATCAGCTCCATCTTGGGTGTTTGCCCTTGACTTCCTGTCGCTTGCCTGGGAAATGCAGGGCACACCTCTCCCTGGTGGTCTAGTGGCTAGGATTCGGCGCTCTCACCGCCGCGGCCCGGGTTCGATTCCCGGTCAGGGAATTCTTCTTTGCCCCGGTAGTAGCTGGACTCCATCGTCTGGGCTTCTGCTTCGTAGAGCCCAAAAAATGCTCGGCCATCCATCTGCATGGCTTTCTCGGTTCCAAAGAGTGTTGTCAGCCTTTTCGCGCTTTTACGCCCACATGGCCAACTCGGGCAGCTGTTAAGAGACTTGGACAACCAAGTGTAGCTAGAAGAGCCTCCTTGCCCCCATTTTGGAGACCTTGGTTCTGAGTGAAGAAAGCAGCATTTGCCCACTCCTAAATTCATCAGCTCCATCTTGGGTGTTTGCCCTTGACTTCCTGTCGCAGCCCAAAAAATGCTCGGCCATCCATCTGCATGGCTTTCTCGGTTCCAAAGAGTGTTGTCAGCCTTTTCGCGCTTTTACGCCCACATGGCCAACTCGGGCAGCTGTTAAGAGACTTGGACAACCAAGTGTAGCTAGAAGAGCCTCCTTGCCCCCATTTTGGAGACCTTGGTTCTGAGTGAAGAAAGCAGCATTTGCCCACTCCTAAATTCATCAGCTCCATCTTGGGTGTTTGCCCTTGACTTCCTGTCGCAGCCCAAAAAATGCTCGGCCATCCACCTGCATGGCTTTCTCGGTTCCAAAGAGTGTTGTCAGCCTTTTCGCGCTTTTACGCCCACATGGCCAACTCGGGCAGCTGTTAAGAGACTTGGACAACCAAGTGTAGCTAGAAGAGCCTCCTTGCCCCCATTTTGGAGACCTTGGTTCTGAGTGAAGAAAGCAGCATTTGCCCACTCCTAAATTCATCAGCTCCATCTTGGGTGTTTGCCCTTGACTTCCTGTCGCTTGCCTGGGAAATGCAGGGCACACCTCTCCCTGGTGGTCTAGTGGCTAGGATTCGGCGCTCTCACCGCCGCGGCCCAGGTTCGATTCCCGGTCAGGGAATTCTTCTTTGCCCCGGTAGTAGCTGGACTCCATCGTCTGGGCTTCTGCTTCGTAGAGCCCAAAAAATGCTCGGCCATCCATCTGCATGGCTTTCTCGGTTCCAAAGAGTGTTGTCAGCCTTTTCGCGCTTTTACGCCCACATGGCCAACTCGGGCAGCTGTTAAGAGACTTGGACAACCAAGTGTAGCTAGAAGAGCCTCCTTGCCCCCATTTTGGAGACCTTGGTTCTGAGTGAAGAAAGCAGCATTTGCCCACTCCTAAATTCATCAGCTCCATCTTGGGTGTTTGCCCTTGACTTCCTGTCGCTTGCCTGGGAAATGCAGGGCACACCTCTCCCTGGTGGTCTAGTGGCTAGGATTCGGCGCTCTCACCGCCGCGGCCCGGGTTCGATTCCCGGTCAGGGAATTCTTCTTTGCCCCGGTAGTAGCTGGACTCCATCGTCTGGGCTTCTGCTTCGTAGAGCCCAAAAAATGCTCGGCCATCCATCTGCATGGCTTTCTCGGTTCCAAAGAGTGTTGTCAGCCTTTTCGCGCTTTTACGCCCACATGGCCAACTCGGGCAGCTGTTAAGAGACTTGGACAACCAAGTGTAGCTAGAAGAGCCTCCTTGCCCCCATTTTGGAGACCTTGGTTCTGAGTGAAGAAAGCAGCATTTGCCCACTCCTAAATTCATCAGCTCCATCTTGGGTGTTTGCCCTTGACTTCCTGTCGCAGCCCAAAAAATGCTCGGCCATCCATCTGCATGGCTTTCTCGGTTCCAAAGAGTGTTGTCAGCCTTTTCGCGCTTTTACGCCCACATGGCCAACTCGGGCAGCTGTTAAGAGACTTGGACAACCAAGTGTAGCTAGAAGAGCCTCCTTGCCCCCATTTTGGAGACCTTGGTTCTGAGTGAAGAAAGCAGCATTTGCCCACTCCTAAATTCATCAGCTCCATCTTGGGTGTTTGCCCTTGACTTCCTGTCGCAGCCCAAAAAATGCTCGGCCATCCATCTGCATGGCTTTCTCGGTTCCAAAGAGTGTTGTCAGCCTTTTCGCGCTTTTACGCCCACATGGCCAACTCGGGCAGCTGTTAAGAGACTTGGACAACCAAGTGTAGCTAGAAGAGCCTCCTTGCCCCCATTTTGGAGACCTTGGTTCTGAGTGAAGAAAGCAGCATTTGCCCACTCCTAAATTCATCAGCTCCATCTTGGGTGTTTGCCCTTGACTTCCTGTCGCAGCCCAAAAAATGCTCGGCCATCCATCTGCATGGCTTTCTCGGTTCCAAAGAGTGTTGTCAGCCTTTTCGCGCTTTTACGCCCACATGGCCAACTCGGGCAGCTGTTAAGAGACTTGGACAACCAAGTGTAGCTAGAAGAGCCTCCTTGCCCCCATTTTGGAGACCTTGGTTCTGAGTGAAGAAAGCAGCATTTGCCCACTCCTAAATTCATCAGCTCCATCTTGGGTGTTTGCCCTTGACTTCCTGTCGCAGCCCAAAAAATGCTCGGCCATCCATCTGCATGGCTTTCTCGGTTCCAAAGAGTGTTGTCAGCCTTTTCGCGCTTTTACGCCCACATGGCCAACTCGGGCAGCTGTTAAGAGACTTGGACAACCAAGTGTAGCTAGAAGAGCCTCCTTGCCCCCATTTTGGAGACCTTGGTTCTGAGTGAAGAAAGCAGCATTTGCCCACTCCTAAATTCATCAGCTCCATCTTGGGTGTTTGCCCTTGACTTCCTGTCGCTTGCCTGGGAAATGCAGGGCACACCTCTCCCTGGTGGTCTAGTGGCTAGGATTCGGCGCTCTCACCGCCACGGCCCGGGTTCGATTCCCGGTCAGGGAATTCTTCTTTGCCCCGGTAGTAGCTGGACTCCATCGTCTGGGCTTCTGCTTCGTAGAGCCCAAAAAATGCTCGGCCATCCATCTGCATGGCTTTCTCGGTTCCAAAGAGTGTTGTCAGCCTTTTCGCGCTTTTACGCCCACATGGCCAACTCGGGCAGCTGTTAAGAGACTTGGACAACCAAGTGTAGCTAGAAGAGCCTCCTTGCCCCCATTTTGGAGACCTTGGTTCTGAGTGAAGAAAGCAGCATTTGCCCACTCCTAAATTCATCAGCTCCATCTTGGGTGTTTGCCCTTGACTTCCTGTCGCAGCCCAAAAAATGCTCGGCCATCCATCTGCATGGCTTTCTCGGTTCCAAAGAGTGTTGTCAGCCTTTTCGCGCTTTTACGCCCACATGGCCAACTCGGGCAGCTGTTAAGAGACTTGGACAACCAAGTGTAGCTAGAAGAGCCTCCTTGCCCCCATTTTGGAGACCTTGGTTCTGAGTGAAGAAAGCAGCATTTGCCCACTCCTAAATTCATCAGCTCCATCTTGGGTGTTTGCCCTTGACTTCCTGTCGCTTGCCTGGGAAATGCAGGGCACACCTCTCCCTGGTGGTCTAGTGGCTAGGATTCGGCGCTCTCACCGCCGCGGCCCGGGTTCGATTCCCGGTCAGGGAATTCTTCTTTGCC
Organism: Rana muscosa; assembly: GCA_029206835.1. Taxonomy (NCBI): domain Eukaryota; kingdom Metazoa; phylum Chordata; class Amphibia; order Anura; family Ranidae; genus Rana; species Rana muscosa. The sequence goes on along the minus strand of CM055125.1, from coordinate 362,132,956 downwards.
CCGGTAGTAGCTGGACTCCATCGTCTGGGCTTCTGCTTCGTAGAGCCCAAAAAATGCTCGGCCATCCATCTGCATGGCTTTCTCGGTTCCAAAGAGTGTTGTCAGCCTTTTCGCGCTTTTACGCCCACATGGCCAACTCGGGCAGCTGTTAAGAGACTTGGACAACCAAGTGTAGCTAGAAGAGCCTCCTTGCCCCCATTTTGGAGACCTTGGTTCTGAGTGAAGAAAGCAGCATTTGCCCACTCCTAAATTCATCAGCTCCATCTTGGGTGTTTGCCCTTGACTTCCTGTCGCAGCCCAAAAAATGCTCGGCCATCCATCTGCATGGCTTTCTCGGTTCCAAAGAGTGTTGTCAGCCTTTTCGCGCTTTTACGCCCACATGGCCAACTCGGGCAGCTGTTAAGAGACTTGGACAACCAAGTGTAGCTAGAAGAGCCTCCTTGCCCCCATTTTGGAGACCTTGGTTCTGAGTGAAGAAAGCAGCATTTGCCCACTCCTAAATTCATCAGCTCCATCTTGGGTGTTTGCCCTTGACTTCCTGTCGCAGCCCAAAAAATGCTCGGCCATCCATCTGCATGGCTTTCTCGGTTCCAAAGAGTGTTGTCAGCCTTTTCGCGCTTTTACGCCCACATGGCCAACTCGGGCAGCTGTTAAGAGACTTGGACAACCAAGTGTAGCTAGAAGAGCCTCCTTGCCCCCATTTTGGAGACCTTGGTTCTGAGTGAAGAAAGCAGCATTTGCCCACTCCTAAATTCATCAGCTCCATCTTGGGTGTTTGCCCTTGACTTCCTGTCGCTTGCCTGGGAAATGCAGGGCACACCTCTCCCTGGTGGTCTAGTGGCTAGGATTCGGCGCTCTCACCGCCGCGGCCCGGGTTCGATTCCCGGTCAGGGAATTCTTCTTTGCCCCGGTAGTAGCTGGACTCCATCGTCTGGGCTTCTGCTTCGTAGAGCCCAAAAAATGCTCGGCCATCCATCTGCATGGCTTTCTCGGTTCCAAAGAGTGTTGTCAGCCTTTTCGCGCTTTTACGCCCACATGGCCAACTCGGGCAGCTGTTAAGAGACTTGGACAACCAAGTGTAGCTAGAAGAGCCTCCTTGCCCCCATTTTGGAGACCTTGGTTCTGAGTGAAGAAAGCAGCATTTGCCCACTCCTAAATTCATCAGCTCCATCTTGGGTGTTTGCCCTTGACTTCCTGTCGCAGCCCAAAAAATGCTCGGCCATCCATCTGCATGGCTTTCTCGGTTCCAAAGAGTGTTGTCAGCCTTTTCGCGCTTTTACGCCCACATGGCCAACTCGGGCAGCTGTTAAGAGACTTGGACAACCAAGTGTAGCTAGAAGAGCCTCCTTGCCCCCATTTTGGAGACCTTGGTTCTGAGTGAAGAAAGCAGCATTTGCCCACTCCTAAATTCATCAGCTCCATCTTGGGTGTTTGCCCTTGACTTCCTGTCGCAGCCCAAAAAATGCTCGGCCATCCATCTGCATGGCTTTCTCGGTTCCAAAGAGTGTTGTCAGCCTTTTCGCGCTTTTACGCCCACATGGCCAACTCGGGCAGCTGTTAAGAGACTTGGACAACCAAGTGTAGCTAGAAGAGCCTCCTTGCCCCCATTTTGGAGACCTTGGTTCTGAGTGAAGAAAGCAGCATTTGCCCACTCCTAAATTCATCAGCTCCATCTTGGGTGTTTGCCCTTGACTTCCTGTCGCTTGCCTGGGAAATGCAGGGCACACCTCTCCCTGGTGGTCTAGTGGCTAGGATTCGGCGCTCTCACCGCCGCGGCCCGGGTTCGATTCCCGGTCAGGGAATTCTTCTTTGCCCCGGTAGTAGCTGGACTCCATCGTCTGGGCTTCTGCTTCGTAGAGCCCAAAAAATGCTCGGCCATCCATCTGCATGGCTTTCTCGGTTCCAAAGAGTGTTGTCAGCCTTTTCGCGCTTTTACACCCACATGGCCAACTCGGGCAGCTGTTAAGAGACTTGGACAACCAAGTGTAGCTAGAAGAGCCTCCTTGCCCCCATTTTGGAGACCTTGGTTCTGAGTGAAGAAAGCAGCATTTGCCCACTCCTAAATTCATCAGCTCCATCTTGGGTGTTTGCCCTTGACTTCCTGTCGCTTGCCTGGGAAATGCAGGGCACACCTCTCCCTGGTGGTCTAGTGGCTAGGATTCGGCGCTCTCACCGCCGCGGCCCGGGTTCGATTCCCGGTCAGGGAATTCTTCTTTGCCCCGGTAGTAGCTGGACTCCATCGTCTGGGCTTCTGCTTCGTAGAGCCCAAAAAATGCTCGGCCATCCATCTGCATGGCTTTCTCGGTTCCAAAGAGTGTTGTCAGCCTTTTCGCGCTTTTACGCCCACATGGCCAACTCGGGCAGCTGTTAAGAGACTTGGACAACCAAGTGTAGCTAGAAGAGCCTCCTTGCCCCCATTTTGGAGACCTTGGTTCTGAGTGAAGAAAGCAGCATTTGTCCACTCCTAAATTCATCAGCTCCATCTTGGGTGTTTGCCCTTGACTTCCTGTCGCAGCCCAAAAAATGCTCGGCCATCCATCTGCATGGCTTTCTCGGTTCCAAAGAGTGTTGTCAGCCTTTTCGCGCTTTTACGCCCACATGGCCAACTCGGGCAGCTGTTAAGAGACTTGGACAACCAAGTGTAGCTAGAAGAGCCTCCTTGCCCCCATTTTGGAGACCTTGGTTCTGAGTGAAGAAAGCAGCATTTGCCCACTCCTAAATTCATCAGCTCCATCTTGGGTGTTTGCCCTTGACTTCCTGTCGCAGCCCAAAAAATGCTCGGCCATCCATCTGCATGGCTTTCTCGGTTCCAAAGAGTGTTGTCAGCCTTTTCGCGCTTTTACGCCCACATGGCCAACTCGGGCAGCTGTTAAGAGACTTGGACAACCAAGTGTAGCTAGAAGAGCCTCCTTGCCCCCATTTTGGAGACCTTGGTTCTGAGTGAAGAAAGCAGCATTTGCCCACTCCTAAATTCATCAGCTCCATCTTGGGTGTTTGCCCTTGACTTCCTGTCGCTTGCCTGGGAAATGCAGGGCACACCTCTCCCTGGTGGTCTAGTGGCTAGGATTCGGCGCTCTCACCGCCACGGCCCGGGTTCGATTCCCGGTCAGGGAATTCTTCTTTGCCCCGGTAGTAGCTGGACTCCATCGTCTGGGCTTCTGCTTCGTAGAGCCCAAAAAATGCTCGGCCATCCATCTGCATGGCTTTCTCGGTTCCAAAGAGTGTTGTCAGCCTTTTCGCGCTTTTACGCCCACATGGCCAACTCGGGCAGCTGTTAAGAGACTTGGACAACCAAGTGTAGCTAGAAGAGCCTCCTTGCCCCCATTTTGGAGACCTTGGTTCTGAGTGAAGAAAGCAGCATTTGCCCACTCCTAAATTCATCAGCTCCATCTTGGGTGTTTGCCCTTGACTTCCTGTCGCAGCCCAAAAAATGCTCGGCCATCCATCTGCATGGCTTTCTCGGTTCCAAAGAGTGTTGTCAGCCTTTTCGCGCTTTTACGCCCACATGGCCAACTCGGGCAGCTGTTAAGAGACTTGGACAACCAAGTGTAGCTAGAAGAGCCTCCTTGCCCCCATTTTGGAGACCTTGGTTCTGAGTGAAGAAAGCAGCATTTGCCCACTCCTAAATTCATCAGCTCCATCTTGGGTGTTTGCCCTTGACTTCCTGTCGCAGCCCAAAAAATGCTCGGCCATCCATCTGCATGGCTTTCTCGTTCCAAAGAGTGTTGTCAGCCTTTTCGCGCTTTTACGCCCACATGGCCAACTCGGGCAGCTGTTAAGAGACTTGGACAACCAAGTGTAGCTAGAAGAGCCTCCTTGCCCCCATTTTGGAGACCTTGGTTCTGAGTGAAGAAAGCAGCATTTGCCCACTCCTAAATTCATCAGCTCCATCTTGGGTGTTTGCCCTTGACTTCCTGTCGCTTGCCTGGGAAATGCAGGGCACACCTCTCCCTGGTGGTCTAGTGGCTAGGATTCGGCGCTCTCACCGCCGCGGCCCGGGTTCGATTCCCGGTCAGGGAATTCTTCTTTGCCCCGGTAGTAGCTGGACTCCATCGTCTGGGCTTCTGCTTCGTAGAGCCCAAAAAATGCTCGGCCATCCATCTGCATGGCTTTCTCGGTTCCAAAGAGTGTTGTCAGCCTTTTCGCGCTTTTACGCCCACATGGCCAACTCGGGCAGCTGTTAAGAGACTTGGACAACCAAGTGTAGCTAGAAGAGCCTCCTTGCCCCCATTTTGGAGACCTTGGTTCTGAGTGAAGAAAGCAGCATTTGCCCACTCCTAAATTCATCAGCTCCATCTTGGGTGTTTGCCCTTGACTTCCTGTCGCAGCCCAAAAAATGCTCGGCCATCCATCTGCATGGCTTTCTCGGTTCCAAAGAGTGTTGTCAGCCTTTTCGCGCTTTTACGCCCACATGGCCAACTCGGGCAGCTGTTAAGAGACTTGGACAACCAAGTGTAGCTAGAAGAGCCTCCTTGCCCCCATTTTGGAGACCTTGGTTCTGAGTGAAGAAAGCAGCATTTGCCCACTCCTAAATTCATCAGCTCCATCTTGGGTGTTTGCCCTTGACTTCCTGTCGCAGCCCAAAAAATGCTCGGCCATCCATCTGCATGGCTTTCTCGGTTCCAAAGAGTGTTGTCAGCCTTTTCGCGCTTTTACGCCCACATGGCCAACTCGGGCAGCTGTTAAGAGACTTGGACAACCAAGTGTAGCTAGAAGAGCCTCCTTGCCCCCATTTTGGAGACCTTGGTTCTGAGTGAAGAAAGCAGCATTTGCCCACTCCTAAATTCATCAGCTCCATCTTGGGTGTTTGCCCTTGACTTCCTGTCGCTTGCCTGGGAAATGCAGGGCACACCTCTCCCTGGTGGTCTAGTGGCTAGGATTCGGCGCTCTCACCGCCGCGGCCCGGGTTCGATTCCCGGTCAGGGAATTCTTCTTTGCCCCGGTAGTAGCTGGACTCCATCGTCTGGGCTTCTGCTTCGTAGAGCCCAAAAAATGCTCGGCCATCCATCTGCATGGCTTTCTCGGTTCCAAAGAGTGTTGTCAGCCTTTTCGCGCTTTTACGCCCACATGGCCAACTCGGGCAGCTGTTAAGAGACTTGGACAACCAAGTGTAGCTAGAAGAGCCTCCTTGCCCCCATTTTGGAGACCTTGGTTCTGAGTGAAGAAAGCAGCATTTGCCCACTCCTAAATTCATCAGCTCCATCTTGGGTGTTTGCCCTTGACTTCCTGTCGCAGCCCAAAAAATGCTCGGCCATCCATCTGCATGGCTTTCTCGGTTCCAAAGAGTGTTGTCAGCCTTTTCGCGCTTTTACGCCCACATGGCCAACTCGGGCAGCTGTTAAGAGACTTGGACAACCAAGTGTAGCTAGAAGAGCCTCCTTGCCCCCATTTTGGAGACCTTGGTTCTGAGTGAAGAAAGCAGCATTTGCCCACTCCTAAATTCATCAGCTCCATCTTGGGTGTTTGCCCTTGACTTCCTGTCGCTTGCCTGGGAAATGCAGGGCACACCTCTCCCTGGTGGTCTAGTGGCTAGGATTCGGCGCTCTCACCGCCGCGGCCCGGGTTCGATTCCCGGTCAGGGAATTCTTCTTTGCCCCGGTAGTAGCTGGACTCCATCGTCTGGGCTTCTGCTTCGTAGAGCCCAAAAAATGCTCGGCCATCCATCTGCATGGCTTTCTCGGTTCCAAAGAGTGTTGTCAGCCTTTTCGCGCTTTTACGCCCACATGGCCAACTCGGGCAGCTGTTAAGAGACTTGGACAACCAAGTGTAGCTAGAAGAGCCTCCTTGCCCCCATTTTGGAGACCTTGGTTCTGAGTGAAGAAAGCAGCATTTGTCCACTCCTAAATTCATCAGCTCCATCTTGGGTGTTTGCCCTTGACTTCCTGTCGCAGCCCAAAAAATGCTCGGCCATCCATCTGCATGGCTTTCTCGGTTCCAAAGAGTGTTGTCAGCCTTTTCGCGCTTTTACGCCCACATGGCCAACTCGGGCAGCTGTTAAGAGACTTGGACAACCAAGTGTAGCTAGAAGAGCCTCCTTGCCCCCATTTTGGAGACCTTGGTTCTGAGTGAAGAAAGCAGCATTTGCCCACTCCTAAATTCATCAGCTCCATCTTGGGTGTTTGCCCTTGACTTCCTGTCGCAGCCCAAAAAATGCTCGGCCATCCATCTGCATGGCTTTCTCGGTTCCAAAGAGTGTTGTCAGCCTTTTCGCGCTTTTACGCCCACATGGCCAACTCGGGCAGCTGTTAAGAGACTTGGACAACCAAGTGTAGCTAGAAGAGCCTCCTTGCCCCCATTTTGGAGACCTTGGTTCTGAGTGAAGAAAGCAGCATTTGCCCACTCCTAAATTCATCAGCTCCATCTTGGGTGTTTGCCCTTGACTTCCTGTCGCTTGCCTGGGAAATGCAGGGCACACCTCTCCCTGGTGGTCTAGTGGCTAGGATTCGGCGCTCTCACCGCCACGGCCCGGGTTCGATTCCCGGTCAGGGAATTCTTCTTTGCCCCGGTAGTAGCTGGACTCCATCGTCTGGGCTTCTGCTTCGTAGAGCCCAAAAAATGCTCGGCCATCCATCTGCATGGCTTTCTCGGTTCCAAAGAGTGTTGTCAGCCTTTTCGCGCTTTTACGCCCACATGGCCAACTCGGGCAGCTGTTAAGAGACTTGGACAACCAAGTGTAGCTAGAAGAGCCTCCTTGCCCCCATTTTGGAGACCTTGGTTCTGAGTGAAGAAAGCAGCATTTGCCCACTCCTAAATTCATCAGCTCCATCTTGGGTGTTTGCCCTTGACTTCCTGTCGCAGCCCAAAAAATGCTCGGCCATCCATCTGCATGGCTTTCTCGGTTCCAAAGAGTGTTGTCAGCCTTTTCGCGCTTTTACGCCCACATGGCCAACTCGGGCAGCTGTTAAGAGACTTGGACAACCAAGTGTAGCTAGAAGAGCCTCCTTGCCCCCATTTTGGAGACCTTGGTTCTGAGTGAAGAAAGCAGCATTTGCCCACTCCTAAATTCATCAGCTCCATCTTGGGTGTTTGCCCTTGACTTCCTGTCGCAGCCCAAAAAATGCTCGGCCATCCATCTGCATGGCTTTCTCGTTCCAAAGAGTGTTGTCAGCCTTTTCGCGCTTTTACGCCCACATGGCCAACTCGGGCAGCTGTTAAGAGACTTGGACAACCAAGTGTAGCTAGAAGAGCCTCCTTGCCCCCATTTTGGAGACCTTGGTTCTGAGTGAAGAAAGCAGCATTTGCCCACTCCTAAATTCATCAGCTCCATCTTGGGTGTTTGCCCTTGACTTCCTGTCGCTTGCCTGGGAAATGCAGGGCACACCTCTCCCTGGTGGTCTAGTGGCTAGGATTCGGCGCTCTCACCGCCGCGGCCCGGGTTCGATTCCCGGTCAGGGAATTCTTCTTTGCCCCGGTAGTAGCTGGACTCCATCGTCTGGGCTTCTGCTTCGTAGAGCCCAAAAAATGCTCGGCCATCCATCTGCATGGCTTTCTCGGTTCCAAAGAGTGTTGTCAGCCTTTTCGCGCTTTTACGCCCACATGGCCAACTCGGGCAGCTGTTAAGAGACTTGGACAACCAAGTGTAGCTAGAAGAGCCTCCTTGCCCCCATTTTGGAGACCTTGGTTCTGAGTGAAGAAAGCAGCATTTGCCCACTCCTAAATTCATCAGCTCCATCTTGGGTGTTTGCCCTTGACTTCCTGTCGCAGCCCAAAAAATGCTCGGCCATCCATCTGCATGGCTTTCTCGGTTCCAAAGAGTGTTGTCAGCCTTTTCGCGCTTTTACGCCCACATGGCCAACTCGGGCAGCTGTTAAGAGACTTGGACAACCAAGTGTAGCTAGAAGAGCCTCCTTGCCCCCATTTTGGAGACCTTGGTTCTGAGTGAAGAAAGCAGCATTTGCCCACTCCTAAATTCATCAGCTCCATCTTGGGTGTTTGCCCTTGACTTCCTGTCGCAGCCCAAAAAATGCTCGGCCATCCATCTGCATGGCTTTCTCGGTTCCAAAGAGTGTTGTCAGCCTTTTCGCGCTTTTACGCCCACATGGCCAACTCGGGCAGCTGTTAAGAGACTTGGACAACCAAGTGTAGCTAGAAGAGCCTCCTTGCCCCCATTTTGGAGACCTTGGTTCTGAGTGAAGAAAGCAGCATTTGCCCACTCCTAAATTCATCAGCTCCATCTTGGGTGTTTGCCCTTGACTTCCTGTCGCAGCCCAAAAAATGCTCGGCCATCCATCTGCATGGCTTTCTCGGTTCCAAAGAGTGTTGTCAGCCTTTTCGCGCTTTTACGCCCACATGGCCAACTCGGGCAGCTGTTAAGAGACTTGGACAACCAAGTGTAGCTAGAAGAGCCTCCTTGCCCCCATTTTGGAGACCTTGGTTCTGAGTGAAGAAAGCAGCATTTGCCCACTCCTAAATTCATCAGCTCCATCTTGGGTGTTTGCCCTTGACTTCCTGTCGCAGCCCAAAAAATGCTCGGCCATCCATCTGCATGGCTTTCTCGGTTCCAAAGAGTGTTGTCAGCCTTTTCGCGCTTTTACGCCCACATGGCCAACTCGGGCAGCTGTTAAGAGACTTGGACAACCAAGTGTAGCTAGAAGAGCCTCCTTGCCCCCATTTTGGAGACCTTGGTTCTGAGTGAAGAAAGCAGCATTTGCCCACTCCTAAATTCATCAGCTCCATCTTGGGTGTTTGCCCTTGACTTCCTGTCGCTTGCCTGGGAAATGCAGGGCACACCTCTCCCTGGTGGTCTAGTGGCTAGGATTCGGCGCTCTCACCGCCGCGGCCCAGGTTCGATTCCCGGTCAGGGAATTCTTCTTTGCCCCGGTAGTAGCTGGACTCCATCGTCTGGGCTTCTGCTTCGTAGAGCCCAAAAAATGCTCGGCCATCCATCTGCATGGCTTTCTCGGTTCCAAAGAGTGTTGTCAGCCTTTTCGCGCTTTTACGCCCACATGGCCAACTCGGGCAGCTGTTAAGAGACTTGGACAACCAAGTGTAGCTAGAAGAGCCTCCTTGCCCCCATTTTGGAGACCTTGGTTCTGAGTGAAGAAAGCAGCATTTGCCCACTCCTAAATTCATCAGCTCCATCTTGGGTGTTTGCCCTTGACTTCCTGTCGCAGCCCAAAAAATGCTCGGCCATCCATCTGCATGGCTTTCTCGGTTCCAAAGAGTGTTGTCAGCCTTTTCGCGCTTTTACGCCCACATGGCCAACTCGGGCAGCTGTTAAGAGACTTGGACAACCAAGTGTAGCTAGAAGAGCCTCCTTGCCCCCATTTTGGAGACCTTGGTTCTGAGTGAAGAAAGCAGCATTTGCCCACTCCTAAATTCATCAGCTCCATCTTGGGTGTTTGCCCTTGACTTCCTGTCGCAGCCCAAAAAATGCTCGGCCATCCATCTGCATGGCTTTCTCGGTTCCAAAGAGTGTTGTCAGCCTTTTCGCGCTTTTACGCCCACATGGCCAACTCGGGCAGCTGTTAAGAGACTTGGACAACCAAGTGTAGCTAGAAGAGCCTCCTTGCCCCCATTTTGGAGACCTTGGTTCTGAGTGAAGAAAGCAGCATTTGCCCACTCCTAAATTCATCAGCTCCATCTTGGGTGTTTGCCCTTGACTTCCTGTCGCTTGCCTGGGAAATGCAGGGCACACCTCTCCCTGGTGGTCTAGTGGCTAGGATTCGGCGCTCTCACCGCCGCGGCCCGGGTTCGATTCCCGGTCAGGGAATTCTTCTTTGCCCCGGTAGTAGCTGGACTCCATCGTCTGGGCTTCTGCTTCGTAGAGCCCAAAAAATGCTCGGCCATCCATCTGCATGGCTTTCTCGGTTCCAAAGAGTGTTGTCAGCCTTTTCGCGCTTTTACGCCCACATGGCCAACTCGGGCAGCTGTTAAGAGACTTGGACAACCAAGTGTAGCTAGAAGAGCCTCCTTGCCCCCATTTTGGAGACCTTGGTTCTGAGTGAAGAAAGCAGCATTTGCCCACTCCTAAATTCATCAGCTCCATCTTGGGTGTTTGCCCTTGACTTCCTGTCGCAGCCCAAAAAATGCTCGGCCATCCATCTGCATGGCTTTCTCGGTTCCAAAGAGTGTTGTCAGCCTTTTCGCGCTTTTACGCCCACATGGCCAACTCGGGCAGCTGTTAAGAGACTTGGACAACCAAGTGTAGCTAGAAGAGCCTCCTTGCCCCCATTTTGGAGACCTTGGTTCTGAGTGAAGAAAGCAGCATTTGCCCACTCCTAAATTCATCAGCTCCATCTTGGGTGTTTGCCCTTGACTTCCTGTCGCAGCCCAAAAAATGCTCGGCCATCCATCTGCATGGCTTTCTCGGTTCCAAAGAGTGTTGTCAGCCTTTTCGCGCTTTTACGCCCACATGGCCAACTCGGGCAGCTGTTAAGAGACTTGGACAACCAAGTGTAGCTAGAAGAGCCTCCTTGCCCCCATTTTGGAGACCTTGGTTCTGAGTGAAGAAAGCAGCATTTGCCCACTCCTAAATTCATCAGCTCCATCTTGGGTGTTTGCCCTTGACTTCCTGTCGCTTGCCTGGGAAATGCAGGGCACACCTCTCCCTGGTGGTCTAGTGGCTAGGATTCGGCGCTCTCACCGCCGCGGCCCGGGTTCGATTCCCGGTCAGGGAATTCTTCTTTGCCCCGGTAGTAGCTGGACTCCATCGTCTGGGCTTCTGCTTCGTAGAGCCCAAAAAATGCTCGGCCATCCATCTGCATGGCTTTCTCGGTTCCAAAGAGTGTTGTCAGCCTTTTCGCGCTTTTACGCCCACATGGCCAACTCGGGCAGCTGTTAAGAGACTTGGACAACCAAGTGTAGCTAGAAGAGCCTCCTTGCCCCCATTTTGGAGACCTTGGTTCTGAGTGAAGAAAGCAGCATTTGCCCACTCCTAAATTCATCAGCTCCATCTTGGGTGTTTGCCCTTGACTTCCTGTCGCAGCCCAAAAAATGCTCGGCCATCCATCTGCATGGCTTTCTCGGTTCCAAAGAGTGTTGTCAGCCTTTTCGCGCTTTTACGCCCACATGGCCAACTCGGGCAGCTGTTAAGAGACTTGGACAACCAAGTGTAGCTAGAAGAGCCTCCTTGCCCCCATTTTGGAGACCTTGGTTCTGAGTGAAGAAAGCAGCATTTGCCCACTCCTAAATTCATCAGCTCCATCTTGGGTGTTTGCCCTTGACTTCCTGTCGCAGCCCAAAAAATGCTCGGCCATCCATCTGCATGGCTTTCTCGGTTCCAAAGAGTGTTGTGAGCCTTTTCGCGCTTTTACGCCCACATGGCCAACTCGGGCAGCTGTTAAGAGACTTGGACAACCAAGTGTAGCTAGAAGAGCCTCCTTGCCCCCATTTTGGAGACCTTGGTTCTGAGTGAAGAAAGCAGCATTTGCCCACTCCTAAATTCATCAGCTCCATCTTGGGTGTTTGCCCTTGACTTCCTGTCGCTTGCCTGGGAAATGCAGGGCACACCTCTCCCTGGTGGTCTAGTGGCTAGGATTCGGCGCTCTCACCGCCGCGGCCCGGGTTCGATTCCCGGTCAGGGAATTCTTCTTTGCCCCGGTAGTAGCTGGACTCCATCGTCTGGGCTTCTGCTTCGTAGAGCCCAAAAAATGCTCGGCCATCCATCTGCATGGCTTTCTCGGTTCCAAATAGTGTTGTCAGCCTTTTCGCGCTTTTACGCCCACATGGCCAACTCGGGCAGCTGTTAAGAGACTTGGACAACCAAGTGTAGCTAGAAGAGCCTCCTTGCCCCCATTTTGGAGACCTTGGTTCTGAGTGAAGAAAGCAGCATTTGCCCACTCCTAAATTCATCAGCTCCATCTTGGGTGTTTGCCCTTGACTTCCTGTCGCAGCCCAAAAAATGCTCGGCCATCCATCTGCATGGCTTTCTCGGTTCCAAAGAGTGTTGTCAGCCTTTTCGCGCTTTTACGCCCACATGGCCAACTCGGGCAGCTGTTAAGAGACTTGGACAACCAAGTGTAGCTAGAAGAGCCTCCTTGCCCCCATTTTGGAGACCTTGGTTCTGAGTGAAGAAAGCAGCATTTGCCCACTCCTAAATTCATCAGCTCCATCTTGGGTGTTTGCCCTTGACTTCCTGTCGCAGCCCAAAAAATGCTCGGCCATCCATCTGCATGGCTTTCTCGGTTCCAAAGAGTGTTGTCAGCCTTTTCGCGCTTTTACGCCCACATGGCCAACTCGGGCAGCTGTTAAGAGACTTGGACAACCAAGTGTAGCTAGAAGAGCCTCCTTGCCCCCATTTTGGAGACCTTGGTTCTGAGTGAAGAAAGCAGCATTTGCCCACTCCTAAATTCATCAGCTCCATCTTGGGTGTTTGCCCTTGACTTCCTGTCGCTTGCCTGGGAAATGCAGGGCACACCTCTCCCTGGTGGTCTAGTGGCTAGGATTCGGCGCTCTCACCGCCGCGGCCCAGGTTCGATTCCCGGTCAGGGAATTCTTCTTTGCCCCGGTAGTAGCTGGACTCCATCGTCTGGGCTTCTGCTTCGTAGAGCCCAAAAAATGCTCGGCCATCCATCTGCATGGCTTTCTCGGTTCCAAAGAGTGTTGTCAGCCTTTTTGCGCTTTTACGCCCACATGGCCAACTCGGGCAGCTGTTAAGAGACTTGGACAACCAAGTGTAGCTAGAAGAGCCTCCTTGCCCCCATTTTGGAGACCTTGGTTCTGAGTGAAGAAAGCAGCATTTGCCCACTCCTAAATTCATCAGCTCCATCTTGGGTGTTTGCCCTTGACTTCCTGTCGCAGCCCAAAAAATGCTCGGCCATCCATCTGCATGGCTTTCTCGGTTCCAAAGAGTGTTGTCAGCCTTTTCGCGCTTTTACGCCCACATGGCCAACTCGGGCAGCTGTTAAGAGACTTGGACAACCAAGTGTAGCTAGAAGAGCCTCCTTGCCCCCATTTTGGAGACCTTGGTTCTGAGTGAAGAAAGCAGCATTTGCCCACTCCTAAATTCATCAGCTCCATCTTGGGTGTTTGCCCTTGACTTCCTGTCGCAGCCCAAAAAATGCTCGGCCATCCATCTGCATGGCTTTCTCGGTTCCAAAGAGTGTTGTCAGCCTTTTCGCGCTTTTACGCCCACATGGCCAACTCGGGCAGCTGTTAAGAGACTTGGACAACCAAGTGTAGCTAGAAGAGCCTCCTTGCCCCCATTTTGGAGACCTTGGTTCTGAGTGAAGAAAGCAGCATTTGCCCACTCCTAAATTCATCAGCTCCATCTTGGGTGTTTGCCCTTGACTTCCTGTCGCTTGCCTGGGAAATGCAGGGCACACCTCTCCCTGGTGGTCTAGTGGCTAGGATTCGGCGCTCTCACCGCCGCGGCCCGGGTTCGATTCCCGGTCAGGGAATTCTTCTTTGCCCCGGTAGTAGCTGGACTCCATCGTCTGGGCTTCTGCTTCGTAGAGCCCAAAAAATGCTCGGCCATCCATCTGCATGGCTTTCTCGGTTCCAAAGAGTGTTGTCAGCCTTTTCGCGCTTTTACGCCCACATGGCCAACTCGGGCAGCTGTTAAGAGACTTGGACAACCAAGTGTAGCTAGAAGAGCCTCCTTGCCCCCATTTTGGAGACCTTGGTTCTGAGTGAAGAAAGCAGCATTTGCCCACTCCTAAATTCATCAGCTCCATCTTGGGTGTTTGCCCTTGACTTCCTGTCGCAGCCCAAAAAATGCTCGGCCATCCATCTGCATGGCTTTCTCGGTTCCAAAGAGTGTTGTCAGCCTTTTCGCGCTTTTACGCCCACATGGCCAACTCGGGCAGCTGTTAAGAGACTTGGACAACCAAGTGTAGCTAGAAGAGCCTCCTTGCCCCCATTTTGGAGACCTTGGTTCTGAGTGAAGAAAGCAGCATTTGCCCACTCCTAAATTCATCAGCTCCATCTTGGGTGTTTGCCCTTGACTTCCTGTCGCAGCCCAAAAAATGCTCGGCCATCCATCTGCATGGCTTTCTCGGTTCCAAAGAGTGTTGTCAGCCTTTTCGCGCTTTTACGCCCACATGGCCAACTCGGGCAGCTGTTAAGAGACTTGGACAACCAAGTGTAGCTAGAAGAGCCTCCTTGCCCCCATTTTGGAGACCTTGGTTCTGAGTGAAGAAAGCAGCATTTGCCCACTCCTAAATTCATCAGCTCCATCTTGGGTGTTTGCCCTTGACTTCCTGTCGCTTGCCTGGGAAATGCAGGGCACACCTCTCCCTGGTGGTCTAGTGGCTAGGATTCGGCGCTCTCACCGCCGCGGCCCGGGTTCGATTCCCGGTCAGGGAATTCTTCTTTGCCCCGGTAGTAGCTGGACTCCATCGTCTGGGCTTCTGCTTCGTAGAGCCCAAAAAATGCTCGGCCATCCATCTGCATGGCTTTCTCGGTTCCAAAGAGTGTTGTCAGCCTTTTCGCGCTTTTACGCCCACATGGCCAACTCGGGCAGCTGTTAAGAGACTTGGACAACCAAGTGTAGCTAGAAGAGCCTCCTTGCCCCCATTTTGGAGACCTTGGTTCTGAGTGAAGAAAGCAGCATTTGCCCACTCCTAAATTCATCAGCTCCATCTTGGGTGTTTGCCCTTGACTTCCTGTCGCAGCCCAAAAAATGCTCGGCCATCCATCTGCATGGCTTTCTCGGTTCCAAAGAGTGTTGTCAGCCTTTTCGCGCTTTTACGCCCACATGGCCAACTCGGGCAGCTGTTAAGAGACTTGGACAACCAAGTGTAGCTAGAAGAGCCTCCTTGCCCCCATTTTGGAGACCTTGGTTCTGAGTGAAGAAAGCAGCATTTGCCCACTCCTAAATTCATCAGCTCCATCTTGGGTGTTTGCCCTTGACTTCCTGTCGCAGCCCAAAAAATGCTCGGCCATCCATCTGCATGGCTTTCTCGGTTCCAAAGAGTGTTGTCAGCCTTTTCGCGCTTTTACGCCCACATGGCCAACTCGGGCAGCTGTTAAGAGACTTGGACAACCAAGTGTAGCTAGAAGAGCCTCCTTGCCCCCATTTTGGAGACCTTGGTTCTGAGTGAAGAAAGCAGCATTTGCCCACTCCTAAATTCATCAGCTCCATCTTGGGTGTTTGCCCTTGACTTCCTGTCGCTTGCCTGGGAAATGCAGGGCACACCTCTCCCTGGTGGTCTAGTGGCTAGGATTCGGCGCTCTCACCGCCGCGGCCCAGGTTCGATTCCCGGTCAGGGAATTCTTCTTTGCCCCGGTAGTAGCTGGACTCCATCGTCTGGGCTTCTGCTTCGTAGAGCCCAAAAAATGCTCGGCCATCCATCTGCATGGCTTTCTCGGTTCCAAAGAGTGTTGTCAGCCTTTTCGCGCTTTTACGCCCACATGGCCAACTCGGGCAGCTGTTAAGAGACTTGGACAACCAAGTGTAGCTAGAAGAGCCTCCTTGCCCCCATTTTGGAGACCTTGGTTCTGAGTGAAGAAAGCAGCATTTGCCCACTCCTAAATTCATCAGCTCCATCTTGGGTGTTTGCCCTTGACTTCCTGTCGCAGCCCAAAAAATGCTCGGCCATCCATCTGCATGGCTTTCTCGGTTCCAAAGAGTGTTGTCAGCCTTTTCGCGCTTTTACGCCCACATGGCCAACTCGGGCAGCTGTTAAGAGACTTGGACAACCAAGTGTAGCTAGAAGAGCCTCCTTGCCCCCATTTTGGAGACCTTGGTTCTGAGTGAAGAAAGCAGCATTTGCCCACTCCTAAATTCATCAGCTCCATCTTGGGTGTTTGCCCTTGACTTCCTGTCGCTTGCCTGGGAAATGCAGGGCACACCTCTCCCTGGTGGTCTAGTGGCTAGGATTCGGCGCTCTCACCGCCACGGCCCGGGTTCGATTCCCGGTCAGGGAATTCTTCTTTGCCCCGGTAGTAGCTGGACTCCATCGTCTGGGCTTCTGCTTCGTAGAGCCCAAAAAATGCTCGGCCATCCATCTGCATGGCTTTCTCGGTTCCAAAGAGTGTTGTCAGCCTTTTCGCGCTTTTACGCCCACATGGCCAACTCGGGCAGCTGTTAAGAGACTTGGACAACCAAGTGTAGCTAGAAGAGCCTCCTTGCCCCCATTTTGGAGACCTTGGTTCTGAGTGAAGAAAGCAGCATTTGCCCACTCCTAAATTCATCAGCTCCATCTTGGGTGTTTGCCCTTGACTTCCTGTCGCAGCCCAAAAAATGCTCGGCCATCCATCTGCATGGCTTTCTCGGTTCCAAAGAGTGTTGTCAGCCTTTTCGCGCTTTTACGCCCACATGGCCAACTCGGGCAGCTGTTAAGAGACTTGGACAACCAAGTGTAGCTAGAAGAGCCTCCTTGCCCCCATTTTGGAGACCTTGGTTCTGAGTGAAGAAAGCAGCATTTGCCCACTCCTAAATTCATCAGCTCCATCTTGGGTGTTTGCCCTTGACTTCCTGTCGCAGCCCAAAAAATGCTCGGCCATCCATCTGCATGGCTTTCTCGGTTCCAAAGAGTGTTGTCAGCCTTTTCGCGCTTTTACGCCCACATGGCCAACTCGGGCAGCTGTTAAGAGACTTGGACAACCAAGTGTAGCTAGAAGAGCCTCCTTGCCCCCATTTTGGAGACCTTGGTTCTGAGTGAAGAAAGCAGCATTTGCCCACTCCTAAATTCATCAGCTCCATCTTGGGTGTTTGCCCTTGACTTCCTGTCGCTTGCCTGGGAAATGCAGGGCACACCTCTCCCTGGTGGTCTAGTGGCTAGGATTCGGCGCTCTCACCGCCGCGGCCCGGGTTCGATTCCCGGTCAGGGAATTCTTCTTTGCCCCGGTAGTAGCTGGACTCCATCGTCTGGGCTTCTGCTTCGTAGAGCCCAAAAAATGCTCGGCCATCCATCTGCATGGCTTTCTCGGTTCCAAAGAGTGTTGTCAGCCTTTTCGCGCTTTTACGCCCACATGGCCAACTCGGGCAGCTGTTAAGAGACTTGGACAACCAAGTGTAGCTAGAAGAGCCTCCTTGCCCCCATTTTGGAGACCTTGGTTCTGAGTGAAGAAAGCAGCATTTGCCCACTCCTAAATTCATCAGCTCCATCTTGGGTGTTTGCCCTTGACTTCCTGTCGCAGCCCAAAAAATGCTCGGCCATCCATCTGCATGGCTTTCTCGGTTCCAAAGAGTGTTGTCAGCCTTTTCGCGCTTTTACGCCCACATGGCCAACTCGGGCAGCTGTTAAGAGACTTGGACAACCAAGTGTAGCTAGAAGAGCCTCCTTGCCCCCATTTTGGAGACCTTGGTTCTGAGTGAAGAAAGCAGCATTTGCCCACTCCTAAATTCATCAGCTCCATCTTGGGTGTTTGCCCTTGACTTCCTGTCGCAGCCCAAAAAATGCTCGGCCATCCATCTGCATGGCTTTCTCGGTTCCAAAGAGTGTTGTCAGCCTTTTCGCGCTTTTACGCCCACATGGCCAACTCGGGCAGCTGTTAAGAGACTTGGACAACCAAGTGTAGCTAGAAGAGCCTCCTTGCCCCCATTTTGGAGACCTTGGTTCTGAGTGAAGAAAGCAGCATTTGCCCACTCCTAAATTCATCAGCTCCATCTTGGGTGTTTGCCCTTGACTTCCTGTCGCTTGCCTGGGAAATGCAGGGCACACCTCTCCCTGGTGGTCTAGTGGCTAGGATTCGGCGCTCTCACCGCCGCGGCCCGGGTTCGATTCCCGGTCAGGGAATTCTTCTTTGCCCCGGTAGTAGCTGGACTCCATCGTCTGGGCTTCTGCTTCGTAGAGCCCAAAAAATGCTCGGCCATCCATCTGCATGGCTTTCTCGGTTCCAAAGAGTGTTGTCAGCCTTTTCGCGCTTTTACGCCCACATGGCCAACTCGGGCAGCTGTTAAGAGACTTGGACAACCAAGTGTAGCTAGAAGAGCCTCCTTGCCCCCATTTTGGAGACCTTGGTTCTGAGTGAAGAAAGCAGCATTTGCCCACTCCTAAATTCATCAGCTCCATCTTGGGTGTTTGCCCTTGACTTCCTGTCGCAGCCCAAAAAATGCTCGGCCATCCATCTGCATGGCTTTCTCGGTTCCAAAGAGTGTTGTCAGCCTTTTCGCGCTTTTACGCCCACATGGCCAACTCGGGCAGCTGTTAAGAGACTTGGACAACCAAGTGTAGCTAGAAGAGCCTCCTTGCCCCCATTTTGGAGACCTTGGTTCTGAGTGAAGAAAGCAGCATTTGCCCACTCCTAAATTCATCAGCTCCATCTTGGGTGTTTGCCCTTGACTTCCTGTCGCAGCCCAAAAAATGCTCGGCCATCCATCTGCATGGCTTTCTCGGTTCCAAAGAGTGTTGTCAGCCTTTTCGCGCTTTTACGCCCACATGGCCAACTCGGGCAGCTGTTAAGAGACTTGGACAACCAAGTGTAGCTAGAAGAGCCTCCTTGCCCCCATTTTGGAGACCTTGGTTCTGAGTGAAGAAAGCAGCATTTGCCCACTCCTAAATTCATCAGCTCCATCTTGGGTGTTTGCCCTTGACTTCCTGTCGCTTGCCTGGGAAATGCAGGGCACACCTCTCCCTGGTGGTCTAGTGGCTAGGATTCGGCGCTCTCACCGCCACGGCCCGGGTTCGATTCCCGGTCAGGGAATTCTTCTTTGCCCCGGTAGTAGCTGGACTCCATCGTCTGGGCTTCTGCTTCGTAGAGCCCAAAAAATGCTCGGCCATCCATCTGCATGGCTTTCTCGGTTCCAAAGAGTGTTGTCAGCCTTTTCGTGCTTTTACGCCCACATGGCCAACTCGGGCAGCTGTTAAGAGACTTGGACAACCAAGTGTAGCTAGAAGAGCCTCCTTGCCCCCATTTTGGAGACCTTGGTTCTGAGTGAAGAAAGCAGCATTTGCCCACTCCTAAATTCATCAGCTCCATCTTGGGTGTTTGCCCTTGACTTCCTGTCGCAGCCCAAAAAATGCTCGGCCATCCATCTGCATGGCTTTCTCGGTTCCAAAGAGTGTTGTCAGCCTTTTCGCGCTTTTACGCCCACATGGCCAACTCGGGCAGCTGTTAAGAGACTTGGACAACCAAGTGTAGCTAGAAGAGCCTCCTTGCCCCCATTTTGGAGACCTTGGTTCTGAGTGAAGAAAGCAGCATTTGCCCACTCCTAAATTCATCAGCTCCATCTTGGGTGTTTGCCCTTGACTTCCTGTCGCAGCCCAAAAAATGCTCGGCCATCCATCTGCATGGCTTTCTCGGTTCCAAAGAGTGTTGTCAGCCTTTTCGCGCTTTTACGCCCACATGGCCAACTCGGGCAGCTGTTAAGAGACTTGGACAACCAAGTGTAGCTAGAAGAGCCTCCTTGCCCCCATTTTGGAGACCTTGGTTCTGAGTGAAGAAAGCAGCATTTGCCCACTCCTAAATTCATCAGCTCCATCTTGGGTGTTTGCCCTTGACTTCCTGTCGCTTGCCTGGGAAATGCAGGGCACACCTCTCCCTGGTGGTCTAGTGGCTAGGATTTGGCGCTCTCACCGCCGCGGCCCGGGTTCGATTCCCGGTCAGGGAATTCTTCTTTGCCCCGGTAGTAGCTGGACTCCATCGTCTGGGCTTCTGCTTCGTAGAGCCCAAAAAATGCTCGGCCATCCATCTGCATGGCTTTCTCGGTTCCAAAGAGTGTTGTCAGCCTTTTCGCGCTTTTACGCCCACATGGCCAACTCGGGCAGCTGTTAAGAGACTTGGACAACCAAGTGTAGCTAGAAGAGCCTCCTTGCCCCCATTTTGGAGACCTTGGTTCTGAGTGAAGAAAGCAGCATTTGCCCACTCCTAAATTCATCAGCTCCATCTTGGGTGTTTGCCCTTGACTTACTGTCGCAGCCCAAAAAATGCTCGGCCATCCATCTGCATGGCTTTCTCGGTTCCAAAGAGTGTTGTCAGCCTTTTCGCGCTTTTACGCCCACATGGCCAACTCGGGCAGCTGTTAAGAGACTTGGACAACCAAGTGTAGCTAGAAGAGCCTCCTTGCCCCCATTTTGGAGACCTTGGTTCTGAGTGAAGAAAGCAGCATTTGCCCACTCCTAAATTCATCAGCTCCATCTTGGGTGTTTGCCCTTGACTTCCTGTCGCAGCCCAAAAAATGCTCGGCCATCCATCTGCATGGCTTTCTCGGTTCCAAAGAGTGTTGTCAGCCTTTTCGCGCTTTTACGCCCACATGGCCAACTCGGGCAGCTGTTAAGAGACTTGGACAACCAAGTGTAGCTAGAAGAGCCTCCTTGCCCCCATTTTGGAGACCTTGGTTCTGAGTGAAGAAAGCAGCATTTGCCCACTCCTAAATTCATCAGCTCCATCTTGGGTGTTTGCCCTTGACTTCCTGTCGCAGCCCAAAAAATGCTCGGCCATCCATCTGCATGGCTTTCTCGGTTCCAAAGAGTGTTGTCAGCCTTTTCGCGCTTTTACGCCCACATGGCCAACTCGGGCAGCTGTTAAGAGACTTGGACAACCAAGTGTAGCTAGAAGAGCCTCCTTGCCCCCATTTTGGAGACCTTGGTTCTGAGTGAAGAAAGCAGCATTTGCCCACTCCTAAATTCATCAGCTCCATCTTGGGTGTTTGCCCTTGACTTCCTGTCGCTTGCCTGGGAAATGCAGGGCACACCTCTCCCTGGTGGTCTAGTGGCTAGGATTCGGTGCTCTCACCGCCACGGCCCGGGTTCGATTCCCGGTCAGGGAATTCTTCTTTGCCCCGGTAGTAGCTGGACTCCATCGTCTGGGCTTCTGCTTCGTAGAGCCCAAAAAATGCTCGGCCATCCATCTGCATGGCTTTCTCGGTTCCAAAGAGTGTTGTCAGCCTTTTCGCGCTTTTACGCCCACATGGCCAACTCGGGCAGCTGTTAAGAGACTTGGACAACCAAGTGTAGCTAGAAGAGCCTCCTTGCCCCCATTTTGGAGACCTTGGTTCTGAGTGAAGAAAGCAGCATTTGCCCACTCCTAAATTCATCAGCTCCATCTTGGGTGTTTGCCCTTGACTTCCTGTCGCAGCCCAAAAAATGCTCGGCCATCCATCTGCATGGCTTTCTCGGTTCCAAAGAGTGTTGTCAGCCTTTTCGCGCTTTTACGCCCACATGGCCAACTCGGGCAGCTGTTAAGAGACTTGGACAACCAAGTGTAGCTAGAAGAGCCTCCTTGCCCCCATTTTGGAGACCTTGGTTCTGAGTGAAGAAAGCAGCATTTGCCCACTCCTAAATTCATCAGCTCCATCTTGGGTGTTTGCCCTTGACTTCCTGTCGCAGCCCAAAAAATGCTCGGCCATCCATCTGCATGGCTTTCTCGGTTCCAAAGAGTGTTGTCAGCCTTTTCGCGCTTTTACGCCCACATGGCCAACTCGGGCAGCTGTTAAGAGACTTGGACAACCAAGTGTAGCTAGAAGAGCCTCCTTGCCCCCATTTTGGAGACCTTGGTTCTGAGTGAAGAAAGCAGCATTTGCCCACTCCTAAATTCATCAGCTCCATCTTGGGTGTTTGCCCTTGACTTCCTGTCGCTTGCCTGGGAAATGCAGGGCACACCTCTCCCTGGTGGTCTAGTGGCTAGGATTCGGCGCTCTCACCGCCGCGGCCCGGGTTCGATTCCCGGTCAGGGAATTCTTCTTTGCCCCGGTAGTAGCTGGACTCCATCGTCTGGGCTTCTGCTTCGTAGAGCCCAAAAAATGCTCGGCCATCCATCTGCATGGCTTTCTCGGTTCCAAAGAGTGTTGTCAGCCTTTTCGCGCTTTTACGCCCACATGGCCAACTCGGGCAGCTGTTAAGAGACTTGGACAACCAAGTGTAGCTAGAAGAGCCTCCTTGCCCCCATTTTGGAGACCTTGGTTCTGAGTGAAGAAAGCAGCATTTGCCCACTCCTAAATTCATCAGCTCCATCTTGGGTGTTTGCCCTTGACTTACTGTCGCAGCCCAAAAAATGCTCGGCCATCCATCTGCATGGCTTTCTCGGTTCCAAAGAGTGTTGTCAGCCTTTTCGCGCTTTTACGCCCACATGGCCAACTCGGGCAGCTGTTAAGAGACTTGGACAACCAAGTGTAGCTAGAAGAGCCTCCTTGCCCCCATTTTGGAGACCTTGGTTCTGAGTGAAGAAAGCAGCATTTGCCCACTCCTAAATTCATCAGCTCCATCTTGGGTGTTTGCCCTTGACTTCCTGTCGCAGCCCAAAAAATGCTCGGCCATCCATCTGCATGGCTTTCTCGGTTCCAAAGAGTGTTGTCAGCCTTTTCGCGCTTTTACGCCCACATGGCCAACTCGGGCAGCTGTTAAGAGACTTGGACAACCAAGTGTAGCTAGAAGAGCCTCCTTGCCCCCATTTTGGAGACCTTGGTTCTGAGTGAAGAAAGCAGCATTTGCCCACTCCTAAATTCATCAGCTCCATCTTGGGTGTTTGCCCTTGACTTCCTGTCGCAGCCCAAAAAATGCTCGGCCATCCATCTGCATGGCTTTCTCGGTTCCAAAGAGTGTTGTCAGCCTTTTCGCGCTTTTACGCCCACATGGCCAACTCGGGCAGCTGTTAAGAGACTTGGACAACCAAGTGTAGCTA
The DNA here is from genome assembly GCA_029206835.1 of Rana muscosa. Classification (NCBI taxonomy): domain Eukaryota; kingdom Metazoa; phylum Chordata; class Amphibia; order Anura; family Ranidae; genus Rana; species Rana muscosa. Next base: position 362,110,510 of record CM055125.1, on the reverse strand, counting down.
GAAGAGCCTCCTTGCCCCCATTTTGGAGACCTTGGTTCTGAGTGAAGAAAGCAGCATTTGCCCACTCCTAAATTCATCAGCTCCATCTTGGGTGTTTGCCCTTGACTTCCTGTCGCTTGCCTGGGAAATGCAGGGCACACCTCTCCCTGGTGGTCTAGTGGCTAGGATTCGGCGCTCTCACCGCCGCGGCCCGGGTTCGATTCCCGGTCAGGGAATTCTTCTTTGCCCCGGTAGTAGCTGGACTCCATCGTCTGGGCTTCTGCTTCGTAGAGCCCAAAAAATGCTCGGCCATCCATCTGCATGGCTTTCTCGGTTCCAAAGAGTGTTGTCAGCCTTTTCGTGCTTTTACGCCCACATGGCCAACTCGGGCAGCTGTTAAGAGACTTGGACAACCAAGTGTAGCTAGAAGAGCCTCCTTGCCCCCATTTTGGAGACCTTGGTTCTGAGTGAAGAAAGCAGCATTTGCCCACTCCTAAATTCATCAGCTCCATCTTGGGTGTTTGCCCTTGACTTCCTGTCGCAGCCCAAAAAATGCTCGGCCATCCATCTGCATGGCTTTCTCGGTTCCAAAGAGTGTTGTCAGCCTTTTCGCGCTTTTACGCCCACATGGCCAACTCGGGCAGCTGTTAAGAGACTTGGACAACCAAGTGTAGCTAGAAGAGCCTCCTTGCCCCCATTTTGGAGACCTTGGTTCTGAGTGAAGAAAGCAGCATTTGCCCACTCCTAAATTCATCAGCTCCATCTTGGGTGTTTGCCCTTGACTTCCTGTCGCAGCCCAAAAAATGCTCGGCCATCCATCTGCATGGCTTTCTCGGTTCCAAAGAGTGTTGTCAGCCTTTTCGCGCTTTTACGCCCACATGGCCAACTCGGGCAGCTGTTAAGAGACTTGGACAACCAAGTGTAGCTAGAAGAGCCTCCTTGCCCCCATTTTGGAGACCTTGGTTCTGAGTGAAGAAAGCAGCATTTGCCCACTCCTAAATTCATCAGCTCCATCTTGGGTGTTTGCCCTTGACTTCCTGTCGCTTGCCTGGGAAATGCAGGGCACACCTCTCCCTGGTGGTCTAGTGGCTAGGATTCGGCGCTCTCACCGCCACGGCCCGGGTTCGATTCCCGGTCAGGGATTTCTTCTTTGCCCCGGTAGTAGCTGGACTCCATCGTCTGGGCTTCTGCTTCGTAGAGCCCAAAAAATGCTCGGCCATCCATCTGCATGGCTTTCTCGGTTCCAAAGAGTGTTGTCAGCCTTTTCGCGCTTTTACGCCCACATGGCCAACTCGGGCAGCTGTTAAGAGACTTGGACAACCAAGTGTAGCTAGAAGAGCCTCCTTGCCCCCATTTTGGAGACCTTGGTTCTGAGTGAAGAAAGCAGCATTTGCCCACTCCTAAATTTATCAGCTCCATCTTGGGTGTTTGCCCTTGACTTCCTGTCGCAGCCCAAAAAATGCTCGGCCATCCATCTGCATGGCTTTCTCGGTTCCAAAGAGTGTTGTCAGCCTTTTCGCGCTTTTACGCCCACATGGCCAACTCGGGCAGCTGTTAAGAGACTTGGACAACCAAGTGTAGCTAGAAGAGCCTCCTTGCCCCCATTTTGGAGACCTTGGTTCTGAGTGAAGAAAGCAGCATTTGCCCACTCCTAAATTCATCAGCTCCATCTTGGGTGTTTGCCCTTGACTTCCTGTCGCAGCCCAAAAAATGCTCGGCCATCCATCTGCATGGCTTTCTCGGTTCCAAAGAGTGTTGTCAGCCTTTTCGCGCTTTTACGCCCACATGGCCAACTCGGGCAGCTGTTAAGAGACTTGGACAACCAAGTGTAGCTAGAAGAGCCTCCTTGCCCCCATTTTGGAGACCTTGGTTCTGAGTGAAGAAAGCAGCATTTGCCCACTCCTAAATTCATCAGCTCCATCTTGGGTGTTTGCCCTTGACTTCCTGTCGCTTGCCTGGGAAATGCAGGGCACACCTCTCCCTGGTGGTCTAGTGGCTAGGATTCGGCGCTCTCACCGCCGCGGCCCGGGTTCGATTCCCGGTCAGGGAATTCTTCTTTGCCCCGGTAGTAGCTGGACTCCATCGTCTGGGCTTCTGCTTCGTAGAGCCCAAAAAATGCTCGGCCATCCATCTGCATGGCTTTCTCGGTTCCAAAGAGTGTTGTCAGCCTTTTCGCGCTTTTACGCCCACATGGCCAACTCGGGCAGCTGTTAAGAGACTTGGACAACCAAGTGTAGCTAGAAGAGCCTCCTTGCCCCCATTTTGGAGACCTTGGTTCTGAGTGAAGAAAGCAGCATTTGCCCACTCCTAAATTCATCAGCTCCATCTTGGGTGTTTGCCCTTGACTTCCTGTCGCTTGCCTGGGAAATGCAGCGCACACCTCTCCCTGGTGGTCTAGTGGCTAGGATTCGGCGCTCTCACCGCCGCGGCCCGGGTTCGATTCCCGGTCAGGGAATTCTTCTTTGCCCCGGTAGTAGCTGGACTCCATCGTCTGGGCTTCTGCTTCGTAGAGCCCAAAAAATGCTCGGCCATCCATCTGCATGGCTTTCTCGGTTCCAAAGAGTGTTGTCAGCCTTTTCGCGCTTTTACGCCCACATGGCCAACTCGGGCAGCTGTTAAGAGACTTGGACAACCAAGTGTAGCTAGAAGAGCCTCCTTGCCCCCATTTTGGAGACCTTGGTTCTGAGTGAAGAAAGCAGCATTTGCCCACTCCTAAATTCATCAGCTCCATCTTGGGTGTTTGCCCTTGACTTCCTGTCGCTTGCCTGGGAAATGCAGGGCACACCTCTCCCTGGTGGTCTAGTGGCTAGGATTCGGCGCTCTCACCGCCGCGGCCCGGGTTCGATTCCCGGTCAGGGAATTCTTCTTTGCCCCGGTAGTAGCTGGACTCCATCGTCTGGGCTTCTGCTTCGTAGAGCCCAAAAAATGCTCGGCCATCCATCTGCATGGCTTTCTCGGTTCCAAAGAGTGTTGTCAGCCTTTTCGCGCTTTTACGCCCACATGGCCAACTCGGGCAGCTGTTAAGAGACTTGGACAACCAAGTGTAGCTAGAAGAGCCTCCTTGCCCCCATTTTGGAGACCTTGGTTCTGAGTGAAGAAAGCAGCATTTGCCCACTCCTAAATTCATCAGCTCCATCTTGGGTGTTTGCCCTTGACTTCCTGTCGCAGCCCAAAAAATGCTCGGCCATCCATCTGCATGGCTTTCTCGGTTCCAAAGAGTGTTGTCAGCCTTTTCGCGCTTTTACGCCCACATGGCCAACTCGGGCAGCTGTTAAGAGACTTGGACAACCAAGTGTAGCTAGAAGAGCCTCCTTGCCCCCATTTTGGAGACCTTGGTTCTGAGTGAAGAAAGCAGCATTTGCCCACTCCTAAATTCATCAGCTCCATCTTGGGTGTTTGCCCTTGACTTCCTGTCGCAGCCCAAAAATGCTCGGCCATCCATCTGCATGGCTTTCTCGGTTCCAAAGAGTGTTGTCAGCCTTTTCGCGCTTTTACGCCCACATGGCCAACTCGGGCAGCTGTTAAGAGACTTGGACAACCAAGTGTAGCTAGAAGAGCCTCCTTGCCCCCATTTTGGAGACCTTGGTTCTGAGTGAAGAAAGCAGCATTTGCCCACTCCTAAATTCATCAGCTCCATCTTGGGTGTTTGCCCTTGACTTCCTGTCGCTTGCCTGGGAAATGCAGGGCACACCTCTCCCTGGTGGTCTAGTGGCTAGGATTCGGCGCTCTCACCGGCCCGGGTTCGATTCCCGGTCAGGGAATTCTTCTTTGCCCCAGTAGTAGCTGGACTCCATCGTCTGGGCTTCTGCTTCGTAGAGCCCAAAAAATGCTCGGCCATCCATCTGCATGGCTTTCTCGGTTCCAAAGAGTGTTGTCAGCCTTTTCGCGCTTTTACGCCCACATGGCCAACTCGGGCAGCTGTTAAGAGACTTGGACAACCAAGTGTAGCTAGAAGAGCCTCCTTGCCCCCATTTTGGAGACCTTGGTTCTGAGTGAAGAAAGCAGCATTTGCCCACTCCTAAATTCATCAGCTCCATCTTGGGTGTTTGCCCTTGACTTCCTGTCGCAGCCCAAAAAATGCTCGGCCATCCATCTGCATGGCTTTCTCGGTTCCAAAGAGTGTTGTCAGCCTTTTCGCGCTTTTACGCCCACATGGCCAACTCGGGCAGCTGTTAAGAGACTTGGACAACCAAGTGTAGCTAGAAGAGCCTCCTTGCCCCCATTTTGGAGACCTTGGTTCTGAGTGAAGAAAGCAGCATTTGCCCACTCCTAAATTCATCAGCTCCATCTTGGGTGTTTGCCCTTGACTTCCTGTCGCAGCCCAAAAAATGCTCGGCCATCCATCTGCATGGCTTTCTCGGTTCCAAAGAGTGTTGTCAGCCTTTTCGCGCTTTTACGCCCACATGGCCAACTCGGGCAGCTGTTAAGAGACTTGGACAACCAAGTGTAGCTAGAAGAGCCTCCTTGCCCCCATTTTGGAGACCTTGGTTCTGAGTGAAGAAAGCAGCATTTGCCCACTCCTAAATTCATCAGCTCCAGCTTGGGTGTTTGCCCTTGACTTCCTGTCGCTTGCCTGGGAAATGCAGGGCACACCTCTCCCTGGTGGTCTAGTGGCTAGGATTCGGCGCTCTCACCGCCGCGGCCCGGGTTCGATTCCCGGTCAGGGAATTCTTCTTTGCCCCGGTAGTAGCTGGACTCCATCGTCTGGGCTTCTGCTTCGTAGAGCCCAAAAAATGCTCGGCCATCCATCTGCATGGCTTTCTCGGTTCCAAAGAGTGTTGTCAGCCTTTTCGCGCTTTTACGCCCACATGGCCAACTCGGGCAGCTGTTAAGAGACTTGGACAACCAAGTGTAGCTAGAAGAGCCTCCTTGCCCCCATTTTGGAGACCTTGGTTCTGAGTGAAGAAAGCAGCATTTGCCCACTCCTAAATTCATCAGCTCCATCTTGGGTGTTTGCCCTTGACTTCCTGTCGCTTGCCTGGGAAATGCAGGGCACACCTCTCCCTGGTGGTCTAGTGGCTAGGATTCGGCGCTCTCACCGCCGCGGCCCGGGTTCGATTCCCGGTCAGGGAATTCTTCTTTGCCCCGGTAGTAGCTGGACTCCATCGTCTGGGCTTCTGCTTCGTAGAGCCCAAAAAATGCTCGGCCATCCATCTGCATGGCTTTCTCGGTTCCAAAGAGTGTTGTCAGCCTTTTCGCGCTTTTACGCCCACATGGCCAACTCGGGCAGCTGTTAAGAGACTTGGACAACCAAGTGTAGCTAGAAGAGCCTCCTTGCCCCCATTTTGGAGACCTTGGTTCTGAGTGAAGAAAGCAGCATTTGCCCACTCCTAAATTCATCAGCTCCATCTTGGGTGTTTGCCCTTGACTTCCTGTCGCAGCCCAAAAAATGCTCGGCCATCCATCTGCATGGCTTTCTCGGTTCCAAAGAGTGTTGTCAGCCTTTTCGCGCTTTTACGCCCACATGGCCAACTCGGGCAGCTGTTAAGAGACTTGGACAACCAAGTGTAGCTAGAAGAGCCTCCTTGCCCCCATTTTGGAGACCTTGGTTCTGAGTGAAGAAAGCAGCATTTGCCCACTCCTAAATTCATCAGCTCCATCTTGGGTGTTTGCCCTTGACTTCCTGTCGCAGCCCAAAAAATGCTCGGCCATCCATCTGCATGGCTTTCTCGGTTCCAAAGAGTGTTGTCAGCCTTTTCGCGCTTTTACGCCCACATGGCCAACTCGGGCAGCTGTTAAGAGACTTGGACAACCAAGTGTAGCTAGAAGAGCCTCCTTGCCCCCATTTTGGAGACCTTGGTTCTGAGTGAAGAAAGCAGCATTTGCCCACTCCTAAATTCATCAGCTCCATCTTGGGTGTTTGCCCTTGACTTCCTGTCGCTTGCCTGGGAAATGCAGGGCACACCTCTCCCTGGTGGTCTAGTGGCTAGGATTCGGCGCTCTCACCGCCGCGGCCCGGGTTCGATTCCCGGTCAGGGAATTCTTCTTTGCCCCGGTAGTAGCTGGACTCCATCGTCTGGGCTTCTGCTTCGTAGAGCCCAAAAAATGCTCGGCCATCCATCTGCATGGCTTTCTCGGTTCCAAAGAGTGTTGTCAGCCTTTTCGCGCTTTTACGCCCACATGGCCAACTCGGGCAGCTGTTAAGAGACTTGGACAACCAAGTGTAGCTAGAAGAGCCTCCTTGCCCCCATTTTGGAGACCTTGGTTCTGAGTGAAGAAAGCAGCATTTTCCCACTCCTAAATTCATCAGCTCCATCTTGGGTGTTTGCCCTTGACTTCCTGTCGCAGCCCAAAAAATGCTCGGCCATCCATCTGCATGGCTTTCTCGGTTCCAAAGAGTGTTGTCAGCCTTTTCGCGCTTTTACGCCCACATGGCCAACTCGGGCAGCTGTTAAGAGACTTGGACAACCAAGTGTAGCTAGAAGAGCCTCCTTGCCCCCATTTTGGAGACCTTGGTTCTGAGTGAAGAAAGCAGCATTTGCCCACTCCTAAATTCATCAGCTCCATCTTGGGTGTTTGCCCTTGACTTCCTGTCGCAGCCCAAAAAATGCTCGGCCATCCATCTGCATGGCTTTCTCGGTTCCAAAGAGTGTTGTCAGCCTTTTCGCGCTTTTACGCCCACATGGCCAACTCGGGCAGCTGTTAAGAGACTTGGACAACCAAGTGTAGCTAGAAGAGCCTCCTTGCCCCCATTTTGGAGACCTTGGTTCTGAGTGAAGAAAGCAGCATTTGCCCACTCCTAAATTCATCAGCTCCATCTTGGGTGTTTGCCCTTGACTTCCTGTCGCTTGCCTGGGAAATGCAGGGCACACCTCTCCCTGGTGGTCTAGTGGCTAGGATTCGGCGCTCTCACCGCCACGGCCCGGGTTCGATTCCCGGTCAGGGAATTCTTCTTTGCCCCGGTAGTAGCTGGACTCCATCGTCTGGGCTTCTGCTTCGTAGAGCCCAAAAAATGCTCGGCCATCCATCTGCATGGCTTTCTCGGTTCCAAAGAGTGTTGTCAGCCTTTTCGCGCTTTTACGCCCACATGGCCAACTCGGGCAGCTGTTAAGAGACTTGGACAACCAAGTGTAGCTAGAAGAGCCTCCTTGCCCCCATTTTGGAGACCTTGGTTCTGAGTGAAGAAAGCAGCATTTGCCCACTCCTAAATTCATCAGCTCCATCTTGGGTGTTTGCCCTTGACTTCCTGTCGCAGCCCAAAAAATGCTCGGCCATCCATCTGCATGGCTTTCTCGGTTCCAAAGAGTGTTGTCAGCCTTTTCGCGCTTTTACGCCCACATGGCCAACTCGGGCAGCTGTTAAGAGACTTGGACAACCAAGTGTAGCTAGAAGAGCCTCCTTGCCCCCATTTTGGAGACCTTGGTTCTGAGTGAAGAAAGCAGCATTTGCCCACTCCTAAATTCATCAGCTCCATCTTGGGTGTTTGCCCTTGACTTCCTGTCGCAGCCCAAAAAATGCTCGGCCATCCATCTGCATGGCTTTCTCGGTTCCAAAGAGTGTTGTCAGCCTTTTCGCGCTTTTACGCCCACATGGCCAACTCGGGCAGCTGTTAAGAGACTTGGACAACCAAGTGTAGCTAGAAGAGCCTCCTTGCCCCCATTTTGGAGACCTTGGTTCTGAGTGAAGAAAGCAGCATTTGCCCACTCCTAAATTCATCAGCTCCATCTTGGGTGTTTGCCCTTGACTTCCTGTCGCTTGCCTGGGAAATGCAGGGCACACCTCTCCCTGGTGGTCTAGTGGCTAGGATTCGGCGCTCTCACCGCCACGGCCCGGGTTCGATTCCCGGCCAGGGAATTCTTCTTTGCCCCGGTAGTAGCTGGACTCCATCGTCTGGGCTTCTGCTTCGTAGAGCCCAAAAAATGCTCGGCCATCCATCTGCATGGCTTTCTCGGTTCCAAAGAGTGTTGTCAGCCTTTTCGCGCTTTTACGCCCACATGGCCAACTCGGGCAGCTGTTAAGAGACTTGGACAACCAAGTGTAGCTAGAAGAGCCTCCTTGCCCCCATTTTGGAGACCTTGGTTCTGAGTGAAGAAAGCAGCATTTGCCCACTCCTAAATTCATCAGCTCCATCTTGGGTGTTTGCCCTTGACTTCCTGTCGCAGCCCAAAAAATGCTCGGCCATCCATCTGCATGGCTTTCTCGGTTCCAAAGAGTGTTGTCAGCCTTTTCGCGCTTTTACGCCCACATGGCCAACTCGGGCAGCTGTTAAGAGACTTGGACAACCAAGTGTAGCTAGAAGAGCCTCCTTGCCCCCATTTTGGAGACCTTGGTTCTGAGTGAAGAAAGCAGCATTTGCCCACTCCTAAATTCATCAGCTCCATCTTGGGTGTTTGCCCTTGACTTCCTGTCGCAGCCCAAAAAATGCTCGGCCATCCATCTGCATGGCTTTCTCGGTTCCAAAGAGTGTTGTCAGCCTTTTCGCGCTTTTACGCCCACATGGCCAACTCGGGCAGCTGTTAAGAGACTTGGACAACCAAGTGTAGCTAGAAGAGCCTCCTTGCCCCCATTTTGGAGACCTTGGTTCTGAGTGAAGAAAGCAGCATTTGCCCACTCCTAAATTCATCAGCTCCATCTTGGGTGTTTGCCCTTGACTTCCTGTCGCTTGCCTGGGAAATGCAGGGCACACCTCTCCCTGGTGGTCTAGTGGCTAGGATTCGGCGCTCTCACCGCCGCGGCCCGGGTTCGATTCCCGGTCAGGGAATTCTTCTTTGCCCCGGTAGTAGCTGGACTCCATCGTCTGGGCTTCTGCTTCATAGAGCCCAAAAAATGCTCGGCCATCCATCTGCATGGCTTTCTCGGTTCCAAAGAGTGTTGTCAGCCTTTTCGCGCTTTTACGCCCACATGGCCAACTCGGGCAGCTGTTAAGAGACTTGGACAACCAAGTGTAGCTAGAAGAGCCTCCTTGCCCCCATTTTGGAGACCTTGGTTCTGAGTGAAGAAAGCAGCATTTGCCCACTCCTAAATTCATCAGCTCCATCTTGGGTGTTTGCCCTTGACTTCCTGTCGCAGCCCAAAAAATGCTCGGCCATCCATCTGCATGGCTTTCTCGGTTCCAAAGAGTGTTGTCAGCCTTTTCGCGCTTTTACGCCCACATGGCCAACTCGGGCAGCTGTTAAGAGACTTGGACAACCAAGTGTAGCTAGAAGAGCCTCCTTGCCCCCATTTTGGAGACCTTGGTTCTGAGTGAAGAAAGCAGCATTTGCCCACTCCTAAATTCATCAGCTCCATCTTGGGTGTTTGCCCTTGACTTCCTGTCGCAGCCCAAAAAATGCTCGGCCATCCATCTGCATGGCTTTCTCGGTTCCAAAGAGTGTTGTCAGCCTTTTCGCGCTTTTACGCCCACATGGCCAACTCGGGCAGCTGTTAAGAGACTTGGACAACCAAGTGTAGCTAGAAGAGCCTCCTTGCCCCCATTTTGGAGACCTTGGTTCTGAGTGAAGAAAGCAGCATTTGCCCACTCCTAAATTCATCAGCTCCATCTTGGGTGTTTGCCCTTGACTTCCTGTCGCTTGCCTGGGAAATGCAGGGCACACCTCTCCCTGGTGGTCTAGTGGCTAGGATTCGGCGCTCTCACCGCCGCGGCCCGGGTTCGATTCCCGGTCAGGGAATTCTTCTTTGCCCCGGTAGTAGCTGGACTCCATCGTCTGGGCTTCTGCTTCGTAGAGCCCAAAAAATGCTCGGCCATCCATCTGCATGGCTTTCTCGGTTCCAAAGAGTGTTGTCAGCCTTTTCGCGCTTTTACGCCCACATGGCCAACTCGGGCAGCTGTTAAGAGACTTGGACAACCAAGTGTAGCTAGAAGAGCCTCCTTGCCCCCATTTTGGAGACCTTGGTTCTGAGTGAAGAAAGCAGCATTTGCCCACTCCTAAATTCATCAGCTCCATCTTGGGTGTTTGCCCTTGACTTCCTGTCGCTTGCCTGGGAAATGCAGGGCACACCTCTCCCTGGTGGTCTAGTGGCTAGGATTCGGCGCTCTCACCGCCGCGGCCCGGGTTCGATTCCCGGTCAGGGAATTCTTCTTTGCCCCGGTAGTAGCTGGACTCCATCGTCTGGGCTTCTGCTTCGTAGAGCCCAAAAAATGCTCGGCCATCCATCTGCATGGCTTTCTCGGTTCCAAAGAGTGTTGTCAGCCTTTTCGCGCTTTTACGCCCACATGGCCAACTCGGGCAGCTGTTAAGAGACTTGGACAACCAAGTGTAGCTAGAAGAGCCTCCTTGCCCCCATTTTGGAGACCTTGGTTCTGAGTGAAGAAAGCAGCATTTGCCCACTCCTAAATTCATCAGCTCCATCTTGGGTGTTTGCCCTTGACTTCCTGTCGCTTGCCTGGGAAATGCAGGGCACACCTCTCCCTGGTGGTCTAGTGGCTAGGATTCGGCGCTCTCACCGCCGCGGCCCGGGTTCGATTCCCGGTCAGGGAATTCTTCTTTGCCCCGGTAGTAGCTGGACTCCATCGTCTGGGCTTCTGCTTCGTAGAGCCCAAAAAATGCTCGGCCATCCATCTGCATGGCTTTCTCGGTTCCAAAGAGTGTTGTCAGCCTTTTCGCGCTTTTACGCCCACATGGCCAACTCGGGCAGCTGTTAAGAGACTTGGACAACCAAGTGTAGCTAGAAGAGCCTCCTTGCCCCCATTTTGGAGACCTTGGTTCTGAGTGAAGAAAGCAGCATTTGCCCACTCCTAAATTCATCAGCTCCATCTTGGGTGTTTGCCCTTGACTTCCTGTCGCAGCCCAAAAAATGCTCGGCCATCCATCTGCATGGCTTTCTCGGTTCCAAAGAGTGTTGTCAGCCTTTTCGCGCTTTTACGCCCACATGGCCAACTCGGGCAGCTGTTAAGAGACTTGGACAACCAAGTGTAGCTAGAAGAGCCTCCTTGCCCCCATTTTGGAGACCTTGGTTCTGAGTGAAGAAAGCAGCATTTGCCCACTCCTAAATTCATCAGCTCCATCTTGGGTGTTTGCCCTTGACTTCCTGTCGCAGCCCAAAAAATGCTCGGCCATCCATCTGCATGGCTTTCTCGGTTCCAAAGAGTGTTGTCAGCCTTTTCGCGCTTTTACGCCCACATGGCCAACTCGGGCAGCTGTTAAGAGACTTGGACAACCAAGTGTAGCTAGAAGAGCCTCCTTGCCCCCATTTTGGAGACCTTGGTTCTGAGTGAAGAAAGCAGCATTTGCCCACTCCTAAATTCATCAGCTCCATCTTGGGTGTTTGCCCTTGACTTCCTGTCGCTTGCCTGGGAAATGCAGGGCACACCTCTCCCTGGTGGTCTAGTGGCTAGGATTCGGCGCTCTCACCGCCACGGCCCGGGTTCGATTCCCGGTCAGGGAATTCTTCTTTGCCCCGGTAGTAGCTGGACTCCATCGTCTGGGCTTCTGCTTCGTAGAGCCCAAAAAATGCTCGGCCATCCATCTGCATGGCTTTCTCGGTTCCAAAGAGTGTTGTCAGCCTTTTCGCGCTTTTACGCCCACATGGCCAACTCGGGCAGCTGTTAAGAGACTTGGACAACCAAGTGTAGCTAGAAGAGCCTCCTTGCCCCCATTTTGGAGACCTTGGTTCTGAGTGAAGAAAGCAGCATTTGCCCACTCCTAAATTCATCAGCTCCATCTTGGGTGTTTGCCCTTGACTTCCTGTCGCAGCCCAAAAAATGCTCGGCCATCCATCTGCATGGCTTTCTCGGTTCCAAAGAGTGTTGTCAGCCTTTTCGCGCTTTTACGCCCACATGGCCAACTCGGGCAGCTGTTAAGAGACTTGGACAACCAAGTGTAGCTAGAAGAGCCTCCTTGCCCCCATTTTGGAGACCTTGGTTCTGAGTGAAGAAAGCAGCATTTGCCCACTCCTAAATTCATCAGCTCCATCTTGGGTGTTTGCCCTTGACTTCCTGTCGCTTGCCTGGGAAATGCAGGGCACACCTCTCCCTGGTGGTCTAGTGGCTAGGATTCGGCGCTCTCACCGCCGCGGCCCGGGTTCGATTCCCGGTCAGGGAATTCTTCTTTGCCCCGGTAGTAGCTGGACTCCATCGTCTGGGCTTCTGCTTCGTAGAGCCCAAAAAATGCTCGGCCATCCATCTGCATGGCTTTCTCGGTTCCAAAGAGTGTTGTCAGCCTTTTCGCGCTTTTACGCCCACATGGCCAACTCGGGCAGCTGTTAAGAGACTTGGACAACCAAGTGTAGCTAGAAGAGCCTCCTTGCCCCCATTTTGGAGACCTTGGTTCTGAGTGAAGAAAGCAGCATTTGCCCACTCCTAAATTCATCAGCTCCATCTTGGGTGTTTGCCCTTGACTTCCTGTCGCAGCCCAAAAAATGCTCGGCCATCCATCTGCATGGCTTTCTCGGTTCCAAAGAGTGTTGTCAGCCTTTTCGCGCTTTTACGCCCACATGGCCAACTCGGGCAGCTGTTAAGAGACTTGGACAACCAAGTGTAGCTAGAAGAGCCTCCTTGCCCCCATTTTGGAGACCTTGGTTCTGAGTGAAGAAAGCAGCATTTGCCCACTCCTAAATTCATCAGCTCCATCTTGGGTGTTTGCCCTTGACTTCCTGTCGCAGCCCAAAAAATGCTCGGCCATCCATCTGCATGGCTTTCTCGGTTCCAAAGAGTGTTGTCAGCCTTTTCGCGCTTTTACGCCCACATGGCCAACTCGGGCAGCTGTTAAGAGACTTGGACAACCAAGTGTAGCTAGAAGAGCCTCCTTGCCCCCATTTTGGAGACCTTGGTTCTGAGTGAAGAAAGCAGCATTTGCCCACTCCTAAATTCATCAGCTCCATCTTGGGTGTTTGCCCTTGACTTCCTGTCGCTTGCCTGGGAAATGCAGGGCACACCTCTCCCTGGTGGTCTAGTGGCTAGGATTCGGCGCTCTCACCGCCGCGGCCCGGGTTCGATTCCCGGTCAGGGAATTCTTCTTTGCCCCGGTAGTAGCTGGACTCCATCGTCTGGGCTTCTGCTTCGTAGAGCCCAAAAAATGCTCGGCCATCCATCTGCATGGCTTTCTCGGTTCCAAAGAGTGTTGTCAGCCTTTTCGCGCTTTTACGCCCACATGGCCAACTCGGGCAGCTGTTAAGAGACTTGGACAACCAAGTGTAGCTAGAAGAGCCTCCTTGCCCCCATTTTGGAGACCTTGGTTCTGAGTGAAGAAAGCAGCATTTGCCCACTCCTAAATTCATCAGCTCCATCTTGGGTGTTTGCCCTTGACTTCCTGTCGCTTGCCTGGGAAATGCAGGGCACACCTCTCCCTGGTGGTCTAGTGGCTAGGATTCGGCGCTCTCACCGCCGCGGCCCGGGTTCGATTCCCGGTCAGGGAATTCTTCTTTGCCCCGGTAGTAGCTGGACTCCATCGTCTGGGCTTCTGCTTCGTAGAGCCCAAAAAATGCTCGGCCATCCATCTGCATGGCTTTCTCGGTTCCAAAGAGTGTTGTCAGCCTTTTCGCGCTTTTACGCCCACATGGCCAACTCGGGCAGCTGTTAAGAGACTTGGACAACCAAGTGTAGCTAGAAGAGCCTCCTTGCCCCCATTTTGGAGACCTTGGTTCTGAGTGAAGAAAGCAGCATTTGCCCACTCCTAAATTCATCAGCTCCATCTTGGGTGTTTGCCCTTGACTTCCTGTCGCTTGCCTGGGAAATGCAGGGCACACCTCTCCCTGGTGGTCTAGTGGCTAGGATTCGGCGCTCTCACCGCCGCGGCCCGGGTTCGATTCCCGGTCAGGGAATTCTTCTTTGCCCCAGTAGTAGCTAGACTCCATCGTCTGGGCTTCTGCTTCGTAGAGCCCAAAAAATGCTCGGCCATCCATCTGCATGGCTTTCTCGGTTCCAAAGAGTGTTGTCAGCCTTTTCGCGCCTTTACGCCCACATGGCCAACTCGGGCAGCTGTTAAGAGACTTGGACAACCAAGTGTAGCTAGAAGAGCCTCCTTGCCCCCATTTTGGAGACCTTGGTTCTGAGTGAAGAAAGCAGCATTTGCCCACTCCTAAATTCATCAGCTCCATCTTGGGTGTTTGCCCTTGACTTCCTGTCGCTTGCCTGGGAAATGCAGGGCACACCTCTCCCTGGTGGTCTAGTGGCTAGGATTCGGCGCTCTCACCGCCGCGGCCCGGGTTCGATTCCCGGTCAGGGAATTCTTCTTTGCCCCGGTAGTAGCTGGACTCCATCGTCTGGGCTTCTGCTTCGTAGAGCCCAAAAAATGCTCGGCCATCCATCTGCATGGCTTTCTCGGTTCCAAAGAGTGTTGTCAGCCTTTTCGCGCTTTTACGCCCACATGGCCAACTCGGGCAGCTGTTAAGAGACTTGGACAACCAAGTGTAGCTAGAAGAGCCTCCTTGCCCCCATTTTGGAGACCTTGGTTCTGAGTGAAGAAAGCAGCATTTGCCCACTCCTAAATTCATCAGCTCCATCTTGGGTGTTTGCCCTTTACTTCCTGTCGCTTGCCTGGGAAATGCAGGGCACACCTCTCCCTGGTGGTCTAGTGGCTAGGATTCGGCGCTCTCACCGCCGCGGCCCGGGTTCGATTCCCGGTCAGGGAATTCTTCTTTGCCCCGGTAGTAGCTGGACTCCATCGTCTGGGCTTCTGCTTCGTAGAGCCCAAAAAATGCTCGGCCATCCATCTGCATGGCTTTCTCGGTTCCAAAGAGTGTTGTCAGCCTTTTCGCGCTTTTACGCCCACATGGCCAACTCGGGCAGCTGTTAAGAGACTTGGACAACCAAGTGTAGCTAGAAGAGCCTCCTTGCCCCCATTTTGGAGACCTTGGTTCTGAGTGAAGAAAGCAGCATTTGCCCACTCCTAAATTCATCAGCTCCATCTTGGGTGTTTGCCCTTGACTTCCTGTCGCTTGCCTGGGAAATGCAGGGCACACCTCTCCCTGGTGGTCTAGTGGCTAGGATTCGGCGCTCTCACCGCCGCGGCCCGGGTTCGATTCCCGGTCAGGGAATTCTTCTTTGCCCCGGTAGTAGCTGGACTCCATCGTCTGGGCTTCTGCTTCGTAGAGCCCAAAAAATGCTCGGCCATCCATCTGCATGGCTTTCTCGGTTCCAAAGAGTGTTGTCAGCCTTTTCGCGCTTTTACGCCCACATGGCCAACTCGGGCAGCTGTTAAGAGACTTGGACAACCAAGTGTAGCTAGAAGAGCCTCCTTGCCCCCATTTTGGAGACCTTGGTTCTGAGTGAAGAAAGCAGCATTTGCCCACTCCTAAATTCATCAGCTCCATCTTGGGTGTTTGCCCTTGACTTCCTGTCGCTTGCCTGGGAAATGCAGGGCACACCTCTCCCTGGTGGTCTAGTGGCTAGGATTCGGCGCTCTCACCGCCGCGGCCCGGGTTCGATTCCCGGTCAGGGAATTCTTCTTTGCCCCGGTAGTAGCTGGACTCCATCGTCTGGGCTTCTGCTTCGTAGAGCCCAAAAAATGCTCGGCCATCCATCTGCATGGCTTTCTCGGTTCCAAAGAGTGTTGTCAGCCTTTTCGCGCTTTTACGCCCACATGGCCAACTCGGGCAGCTGTTAAGAGACTTGGACAACCAAGTGTAGCTAGAAGAGCCTCCTTGCCCCCATTTTGGAGACCTTGGTTCTGAGTGAAGAAAGCAGCATTTGCCCACTCCTAAATTCATCAGCTCCATCTTGGGTGTTTGCCCTTGACTTCCTGTCGCTTGCCTGGGAAATGCAGGGCACACCTCTCCCTGGTGGTCTAGTGGCTAGGATTCGGCGCTCTCACCGCCGCGGCCCGGGTTCGATTCCCGGTCAGGGAATTCTTCTTTGCCCCGGTAGTAGCTGGACTCCATCGTCTGGGCTTCTGCTTCGTAGAGCCCAAAAAATGCTCGGCCATCCATCTGCATGGCTTTCTCGGTTCCAAAGAGTGTTGTCAGCCTTTTCGCGCTTTTACGCCCACATGGCCAACTCGGGCAGCTGTTAAGAGACTTGGACAACCAAGTGTAGCTAGAAGAGCCTCCTTGCCCCCATTTTGGAGACCTTGGTTCTGAGTGAAGAAAGCAGCATTTGCCCACTCCTAAATTCATCAGCTCCATCTTGGGTGTTTGCCCTTGACTTCCTGTCGCTTGCCTGGGAAATGCAGGGCACACCTCTCCCTGGTGGTCTAGTGGCTAGGATTCGGCGCTCTCACCGCCGCGGCCCGGGTTCGATTCCCGGTCAGGGAATTCTTCTTTGCCCCGGTAGTAGCTGGACTCCATCGTCTGGGCTTCTGCTTCGTAGAGCCCAAAAAATGCTCGGCCATCCATCTGCATGGCTTTCTCGGTTCCAAAGAGTGTTGTCAGCCTTTTCGCGCTTTTACGCCCACATGGCCAACTCGGGCAGCTGTTAAGAGACTTGGACAACCAAGTGTAGCTAGAAGAGCCTCCTTGCCCCCATTTTGGAGACCTTGGTTCTGAGTGAAGAAAGCAGCATTTGCCCACTCCTAAATTCATCAGCTCCATCTTGGGTGTTTGCCCTTGACTTCCTGTCGCTTGCCTGGTGGTCTAGTGGCTAGGATTCGGCGCTCTCACCGCCGCGGCCCGGGTTCGATTCCCGGTCAGGGAATTCTTCTTTGCCCCGGTAGTAGCTGGACTCCATCGTCTGGGCTTCTGCTTCGTAGAGCCCAAAAAATGCTCGGCCATCCATCTGCATGGCTTTCTCGGTTCCAAAGAATGTTGTCAGCCTTTTCGCGCTTTTACGCCCACATGGCCAACTCGGGCAGCTGTTAAGAGACTTGGACAACCAAGTGTAGCTAGAAGAGCCTCCTTGCCCCCATTTTGGAGACCTTGGTTCTGAGTGAAGAAAGCAGCATTTGCCCACTCCTAAATTCATCAGCTCCATCTTGGGTGTTTGCCCTTGACTTCCTGTCGCTTGCCTGGGAAATGCAGGGCACACCTCTCCCTGGTGGTCTAGTGGCTAGGATTCGGCGCTCTCACCGCCGCGGCCCGGGTTCGATTCCCGGTCAGGGAATTCTTCTTTGCCCCGGTAGTAGCTGGACTCCATCGTCTGGGCTTCTGCTTCGTAGAGCCCAAAAAATGCTCGGCCATCCATCTGCATGGCTTTCTCGGTTCCAAAGAGTGTTGTCAGCCTTTTCGCGCTTTTACGCCCACATGGCCAACTCGGGCAGCTGTTAAGAGACTTGGACAACCAAGTGTAGCTAGAAGAGCCTCCTTGCCCCCATTTTGGAGACCTTGGTTCTGAGTGAAGAAAGCAGCATTTGCCCACTCCTAAATTCATCAGCTCCATCTTGGGTGTTTGCCCTTGACTTCCTGTCGCAGCCCAAAAAATGCTCGGCCATCCATCTGCATGGCTTTCTCGGTTCCAAAGAGTGTTGTCAGCCTTTTCGCGCTTTTACGCCCACATGGCCAACTCGGGCAGCTGTTAAGAGACTTGGACAACCAAGTGTAGCTAGAAGAGCCTCCTTGCCCCCATTTTGGAGACCTTGGTTCTGAGTGAAGAAAGCAGCATTTGCCCACTCCTAAATTCATCAGCTCCATCTTGGGTGTTTGCCCTTGACTTCCTGTCGCAGCCCAAAAAATGCTCGGCCATCCATCTGCATGGCTTTCTCGGTTCCAAAGAGTGTTGTCAGCCTTTTCGCGCTTTTACGCCCACATGGCCAACTCGGGCAGCTGTTAAGAGACTTGGACAACCAAGTGTAGCTAGAAGAGCCTCCTTGCCCCCATTTTGGAGACCTTGGTTCTGAGTGAAGAAAGCAGCATTTGCCCACTCCTAAATTCATCAGCTCCATCTTGGGTGTTTGCCCTTGACTTCCTGTCGCTTGCCTGGGAAATGCAGGGCACACCTCTCCCTGGTGGTCTAGTGGCTAGGATTCGGCGCTCTCACCGCCGCGGCCCGGGTTCGATTCCCGGTCAGGGAATTCTTCTTTGCCCCGGTAGTAGCTGGACTCCATCGTCTGGGCTTCTGCTTCGTAGAGCCCAAAAAATGCTCGGCCATCCATCTGCATGGCTTTCTCGGTTCCAAAGAGTGTTGTCAGCCTTTTCGCGCTTTTACGCCCACATGGCCAACTCGGGCAGCTGTTAAGAGACTTGGACAACCAAGTGTAGCTAGAAGAGCCTCCTTGCCCCCATTTTGGAGACCTTGGTTCTGAGTGAAGAAAGCAGCATTTGCCCACTCCTAAATTCATCAGCTCCATCTTGGGTGTTTGCCCTTGACTTCCTGTCGCTTGCCTGGGAAATGCAGGGCACACCTCTCCCTGGTGGTCTAGTGGCTAGGATTCGGCGCTCTCACCGCCGCGGCCCGGGTTCGATTCCCGGTCAGGGAATTCTTCTTTGCCCCGGTAGTAGCTGGACTCCATCGTCTGGGCTTCTGCTTCGTAGAGCCCAAAAAATGCTCGGCCATCCATCTGCATGGCTTTCTCGGTTCCAAAGAGTGTTGTCAGCCTTTTCGCGCTTTTACGCCCACATGGCCAACTCGGGCAGCTGTTAAGAGACTTGGACAACCAAGTGTAGCTAGAAGAGCCTCCTTGCCCCCATTTTGGAGACCTTGGTTCTGAGTGAAGAAAGCAGCATTTGCCCACTCCTAAATTCATCAGCTCCATCTTGGGTGTTTGCCCTTGACTTCCTGTCGCTTGCCTGGGAAATGCAGGGCACACCTCTCCCTGGTGGTCTAGTGGCTAGGATTCGGCGCTCTCACCGCCGCGGCCCGGGTTCGATTCCCGGTCAGGGAATTCTTCTTTGCCCCAGTAGTAGCTAGACTCCATCGTCTGGGCTTCTGCTTCGTAGAGCCCAAAAAATGCTCGGCCATCCATCTGCATGGCTTTCTCGGTTCCAAAGAGTGTTGTCAGCCTTTTCGCGCTTTTACGCCCACATGGCCAACTCGGGCAGCTGTTAAGAGACTTGGACAACCAAGTGTAGCTAGAAGAGCCTCCTTGCCCCCATTTTGGAGACCTTGGTTCTGAGTGAAGAAAGCAGCATTTGCCCACTCCTAAATTCATCAGCTCCATCTTGGGTGTTTGCCCTTGACTTCCTGTCGCTTGCCTGGGAAATGCAGGGCACACCTCTCCCTGGTGGTCTAGTGGCTAGGATTTGGCGCTCTCACCGCCGCGGCCCGGGTTCGATTCCCGGTCAGGGAATTCTTCTTTGCCCCGGTAGTAGCTGGACTCCATCGTCTGGGCTTCTGCTTCGTAGAGCCCAAAAAATGCTCGGCCATCCATCTGCATGGCTTTCTCGGTTCCAAAGAGTGTTGTCAGCCTTTTCGCGCTTTTACGCCCACATGGCCAACTCGGGCAGCTGTTAAGAGACTTGGACAACCAAGTGTAGCTAGAAGAGCCTCCTTGCCCCCATTTTGGAGACCTTGGTTCTGAGTGAAGAAAGCAGCATTTGCCCACTCCTAAATTCATCAGCTCCATCTTGGGTGTTTGCCCTTTACTTCCTGTCGCTTGCCTGGGAAATGCAGGGCACACCTCTCCCTGGTGGTCTAGTGGCTAGGATTCGGCGCTCTCACCGCCGCGGCCCGGGTTCGATTCCCGGTCAGGGAATTCTTCTTTGCCCCGGTAGTAGCTGGACTCCATCGTCTGGGCTTCTGCTTCGTAGAGCCCAAAAAATGCTCGGCCATCCATCTGCATGGCTTTCTCGGTTCCAAAGAGTGTTGTCAGCCTTTTCGCGCTTTTACGCCCACATGGCCAACTCGGGCAGCTGTTAAGAGACTTGGACAACCAAGTGTAGCTAGAAGAGCCTCCTTGCCCCCATTTTGGAGACCTTGGTTCTGAGTGAAGAAAGCAGCATTTGCCCACTCCTAAATTCATCAGCTCCATCTTGGGTGTTTGCCCTTGACTTCCTGTCGCTTGCCTGGGAAATGCAGGGCACACCTCTCCCTGGTGGTCTAGTGGCTAGGATTCGGCGCTCTCACCGCCGCGGCCCGGGTTCGATTCCCGGTCAGGGAATTCTTCTTTGCCCCGGTAGTAGCTGGACTCCATCGTCTGGGCTTCTGCTTCGTAGAGCCCAAAAAATGCTCGGCCATCCATCTGCATGGCTTTCTCGGTTCCAAAGAGTGTTGTCTGCCTTTTCGCGCTTTTACGCCCACATGGCCAACTCGGGCAGCTGTTAAGAGACTTGGACAACCAAGTGTAGCTAGAAGAGCCTCCTTGCCCCCATTTTGGAGACCTTGGTTCTGAGTGAAGAAAGCAGCATTTGCCCACTCCTAAATTCATCAGCTCCATCTTGGGTGTTTGCCCTTGACTTCCTGTCGCTTGCCTGGGAAATGCAGGGCACACCTCTCCCTGGTGGTCTAGTGGCTAGGATTCGGCGCTCTCACCGCCGCGGCCCGGGTTCGATTCCCGGTCAGGGAATTCTTCTTTGCCCCGGTAGTAGCTGGACTCCATCGTCTGGGCTTCTGCTTCGTAGAGCCCAAAAAATGCTCGGCCATCCATCTGCATGGCTTTCTCGGTTCCAAAGAGTGTTGTCAGCCTTTTCGCGCTTTTACGCCCACATGGCCAACTCGGGCAGCTGTTAAGAGACTTGGACAACCAAGTGTAGCTAGAAGAGCCTCCTTGCCCCCATTTTGGAGACCTTGGTTCTGAGTGAAGAAAGCAGCATTTGCCCACTCCTAAATTCATCAGCTCCATCTTGGGTGTTTGCCCTTGACTTCCTGTCGCTTGCCTGGGAAATGCAGGGCACACCTCTCCCTGGTGGTCTAGTGGCTAGGATTCGGCGCTCTCACCGCCGCGGCCCGGGTTCGATTCCCGGTCAGGGAATTCTTCTTTGCCCCGGTAGTAGCTGGACTCCATCGTCTGGGCTTCTGCTTCGTAGAGCCCAAAAAATGCTCGGCCATCCATCTGCATGGCTTTCTCGGTTCCAAAGAGTGTTGTCAGCCTTTTCGCGCTTTTACGCCCACATGGCCAACTCGGGCAGCTGTTAAGAGACTTGGACAACCAAGTGTAGCTAGAAGAGCCTCCTTGCCCCCATTTTGGAGACCTTGGTTCTGAGTGAAGAAAGCAGCATTTGCCCACTCCTAAATTCATCAGCTCCATCTTGGGTGTTTGCCCTTGACTTCCTGTCGCTTGCCTGGGAAATGCAGGGCACACCTCTCCCTGGTGGTCTAGTGGCTAGGATTCGGCGCTCTCACCGCCGCGGCCCGGGTTCGATTCCCGGTCAGGGAATTCTTCTTTGCCCCGGTAGTAGCTGGACTCCATCGTCTGGGCTTCTGCTTCGTAGAGCCCAAAAAATGCTCGGCCATCCATCTGCATGGCTTTCTCGGTTCCAAAGAGTGTTGTCAGCCTTTTCGCGCTTTTACGCCCACATGGCCAACTCGGGCAGCTGTTAAGAGACTTGGACAACCAAGTGTAGCTAGAAGAGCCTCCTTGCCCCCATTTTGGAGACCTTGGTTCTGAGTGAAGAAAGCAGCATTTGCCCACTCCTAAATTCATCAGCTCCATCTTGGGTGTTTGCCCTTGACTTCCTGTCGCTTGCCTGGGAAATGCAGGGCACACCTCTCCCTGGTGGTCTAGTGGCTAGGATTCGGCGCTCTCACCGCCGCGGCCCGGGTTCGATTCCCGGTCAGGGAATTCTTCTTTGCCCCGGTAGTAGCTGGACTCCATCGTCTGGGCTTCTGCTTCGTAGAGCCCAAAAAATGCTCGGCCATCCATCTGCATGGCTTTCTCGGTTCCAAAGAGTGTTGTCAGCCTTTTCGCGCTTTTACGCCCACATGGCCAACTCGGGCAGCTGTTAAGAGACTTGGACAACCAAGTGTAGCTAGAAGAGCCTCCTTGCCCCCATTTTGGAGACCTTGGTTCTGAGTGAAGAAAGCAGCATTTGCCCACTCCTAAATTCATCAGCTCCATCTTGGGTGTTTGCCCTTGACTTCCTGTCGCTTGCCTGGGAAATGCAGGGCACACCTCTCCCTGGTGGTCTAGTGGCTAGGATTCGGCGCTCTCACCGCCGCGGCCCGGGTTCGATTCCCGGTCAGGGAATTCTTCTTTGCCCCGGTAGTAGCTGGACTCCATCGTCTGGGCTTCTGCTTCGTAGAGCCCAAAAAATGCTCGGCCATCCATCTGCATGGCTTTCTCGGTTCCAAAGAGTGTTGTCAGCCTTTTCGCGCTTTTACGCCCACATGGCCAACTCGGGCAGCTGTTAAGAGACTTGGACAACCAAGTGTAGCTAGAAGAGCCTCCTTGCCCCCATTTTGGAGACCTTGGTTCTGAGTGAAGAAAGCAGCATTTGCCCACTCCTAAATTCATCAGCTCCATCTTGGGTGTTTGCCCTTGACTTCCTGTCGCTTGCCTGGGAAATGCAGGGCACACCTCTCCCTGGTGGTCTAGTGGCTAGGATTCGGCGCTCTCACCGCCGCGGCCCGGGTTCGATTCCCGGTCAGGGAATTCTTCTTTGCCCCGGTAGTAGCTGGACTCCATCGTCTGGGCTTCTGCTTCGTAGAGCCCAAAAAATGCTCGGCCATCCATCTGCATGGCTTTCTCGGTTCCAAAGAGTGTTGTCAGCCTTTTCGCGCTTTTACGCCCACATGGCCAACTCGGGCAGCTGTTAAGAGACTTGGACAACCAAGTGTAGCTAGAAGAGCCTCCTTGCCCCCATTTTGGAGACCTTGGTTCTGAGTGAAGAAAGCAGCATTTGCCCACTCCTAAATTCATCAGCTCCATCTTGGGTGTTTGCCCTTGACTTCCTGTCGCTTGCCTGGGAAATGCAGGGCACACCTCTCCCTGGTGGTCTAGTGGCTAGGATTCGGCGCTCTCACCGCCGCGGCCCGGGTTCGATTCCCGGTCAGGGAATTCTTCTTTGCCCCGGTAGTAGCTGGACTCCATCGTCTGGGCTTCTGCTTCGTAGAGCCCAAAAAATGCTCGGCCATCCATCTGCATGGCTTTCTCGGTTCCAAAGAGTGTTGTCAGCCTTTTCGCGCTTTTACGCCCACATGGCCAACTCGGGCAGCTGTTAAGAGACTTGGACAACCAAGTGTAGCTAGAAGAGCCTCCTTGCCCCCATTTTGGAGACCTTGGTTCTGAGTGAAGAAAGCAGCATTTGCCCACTCCTAAATTCATCAGCTCCATCTTGGGTGTTTGCCCTTGACTTCCTGTCGCTTGCCTGGGAAATGCAGGGCACACCTCTCCCTGGTGGTCTAGTGGCTAGGATTCGGCGCTCTCACCGCCGCGGCCCGGGTTCGATTCCCGGTCAGGGAATTCTTCTTTGCCCCGGTAGTAGCTGGACTCCATCGTCTGGGCTTCTGCTTCGTAGAGCCCAAAAAATGCTCGGCCATCCATCTGCATGGCTTTCTCGGTTCCAAAGAGTGTTGTCAGCCTTTTCGCGCTTTTACGCCCACATGGCCAACTCGGGCAGCTGTTAAGAGACTTGGACAACCAAGTGTAGCTAGAAGAGCCTCCTTGCCCCCATTTTGGAGACCTTGGTTCTGAGTGAAGAAAGCAGCATTTGCCCACTCCTAAATTCATCAGCTCCATCTTGGGTGTTTGCCCTTGACTTCCTGTCGCTTGCCTGGGAAATGCAGGGCACACCTCTCCCTGGTGGTCTAGTGGCTAGGATTCGGCGCTCTCACCGCCGCGGCCCGGGTTCGATTCCCGGTCAGGGAATTCTTCTTTGCCCCGGTAGTAGCTGGACTCCATCGTCTGGGCTTCTGCTTCGTAGAGCCCAAAAAATGCTCGGCCATCCATCTGCATGGCTTTCTCGGTTCCAAAGAGTGTTGTCAGCCTTTTCGCGCTTTTACGCCCACATGGCCAACTCGGGCAGCTGTTAAGAGACTTGGACAACCAAGTGTAGCTAGAAGAGCCTCCTTGCCCCCATTTTGGAGACCTTGGTTCTGAGTGAAGAAAGCAGCATTTGCCCACTCCTAAATTCATCAGCTCCATCTTGGGTGTTTGCCCTTGACTTCCTGTCGCTTGCCTGGGAAATGCAGGGCACACCTCTCCCTGGTGGTCTAGTGGCTAGGATTCGGCGCTCTCACCGCCGCGGCCCGGGTTCGATTCCCGGTCAGGGAATTCTTCTTTGCCCCGGTAGTAGCTGGACTCCATCGTCTGGGCTTCTGCTTCGTAGAGCCCAAAAAATGCTCGGCCATCCATCTGCATGGCTTTCTCGGTTCCAAAGAATGTTGTCAGCCTTTTCGCGCTTTTACGCCCACATGGCCAACTCGGGCAGCTGTTAAGAGACTTGGACAACCAAGTGTAGCTAGAAGAGCCTCCTTGCCCCCATTTTGGAGACCTTGGTTCTGAGTGAAGAAAGCAGCATTTGCCCACTCCTAAATTCATCAGCTCCATCTTGGGTGTTTGCCCTTGACTTCCTGTCGCTTGCCTGGGAAATGCAGGGCACACCTCTCCCTGGTGGTCTAGTGGCTAGGATTCGGCGCTCTCACCGCCGCGGCCCGGGTTCGATTCCCGGTCAGGGAATTCTTCTTTGCCCCGGTAGTAGCTGGACTCCATCGTCTGGGCTTCTGCTTCGTAGAGCCCAAAAAATGCTCGGCCATCCATCTGCATGGCTTTCTCGGTTCCAAAGAGTGTTGTCAGCCTTTTCGCGCTTTTACGCCCACATGGCCAACTCGGGCAGCTGTTAAGAGACTTGGACAACCAAGTGTAGCTAGAAGAGCCTCCTTGCCCCCATTTTGGAGACCTTGGTTCTGAGTGAAGAAAGCAGCATTTGCCCACTCCTAAATTCATCAGCTCCATCTTGGGTGTTTGCCCTTGACTTCCTGTCGCTTGCCTGGGAAATGCAGGGCACACCTCTCCCTGGTGGTCTAGTGGCTAGGATTCGGCGCTCTCACCGCCGCGGCCCGGGTTCGATTCCCGGTCAGGGAATTCTTCTTTGCCCCGGTAGTAGCTGGACTCCATCGTCTGGGCTTCTGCTTCGTAGAGCCCAAAAAATGCTCGGCCATCCATCTGCATGGCTTTCTCGGTTCCAAAGAGTGTTGTCAGCCTTTTCGCGCTTTTACGCCCACATGGCCAACTCGGGCAGCTGTTAAGAGACTTGGACAACCAAGTGTAGCTAGAAGAGCCTCCTTGCCCCCATTTTGGAGACCTTGGTTCTGAGTGAAGAAAGCAGCATTTGCCCACTCCTAAATTCATCAGCTCCATCTTGGGTGTTTGCCCTTGACTTCCTGTCGCTTGCCTGGGAAATGCAGGGCACACCTCTCCCTGGTGGTCTAGTGGCTAGGATTCGGCGCTCTCACCGCCGCGGCCCGGGTTCGATTCCCGGTCAGGGAATTCTTCTTTGCCCCGGTAGTAGCTGGACTCCATCGTCTGGGCTTCTGCTTCGTAGAGCCCAAAAAATGCTCGGCCATCCATCTGCATGGCTTTCTCGGTTCCAAAGAGTGTTGTCAGCCTTTTCGCGCTTTTACGCCCACATGGCCAACTCGGGCAGCTGTTAAGAGACTTGGACAACCAAGTGTAGCTAGAAGAGCCTCCTTGCCCCCATTTTGGAGACCTTGGTTCTGAGTGAAGAAAGCAGCATTTGCCCACTCCTAAATTCATCAGCTCCATCTTGGGTGTTTGCCCTTGACTTCCTGTCGCTTGCCTGGGAAATGCAGGGCACACCTCTCCCTGGTGGTCTAGTGGCTAGGATTCGGCGCTCTCACCGCCGCGGCCCGGGTTCGATTCCCGGTCAGGGAATTCTTCTTTGCCCCGGTAGTAGCTGGACTCCATCGTCTGGGCTTCTGCTTCGTAGAGCCCAAAAAATGCTCGGCCATCCATCTGCATGGCTTTCTCGGTTCCAAAGAGTGTTGTCAGCCTTTTCGCGCTTTTACGCCCACATGGCCAAC
This sequence comes from Rana muscosa, assembly GCA_029206835.1. Taxonomy (NCBI): domain Eukaryota; kingdom Metazoa; phylum Chordata; class Amphibia; order Anura; family Ranidae; genus Rana; species Rana muscosa. The sequence goes on along the minus strand of CM055125.1, from coordinate 362,084,868 downwards.
TCGGGCAGCTGTTAAGAGACTTGGACAACCAAGTGTAGCTAGAAGAGCCTCCTTGCCCCCATTTTGGAGACCTTGGTTCTGAGTGAAGAAAGCAGCATTTGCCCACTCCTAAATTCATCAGCTCCATCTTGGGTGTTTGCCCTTGACTTCCTGTCGCTTGCCTGGGAAATGCAGGGCACACCTCTCCCTGGTGGTCTAGTGGCTAGGATTCGGCGCTCTCACCGCCGCGGCCCGGGTTCGATTCCCGGTCAGGGAATTCTTCTTTGCCCCGGTAGTAGCTGGACTCCATCGTCTGGGCTTCTGCTTCGTAGAGCCCAAAAAATGCTCGGCCATCCATCTGCATGGCTTTCTCGGTTCCAAAGAGTGTTGTCAGCCTTTTCGCGCTTTTACGCCCACATGGCCAACTCGGGCAGCTGTTAAGAGACTTGGACAACCAAGTGTAGCTAGAAGAGCCTCCTTGCCCCCATTTTGGAGACCTTGGTTCTGAGTGAAGAAAGCAGCATTTGCCCACTCCTAAATTCATCAGCTCCATCTTGGGTGTTTGCCCTTGACTTCCTGTCGCTTGCCTGGGAAATGCAGGGCACACCTCTCCCTGGTGGTCTAGTGGCTAGGATTCGGCGCTCTCACCGCCGCGGCCCGGGTTCGATTCCCGGTCAGGGAATTCTTCTTTGCCCCGGTAGTAGCTGGACTCCATCGTCTGGGCTTCTGCTTCGTAGAGCCCAAAAAATGCTCGGCCATCCATCTGCATGGCTTTCTCGGTTCCAAAGAGTGTTGTCAGCCTTTTCGCGCTTTTACGCCCACATGGCCAACTCGGGCAGCTGTTAAGAGACTTGGACAACCAAGTGTAGCTAGAAGAGCCTCCTTGCCCCCATTTTGGAGACCTTGGTTCTGAGTGAAGAAAGCAGCATTTGCCCACTCCTAAATTCATCAGCTCCATCTTGGGTGTTTGCCCTTGACTTCCTGTCGCTTGCCTGGGAAATGCAGGGCACACCTCTCCCTGGTGGTCTAGTGGCTAGGATTCGGCGCTCTCACCGCCGCGGCCCGGGTTCGATTCCCGGTCAGGGAATTCTTCTTTGCCCCGGTAGTAGCTGGACTCCATCGTCTGGGCTTCTGCTTCGTAGAGCCCAAAAAATGCTCGGCCATCCATCTGCATGGCTTTCTCGGTTCCAAAGAGTGTTGTCAGCCTTTTCGCGCTTTTACGCCCACATGGCCAACTCGGGCAGCTGTTAAGAGACTTGGACAACCAAGTGTAGCTAGAAGAGCCTCCTTGCCCCCATTTTGGAGACCTTGGTTCTGAGTGAAGAAAGCAGCATTTGCCCACTCCTAAATTCATCAGCTCCATCTTGGGTGTTTGCCCTTGACTTCCTGTCGCTTGCCTGGGAAATGCAGGGCACACCTCTCCCTGGTGGTCTAGTGGCTAGGATTCGGCGCTCTCACCGCCGCGGCCCGGGTTCGATTCCCGGTCAGGGAATTCTTCTTTGCCCCGGTAGTAGCTGGACTCCATCGTCTGGGCTTCTGCTTCGTAGAGCCCAAAAAATGCTCGGCCATCCATCTGCATGGCTTTCTCGGTTCCAAAGAGTGTTGTCAGCCTTTTCGCGCTTTTACGCCCACATGGCCAACTCGGGCAGCTGTTAAGAGACTTGGACAACCAAGTGTAGCTAGAAGAGCCTCCTTGCCCCCATTTTGGAGACCTTGGTTCTGAGTGAAGAAAGCAGCATTTGCCCACTCCTAAATTCATCAGCTCCATCTTGGGTGTTTGCCCTTGACTTCCTGTCGCTTGCCTGGGAAATGCAGGGCACACCTCTCCCTGGTGGTCTAGTGGCTAGGATTCGGCGCTCTCACCGCCGCGGCCCGGGTTCGATTCCCGGTCAGGGAATTCTTCTTTGCCCCGGTAGTAGCTGGACTCCATCGTCTGGGCTTCTGCTTCGTAGAGCCCAAAAAATGCTCGGCCATCCATCTGCATGGCTTTCTCGGTTCCAAAGAATGTTGTCAGCCTTTTCGCGCTTTTACGCCCACATGGCCAACTCGGGCAGCTGTTAAGAGACTTGGACAACCAAGTGTAGCTAGAAGAGCCTCCTTGCCCCCATTTTGGAGACCTTGGTTCTGAGTGAAGAAAGCAGCATTTGCCCACTCCTAAATTCATCAGCTCCATCTTGGGTGTTTGCCCTTGACTTCCTGTCGCTTGCCTGGGAAATGCAGGGCACACCTCTCCCTGGTGGTCTAGTGGCTAGGATTCGGCGCTCTCACCGCCGCGGCCCGGGTTCGATTCCCGGTCAGGGAATTCTTCTTTGCCCCGGTAGTAGCTGGACTCCATCGTCTGGGCTTCTGCTTCGTAGAGCCCAAAAAATGCTCGGCCATCCATCTGCATGGCTTTCTCGGTTCCAAAGAGTGTTGTCAGCCTTTTCGCGCTTTTACGCCCACATGGCCAACTCGGGCAGCTGTTAAGAGACTTGGACAACCAAGTGTAGCTAGAAGAGCCTCCTTGCCCCCATTTTGGAGACCTTGGTTCTGAGTGAAGAAAGCAGCATTTGCCCACTCCTAAATTCATCAGCTCCATCTTGGGTGTTTGCCCTTGACTTCCTGTCGCTTGCCTGGGAAATGCAGGGCACACCTCTCCCTGGTGGTCTAGTGGCTAGGATTCGGCGCTCTCACCGCCGCGGCCCGGGTTCGATTCCCGGTCAGGGAATTCTTCTTTGCCCCGGTAGTAGCTGGACTCCATCGTCTGGGCTTCTGCTTCGTAGAGCCCAAAAAATGCTCGGCCATCCATCTGCATGGCTTTCTCGGTTCCAAAGAGTGTTGTCAGCCTTTTCGCGCTTTTACGCCCACATGGCCAACTCGGGCAGCTGTTAAGAGACTTGGACAACCAAGTGTAGCTAGAAGAGCCTCCTTGCCCCCATTTTGGAGACCTTGGTTCTGAGTGAAGAAAGCAGCATTTGCCCACTCCTAAATTCATCAGCTCCATCTTGGGTGTTTGCCCTTGACTTCCTGTCGCTTGCCTGGGAAATGCAGGGCACACCTCTCCCTGGTGGTCTAGTGGCTAGGATTCGGCGCTCTCACCGCCGCGGCCCGGGTTCGATTCCCGGTCAGGGAATTCTTCTTTGCCCCGGTAGTAGCTGGACTCCATCGTCTGGGCTTCTGCTTCGTAGAGCCCAAAAAATGCTCGGCCATCCATCTGCATGGCTTTCTCGGTTCCAAAGAGTGTTGTCAGCCTTTTCGCGCTTTTACGCCCACATGGCCAACTCGGGCAGCTGTTAAGAGACTTGGACAACCAAGTGTAGCTAGAAGAGCCTCCTTGCCCCCATTTTGGAGACCTTGGTTCTGAGTGAAGAAAGCAGCATTTGCCCACTCCTAAATTCATCAGCTCCATCTTGGGTGTTTGCCCTTGACTTCCTGTCGCTTGCCTGGGAAATGCAGGGCACACCTCTCCCTGGTGGTCTAGTGGCTAGGATTCGGCGCTCTCACCGCCGCGGCCCGGGTTCGATTCCCGGTCAGGGAATTCTTCTTTGCCCCGGTAGTAGCTGGACTCCATCGTCTGGGCTTCTGCTTCGTAGAGCCCAAAAAATGCTCGGCCATCCATCTGCATGGCTTTCTCGGTTCCAAAGAATGTTGTCAGCCTTTTCGCGCTTTTACGCCCACATGGCCAACTCGGGCAGCTGTTAAGAGACTTGGACAACCAAGTGTAGCTAGAAGAGCCTCCTTGCCCCCATTTTGGAGACCTTGGTTCTGAGTGAAGAAAGCAGCATTTGCCCACTCCTAAATTCATCAGCTCCATCTTGGGTGTTTGCCCTTGACTTCCTGTCGCTTGCCTGGGAAATGCAGGGCACACCTCTCCCTGGTGGTCTAGTGGCTAGGATTCGGCGCTCTCACCGCCGCGGCCCGGGTTCGATTCCCGGTCAGGGAATTCTTCTTTGCCCCGGTAGTAGCTGGACTCCATCGTCTGGGCTTCTGCTTCGTAGAGCCCAAAAAATGCTCGGCCATCCATCTGCATGGCTTTCTCGGTTCCAAAGAGTGTTGTCAGCCTTTTCGCGCTTTTACGCCCACATGGCCAACTCGGGCAGCTGTTAAGAGACTTGGACAACCAAGTGTAGCTAGAAGAGCCTCCTTGCCCCCATTTTGGAGACCTTGGTTCTGAGTGAAGAAAGCAGCATTTGCCCACTCCTAAATTCATCAGCTCCATCTTGGGTGTTTGCCCTTGACTTCCTGTCGCTTGCCTGGGAAATGCAGGGCACACCTCTCCCTGGTGGTCTAGTGGCTAGGATTCGGCGCTCTCACCGCCGCGGCCCGGGTTCGATTCCCGGTCAGGGAATTCTTCTTTGCCCCGGTAGTAGCTGGACTCCATCGTCTGGGCTTCTGCTTCGTAGAGCCCAAAAAATGCTCGGCCATCCATCTGCATGGCTTTCTCGGTTCCAAAGAGTGTTGTCAGCCTTTTCGCGCTTTTACGCCCACATGGCCAACTCGGGCAGCTGTTAAGAGACTTGGACAACCAAGTGTAGCTAGAAGAGCCTCCTTGCCCCCATTTTGGAGACCTTGGTTCTGAGTGAAGAAAGCAGCATTTGCCCACTCCTAAATTCATCAGCTCCATCTTGGGTGTTTGCCCTTGACTTCCTGTCGCTTGCCTGGGAAATGCAGGGCACACCTCTCCCTGGTGGTCTAGTGGCTAGGATTCGGCGCTCTCACCGCCGCGGCCCGGGTTCGATTCCCGGTCAGGGAATTCTTCTTTGCCCCGGTAGTAGCTGGACTCCATCGTCTGGGCTTCTGCTTCGTAGAGCCCAAAAAATGCTCGGCCATCCATCTGCATGGCTTTCTCGGTTCCAAAGAGTGTTGTCAGCCTTTTCGCGCTTTTACGCCCACATGGCCAACTCGGGCAGCTGTTAAGAGACTTGGACAACCAAGTGTAGCTAGAAGAGCCTCCTTGCCCCCATTTTGGAGACCTTGGTTCTGAGTGAAGAAAGCAGCATTTGCCCACTCCTAAATTCATCAGCTCCATCTTGGGTGTTTGCCCTTGACTTCCTGTCGCTTGCCTGGGAAATGCAGGGCACACCTCTCCCTGGTGGTCTAGTGGCTAGGATTCGGCGCTCTCACCGCCGCGGCCCGGGTTCGATTCCCGGTCAGGGAATTCTTCTTTGCCCCGGTAGTAGCTGGACTCCATCGTCTGGGCTTCTGCTTCGTAGAGCCCAAAAAATGCTCGGCCATCCATCTGCATGGCTTTCTCGGTTCCAAAGAATGTTGTCAGCCTTTTCGCGCTTTTACGCCCACATGGCCAACTCGGGCAGCTGTTAAGAGACTTGGACAACCAAGTGTAGCTAGAAGAGCCTCCTTGCCCCCATTTTGGAGACCTTGGTTCTGAGTGAAGAAAGCAGCATTTGCCCACTCCTAAATTCATCAGCTCCATCTTGGGTGTTTGCCCTTGACTTCCTGTCGCTTGCCTGGGAAATGCAGGGCACACCTCTCCCTGGTGGTCTAGTGGCTAGGATTCGGCGCTCTCACCGCCGCGGCCCGGGTTCGATTCCCGGTCAGGGAATTCTTCTTTGCCCCGGTAGTAGCTGGACTCCATCGTCTGGGCTTCTGCTTCGTAGAGCCCAAAAAATGCTCGGCCATCCATCTGCATGGCTTTCTCGGTTCCAAAGAGTGTTGTCAGCCTTTTCGCGCTTTTACGCCCACATGGCCAACTCGGGCAGCTGTTAAGAGACTTGGACAACCAAGTGTAGCTAGAAGAGCCTCCTTGCCCCCATTTTGGAGACCTTGGTTCTGAGTGAAGAAAGCAGCATTTGCCCACTCCTAAATTCATCAGCTCCATCTTGGGTGTTTGCCCTTGACTTCCTGTCGCTTGCCTGGGAAATGCAGGGCACACCTCTCCCTGGTGGTCTAGTGGCTAGGATTCGGCGCTCTCACCGCCGCGGCCCGGGTTCGATTCCCGGTCAGGGAATTCTTCTTTGCCCCGGTAGTAGCTGGACTCCATCGTCTGGGCTTCTGCTTCGTAGAGCCCAAAAAATGCTCGGCCATCCATCTGCATGGCTTTCTCGGTTCCAAAGAGTGTTGTCAGCCTTTTCGCGCTTTTACGCCCACATGGCCAACTCGGGCAGCTGTTAAGAGACTTGGACAACCAAGTGTAGCTAGAAGAGCCTCCTTGCCCCCATTTTGGAGACCTTGGTTCTGAGTGAAGAAAGCAGCATTTGCCCACTCCTAAATTCATCAGCTCCATCTTGGGTGTTTGCCCTTGACTTCCTGTCGCTTGCCTGGGAAATGCAGGGCACACCTCTCCCTGGTGGTCTAGTGGCTAGGATTCGGCGCTCTCACCGCCGCGGCCCGGGTTCGATTCCCGGTCAGGGAATTCTTCTTTGCCCCGGTAGTAGCTGGACTCCATCGTCTGGGCTTCTGCTTCGTAGAGCCCAAAAAATGCTCGGCCATCCATCTGCATGGCTTTCTCGGTTCCAAAGAGTGTTGTCAGCCTTTTCGCGCTTTTACGCCCACATGGCCAACTCGGGCAGCTGTTAAGAGACTTGGACAACCAAGTGTAGCTAGAAGAGCCTCCTTGCCCCCATTTTGGAGACCTTGGTTCTGAGTGAAGAAAGCAGCATTTGCCCACTCCTAAATTCATCAGCTCCATCTTGGGTGTTTGCCCTTGACTTCCTGTCGCTTGCCTGGGAAATGCAGGGCACACCTCTCCCTGGTGGTCTAGTGGCTAGGATTCGGCGCTCTCACCGCCGCGGCCCGGGTTCGATTCCCGGTCAGGGAATTCTTCTTTGCCCCGGTAGTAGCTGGACTCCATCGTCTGGGCTTCTGCTTCGTAGAGCCCAAAAAATGCTCGGCCATCCATCTGCATGGCTTTCTCGGTTCCAAAGAGTGTTGTCAGCCTTTTCGCGCTTTTACGCCCACATGGCCAACTCGGGCAGCTGTTAAGAGACTTGGACAACCAAGTGTAGCTAGAAGAGCCTCCTTGCCCCCATTTTGGAGACCTTGGTTCTGAGTGAAGAAAGCAGCATTTGCCCACTCCTAAATTCATCAGCTCCATCTTGGGTGTTTGCCCTTGACTTCCTGTCGCTTGCCTGGGAAATGCAGGGCACACCTCTCCCTGGTGGTCTAGTGGCTAGGATTCGGCGCTCTCACCGCCGCGGCCCGGGTTCGATTCCCGGTCAGGGAATTCTTCTTTGCCCCGGTAGTAGCTGGACTCCATCGTCTGGGCTTCTGCTTCGTAGAGCCCAAAAAATGCTCGGCCATCCATCTGCATGGCTTTCTCGGTTCCAAAGAGTGTTGTCAGCCTTTTCGCGCTTTTACGCCCACATGGCCAACTCGGGCAGCTGTTAAGAGACTTGGACAACCAAGTGTAGCTAGAAGAGCCTCCTTGCCCCCATTTTGGAGACCTTGGTTCTGAGTGAAGAAAGCAGCATTTGCCCACTCCTAAATTCATCAGCTCCATCTTGGGTGTTTGCCCTTGACTTCCTGTCGCTTGCCTGGGAAATGCAGGGCACACCTCTCCCTGGTGGTCTAGTGGCTAGGATTCGGCGCTCTCACCGCCGCGGCCCGGGTTCGATTCCCGGTCAGGGAATTCTTCTTTGCCCCGGTAGTAGCTGGACTCCATCGTCTGGGCTTCTGCTTCGTAGAGCCCAAAAAATGCTCGGCCATCCATCTGCATGGCTTTCTCGGTTCCAAAGAGTGTTGTCAGCCTTTTCGCGCTTTTACGCCCACATGGCCAACTCGGGCAGCTGTTAAGAGACTTGGACAACCAAGTGTAGCTAGAAGAGCCTCCTTGCCCCCATTTTGGAGACCTTGGTTCTGAGTGAAGAAAGCAGCATTTGCCCACTCCTAAATTCATCAGCTCCATCTTGGGTGTTTGCCCTTGACTTCCTGTCGCTTGCCTGGGAAATGAAACATGACTATGATTTCTCAACATGTTTCGCATGGGTCTATGTTACTAAAAATTAAACAATTAAATTTAAAGATAAGAGTATTTTGTATAGATTTGTTTACTTACAATAGTGTACTGTGTGATGGAAGCTGCTAAGAATTTTTTTCAGTATAAATTTTTTTGGGGTGTTGTTGTGGAGGTAAAAGAAAGAGGGAAAAGAAATGAGGCGGCGCGCGGAGCGCGTCGCAAAATTTGCATGTGTGGGCGTGGCTAAAATGTGGGTGTGGCAAACATGGGTGTGGTCAAACGGGTGTGGTTCTTCCAAGTCTATTGTTCGTAGTATACCTTCCCCTCTTTGTATAGACTGATTAGGGCCTGAAGAGATTGTGGAAGTAAAATTTGTGTGCTAACTTGTGCCGATTTCATTCTGTGCAAAATGAATTAAAGCGCTAAGTGAAAACTAAGTCATACATACATAACTCGAAGAAGTGAATAAAGTCGAAACCATCAGATTAAATTGATTAATAAAAGTTGGAAAAAAAACTGTGCTAAACCAAGTGAAAAAATGTATTAAGTAATATATTGAAAAAAATATTTGATAAAAAACAATAAAATGGTGCTGCTGCAAGTGAAAATCCTAAATACTAAAGCCAAAAAATCAAGTGAAAGTGAAAACAAGCGCGCAACCACTTAATTATTTTTATCAAAACTGAAGTACATATATTGATAAACACTGTGTAAAAAAAGTGTAAAGGAAGTCCATATATGAAAACCACAACTACATATATAGATCCATGAACAAAAAATCAAAAAAGGTGCTAGATAAAAAAGTGAATAAATAAATGATTAAAAAATCCAAAGAAATCCAAACAAAAAGAGTGATTTGATCACAGTAGGATTCAATCCGATGTTCAGCTAACTTATTCCAAACGAATGAAATATTCAGAAGAAGCCTTATTCAATGGATATTCAATTGGCAGCCATAAGATGTAACAATAATGCCGCTTACCAGATAGACCGGACCTCAGGTTATAGAGGTCTATTGAGCGTGTGCATCAGCCTGCCGGCAGCGATGGTATCCACCTGTTCTTTGATCCAGGGAAGCTGTTCTCATCCCACTAGGTGATCCTTAACCTCTTCAGTTGTTTGACACACCGAATTAGGAGAGTAAAAAGCATAGGCAGGTATTGATCCGCTCAACCTTCCACGCACAGTCCTCGGCAGGAAAGAATTAAAAAATGAAGGCTTCATGGTATAGTATTTCCAAAAACGGGGAGGTTTATTATATTTAAAAGGCACAGCAAGTAGCACAGCAGGCTAAAATAATAAAAAAAGCAAGTGTCCACATCAAACCAAAAATAGTAAAAAACAGGAACAAATTAACGGTAAAAAAAAAAAATGGATGTCAGCCAGGGAACAAACTATAGCTGAATCAATGAGAAGATACGTGATGACGTTTAGGATGTGTGCTTCACCCGACGCATTTTCCCCAAAAATTGCATCAACTGGGAACGGAGGCTATCTCCCAACGTCATCACATCACATTTATATATTAGCAGGCAGCTGTGACACCGGACGTAACATTCTGAAGTCTGATAACAGTAGTCACAGAATAACAAGGTAATATTGGTATATTTGTATATTAAAAAATACCAGATATATGTTATACATCCTTAATTCAATAAAAACAAAAACAAAATAAACATAATATGAACACATACCTACAGAATTGAGCAAAAATTAATAGTCACTAAATATACATATATTATCATATGGATATGACCCCTATCGCTTTCCACTGAAATATGTATGGGAAAAAAGAGAGGGATGCAGAGAAAATATGAAGAAAAAAATAAACTATATGTAAATATAGAAATATTATATATAAAAATATAATATAGTGTATAAGAGATTATATATAAAAATTAATTTAAAAATTATTAATTTAAAAAGGTCAAGTATTTTCATAAAGGCACATAGAATTATTTATTATCAATAAAGCAGTTGATGTCCCATTCAACATTAAGGCCCAAGGGATTGTAACAGTTGAGGTCGTGTATCCATCTCGTTTCACGACAAGAGATGTGCCTTTTTAGATTGTCACCTCTCCAATGCGGAGTGTATTTTTCTATTGCTACTACTGTAACCAGAGAGGTGTCTCTGTTGTGATGTGTACGCAAATGTTTGGACACACTGTGTCCAACAAAACCTCTTCTAATGTTACCAAGATGTTCCCCCACTCTCACATTTAAAGCTCTTGTTGTCCTGCCAACATATTGTAATTTGCAAGGGCAGGTAAGGAGATAGATGACCCCCACCGTTCCACAGGTGATAAAGTCTTTAATGTTATATGACTTAGATGTCACCTGGGAAATAAATTAGGTGGTTCTAACAGTCTGGGCGGTTTTACAAACCTTACACCTCTTACATGGGAAAAAACCTTTAAAATCCCCAAACATACTAATCTTAGGAGGTATATCAATTGCACTGGGTGCCAATTTGTCATTCAGAGTTAAAGTTCTTCTATAAACAATATTAGGTTTAGCAGGCAGAACTGGTCCCAAGATCCCATCCCCCTTGAGGATATTCCAATGTTTCCTCATAATTCTATTGACCCACCAATGGTGAGAGGATAAATTGGTAATAAAGGCCCATTCAAAACCTCCACTATCCTCTGTAACTCTAACTTTTGGTTTCAGAAGTACTTCTCTCTCAATATTAGTAATTTTAGCAAGATCACTCTCCAGGGTCTTAGGATCATATCCTTTATCTATAAAGCGTTTCTTTAAAACATTTGATTGTGTTTCAAAGTCCTCTATACGTGAACAGTTCCTTCTTATCCTCTGGAATTGGCCCTTGGGTATTGCTTTTAGCCAATTGGGATGATTGATGACAGCTTCCGATCAGTATGTACCCATTTCTGTCGGTTGTTTTAAAAAAAGGTTTTGTGACCAACTTCCCTTCTTCTTTCGTAATAACCAAGTCCAGAAAATTTACAGAGGAAATACTCGCTTCATATGTGAACCTAATACCCCATTGGTTGGTATTAATTGTTTCCATAAAGGATTTAAGGGATTCGGGATCACCTTTCCAAAGGAAAAAGGTGTCATCAGTATATCTTCGCCAGTATAGTAGGTGGGGACATCTCCATGAGAAAATGTGATCATTCTCCCAGAGGGCCATAAAAAGGTTGGCGAGGCTCGGGGCAAATTTTGCCCCCATCGCCACACCAGTTCGTTGTAAAAAGTGTTTCTCATCATAATGAAAATAGTTATGTTCCATTGCAAACTTGAGCAGCTTTAGAACAAATTCCATTGTATGTTTATCCACTGATTTGTCTTTGTTCAAAAAATATCTAGCTGCTTGGAACCCTAATACATGGGAATGTTTGTATATAAGGAGGAGACGTCTGCTGTTACAAGTAATACATCATCCTCAATGTGAAGTTGGGACATCTCATTTATCAACTGCATAGATTCTTTAAGGAAAGCTGGGGTTTTAGTGACCACAGGTTGCAAGAAAAAATCCACATTATTTCCAATTCTTGACGTGAGGGATTCTATTCCACTGACAATTGGCCCACCGGGTGGATGGGTCAGGTTCTTGTGTATTTTGGGGAAGGTAATAAATAATCGGCATCTCAGGTGCCAAAGGGATTAGAAATTCCATTTATTTTTTATTCAAAATACCCTTTCTAAAACCATCCTGTACCAATCCATCCAATTGCTTTTATATCCCAGAGTAGGGTCACGATTAAGAATGATATATGTGTCCCTATCGGCCAACAGTCGATTAATCTCCTCTAAATAGTCCTGCTTATTGAGGAGCACAATGCCCCCCCCCCCTTATCCGCAGGACGTATTATCAGTTCTTTCTTCTCGCATAGGGATTCCACCTCTTCCTGTATATGCTTTTGATTTTCATTGCTAAAATGTGCCATACGAAGGTCTTGTAAAACCATCTCTTTAAAAATAGTAATGCTAGCAGCAGGTTTCCCAGGGGGGTTAAAAAGGGACGCATTTCTCAAACCAGTTCCTTTCGCCACCCTAGTACCATTATCATTGATCTTCTTCTGAGGGACCGAGTTCCTTATTATCCTTTATTATCCTTATTATCCTTTATGCATTACAAACAAAAGCAGATCCCCTGAAGGCTATTAGCCGCCATTTCATTGTTTCTCCACCAAAAATAAAGTCAGCTATGCAATAAAACAAAGTTCATCTGGATATTTGAGATCAAGACAGATCTTCTGCCAACTACCAGAGGCTAACGTCACAATACATAGGCCCAAACACACGTAATTGTAATCCGGCAGCACCATCCCACTCTGACTGGCTCTAAATGAATAAGCCGTATCGCAGTTTTCAAAGGCTTGCCAACTGATATCATCACATGGCAGTTGCAGTCAGAATATATGCACCAAAAAATAAAATCTACCATAGTGCATAAACCCTTTAAAAGATTATTTATATGAAAGTTCAAGTGTTGCACTTTCAAATTTCAGTCCAAACAAATGGCCACTGCCCTCACCTATAACTGGCATTTGCAGCAAGTAGCACATGGAAGGGCAATGCATGGCGAACAAAACCTAAGAAAATTCCCGGCTCAACTTACCGACCAACTTGCAACCAAACGATTTGTTCTGTCTAATAGTATGTGTTAAAAACAGGGGTTAAACAAGAAGCCCTATCCCCAAAAATCTCTCCATTATTACCATTGGGTGGTTTCTGTTGGTTTCCCTCAGGTGAGTCGCTTTTTTAAAAATCTTGGGCGACTGACGGAGACAATAGTTATCTCAAGCTTATGTGGAATGTGAGACTGTGCCCATTCAGGGACCTTATAGAGGAATATTGCGAGTTTCCAATAGATACCTGTAGGTATCAGCAACTACAGCTTTTTTTTTCTGTTCACCTACTAGAAAGGCGGAACCTCTCTCTGATTTTGAATCTCTATGACATAAACAGCCAACACGAGAAGGGTTTGCTTTCTATCTCTTATAAATTGCTGAATAGACGTAGTGTCACCACAGGCCTTAGTTTTTTTGGGGAGCTGGAAATGAGAGTTAGACCGTCACTTCACAGACCTACAGAAACAAAATATGTTAAGACTGGTACATACATCTTCAATAAATACTAAAATACAGGAGACAAATTATAAAATTCTGTCTAGGTGGTATAGGGTCCGAAGATGTTGGCCGTCGCATACTCACCAGTCTCGGATAGATGTTGATGGGGCTGCGGGCAACAAGGCTCTCATATCCATATCTGGTGGGAATGCCCTAAGATTAGGCCATTTTGGGCTGAGCTCATTCATTTTATCTTTTAAATAACAATGGCCTTGATCAGGTACAATCCTGTGCAATGTCTCTTTCATGGTATTCAAAGTTCCATCAGGGCATATAAGAAGAGTATAGTTTCACATCTGTTGGATGCAGCTAAAGGGCTAATTCCGGTCTGTTGGAAAAAGTACCTACTATAGAACATTGGGTGAAACAGGTCAACAAAATCATGGAAGATGAGAAATGGGTCTGTACCAATAGTAATAGATTGGAAGAGTTTCATGCTAAATGGAAACCACAGAATAAATTTAGTACAGCGAACAGGAGTTTACACTTTCCTTCTCTGTAAAAGGGAGGTCTGTAAAAGGGAGGAGACACTCCTTTATTTTTTTTATTTTTTTTCCCAGATGTGGAATTCTTCCTATTGGGGAATTCAGGAATCTTATTATGTTGCAGTAGTAAAAGATTCAGGGATCCCCCCCCTTTTTTTTTATATGAATGGGTGATTGTATTGGGGGATTTGTATGAGGTAGTCTTTTAATGTTTGTTGGTTATATGTTTGTCAACTGACTGTATAAAAGAAAAATGTAAATAAAGATTATAGAAAAAAAAAACAGGAGTTTAGATTGCACACATTTGCAAATACATGTGTAAACTACAGACCCCCGTCAAGGCACCATGGGCGTCCGCTGAACTTTTTTTAGGGGGGGGCATCATTCTTCAGGATAATTCCGCTTCACTCCATGCCCAAATAAATATAGCCTAGAGAATGTACATCTTTCTATATTGCAATACATCTGTTGTTGCCATATTTTGATCTTGATGAAAACAGCCTATACTGTATACTGTAGCCACAACACAGATGTATTGCAATACAAAAAGATGTACACAGTGGTGTCATGGCACAGGCACTGCTGTTACCTGTAGTTCTTCAGCGATAGGGCAGGCATTGACAGCGTATTCAGCCTCTTGTCTGACCCGATGGATTCTTTTCTCCCTGTCACAGAAGTTTCTGTAATAAATATGATTTTTGCTGATCGATTACAACATAAATAACTTGTACAGCGAGGGGAAAAAGTATTTGATCCCCTGATGATTTTGTACATTTGCCCACTGGCAAAGAAATGATCAGTCTATCATTTTAATGGTAGGTTTAGTTTCACAGTGAGAGAAAGAATAAGAAACAAAAATATCCAGAAAAACGCATTTCAAAAAAAGTTTTAAATTGCATTTTAATGAGTAAAATAAGTATTTGACCCCTTTGCAAAACATGACTTAGTAATTGGTGGCAAAACCCTTGTTGGCAATCACAGAGGTCAGACATTTCTTGTAGTTGGCCACTAGGTTTGCACACATCTCAGGAGGGATTTTGTCCCACTCCTCTTTGCAGATCCTCTCCGTCATTAAGGTTTCGAGGTTGACGTTTGGTAACTTGAACCCTCATGTTTGATGGTGCGGATGGTGTTCTTGGGGTCATAGGCAGCATTTCTCCTCCTCCAAACACAGTGAGTTGAATTGAGGCCAAAGAGCTTGATTTTGGTTTCATCTGACCACAACACCTTCACCCAGTTCTCCTCTGAATCATTCAGATGTTCATTAGAAAACTTCAGACGGGCTGTACATGTGCTTTCTTGAGCAGGCGGACCTTGCGCACGCTGCAGGATTTCAGTCCTTCACTGCGTAGTGTGTTACCAATTGTTTTCTTGGTGACTATGGTCCCAGTTGCCTTGAGATCATTGCAGTTCTGGGCTGATTCCTTCGCTGTTCTCATGATCATTGGATGGAGCCCCAGACAGAGGGAGATTGACAGTTATTTTGTGTTTCTTCCATTTGCAAACAATCGCACCAACTGTTGTCACCCTCCCCTCAAGCTGCTTGGTGATGGCCTTGAAGCCCATTCCAGCCTTGTGTAGGTCTACAATCTTGTCCCTGACATCCTTGGACAGCTCTTTGGTCTTGGCCATGGTGGCGAGATTGGCGAGATTGGAATCTGATTGATTGCTTCTGTGGACAGGTGTCTTTTATACAGGTAACAAGCTGAGATTAGCAGCACTCCCTTTATGAGTTACCTGTATAGAAGGCACCTGGAAGCAGGGCCACCATCAGGGGGGTACAGGCAGTACACCTGTAAGGGGCCCGGTGGTCCCCAGGGGCCCGGTTGGCAAACCCCTCCTTTTTTTTGTAAGGGGCCCAGAGGTCCCCAGGGCCCGGATGGTAACCCCCCTTTTTTATGTATTTTTTATTTAAAAAAATCATAATAATAATAACTTTTTTTATTTCATTTTTTTTTTATTTATTTTTATTTATTATTTGTAAGGGGCCATGAGGTCCCCAGGGCCATGGATAGCAACCCCCCTTTTTTTTATTAATTTTTTTTTTGTAAGGGGCCCAGAGGCCCGGAGGTCCCCGGGCCCCGTTTGGTAACCCCCCTTTTTTATGTATTTTTTATTTTAAAAAAAATATATATATATATTTTTTTTTTTTGTGTAGCGGGGTGGTCAATTTAGGGGGAGTCTCTGAGTGTTAATTAGGCTCAGACACCTTAATTTGTTAGGGGTTATGGACCATTTTTGTGTTCAGGGGATAATGCTGGTGATGAGTTCCCTGTGGCCTGCGGGTGGCGCTGCCATACTGGGCCAGGGTTGAACCGCGAGCGTAGTGCTGTGCCTTTTGTGTCCCCTCTCGGCAGCCATACAGTGGGGCGGGGAACCTGCTGTGCATGCCGGGAGAGAATATAAAAGGGGAAGACATCTCCTGATCGGGGTCCACGCCCAGGCACCTTCAGCCTGGGAGTAAGTGAGGTTCATCTCCGGGTGCCCTAGGCCCGGAGGCTGTGTTCCTGGTCCACGCCCAGGCACCTTCAGCCTGGGAGTGAGTGAGGTTCATCTCCGGGTGCCCTAGGCTGTGTTCCTGTTCCATCTCAGGCACCTTTAGCCTGGGGTGAGGTACTACCCTGCCGTTCCTGTCCGCCTGGGTATGGAGACCCAGGAGCTGCAGAAAAGGCTTGGGGCCCAGCACCTTCGGCTGGGGTCCGCTAGGGATTGAGGAGTCCAGGGTGCTGCCTTGCGAGGGGACCCACACTCTCAGAGAAGGGAGGATCATTCCGAAGGACCGATGCAGAAGTCACGGTGAAGGAAGGGTCTGTTGACTCTCTAGAGGGATGTCTTCTCCCTGACAGGGGCCATGTTCTAAGAAGGAAATTCACGTTCACCAGGTCAGTGGCAGTGGCCTTATTCACCGGGTCTGTGGCAGAGACTAAGTTCACCAGGTCAGTGGCAGTGGCCTTATTCACCAGGTCTGTGGCAGAGACCAAACTCACAGTCTGTGGCAGAGACTGTGCGCCTAGTATACTGCTCGAGAATCTGAGTAGTAAAGTAAAGAGCTACGTTTGTGCCTGGACCTCCTCCACACCTTGAGCTGTCCTGTTTCCTTGCTCCAACCTTTTTCCTATCTAAGAGACTGTGTATTGCAAAGCGAGAATAAATCTTAAGTTGGAGTTTCAGCTGGTGTGGACATTCATGTTACTGGGGAAGTCAAGGACTTGTCTCTACTCACGGTAGAAGTGAGAATCATTCTTAGGAGGATTTTGGCCCTGGCTGCAGACAAGACCCAACAACAACACCGCTCAACCTTTTTACACAAGAGGGTACGGGCTGGTAGTGCGGTGTGCCTTTCTCCCCCCTGCGAGGAGCCAAGTTAAATGCAGGCTGGGGGAAAGGTGGGTGCGCTACATTTATTTTTTGTAAGGGGCCCAGAGGTCCCCAGAGGCCTGGAGGTCCCCAGGGCCCCGGATGGCAACCCCCCTTTTTTTTTTTATAATTTTTTTTTTTTATATAATTTTTTTTTTTTTTTGTATGTTTTTTTTTGTTCGTCAGCACCCAAAGCCCCCCGACCTCAACAATTTGCGGCCGCAGCACCCCCCTGCTTCTCAATTCGTGGCACCCTGCGCTCCTCAGTTCGCGGCGGCAGCACCCCCGGTTCTCCTCTGCTCCAGGGGGCCCATGCCTGAAGCTGTGTAAGGGGCCCCAAAATTCCGGATGGTGGCCCTGCCTGGGAGACAGAAATATTGCTGATGGATAGGGGATCAAATATTTATTTCACTTATTACATTGCAAATCAATTTATAACTTTTTTGAAATGCGTTTTTCTGGATATTTTTGTTGTTATTCTGTCTCTCACTGTTAAAATAAACCTGCCATTAAAATAATAGACTGATCATTTCTTTGTCAGTGGGCAAACGTACAAAATCAGCAGGGGATCAAATACTTTTTTCCCTCACTGTAAGAACATGTTTTCCTCTTGTCCTGTCCCCCTCTGGAGAACACTGCCTGCACTAATCCACAAACCTATCACTGTCCAGGCTGATGCACAACTTGCTTCTCCCCTCCATGAAGTATACATTAAAAAAAGACTCACATGAGAGTTAGAATGCTGAGGGGTCATTTTGGCTTCTTCTTCCTCTGGAGGTGCATGAAATCAAAACAAGGTGGCAGGGGAAATGGGAGGGGTTGTAGCACAGGCACAGCATGATTGGATAAAACTGAGCAGGTGCTTCCAAGATCCAACCCTCCTTATGCTGCACTGGGATTAGTAATCATCATCTAGCCCTGCAACTGACATGCTGTTTTACAATCTCCGAACACTCAGGGGCGGGCTGAGGGGTGAGAACGCCGCTGGTAGCAGGCGACACGGGCTCCAAACAGTAAATATCTTCCTGAGTCACCAAAGGTGGCTGCTGATGAAGGTGCTATGTGAAATTTTGGGGGAGCTAAAGCACCCCCAAGCAACTACCAAAAATATGTAGCAGAAAACATATTGGCCTAAATTTATGAAGAAATTCGATTTTTTATTTTTATTTATTCGATGTATTGTATAACAGAAAGTAAAAAATATTTTATTTTTTTTCAAAATTTTCGCTCTTTTTTAGTTTATATCGCAAAAAATAAAAACCGCAGAGGTGATCAAATACCACCTAAAGAAAGCTCCATTTGTGGGAAAAAAAGGACATCAATTTTACTTGGGCACAGCGTTGCACGACCGCGCAATTGTCAGTTAAAATAACACACTGCTGTATCGCAAACAATTGCCTGATCATTAAGGGGGTAAAACCTTCCGGGCTGAAGTGGATAAAGCATCGTTTTGCCTAAACCAGCAGCCCTAGGTTGTCTTGCAACTAGTAGTCAACTAGTCAACTCTCTCACTGCTAGGTTAGATCTTTGGCCTGGGAACAGTAGTTTTTCTTTTGAAAATACTATTTTGAGGCTAGAACTTTACACTGCTAACCAGCTTTAGCTAGAAGAACTTTCCTCACCCTGTTTATAAGACTTTTTTACATAGTAAGGCTGAAAAAAACACCATTCCATCCAGTTCAAACTGTAGTGTGTGCGTGTGTATGTGTTTATTTCAATAATAAATCATATATCGCTGTATGTTGTGATCGTAAAGATGCTCATCTAATTATTTTAATTTTTTTAAACTATCGATGATCCCTGCTGATACCACTGCTCGTGGAAGAAAATTCCATATCCTTACTGCTCTGACAGTAAAGAACCCTCTATGCAGATTAGGGCAAACCTCATTCTCCTCCAATTTCAGTGAATTGTGTATTTTTAAACTCTCTTTCATTGAAAAGATTTTTCCCTATGCTAGGGTCACCAGTAAGGTATTTGTATATAGCTATCATATCTCCTCCCAAGCATCGCTTCTCCAGAGAGAATAAGTTCAATGCTTGTCGTGTTTTCCCCATATTTGAGATCCTCCAGTCCCTTTAGCTTTGTTGCCCTTCTCTGGACTCTCTCCAGCACATCCTTCTTGAGGACTGGTGCCCATAACTGAATAGCATACTCCAGATGCGGCCGGACCAGAGTCTTGTATAGTGGGAGAATTATTGTTTTATCTCTCTAAATCTCCTTTTTAATGCATGCCAATATTCTGTTGGCTTTGCCTGCAGAAGCTTGGCATTGTATGCCGTTGCTGAGTCTGTCATCTAATAGGACCCCCAGGTCCTTTTCCATCCTGGATTCTCCCAGAAAGAAGTTTTACACCAGGACTAGATTAAAGATTTGCCAACATCCCGTTAGAGCCCATTCATTGTCTCCATTTGTTTTCTATGCATGATCTGTCACATGTCTCGCATCATTGTTCATCTTTTTTTTTTGCCAGTGTTTTTTTGCCTTTTGCTTCAACGATGCTCAATTGTCCCCTGTTTTTCTTGTTACCAACCATGTCTTTGTATATATATTTTTTAGATGCTATTCAAATCTCCAACAAGGACACGCCCCTGATGAAAGGGAACATTCCCTGAAATGCGTCGGGCTCTACCACAGATTGGAAAACAATTTGTATCTGTATTTCTTGTTTTTATGCACCTTACTATATATAAATTTTATTCTACAGTCAGCTTTGGTCGCCACATGGTTGGCTTCTTTTACATTATCAGATTAAATTACTTTATACTCTAACAATTTTTTATTTATAATTTTTGTTGCCTTAAAAAGTCCCAGCCCCTAGTTAGGGGGATACCTTCTTGGATTCTCCCAGAGGTTCTCCCCCTAGCGAGTAACTTTTTAGCACCCAAATACATTACCTTACATTTTTCAGCATTAAACCTCATTTGCCATGTAGTTGCCCACCCCCATTATTTCATTTAGGTCTTCTTGTAAGGTTCCCACATCCTGCAGAGAAGCAATTGCCCTGCTTAACTTTGTATAATCAGCAAACACTGAGATTGAGCGATTTCATTTTACAGATTCTACATTATGACATGGCCTTCTTAAAAGTCTGTTTAGAGGTTAAAGACAATCCAATGTTATCCTGACAGTAAGAATGAAATGTGTAAACGCTAGACATGTGCAATTTGTTTCAAATTTTTCGTTATTTGGAGATTCAAAAGTATCAGAATTAAAGCTTATTTTTATTTTTTTTAAATAACAAAAATGTTATATTTACCTTCACTGTGCAGCTCGTTTTGCACAGAGTGGCCCCGCTCCACGTCTTCTGGGGTCCCTCGGTGGCTGTCTCCGTTCCTCCCCACTTCTGATAACCCCCCTGGAAAGCGCTCTCCCAAGGGGGTTACCTTGTGGGCGTGCTCCTGAGTCCTGTATCCGGCGTCCATACCCGCCGACTACAGGACTCGGCCCCGTCCTCGGCCCTCGCGTCATTGGAGTTGATTGACAGCAGTGCGAGCCGATGGCTGCACTGCTATCAATCTATCCAATGAAGAGCCGAGAAGACCGGGCCGAGATCAAGCGCTTTGTCGTCGCAGGACTTTCGAGGGCTCAGGTAAGTAAACCGGGGGGCTGGGGGGTCTGTAATCGTCGGATGTTTTTTCACCTTAATGCATATGTAGCACACAGACCCCCTTTTACCTGCCTTGTACTTCGGCTCTTCGCAGGAAGAAGGGGCACACCATGCCACAAGCCCATACCCTCCTGTATAAAGAGGTTGAGCGGTGTTGTTGGTGGGTCATTTCACAGTTGAGCCAGAAAATGATTTTTCTCACCTCTGTGGATAACAGATTTGAGTACTTGCTTCCCCCAGTGAATAGAATGTCCACACTTGCTAGAACTCCAACAGAGAGTTTATTTCTTCTTTCAGCAAATAACAATCTCTTGATAGAAACAAAGGTTGGAGCAAGAAAAGGACAGCACAAGATGTGGGGAAAGGTCCAGGCACAATCTCAGTCCCTTCACTGTTCAGCTTCTCAAACAGACTCAGCCTCAAATGGATAGTCTACTTAGAACAAGACTAGCAGCCAAATGACACTCACGCTTTACTCAAAGTCTCTGCCACAGACCCGATGAAATTGGTCTCTGCCACAGACCCGATGAAATTGGTCTCTGCCACAGACCCAATGAAATTGGTCTCTGCCACAGTCCTGGTGAACTTGACTTTGACCTAGGGAGAAGACATCCCTCCGGAGAGTTACCGGGACCCTTTCCTTCACCATGACTACCGCATCAGTCCCTCGGAACAGTTCCTCACCCGGCCTCCTCTACTCAGATACGGGTCCCCTCGCAAGGCGGCACCCTGAGACTCCTCAATCCTTGACGGGCCCCAGCCAAAGGTGCTGGGCCCAGGCCTTTGCTGCAACTTCCAAGTCCCCGCATCTAGGACGGACAGGAACAGCAGAGTAGTACTTCACCCTGGGACTAAAGGTGCCCAGGATGGAACCGGAACAGAAAACACCCGCCCTTGGGCCTAGGGCGCCCAGGGCAGACTGGAACCATAACCAGGGGTAGGACCCCACCGACTAACCCCGAACAGGCAGCGTTTGCCCCTTTTATCTCCTCTCCCAGCATGCACAGCAGGTTAACCCCGCCCCACCGTACGTTTGCCGAGAGGGGACACAAAAAGCACAACCCTGTACTGGTGGTTCAACCCCAGCCTACCATGGCAGCGCCACCTGTAGGCCACAGGGAACTGCACACCAATACTCTCCCTGTGGATAAAATGATTGTAAACCCTGACAAATCAAGGTGTTTGGGCATACTACCTCCTAAACACTCCCCTTAAATTGAGGACCCCGCTACATACTCCCCCTACTAATGGACACTGGTCCCCAGTGTCTGGAGCAAACCCATGCCTCTCAAGCCCGAGTCAGCATAAACCAATTCCAGAAACTATCTAAAAAAACTATTTGGAGAGCAATAGAGAAAAAAAAAGTTAGATTGTGCCGGAACCTGAAGATGGGGAAAAGGGAATTAAATACAGAGGTGAAGGAAGAGCAAAAAAAAACACATGTGCACATCACATTTTCATTGCCACATAAACACATTTATGATTCACATTCCCCTCCCGTCTACAATGGCTAAACCCACCCCATTCTCAGTGGTTTGCTCGGCGTCCGCCTGTAGAGGAGAAAAAAAAACACACACAACCCATAATTTACATTCTAAACTATGTACATTAGAATGAAGAGATTCTCCCCGAGAGAAAAACCTCTCCCTTCTAAAAGTAAGTTGAACTTGAACTGCAATGTGCTAAGTTATGTAACACTGCCACCTAGTGGAAGTGCCACCGTCAAGATACCTGTTACGAAAACTCTTTTTTTTTTTCCAAGGGTAAATTTTCCTGCTTCTTCTCCTTTGGCCCTTTCTCTAAGCTATTCTACCCCAAAGTCTTTTGATACTGTGAGAGGGAGAAAAAAAACTGCTCCCGCTCTTCCAGTAAGTAGAAAAAAAAAAAACCATATGCAAGGGCTAGAGTTCTTGGCTCCAGGAGAGTACACTCCAGAATAAAACAAAAAGGCAACACAAGAGTTCAGTCTCTAAAGATAGTACTGCGGGTCTGGCAATACCAATGGCTTCCAGTTCTTGTTAAATGTATCTATGTGGTACACTGTATTGTCCTTGTCTTTCCTGCAAACAACCACCTTATCAGCATGTATGTGCCTTCCCAGCATCCATGGCTCCTTACAGTCTTTTTTTTTTTAATTGGAAAAAAACAACTTTATTGAAAAGTATGCATGGTACATAAATCAACATAAGCCAGTATGGCCAATATAATAGTACATACATGAACACAGTGAAGCATCTGTGTGACATAAAGATAATAACAGCAGTGAAAGTAGAGCCGGTACACAACAAAAATAAAGAATCGACATGTCAAGTACACGTTTCACCATCCGCCATCCATCTGTCCCAGACCTTCTCATACTTTAGCGGACACCCTCTATGTACATAAATCAGTTTTTTATATGGGAGAGCATCGTTAACCGCCTTTTTCCAGCACTGAATTGTAGGGGGCAGGGCCTGCATCCAATTACGGGCCACTACTTTTCTTGCCAAGAATAGCGTCTCATGTAAAAAGGTACGGAGGGGTTTGTCGGCATCCAAGTCTGGCAACAGGCCAAGTAGGCACATCTTTGGGTCAAGGGTAACAGGGGAGCCCATCTGATCGTGTAGGAAGTGTATCACCTGTGTCCAGTATGCCTGAATGGTAGGGCAGAACCATATGAGGTGGTAGAAGGAGCCCGGGGTATGGTCACAGAGGCGGCATCCTGGATTGTACGTGGGCCTGAAACGTGCTACTCTCTGAGGGGTCAGATATGTTCTATGTATGATGTACAGCTGTGTGAGGCGGTCCGACAGCTTGGGGGAAACCTTTTTCACGTCCTCCAAAATCTCGTCCCAGTCCTCATCCTCTATAAGTCCAACATCCGCCTCCCATCTAGTCTTAGCAATATAGGCCAATGCTGTGGTGCTAGGGAGACGGATGGCGGAGTACAAAGTGGAGATGAGCTTAGCAGGCACATTACCCGTGACTGTGTCCACTATGGAGGGAACTGCCAGGGACGGGCAAGAGCCAGAAAACTGGGCCTGTATAGCGTGACGGAGTTGCAAATACCTGAAAAAAAAGCAATTGGGGAGGGAAAATTCGTCCTTCAGCATTTGGAATGGTTTAAGGCCTGAAGCGGTCATGATCTGGTGTATGCATAAGATCCCATGGCGTATCCACACCGCGGGGTCCGGAATGGACAATAATTCTGGCAAGCATGTATTGTACCAGAGAGGGGTATGAGAGTGTACTTTTGGGGTCCCAGTTCTTTGCAGTGCCGTCCGCCATACCCTCCGGTGGTGAGTCAACATGTCTGCTGTGCGTTGGGGGGGGCGTCTTGTCAATGGGGCTCTTAGGACCGATTGAAGTGGGGTATGGGCCGAGTCATCCGGGTGCTCACAGAGTAGTGTCTGGTATCTCGTTAGTTCATGTTTGTCAAAATAATAGAAGTGGGACAGTTGGGAGGCAAAGTAATAATCCTGAAAGTCAGGGAGAGCAGCTCCTCCCAACGTCACAGGGTTCTTCAGAATTCTCCAAGATAACTTGTGTCTGCCATGACCCCAAATAAATGAATTCAGGATGGATTCAATTGTCCTGAAAAAAATTTGCGGTATATAGAGGGGAGCATGCCAGACCAAATAGAGTATCTTGGGAAGGAGTATCATCTTAACTAAGCTGACACGACCCATAACACCCAGGGGTAGTCTGGCCCAAGTCTGCGTCTTGTTCTTGATCAGGGCAAACAGGGGTTCAATGTTCAGTAGTTTATAATCTGAGAGCGATCTGGTGACCTGTACGCCAAGGTATTTAATCTGGGAGACCCTTGGAAGAGCCAGAGGAGGGGACGCGAACGAGGGGGGGAAATGGTCAATCGGAAGGATCTGGGACTTAGACCAATTAATACTCAGACCCGAATGGCCACCCATATGTTCTATGGACTGGAGGGCTGCTATAAGAGAAGGACCGGAGTCCGCCAGATACAAAAGTGTGTCGTCGGCATACATCCCAATCTTTTCTTCCAGGTTCCCCATCCTGAGGCCTCGGATGCAAGTGTCCGCACGGACCATAATGGCCAACGGCTCCACAGCCAATGCGTAAAGCATGGGGGAAAGGGGGCAGCCCTGCCGGGTCCCCCTCTCCAGCGGGAACTGGTCAGAGAGCCAACCATTCACAAATACTCTGGCCCTTGGGGACTGATAGAGGAGTTGGACCCAGCGAATAAAGCTGGGGCCAAATCCAAATCTTGAGAGGCACTCCCACAGGTAGTTCCACTCCACGGAGTCGAAGGCCTTGGCGGCATCCAGAGCCACCACGACCCTCGAGCCAATTTCATCATGGGACCCCTGAATATTCATAAATAGGCGGCGAATATTCATGGCCGTGTTCTTCCCTGGCATAAAGCCAGTTTGGTCAGGGTGTATCAATGACAGAATAACCTGGTTAAGGCGGGAGGCTAGAATCTTAGCTAATATTTTAATGTCTACCTGTAACAAAGAAATGGGCCTTTACGACTCCGGGTATTTAGGGTCCTTTCCGGGTTTGGGAATTACGACTATTTGGGCTTCTCTCATAGATGGGGGTAGAACTCCTGAGTCAAATACGGATTTATACAGGTCCTTAAGTTCAGGGATTAGGATTTCAGAGTAGGTGGCATAGAATTCAAGGGGTAGACCATCCAATCCTGGGGCCTTGGATGAGGCCAGACAGGAAATGGCCTCGGAAATGTCCTCCTCAGTAATAGGGGCTTCCAGAATTTCAAGCTGGTCGTCTGTCAGTCTAGGGAATTGAACTCCCGCTAGGTAGTCCCTGGTGTCTTGGGGAGTGTGGGTGACCCTGGAAGTGTAGAGTGCACGGTAGAATCTCCCAAACTCCTCCGCCACCAGTTGCGGATCGGTGATGTCGTTCCCCTGTGGGTCGGTCAAGGACACCACCACAGGGGGACGCATATCCAAGTGGGCGAGATATGCGAGCAGTTTGCCCGATCTCTCTCCATACTCAAACACCCTCTGTCTACAGAAGAAGATGCGTTGTTTAGCCTTCTCTATGTGCAATTGGGAGACCTGGCGCGCCTGAATCTTTAGATTGTTGGCCGTGCTGGGCGAGGGGTCCCGGTGGAACGCCTCCTCCAGCACCTGCAGGTGTTCTGCAGCCTGCTGGACAATAAGTGTTGATGACCGTTTAAGCCTGTTAATACGTGTGGAAAGTAGGGAACGAGCGTGAAGTTTAAACATTTCCCACACCACATCATGCGTGGCAGTGTCCCTGTTGGCCGTAAAATAGTATTGCAATTCTGTGGGGATGTCATCCTGGTCCCGCAGGGCAGTCAGCCAAAACGGGTTTAACCGCCAAGAAGGAGCAGGGGAAGCCTTCAGGAGCTGGATCGTGACCCAGTAGGGGGCGTGATCCGAGAGTACTCTCGGAGCAAAGCCCACATCTCCTAGCTTAGGCAGCAGGGACATTGAGATAAAAACAAAATCAATTCGTGACATTGTGTTATGACTGGCTGAAAAGCATGAGAAGACTTTAGTGTGCGGGTGTTTGTGGCGCCAAGTGTCGACAAGAGCAAAGTCGGTCATTATGCGGTGCAGTCTGGTATGGGTCGGTGGGTTAAGGGGGGGATCCAGTGTGCCCAGACGGTCCAGAGCGGGGATCAGGGTCATATTGAAGTCCCCCATCCACACTGCCGGTACGGAGGGGTACTGGGTCATAAAGGCAAGGCCCTCCTGAATTACAGCTGAGTTGTACGGGGGGGGGAATATAGCAGGCAAGTAGCAGGATAGGAGACCCATTAATGGTGGCGTGCATAAACACATATCTGCCCTGCTGATCCGTGCGGAGCAGTATTAGCTCAAAAGGTACCCGTTTGGCAACCAGGACCGATACACCTCTGGAATATGAAGTGTGAGTGGCGTGGTAAGCCCACCCCACCCAAGGTTTTTTAAGGGAGGATTGCAAGTGGCCCGTGACATGGGTCTCGACCAGTGTGATAATGTCAGCTCTCTGAGATTTGAGAAATGTCAGGACCGCTGTGCGTTTGATCTTATTGCGCAAGCCTCTAACATTCCACGTGAGGAACTTCAGGGAACTCATGGTGGGTATATGGTGTGTATAATAGACCGCAGCCAGACCAGAACCAGCAGAGCAGATAAGGACACATCAGATAGTACAGAACATATCGGCAACCAATATTGATAGTGCATGTATGACAATGACATAGTACCTTTAGCAGGAATAAACAATTGTGAACATGGTGGCAAATAAAAAACAGCCAAAACATTTCCCTTCCCTCCCAGTCCAGTGCCACCCCAACTCGGCATGAACATAGTATCCCAAAACCAGGTATCAACCGGGGACATCCAACGTGAAAAAAGCATTGGAGGCGAGGGACTTAATTTCAAAGGGACATAGATACCTGTGATGAAAAAAAAAAAAAAAAAGGAGGAAAAAACAGTCAGGTAAACGGGGGGAGTGAAAAAAGTCCATAGAGAACCTAGGGGGGCGACTTCTTCTCTGAGAAGTGCATGGGGTGTAGGGGCCACAAAAGCACAACACCATTGCAGCCGTGCAGGAGGAAGCCCCGCCTGCCATCAGGGTGGTACGTAAAGTAGGATAGAAAGTTCCAGCAACGTTCGGTAAGCTGCCCTCTACAAGTATCTCCCATGTGTGGGGAGAACGGGGAATTAACAGTAAGGTCACCCGAAGGTGGCGAGCATGCTGTGAGATCCGAGGAGGGGCGGACAGGGCACAAACAGGGAGTGCTGCCGGCACAGGGGGCAGCAGGGGAGAGAAAAGAAAAGTACTCACAGCTCCCAGACAGCGCGGTATGCTCAATCTCGCCGATTTCTCCGGTCAATCCAGGTGGATGCCGACTCTGGGTCCTCGAAAAAGTGGGTCCGACCGTCGCATTCCACACGAAGCTTTGCAGGGTACAGCATGGCGTATTTGAGATGTAGAGTGCGGAGGCGCTTCTTAACATCCTGGAACCTGGACCGCTGCCGTTGCACCTCATTGGAGAAGTCCGGGAAGACGGCAACATGTGCGTTGGTATGGGGGATATTCCCCTTTTCTCTGGTTAGGCGGAGGATCTTGTCGCGATCCCTGAAATTAAGGAACTTTGCTATCAGGGTACGCGGTGGAGCTCCTTGGGGAGGAGGACGGCCAGGGATTCGATGAGCTCTCTCCACTGCAAACATTACCGAAAATGCATCTCTGCCGAAGGTTGACGTTAGGAGGTTTTCAAGGAAGCTCTCCGGGTCGGTGCCCTCAGCAGACTCAGGAAGACCGATGAAGCGGAGGTTACATCTCCGAAGGCGATTTTCCATGTCATCCTGTTTTGCGCTAATCTGTTGTAACTGGCGGCGCACCTCATCAGTGGTATGTTGTAAAGGGTGCAAGATATCCTCCGCTCTGCTAATACGGGTCTCCGTCTCCGTCACGCGGTCCCTGAGGGTAGAAAGATCCTGCCGGATAAGGGACACATCAATTTTTACCTCCTCAATCTTGGTGGTAAGCGTGCTCTGGCACAGGGCGATGGCATCCAGTAATTTGTTAGTAGCCACCACAGAGTGATCCGCATCCAGGGAAGCAGCAGCGCCGTCTCTGACCTGCTGGTCTCCTTCTTCAAGCCGGCGGTATTTGGCCAGTTTATCGGCGGCTTCAGAATTCTTTTTAGACGGAGAAATGCTGTAGGGCGGCAGGGAAGATCCCTGGGTGCACCAATATGGCCGCTGTTAAGGAGGCCGGGTCCTCCACAACCCCCCCCACCGCTGCCCAGGGGTGGCCCAAGGCAAGCAGCAGGTCACTCTCAAGCAGCTGTATTGGCAGCAGGCTGCATGCAGGGGAATCTGAGCTCAGGGGAGTCAGGGAGGCCTGTAATACTTGCCAAGGATGTCTCCGGGTGGAGCAAGATGGCCGCCGCTCCGGGAGTCAGGCCGAGACCGCGGTCCGCTCTCACAGCAGGTGCAGAGTGTAGAGGCACCCCAGCAGCTGCAGCAGGTAATCCGGGGGCCGATGTAGGAGAGGATGGAGCCCAGTGCGCACAGGGAGGCAAGGAGAAGTGTCCAGGGCCGCCGTCGGGAGGGCCAAGATGGCCGCCGAACCAGGAACTAGGCCGAAGCCACGGCCTTTCCTAAAGCAGAGGACCGGGAAGCGCCGCGATGGCAGCGGCGGCAAACTAGCGGGCTAACAGGCTTCAGGAACCACAGGGAGAGCAGGACAAGTCCTCGGATGTAGAGGATGGCAGGAACCGAGCAGGATGCAGACAGGATGGTAGGTTAGGAGTATGGGCAGACGGAGCTCACATCACATGTGACCTATCCCATTGCTATCCAGGCCACACCCCCCCACTCCTTACAGTCTTTAAAACGTTTAGTAACTGCAGCAGAACACGAATAGTACCTCCGGACCTGGGGCACCTTCAAGTGAGTCCATACAAAATCCGCATACCACCGACATCTATGGACCTCTACCTCATAAAAAAGTTATTTTGGTAAGTACGGGTATTCCCATCCGTACTCACTTGCAACTCTTTGGTTGAACATCCTCTGTAACCGAGACAATGGTGGCATGGTCGCTCAATCTCCCGTTCCTGGCAAAACTATGGTGTCTGGGTGTCGAGGTACTTTCACTGCCTCTGGACCAGTCATGGGGGCCCGTAGTGACACTCTGGACACTTCGGCAACAGGTGCAGGCATCTCCAATGGTGGAAGGTAAGACAGTGAGATAGGCTCCTCCTCAGGCTCCAGGGCCTCCACCCGGGGTGTGGTATCCCCAGTGAACATGGGTGAGTCCTTTTTCCTTTGGGACGAGGAAAGGGGCATCTTATCCCAACCCTTCCACTCAAACAACTCATCAATGGCCACATCATCCCCTGGATCGGAGACTGACTCCAGGTCAGAGGTATCACATTCCTCCGCCGGCAGATAACTCTGGGTAGATGATGAATCACTGCCTCTAACCAGTTCAAGGGCCCTGGGATCCCTGACCCAAGCATCCCCGACACTTCGGACCTTACCTCGGCCTGTAGCTGAAGCTGGACGTCCGGAACTTTTTCCCACGGAAGCATCCGACCCGGGCAAGTGCTGGGGTGTGACTCTACCATGGCCGCAGGAAGCTGTAACATAGCCGACCTTCCTCTTGGGCGGTGGGAGCGAGGACTCTGTAAATACCGAAACAGCATCCTCCGGTCTCTCGAACTCCGGTTCCTCAACAACTGGAACACTTTCACTCGCGACTTCCTCCGAAGTCTCAACAGTGCGCGCAGGGGTGACTGTAGAAGCTCTGTTTTTTTCTTCCAAAGTGGTGACGCCTGTAAGGCAATTCAGGCGGAAGGCCCGAGGCTTTTCCGTAGGTTGCTCCACTTCAAACAAGAACTCCTTACAGTGCTCACATCTCCCGAAGGGCTTAAGATGTACCACCAGTCCCTGGCATCCAGGACAAACCACTCCAAAGGCCTCCACTTCTCTGCATACATAAAGCGCGAAGCGGCCCCGGGGCTTTAGTCGGATCCCCGTATCCGTAACAGAAGCAACAAAGGAGGTAACGTTCATGGTAGTTGAACTCGGAATCCATGTGGCATTAGACGCCATGTCACTCACTTGCCGATTCATCACGCACTGTTTCTCTGGCGCCAAAGTCACCACGTGCAACTCCTCACATGGCGAGGTTCCTGCCATCTCCTGCAATGTTCGCGGGCTTCTCTTCTGTAGGCACGCCCACGAACTACACAGCATGGGTTCTCCTCGTGGCGCAGTCACTTTTAAGATGGCCGACCTCCACGGAACTTCACAGGGGAACAAGTTCAAACTATGGGCCTCTTTTCCTGTGAAACAATCCCGGAATCGAGCCCCCACGTGTAGCACACAGACCCCCTTTTACCTGCCTTGTTCTTCAGCTCTTCGCAGGAAGAAGGGGCACACCATGCCACAAGCCTGTACTCTCCTGTATAAAGAGGTTGAGCGGGGTTGTTGGTGGGTCATTTCACAGTTGAGCCAGAGAATGATTTTTCTCACCTCTGTGGATAACAGATTTGAATACTTGCTTCCCCCAGTGAATAGAATGTCCACACTTGCTAGAACTCCAACAGAGAGTTTATTTCTTCTTTCAGCAAACAACAATCTCTTGATAGAAACAAAGGTTGGAGCAAGAAAAGGATAGCACAAGATGTGGGGAAAGGTCCAGGCACAATCTCAGTCCCTTCACTGTTCAGCTTCTCGAACAGACTCAGCCTCAAATGGATAGTCTACTTAGAACAAGACTAGCAGCCAAATGACACTCACGCTTTACTCAAAGTCTCTGCCACAGACCCGATTAAATTGGTCTCTGCCACAGACCTGGTGAACTTGACTTTGGCCTAGGGAGAAGACATCCTGTCATGTACCTGGTTGTATTTGAACCGGAATCTTCCTAGTTCCACAGCTGCAGCCTTACCTGTTGTGCTACGGAGCAGATCTAGACTTTTGGAACTGTCCTCTCAGTATTAAGCATTACCTTGGACTCACTAGCCCCACCTGCTGCCAGCTGTGGACAATTTTCAATCAAAGCAGCCCATAAAAAGGAAGTGATGCTATTTCTCAGCGCCTGTTTGTGTGGAATAACATCCTGGGTGTTGTGACTGCTTTTTGATTTTCGTGTTGAACTTCTGCCTGAATTCCTGACTACTCTCTAGCCTGCTGATTTTGTACTTCACTGCCAGCTTGTGTATGACCTTTGCCTGCCTGACCACTCTCTGGATTTCGATCGTGTACCGTTTTGCCTGATCTGTTGCCAACCTAATCTGCCTGACTACGTTTTCACCTGAATCCTCAGCACACAAGTTCCACTTCGGACACTACCTATCACAGGTACCTTACATTACAAACGAATCCACAATGACAGTGGACCCTGCTGAGATTGTTAAGGCGATTTCACATCAGGGACAATTGATTGGAGCTCATGAACAGCATCTTTCTTCCCTGGACGCCAAGTTAGATTAACTTTGTACTATGCTTAAATCCTGCTTGCCTGCTTTCTCTGCAACGGTCCAGACTCTGGATCCTACTCCTGCTACGATCCAACCCGCCTCTTCTGTGCCACCCAAACTTCCCTTGCCTGACAAATTTGGTGGTGATACTGAGGACTGCAGAGGCTTTTTAAATGTTTGCCGTTTGCATTTCCGCAACAACCCTGGGACCTTTAGCACTTCGTCTGCCAAAGTGAGTTTTGTAATTTCCTTGTTAAAGGGGAAGGCCCTGGCCTGGGTCTCTCCTTATCTGGAACGCAATGATCCTGTGCTGCAAGACGCTGACAAATTTTTGGCTTCTCTCCAGACTGTATTTGACAAGCCAGATAGAGCTTCTGCAGCTGAGTACTCACTCTTGGACATGCAACAAGGCACCAGGTCTGTGGCACAATATGCTATCGAGTTTCGTACCCTTGCTGCTGAGACTACTTGGGACTCAAGGGCATTAAGTGCAGCCTTCTGAAAAGGTCTTGCAGATCGCATCAAATACGAATTATTCTATAAGGATTTCTCAGAAGACCTAGAGAAATTCATAGAGCTCTGTGTTCGTCTGGATGTCCGGTACCATGAAAGGTGCCAAGAGAGATTTAGAACTCGCAAGTTTCCTAGGCCAGTTTACAGTTTAGCCCCTAACTTCCAAGCACCACCTCAGCCAGAACCTGAAATCTCAGTTGAACCCCAGGCACCTGTGGAACCCATGGATGTAAGCCGTCTCCACCTAACTGAGTCTGAGAAACAAAGGAGGCGTGCATTGGGCCTATGCCTATACTGTGGACTTAAAGGACATTTATTATCTGTCTGCCCTTCCCGTCCAGTAAAAGGCAGGGTCTAACCAGTGTTGGAGGAGCTGGCTTAGACCTTACAGGTATATCCTTCAAGACCAAGATTACCATTCCTGCAATTATCCATTTACCCTCTAAACTTGTCTCCTGTGAGGCTTTTGTGGATTCCGGAGCTGCTGGCATATTCTTGGACTACACGTTTGCTAAAAAAAATAATATCCTATTTGTTCCAAAATCTAGACCCCTGAACATTACCACCGTGAATGGACAACCTTTGGGAGATGGCATTGTAAAATTTGAGACTATGACAATTACCCTTCAGGTAGGCGTACTCCACAAAGAGGAAGTTGTCTTGTCTCTTATTGATTCTCCACTTCTGCCCGTTATCCTTGGTTACCCATGGTTACAACAACATAACCCTTCTTTTGATTGGGAAAATGGAGAGCTAACCTCTTGGGGGTCGTTCTATCATTCAAACTGTTTGTCCCAACCCAAAAGACTTTCTGCTTGTTGGCTTCCGTGGCCGTCCCACCTACCTTGCCTCATGAATACCATGCTTTTGCAGATGTATTTTGCAAGCAAAAAGCAGAGGTTTTACCTCCACATCGTTCTTTTGACTGTGCAATCAAATTGATTCCTGGAGCACCTCTTCCCAAAGGAAGAACCTATCCCCTGTCTTTGCCTGAACAAAAATCCATGGAGGAATACGTAAAAGACAACTTGGAAAGAGGTTTTATCCGACCCTCTTCTTCTCCAGTAGGGGCAGGTTTTTTCTTTGTTGAAAAAAAAGATGGGGGTCTTCGACCATGCATAGACTATCGAGGGTTAAATCAAATCACCGTAAAAGACTCCTACCCTTTGCCTCTCATTCTTGAACTGTTTGATGTACTTAAGGGGGCTGTTATCTTCTCCAAGCTAGACCTACGAGGGGCTTATAATCTGATTCGAATTAAAGACGGGGACGAGTGGAAGACAGCATTCAACACTCGTAATGGACATTTTGAATATCTGGTTATGCCATTTGGGTTGTGTAACGCCCCTGCTGTCTTCCAACGTTTCATGAATGAAATTTTTCATGATTTCAGCAACAGTTTTGTGATCATCTACTTGGACGACATTTTAATATTTTCCAAGACTCATCTAGAGCATATCTTGCATGTAAAGCAGGTATTGCAACGACTGAGAGAAAACCATCTTTACGCGAAGATTGAGAAATGCAGTTTCCATCAAAGCCGTATTCCTTTCCTTGGATACATTATAAGTGCTGTCGGTTTCCAAATGGACCCTCAAAAACTTTCTGCTGTCTTGCAATGGCCCCAACCGACCACTTTAAGAGGGCTCCAAAGCTTTCTAGGGTTCGCAAATTACTACAGACGCTTCATCAAAGGTTTTGCCTCCATTGCGGCCCCCCTTACTGCTATGACTAAGAAAGGTACAAATTGCAAAGTATGGTCCTCAGAAGCAGAATCGGCTTTCCAGCAATTAAAAGACATGTTCAGCAAAGCTCCAATTCTTCAGCATCCAAATCCCGAGCTCCAGTACATAGTTGAGGTTGATGCCTCTGAGGTAGGAGCAGGTGCCGTGCTCTCCCAGAGACAGCCTAAGTCCGGTAGAGTCCATCCAGTAGCATTTTTTTTCTAAAAAGTTTTCTCCAGCGGAGATGAATTCCGATGTTGGGAATCGAGAACTACTGGCCATCAAATTGGCATTGTCTGAATGGCGACATCTTCTGGAAGGGGCTCCCAAACCTTTTTCTATCCTCACTGACCATAAAAACCTACTGTATCTTCAGACTGCAAGACGTTTGAACTCACGTCAGGCTCGATGGGCTCTGTTTTTCTCCCGTTTTAATTTTGTTCTTTCTTATGTTCCTGGGCATAAAAACAAGAAAGCCGATGCTCTTTCCAGACAGTTCGCTACCTCTGAAGAAGACCAACCTACCGAGCAGAATATAATCCCACCTCACAAAATTGTGGCACAGATCTCTACGACTCTTTCCCAACAGTTACAAGAAACCCAGAATCGTGTTCCCAAGGCTTGAAGATACCACCAGGTCGCCTGTTCGTAGCCCCTAGCCTCAGAAAACCTGTACTCCTCTGGGCACATGATGGTGTGCTATCTGGTCATCCTGGTGTCACCATCACTCTTAAGACCTTGCAGCGTCATGTCTGGTGGCCTCATATGAAAAGGGATGTTACTGACTATGTGGCTGCCTGTCCAACTTGTGCTGCTAATAAAGTACCCCGTACATTGCCTACTGGACTGTTACAACCACTTTCGGCACCTCGTCAGCCTTGGACCCATTTGACTATGGACTTCATTACAGACTTACCCAAGTCCGAGGGCATGTCTGCTATATGGGTCATAGTGGATCGCTTTTCCAAAATGTCTCATTTTGTGCCGCTCCCGGGATTACCTACAGCGGAAGCACTGTCTACTCTCTTCCTTTCCCATATTGTGAGATATCATGGCATACCTACCAATGTCGTCTCAGACCGCAAATCCCAGTTTGTTTCCCGATTCTGGAGAGCGTTCTGCAAGAAACTGGGAGTAACGCTTTCACTCTCTACCTCACATCACCTTCAAACAGATGGTCAAACCGAACGTATGAACCAGACCCTAGAAACCTATCTTCGACATTATATCAATGCTTTACATTCCAACTGGTCTGAGTATTTGCCTTTAGCTGAGTTCGCCATTAATTCCCGTTGGCACAGTGCTCTTCATACCACACCATTCTACGCAGCCCTAGGCTATCACCCTCAGACTTTTCCCCTACTTCAGCCTTCTTCTGGTGTACCAGCAGCAGATCAGTGGGTGAAAAATATTCTGCTACATTGGAAAAAGATTTGCTTATTACTACGGAAGTCAGCAGGCAAGTATGCACTTTTTTCCAACAAACGAAGACGCCATATACCTCCATATGTGGTGGGGGACAGAGTTTGGCTATTAACCAAATATGTGAGCCTGAAACAACCTTCTACCAAATTGGGCCCTCGATTCATTGGTCCTTACAGAATTATTGCTCGAGTCGGGCCAGTCTCCTATCGGTTGAAATTACCCTCCTCTCTCCGGATTCATCCTGTGTTCCACGTTTCCCTCCTCAAAAAAGCAATTTTCAATCGCT
This sequence comes from Rana muscosa, assembly GCA_029206835.1. Taxonomy (NCBI): domain Eukaryota; kingdom Metazoa; phylum Chordata; class Amphibia; order Anura; family Ranidae; genus Rana; species Rana muscosa. Next base: position 362,049,558 of record CM055125.1, on the reverse strand, counting down.
ACTCCAGAACGCAACAGCTACCTCCTCCTGTTCTTGTTGATGGACAAAATGAGTTTGAAGTCTCCAAGATTCTTGAAGACAGGGTCGTGGCCTTCGGTATCTGGTTCATTGGAAGAGATATCCTGTCACAGAACGTTCCTGGGTTCCAGCCAAAGATCTGCATGCCCCTTCTCTTATTCAAGACTTCCATGCCTCCTTTCCCTCTAAGCCCCGTGAAGGGTCCACTGGGGAGGGGGCCCTGTCATGTACCTGGGTGTATTTGAACCAGGATCTTCCTGGGTTCTACAGCTGCAGCCTTACCTGTTGTGCTATGGAGCAGATCTAGACTTTTGGAAATGTCCTCTCAGTATTAAGCATTACCTTGGACTCACTAGCCCCACCTGCTGCCAACTGTGGACAATTTTCAATCAAAGCAGCCCATAAAAAGGAAGTGTTGCTATCTCTCAGCGCCCGTTTGTGTGGAATAACTCCCTGGGTGTTGTGACTGCTTTTTGATCTTGATTTTCGTGTTGAACTTCTGCCTGAATTCCTGAGTACTCTCTAGCCTGCTGATTTTGTACTTCACTGCCAGCTTGTGTATGACCTTTGCCTGCCTGACCACTCTCTGGATTTTGATCGTGTACCGTTTTGCCTGATCTCTTGCCAACCTAATCTGCCTGACTACGTTTTCGCCTGAATCCTCAGCACACAAGTTCCACTTCGGACACTACCTATCACAGGTACCTTACACATCCCTCCAGAGAGTTACCAGAACCCTTTCCTTCACCGTGACTACCGCATCAGTCCCTCGGAACGATTCCTCACCCGGCCTCCTCTACTCAGATACGGGTCCCCTCGCAAGGCGGCACCCTGAGACTCCTCGATCCCCAGCCAAAGGTGCTGGGCCCAGGCCTTTGCTGCAACTTCCAAGTCCCTGCATCTAGGACGGACAGGAACAGCAGAGTAGTACCTCACCCTGGGACTAAAGGTGCCCAGGATGGAACCGGAACAGAAAACACCCGCCCTTGGGCCAAGGGCGCCCAGGGCGGACTGGAACCAAAACCAGGGGTAGGACCCCACCGATTAACCCCGAACAGGCAGCGTCTGCCCCTTTTATCTCCTCTCCCAGCGTGCACAGCAGTTTAACCCCGCCCCACCGTACGTTTGCCGAGAGGGGACACAAAAAGCACAGCCCTGTACTGGTGGTTCAACCCCAGCCTACCATGGCAGCGCCACCTGTAGGCCACAGGGAACTGCACACTAATACTCTCCCTGTGGATAAAATGGTTGTAAACCCTGCCAAATCAAGGTGTTTGGGCATACTACCTCCCAAACACTCCCCTTAAATTGAGGACCCCGCTACACATAGGATGCATTAAGGTGAAAAAACATGAAACTTTACAACCCCTTTAACCACTTGCCGACCACCTCCAGTAGATATACGTCGGCAGACTGGCAAGTACAGGCACATCAACGTACCTGTACGTCCCCTTTAACTGCCTGACGTGGGGGTCGCGCACCTTCCCCGTCAGTCGGACCGAGAGGCCCGCAGACTCAATCGCTGCGGGGATCCCCACGATCGTGTCATGGAGGCATAGAGCAGGGAGATGCTTGTGTAAACAAGCATCTCCCTGCTCTGCCTAGTGACAATGACACGGATCTCGGCTCCGTGTATTCGGAGCGGAGATCGGTGTCATGTCACACAGAGCCCAACCCCCCCCCCAGTTAGAAACACTCATCAGGGTACACTTAACCCCTTTAGCGCCACCTAGTGGTTAACCCCTTCACTGCCAGTGTCATTTTCACAGTAACTAGTGCATTTTTATAGCACTGATCGCTGTGAAAATGACAATGGTCCCAAAAATGTGTCAAGTGTCCGATGTGTCCACCATAATGTCACAGTCACAAAAAAAATCACTGATCGCCGCCATTACTAGTAAAAAAATAAAAATTTATAAAAATGCCATAAAACTATCCCCTATTTTGTAAACGCTATAACTTTTGCGCAAACCAATCAATAAACGCCGATTGCGATTTTTTTTTTTTTTTACCAAAAATATGTAGAAGAATAAGAGGAAAAAAAATTTCAATATATTTTTGGGGGATATTTATTATAGCAAAAAGTAAAAATTATTGCATTTTTTTTTTCTAAATTGTCGCTTTATTTTTGTTTATAGCCCAAAAAAGCATTCTTTTCTTATCTGAAAAATTTTGTCAATTCAGGAGCGCATGAAGGCCATGGAAGAGACGCAAGGCCAGGCTATGAAGGGGGTGCAGGAGATGATCCTGCTATTGGAAAAGTTGCCATAAATGTTTTGTTTTTTTTATAAGTTATATAAATTGTTTATACAGTTATAACGTTTATTTAGTTTTTTGTAATATTGCTCGGTTTTATTGTAATAGCTTGGCCTAAATCAGCCAGAACTGACAGCAGCCGGTAAATACATGTCAAATACATATAGGGTCCATTCACACGTCTGTAAAATGGGTCCGCATCCGTTCCACAATTTAGCGGAATTGATTTTAAATTCCAGTCTGAAAAATTATGCATTCACAGCCTGGATAAAGAAGTAAGTGTCGGCCAGTACAGGCCCCAAAAATTAGCCAACAGGCATTCATCTGACAGCAAAGAACTTTGTATTCTGTGGCTGGAGGTACATTAGGCATTCACAGTATAAATACGTTTCGGGCACTACAGGCCCCAAAAATTAGGCATTCAAAGGACATAAAAGGCCTTTTATGCCGCTGTATTTACCCAAGAAGACAGGGACCATGAATAATTGTTATAGGTGGTGGTGGATATTTGTGGCCTGTCATGAGGAATTTGAATGAAACATGGTCTACTGGTCACATGTGTTGAATTCCTCAGAGATCCATGCCTCATTCATTTTTATAAATGTGAGGTAGTCAACACTGTCGTGAGCTAGGCAAGTGCGCTAATTGGCCATGATCCCCCCCTGCTGCGCTGAACATCCTTTCGGACAGGACACTGGACGAGGGGCAAGCCAACAGTTCCATTGCAAATTGTGCAAGCTCTGGCCAGAGGTCAAGCCTGCCCACCCAGTAGTCCAGGGGTTCATCACTTCTCAGAGCGTCCACATCGGCCGTTAATCCGATGTAGTCGGACACCTGTCGGTCTAGGCATTCCCTGATGCTGGATCCGGATGAGACCTGTCGATGGGTCGGCTGAAAGAATGATCTCATATCAGAAGTGACCAAGACATCTTCAAACCGCCCTCTTCTTGCAGGCGCTGTTGGATTGGTATCCACAACTGTTCCTCTGGGAGTGGAAATTCCTCTGCCAGCGCACGCAAAAGCAGAATGCAGCATTTCTCGAAGCAAGGCCTGGAAGTGCTCCATTCTGACAGCCCTCTGTGATGGTGGTAACATTTCTGCCATTTTTTGTTTGTACAGGGGGTCCAAGTACGTTGCCACCCAGTAATCGTCCTTGCCCTTTATGCTTTTTATACGGGGGTCCCTCTTAAAACACTGGAGTATGAAGGCCCCCATTTGCACTAAACTGGAAGCAGTGTGGTGGCCTGGCTCCTGCTCGTCGTCATCCAGGATAATGTCGTCCTTGATCTCCTCCCCCCATCCACGAACAACAACAGCAGGGATCCCAGAAAGGTTTAAAGCATGCTCTTCTTGCTCCTCCTCATCCGCCCCGGCACCATCCTCCTCTGACTCCTCTTCAGACTCCTGTTGTTGACTTGTTTCAGAGTAGCCCCCCCTGGGAATTCATCCAGCATTGCGACTTCCTCATCTTCCTGCTCCTGCTCCTCGACGGCTTGATCCATGACACAACGCAATGCACGCTCCATAAAGAAGGCATAAGGTACGATGTCACTGATGGCGCCATGGCTGCGACTGACCAGTTTGGTGATCTCATCAAATGGCCACAAAAGTCTGCATGCGTCGCGCATGAGCAGCCACTGACGCGGTGAAAAAAAAACAAGATCCCCAGAACCTGTTCTGGCACAGAGTTCGTACAGGTAGTCGTTAACTGCACGTTTCTGCTGGAGCAGCCTATCAAGCATATACAAGGTTGAGTTCCATCGCGTTGGGCAGTCACAAACAAGACGGCAGATTGTGTTGCCGCTAAATGTCAGCAAGGCGAGCCATGGCCGTGTAAGATCTTCTGAAATGGGCCGAGATTTTCCTTGCCTGCCGCAAGACGTCCTGGACCCTAGGGTATTTGACAACGAATCGCTGCACGACCAAGTTCAAGACGTGTGCCATGCATGGCACGTGTGTAATTTTGCCCTGTTTCAACGCGCTCAGCAGATTGGCACCATTGTCGCACACCACTTTACCAACTGTCAAATTGAGCGGTGGGAGAAAAAGAAACCCTGGACTGCCGCACTCTGTATAGACAGTTATTTATTCCAAAATTTCAGGTAAAAAATCCAAATTCAAAATAAATCCATAAATCCAAAACAACAAATGCAGATGGTGTGCATGCAGGGAAGGGTGGCTAACGCGTTTCACGTCACGAATTGACGCTTACTCATAGCTATGAGTAAGCGTCAATTCGTGACGTGAAACGCGTTAGCCACCCTTCCCTGCATGCACACCATCTGCATTTGTTGTTTTGGATTTATGGATTTATTTTGAATTTGGATTTTTTACCTGAAATTTTGGAATAAATAACTGTCTATACAGAGTGCGGCAGTCCAGGGTTTCTTTTTCTCCCATGCATCAGTGCAGAGCCAGCACCTGTGTGAGTGACCGGGCGGAAGCAGCTATTTGGTGAATTCTCAAGCTTTTGAGCGGTACGTTTTTCCTTTCCTCTGTCAAATTGAGCGGTGTTAGCCACTGATCTGCCTGTGAACGCAAAGCTGAAAGGAGTGCAGGGCCAGTGTGGCTCTTGGCTTCCAGGCACAACAGACGCAGCACAGCATGGCAACGTCTCACCTGGCATGTCGAATAGGTTCTGGGGATCTTGGGCAGCGCAGCAGAAGAGACGGTAGCAGCGGAAGAGGAGGAGTCAGCCGAGGAGGAGAGGAAGGATGGAGTAGGAGGAGGAGCAGGAGAAGAAGAGGCAGGCCTGCATGCAATCCGTGGCAGGAAAACCAAATCTACACGGGTGCCACGGGTTACATGCTTGAGGGCCGTCAGAAGGTTCACCCAGTGGGCAGTAAAAGTAATATACCTTCCCTGCCCGTGTTTGCTAGACCACGTGTCTGTGGTCAGATGTATCTTGGCACCGACACTGTGTGCCAGAGATACATTCACTTGCCGCTGAACATGGCCATATAGCTCTGGGATGCCCTTCTGGGAGAAATATTTCCTTCCTGGGACCTTCCATTGTGGTGTTCCAATGGCCACAAATTTTCGAAAGGCCTCCGAGTCCACCAGTTTATATGGCAGTAGTTGGCGGGCTAGGAGTTCTGACAAGCCAGCGGTCAACCGTTGGGCAAGAGGGTTATCCGGCGTCATCATTCTTTTACGCTCGAACATTTGGCCCACGGAAGCCTGCCTTTTTCCAGATAAACTTGGGGACGGGATGATGGAAGGTGGAGTGGAGGACAACTGTGAAGAGAGAGGAGAAGTAGTAGAAGAGGCTGGGCGGTGAGAGCCTGGAGTTTGGCTTTGTGGGTTCTGACGGCGTTGCTCCCACTGGGCTCGGTGATGGGAGTTCATGTGCCTTCTTAAGGCAGTCGTCCCTAGGTGAGTGTTGGGCTTACCGCGACTTATGCGTTTACTGCAAAGGCTGCAGATGGCAACACTATTGTCAGCAGCGGACACGTTAAAAAAAGCCCACACTGCGGAGCCATGTGCCAGCGTCCTGGGAGCGCCAGATGTGACCGTACATGGTTTATGGCTCGCTCTGAGTCCTGATACATTAGCAGTCTGGTTTGTCCCTCCTGTGCAATGTAAGTTCCGCCTGCCTCTCCTCCCTATCTGCTGGTCCATCTCTCCCTCTGAACTCCCCTCCTGGTCCTCTCTTGTGGGCACCCACGTGACGTCCATAGACACATCATCATCTACGTCACCTTCCCCACCACTAACATTAAAGATCTCGGAGTAGGCAGCAACAGCGGGGACCAACATCCTTGGGCTGATCTGGGTACTGTCGTCAGACTGCTGAGTGGCGGTTGTTGCTACCTCCTCTTCCTGATCCAATGTCAAGAATGCCTGCGCATCGGAGAAGTCTTGTGATGGATCGGAAAATAATTCCTGTGACTCGAGCGGAGGGTATATGGTGGCGGTGGTGTTGGTGGTAGTGTCTTTGGGGGTGCACACAGCAGAGAGTGAAGAGGGTGCAGATAGAGAGGATGAGGAGGGTGCAGAAGAGTAAGGCTGAGTGAGCCACTCAACCAAGTCTGGTGCGTCCTTTGAAGTAATCGAACGCACCTTCTGCAACTTCCCACTTTGGCTCCGGCCTGGTGCTCCTGCCCTACCCCTACCACCCCTGCGGAAGGGCCTGCCTCTTCCTCTGCCTGTCATCTTTTTAAATGACCCTGTGACAAAAGGCTGTAGAGAAGGGCAGTATACAGGTCCTTCTCAAAAAATTAGCATATTGTGATAAAGTTCATTATTTTCTGTAATGTACTGATAAAAATGAGACTTTCATATATTTTAGATTCATTACACACAACTGAAGTAGTTCAAGGCTTTTCTTGTTTTAATATTGATGATTTTGGCATACAGCTCATGACAACCCAAAAATCCTATCTCAAAAAATTAGCATATCATGAAAAGGTTCTCTAAACGAGCTATTAACCTAATCATCTGAATCAACTAATTAACTCTAAACACCTGCAAAAGATTCCTGAGGCTTTTAAAAACTCCCAGCCTGGTTCATTACTCAAAACCGCAATCATGGGTAAGACTGCCGACCTGACTGCTGTCCAGAAGGCCATCATTGACACCCTCAAGCAAGAGGGTAAGACACAGAAAGAAATTTCTGAACGAATAGGCTGTTACCAGAGTGCTGTATCAAGGCACCTCAGTGGGAAGTCTGTGGGAAGGAAAAAGTGTGGCAGAAAACGCTGCACAACGAGAAGAGGTGACCGGACCCTGAAGAAGATTGTGGAGAAGGACCGATTCCAGACCTTGGAGGACCTGCGGAAGCAGTGGACTGAGTCTGGAGTAGAAACATCCAGAGCCACCGTGAACAGGCGTGTGCAGGAAATGGGCTACAGGTGCCGCATTCCCCAGGTCAAGCCACTTTTGAACCAGAAACAGCGGCAGAAGTGCCTGACCTGGGCTACAGAGAAGCAGCACTGGACTGTTGCTCAGTGGTCCAAAGTACTTTTTTCGGATGAAAGCAAATTTTGCATATCATTCGGAAATCAAGGTGCCAGAGTCTGGAGGAAGACTGGGGAGAGGGAAATGCCAAAATGCCTGAAGTCCAGTGTCAAGTACCCACAGTCAGTGATGGTCTGGGGTGCCATGTCAGCTGCTGGTGTTGGTCCACTGTGTTTTATCAAGGGCAGGGTCAATGCAGCTAGCTATCAGGAGATTTTGGAGCACTTCATGCTTCCATCTGCTAAAAAGCTTTATGGAGATGAAGATTTCATTTTTCAGCACGACCTGGCACCTGCTCACAGTGCCAAAACCACTGGTAAATGGTTTACTGACCATGGTATTACTGTGCTCAATTGGCCTGCCAACTCTCCTGACCTGAACCCCATAGAGAATCTGTGGGATATTGGGAAGAGAAAGTTGAGAGACGCAAGACCCAACACTCTGGATGAGCTTAAGGCCGCTATCGAAGCATCCTGGGCCTCCATAACACCTCAGCAGTGCCACAGGCTGGTTGCCTCCATGCCACACCGCATTGAAGCAGTCATTTCTGCAAAAGGATTCCCGACCAAGTATTGAGTGCATAACTGAACATAATTATTTGAAGGTTGACTTTTTTTGTATTAAAAACACTTTTCTTTTATTGGTCGGATGAAATATGCTAATTTTTTGAGATAGGATTTTTGGGTTTTTATGAGCTGTATGCCAAAATCATCAATATTAAAACAAGAAAAGGCTTGAACTACTTCAGTTGTGTGTAATGAATCTAAAATATATGAAAGTCTAATGTTTATCAGTACATTACAGAAAATAATGAACTTTATCACAATATGCTAATTTTTTGAGAAGGACCTGTATGTGGAAGAAGGTATATAACACCCCGCTTCAAACTGTCATTTTTGGGGGCCACTGGTCTATCACAGCAGTTATAATACTTATTTCTAATTGCGTTTGTCACTCTTTGTAGTATCGCTGCAGAACCTCTCAGCAGTCACAATGCTGCACAGTAGAAATGCACTATACTATTCTTCCTATATGTGAAAGTATTTTATGCGTGTAGTACACCCCTATTTACTGCACACAAAATAGTACACCTATACCAGTCCTTAAAAGAACTTTTGTGGAGCTTTATTGGTTAGCGATTTTAGTCGCTGGTCTGTGCCTGCGACACACAGCAGCAACTTCTACCTAAACCGAGAAAAGAGCTGCAGCAGAACCGCTCAGAAGCTGCACAGTAGAAATGCTGCACAGTTGAAATGCACTATATATTATATAGTATAGTATAGTATATAGTATATATTATATAGTATGTTTGAAAGTTTTTTTATGCGTGTATTAGACCCCTATATACTGCACACCAAATAGTACACCTATACCAGTCCTTAAATGAACTTTTGTGGAGCTTTATTGGTTAGCGTTTTTAGTCGCTAGTCTGTGCCTGCGACACACAGCAGCAACTTCTACCTAAACCGAGAAAAGAGCTGCAGCAGAACCGCTCAGAAGCTGCACAGTAGAAATGCTGCACAGTTGAAATGCACTATATATTATATAGTAAATATTATATAGTATGTTTGAAAGTTTTTTATGCGTGTATTAGACCCCTATATACTGCACACCAAATAGTACACCTATACCAGTCCTTAAAATGAACTTTTGTGGAGCTTTATTGGTTAGCGATTTTAGTCGCTGGTCTGTGCCTGCGACACACAGCGGCAACTTCTACCTAAACCGAGAAAAGAGCTGCAGAACCGCTCAGAAGCTGCACAGTAGAAATGCACTATACTATTCTTCCTAGAGTATTTTATGCGTGTAGTACACCCCTATTTACTGCACACAAAATAGTACACCTATACCAGTCCTTAAAAGGACTTTTGTGGACTGTACACCTATACCAGTCCTTAGAAGGACTTTTGTTTTAGTAGAGTCTGTCCCTGCTAGTACACACACAGCAACCTTCCTACACTGACTAAAGACAGCTGCAGAACCGCTCAGCACTGCAGTCTCAATGCTGCACAATTGAAATGAACTAAAAGTGTATTACACCCCTATATACTGCACAAGAAACAATTGTACACCTATACCAGTCCTTAAAAGGACTTTTGTGGACCTAATAGCTAGGATTACAGTCTGTCCCTGCTCTACAAAGCAACCTGTCCCTACGCTGACAAATAACAGAATGTAAAATGGCAGCCAGATCAGGTCTATTTATAAGGTAGGGGGTATGTCCATCTGCTGAAATGTCTCAATTGGCTGTCCTGTACCACATGATGGATGTGTCATAGGTCAAAGTTCCACAATGTAAAAGAATATGGTGGCCGCGAATAGCGCCATGTGTCCGCCGGTTTCGCGAACCGCGAATGCGCAAAATTCGCTGCGAACTGACCGCGGGGCGAACCGCAAGGCCATCTCTACCGATGACTCATCAACTATCAGCGGGGTGTAAACAAAACAATTGCTGGAAATTGAAAAATGAGAAAAAACTGCGTGGGGGTCCATGCCAATCCATACCAAGCCCTTTGGATCTGGTATAGCTTTTAACGGGAACCCCACGGCAATTATTATTTTTTACATGGCGCGGGGTCAACCAAAATCCATACCAGACCCTTATCCAAGCATGCGGCCCAGCAGGCCAGTTAAGGGGGGGGTTTGAGCAAGCACCACGTCATGTTGATGAGGATAAGGGCCTCTTCCCCACAACCCTGGCCTGGTGGTTGTTGGGGGTGACTTATCGGAATCTGGAATCCCCCTTTAACAAGGGGGCTTCCAGATCCCGGCCCCCCATCTGAATGAATATGGGATACATACACATTAAAAAAAAAAAAAAGTTAATGATAGATGAGAAATTAATGAGAAATTAACACTGGTACTATATACCCCATACAGGCAGTCCCCAACTTACGAACGCAATAAGGACTGTAGGTTTGTTCGTAAGTGAAATCTGTTCGTAAGTCGGAACACTGCTTGTAAGTGTAAATTCCGCCTGTGCAGGGATGTGAGATGTTCCGGCTTCTGCCTGTGCAGGAATGTGGCATGTTCCGGGCACTTCTGGGGCTCTTCTGGCCATGCAGTACATGAAGTACTGCAGTGTGGAATGTGTGGAATATGGCAAGATAGCTGCTCGGAGGTATTCGGGACCATCGTGGAGCACAAGCAGCCAGCATTGAGGCCTGTTCGTAAGTAGGAGTCATTCGTAAGTCGGTCACTCCCTGTGCTCATTCCCATAGAGGGGCCAGAAACTGGGGGATCTTCCAGATTCCGATAAGTCACCCAATGCACCCCCACAACCAACGGGCCAGGGTTGTGGGGAAGAGGCCATTATCGCCATTAACATGGGGACAAGGTGCTTTTGGGGGGCAGAGCCCCCCTGCCCAAAAGCACCCCCCATGTTGAAGGTATGTAGCCTGGTATGGTTCAGGAGGGGGGGCACTCACTCGCACCCCCACTTTCCTGGCCTGCCGGGCTGCATGTTCAAAAAATGGTCTGGTATAGATTTTTGGGGGACCCCACGCCATAATTAATTTACATTTTGGCGTGGGGTTCCCCTAAAATCCATACCAGACTGGAAGGGTCTAGTATGTATTGGTGGGGAACCCACACAGTTTGTTTGTTTTTTGCCGACAATTCTGTTTACTATAAGCTGATGAGTCATCGGTTGTTAAGGCTGTGGCGGCTGGCTTCCCAGCCCACTCCTTAACAACCAGCTATTCTTCATGCAGAATTCGAAACGGTCGATCATTTTCCGAAAATTTGGAATTCTTTAGAAAATTATTAAATGGAACGAATTCCAAAACGAATCAACGAAAAAATAAATTGTAACATAACTAATCTATCCGAAACTAAAGAAAGCTAATTTTTCTGCTGCTTTATGTCACTTTTTGTAAGAAGCCATTTTCTCATAATTTTGGTCGCTTTGCTCTAGGACTCTCTTATACCATGGCAAAAGCTGCTCTGAGGCAGAATTGAATACAGAACTGCATAAGTAATGGAGTAATGGGTCTTTTCCTTTTGGATCAATATAATGTTAGAAGTCCATTCCTCTTTTTTTTATTCTCTTTTTATTGGTTTTAAATATACATGTATAATCATTCCATCAATAATCAATACAACACATTAAGTGAAACTCCATTTGATAAAAATAACATAACATAATGTAATAACACTAACTACCCTCTTCCCTCCAAATGGAAAAAAAGAACTCCATTCCGTACTGTTATGCTTTTTGATGGAGTGGGGATTGATTTCATACTGGCAGGAGGCCATTGTTGTCTGGTGATGACTAGTATGCGACACTCTCATTGCCAGTTTAGACAATATAGCATGTAATGTATGAGGCCAGCCTGAACCATAAACCAAAAGTTTAGAAAGCAACAGAAACAGACTATTCATTTGAACATATTTTCTATTTCTTATAGGTGAAACTAGCTACACTTTATGGGTTGAAACCATTTCTAAATATCCATCCCCTTAGGCTGAGCATGAATCAAAGAACATTATTTTAACTGTCCCATCAAATTCAGTTTGTAACCTGGAAAGACCTAGAGAAATTCTTGCCGTCTGGAATCAGATCATGGAAGCGGTTTTGAAACTCTCCGCCTTACCACCTGTACTTGATAGAAAAGAAAGGATTGTAGCAGACACTCAAATATCACAAGGTAAGTTTTTTTTTAAATGTGTAATTTTATTGTACACAAACAACAAATACACACAAACATAAACAATGACAGTGGAGAAAACAGTGCTCAGTTATTCATGTGCCGCATCTGCAATATAGTCAGTCAACATACATATCTCAATGTAAAATTTACAAATATACATCTGTAGCTCGAGCGAAAAAGATATAAACAAATATTCATAAAACTGACATTCGGTTCAAGAAAAATAAAAATAAGAAAGGATTTAACTTGAATTTACATCCCTATCCTATGCCAGTGGCGGTGCGTCCATAAGGGGCGCACGGGTGCCTCCCCTTCTCTCCTGCCACCCCTCTATCACCAATAGATAGAGTCAGGTATTGCATGAATCTATCTATGGTCGTCGATGCCACCCCCTATTCAGGCGCCAGGCCCCTTTTCGGCACTGGGAGCCTGAATTACAGCGGCAGGGTATTTTTTTGAAGCACCTGATTAGAGCCTTAGGCATATAAAAAGGAAACAGCGACGCCATGCTAGGCGCTAGCAGTTCACTCAGCTGTGTGTTAGAAAAACTAAATGAATATTCGCTTTTATTTTTTTATTTTATTTTTCAATCTCAGTTTTTATTAAGTTTTTACAAATAAACAAATGTGCATACATTAACGGTATTTGCATTCCAGCAAAACATCTTACTACATCATCTGCAGATAGATTATACAAGCTATCATGACCAAAACATCGAACAAACAAAAAAGGGGAAAAATAACGACAAAAGAAAAAATTATAAAAAAGGGGGGGAGCGGGGGGAAGATGGCAAGGAAGGGAAGATGGCAAGAGGTTACGGCATATGGACATCCCCTACTGAAACCCTATCAAGTCCTATTTTAGATTCCTTTCTAGTTCCATTTTTACCTTTAGTTTAATTTCCTGTTGATTGTCTAAATGTCCTCCAGGGTGCCCATATCCGACAGCATTTTTCATATGTGTCTAATTCATGTGACAGGAGGGTCTCCATCTTTTCTGTTAGGTTCATTTCCACTATCCATTCATTCACTGAAAGAGTTTGTGTTGAGCGCCAGTGCCGCGGAATAACTAGCCTCACCGCTGTTATCCAATGTCTGAGCATCCCCTTTTTGATATTTTTATATGAGCCTGGCAAAATGGATAACAATGTAATTTGAGGTGTGTTGGGGATTAACTCCCCTGTAACTAAAGTATACAGCTGCATAATCTTGTCCCAGAATTGACAAATTTGAGGGCATTCCCACCATATATGTATCAACGAGCCCTTGGCAGAATGACAACGCCAACATTTGTCGGATGTGTCTGAATATATTCGTTGCATGGTTGTTGGGCATCGGTACCAACGGGACACAAGCTTATAGCTTGTCTCTTGGGCTTTAGTTATCAATGACAAGCAATGTGTGAGGGTAAACAATTTCTCCCTCTCATCTGCTCCATTTTGGACATTAAGATCTCTTGCCCATTTATTTGTAAACTCTGGGAGCTCAGGGTGATTTTTTTAAGATAAGGATATTGTATATCAATGATAGAGTATGTTTTGGTCTAGTACTTTGCAACAGGATGGACTCAAACAAATTTAGGTCTCTATAAAGTGATTGGTTTAAAGGGATAGAAGATAGAAACACTGCAATTGCTGATATTCCATCCATTGCGTAAGTAAAGGCTGATGTATAGGCATTAGATTCCGTATAAGTGGAAGCTGTCCCTGACAAAGAATCTGACTCACTCTTTGGTGAGATTCCTTGTTCCATATGAGAAAATGTGTCCGGTCTACTGCAGGTGGAAATTGTGGATTGCCAAATAAGCGTGTCATAGGTCCTATTTTTGATGAAAGCCCTAACCGCGAAATCATTTTAGATCAAATGTTCAATAGATGAGACGTAAGAAGAGGTAGTGAGGGGGGGGCGCATCTTGTTGGATACCGTAAGGGGATAGGTCTAACCAAGGAAGTGCCAGGAGATCAAACTGATTCAACCCCTGCTCTATTAATACCCATTGTTTAGTGTCTGAGTGGTGGAACCAATTCACTAATCTAGTCAGAACTGCCGCAACACAATAAAAATAAAGATCCGGTGCACCCGCTCCTCCTTTCGTTTTAGGTAGTGTTAACGTTTTCCAATTTAATCCAGATCTCTTGTTCCCCCAGATAAACTTGACAAAAGCGGATTGTAAAATAGAGAAAAAGGATCTAGGAATAAAAACCGGTATAGTTTGAAAGCGATACAAAAAACGCGGAAGTATATTAATCCTCTCGAACCATGAATATAGGTTTGAGTCATATTTTTTTAAATCTTGTAAAGTACGTTGCATTAAGGGGATACAATTTGTTGAATATAAGTGGGTCGGATCCGAAGGTATATTAACTTCTAGGTATTTTAATGTAGAAGAGCAAAATCTAAACGAGAAATTATTCTTCAACATCGTAACTTGGTGTGGTGGGAGTGACACGTTAAGGATTTCTGATTGTAAAACATTAACCTTGAAATTACTCAGAGCTCCAAAGCGCTGAAATTCAGATAGAATAGAAGGCATAGAGATATGTGGATTGGTAACATAAAGTAACAGATCATCAGCAAACAAAGCAAGTTTTATTTCCTGTTGATCTAACATGATGCCGGTGATAGCGGAGTTCTGTCTGATTGCTATCGCAAAATGTTCCATTACTAAAGCATAAAGCAAGGGAGATAAAGGGCATCCCTGACGGGTACCATTTTGTATAGGGAAACTTATAGTCAATGATCCATTGATCCTTATTTTGGCCTTTGGTTTAGTGTATAGTGCCAATATCTTATTTAGTAGATTTGGGCCCATCCCTATTTGCCTTAATGAATGCGCAAGAAAAGGCCATCCGACCCGATCAAAAGCCTTCTCCACATCAACCGAGAGAAGGCATGCAGGTATTTTGGCTGTTTGGGCATGGCCCATAAGTAGAAATGTTTTTATTGTGTTGTCGCGTGTTTCTCTTCCTTGAACAAATCCAAACTGGTCATTATGTATCAGTCTAGGCATAAGAGGTTGGAGACGTAACGCAATCAACTTAGCATAAATTTTTATGTCTACTCCAATTAAAGATATTGGACGATAACTAGAACATAGTGTTAGATCCTTATCTGGCTTAGGAATCAAAGTAATATGGGCTTCCAATGTTTGAGTCGGGAATGTGTTAGTGGAAGAGATGGAATTAAACACTAGCAGCATAAATGGGGCCAAGTGTTCTTTATTACGGATAAGCTCGGTGTTCGAGTCTAATGCATGTTCGACTCGAACATCGGCTGTTCGACGAAACCAGAACATTGTGGGCCGTTCGCGCCAAATTCGTGTGATGCGAACAGCCCACAATGCACTGCGCTATCGCAGTGCATTGCCGGCGCTGTGATTGGCCAAGCATGCACTGTGACCCCGCATGCTTGGCCAATCACAGCGCCGGCAGCAAGGAGAGCTATAATTGGCCACAGGCAGGATGCCTGTGGCCAATTATAGCTCAGGGTGGTTTAGTACACGCCCCACACTATATAAACCCGCCAGCGCGGCGGCCTTGTGTAGTGTGTTGGCGTGCAGGGAGAGAGAAGGATAGGCAGTGTCACGTACCTGACGGTGACGAGCCCGGATCTGCAGAGGGAGGCCTCTCTTACGGCTTCCACCGGCGGCCCCTGGTACTGAAGACAGGAGGCACGGAGGTAGAAGGGGTACGAGTGCCTGGCAGGATGGATCAAGGTAGAGTAGAGTCTGAAGACTGGGACGGATCCAGGCACCCAGGAAGTATGGCAGGCTGAACCGGAACCAGGAACACAGCAACTGGACTGGAACTGAAGAGACTGGCTGGACTGGAACCAGGATACAGCAACTGGACTGGAACCAGGAACAAGCAACTGGACTGGAACTAGGAACAAGCAGCTGGACTGGAACTGATGAGGCTGACTGGACTGGAACCAGGACACAGCAACTGGAGAGATTGGTCGGACAAGCCGGGTCGGTAGTATTGGCTGACGGCAAGGTACTGGAGGATCAGGCAGAAGATTGGTCAAACAAAGCCGGGGGTCAGAGGCAGGCAGGAAACTGGAAGGGTCAAGGCAAGCCGGGTCGGATACAGGTAAATACACGAATCAGGTCTCTTTGGGTACTACACGCTGTAGAGCAGACAGCAGGGACTGTCTGTCACAGGCATGTTTAAATAGCTCTTCTGGCGCGCTTTGTGGAGCGTGCGCGCGCACGTGCTCGCGCGCGTGGACGTGCCCGAGATTCGGAATCAGGAAGTCCAGGAATCCTGTAGCTGACAGGATTTCTATGACAGGCAGGGACAGTGTCAGTGATATTCTTTGCTAAACCTTGTGCATTTACAGTGTGTTGGCCTGCAGGGAGAGAGAAGGATAGGCAGGGACAGTGCCAGTGTTATTCTTTGCTAAACCTTGTGCATTTACAGTGTGTTGGCTTGCAGGGAGAGAGCAGGATAGGCAGGGACAGTGTAAGTGTTATTCTTTGCTAAACCTCCTGCACAGTATACACCTGAAGCTACCCCTTATTGCTCGTGGTGTTGTTCTGTTGTGTAACACAGACAGGCATCTGCAAGCAGTTACAGTGGGTGTAGGTGCCTCCTGCACAGTATACACTACCCCTTATTGCTCGTGGTGTTGTTCTGTTGTGTAACACAGACAGGCATCTGCAAGCAGTTACAGTGGGTGTAGGTGACTCCTGCACAGTATACACCTGAAGCTACCCCGTATTGCTGGTGTTTTTCTGTTGTGTAACACAGATAGGCATCTGCAAGCAGTTACAGTGGGTGTAGGTGCCTCCTCCACAGTATACACTTATTGCTGGTTTTCCCATCTCCCTGCAGGCCATTAGAATGTCTGGAAGGCCAACAAGGAGAGGCAGACAGTCACAAGCCAATAAAAGAGGGCCAGCAGGCTCTGTGTCCGGGGGCAACAGTGCTGGTCGTGGACGTGGTGCATTGTCATCAGCACGTGGCCATGGGACACGCTTGTCCTTATTTTCGGCAGCTGGACGTGTTGAGCCGCATCACGCCGAAGACTTGGTAGAGTTGATGACCAAGCCCTCCTCATCCTCCTCATCCTCTCTCACCCAGGCTCAGGGTACTGGCAAAGCAGCTGCCAATGCATCCTCTTCCCTCGTATCAATATCATCATCAGTCACTCCTTCCCTAGACCCACCATGTTCTCCTAAAGGAGTCCCCCGAACTGTTTGACCACAGTGTTGGGTACATGCTGCAGGAGGATGCACAGCGTTTTGAAGGCTCCGATGATGGTACCCAGCTAGAGGAAGGCAGTAACGTGAGCCCAGAAAGAGGGGGTGCCCAAGGACAGCAATCTGGCAGTCATGTTCCCCCAGCTGCAGCATACTGCCAGGTTTGCTACAGTGATGAGGAGGAAGGGGATGAGGAGGTCACGGACTCTAGGTGGGTGCCTGATAGGAGAGAGGAGGAGGAGGAGGCACATCTCCAATGAGGCAGGATGCCCTCCAGGGGCCAGCTTAAGGGCAGCACACCGACTGCATCACACCGCAGAGCTCCGCATGTGCAGGGCACTGCTGTCTCTGCCTTATTCCAAAAGTTCTTTGGTGTGGGTCTTTTTTGAGATGAGTGTATCAGATCGCACTGCTGCTATTTGCAACATATGTCTCAAGCGTATCTCGCGCGGTCAAAACATCACCCGCTTGGGCACCCCATGCTTGACCAGACATATTTCGATCTGCCATGCAATTCGTTGGCAAGCATATCTAAAAGACCCACACCAAAGAACAAAGGGGACCTCTCCTTGCTCCTTATCAGCTAGGATCTCCAACCCCACTATACCTTCAGTCCTCTCTGAAACCTGCACTGAGAGGAATGAAGGTGTAGAATTAGGTGTGTCACAGCCAAGTACTTGCGGGCAATCTGCTATCAGTACACCAACGCCAGATTGTAGCAGGCAAATTTCCCTGCCCCAGCTGCTGCACCGCCAAAAGAAGTTCGCTCCCAGCAATCCACATGCCCAGCAGTTGAATGCTAGCTTGGCTAAATTGCTAGCACTTCAACTGCTGCCTTTTCAGTTGATAGACTCTGCCCCCTTCCGTGAGTTTGTGGAATGTGTGGTTCCTCAGTGGCAGGTTCCCAAACGCCACTTTTTCTCATGGAAGGTGATTCCGGCTCTCTACCGGCAAGTGGAAGGCAATGTCTTGGCCTCGCTGGACAGGGCGGTCAGTGGTAAGGTGCATATTACTGCTGACTCATGGTCCAGCAGGCATGGACAGGGACGTTACCTATTTTTCACGCCGCATTGGGTGACAGGACAAGGTGCAGTAGTGTTGGAGGTTGTTCCGCCACCACGCCTCCAAAATGCTACTACTGGTGATTCTGACACACCTCTCTCCTCCAACCCCTCCTCTTCTTCTTCCTCCATGGCCTCATCCTGTGCTTTGTTATCGGAACCAGCGGTGCTCCGTAGGAGTTCAAGGGGCTACGCAAGTACGCAGGCTAAAAGATGCCATGCGGTGCTTGAGCTGGTGTGCTTGGGGGACAGGAGCCACGCTGGGGCAGAGATTCTGTCAGCTCTGCAGGGGCAGGCTCAGAGGTGGTTGACGCCATGCCAGCTTAAGCCAGGAATGGTGGTTTGCGACAATGGCACCAACCTCCTCTCCACCCTCCGACAGGGACAACTGACCCATGTGCCCTGTTTGGCTCACGTCCTTAACTTGGTGGTGCAGCGGTTCTTGGGCAGGTACCCGGGCTTACAGGAGGACCTGAGGCAGGCCAGGAAAGTCTGTGTGCATTTTCGCCGGTCATATAATGCCAGTGCTCGGCTGGCTGACCTCCAAAAGGAATACAACCTGCTCAAGAACCTCCTAATCTGTGACATGCCCACAAGGTGGAACTCAATGTTGGCCATGCTGCAGCGGCTGCACACGCAGCAGAGGGCCATCAATGAGTATCTGTGCCAATATGGCACCAGGACAGGGTCCAGGGAGCTTGTTTTTTTTTGCCACGCCAGTGGGTCATGATCAGGGATGCATGCACTGTCCTGTCACCATTTGAGGAGGCCACGAGGATGGTGAGTAGTGACAGTGCATGCATCAGTGACACTGTCCCTCTTCCCGTGTCCACTTGTTGAAGTACACGCTGCGTGGAATAATGGACAGGGCACTTAAGGCAGAACAGAGGGAGGAAGAGGAGGACTTCCTTACCTCTCAAGGCCCCCTTTATCCAGACAGTGTTCCTGCTGGACCGCCTATCACACAGGAAGAGGACGAGGAGGAGGAGGAGGAGGAGGATTGTGTTAGCATGGAGGTGAACGTAGCACTCAGCATCAGCAGCAGTCTTCAAGGTATCAATTACAGTCCCAAGAAACCCATGGACTTGTACGTGGCTGGGAGGAGGTGGCTGCGGATCATGTCGCCCTGAGTGACCCAGAGGACTCCGGACCGAATGCCTCAGCAAACCAACGCTACATGGCCTCTCTGATCCTGCAAAGCCTGCGGAAGTATCTTCATATTCGTGTGATCAAGGAGAGGGATCATTACTAAATGGCAACCCTCCTTGATACACGTTACAAGGGTAAGGTTGCGGACCTCATCTTTCCGTTGCAGAGGGAGCAGAGGATGAAACATCTTCGGGAGGCCTTGCAGAAAGGTCTGTGCAACGCGTTCCCAGAGACTGGGAGGTTACAAAATCCTGGTTCTGGACAACGTGTTGCTGAGGCTTCGGTCAGTCAAAGAAGGAGCGGTGGAGAAGGTGGCCGTCTGACCGATGCGTTCAGACAATTTTTGCCCCAAGGTATGATCGCTTCCAGCAACCATCGCCAGCGTCTGTTTTACATGGTGCAGGAATACCTAGGGGCAAGATCAGACTTGGACACCTTTCCCACCGAAAATTCTCTGGGTTGCTGGGTCTTGAGGATGGATCACTGGCCAGAGCTTGCACAGTATGCAATTGAGCTACTGGCCTGTCCTGCATCCAGCGTTCTTTCGGAACGCACATTCAGTGCTGCTGGAGGCTTTGTAACCAATCACAGGGTGCGCCTGTCCACCGAATCGGTCGATCGGCTGACCTTCATAAAAATTCATAAGTCTTGGATCACCAGCTACCAAGCACCTGATGCTGATGTAACCGAATAATTTTTTTTTTGAATGGGAGATCCCTTCAAGACTGCCTATGCTGATGCTGAGTGACTATCTTCTTCCTCCTCAATGTTCATGCTGATAGCTTGTAAGAACATTTTTGGTTCTAGGCACCGCCACCAGTGGCCAAGGCTCAATTTTTCAGCCCCTGTTTAACAGGGGCGTGTAATTACAATTTTTGATGCAATACTTTGTAGCAGGGCTCATTCCTGCGCTCCAACTATAGTATATGTGAGGGGTTGCAGTGTTGTGGTACCAGTGCCTAAGGCCCAATTTTTCTGCCCCTGTTTGATGCAATAATTTGCAGCAGGGCTCATTCATGTGCTCCAACTAGAGTTTCTGTGAGGGGTTGCAGGTTTGTGGCACCAGCACCTGTGCCCAAGGCCCAATTTTTCTGCCCCTGTTCAACTGGGGCATGTAATTACAATTCTTGATCTAATATTTCACAGCAGGGCCCAATCCTGCGCCCACCAAGAGTAACTGTGAGGCCTTACAGTGTTGTGGCAACACCAACACCTAAGGCCCAAATTTCTGCAGAGTATATAGGACAGGCCCCTACTTTCAAACATCCAACTTTCAAACGACTCCTACTTGCAAACGGAGGGAGACAACAGGAAGTGAGAGGAAATCTACCCCTAGGAAGGTAAACTCTCTCCTGTAAGAGTTAATATGGGAAAACGTGTCTCCT
The DNA here is from genome assembly GCA_029206835.1 of Rana muscosa. NCBI lineage: Eukaryota > Metazoa > Chordata > Amphibia > Anura > Ranidae > Rana > Rana muscosa. The sequence goes on along the minus strand of CM055125.1, from coordinate 362,028,876 downwards.
CTCCACTTATGCTTTATCACCAATCCTTGTTTCACTAAAAAACACAAATTTTCAAAAACGAATTGTCATTGGGACAGAAACTGAGGTGAAATCTTCTGAACAGGTGCACAGACAGCAAAACAAAGGTTACAGGGGTGATAACCCTTCCCTATGTTTTCCAAAAAGCTTAAAAATAGATTTTTTGGCTGGAGCTACACTTTAAAAATGTACCAGTTCTAAATGACCTCTTTAAGTGGGATAGCAGGCGCCGGAGGCACGCGCCCACTGCATTGCAGGGGTGCCGATGCTCGTGACCGACGGTCACGATGGCCACCGTCCATGAGCGATCGCGGGCACAAGAGGCAGAACAGGGACATGTGTGTGTGTGTGTGTAAACACACACACATGCCTGTTCTGTTCTGTGAGGAAAGACAGATTGTGAGTTCCTAATAGCTAGGAATCACGATCTGTCATCTCCTCTAGGTCAGTCCCCTCCCCCTACAGTTAGAACACACACTAGGGAACACATTTAACCCCTTGATCGTCCCCTAGTGTCAGTGACATTTTTACAGTAATTAGTGCATTTTTATAGCACTGATCGTTGTATAAATGCCAATGGTCCCAAAAATGTGTCAAAAGTGTCCAATGTGTCCACCATAATGTCGCAGTCCTGATAAAAATCGCAGATCGCCGCCATTACTAGTAAAAAAAATATAATAATAAAAATGCTATAACTCTATCCCCTATTTTGTAGACGCTATAACTTTTGCGCAAACCAATCAATATACGCTTATTGTGATTTTTATTACCAAAAATATGTAGAAGAATACATATCGGCTTAAACTGAGAAAAAAATAGCTTTTTTTTTTTTTTTTTAATTGGGATATTTATTATAGCAAAAAGTACAAAATATTGTGTTTTTTTTCAAAATTGTCGCTTTTTTTTTGTTTATACCGCAAAAAATAAAAATTGCAGAGATGATCAAATACCACCAAAAGAAAGCTCTATGTGTGGGGAAAAAAAGGACGTCAATTTTGTTTGGGTACAGCGTCTCACGACCGCGCAATTGTCAGTTAAAACAGGGAGTGCAGGGACACCAAACTGAAAATAAAAATGAAAGAAAGCACAACCATAAAAAGTTTTATTGTATAATGTAAAATGAATCAATCATACTCACAAGGCGAGAGAAGTCACAAGCATAGATAACAATCCACACCAGACACATATCAGTCAAGTAGACACAGCTGATGCATTTCGAGGGACAGGCCCCCTTCCCCAGAGCTAGCCTCTGACCATATGAAGGGTTAGCAACACTGTCAGATTTGTATTGCTGTCTTTGCCACTAGACATGTGCGATTCGTTTCATTCCAAATTGAAAGTCGGACATATTTTTTCATTATTCGGAAATTCGGATGTATCCAAAATTCCGAACTACAGTAGTAATGAATTTAAAGTGGAAGTAAACCCTCCTATCGTTTTCAGCCAAGGAAGCTGCCATCTTAGCCTCTGTTTAATCTTCAACTGCCATGATGCTGCACATGTGATCAGTTATAACACCAGCCATTGGATGGTTTGGCAGTTTGGTTGAGAGCACAACCAATGTGCAGTTAGCAGTCCTGGCATGCCGGGAATGTAACTGTTTTTTTAAAATGTTACATCGATGGGTTTACTTCCGCTTTAAATTAATCTTAAATAATGAAACAAAATTTCAGACTAAATTTGAATTTGAATAGTTTTTGAATTGAATTTGAATAGTTTTTTAATTCAAACACTTTTCAAATACTTTTCAAATTTCCAAAGAGAATAAAATAGAATAGAAAATGAAGGAATAGAATAGAAAAGAATAGATTAAAACAGAGAAAATAGAATAGAACATAAAATAATAGAACATAATAGAGTAAAACAGAGCAGAATAGAAAATAAAAGAATTGAAAAAAATTGAATGGAAAATAAAAGAATAGTATAGAAAAGAATAGAGTAAAATAGAGAAAAATAGAACATAAAAGAACAGAATAAAATAGAATAGAAAGTAAGGAATAGAATAAAATAAAAAAATGAATAGAATAAAATTGAAAGAATATAACCATCTTCTGAATTTAAAATAGAATACATTTGAATTTGAATACAATAGAAAAGAATAGAAGATAAAATAATAAAATAGAATAAAAAAAGAATAGAATAAAAAAATCAAATAATAAAATAGAAAATAAAGAGTAAAACAGAACAGAATACAAAAAAAAAGAAAAAAATTGAATAGAAAATAAAAGAATAGTATAGAAAAGAATAGAATAGAGTAAAACAGAGCAAATAGAATAGAACATAAAAAACTGAATAAAATAGGAAAGAAAGTAAGGAAAAGAATAGAATAAAAATAGAATAGAATAAAATAGAATATAACCATCTTCTGAATTTTAAATAGAATACATTTTAATCTGAATACAATAGAAAAGAATAGAAGAGGAAATAATTAAATAGAATAAAAAAGAAAAGAATAGACTAGAAAATCAAATATTAAAATAGAAAATAATAGAATAGAGTAAATAATAGAAAAAATAGAATAGAATAGAAAGAATATAACAATATAACTGTTTTCCAAAATTCAAATTTAGAATAGGATACATTTGAATTTGAATAGAATAGAAAACAATAGAATATAATAGAAGAGAAAATAAAACAATAGAACAGAAAATTAAAGGAAAGAATAGAATAGAAAAAAACGTACAATAGAATGGAATACAAAGAATATAACCATCTTCCAAAAATCTAATTTTGCATTGAATAAATTCAATTTCGAATGGAATTAGATTCAAATGCAATTCGAAATGGAATTCAAATGGATTTCCATTCTAATGCGAAATGATTCGAATTTTCCAAATTCAACCAAATTCAGGGAAATTTGAATTGATTTGCATTCGAATAAACAAAACGAATTAAACATATTCAATTAAATGAATATATTTAAATACCGAAGCTAAATGAAAGGAAACTAAACAAATTTTTTCATTCTGCACATCTTTTTGCCACTGCTGGGAAGATTCACCCTCCCTATGTCCCCGGTGATCACTGTCACTGGAACTTAAAATTCAAGAAATTCCAACATTTTTCTTTGTTGTCACTGAAAAAGGAATAAAGGTAAAGTTTTGTGAATGGGGACACTTACACTTTAGAGAAATTTCTCTCCTCTCCCTGATGATGTGTTATTCCCTGACAGGTGTTGTAACCCGTCCTTGATCTAGATCTAAGAATGTTTTTAGATATATATTTTTATACATCAATGTGTACAGTGAATCCGGAAAGTATTCACAGCGCTTCACTTTTCCACATTTTGTTATGTTACAGCCTTATTCCAAAATGGATTAAATTCATTATTTTCCTCAAAGTCTACAAACAATATCCCATAATGATAACATGAAAGAAGTTTGTTTAAAATCTTTGCAAATTTATTAAAAATAAAAAAACAAAAAAAATCCCATGTACATAAGTATTACAGCCTTTCCAATGACACTCTAAATTGAGCTCAGGTGCATCCTGTTTCCACTGATCATCCTTGAGTGGTTTCTACAACTTGATTGGAGTCCACCTGTGGTAAATTCAGTTGATTGGCCATGATTTGGAAAGGCACACACCTGTCTATATAAGGTCCCACAGTTAACAGTGCATCTCAGAGCACAAACCAATCCATGACATCCAAGGAATTGTCTGAAGACCTTTTCGACAGGATTGTATGGAGGCACAGATCGGGGGAAGGGTACAGAAATATGACTGCAGCATTGAAGGTCCCAATGAGCACAGTGGCCTCCATCATCCGTAAATGAAAGAAGTTTTGACCCACCAGGACACTTCCTAGAGCGGGCCCCTCGGCCAAACTAAGCGATCGAGGGAGAAGGACCTTAGTCAGGGAGGTGACCAAGAACCCATTGGTCACTCTGACAGAGCTCCAGCGTTTCTCTGTGGAGAGAGGAGAACCTTCCAGAAGAACAACCATCTCTGCAGCACTCCACCAATCAGGCCTGTATAGTAGAGTGGCCAGACAGAAGCCACTTCTCAGTAAAAGGCACACAACAGCCCACCTGGAGTTTGCCAAAAGGCACCTGAAGGACTCTCAGACCATGAGAAACAAAATTCTCTGGTTTGATGAAACACAGATTGAACTCTTTGGCCTGAATGACAAGCGTCATGTCTGGAGGAAACCAGGCACCGCTCATCACCTGGCCAATAGCATCCCTACAGTGAAGCATGGTGGTGGCAGCATCATGCTGGGGGGATGTTTTTCAGTTTTCAGGAACTGGGAGACTAGTCAGGGTCGAAGGAAATATGAATGCAGCCATGTACTGAGACATTCTTGATGAAAACCTGCTCCAGAGAGTTCTAGACCTCAGACTGGGGTGAAGGTTCATCTTCCAACAGGACAACGACCCTAAGCACACAGCCAAGATAACAAAGGAGTGGCTACGGGACAACTCTGTGAATGTCCTTGAGTGGCCCAGCCAGAGCCCAGACTTGAACCAGATTGAACATCTCTGGAGAGATCTGAAAATGGCTGTGCACCGACGCTCCCCATCCAACCTGATGGAGCTTGGGAGGTCCTGCAAAGAAGAATGGGAGAAACTGCCCAAAAATAGGTGTGCCAAGCTTGTAGTATCATACTCAAAAAACTTGAGGCTGTAATTGGTGCCAAAGGTGCTTCAACAAAGTATTGAACAAAGGCTGTGAATACTTATGTACATGGGATTTTTTTTTCATTTTTTATTTTTAATAGATTTGCAAAGATTTCAAACAAACTTCTTTTACGTTGTCATTATGGGATATTGTTTGTAGAATTTTAAGGAAAATAATGAATTTAATCAATTTTGGAATAAGGCTGTAACATAATAAAATGTGGAAAAGTGAAGTGCTGTGAATACTTACACTGAAAATGATTTTCGAAGACAAATGTACAAATTGTAACCTCTTGCTTTGACAGACTGGATGCATTCCGGTTATCCCATCATGTGTCATCTGAAATCTGTTGAGGCCCTGGTGTTCGTTGAGAACATTAAAGCAGATATGTGGGGTGCTGTGGGAGATAAGAGAATGTAAGATTCCTCCGCACACTAATGAGGCCTTCTGTAACCTGTGGCCTGTCTATGTGTATGAAAATGTTTTGGGAATTCCAAGATCATGGTGATCTCCAACCACACGTAAGAGAGGAAAGGATAAGGAAATATTTAGAAGGCGGAGCTCTGCTGGACAACTGGAATACATGGGTCTGTTTGGAAACTTATCTACAGGTAAAAAAAGGATATTAAAGTGTCACTAAACCCACATCATAAAAAAAACTATCAATAAATGGTAATTACATGCTGTTCATACTCACTCAATTCACTATATGTTCTGTATTCTGAAAAAAACTGGTTGATCCTGCTTCTCTCTATCGTCTCCTTCTGTCCAAGTTCCCAATTCAGATAGGGATTTTGCAGAGCAGTGGTGGCAGCTCTGCACATGCTCAGTTTTCAGTGAGTTTCTATGCTGAGCATTTCCTCCCTATCTCATCTGAGCAGCCCATGTGACTATAGAGTCACACATATGGGTGTATACAGAGTGGTAGATGACAGCCCACTCCCTCCCGCATCCTCCATGCCCACTAACCAGCTAAACTCAATGGTGTGGGATATTACACGTAGATAAATGGAGGCTTCACCTCCCTCTTATTCTAACACACAGGCTGGAGGGGCATGACACAGCCTGTCATGGACCCAGGAAGGCGTCACATATGACGAAACATGTAGGGCGGTGCTATGCGCTGACGCCATTATGCCCCATGTGACCCCAGAACACAGGTGTTTGATTTTTTACGTTTACCGGTTGTTTTATATGTATTATGGGGTTGTTACCGTTTGCTCCTTTTAAGCATTAAAGGCTTTTTTTAAAATTATACTTTATTATTGCAGTTCCTTATCCCTTTGCACTCGTGGCCTTTGGTCTGAGTGTGCATCCCCAGATTAAAGTGTCCGTTTGTCCTGCCCCATCGAGTATCGCAGAGGTTTTCTGGCCATACCAGGAGGATTTCAGTGACACGGGAGATCTGCTGGTCCCTGCAGAGGGTTTATTCTGCTCGCGCTTACGACCTTGCTCTTTATGGGGTCCACCAGTTCGGGTAAGGGTTCCCACATACAGAGTGGGATTCTCTCTTCAGATTGAGAACTTCCCTCCCTTCTTCTCCTCTTCCTCTTCTCTGGTGAAGGTGAAGGTGGATAGAATCTGGAACTTATTGCCTCAACGGACTCACCATTATCATCATCTTGCTTTCACAATGCACTTTTTTTCTCCTCTTCTGTTTTCCCCACTTCTACTGACATCACCCCCCCCACCCCTAGCATAACCGGGTTTCCCCCAACCTGCAACACCAGGCACCACCCTCTTTTAAAAACTCTTAAAAACTTTTTTTCTCTACTTATTACGGATAGCTTACCCCCCCCCCGACGCACCCAGGCTACCCCGACCTACAGCACCAACCACCGCTACTCCGCTGCACAGAGCAGGAGGCAGGAACTCTGGTCTCACCGCTTCACAGAGCAATCCACACACATGGTCTAGGGTAACGGACGTGTGTGGCAGGAGCTCTGGTCGCACCGCTTCACAGAGCAATCCATACACATGGTCTAGGGAACGGACGTGTGTGGCAGGAGCTCTGGCCATCAGGCCATCTAGGACTCATTCTTGAAACCCCTGCTCTTTCTCTCCCCCAGCAAACGGGAACCTGACGACCGGTGGCTTCCTTTGGACCCCACTCCCCCCCTAGTTAAGTCCCACAGCTCACCATCACACTGCCCACAGCCGCCGCCTGCAGCCTGCCGCCATCTGGGCACCTGCCTCTAGACCGCTAGACCTGCAGGACAGACCGCGGCTGCGGCATAGCTCCAGCCAACCCAGCATCCTCTCCCCAATTATTTTTCCAGCGGGCCCACGTGCGCCGACCTGGTAAGTACATTGGGGCACCTCCAACCAATAGAAAGTTGATCAAGGGTTCACCCGATCGCCTCTCGGGGGGTCAGAAAGGAATTTTTCCCCTGCTGTAGCAATTGGCCTAGGCTCAGTTGGGGTTTTTCGCCTTCCTCTGGACCAACGGGGGTGGTTTAGGTCATTGGGCCCTTTTCACTATCGCCATTCACTCTTGTTTTTCCCATCATGTGCAAATACTCAGCGGACACCCTCCACAAGCTAAGGAATACCGCCTCAACACTACCAACCTCCACCCAAAAAATACTACGAAAAGAACAACTGCTAAGGATCAATCGGCAATCGACCATCAAAAACACAAAGATACCACTTCCACTACAACACATATCATGCGCCCTGATCAACACGAGATCTGCAGTCAAGCACAGAAAGGAAATCACCGACTTCATCACCCAAAACAACATAGATTGCCTCTTTATCACGGAAAGCTGGCTAACACCTGACTGTAACACCATCCTAACAGAACTGGTGCCTGAAAACTACTGCATCCTAACCGAGCATAGAATAGGACAAAGAGGAGGAGGCCTAGCAGTGATCTTTAAATCTCACCTCTCGCTCATCAAACCGAAGCTACAGAACTCATTGCCTTTCATGGAGACACTCACTCTGCATCTTCAAACAACAACTCAAAACACCGTCCACATACTGCTATGCTACAGACCACCAGGACCAAAGACAAATCTCCTCACACCTTTCACCGAATTCATTTCGACATACACCTTAAAAACCGAAAACATTTTATTACTCTGGGACTTCAACCTCTGGGCTAACTCCACCCAGGACCCCATCGCCACCTCCTGCATCAACGAACTGGAAGAACTAGGTCTGCAGCAACTGATAAATGCCCCCACGCATGGATCGGGTCACATTCTTGACCTTATCTTCAAACAAAATATGGACGGTAACACACTGGACAACATGCCGTTACCATGGACCGACCACCGCGCTATCAAATTTAAAATCACCACCAACACCATCTCCCAAAAACCAAAACACTCAATAATAACATACTGGACAAGATCTCAGAAGAAACTACACTCTGAACTCTTCAAAACTACACTATCAAAAAAAATAGGAACGCTAAATCAAAACCACTCAACGGAACAAACACTCAGCTCCTTAAACAAAGCATTACTACAAACAGCAGACATAGTCGCTCCGAGACGCAGAGCACTCATCCGTAGAAACAATTCGGGATGGTTTAATGACACTCTGACTCTACTGAAGCAAGAACGCAGAAGAGCTGAAGGAGCCTGGAGAAGAAACCCAACAAAGGAAAACCACTCTAACTATAAACCACTCACTAATAAATACCACAAAGCGATCTTCAAAGCAAAAAAAGAACATTTCTCAAACACCATCTCAAAAGCCCTAAACCGACCTCGCAAACTTTTCAAACTAGTCGCTCAAACTATAAACCCCACCTGTTTGGACCCCCAGCAAACGAAACTCAAGAATTCTGCAATGAACTATCGGATTTTTTTATCGACAAAATCGAAAACATTTGAGAAATGATTCAAAAGAAAAAAACATCCAACCTCACTCAGGCTAAGCAAGAAGAGGAAATCAATATACAATCGATTAAATTTTCGCTGGTCCCGATCACCATCGACATCACCAAAAACATCATCAGAAGTCTCAGAGACAGCACATCACCGAATGACATCATTTCTACAAAACTCCTGAAAGAATGTACCGGCATTCTGGCACCCTCCATAACACATCTCGTAAATCAATCGTTTAAAGAAGGCATTGTTCCGATCTCCCTCAAGCAAGGCATAGTCAAACCCCTCCTAAAGAAGCCCAACCTTGACCCTAAAGACCCAAGCTACCGCAGGCCGATAACAAGTCTCAACACCATCTCAAAGATCATGGAGAAAGCAGTAGTACAACAACTGCATTTGGACACCCACAAACTCTTGGACCCACTACAATCAGGCTTCTGCCCAGGCCATGGCACAGAAACGGCACTTCTTAAAATATGGGATGACGCCCTCGAAGCAGCAGATGACGGAGAATCATGTCTTCTGGTGCTGCTGAATCTCAGTACAGCGTTCGACACAGTAGACCACGAAACTCTACTCATCCGCCTTAAAGAAGTAGCAGGAGTAGCAAACCCTGACCTACACTGGTTCGCATCCTTCTTAGAAAATCGCTCCCAGACAGTGAAACTAGGAGTCTTCACTTCTGAAACTCGCGCAATTTCTTGCAGAGTCCCTCAAGGATCACCCCTTTCATGATCTTCAACATCTACCTCCGCCCACTACTTAAAATCATCAGGAAACAGGATCTGTGCTACCATTCATATGCTGACGACACCCAACTCTACTTTCGTATCACCGGAAAAAAAAAACAATTTTGCAGACTGGAAGAGTGCCTCACATTGATCGATGATTGGATGACTGAGAGTTCCCTCAAATTCAATGGATCCAAAACAGAACTTCTTCTACTCCACGCAAACCAAAAGACAAAAGCAAAGACGTCTTGGACACCACCCACTATTCTTGGACAGACCATTACCCCGAGGACCAAAGTCAAAAGTCTCGGAGTCATCTTTAACTCGGAGATGTCGACGGATGCACAAATAGGATCAGTAGTCAGCGGATCGCACCATCTCCTCCGTCTGTTTTACGGAGACTCATCCCCTTCATCCCGGAAGAGGACACAGCAGTAGTAGTTGGAACAATCATCAACTCCCGACTCGACTATGCAAACTCCCTCTACATAGGACTACCTAAATATCAGATCTTGCGCCTACAAGTCATCCAGAACACGGCAGCCAAACTGGTAACAGAGAAAAAACCTTGGGAATCGATCACCCCTTCACTGAGGACCCTGCATTGGCTAACTGTAAAGGATCGGGTCACATTCAAGACCCTCTGCCTCACCCACAAGTGCACACAAGGAAATGCACCTCAATATTTATGCTAGAAATTAAAACACTACTCCCCCAAACGCATTCTCCGATCAACCAATCAAAACCTCCTTCACATCCCCAAATCCCGCTACAAATGGAAGGGAGAACGAAGACTTGCAGTCCAAGGACCACGGCTATACAACGCTCTACCCACGGACATCCGCATGGAAGAAAACCATTGGGCCTTCAGGAAAAAACTTAAGACCCACCTCTTCTGATGGATCAGGACGTCACTGGATGCAAAGCGCCTTCAGGCGATTCAGTTCGCATTTGTAGCGCTATACAAGTTATCACTCACTCACTCACTCACTTTGTTTCACAATCAATCAACCCACCTTTACCCTCAGCTTCTTTAGCAAGGCAGTGGTCATCTTGGAGGTGTGTTTGGGGTCGTTATCATGTTGGAATACTGCCCTGCGGCCCAGTCTCTGAAGGGAGGGGGATCATGCTCTGCTTAAGTATGTCACAGTACATGTTGGCATTCATGGTTCCGTCAATGAAATGTAGCTCCCCAGTGCCGGCAGCACTCATGCAGCCCCAGACCATGACAGTCCCACCACCATGCTTGACTGTAGGCAAGACACACTTGTCTTTGTACTCCTCACCTGGTTACCGCCACACACGCTTGACATCATCTGAACTAAATACGTTTATCTTGGTTTTATCAGACCACAGGACATGGTTGCAGTAATCCATGTCCTTAGACTGCTTGTCTTCAGCAAACTGTATGGGGGCTTTCTTGTGCATCATCTTTAAAAGAGGCTTCCATCTGGGACTACAGCCATGCAGACCAATTTTATGCAGTGTGCGGCGTATGGTCTGAGCACTGACAGGCTAACCCCCCCCCCCCCCACCTCTATAACCCAGTAGTGTATTTAGGTTTTGTGCTGCCCTAGGCCTGACTAAACTTGTGCACCCCTACTTTAAATATGACCCACCCCTTCCTGTCAAGGCCACACCCTTTGCTGTTTAAGACCAGGCTTGAAATTTTTGAGTGGGGACACTAGTTCTGAGGGCCTGGGGGGCGGCAATGGATTCCCTTAATTTGCATAGATTTCCTCTCACTTACTGTTTGACTATGGGGCAGGAAGTGAAGGGAAATCTCTGCAATGGGAAAGGGATGGTAAAAAATAAACTGACAGGGGCTATAACCCTCCCTTACTCTATCCAAAATGAAAAAAAAAAAAGTTGCCTATAGTTCTACTTTAAGCACAAATCTCTGATAATTTTATGGAGAGGACTAAGAAGATATAACCATGCCAATGGTGCAGCAGAAAACATATAGCACAGTGAGGAAGGTTTGTGGTCCAGGATGATAGGACAGTCAAAATTAGAAGCGGTGCCCGCCCAGCCCCCAAACAAACCGGAAGCAGTGCGGCCGCTTTATGGGGGCGCTAGACTAATTTGCCTCTCAGCTCAGTCCGCCTCATAAGACTGGCGCTACACTGTTAGTGTAGCGCCAGTCGGCGGGGACTCTTTCCGTGCTGCCCCCTGCAAAGTGCAGCCCTAGGCCTGGGCCTTGTTGGCCTAGGCCAGGATACAGCGTTGCTATAACCTCTGCATCAATGCTGGCAGTACTCATACATCTATTTCCCAAAGACAACCTCTGGATATGACACTGAGCACGTGCACTCAACTTCTCTGGTTTACCATGACGAGGCCTGTTAACCTGTCCTGTTAAACCGCTGTATGTAAAGATGAGTTCCTAAAATCTACTCATATCAAGGCTTGGGAAAGGGATATGGGCATGTCTTATACCAAGGAGCAATGGCAGAAGGCACTACGTACCACTTATAAAGCAACTAGGAGCGTTAATCTATGGGAAACTACACATAAAATATTGCTCCGTTGGTATCTGACACCCTATAGGATTTCTAAGTTTGGTCCACAACACTCCCCACTCTGTTGGAGAGGCTGTGGCGAAATAGGAACGCTGCAGCATATCCTATGGAAATGCCCAGCACTTAAAACCCTCTGGACTCAAACAGCTGACCTGATTCACACATTAGCAGGGGTACACGTTCTTCTAACTGAAGGGCTGGCATTACTGTCCTTGAATATAGAATCTGTACCAAATGAAATAAGAACTATAGTTATTCATGTACTACTGAGCGTTAGATTGTCTATTTTGAGACATTGGAGAGATAAGAATCCACCATCCTTCTCTGAAATTATTCAAACTACTAATACTCATGCATCATATGAACTGATGTTTGCCTCTTCTCAGGGCAACTATCACACTACATACTCCAGATGGTTTAAATGGCTAGATTGGTATAAGTCGCAGTAAACTAGGGATAGCGATCTGACTGTCAAACCTGAAGTTACACCAAATACAGGTGATGGCGAGATGAGACTTTTTCTTTGTTCCTGTCTTCTATCCCTTTCCTTTCTTTTTTTTTTCCCTTTCCATTCCTGTCCTCTCGATTGTTTGGAACCAAGTCTTTTTCATCTCTGCTCTTTCAGTATTAGAGGTGTCAAAACTTACTTTATATGTCATATGAATGACGGCATAGGATGATTACCCTTGACCTCTGACCATTGACTCAAGTTTATATCATCATAGGTATAAGGTGTTCTGATTATCAGGATTGGATGGTTCATATTACTAGCTGCACTGCACTCTATTTTGAATTTAGTGATGGGACCTGGGGGGGGGATCCTTACTTCCCTGTGAGGCACAGCATGTTCCCGGAAGGGGTGCCCGGGGGAGGCGGCTCCTCCCTCCTGTCTGGTTTAACTCTATCTGTTACGTTTCGGTGAGATGCATTCCACCGTTTGGTGATCAGATGACGATTTATTACCTTGTATGTTCTTTCTTTGATCAAATAACATATAAAGTTTCTTGCTTTGTGATAAACTAACATCGGTACTTGAGGATCTACGATTTTTGATGTATGACATGTTTCAATGCAGATTCTTCTTGAATTATGTCCACATGTATTCTCTTGTAAAATTTCTCAATAAAAATTTTATTGAATTAAAAAACCGCTGTATGGTCTTGGCCACCATGCTGCAGCTCAGTTTCAGGGTCTTGGCAATCTTCTAATAGCCTAGGCCATCTTTATGTAGAGCAACAATTCTTTTTTTCAGATCCTCAGAGAGTTCCTTGCCATGAGGTGCCATGTTGAACTTCCAGTGACCAGTATGAGAAAGTGAGAGCGATAACACCAAATTTAACACACCTGCTCCCGATTCACACCTGAGACCTTGTAACACTAATGAGTCCCATGACACCGGGGAGGGAAAATGGCTAATTGGGCCTAATTTGGACATTTTCACTTAGGGGTGTACCCACTTTTGTTGCCAGCAGTTTAGACATTAATGGCTGTGTGTTGAGTTATTTTGAGGGGACAGCAAATTTACACTGTTATACAAGCTGTACACTCACTACTTTACATTGTAGCAAAGTGTAATTTATTCAGTTTTGTCACATGAAAAGATAGAATAAAATATTTATAAAAATGTGAGGGGTGTACTCAATTTTGTGAGATACTGTTGTAGCACTACCCCCAAAGGAGCTGCTGGTTTAAAGTTTTGGGCCTACCGTTACCTTTCTGTTCACCGCACTCATGTCAGGGATCCCTCTTGAAGAGCTTTCATGAATGTTCACACCAACGCTTGGTTACTTTTTCTTCAAGAGCTTTATTATACCAGTTCCAACAGAGGGGTAGAAGGATAGGGGAGGTTCAGGTACCTTGCTTTGCAGATCACGGGCACAATCTTAGATCCAGAGGACAAATCAATTTCACGCTGGATTCAGCAACCACCGGATAGGCCTACTCTCACTGGCCTAGCAACCGGTGCGAAGCTCGTTCAAAGTCTCTGCCACAGACTTGATGAGTGCCGTCGCGTCGTTCCACAATCTTACGCCACAAGATCGTGTAACCACACTGACACTTTGCAAAAAGTTCCTTCAAAAGTACACAGCTCACGGTGCCAGAATCTTTCAGCCAGCCAGCAGCACCATGAGGCAAACTGGCCAGGATGCGTCCTTCAATTGAGTCCCCAATTCTTCCGCTTCTTCCCACAGGCAAGACCGCGTAGGACCATCCCTGGACTAGTAGGCCCCTTCTCAGTTGCAGAGCCTCAGGCCAGCAGGCCCAGAGGCCGAAAATGGCTCGCACATCCCTGAGGCCAGTAGGGCCCTCAGGTCAGGATCCGGCAACGAACCCAGATAGAGCGGTCTCTGTCTCTTAAGTACCCCCTCCCAGAATGCACCGCGGGTTGACCACACCCCCTGAGCCACTTCTGGGAAAGGAACACCCAATACACCTAGCCGGCTGCATTTCCAACCCTGACCTGTGGTGACAGTGACACCTACTATCAGGTGGAAAACACGCACCCAGCTAGACTGAAACAGAGCCATCAATTTAGCATAATCCTTCTGCGCTAAACTACAGCTCAGATAACTAAATTTAACACATAGTGCCTACCCAACAGGAGCAGGGCGCTATAATGTATATTTGAATGGCGATTTAAAACAGTTTATTGAAATAATTATTTATTTTTACTCTGTATTTCAAAGGCTGTTTTTACTTTTTTATTTTGAACATGTGATCAGCAGCAGAGGACTAGGAGCTAGAAGTGCAGTCGCTGCAAATCTGAGGGGTATATCTGAAATGAGAGGAAGCTCTGCTGATTGTATCATCCAATCATGTGCAAGCTAAAATGCTGTTTTTCATTTTCCTTGCATGTCCCCCTCGGATCTACAGCCAAGTGCACTTTCAGTGCAATTTCAAGTGGATTTGCCTTTCGTAAATAACCCCCAGGGTCTCTTTAGGAAAGAAATGAACGATGGAATGCATTTTGTGGGCGTTACCTGTTACTTTTAATGCGTTACTTTTTCATTTTAAATATTTCAGCTTCAAGAAGGTTTTGGTTGGGAGCCATACATCAGGCTTTCCTCGGACTATAGAAACATCAAAAACATCAAGAAAGACAAGACATTCAAAATGAACCTTTGGGCTGAATTATTCTCGCAACAAGTGCAGAAGAATTTAGTCCCATTCTTTAAAGCTTGGGGTTGGCCCATTAAAAAGGACCTCAGTGATAGACTTTCCTCCTTGCCAGAAGGGAGGGAGGGAGAGAGAGGGGGAGAGGGGACTGATCGGTAACCTGCCCACTGCCTAGATTTCTGGAAGACAGTGCAGCCAGTGTATATGTGAGATCATGATGTGACATTTCTCCCGAGTCCTGACGATCTGTGTGCTGTAGGACTGGCTATCCTGTAGCTGTGGTCATTCCTTCTTGTATCTCATCGGCTTCAGATACTTTGTGTTTCTCCTTCCTCGCACCCCCATTCAGCCCCGCTCCAGCACACGTGTAGTCAAATGTGGTGGCATGGAGAGGGGGAGGGTTACACTGCCGGCTGACTGGCTGTGGATGTGTGGGAGGAGCAGAGCAAGTCCACACTTATACAGTACTCTCATAAGCAGCGGTCAGCGGAGCGCAGAGACTCAGGGCTGTCACTGAAAATCGGCCCACTAAGCCATCGGCCCACCGGGAAACTCAGAGAAAACAGATCTGCGTACGTGGGAACTATAGCATAACTGAGCCATGATAGAGTATGGTTCGTGTCATTGGAAGCAGTGAGTTGGTTTGCACATGGTCATGTACAGAGCTATCTTTCCTGTCGCATCATGGCAGCATACACCTTTGGGTTGTGGCTCTGCCCCCACAACCTGATAGGACTGTTTAGCTATTAAGCCCAGAGAGGGCCCCCCGCCCAGGTATTCTCTTTTTTTTCCTCACCTGACCTGACAAGGACATCAAAGATTAAGAACCCCCTTACCGCTTTCGCCCCAGCCAGGTTCAGCCTCTCCTGGGTGGAAGTCCTATCCTGTACAGCCTCTTAATGAGCTCTATGGAAGGAACCCCACTCTGATGGTCTCAGGGGTATGTGCCAGCTTTTTTTTACAAACCTTAAATAGGTTTATTATGCAGCGACCTCCAGCTCTTCTTTGCACCCTTTTAGCATTACACTAACCTGAGCCTTGTAGTCCTACAAGCATTCCGGTCCTCAAGGATAAGTGCCAGCTCCTCACAGATCTTAATCAGGTCTCTATAGCGGCCTCCAGCTCCCCTGTGTATCTGTCACCAAATCAGGCTTTCTGCGCCCTGTAGTCCCACAGCAGGCTCCGTCCATGGCGCCGAGCGCCCAGCCACTTCCGCGCATGCGCAGACAAAAGAGAGGTATCCCACAGGCTCTCAATGGTGATTCCTGTGTCTTCCAGCTTCCAAGATGGCGCCGGCTCGCTCACAACGCTACGGCGCATGCGCGATCATGACGTCATCACCGGGCGGCGGCAATTTAAAAAACCCAAAACCTTTTTGCTGTTTTTTCTCTTGAACACTGCACCTGTCAACAGCGCTTTTCAGTGGGATAGATTGCACTGCTGTCTCTTCCTTAAGGTAAGCTCCTCGGGTCTCTTTTCCTTTTCTGGTTTCACCTTACCTACTGCCTGCATGCTCATTTCCTACTGTCTGTTGAAGGGGGAACTATATCACTCCTCATGGAGGTCGCTGCCCCGGTAGACCATCATCAGCACTAATAGGTAAGGGGGGGAAGATTGGTAAGTAGTGAAGATCGAAAAAGAGAGCCTGTCACTAATGCTGTCTTAATTTGACAGCCCTATCAGGTTGGCCAGATCATCAGATTCAAGACGACAGGAGCCATCCAGAAGGAGCCCAAGCCATAGAAAAAGCCGCTCAGATCACGGTAGAAGTCTCTCACGCATAAGACGAAGTCGCTGAAGGCGCAGAAGGAGCCGTTCAAAATCTCATTCACGGCACAGCCACTCCTTCTACAGGAGGTCTCCTTCACGCAGACGCTCTCCTCCTCATCAGCATTCCCGTCCATCAGGGAATTCATGCTGGGTTTGCGGTGCCATAGCACTTCCGGACAAGCTGGCCTGTCGCACATGCTTGGATGAAGCAACTAGAGAGAGAGAGAGCTAAGCAGAGAACCGGCTACATTTACATCCCTGCAAACTGCAGAATCTGAAACAAGCAGATCAGTGCAAGGCACTTCACCTGCGACTCCCTCCACATCTAGAAAGTCAGGTCCCTTATCTGACAATGAGGACTTGGAGGTATCCACCGGTTTTGACTTCTCACTTATAGAACCCTTCATAAAGTCAGTGAAGGAAGCAATAGAATGGGAAGAGGAAAAAGAAACTCCGCAAAAAGCGAATAAATATTTTCCGAATCTCAAAAAAGATAACAGTCCTTCCTTTTTGGCCGAGACGGCCATGGTTTACCACTCTCCTTCAGCTGAATACAGCAAGACCCTTACCGCTTCCACCAGCAGCGGATCTACTCTCCCAGGGGCAACTTCTTCATCCATCCCCGGAAAGGATGCATCTGACAGCCTGGAGATTGAAAGGGCTAGGTTCTTAAACCAAGGTTGCTCCCAAAAAGTGGTAGAAACTCTTCTTCAAGCCAGAAGATGCACCACCAACAGTACCTATAAGAGGGTCTGGAACCCATCATCTCCAACAGTTGCTCAAATCCTTGAGTTTCTCCAGTTAGGCCTAGAGAAAGGCCTCGGGTCAAGTGCCTTAAAAGTCCACGTGTCTGCTTTATCTGCCATGACAGGAGTCTTTTTTTTTTGCCCCCCAATCCCCTGACCTCTCTTTATTGCCCTATCTGCTTCTTACTTCACCTTCTTAAGTTAAGTTTGTTCACCTATTATTTCTGCATATCCCAGAGTGTTTTTAAATGCCATCCACCCCTTCCATTGTTCTTCGAATACTTCCATTGAATTCATATCACTGAATCTTAAATATTAAAAATTAAAAATTTCATCCACTCTGTTACACCAACCCTTCAGGGTAGGACTGTCCTGTTCTTGCCAGTATTTAGGAATTTGGCTCTTAGCTGCATCCAATAGGTGTGGAGTCAAACTTTTAAGGTATAATTTATTCGACATCTGGATTTCGTGCAGTAAGCATCCCCACGGATCATCTGGTATTTCTGTTTTAGTGATGTCTCTAATAGTTCTCCTGATCTCTGTCCAGTATCTTTTTAATTTTTGGACAGGTCCACCATATGTGGGCCGTTGTCCCTATTTCCTGGCATCCTCGCCAACATAACTGTGATTTTTCCGTTGTGAATCTATGTACTCTATCTGGCATCATATACCATCTAGTTAGACATTTATAGTTAGTTTCCACTATCTTACAATTCACAGATGTTGAGTGCACCCTATTAATTATTTGTTTAATCTCGTACTCTCTCTTTTGTGTTCCCAGTTCCTCTTCCCACTTCTTAATACATGTCGGTTTCTCTGAATTTCTTTGTGTATTATTTAAAACCCTATAGATCTTAGAAATAACACCTTTCGTCTTCTTATCCTCACAAATTTTCTCAAAAGGCCTTAGATTATTTTTAGCTCTAATAGGTTTAGGGAGGCTATCAAAAAAATGCCTTAACTGAGTATACCACCACTCGTCGATCAATCTCCACTCCTTGGTCTTCTTTAGTTCCTGATATGTAATTAAATTGTTTTGGACCATTACATCTTTTAATTGTGCATTTTCTTTTAAGATCCATTTTCCCGAAATATTTTCCCTACCTGGTGTAAAATAGCTGGTATCTTTTAGTGGTATAAGAGGCGAATTATACAGCCAGTTTTCTTTTTTGTGCAATCGATCCCAAATTTGTAGTACGTTTCTGGTGATCTTGTGTGTGTTTGTGCTCAGATCTCGATATTGTGGCGGTATCCATATTACCCTCCCTAATATTACATTACTAATTCTACTCTCCATTTTCACCCATCTCTTTTCCGTACTATCTTTAGCCCAATCCATAATCCGCGCTATTACTATCGCATTGTAATCATTTCTGATATTGGGTGCCCCTAATCCTCCCTGGCCCTTCTCTTTTGTGAGTGTCGTCCACTTAATACGTGGTTTTTTCCCTCGCCATGTGAAAACCGAGAGCAGTGATTCTAATTTATCTAAAAAGACCTGAGAAAGTGGGATCAGCAGCATCTGCATCTTGTAGACTATTTTTGGAAGGATAATCATCTTCAAAATTCCTATTCTCCCTATCCAAGAAAGTTGACCCCGTGAGATTTTATTTAGTTCTGCCCTAATTTCGTTCATTAGTGAGATGTAATTCTCTCTGTAGATTGTCTCAATTTCAACGGCCAATTTTACTCCAAGGTATGAGATTGAGCTGTTCCCCCATTTAAATGAGTAATCTTTTTGATAATTATTCATATCTATTTTCTTAATATTAATGCTCAGTGTTTCGGATTTGGTACGATTTATTTTAAAATTAGACATCTCACCGAACTCATTAAGGGTTTTTAGGATTTTAGGTAAGGTTACTTTGGGGTGAGTGATGAACAACAGGATATCATCTGCATATGCTGCCAGCTTATGCTCGTCGCCCACCCCTATCCCACTTATTTCTGAATCCTGCCTGATTTTCCTTAGTAAGGGTTCCAATGCTAGCACAAATAGTAACGGTGACAGAGGACAACCCTGTCGGGTTCCATTTTTCATCTGGAATGGTGCAGATAGCACCCCGTTAAATTTAACCCTCGCTGTTGGGTATTTGTACAAGGATTGGATCCACGTTCTCATTCTGGGACCTAGACCGATTGCATCCAGTGTGGAATGCATGAAGCCCCAGTCTAACCTGTCAAAGGCCTTCTCGGCGTCAATTGACAGGAGTAGTCCTGGGGCCCCACTCTCTTTCAGTTTTTTAATAGCCAGGAGTGATCTTATTCCATTGTCTTTACGCTCCCTTCCTGGGATAAAACCTACTTGGTCTGAGTATATGACATCTGTCATAATGGTTTTCAGCCTATTTGCTAAAATCTTTGAAAAAATCTTAGTGTCTATATTTAGGAGTGAGATTGGCCTGTAGCTGGAGCATAGTGTAGAATCTTTGCCCTCCTTGGGAATTATAGTTATTATGGCTTCTAGTGCCTCCTTCCTCATGTCCCACTTTACACCTATCCCATTAAAATAAGAACACGGTTTCGGGATTAGAAAATCTATATATTTTTTATAATAAAGTATCGTCAGACCATCTGGTCCTGGAACACACCATACCAGGGACATCCACAGGCCATGATATAACCTCTGTATGGGCCCCACGGAGCTATCATAATTGCGAGGATCGTTGATTGATCCACCTGTTAGAATCAGATCTGTGAGAGTGACATCCACATCCCTCCAGCCATCTACTAGCCTATGATCAATACACTGCATAAAGTTTGGATTATTCTGGTAAGCAGACTCTGTGTAAGGTGGCGGTTTTCATACACTGGTGGATGTGTTCCATTAAGGCTGTCTATTAACAAGGTTTTTTTCACATTTATATCTGGTGAGGAGACCCCATATATGGTGATGGTTCACGATTAATAGAGGCCACACACTGGGTGCTGTTTTGTCTTTTCTATCCCATACTTTTTACATAACATAGAGACATTTCATGTAGCAGGATCACGCTATGTGTTTTTCTTTGTTTTGTTTTTTATTCCAAAAATTTGCTTCCTTGGATACACGTACCAACGCATTCTGTGGAGCCATCCCCCCATTGCTGCTATTCACTTTCATTGGAGGAATTGACACTGGCGTGTCAAACAAAGGCCTAGGCTGGGCTATAGCCATTTGTCTATATTGGCTTATCATCTGGTAAGCACATACCTTGATAAGATCTGCCCAGACATCTATGACAAGCACAGTGCCTTTTGCTGTTTGCGTTGGTTTTGTCATTACTTTTGTTCTATAAGGACTCTATATCTTTGGACTTTATTAATTAACCTTTACCCATAGCGCAATTTTTTCCATTCCATCTGGTCCTGGGCTTTTCCCATTTGGTAATTCTAGGAAAAAATTTCTGATCTCCTCTTCTTTTATGGGTGCTTCTAAGAAGTCTAATTTATCCATAGGGATTTTATCTAGAACAATCTCCTCAATATAGGTTTTAATTTTTTCTATTCTTCTTTTAATCTCTACTTTTGTTTCCTGGGCATTAAGTGCATATAATTGACTGAGATATTCTTGAAAAGAATTAGATTTTTCCCGAGGTGTTATATCTAATTTCCCCAGTTTTATTTTGGATTTTTTCTATAAAGTTGGTGTTTTTTTTCTTTTTTAATATTTTCGCCAAATACTTCCCTGGTTTGTTACCCCAAATATATCTCTCTTTCTTAATTTGGTTGTAGAGTGTCCGATTTTCTTGTTCATAGACCTCTCTTAGTTCCTCTCTTTTAAGATTGAGGCGTAATAATGTCCCTTTCCCCTTGGTTTTTTGATGTTGCTGTTCTAATTCGGAGATATCTTTCATCAATAATGTTTTTTTTTCATAGCTCCTTCTCTTTTTAACCGCCCCCTCTTTTATTAGAATCCCTCTAATATATACTTTGTGGGTTTCCCAGACTATGGCCTCTGACATACCCTCAGTGCTATTCTCCTTAAAAAATTGTTCCAATTCTACTTTTATTCTCTGGTTTATATTTTTATCCAGTAATAGTTCTTCATTCAACCTCCAGATATTATTACTTTTTTGTACTTCTCCAAGATTCCATCGGAGTGTGATTGGTGCATGATCAGAAAATGTTGCAATACCTATCTCCGCTTCTACTGTCTCTAATAGCCTGTGATCTACTAAGAAGTAATCTATTCTCGAGTACGTCCCACGCACAGGGGAGTGGAAAGTGAATTCCCGTTGCTTTGGATGTTGTGTCCTCCATGCGTCTACCAATTGATGTTGGTGCATTTTTTATTTTATTTGATCTTCTGGGCATTTCCTATCCCCTTAGCCTGGGACGTACTGTCGATTGTTGGCTCGAGGCATACATTGAAATCTCCAGCTATTATGGCCCCCCCCTTCCTAAAATCCATAAATTCAGATATGATTTTCATTAGGAATTGGGTTGATTTTTTATTTGGTCCATATATGTTTGCCAGTGAGACCTCGGTTTCATTTAATTCTCCTTTTAAAAATAGAAATCTCCCCTCTGGGTCCTCCTTCTTCATTTCTAGAGTGAACCTGGTCCCTCTGGCAAACCCTATAGCCACGCCTTTAGCCCTACTAAGAGGTGAGTCCCCATAATACCACAGGGGAAATTCCTTGGAGACAATTTGACGTTTGGAACTGACACAGAAATGCATCTCCTGTAAGAAAACTACATCCGCCTTCAGTGTGATTAATTCTCTAACTATGTTTGTCCTCTTAATGGACGCATTCAGTCCTCTTACGTTATATTAAATTATACTTATTTTGGGCATTTGATGTTCCTAGGGTGGGCGAACTAGATGGACATCATCTAATTCTCTCTGGGTTCTTGGCACGAGGTCCCCCTCTCCCTCCCCTCCCTCCCCTCCCCCACCTTCCCTCCCCCTCCCCCACCTTCCCACCCCCCCATCCCCCCAACCACCCCCCTCCCTCCCCCTCATCCCTCTTCCCTCCCTGTTTGGGGTATGAACCTCAATGAGGCCCCGTCATCCGTAGCCCTCCTTCTCCTACACCTACGGATGTCTTCGCCTTGAGGTTGAGCCCTGGTAGCGGGAACGGGATCCAGGCCAGCCACTCCCTGCTATGGGAAAAGCACCTTAGCCTGTTCTGCTCCCCTACTTACAGTTATTCTTTGTTTATTGTCTTCTCTCCGAACCTCCCCCCCTTCCTCCCTTCTCCCCTCCCCTTCCCCTCCAATCCTCTCCCTTTTTGCCCCTCCTTTTCTTTCTTTTTTTTTTTCCTTTTCTTTTTTCTCCTTTCTTTTTGTCTTTTTCCTTCCTCCCTTCCTCCTTTTACTAGAGATTATTTTTTCCTCGCTTTTGAGGGCCGAAATTGATTTTCTGAAGTCTTCTGTCTATGCTCTCTTTCCCACCATCCTGGGATGTCAATTTCCGGAATATCCAATCTTTTGCAAAAATTAGGGGTATCGTCAGGGAATCTCAGAGAAGCTGAGCGTCCATCCTTTCGGCCTACTAGACACGCTGGGAAACCCCAAGAGTATTGAATCTCCTGGCTCTTAAGTTGATCTAAGAGTGGTTTTAGAGTTCTTCTTCTATTCAATGTCTCTCCTGCTAGATCTGGGAATATCTGCAACGTAGTGTCCTCATACTTTGCGGGAACTTTGGCTTTTAAACTTTGTTGTATCTGTTCTTTATCCTGATAGTTATGAAATCGTGCAATTATATCTCTTGGGATTTCTTCCTTTAGACCCGCCGGTTTCCTGATCCTATGGATTCTTTCAAATTTTATCTTCTCTGTAGCGTTTTTATTTAGCATTTGTCCAAAGATTTTATCCATTTTTTCCTGTAGATCTTCTATTTGTAGATCTTCTATTTGTTGATCTGGTAACCCTCGTATCCTCAGGTTTTTTCTCCTGTTTCGATTTTCCTGATCTTCAAGTCTGTATTTCAAATACCATTGCTCTTTCTGTACCTCTTCCAATTGCCCTTTTATTTCCATGACTTCCGCTGCTTGCGCATCTATTTTTTCTTCCGTTTCCTCCACTCGCCTCAGTAAGTGATTCAAGTCCTCCTGTATTATCGATATTTCCCCTTTGATCGATTTCTCAATTCTGTACATGACTGTTTCCATTCTAGCGAACATCTCCGCTATTTCCCCCTTAGTGGGTAGTTTGTCTATTTGTCTAGTATCCATGATTTCTTCTTCTTCTTCAACTGTGACAGGGTTTTCAGTCTCCGTGTATTCTGAGTGTCTTCTCGTGGCTGTTTTCTGTGAGCCCTCAGACGTCCTCCTATTTAGCGGAGTTTATTTCCCTGGGCTGTCTTTAGATTTTTCTTGTGTCATGTATTTTTTAATAGAACTCGGGCTTTCACAAAGTTTAGGGGTTTTTGCTGTTGCACCCCTTAGCTGCCTTCCCCTCATCATTTTTTTTTTTTTTTCTCGTGTCTCTTCGTCTAATAGATGTAGGCAAGTATCACTCCTCCTATGCGCTCTGTGTATGATCAGTTTAACCGCACATATGTATACTTCTCTTGTATTTAAAATCCTATGAGTGCTATTTCTGAGGGAAATTATTGTTATAGTTGTGATTTCATCTACGTTTTTACTAATCCCCTAGTCGCAGTTCTTTATTCTGTTTTAGTTGCGTGTTACTCTGTATGTTTTCCTGCCATTTCTGTGGCACTCTGTGACTATAATTCTTTTTAAATAGTGTTCAGCAACTGTAAGTTAACCTGGTTTCCGGGCAAGAAGAGAGGGCTCCTATAAATGTCCCAGAGCTGCAAGTTCAATGTTTGAACATTGCTGATGTTGTTAAATCTGCTATTACTGTTATTATTGTACCAGTACTACCAGATCTGTTATTTAATTGCATTAGATTCTTCCAATTTCTTATTGTTTCTCCTTCTTCCCCTTAGTATTTAGTATTTATTTTTCCCAGTTTCCATTTTTTTCCCTTTTTCTTTTCTTTTTTTTCCAGTTACCTCTTTTCAGTTACTTCTTATGCATCATGTTTTCCATAAGTCTTAGTTCCTAGTTAGTTCCTAGTTCTCAGTTGCCTCTGTACTTCCAGCTTCCGTACTTCCAACAGCCCTATCTACCTGCTCCTCCGCCGCTTGCGGTTCCCAGACTTTCTCCGCCTCGCCACTTCACACTACCCTCCGCTCTACTTATCGATCCTCATAAAAAAATAATTAAAAAAAGGAAAAATGCAAAGCAAAAACAACGCTTCTGCGGGTGAGAGATTGAGGAGGGGGGGGGGGGGGAGAGTTCGCCACTGCCTGCCTGCTTCTGTCTGACGTGACTCAGCTCCGCTCTGTTTGATCACCTAACAGACCCCCTCCAGGCTTCACACCACACCTCACCACCTCACCACCCCCAGCTGCCGCGCGCTACCTTCCACCTCCGGACCCCCGGAGGTTCGGGCAGTCGAGCAGTCAGATGGAGCGACGGAGCGATGGACTCAGGTGAGCGGGTGGAGGGCCGCGGCTTGTGGGCTTGCAGGCTTGCGGGTTTGCGGGCAGGCTGACTCTCAATGACCAGGAAACTGTAGGCGATTATAGGCTGACGAGCACCATTGTAGACTCTGTTGCTCTATTACATAGACTGTTGCTATTAGACTAATCTGTTCACGTCTTGGAATACGGCTATGCAGTGGTACAATATACCGATGTAAAATAAAAAAAAACAAAAACAAAGAAAAAAGCAAAAGCAAAAGTAAAAAGTGTCCGCCTTGGACACCTTGGACAGTAGTAAAGTTTAAATGGTAGCAATAGTAGACTTTAGTACAGTTAGCAGTACAATTAGCAGTCGGCGGCACAATTACCGTATAGAACCGTTAGCTTTAGTACAGTTGGTGCAATTAAATACTCTTCACAAGTGAGGTTTGACCTGGCTTGACCACTGTACCATTTGTTTAAGTGAGGTTATATCATAATATCATTATATCAATTCCTTGTGGTACCGTGTGTCAGGAGCCAGGCGCCAGGAGCCAGAAGCTATCGGGGGTGAGAGAAAATCTTACGTTCCTGTTGCAGAGGGGTTTGCCGTGGGGTTCGCAGATCCGAGGAAAGAGAGATCCAGGAGAGATCCAGGGGTCCGGTGTCTGGGGCAAGGGAAGTTTCAAGGGAAGTTTCTTGAATCCTCGGAAAATCCTCGGTGAGATCCCTGGGATAGGTCCAGGGAGGCCCAGGGAGCCGGTCACCACTTGTTACTCATGATTGCGTTCAGGGAGCTTTGCGGGCTTCCTGGAGCTAGCAGCTGCTCCTGCCCTCCGCCCCCATCACCAGCAACTCCTCCCTCATTGCTCGAATTCCTTTGCCATGACAGGAGTCTAGTGGGCGCAAAAGCCCCTAGTTATTCAGTTCCAGAGGGCCTACCTAAAGATAAGGCCTCCCAGAAAGCCTTCCTTCCCGACCTGGGATCTTTCGGTTGTACTAGAAGTTCTATCACACGAACCATTCTTTCCGTTAGAAAACATCTCCTTGTGGGACTTAACACTCAAAGTCACCTTCTTAATTGCAATAACATCGGCCAAGAGAGTCTCAGAGATGCAAGCTCTACTGGCGAAAGAACCATACTTAATTGTCTACCCAGACAAAGTAGTCCTAAGACCATCCGATCATTTTATTCCGAAGGTGTCATCCTCCTTCCACTTCAATCAGGAGATTAACCTTCCTGCTCTCTCCACAGAACAAGGGGATCCACATCCGCTGGATGTAAGAACTAACATCCTAACCTACCTGTCAACAACAAATGACCTTAGGAAGTCGGAAAACCTCCTGGTCATCCCACACAGCTTTAGAAGAGGTCAAGCAGCAACCTCTCGCACCACCGCAGCATGGCTGGTGAAGACCATCAAAAAGGCTTATTCACTGAGTCAAACTCAAACACCTGAGGGCTTAAAGGCACATTCTACAAGGGCAATGGTGACCTCCTGGGCGGCCTACTGCAGAGTGTCCTCAGAAACTATGTGCCGAGCAGCAACCTGGTCCTCCAGGAATACCTTTATTTCTCATTACAAGGTGGACTCTGCCAGATTGTCCACGGCAGAGTTTGGACGAGCAATTATTCAGTCCAACACCTCTATTCCATGGAAATAAAAAATTGTCTTTATGCTCAGACCCACCCAGTCTGCGAGTTATTCACCCAAAGGTGTATGCTGCCATGATGCGACAGGAAAATGGAAAATTGTATACTCACCTTTCCGTAATTTTCCTTTCCTGTCGTATCTTCATGGCAGCATACAGTTGCCCACCCGTCTGAGGTGAGGTATATATATATATGTAGCGGCCTCACCCCCGGCTCCCTTGTCAATAAAACAGCTGGCTTGTCTAGGGGTATGTGGGAGGAGGATGAGGTTCACTACGGCCTATGTCCTCTAGTGTACAGAGGTGAAAGCCAACACTTATTTTACCTTTGGGCCTGTGTTCTGGATGGAGCCTCTGCTACTCCTGTGGAGGTTTGACTGTCAGTAATAGAGCCCCACACCATAAAAAGTCCAACACTCCTTTATTCTTCTTGACAAGTGAACAGCATCAGTTGAACTTTTAAATGAACAGACAGGGTGTGGATACGAGTAGGTCCAGGCACAGTGAACTCTCCTATTCCTTCTAGTGCAAATAGGCTTGGCGCACGGTCTCTGCCACTGACCGTGAGGTTGGCCGCTGCCACCGACCGGGTGAACGGTTGAGGCCCCTGCCACAGGCCTAAGAGCAGGTCTCTGCCACCGACTAGACATGTGCGATTAGTTTCGTACGAATCGAAAATTCGTACGAATTTTTCGAAATTCGTACATTTGTACGAATCCGAATTACTAATTTTTACGGATACAAATTCTGTACGAAATACAAAGTTTCGTTTACGAATTTCGGCTCCAAATTATCCGAATCCAAACTACCAAATAAGACATGAAGATTCGACAAAGCAATAGGTAAATATTTTTTGGTCGAATGTGACTAACCTTAACTCTTATTAGTCCAAGATTATTCTACATAGAGAGAAAAGATTCGACATAGAGAGAAAAGATTCGACATTATAGAGAGAAAAGATTCGACATTATAGAGAGAAAAGATTCGACATTATAGAGAGAAAAGATTTGACATAGAGAGAAAAGATTCGACATTATAGAGAGAAAAGGTGTCTGTCGAAAGTTATAAGAAGATTCGACGGAGCAGCTAAACTGTACGACGCCGCAATCATACATTTCCGGTCGAATCGTTCGTTCGTTCCGGTCGAATCGTTCGTTATACGTGTCGTACGAAATTCGTATTTCGTACGAATCAGAATTGAATTTCGTACACGAATTACGATTTTTTTTTAAAACGGAACGGAATGGAACGAAACAAACTTTTCGACGGCTCCCATGTCTACCACCGACCTGAGTTGACTAGATGGACCGCTGCTACCGGCCATAGAACATGAACCACGTTCCCTGATGAATTGACCCGTGAGGAGGAAAGACATCCATCCGGACGGTCTCCAGAGGCCCACCCGGCACTGGCAATATGCTGCACCAGCTCTACGGGAGGGTCACCTCTCCGGTCCCTTACGCCCTGGATTCAGGCACCCGACACCCGGGGCACCTTAGGACAATCCCTCCCTCGCAGGACCCAGTGGAAGGGACTGGGCCCCAGGCCTCCGGTTGAGTACCTCACCCCAGACTGAAGGTGTCTGGGATGGAACACGAACTCCACGTGTACAGGCCAAGGGCGCCTGGACACGATCACGGACAGCAGCCCTCAGGCTGAAGGTGCCTGGGACTCGGACCTCGTGATGAAGATGTCCGCCCCCTTTATACCCTCTCCCAGCAAGCACAGCGGGGTCTCCGCCCCGCCGTACAGCTGCTGCGAGAGGTCACAAAGGGTACGGCACTGCAGCGGTGGTTCAACCCCGGCCCAAAGCGACAGCGCCACCTACTGGGCCGCAGGGAACTGAACACCACTGATGTCTTCACACGAATGAAAAAACAGCCCTACTCTACCAATTAGTGCATCTGGGTCATACTACCACCCAGATGCTGCCCCTAAATAGTACATACCCGCTACACTCTCCCCCCAGTAATTTGACACTGGTCCCCAGTGTCTGGAACAAGCCATTGCCCCAATTGGAGCCAACATAACCCGATCCAGAGTCTAGCTAAGGAAGATTCAAAAGCAAACAAAAAATTTTGAAAGAGAAAAAAACTTGACCCTGTGCCTGAACCTGACATGGAAGGGAAGGGAAAACAAACACATAACAAAATTTGCAGCACATCAACATTATTGACATTTTCCCCCGCCCACATCACTAACTAAGACCCGCCCCATTCTCAGCGGTCTTGACGGACGTTCTCCTGCAGAGGGGAAACAAAAAAAGATTAAGCACACAAATCCCTGACACATATGTTCGTGTGGGAACGAAAAAAACTCCTCCTAAGAGAAATTCTTTCCTTCCAGAAGTGTGTGTGTGAAAAGTGAATGTCGGTGCGCAACATGACAGTGCTGCGGTAAAAGCACGTGTCGAATCCTGAGACGAAACTTCTCTGTGTCTTGGCCCTAAGTCCATGATTACTTTGCAGGATGGAAGAAAGGAGAACAAACAACTGAAACAGTCTCCATTCCTCCGAAGAGCACAAACACCCCTTTAACTAGGGCACAGTCACTGGTTTTCCGGGAAGAAGAAAAAAACACAAACCCCGGAAAGTTCATCAGCTTGGAAAAAGGGCAAAGGAAAGGAGTCTTTTTCTCCTACAGATAGAACCTGGGGTGCGGCAGGACAAGGGGTTTCAAGTGTTGATCCATGGTCTCGATCTGATACTCAGCGTCCTCCTTATTTTTCCGGCGGATCAGCACCTTATCCGCGTGGATGTGCCGACCCAGCATCCATTGTGCCTTGCAGTCCTTGAACAGTTGTGATGCCTTGGGAGAGCAGGCGAGGTACCTGCGTGCGTGTGGCACTTTGATATGTGTCCACACAAAGTCATTGTACCAACGCTCCCGACAAACTTCGACCTCGTACAGTAGTACTTTTGGCAAGTATGGGTATTCCCACCCATACTCATTAGCAACCTTCTGGCAGAATAAGCGCTGAAGCCTGGCCAAGGGAGGCATAGTAGCTTTGTTCCCCACCCCCGGCAAGACAATACAATCTGGATGGCGAGGTGCCTTGACTACCTCCATATTGAGCATAGGCGCCCGCAGTGACAGTCTCTGGCCCCCGGTGTCTGGTGCAGGTGGCACCGGGGATCGAAGGGCAGACTGGGGACGGGGACCCCTCCTCAGGCACTGGTGCCTCCACCCGGGGTGTACTATCCCCTGCAGACATGGGTGAGTCCCTTTTGGTACGGGACGAGGACAGAGGTATCTTGTCTCAGCCCTTCTGACAGAAAATCTTGTCGATCTCTGCATCGTCTCCAATGTCGGAGCCCGACTCCAGGTCGGAGGTGTCATACATTTCAGCAGGCAGGTAACCCCTTGTAGACTGGGAGTCACCCCCCTCAGCAGGCTCCACCGACTGTGGACTCCCGACACCTCCAACCACACCGACAGTCCCAACCCCTGACTCACCTGGGCCTGTAGTAGTGTCACAATGTCCAGGGCTCTTCCCTCCAGATCCATCCAGGCCAGGCAAGCAGCGGGGCGAAGCTCCTCCACGGCCACAGGAAGCCTTGACCAGGCCGACCTTCCGTTTCGACGGTGGGAGCAAGGACCCTGCAGTGACCGAGGCAGCATCCTCGGATTTCCCTTCTTTGATGGAGACCTCCTCCAAGGTCCTGGCAGTGCGTGTGGGGACGGCTGTCCAAGCAGTGATTCCTCCTTCTTGAGTAGTGGCGCCTGTGCGGTCGAGGTAGATGGCTCTTGGCTTTTCAATGGACGGTTCCACCTCGAATGTGAACTCTCCGCAGGCTTCGCAGCGCCCGAATGGCTTCAGCTGCACCACTAGTCCCGAACAGCCGGGACAAATCATACCCAGGGCCTCAACGTCTCTGCAGGAATACAGGGCGAATCTTCCCCGAGGCTTGAGCCGGATCCCCGTATCCGTAACCGGAGCATTAGTCAAAGCCATCCTCGTGGTGGTTGAAACTGGAAACCACGAGGCATTTCCGAATATGGTCACGGCTTGCTGCTCCATCGCGCACTGCGTAGTTCGCGCCACAGTCCCCACGTGATCCTCCTCACATGGCCGGACTCCTCCCCTTTGGCGCATCAGTTCACAGGCATTCTCCGAGTCACGCCCACGAACTGTGCAGGGAGTGTGTGCCTCGTGGCGTGTTGGCCAATATGGCCGACCTACTTGGAACTCCATTGGGCAGACACGCTCAAACTCCGTCAGCTTCGGCTCCATAACACAATCCCGGACTCGAGACCCCACGTGTAGCGGCCTCTTCCCCGGCTCCCTTGTCAATAAAACGGCTGGCTTGTCTAGGGGTATGTGGGAGGAGGATGAGGTTCACTACGGCCTATGTCCTCTAGTGTACAGAGGTGAAAGCCAACACTTATTTTATCTTCGGGCCTGTGTTCTGGATGGAGCCTCTGCTTCTCCTGTGGAGGTTTGACTGTCAGTAATAGAGCCCCACACCATAAAAAGTCCAACACTCCTTTATTCTTCTTGACAAGTGAACAGCATCAGTTGAACTTTTAAATAAACAGACAGGGTGTGGATAAGAGTAGGTCCAGGCACAGTGAACTCTCCTATTCCTTCTAGTGCAAATAGGCTTGGCGCACGGTCTCTGCCACCGACCGTGAGGTTGGCCGCTGCCACCGACCGGGTGAACGGTTGAGGCCCCGGCCACAGGCCTAAGAGCAGGTCTCTGCCACCGACCTGAGTTGACTAGATGAACCGCTGCCACCGGCCATAGAACATGAACCACCTTCCCTGATGAATTGGCCCTTGAGGAGGAAAGACATCCATCCGGACAGTCTCCAGAGGCCCACCCGGCACTGGCAATATGCTGCACCAGCTCTACTGGAGGGTCACCTCTCCGGTCCCTTACGCCCTGGATTCAGGCGCCTGACACCCGGGGCACCTTAGGACAATCCCTCCCTCGCGGGACCCAGTGGAAGGGACTGGGCCCCAGGCCTCCGGTTGAGTACCTCACCCCAGACTGAAGGTGTCTGGGATGGAACACGAACTCCACGTGTACAGGCCAAGGGCGCCTGGACACCGATCATGGACAGCAGCCCTCAGGCTGAAGGTGCCTGGGACTCGGACCTCGTGGTGAAGATGTCCGCCCCCTTTATACCCTCTCCCAGCAAACACAGCGGGTTCCCGTACAGTGTACAGCTGGTGCGAGAGGTCACAAAGGGTACGGCACTGCAGCGGTGGTTCAACCCCGGCCCACAGCGGCAGCGCCACCTACTGGGCCGCAGGGAACTGAACACCACTGATGTCTTCACACAAATGAAAACACAGCCCTACTCTACCAACTAGTGCATCTGGGTCATACTACCACCCAGATGCTGCCCCTAAATAGTACATACCCGCTACATATACTAGAATACCTGGGCGGGGGCCCTCTCTGGGCTTAATAGCTAAACGGTCCTATCAGGTTGTGGGGGCGGAGCCACAAACCAAAGGTGTATGCTGCCATGAAGATGCGACAGGAAAGGAAAATTACGGAAAGGTGAGTATACAATTTTCCATTTTGTAGTGTTCAAATTGTGAGATATCCTTTGTCTCACAATTTTGCATGCCGCATGGTTCTGCACATGACCGTTTGCACACGTCACTGCTGGTATTCTATTTGAATATACACATGTCTGTGATTGGTTCTTTTGAAAAAATACAAATGTCTGATTGACTGTTTGTGAAGCCACCACCTTCTTTTGTTAATCATGTTGACAGTATAAATAAAAGCAGCTGCTGATGCTAGGGAGGAGTCATGCTGATGGAGCTGAGACGTAAGCTGTGGTGATGGCTGTTTACTAGGGGGTATACGGGAAATAGAGTTGTAGGTAAGATGCATTATATCATTAGACAAAATGTGTGCCTATTAGGACAGGAGATATGGTGTGCGCTCTGCGTACAGGCTTATCTCCACAAAAACATTTATATACATTTTTTATCTGATATTTAAATAAAACTTTATATATTTTATATTACTTTTTCATTTTTTGATTCTATACAATGTGATTGACATATCAATCATCAGGGCCATTAATGGGTCCCATAAGGGGGAATTTTTTCTACTTGTTGCAACTCTTCTGGGAAGGCTGTCTACAAGGTCCCAAAGATGTTCTATCGTGTTGAGGTCAGGACTCTGTGCAGGGCAGTCAAATTCCTCCACCCCAAACTCGCTCATCCATGTCTTTATGGACCTTGCTTTGTGCACTGGTGTGCAGTCATGTTGGAACAGGAAGGGGTCGTCCTCAAACTGTTCCCACAAACTGGGAGCATGAAATTGTCCAAAATGTCTTGGTATGCTGATGCCTTAAGTGTTCCCTTCACTGGAACTAAGGGGCCAAGCCCAACCCCTGAAAAACGACCCCACACCATAATCCCCCCTCCATCAAATGATTTGGACCAGTGCACAAAGCAAGGTCTATAAAGACATGGATGAGTGAGTTTGGGGTGGAGGAACTTGACTGGCCTGCACAGAGTCCTGACCTCAACCTGATAGAACACCTTTGGGATGAATTAGGCCACTTTCACACTGAGGCGCTTCTAAACTGCCAGTAAAAACACTGAGCGCTTTTGAAGCGCTTTTCAGGCGCTTTTGAAGAGCTTTCCATTCATTTCAATGGAGAGGGAAGTTTTTCACAGCCCTGCCAGCACACTGCCCCAGTGTGAAAGCATTCATTGATTTTAATGGAAAAGTTTTCGTGAGCTTTTTAGGCGATGTTTTTAGCGTGAAAGCGCCTGAAAAGCGCCTCAGTGTGAAAGTGGTCTTAGAGCGGAG
The DNA here is from genome assembly GCA_029206835.1 of Rana muscosa. NCBI lineage: Eukaryota > Metazoa > Chordata > Amphibia > Anura > Ranidae > Rana > Rana muscosa. The sequence goes on along the minus strand of CM055125.1, from coordinate 361,995,664 downwards.
ACTGCAAATCAGGGCTTCTCGTCCACATCAGTACCTAACCTCACAAATGCACTTCTGGAAGAATGGTCAAACATTCCCATAGACACACTTCTAAACCTTGTGGACAGCCTTCCCAGAAGGGTTAAAGCTGTTATAGCTGCAAAGGGTGGGCCAACTCAATATTGAACCCTACGGACTAAGACTGGGGTGCCATTAAAGTTCATGTGCGTGTAAAGGCAGGTGTCCCAATACTTTTGGTAATATAATGTATGTGTCTGCTGTACCATGTACATGTACATATGCATGAGAGTACAGCGTGGTCAGTTTTCTAGCTGTGCTGGGAATTGAGCCTGCTCTCCTCCAATAATCAGACATGTCCCCACACCCTCGCACAGACATTTACTGGGGAGACTAGTGTCCTGCTATTTTTCCTCTCCCATCTCTCTGAGCTCCTTATGCAGCTGAGATCAGAGGGTATCGTATTTTCCAGCGTATAAGACGACCTTTCACACAAAAAAAAAATGGGCAAAAAGCAGGGGTCGTATTATACGCTGGGTATAAAGCGGGGGTCGTCTTATACGCCAGCCGCCCGCTGGATGTTCAGCCCTCCAGATGCTCGCTGAGTGTGCGGTAACACTGTATACATATGTAGCGCCCCCCCCAATTTAGGGGACGCTATGTTCAAATTTAGGGGTTAGTCTGAGCCCATAGCTGGGCTCAGACTATTAATTTCCTAAAACTTGCTTCTGCTCTGGTGTGATATTGCCTGGCTGCAGTGTTCCATGTTGCCTGTGGGTGGCACTGTCATCTCCGGCTCAGGTGGAACCACAGGGGGTATCGCAGCACCATTGGGTGTCCTCTCTCGGTGGCTGTGCAGTGGGCGTGGTCTACCCGCTGTGCATGCTGGGGGAGGGTACTTAAGGGGCAGACGCCATTAGGCGTGAGGTGTTGGAGAGGACCCCTTGGTCCGAGAAGAACAGACACGTACACCACCTTCGGTGGCCCTCATGGCCAGGGGTACAAGTGTGTGTGTTAGGCCCCGGGCACCTTTAGCCCGAGGCTGTATCGTTCCAGGTGGGCCCAGCACCTTTAGCTGAGGCCTACACCAGAAGGGGAGTCCCAGGGTGCCCAAGTGAGGGTGACCCGCTCTGAAGGAGAGGAAACCAGGGAATCGGTGAAGGAGGTCACTGTCTCGGGAGAGACCTGGTTACCTATCAGAGGGAAGGATTCCATAACCTGCCACAAGCCTAGTAATGTGCCCCATTGGCACCTAAGGACTTAAATATTACTAGGCTGGGAAGTTTAGGACTTAGAGATTATTTCCTGATCGTATCCCTAGGAAACTGAGTGGCGACGATTGATGATTGAGTGCTGCGTGCCTGAACCTGCCTCCTAGTTCATTTCTCTCTATCTCCAACTTTCCTATCGAGTTCTTAACCACTTGTCCCCCGCCCACCGTCAATTGACGGCGGGCGGAGGACACTCTCGTTCTGACAGGACGTCATATGACGTCCTGCCTTTAAAACGAGCTAGGGGGCGCGCGCGTGCGCGCCGCCGTGTTCCCAAGGACCCGATGCGCGTGCCTGGCAGCCGCGATTGCCGCCGGGCACCCGCGATTGCCCGGAAACCAAGCAGGAAAGTGGATCTGTGTGTGTAAACACACAGATCCACGTCCTGTGAGGGAGAGGGGACCGATGGTGTGTCCCTTGTACATAGGGACAACCATCGGTCATCTCCCCCAGTCAGTCACCTCCCCCCACAGTTAGAACACATTGAGGGAACATATTTAACCCCTTTCCGGCCCCTAGTGGTTAACCCCTTCCATGCCAGTCACATTTATACAGTAATCAATGCATTTTTATAGCACGGATCGCTGTATAAATGTGAATGGTCCCAAAAATGTGTCAAAAGTGTCCGATGTGTCCGCCGCAATATCGCAGTCACAATAAAAATCGCAGATCGCCGCCATTACTAATAAAAAATAAAAATAAAAAAAAATGCTATAAATCTATCCCCTATTTTGTAGACGCTATAACTTTTGCGCAAACCAATCAATACGCGATTACTGCGATTTTTTTTTTTTTTACAAAAAATATGTAGAAGAATACGTATCGGCCTAAACTGAGGAAAATTTAACCACTTAACGACCGCCCACCGCCGATTTACGTCGGCAGAATGGCACGGACAGGCAGAATCACGTAGATCTACGTGATCGCCTTTGTGCAGTTGGGGGGTCCATCCGGACCACCCTTCACTGCAGTGAGCGGCCGTTAAGTGTTCGGGAGCGATCAGGCATGAGGGGGGGGCCGCTCGATTCCGCCCCCCCCCCTCGCGATCGCTCCCGGCCAATGAAGATGCTTCCTCCGCCATGTGATGTAAACAAGGCTGGAGGAAGTGATGTCATCTCCCTCGCCGCGGTCTTTTCGTTCCCGGCGCCGAGCAGAGAAGAAGCAGGTTAGTGCACCAACAGTCCACTGACACGTAGGTACACATAGGCACACAAATCACCCCCCAGTCACCCCCAGATCACCCCCCAGGTCAACCCAAAGCCCCCAATCACAGTGTCACTGATTGCAGTGATCATTTATTTTACTGATCACTGCATTTAGTGTCATCTGTGATTGTAAAAAGTTGCAGGGCAGTTAGGATTAGGCCCCTTTAGGTCCAGGGTAGCCCCCTAACCCCCCCTAATAAAGGTTTAACCCCTTGATCACCCCCCAGGTAACCCTTTCACCCCCTAACTTCAGCGTCACTAAGCGATTGTTTTTCCGATCGCTGTATTCGTGTCGCTGGTGTTTTAGATAGGCAGTTATTTTTTTTTAGGTTCGCCGCAGGTTTTTATTAGTGTCAGGTACCCCCATATATTATTTTAACCCCCTGATTGCCCCTAGAGTTAACCCTTTCACCAGTGATCGCCGTATAAGCGTCACTGGTGTCACTGGTTAGCCAGTAAGTTATTTAGTTATTTAGGTTACCCGTCAGGTTTTTATATAGTGTCAGGTACCCCCATATTTAACCTAATAAAGGTTTTAACCCCCTGATTGCCCCTAGTTAACCCTTTCACCAGTGATCACCATATAAAGGTTACGGGTGACGCTGGTTGATTAGTTTGCTTTTTATAGCATCAGGGCACCCGCCGTATATAACCCAATAAAGGTTTAACCCCCCTGATCGCCCGGCGGGTGAGATCAATTAGGTTTTAGCGCCAGAGAGGGTCTGCGTCGCCCCAGGCAGTGTTAGGTTAGTGCCAGTAACGCTAACACCCACGCGCAAAGCATACACCCCCCTTAGTGGTATAGTATCTGATCAGATCTGATCAGATCTATACTAGCATCCCCAGCGGTTTAGGGTTCCCAAAAACGCAGTGTTAGCAGGATCAGCCCAGATACCTGCTAGCGCCTACGTTTAGCCCCTCCGCCCAGCCCAGCCCACCCAAGTGCAGTATCGATCGATCACTGTCGCTTACCAAACACAACACACATAACTGAAGCGTTCGCAGTGCTTGGTTTTTGGGGCCCTGTACGCGGCTAGGCTCCCAAAAAGTCCCACACATGTGGTATCCCCGTACTCAGGAAAAGCAGCAGAATGTATTTTGGGGTGCAATTCCACATATAACCATGGCATGTGTGAGCAATATATCATTTAGTGACAACTTTTTGTACATTTTTTTTTTTTCTTTTTGTCATTATTCAATCATTTGGGACAAAAAAAAAAATATTCAATGGGGTCAACATGCCTCTCAGCAAATAGCTTGGGGTGTCTACTTTCCAAAATGGGGTCATTTGGGGGGGGTTTTGTGCCATCTTGGCATTTTATGGCCTTCAAAACTGTGATAGGTAGTGAGGAGTCAAATCAAAAATTTATGCCCTTAGAAACCTTGAAGGCGGTGCTTGGTTTTTGGGGTCCCGTACGCGGCTAGGCTCCCAAAAAGTCCCACACATGTGGTATCCCCGTACTCAGGAGAAGCAGCAGAATGTATTTTGGGGTGTAATTTCACATATGCCCATGGCATGTGTGAGCAATATATCATTTAGTGACAACTTTGTGCAAAAAAAAAAAGTTTGTCATATTCCCGCAACTTGTGGCAAAATATAAAATATTCCATGGACTGAACATGCCTCTCAGTAAATAGCTTTGGGTGTCTACTTTCCAAAATTGGGTCATTTGGGGGGGTTTTGTGCTATTTTGGCATTTTATGGCCTTCGAAACTGTGATAGGTAGTGAGGAGTGAAATCAAAAATTTGCGCCCTTAGAAATCCTGAAGGCGGTGCTTGGTTTCCGGGGTCCCGTATGTGGCTAGGCTCCTAAAAAGTCCCACACATGTGGTATTCCCGTACTCAGGAGAAGCAGCAGAATGTATTTTGGGGTGCAATTCCACATATAACCATGGTATGTGTGAGCAATATATCATTTAGTGACAACTTTTTGTATTTTTTTTTTTTTTTTTGTCATTATTCAATCACTTGGGACAAAAAAAAAATATTCAATGGGCTCAACATGCCTCTCAGCAATTTCCTTGGGGTGTCTACTTTCCAAAATGGGGTCATTTGGGGGGGTTTTGTACTGCCCTGCCATTTTAGCACCTCAAGAAATGAGATAGGCAGTCATAAATTTAAAGCTGTGTAAATTTCAGAAAATGTACCCTAGTTTGTAAACGCTATAACTTTTGCGCAAACCAATAAATATACGCTTATTGACATTTTTTTTACTAAAGACATGTGGCTGAATACATTTTGGCCTAAATGTATGACTAAAATTGAGTTTATTCGATTTTTCTTATAACAAAAAGTAGAAAATATCATTTTTTTTCAAAATTTTCGGTCTTTTTCTGTTTATATCGCAAAAAATAAAAATCGCAGAGGCAATCAAATACCATTAAAAGAAAGCTCTATTTGTGGGAAGAAAAGGACGCAAATTTCATTTGGGTACAACATTGCATGTCCGCACAATTTACAGTTAAATCAGCGCAGTGCCGAATCCCAAAAACAGGCCTGGTCCTAATGGCCCGAAATGGTCCGGGGCTTAAGTGGTTAATTGAAAAAAAAAATGGGTATTTATTATAGCAAAAAGTAAAAAATTGTATTTTTTTTCCAAACTGGACGCTCTTCTTTTGTTTATAGCGCAAAAAATAAAAACCGCAGAGGTGATCAAATACCACCAAAAGAAAGCTCTATTTGTGGGGAAAAAAGGACGCAAATTTCGTTTGGGAGCCACATCGCACGACCGCGCAATTGTCATTCAAAGTGTGACAGCGCTGAAAGCTGAAAAATGGCTTGGGCAGGAAGGGGGTTTTCGTGCACGGTAGGGAAGTGGTTAAGCAACCAAAATAAACCTTTTATTGGGTTTCAATACTGTCTGGACAATGGCCTTCTTGAAGTAAAGAGAGAGAATAGACTTCTTCCTACACTCTAGGGTGAAGAATCCAACGGAAGGAGGTAACTCGCTGCAGGACCCAAATGAGATAACACCGCTCACCCTCTACAATAAGGAGGATACTGGGCATGTGGCATGGTGTGTCCCACCTGCTAGCGGAGGTAAACAAGGAAGGGATCTGTGTGCTACACATACAGTATACACTGCTGAGCCAATCCCGGCGAGCAATGTATTCTATTAATGAATACAGAGCCTGCTCGGATTGGAGTAACAACCTCTGCCAATCTGAGCAGGCTATATACAGTAGCCTGCTCGGATTGGCTGTGAGAGTCAGAGGCGAGGCTGATGATGTCACAGCCTCTGCCAATCCGAGCAGGCTTTGTATTCACTAATAGAATGCATAGCTCGCCGTGATTGGCTCAGTGCGGTATACTGTATATACGGTATTACCGCACATCCAGCAGGCTGACAGACTAGTCGGAAGGTAGTCGTCTTATACGGTGAGTATAGCACAAAACCAATGTAGCGCCCTGCTCCTGTTGACCAGGCGCTCGCATGTAAATTTAGTGGGTTATCTGTTCTGTACATAGTTCAGATTCAATATTATGGCTAAATTAGCCTCTGCTCCAGCGTTGGCTGTGTTGCATGCAGTTCCACACTGTCGCCTGTAGGTGTCATTGTCACCACAGGCCAGTGATGGAAGGGCAACAGGCTGAGGTGTATTGGGTGTCCTTTTCCCCAGAAACAGCCCAGTGGGAGTGGTCTCACCGCTGTGCATTCTGGGAGAGGATACTTAAGGGGCAGACACCATCTTTCTCTCTCTCTCACCTCATGGCCCACCTGGCCTAAGGTATGTGACAACTCCTCTTCTGCCTCGGGGCCCTGCTGGCCTGAGGTTACGTGACTGCAAGTAGGCCCAGAAGCTGTCTGGGGCCTACTGGTTCAGAGGTGGTCCTGAGCTATCTGTCCTGCGGGAAGAAGCCGCGCAATTGAAGGATCCGGGGGAGGACTCATCTTGGAGAGGACCGAGTGAAAGGCTGGTATTTCAAGAGGAGCCTGGTGACTCAATTGGAGGATGCACCCTAACCAGGCCCGGACTGGCCATAGGGCAAACCGGGCAAATGCCCGGTGCGCTGCTGCGGCCCTCGGGCCGCCAGTGGCCCGCGGCGGCCCGCGGGCCGTCGGACGTCATGCATGTCTCCCCATCATCTCCAATGTCTCTGGAGGCAGCCGGAGTTGGTGGGGAAACGTGACATGACGTCCGGCGGCCCGCCGGACATCATGTCATGTCTCCCCATCATCTCCAATGTCTCTGGAGGCAGCCGGAGTTGGTGGGCGAAGCTGGGAGTGTGGCTGCCCCCTTCACTCCTCCCACAGACTCCCCTTATGCCACGGCACCCTGCCTAATGCCACCGCAACCTGCCCTATGCCACCGCAACCTGCCTTATGCCACCGCAACCTGCCTTATGCCACCGCAACCTGCCCTATACCACCGCAACCTGCCCTATGCCACCGCAACCTGCCCTATGCCACCACAAACTGCTCTATACCACCCCAACCTGCCCTATGCCACCACAAACTGCTCTATTCCACACCAACCTGTTCTATGCCATCGCAACCTGCCCTATACCGCCGCAAACTGCCCTATACCACCCCAGCCTGCCCTATGCCACTGCAAACTGCTCTATACTACCCCAACCTGCCCTATGCCAGCGCAACCTGCTCCATGCCACCACACCCTGCCCTATATCACCCCAACCTGCCCTATGTCACCCAGCCTGCCATATACCACCGCAAACTGCCCTATACCACCCAAACCTGCTCTATAGCACCCCAGCCTGCCCTATACAACCCCAACCTGCCCTATGCCACCCCAGCCTGCCATTTACCACCCCAACCTGCACTATAGCACCGCAACCTGCCCTATATTACACCAACCTGCCCTATATCGCCCCAGCCGGCCCAATACCACCCTATACTTTATTTACCGGGGTCATTTGGGGGTGCGCCTCGTGACCGTGCGCTGCCTGCAGGGCGCTGGGCAGTATAGACAGGAGGGGGTGACACCATGTTTTGCAGCACCAAGTGACACCAACCCTAGTGATGCCAATGCCCCAGTGCACTCTCAGCTGCGAGTCGGAGCCACACTTGAGTGACAGTGACACCCGTCGGCACATCAGGGGGCCGGGACCCGCAACGATCTCCTTCTCTCTGGCAAGGTGGCCACGGCACTGATGATCTGATCAGTCTCGGGTCGGCTGTCTCACACAGCCGAGCAGAGTGAAGCCGCCTCCCCCTCCTCCTTTATGTCCAAACAGGGGGAGGGGACCTAACATGCAGTCCCACGCTGATCTGAGGTACAATATGGGTCTGAAGGGGGGGTCTGTATTGTAGGGGGGTCTGTAATGTAGGGGGGTTCTGTATTGTAGGGGGGTCTGAAGTGTAAGGGGGGTTCTGTATTGTAGGGGGGTCTGTAATGAAGGGGGGTTCTGTATTGTAGGGGGGTCTGAAATCTAGGGGGGTTCTGTATTGTAGGGGGGTCTGAAATGTAGGGGGTTCTGTATTGTAGGGGGGTCTGTAATGTGGGGGGTTCTGTATTGTAGGGGGGTTTGAAATGTAGGTGGGTTCTGTATTGTAGGGGGTCTGTAATGTGGGGGGTTCTGTATTGTAGGGGGGTTTGAAATGTAGGTGGGTTCTGTATTGTAGGGGGGTCTGTAATGTAGGGGTCTGTATTGTAGGGGGGGTTCTGTATTGTAGGGGGTTCTGTATTGAAGGGGGGTCTTAAATGTAGGGGGGGTTCTGTATTGTAGGGGGGTCTGAAATGTAGGGGGGTTCTGTATTGTAGGGGGGTCTGTAATGTAGGGGGGTTCTGTATTGTAGGGGGTTCTGTATTGTAGGGGGTTCTGTAATGTAGGGGGGTCTGTATTGTAGAGGGGGTTCTGTAATGTAGGGGGGGGTCTGTACTGTAGGCAGGCGGTCTGTAATGTGGGGGGGTCTGTAAGGTAGGGGGGGTCTGTATTGTAGAGGGGGGTCTGTATTGTAGAGGGGGGGCTGTAATGTAGGAGGGTCTGTACTGTAGGGAGGGTGTCTGTACTGTAGGGAGGGGGCCTGTACTGTAGGGAGGTCCAGAACTGCTAGGGGGTGTCTGTGTAACAAACTGGGGAGGGCTGTGTAATGTAAAGGGGTCCAGAGGTGCGGTGCTATGTAATGTAAAGGGGTCCAGAGGTGCAGGGTGCTGTGTAATGTAAAGGGGTCCAGAGGTGCAGGGTGCTGTGTATTGTAAAGGGGTCCAGAGGTGCAGGGTGCTGTGTATTGTAAAGGGGGTCCAGAGGTGCAGCAGGGTGCTGTGTAATGTTAAGGGGTACAGAGGTACAAGGTGCGGGAACCCCACATCCCATTATTAACCGCTGCCGCCGCGCCCCCCCCCCCCTGGGCTGCTCAGTCTAAAATGCCCGGGCCTATTTTTTGTCCCAGTCCGGGCCTGACCCTAACCAATCTACCTCACAGTACCGCCGGATGGCTTAAAGGAACTTTTGATACTGTGTTGCTGTGTTCGCTACCATTACTAAATCCTGTGGCAGAGGATTGTTCAACTATTATTCTCATCAAGTCTGTTGCAGAGACTTTTGTCCGTGCATCATTCCGGCTGCTATGTCAGTGAGAGAGGCCTATCCGGGTGAGCAAGATCCGTTGACTGAAGTGTACTTGTCTCCGGGATCTCAAGTTCCTCAGTGATCTGCACAAGGTATCTGAACTTTCCCCTAACCCTCCATCCCTCAACTGCTCAAGTTGTTTATTAAAAAGCATTGGAAAAAGAACTAAGTGACTGGTGAATACATCCGTGGGCACAAGGCCCAGTATAGACTCTAAGTTTTTTTGACCTGGTGAACTGTGGGTAGGGGTGACGGCAATGACCCAAAATAATAACCAGCAGCTCCTATGGGGTAGTGCTACACGTGGGGGCTCGTCCGGGATATTTGCCGTTGCCCTGAGCAACTCAGAAAAGTTATTTCACAGAGAGTCTACGTTAAAGAGGGCCCTAGACTGTGTTACTTGTTACGGGACAAAAAGGGGTTAAGTGCGGATCACTTTCCAAAGTGCGTAGGCTACGGGCATAGCCAAGAAAACCCGGGAGCTACGTGACTGAGTGAGCAGGGGGGAGGAGTTCCCGCCTGCTGCTGCGTGAGATGCGTGTGTGTGTCTGGCGCCTAAGAGAAGAAGCCGCGTGATCATACTGAGAAGATCGGAATGCAGCCATGTCTTCTTTCTCGCTGATACAATCGGCCATGGGGCCTAGCAGGGGCGGGCTGGCGGGGGCAGAGTGAAAATTTCCCCCCAGGCCGCCGAACTTATACTCAAAACAGCCGCTGTATGCTGACATATTTTTTTTTTTGTATGCAGGCAGCAGGAGGTCGATCGCGGCGGCCGCCGATTAACTGTGTTGCTCCCGTGCTGCATTCTGGGAGATGTAGTCCGGACCATGCTCAAGTTCCTGGTGGCGATGGGTGGAGAGAACTTAGCAGCGGTGCGCAGCAGCCGGAAACTACAACTCTCGCAGACGGAGTCTTCAGAGGCAGGCAGAGGGGGGTGTGACTCATTGGCTTGGGTTGGGAGCTGGATGGCTGCAAGCAGGGGCGGTACAGGGGGATTGGAGGGATCGTCAGGTTGTGAGCAGGAAAATCTGCCCACAAAGTCTAGTTGTATCACTTGTATCATACCTCCCAACTTTTGAACTTTGTAATGAGGATACAGGGGTCAGGACGAAGGACCAGGGGTGAGCAGGACGGAGGACTAGGGGTCAGTAGAGCAGGGTCGAATCCCACCATTACTCTTCTTAACCAAAATCATCCCAGTCTATCCCCCTTAACTCTTACATCCCCTCCCCCCCCCACGATTTTTCCCTCCCCCTCCCCGGTCACATGGGACCCCCATTAAAGTACCTTCAGGCTGATTCTTCTCTTGATTTCAGCGATCAGTGGGCGGAGCTTTCTGTCTCCTCTGCAGACTTGCACAGACCTCTCAGATCGTGGTTCTAGCAGAGTGGAGTGCATGCTCGCCGCCTCCTCCTCTGTACAGGAAAACAAAACATTACAGCAGCAGAAGGAGGGGGTGGGCTCAGTGTGCTCATCTCAGCACTGTGCTTCGGTGTGTCAGAGGCAGCCGGACCAGCGGGGAGAGATGCCAGCTGGTGGCTGCAATACATAGTGTTGCTTGCGGCGTGTGCGAGAAACTCAGCGCCCCGCACAAGCCGCGGGCGATCCGGGACTTAGCCCTGATTTCCTGGGACTCAGGGACAAGGGATGGTTGGGAGGTATGGAGCATGGGGACCGCAGAGAGCCGGTGATCTGCCAAGCTGGTTCCGCCTAACGGTATGGTTCCGAGCTTGACTGCGCAGGCGCAATCCGAGGCGACGGAAATCTCTGAGCTTTAACAGCTGTTCGGCAGCGCCTGCGCAGTCAAGGGGGGGGAAGCATATCGATAGGACGCGCTCGCTCCCGTTGCTGCATTACACACGCCGCTTTCCTCTTCATACAGCAAGGGGCGGCTCAGATGTGATAATGAGCAGTGCGATTTGTTTGTTTATCCACAACGCTCTATAGAGCAAGGGGCTGGATAGAGTGTCGTGTATAAACAAACAAATTGCACTGCACAATATGACATCTGAGCCGCCCCTTGCTGTATGAAGAGGAAAGCGGCGTGTGTAATGAAGCATCGGGGGCCAGCCCGTCCACAGTTGACGAGACTATGGTTCCTCCTATCCCTCTGGTTCCCTCTTGACTGCGCAGGCGCAAGCCAAGCCGACGGAAATCTCCGAGCTTTAACAGCTGTTCGGCAGCGCCTGCGCAGTCGAGCTCGGAACCATATCGTTAGGGGAACCAGCACGACAAGACACTGGCATGGGGGCAGCTGAGAGGTGGGATTGGGAGCCGAAGAGGGGGGCGGAGCTGAGAGGTGGCCTGCAAATAGGGTTGCCACCTGTCCGGGATTCACCCGGACAGTTCGGGTTTGGAATCATGCGTTCGGGTTTTAGACCTCCTGAAACCCGGACACATTATTTAGACTGGACTATGGCTTCCCAGCAGGGTTGCTGGCTGCAGTTGTGTAAGCTCAGAGTGTCTGTTACGCTCTTTTTCACACTGCCCAAAACCAGCACTAACAATTACCCCTCCCCCACACAGATGGGAGAGGAGAAAGGGCTTGATCTGCTCCTCTTCCTCCCACCCCTACCGCTCTGTGTCTGCCCATACTCCAGCAGCCTCAGCTACTTCTGGATGAGAGGTGCGGACTGCCAAGGGGTGAGTGAGCTCACCATCGATCCCTGTCTGTGACTGAAGTCTACCCCCTTCTCTCTCCCACCTCTGAGTGAGTACACAAAGGAAAAACAGGGTTCCCCCTTACATCAGAGTTCCCCCTTAGATCAGGGTTCCCAGAGCATCCCCTATGTTAGAGTCCCCAGAGTTCTCCCTTACATCAGAGTCTGCAGAGTCCCCCCTTACAGTGTAAGGGAACTCTGAGTTCGGAAGTAAAATGGGAATTCTGTGGACTCTGATGTAAAGGGGGACTCTTGTGATTAACTTCGTTTGATTAAAAATGTTATTTAATTGCAAAATATATGTATAGTTTATACCAGGGATATGCAATTAGCGGACCTCCAGCTGTTGCAAAACTACAAGTCCCATCATGCCTCTGCCTCTGGGTGTCATGCTTTCTGCTGTCAGAGTCTCGCTATGCCTCATGGGACATGTAGTTTGGCAACAGCTGGAGGTCCGCTAATTGCATATCCCTGGTTTATACTATAAAAAAAGATTGCTGTGCACTGCTAAAGTGTTCGGGTTTGACTAGAAGAAAAGGTGGCAACCCTACCTGCAAATGATGTCATCGATTGCTGGGACGCCGGCGGTCCTAACAACCGGTGACTGCATTGAGAAGGTGGGGGAAAAACAGAGATTGCCGGCCAGATATTCTCCCAAGAATCCTCACTTGGAGCTGTGTGTGAGAACACCTATTGCACCCATTGATGATACCACTATGGAGTGGAGCCCAGCCCTGGGTTGAGGGAATCCAGCCCTGACTGCGGGACCCCGGGACATACTTCAAATCGTGGGAAAGTCCTGTGGAATCCGGGAAGGTTGGGAGGTATGCTTGTATGAGCCTATTGCCAGCCCAAAACAAAATGTATGCGCCCCCGGCTTGTTGCTCTGTGGCAGCAGATACACCCATTTCCAGGCTTCCTCCTTGAGTTCCTGAGTCCCCCCCCTACCCCAGATCAGAGCTGGTACAGTCCCTGCAGGGAAGGAAGAACCTCACACTGCAGCATCGATGATTGGGTCCCGCCCAGCACACAGCAGAGACCTCCTCCAGGGCAGAGTGAAGATTGTGTACAGCATGGAAGGGAGACTGGATCCTCTTCTACTTACTGTAAGTCTCCACTGCTCTGCATACTGTCATGTAAACCTGCTCTGTATTTATCACTGCAGGTTTATTGAAAGTGAAAGTAAAATTCTTCAACAGGTTAGGAGTTAGAGCAGTGGTTCCCCCTTAGATCAGGGTTCCCAGAGCATCCCCTATGTTAGAGTCCCCAGAGTTCTCCCTTACATCAGAGTCTGCAGAGTCCCCCCTTACAGTGTAAGGGAACTCTGAGTTCGGAAGTAAAATGGGAATTCTGTGGACTCTGATGTAAAGGGGGACTCTTGTGATTAACTTTGTTTGATTAAAAATGTTATTTAATTGCAAAATATATGTATAGTTTATACTATTGTAGCGGGGTGTTCCCCTATAATGGGAAGAGACTACATCACCCATAACCCCATTCTTCACTGTTCCACCGCAGAGACTCATGGGAGGGGTTATAAAAGGAGGAGGTGAGGCCGGGCTCGGCCTCTTTGGGGGACACGAGACTTCACAGACGGATCCTCCTGTGCGGATGTGTCGGAGTGCAAGGCCTGAAGCCTGAGGCCTTGCTCTGCACCAAAGAGCCTTCCACCCCCCTCTGCGAGCCTGGGTGGCATCTGACTTTGTGTGCTACAGCCTTGTTGGATCGGGGACCCGATCGTTGGAGAGATCGAGTGTGTGTGACACGGCCGGTGGAGGTTTCCCGGACTGGATCCGTAGTCCGGCGGGTGAGAGGGCATAAGCCCAGCTAAGATACTGTTACTGTATATAGGCCTATAGACTGCCGTGGCCTACAAGTTATTTTGATACCCCTATTGAAGAGCCTTGTCAGAACTGAGCCTGCGGCTTTATTTAACCAAGTTCTATACCCCTTGGATTACAAAGTTATACTCTGTTTAAAGTGCACCACCATTACAGACCTGCCGGTGAAGAAAGAAGGACTAAGATAAATATTAGAACCAGGCCTGGTGGGGATTCTAGCGTGTTTGATTACTGCGCCATAGGGCACTTAGTTAACGGTTGCCCGTATGGCGCACCTGTAGCGTGTGTTACTACATAGTGTGTTAGAGTGGCAGGACGCTGCTCTTAGGAGTGATTATCTTGAACTGTGATTACTGTTACCCCTTTTATTCATATTGAGAAAATGAGTAAAACACTTTACCTATTACAATTCATTACTGTGTCCTTGCTTAGTTATTATATTGCATAGGATATATCATTGATTGTTAGTACTAGCTGTGCCAGAAGGGGGTAGAGCCTATTGCCGGGGGTTGGCGGAGCTGCACTCAGGGCCCAAATCTAATTCTGCGGCCTCCTTAGTTGGAGGTATCGCTACACTATAAAAAAAGATTGCTGTGCACCGCTAAAGTGTTCGGGTTTGACTAGAAGAAAAGGTGGCAACCCTACCTGCAAATGATGTCATCGATTGCTGGGACGCCGGCGGTCCTAACAACCGGTGACTGCATTGAGAAGGTGGGGGAAAAACAGAGATTGCCGGCCAGATATTCTCCCAAGAATCCTCACTTGGAGCTGTGTGTGAGAACACCTATTGCACCCATTGATGATACCACTATGGAGTGGAGCCCAGCCCTGGGTTGCGGGAATCCAGCCCTGACCGCGGGACCCCGGGACATACTTCAAATCGTGGGAAAGTCCTGTGGAATCCGGGAAGGTTGGGAGGTATGCTTGTATGAGCCTATTGCCAGCCCAAAACAAAATGTATGCGCCCCCGGCTTGTTGCTCTGTGGCAGCAGATACACCCATTTCCAGGCTTCCTCCTTGAGTTCCTGAGTCCCCCCCCTACCCCAGATCAGAGCTGGTACAGTCCCTGCAGGGAAGGAAGAACCTCACACTGCAGCATCGATGATTGGGTCCCGCCCAGCACACAGCAGAGACCTCCTCCAGGGCAGAGTGAAGATTGTGTACAGCATGGAAGGGAGACTGGATCCTCTTCTACTTACTGTAAGTCTCCACTGCTCTGCATACTGTCATGTAAACCTGCTCTGTATTTATCACTGCAGGTTTATTGAAAGTGAAAGTAAAATTCTTCAACAGGTTAGGAGTTTGTTAGTGTGACATTTTAGGTGCTACAGAGATGTAATCCACATAAACATTATATCTTCTAAAAAGAATGATTTTTAATTAGATATAATGTGTATGTGGATTACATCTCTGTAGCACCTAAAATGTCACACTAATTCCTAACCTGTTCAAGAATATAAGAATACACAGCAAAGGATGTGATTTCTTATCCCAGCCCAAGAAAGTACAGAAGTCCACTCATGCAGTGTGGGGGAGGGGAAGGGGAGAAGGGGGTATAGCCTTTTTTTACTTACCTTATTCTATGCTCCAGCCAGCTCCAGCGTTCTCCTCCTCCCTAAGACCCCTTTCACACTGGAGCGTATTGCAGGTGCTAAAGCGTCAAAAATAGCGCCTGCAATCCGCCCATAAAAAGCTGCTCCATTGTCTCCAGTGTGAAAGTCCTCCGTTGCGCTAGCAGGATGGCAGCATCTTCGGAGCCGTGAAGGAGCGGTGTGTATACCGCTCCTCCACCGCTGCTGCCCATTGAAATCAATGGGACAGCGCGGCCATACTGCCCGCAATGCGCTGCTTCAGCAGCGCATTGCGGGCGGTTTTAACCCTTTCTCGGCCGCTAGCAGGCCCCCCCGCTAGCGGCCGAAATGCGCCGCAAATCCACCCATAGCGTCAGCGTTAAAAATAGCAGCGTTTTACCGCCAACGCTATGGGCGGCTCAGTGTGAAAGGGGTCTAACACATGATCACATATAGAGGAAGATTAACCCCGTATGGTATGAAGTGGAGGCTGGAGTGTGACCAATGTCAGTCCTAATATACACAGGAGCTGCAGGGGACCAGTAACAGACTTGCAGAGAGCCAGATGAAGCAAGGGATATGGTAAAGCTGAGTACACACAGATCAGAATTCATCGGGTTCAGCAGGGCCTGAATATTGATCGGTGTGTAACCCTCTATGTTAGGCAGAAACCCATTGTTATATCATCTTCTGCTGGAAATCCTTGCTCAATTAGCTGCTTGCAGCCAAACCGCACCAGTGTTGACCAGTGTATTCTGACAGGGGACAGTCCCAGTAAGGGGGGATTCCCACATCCACCCACTTGTGTGGGGGGAGGAATCTGTCAGCCACTTGCTTGAGCCCCACCTTCGTCCAGCAATGTGCACAAGAGCAGTTGCTCTCTGATGGACTGTTTGTTTTAAGTGCACTGTACATTTGATTTGCAGCACTGGAAGTTTGGTAGTAACTCCAATGGGCTGTGGGTCCTGCTGGGAGCTGGCCATTGCTTGTGGGTCCTGCTGGGAGCAAGCCACTGACCTGTGGGTCCTGCTGACTGCCAGCCAACTTGTGGGTCCTGCTGGCCGCCAATTGACCTGTGGGTCCTGCTGGGAGCTGGGCATTGTTTGTGGGTCCTGCTGAGAGCAAGCCACTGACCTGTGGGTCCTGCTGGCTGCCAGCCAACTTGTGGGTCCTGCTGGCCGCCAATTGACCTGTGGGTCCTGCTGGCCGCTGGGGTCCTCCTGGCCGCTGGCCTGTGGGTCAAGTGTTCAGTGGGCCACTTGGCTGGACTTGCCCCCCAGGCCTAAGGCTGCCAGCCCTCCCCTGGGGCCTAGGATGTTTCCTACCAGCACCTCTGTGGGTGCCATGCTGACCGGAACCCTGTTGACGGATACCGGCATTCGCTTGAAGCCGCAGGGGCGGTTTGTGTTGTACACTATCGGAGACGTTGAAGCGCTGGGTATGCTATGACACAAGTGCGAGGGACTGGCCATACATCTCCGTCCATTTGTCCGATGTTCACAGTGTGGAGAATACCTGTTCGCTGTGGAGCAACCCACCATGTTGCCCCGTGCTTACCGAGTGGACTGGGCCACGGGGACCGCTACATTAGAAACTGCTGCCCTTGCTTCTGGGAGCCAACAAACTGTTGCCCCATCTGATACTATGAGTGTTCCATCCTGAGCAGTGTTGCCAACCGTCTGTATTTCTACGGACAGCGCGTAAAAACAGGGCACTTTTCCCCTGTGCGTAATTGTCCGTATCACGGAAAAAGTGCCAGTAAAAATGGCTGTGACAGCGTGGCTTGGAACTGCGCATGCTAAATTCACGGAGATGCCCGAAAGCCAGCTGCCTTCAAACGATCCGATCTTCACCGCTGATAATTGCTCCGCCCACCACCGCCTCGGTGCCAATCAGAATTTGGAGCTGTACTGTAACCCGCCCTCCTCCTGCAGCCCGCCACATTTGACAAGAGGATAAAGTAAGTGTGGCTGTACTGTATTGAGGCGGGCGGGAGTCTGCTCTGTTCCCTGCGGTTTACATTACCATCACCCCTGCTTGTTCTCCTGGCCACACTGTGACAGAGGAGAGGCACAGTTGTGGGCTGCATTTTCTTAGAGCCTGCTTCTCCCTCTGTCAGGACCAGAGTGGCTGTGAGTCTGTGACAGTGAGTCACGAGTGATGTAGAGACGGCTCTCTGTGATGTCCCCCCCTCCCCCTTCTCCGGTCAGCAGCACGAGAACGATGATCAAAGACACACAGACAGGGCTGTGTGCATTCTTAATCCTCACCCTTCTTCTGCCAGCAGTGGGGCTGGGGATTAATAAAGCAGCAGGACTGAGCAATTTACAGAGGGGGACACTGAGTGGCAAGCAATCACTGTGCAGTAACCCCTAGCAACCGAATGGTGAGCAGTAATGTATAGCAACCCCTAGCAACCGAATGGTGAGCGGTAATGTATAGCAACCCCTAGACAACCAAATGGTGAGCGGTAATGTATAACAACCCCTAGCAACTGAATGGTGAGTGGTAATGTATAGCAACCCCTAGCAACCAATCCTGAGCGGTAATGTATAGCACCCCTAGCAACCGAATTGTGAGCGGTAATGTATAACAACCCCTAGCAACCGAATGGTGAGCGGTAATGTATAGCAACCCCTAGACAACTGAATAGTGAGCAGTAATGTATAGCAACCCCTAGCAACTGAATGGTGAGCGGTAATGTATAGCAACCCCTAGCAACCGAATGGTGAGCGGTAATGTATAGCAACCCCTAGCAACCAAATGGTGAGTGGTAATGTATAGCAACCCCTAGCAACCGAATGGTGAGCGGTAATGTATAGGAACCCCTAGCAACCGAATGGTGAGCGGTAATGTATAGCAACCCCTAGCAACCGAATGGTGAGCGGTAATGTATAGCAACCCCTAGCAACCAAATGGTGAGTGGTAATGTATAGCAACCCCTAGCAATCAATCCTGAGCGGTAATGTATAGGAACCCCTAGCAACCGAATGGTGAGCGGTAATGTATAGAAACCCCTAGACAACTGAATGGTGAGCGGTAATGTATAGCAACCCCTAGCAACCCAATGGTGAGCGGTAATGTATAGCAACCCCTAGCAACCGAATGGCGAGCGGTAATGTATAGCAACCCCTAGCAACCGAATGGCGAGCGGTAATGTATAGCAACCGAACGGTGAGCGGTAATGTATAGCAACCCCTAGCAACCGAATGGTGAGCTGTAATGTATAGCAACCCCTAGACAACCAAATGGTGGGCAGTATTGTATAGCAACCCCTAGAAACTGAATGGTGAGTAGTAATGTGCACTAACCTAATAGTGCGTGGTAATGTGTAGTAACCTCTAGTAACCTAATAGTGAGTGGTAATGTGTAGTAACCTAATAGTGAGTGGTAATGTGTAGTAACCTCTAGCAAGCAATCAATGAGCGGTACTCAGTGAGCAGTTACGTCTAGCAACCAAATGGTGAGCGTAATGTGTAGTAACCAGGGCCGCCATCAGGGGGGTACAGGCAGTACACCTGTAAGGGGCCCAGAGGTCCCCAGGGGCCTGGATGGCAACCCGCCTTTTTTTTTGTAAGGGGCCCAGAGGTCCCCAGGGGGCCCGGAGGTCCCCAGGGCCCCGGATGTTAACCCCCCTCTTTTTATGTATTTTTTATTAAAAAAAATAAATAAAAATGTATTATTATTTTTTTGTAAGGGGTCCAGAGGCCCGGAGGTGCCCAGGGCCCTGGATGGCAACCCCCCTTTTTTTTATTTTTATAAAAATATATATATACTTTTTTACGTCCGTGTAGGAACACGAAACGTACGTCGGGAGGTGTGCGTGCTGGCGTCATCACTACGGGACAGGTTACGGCGGACCGGCCGGTCGATTTGTCTATTTACTACATTCTAATTGTAAGTGTTTTTAACCCTTTTCTTAAATAAATTTGATATTGGGTAATGCACTATGGAGCTCCTTCTGTCTTTTTGGGAATGTCTGCTGTGATTTAAGCCGTCTATTGGACTTCATTGGACCATTTTCTGGGATTGCAGATGGGCTCATATGTTTCTTATTTCTGGTAAGCAGTTTATATCGTTGGTGGTGGACACGGGTGTTGCATGCACCATTCATCAAGTTTATAACTGCCTATTCCCCCACGGTCTCTCCTCATCTTTGGCCCTGATGGAACTTTTTATTCACTGACACACGTCACATTTCACTTTGTTCACCTGTCATCATATTATGGACTTTTTGATTCATTAGTGTGTTTGTGGATTTCACTTAACTGGCTTTATTATCGGTTAAATACTCACATTGTAGCGCATTTGTTTTTCTATATTTTTTGTCTTTTTTATGTTATCACATAATCACAGGTGCTGCTGTTATTTTATTGGTGTAGATAGCGCAGTTTTTGCTTTCGTTTTTTCCTATTTGCCACTCAAGCCTGAGTGGGTATTGCTCACCCGGATAGTTCCCTCTCACGGTCCTAGCAGCCGGAATGATGCAGTGATAGGATTTAGACAGTTTCTGCCACAAATTGCTACAGATGAACTTAGGTCTCTGCCACAGACCTGATGAACTTGGGTCTCTGCCACAGACCTGATGAGCTTTAGGATGCGCCCAGGAATCCTCTGCCACAGGATTTTAAATGTCCCAAACCTCCCGACAAGCAATAATAGAACTTTTTAGTGTATCCCTCCTTGAATGAGTTTCCAGGCCTCTCCCGAGACATCGGCGCCTTGCCAGTCTCACCTGGGGTAGGTCCTCCCCTGGCTCCCTCTTCAAGAGCCTCCTTCCCATGGATGGACAGCTTGGGATACTCCTCAGAAATGTAGGCCCAAACCAGCAGGGCTGGGCCTGGCGAGCAGAGATGTAGCCTCGGGATGAAGGTGCCCGGGACTAGAACACACATACGCACCCCATGCCATGAGGGCCATGAGGCGCACCAGATGGGCCCAGAGTCAATGGCGGCTGCCCCTTATGTATACCCTCCGAGCATGCACAGTGAGTCCACCACACCCACTGCATGGCTGCCGAGAGAGGACACCAAATGTGCTGTGTCATGCCTGTATTCCAACCTGAGTCTGTGGCGGCAGTGCCACCTACCGGCCAAGGGGAATGACTGCCAAGCAGTGTCACAACCAGAGCAGAAACCGAATCTCAACACAATTAAACAAGTCTGAATCTAACTATGGCTCAGACATACCCCTAAATTTAAACATAGCGTCCCAACCATTTGGGATGGGCGCTACATATGGATTAACGGTTCAGTGGGTGCCTGCTGCATTGGAGTTATGGCCAGCACATCTATGCTGACAAGGTGGTCATTTGCAGGCCTGGAAAGGACAACATTGCTTACTTCATTACCACTTTGGATAAACAGGGGAAAACACTGACTCTGCCAGATCCCCGGTTCTATTGGTGATTATCCAGAGGGACTGTCCTGTGTTTTTTTTTTTTTCGCTTTGCAGGGAGACTGAAAAAAAAAAAAAAAAGTCTCTATGCTAAAAAAAAGGACTATGGGGTACCTAGTCAGATAGTGTCAGGGTCGGTGAGAACTTTGAGGTCAAGAGTTTTAACCTACTTCAACACCTTTACACTTAAAGACTCTTTGTTATGCTAAAATTTCTGCCACTAGGTGGTGGGAGTTGCTCATAGAGAAAACTGAACTTTTAAGTTACAGCCTAGCTCGTTTGCACTTAGAGTATGAAGGAACGTTTCATTTCTTAGGAGATGCAGCTTTGCTTCTTGATGTACAGAAATGCTGTTTTATATTTTGCTTGTGTGTCTTTGAGTTTTTTTCAGGTAAACCGGATCTTCTGTCAAGCTGTTGGAGAGTGGGTGGTTTAGACAGGGAGTGAGGGGTTGTAATGTATATTAATGTGATCTTATTGTATGTTCATGTTTTAACCACTTAAGGACCTTGCCTGTTTTTCAGACTTGGTGTTTACAAGTTTAAAACAGGTTTTTTTGCTAGAAAATTATTTAGAACCCCCAAAAATTATATATTGTTTGGTTTTTTTCTACCACCCTAGAGAATAAAATGGCGGTCATTGCAATACTTTTTGTCACACCGTATTTGCGCAGCGGTCTTACAAGCGCACTTTTTTTTGGAAAAAATGCACTTTTTTAAATTAAAAATAAAACAACAGTAAAGTTAGCCCATTTTTTTTTTATATATATTGTGAAAGATAATGTTACGCCGAGTAAATTGGCATCAAACTTTTATCCTTAAAAATCTCCATAGGCAACGTTTAAAAAATTCTATAGGTTGCATCTTTTGAGTTACAGAGGAGGTCTAGGGGTAGAATTATTGCTCTCGCTCTAACAATTGCGGTGATACCTCACTTGTGTGGTTTGAACACCGTTTTCATATGCGGGCGCTACTCACGTATGCGTTTGCTTCTGCGCGCGAGCTCGTAAGGACGGGGCGCTTTAAAAAATGTTTTTTTTGTTTTCTTAATTATTTTACCTGATTTGATTTATTTTTACACTGTTTTTAGGAATAAAAGTAACCCATTATTTTTTTTTATTACAAGGAATTTAAACATCCCTTGTAATAGAAAAAAGCACGACAGGTCCTCTTAAATATGAGATCTGGGGTCAAAAAGACCTCAGATCTCATATTTAGACTAAAATGCAATAAAATAAAAAAATTGTCATTTGAAAAAATTACAAAAAAAATTTCCCTTTTAAGTCGTATGGGCGGAGCTGATGTTTTGACGTCGCTTCCGCCCTGCTATGGTATGGAGACAGGTGGGGGCCATCTTCCCCTCACTCGTATCCATACCACAGAGGGACAAGGACCCGGTGGCCTCCGCCGCTACTGATGGCTCCGGTAAGCGGCGGAGG
This sequence comes from Rana muscosa, assembly GCA_029206835.1. Lineage (NCBI taxonomy): Eukaryota > Metazoa > Chordata > Amphibia > Anura > Ranidae > Rana > Rana muscosa. The sequence continues at coordinate 361,973,752 of CM055125.1, read as the reverse complement.
GCGTGGGAGAGCGGCGGGAGGGGCCCTCACCCGCCGTCAAAAACGGGGATCTTGCGGAGAATCCGCTGCAGAGACCACCATTATCGTTTACAGGACCGCTCACAGAAAAGATGGATATCTCGGTTGTGCTGCCGTTACCGAGATATCCATCTTTAAAGTGCCGACGTATATGTACATGAGCTGGTCGGCAAGTGGTTAAAGTCTATAACTTTCTTATTTCCTTACCCTTCCCGCTCCCATCCAAGTTTTGTGGTTCAGATACTGACTCTCAGAATTGAGAGCCATTTTTTTCCCAGACGCTGAGGACATCGTCTTTTGTAGTGGGGGAAGTGTGTAGCGCCCTGCTCCTGTTGACCAGGCGCTCGCATGTAAATTTAGTGGGTTATCTGTTCTGTACATAGTTCAGATTCAATATTATGGCTAAATTAGCCTCTGCTCCAACGTTGGCTGTGTTGCATGCAGTTCCGCACTGTCACCTGTAGGTGTCGTTGTCACCACAGGCCAGTGATGGAAGGGCAACAGGCTGAGGTGTATTGGGTGTCCTTTTCCCCAGAAACAGCCCAATGGGAGTGGTCTCCCTGCTGTGCATTCTGGGAGAGGATACTTAAGGGGCAGACGCCATCTTTCTCTCTCTCTCTCACCTCATGGCCTGCCTGGCCTAAGGTATGTGACAACTCCTCTTCTGCCTCGGGGCCCTGCTGGCCTGAGGCTACGTGACTGCAAGTAGGCCCAGAAACTGTCTGGGGCCTACTGGTTCAGAGGTGGTCCTGTGCTGTCTGTCCTGCGGGAAGAAGCCGCACAATTGAAGGATCTGGGGAGGACTCATCTTGGAGAGGACCGAGCGAAAGGCTGGTATCTCAAGAGGAGCCTGGTGACTCAATTGGAGGATGCACCCTAACCAATCTACCTCACATATAAAAATACATAACAGATTACTTAACATACCATTCACAAATCACAATATACATAACACATTCCTAGAGTATATAAATCATGCAATATTCCAGTCCTCCCAGAAGTGAACATACAATTCTAAGGTTACCCTTTCCATCTACTCTATTTTTGAGGGCATGAGGGGATATACTACCACCAGGAGTAACAAAAAAAACACACCATAACCCCAATCATTTTAACAATATACAGTGGAACCTCGGATTGCGAGCATAATCCGTTCCAGGAGAATGCTCGTAATCCAAAGTACTCACATATCAAAGAGATTTTCCCCATAGAAGTCAATGGAAACAAAAATAACTTGTTCCGCATTGACTTCAATGGTATGTAATACCGCATGTGGCCAGAGGTGGGGGGTGTCGGAGAGCCTCGGAAACACACCGAAAGGCCCAAGGACAGCTCAGCTGACCTCGGAAAGGCTTGGGAACTGAGTTTTTCCAAGTCTTTCCGACCATTTCCGCTCGGCTCTGGCGCCCCCTCACCTCAGGCCAAAAGCGGTACTACACATCGCTGTGGCTTGAATCCTGCTCCTTTTTTGAGACAACACTCGCAAACCGAGTCTGTATTTTTAAAAATACAGTGCTCGTATTGCGAAACGCTCGTTAACTGGGTTACTCGCAATCCGAGGTTCCACTGTAAGCCTAAAGTGTTATAAATAGTTTAATTAAGGGGTGGGTCTACAGATGGCTGCAAAAAGGCCCCCCGTCCTAGTTCCACCCTAAATCCATGCACCCTTTTTTGCCCCTCTTTCCTTCCCCAATTCTTTTTATTTATAACCCCCTCCCTCCCCCCCTTTAGACTCCACTCTCTCGGTGCAGTGTCAAAAAATAAAATAAAATAAAATAATGGGGTTTTACTCATTAAGCGGGATTACAAACACTGTAGCTGCTGACTTTTAATAAGGACATTTACCTGTCCTACTCGCCCGTGATGTCGGCCCCCCAAGGCCGATCCCTCGATCCTGGCAGCTCCCGGTGCCGCCATCCTCACTAAGGGGAACAGGCAGTGAAGCCGTGCTGCTTCACTGCCTGTTTCCTACTGCGGATGCGCGAGTCTCGCAGTGTTTTCTGAATGGGCGGCTGCTCTCTGGGATACACACAGTTCCCAGAAGGCAGCACGCCCCATTCACCAGAAGACACCACGAGTAGGACGGAGGAAGAAGACCTGCCGAGGATAAGGAAGAGGCAGATTAGGAACATCCACATAGCAACCGCCTTTTCTGGTGAGTACATTTTTATTTTATTTTTTTGCAGTATTTTTGTGTATTTTTTTTTTTTTTTTTAGGGTGGAACTCCGCTTTAAGAGGTAAGATAAGTGAAGTCTTCAGACCAGGAAAGGATGAACCTGTCTGGAAGGCAATGCAAATGAGCTAGGTGCAAGTAAATTTTGGAAAGAGGTACCACACAGGTCTCTGTGGCGCAATCGGTTAGCGCCCGTGATGTCGGCCCCCCAAGGCCGATCCCTCGATCCTGGCAGCTCCCGGTGCCGCCATCCTCACTAAGGGGAACAGGCAGTGAAGCCGTGCTGCTTCACTGCCTGTTTCCTACTGCGGATGCGCGAGTCTCGCAGTGTTTTCTGAATGGGCGGCTGCTCTCTGGGATACACACAGTTCCCAGAAGGCAGCACGCCCCATTCACCAGAAGACACCACGAGTAGGACGGAGGAAGAAGACCTGCCGAGGATAAGGAAGAGGCAGATTAGGAACATCCACATAGCAACCGCCTTTTCTGGTGAGTACATTTTTATTTTATTTTTTTGCAGTATTTTTGTGTATTTTTTTTTTTTTTTTTAGGGTGGAACTCCGCTTTAAGAGGTAAGATAAGTGAAGTCTTCAGACCAGGAAAGGATGAACCTGTCTGGAAGGCAATGCAAATGAGCTAGGTGCAAGTAAATTTTGGAAAGAGGTACCACACAGGTCTCTGTGGCGCAATCGGTTAGCGCCCGTGATGTCGGCCCCCCAAGGCCGATCCCTCGATCCTGGCAGCTCCCGGTGCCGCCATCCTCACTAAGGGGAACAGGCAGTGAAGCCGTGCTGCTTCACTGCCTGTTTCCTACTGCGGATGCGCGAGTCTCGCAGTGTTTTCTGAATGGGCGGCTGCTCTCTGGGATACACACAGTTCCCAGAAGGCAGCACGCCCCATTCACCAGAAGACACCACGAGTAGGACGGAGGAAGAAGACCTGCCGAGGATAAGGAAGAGGCAGATTAGGAACATCCACATAGCAACCGCCTTTTCTGGTGAGTACATTTTTATTTTATTTTTTTGCAGTATTTTTGTGTATTTTTTTTTTTTTTTTAGGGTGGAACTCCGCTTTAAGAGGTAAGATAAGTGAAGTCTTCAGACCAGGAAAGGATGAACCTGTCTGGAAGGCAATGCAAATGAGCTCGGTGCAAGTAAATTTTGGAAAGAGGTACCACACAGGTCTCTGTGGCGCAATCGGTTAGTGCGTTCGGCTGTTAACCGAAAGGTTGGTGGTTCAAGCCCACCCAGGGACGCAGTGGTTTTTCTTCTGCTGCAGCAACAAACCTTTGACCAGCCTTGTGTTCTTCAACCTAATTTTTCTGTACTCCAGGCCAATGAAAAATTTCAACAAATTAAATAAATAACTTAGAACTCTACGTTTCTGTCAGAATAACATACAAGCTGATGAGACAAATGAAATGTCATGTAATACATTATGAGTCATGTTTTCTGCTTATGTGCTGCCATGTATTTGGCTGCATATTTGAAGACAAAATACATGGACAAGAAAACATCCATTGTTTTAATACAGTGCCTTAAAAAAGTATTCATACCCCAAGCTGCAAGTCTTTTTGGGGATGTCTCTACCAGCTTTGCACATCTAGAGAGTGACATTTTAGCCCATTATTCTTTGCAAAATAGATCAAGCTCTGTCAGATTGGATGGAGAGCGTCTGTGAACAGCAATTTTCAAGTCCTGCCACAGATTCTCCATTGGATTTAGGTCTGGACTTTAAATGGGCCATTCTAACACATGAATATGCTTTGATCTAAACCATTCCATTGTAGCTCTGGCTGTATGTTTAGGGTCGTTGTCCTGCTGGAAGGTGAACCTCCGCCCCAGTCTCATGTCTTTTGCAGACTCTATCAGGTTTTCTTCTAAGATTGCCCTGTATTTGGCTCCATCCATCTCCCCATCAACTCTGACCAGATTCCCTGTCCCTGCTGAAGAAAAGCATCCCCACAACATGATGCTGCCACCACCATGTTTCACGGTGGGGATGGTGTGTTCTGGGTGATGTGCAGTGTTAGTTACTCTTTCGTCCATGGACCGACACAGCTTCTCTATTGACAAAGCGGGTATTATCCGTTAATTAGGAGTGACTAGGCAGAAAAACTTGTAAAAAGTGTTGCATCACACCTTCTACAGTACCGCCCAGGGGGCGGACCCTCTGGGTTTACCCTCTCAGTCTGCATCTTCTCAGATCAGTTTTTTTCTGTCTAGCAAGGAGTAGGACATGGCTCCCTTCGGGCCCATTGGTCCGGGGAAAAAAGATATATATATTCCTGCGATCTTTGATCAACTGCCGACTGGGTGACAGGCTGGATCCTCGATCCTTGTAGTCTCCCCAGTTTCGGCCATCGAGCGTGTGCCGACCCTAGCTACGCGCTGGGTTTTCCACGACATGCCCGTCGCTCCATGGGTGGCCGGTGAGCTTACGCTCCAGGGCCTGCATCGGACTGCTCAGCTTCGGCTGACCTTACGGCCGAGTCGCAGCAGCCTGGCCGGTGAGCTTACGCTCCAAGGCTTGCATCGGACCGCTCAGCTTCGGCTGACCTTACGGCCGAGTCGCAGCAGCCTGTCTGGTGAGCGTCATGCTCCAGGGCATACATATGATCGTCCCTTCTGGGTCCAATCACAGCATGCCTGGCCAACAGTCACCTTCCGTGCGCGGACGATGATCTGTTTGGAATGTCTTCCAGCAGAATACATGCAGGATAGGTAAGTAAAACTCCCCTGCCTCGGCTGGGTGATTTAGCTGGACATTCCTGGAGAGATCAAGTAAGTGGTTGTGGCCCCTTTCTTCCCTCTCTCCCTGCCTTTCCCTCCTCCCTGGGCTTCTAGCTAAAGGTTGCTGGGTGCTGGGGGTCACCTAGGGGGTCCCACTGGAGCGGGGCTGGCTGTAACTAACATTTAAAAGAAATGTCATTTTTTTTCTTACCTGTGTTTGTGTCCTTCCTCCTCCATGCTGTCGGCGGCCATTTTGAGGTGGTCCATGCTAAGTTTGGCCTCTTGTGACTGCCCGGCGGCCATCTTCCTGTGGTTCGGCCACACCCACTGGCCCCTATCAGCTGATCGGTGGCCATGTTTGTCCACCCTGTATGCAGATATTGCCGTTCGGCGGCCATCTTTTTGTGGGCTATGGCTGCTTGACCTCTATCTTCTGTCGGCGGCCATTTTCTTAGAGCCCACATTATCTTCCATACAGACGTTTTTGGCAACCATTTTTCGAGAGCCTCCGGCCTCTAGGGTGCATTACACTGGCGCGAAAATTCACACAGGAAGTGCTGATAAAAGAAGCAGACTGACACAGCAGCAGAGGGACAGCATCACAGGCGCAGCATAGCAGTACCTATCCAGGGTGGTGAGTCCTCTGGGTGACCCGGCCTCTCTGCAGCACAGGAGGGTGGCCTATTGATATCTTGCCTGGAGCCCTGTGAGTGTCAGCGTGTGGTCAGCATGGCATCTGAGCCAGATGTCTTCTCCCCTGAAACACCAGATTTAGCAGCTGGTGCCCCTGAGGTGTCTGAACGCTATGACTGCAATCCTAGAGGCGTTTGCTGCCAGGGTGGAAGCAGCACACGGGAATACAGGGGGTAGTAAATGCCCCATCCCCTGCAAGCTTCTGGGGATAATTCTGGTGCAGAACCAGGTCCAGCTACGGCTCGGGGCCCAGATTCTGACGCATCAGAGACTGCAGACCGTGACCGGACAGTGAGAATGACTCAAAGTCCAGGTCAGTACGCGAGACGGCTTTGGTATCTGACCTTATTACTGCAGTGCGGGATATGCTAAAATTGGAAAATACTGCAGAAGCAGCAGAGACTCTGGTCCACTTGGGTTTCATAGACCTGCCCGCACTGCTAAGGTGTTCCCTTGTGTGTCTTTTGATAAACTCTTATACAAGGAATGGGAGAACCCACTGAGGGTCTTTACAGCCCCAAAGAGGTTTGCGGTACGGTACCCCTTTTGAGGAGAGTTTTCTGAAGAAATGGACCTCTCCCCCCCTATAGTGGACCCTCCGGTGTCCAGACTTAATAGAGCCACCACAATTCCTGTAGAAGGGGCTCCTGTTTTCAAGGACCCTGTGGATAAGAAGGCTGAAGCACTCACTTGCTACCTATACTCAGTGGTAGGCTCGGCAGTACGCCCGGCATTGCCGGGGGCCCTAGTGTCTCACACACTTACTGAATGGGCAAGATTGCTACTCCAGGGGTTAAGGAGCGAGATGCTCCTCCTGATGAGATAACATTGGCCGACCTGTTGGTCCAGGGCCTTAGGTTTGTCTGCGAGTCAGACATGAATACTATTCCCCTGCTGTCTAAAACTTCGGTTTATGCAGTAGCAATACGCCGCCTGATCTGGCTAAAAGGCTGGTCTGCGGACCAGACTTCCAAGAAAGCCCTGTTGGATCTGCCTTTTAAGGGCGACAGACTTTTTGGGGCTTCTCTGGATGACATCATCAAGGATGCCACAGGAAGTAAAAGCACTTTGCTTCCCCAAATTAGCAAGGATAAGGGGCCACGCCAAGGGCAAGGGCCCTCCTTTACTGCACACAAGTGTTTTTTTCGTCCCCCTAGGGCGACAGGGAAAAGACCCCAGGCCGATAAAGCGCCTGCCCAAGGACAAAAGCGTCCCTGGTCCCGCATACCCAATAAGCCTGCGGACAAATTTGCGTCCGCATGAAGGTCCACCCCCACCCAGCTCTCGGGTGGGGAGACGTCTTCGCAAATTTGCGACTCAGTGGACAGCACTAATCTCCGACAGGTGGGTTTGCGAAGTAATCTCCTCAGGCTACAAGATAGAGTTTCTCTCTTGTCCACCGGACAGATTCAACACCTCCAATCTCCAGCTACTACCGACCCGTCGGGAGGCCCTGTATGGGGCGGTCCAGGGTCTACTGGAACACGGGGTAGTTATTCCAGTTCCAGAACTGGAACGGGGTTTTTACTCAAATCTGTTCATTGTGCCGAAGAAGGAGGGGGTTCGTCCAAGCTTGGATCTCAGAGCCCTCAATTGCTTTGTGAAGGTACAAAGTTTTCGGATGGAGTCTGTTCGATCTGTAGTCACGGCTCTCCATCCGGGGGACTTTCTGGCCTCCTTGGACATCAAGGACGCATACCTGCATGTCCCCATATACTCCAGACACCAGAGGTTTCTGCGATTTGCTATCGGGAAGGACCACTACCAGTTTGTGGCCCTCCCGTTGGGCCTTGCCTCAGCACCCAGGACGTTCACCAAGGTGCTCGCTCCGATTCTGGCACTTCTAAGACAGCGGGGTATCGCTATCACAGGCTACTTATACGACCTTCTGCTGAAGGCCCCTTCAAGCTCAGAATTAGAGGTAAGCGTGTCCATTACCTGTCAGACTCTTCGAGACTGTGGTTGGATACTAAGCACGCAAAAGTCAGTATTGGTGCCCACTCAACGCCTAGGGTACCTGGGGTTGATTCTGGATTCTTCAGAGGCAAAGGTATTCCTCCCTGTGGAGAAGTTGCAGACCCTCCGGGCTGCAGTACGGCAGCTGACTTCCAGGAATTGGTCGTCACTCCGTTTTTTGCATGCGAGTGTTGGGCCTCAGGGTAGCCTCCTTCGAGGCGGTTCCATATGCTCAATACCACACTCGAGTGTTACAGAAGGAAGTTCTGTCCAGATGGAACAGATGTCCATCATCTCTGGATTATCAAATCCGAGTGAGCCACATAGTCAGGAGATCCCTGGTATGGTGGCTGACAGCACCGGCTCTAATGGCCGGGAAGTCATTTCTTCCGGTTTACTGGATAGTGATCACGATGGACGCCAGCCTTACAGGTTGGGGGGGAGTCTGGGGTGTTCAGTCGGCGCAAGGTCGCTGGACCCCAGAGGAAGCCCTCCTGCCGATCAATGTCCTGGTAATCCGGGCGATCAGGCTGTGCCTCTTCAAATGGTCTCAGAGGCTGCAAGGGCGTCCAGTCAGGATCCAGTCAGACAACGCCACAGCAGTGGCATATGTCAATCATCAAGGAGGAACAAGAAGCTCAGCTGCAACATCGGAGATCGCTCGCATCCTGAAGTGGGCAGAGAGGAGCGTACCGGCACTGTCGGCCGTGTACATTCCGGGTGTGAAAAACTGGCAGGCGGACTACCTGAGCCGCCAGATGCTGGACCAGGGAGAAGGGTCCTTACACCCGGAGGTGTTCCAACTCCTCTGCCAAAGATGGGGCACACCAGACGTAGATCTTCTGGCTTCCCGACTCAATCGGAAGGTATTGAGATTTGTGGCCCGGTCAAGAGACCCATGGGCAGACGCAACGGACGCGTTGGTAGCATCGTGGGGTCAGTATCGGCTAATCTATGCCTTCCCTCCCTTAAGGCTTCTTCCTCTTCTGCTCCGCAGAGTGGAGGCAGAGGGAATTCCAATGATCCTAATCGCTCCAGATTGGCCTCAGCATCCTTGGTACGCCGATCTAGTACGTCTGGTAGCAGACGTCCCCTGGCGCCTACCACTACGGAAGGACCTGCTATCGCAAGGTCCCATATTCCATCCTGCTTTACAGTCATTGGCTTTAACGGCATGGCTGTTGAGAACCAGGTACTGAGAGACCGGGGCCTGTCAGACTCAGTAATCTCTACTATGAGAAGTGCTCGAAAACCGTCCTCTAGGAAGGTCTATCACCGCACTTGGAGGGCCTACATCTCCATGTGTGAGGAAATGAAATGGCATCCGCGTACCTATTTGGTTTCCAGAATCCTGCTGTTTTTACAGCATGGGGTGGACCAAGGGCTTGCCCTAAGTACGATTTAAGGGACAGATATCTGCCCTGGCTGTCTTTTTTCAGCGACCCCTGGCGACTCACTCTCTCGTGAGTACATTTGTGCAGGGGGTCCGACATGTGGCCCCTCCGGTCCGTCCCCCGTTACCTCCGTGGGACTTGAACCCCGTCCTCTCGGTGCTTCAGAAGGCACCGTTTGAGAATATTAGAGATATTCCCCTGTTGACACTTTCTCAGAAAGTGGTCTTTTTGGTGGCTGTTACGTCAGTTAGACGAGTCTCTGAGCTGGCAGCCTTGTCCTGCAAGGCTCCCTATTTGATTTTCCACAAGGATAAGGTGGTGCTGCGGCCGCAGCCTTCCTTTCTTCCGAAAGTCGTTTCGGCTTTTCATCTCAACGAAGACATTGTACTTCCATCCTTGTGTCCTCAGCCGTCGAATCCTAAGGAGTCGGCGTTGCATTCCTTGGACGTTGTCCGAGCTTTGAGAGTATACCTATCTGCTACTTCCCTGTTTCGGAAGTCAGACTCACTGTTTGTTTCGGTGGCTGGTCCCAAGAAGGGCCAAGCAGTCTCATCGGCCACCATCTCTAGGTGGATCCGACAGATAGTAATCCAGGCTTACACCTTAAAGGGTCAAGCGCCCCCCTTCCCGGTCACGGCGCATTCGACCAGGGCAATAGGTGCCTCTTGGGCTTTCCGACATCAAGCGTCTGTTTCCCAATTATGTAAAGCGGCGACTTGGTCGTCCGCACACACTTTCACAAAATTCTACAAAATTGATGTAGGTGCATCTTCGGATGCCTCTTTTGGCCGCAAGGTTTTGCAAGCGGCTGTTTAGAGTTGCAGCTCCTCTGTTGGAGGAGTGCTGTTTTGTGTTTGGGGTGAAGTTTATTTTTATGCTGTTACCACCCCTCGTTTTTTCTCTGACACTGCTTTGGGACGTCCCACTTTGTCAATAGAGAAGCTGTGTCGGTCCATGGACGAAAGAGTAAATAGGATTTTTTACTCACCGTAAAATCCTTTTCTCTGAGTCCATGGACTGACACAGCACCCACCCCTCCTTTTAAGTTTGTACTGCTTTTTGACGAACTGATCTGAGAAGATGCAGACTGAGAGGGTATACCCAGAGGGTCCGCCCCCTGGGCGGTACTGTAGAAGGTGTGATGCAACACTTTTTACAAGTTTTTCTGCCTAGTCACTCCTAATTAACGGATAATACCCGCTTTGTCAATAGAGAAGCTGTGTCGGTCCATGGACTCAGAGAAAAGGATTTTACGGTGAGTAAAAAATCCTATTTTTTCAACACAGACCAAAAAGCAAAATTTTGGTCTCCCTTCTTCCACATGCTTGCTGTGTTCCCCACATGGCTTCTCGCAAACTGCAAACGGGACTTCTTATGGCTTTCTTTCAACAATGGCTTTCTTTTTCTCACTCTTATTACTCTCATAAGTAATACAGGGCGTTTTTACAGCTGCTTTTTTTAGAGCTTAAAAACGCCTGTCCATGTTTTGTAAACATTTTTTGACCTTTTAAAAAAAAAAAAAAAAAAAAAATCCCGGACCTCAAAAACGCAAATCGCGGCGTTTTTGCGGCGTTTTTTGCGCGTTTATGCGCGTTTAATAGCGTCAGGCGTTTTTGCAGCTCGAACCTGGAGCTCCAGAACGCACTGGAATTGGGTTTTTTTTGCAGCTGGAAAACGCCTATGCCACTTGGAGCTCATAAAAGCTCTAGTGTGCATGACACAATAGAATAACATGGATGGGCGTTTTGAAGCTGTAAAAAAAAACGTCTAAAGCTGCTGTTAGCAGCTGCAAAAACGCCCTGTGTGCATGGGGCCTAATAGTTGTCCTGTGGACAGATTCTCCCACCTGAGCTGTGGATCTCTGCAGCTCCTCCAGAGTTACCATGGGCCTCTTGGCTGCTTCTCTGATGAATGCTCTCCTTGCCCGGTCTGTCAGTTTAGGTGGACGGCCATGTCTTGGTAGGTTTGCAGTTGTGCCATACTCTTTCCATTTTCAGATGATGGATTGAGCAGAGCTCCGGGAGATGTTCAAAGGTTGGGATATTTTTTATAACCTAACCCTGCTTTAAAGTGGTTGTAAACACGGTAACACCACTTTTACCTACACGTAAGGCTTACTTGTAGGTACCTTGAATACCTCCTAAACTTGCACAGTTTAGGAGCAATTCAGTATAGGCGCTGCTGCCGATGTCATCGTCGAATGCGCACTGAAGAAATGGGCCGCTGGTGCTGTTTCTTCAGGACTCGTGCTGCGACTGGCGGCTCCTGTCAATCGCAGCTCTGGCCAATCACAGCGTCAGAGCCGTGAACCCAGAAATAACTCCAGTGGAAGATGTCTGCCGTGTACTCAGAGTGCCGACGCCGATCCAGGGCATCATTCTGAGGTAAGTATTTCATAATGAGCCTTTGTCTTGCGGGTTTTTTTTATTTTCTCTGAGGTTTACAACCTCTTTAAACTTCTCCACAACTTCATCCTTGACCTGTCTGGTGTGTTCCTTGGCCTTTATGATGCTATTTGTTCACTAAGTTTCTCTAACAAACCTCTGAGGGCTTCACAGAACAGCTGTATTTGTACTGAGATTAAATTACACACAGGTGGACTTTATTTACCAGTTAGGTGACTTCTGAAGGCAATTGGTCCCACTAGATTTTAGTTAGGGGTATCAGAGTAAAGGGGGCTGAATATAAATCCACACCACACTTTTCAGATATTTATTTGTAAAAAAAAATTGAAAACCGTTTATCATTTATGTGCCACTTTGTGTTGTTCTATCACATAAAATCCTAATAAAATACATTTATGTTTTTAGTTATAACATGACAAAATTTCGAAAATTTTAAGGGGTAGGAATACATTTTTAAGGCACTGCAGATACATATATACAATGTAGTGCAGCGCTATATGTACTTTTCTCACAGTGTATGTAAAATAATTACATTAATATGTAAATTCAACAGTGCAAAATTATTATCAAAGTGCTTGAAATAGTGCTACAGTGCAAACAAATTCATATAATAAATAAAGTGCCAAAATGGCAAAGTATCCCATGAATATAAATATAAAAAATTTATATAATCAAGTATCCAAATAAGGATGCTTCCAACATAATTATCACTAAAAGTGCTTCAAAAGGCCCATACACACAATCTAACTTTCCAACAACAATGGTCCGACGGACGTGTTTTTATCGGACAATCCAACCATCTGTATGCTCGATCGGACAATTGTTGTCGGTTTTTCAACGGACAAATGTTCGCTGTGCATGCTCTCAAACTTTCCGACAACAAATGTGTTACGTCGGATCATCCAATCGTGTGTACACAAGTCCATCAGACTAAAATCCAAAGTACAAACACGCATGCTCCGAACCAATGATAAACATCAGACAACAATAGCAGAAGTTGCCCAAAGGGTGGCGGTAAAGAGCTGAAAAACCATGTGATTTGGTGAATGTTGGCTGAAAATGTTCTGCCGTGTGTATGCAGAACAAGTTCACGGTCGACGCCCCTTCAGACCAAAATCCACGGAAAAGTCTGATGGAAGTCCGATCGTGTGTACGAGGCTTTAGTGCAGTGATGATGCCCCGAGTGTATCCACAAATGCACTAATTCCACCACCACCACAATGCAATCACCAGAGCAAGTAAGGAAAATCAGCCTGATATCCCATCACATGAGACTTCCTTCCTGATCCCCACAATAGATTTCTCAATAGCGATCAGACGCGCACCAGCAGCTCCTCCTGTACAGGGACTAGCTCACTATACGGAGCCCCAAAATTTGTATAATAGTGTAGTATTTTTATTATTATTAAAAGCATACAGCATAAAAAGTTTTTCACGTAGATAAAGCAATAACAAAGTGGCTCAACATACCAAAAATGCTTAAATAGAACATACTAAAACGGCCGCCGAAAATACCAAAATGGTCCCCACTTTATTAGAACTTACTTAGTAAGCATGAGACGAGTGCATTTGGCAAAATTCATTTTGCCATGAAAGTACTAATTTTGCCTTCGTTGATTAGTTTCTATATTCCCCCCTCCTGAAAGTGATACAGAAAATCAACAGCCTCTGCCCAGGGTGAATGGTATTGAAAGTTTATTTAAAAAAGAAGAGTTACAAAGAAAAAGTAAAATTGAGAACGTATAGTTACATAGTTACATAATTACATAAGATGCGAAGTTGAAAAAAGATATCCCTGTATGTTGTGGTCGTTCAGGTGCTTATCTAATAGTTTTTTTTAATTTATCAATGCCCCCCGCTGAGACCCGCCTGTGGAAGGGAATTCCACAATCTTACCGCTCTTACAGTAAAGAACCCTCTACGTAGTATAAGGTTAAACCTCTTTTCTTCTAATTTTAGTGAATGGCCACGTGTCTTATTAAATTCCCTTTCGTGGAAAAGTTTTATCCCTATTGTGGACACACTCCTAAACCTTGTGGACAGCCTTCCCAGAAAAGTTGAAGCTGTTATAGCTGCAAAGGGTGGGCCAACTCAATATTGAACCCTATGGACTAATGCCGGGTACACACGATCGGAATGTCCGACAACAAATATATTCGATTTGAGCATTTGGTCGGATATTCCGACCGTGTGTAGGCTCCATCGGACATTTGCTGTCTAAATTTCCGACAAAAAATGTTTGAGAGCAGGTTCTCTATTTTCCGACAACAAAAGTTATTTTCGGAAATTCTGATCGCGTGTAGCCATTTCGGACACACAAAAGTGCTGCGCATGCTCGGAACCAATTCGATGCATGCTCGGAATCATTGTACTTAATTTTTCTTGGCTCGTCGTAGTGTTGTACGTCTCCGCGTTCTTGACCATCGGAATTTCCAAGCAACATTTGTGCGACCGTGTGTATGCAAAACAAGTTTGACCGAAAATCAGACGGAAAAAAAAAACATGGTTTAGTTGTCGGAAATTCCGATCGTGTGTACGTGGCATTAGACTGGGATATGTCGCTTTGCCTACACCGGCTGCCCATCCACAGTACATTGCGGGCGGGAAGTGGTTAACCAGAATCTGTGTGCATGCACGTGGTCGGTTTGGCACGTGCCTGTGCATTTTCCCTCAAATCCACTAATAAATCTACGCTCGCAAATATAAGCATGAGTGCATCTGTTTTTATGAGTATGAGCATGCAGTGATGGGTGAAGATTGATACACAAGTGGTTAAAAAGCTAATACACAAACATAAATACTAATAAACTTATATTTGTAGCGGGACCCCCAAAAATGGGGTCGCTATGCTGTAAATTTAGGGGCAGTCTGGGCAATAGTATGGCTCAGATTCTACAATTCTGTTTAATATGGACTCTGCTCTGCCAAGTTGTTGCCTGGTGTATAGTTCCCCTGGGCCTGTGGTGGCGCTGTTGCCCAGGTCTCGGGTTGAACCACGGGTGGCGTTGTGGTGTGATTGAGTGTCCTCTCTCGGCTGCCGTGCGGTGGGTGGGTTCGGCCTGCTGTGCATGCTGGGAGAGGGTACAAAAAGGGCAGACGCCATGTTCTAGGAGGAGTGTGCCCCATTGGGGTGGTGTGCCAGGGGGATTCCAGGGAGGACCCCTGGTGGTGAAGTCGCGCCCGTTGGCCTTGCTGGCCTGGGGTGCGTGAATTGGCCGAGGAGTCTCGGGCACCTTTAGCCCGAGGCTACAGAGTTCCAGGTAGGCCCAGTACCTTCAACTGGGTCTACAACCAACTCACTGGAGTCCCAGGGAACCCGTGTGAGGGTGGCCCGCTCTGAAGGAGAGGAAACCAGGGGAGGACCTGTCCGATGGATCAGTGAAGGAATTCATGGTGAAGGAGAAGCCTGGTTGCCTATCAGAGGGAAGGATTCGTGAGTTGCAGTATAGCTCCTGTAGTGTGTTTCATTGGCACCTATGGTCTTTATTAATCTATGGGAGTTTCAAAGTTCTAATTCAGTAACTAAAGGATTCTGTGGCAGAGGATCTCTTAGACTTGTCCGTGAAGGGGACTAAATTAAAGAAACTGTTTGTGTTTCACTCCAGCTGCTAGAACTGTGAGAGGGATCTATCCGGGTGAGCAATTCATACTCAGGCTTGAGTGAAGAATAGGGTAACTGGGTCCCTACCTGCTTTTGTTACTATCTTCAACCTATTCCCAAATCAATTTCAAGCAAGATAAAATAAACTCGACTGTTTGGAGTTTAAACACTGTCTGGACATTGGCCTTCTTTCGGGGAAAAGAACAGACTTGTCCCTACATTCTGGGGACGAGAACCAATGGACGGGAGGTAACTCGCTGCAGGACCCAAAATTGTAAGAACACCGTTCAATCTCTTATACCAGGAGGATAGGGGCATGTGGCATGGTGTGCCTTTATCCCTGCAGAGTGAAGGTAGGCAGGAGAAAAGGGTCCGTGTGCTACATATTTATAAACAATTAAAAAAAGTTTTATTGTCAGGGGTTCATCGTATTGCCTTTGCCACATAAAAATGTAGACAAGAGAGAACTAATCAGAAAATTAGAAATCAGGACTCACAGGAACATCAATATGGTATGCAAAATTTCTTAGACTCAACTGCACAAACAAGGATCCCTGGTGGTCTAGTGGTTAGGATTCGGCGCTCTCACCGCCGCGGCCCGGGTTCGATTCCCGGTCAGGGAAACAAGAATTTTGATTTATTTTTTTCTATTTAAAAACTTTTAGCCTGGAATTCTGTTTAATTCTTATTCAGACATTATTAAGTACTCACTGTAATTAAAAAAATAAATAAATTCAGCACTATTTATAATGTGTAAAGCAGAATTAGTATAAAATATTAACCATTTTCTCTCATACTTTTCCCCTCTTCTTTTTATTTTTTACCTCCTATAGGGATTTCTGGTGATGTTCTGAGGGAGACTAGGGATGAGCTTCGAGTTCAAGTCAAACTCATGTTCGACTCGAACATTGCCTGTTCGCCGAACAGCGAACAATTTGGGGTGTTCGCGGCAAATTCGAAAAGCTGCGGGACACCATGTAAATGTCTATGGGAGAAATCTAAAGTGCTAATTTTAAAGGCTTATATGCAAGTTATTGTCATAAAAAGTGTTTAGGGACCCGGGTCCTGCCCCAGGGGACATGTATCAATGCAAAAAATAGTTTTAAAAACTGCAGTTTTTTCGGGAGCAGTGATTTTAATAATGCTTAAAGTGAAACAATAAAGGTGAAATATTCCTTTAAATTTCGTACTGGGGGGGGGGGGAGGGGATTGTATAGTATGCCTGTAAAGTAGCGCTTGTTTCCCATGCTTAGAACTGTCCCTGCACAAAATGTAATTTCTGAAGGAAAAAAAGTCATTTAAAAGTACTCGCGGCTATAATGAGTTGTCGGCTCCCGGCAATACAGGGAAAAGTAATTGAAAGTCATTGATAAAAAATAAAAAAAATGCGTGGGGGTCCCCCCAAATTCAATTACCAGGCCCTTCAGGTCTGGTATGGATTTTAAGGGGAACTCTGTACCAAATTTAAAAAAATAAAATGGCGTAGACTTCTTATGTAGCTGAGGACGTGATCCCGTCCCCCTCTGACGCAAGGGGAAAAACTGGCTTTCCCAGTGACGTGCGAGTGACCCTGCCCATCTCTGATGTAACGCAGGTTTCCCGTTGCATCAGAGGAAAAAACGGGTGGCCCCGTCCTCAGCTACATAAGGCCTGTCAGGCTGCCGCAACGTCATTCCCGGGGTGTCTCCAGTGGAGACAAGATCGTGTTCTGTTCCTCGCTGGACATCATTGCTGGAGCCTGCAGATCATCCGTCGCTGGATACCGACATCACTGGAGTGGAGATCGAGAGTGGATTACCACCGCTGGAATCTTTTTTTTTTTTTTTAATAAAAGGACTTATCCCAACTGTGTCTGTGTTTTTTACAATTTTTTACACTTTCTTTGTGAAATGGTAGGGGTACGGTGTACCCCTTACCAATTCACATAGGGGTGCCAGGATCTGGGGCTCCAGTTTGTTAAAGGGGTCTTCCAGATTCTCATAAGCCCCCTGCCTGCAGACCCCCACAACCACCGGGCAAGGGTTGTGGGGATGAGGCCCTTGTCCCCATCAACATGGGGACATGGTGCTTTGGGGTCCAGACCCCAAAGCATCCTCCCCATGTTGAGGGCATGTGGCCTGGTACTGTTCAGGAGGGGGGGCGCTCTCTCGTCCCCCCCCCTCTTTTCCTGCGGCCTGGCAGGTTGCGTGCTCGGATAAGGGTCTGGTATGGATTTTTGGGGGAACTCCACGCCATTTTTTTTTTAAATTTGGTGCAGAATTCCCCTTAATATACAGGTCCTCCTCAAAAAATTAGCATATTGTGATAAAGTTCATTATTTTCTGTAATGTACTGATAAACATTAGACTTTCATATATTTTAGATTCATTACACACAACTGAAGTAGTTCAAGCCTTTTCTTGTTTTAAGATTGATGATTTTGGCATACAGCTCATGACAACCCAAAAATCCTATCTCAAAAAATTTGCATATTTCATCCGACCAATAAAAGAAAAGTGTTTTTAATACAAAAAAAGTCAACCTTCAAATAATTATGTTCAGTTATGCACTCAATACTTGGTCGGGAATCCTTTTGCAGAAATGACTGCTTCAATGCGGCGTGGCATGGAGGCAACCAGCCTGTGGCACTGCTGAGGTGTTATGGAGGCCCAGGATGCTTCGATAGCGGCCTTAAGCTCATCCAGAGTGTTGGGTCTTGCGTCTCTCAACTTTCTCTTCCCAATATCCCACAGATTCTCTATGGGGTTCAGGTCAGGAGAGTTGGCAGGCCAATTGAGCACAGTAATACCATGGTCAGTAAACCATTTACCAGTGGTTTTGGCACTGTGAGCAGGTGCCAGGTCGTGCTGAAAAATGAAATCTTCATCTCCATAAAGCTTTTCAGCAGATGGAAGCATGAAGTGCTCCAAAATCTCCTGATAGCTAGCTGCATTGACCCTGCCCTTGATAAAACACAGTGGACCAACACCAGCAGCTGACATGGCACCCCAGACCATCACTGACTGTGGGTACTTGACACTGGACTTCAGGCATTTTGGCATTTCCCTCTCCCCAGTCTTCCTCCAGACTCTGGCACCTTGATTTCCGAATGACATGCAAAATTTGCTTTCATCCGAAAAAAGTACTTTGGACCACTGAGCAACAGTCCAGTGCTGCTTCGCTGTAGCCCAAGTCAGGCGCTTCTGCCGCTGTTTCTGGTTCAAAAGTGGCTTGACCTGGGGAATGCGGCACCTGTAGCCCATTTCCTGCACACGCCTGTTCACGGTGGCTCTGGATGTTTCTACTCCAGACTCAGTCCACTGCTTCCGCAGGTCCTCCAAGGTCTGGAATCGGTCCTTCTCCACAATCTTCTTCAGGGTCCGGTCACCTCTTCTCGTTGTGCAGCGTTTTCTGCCACACTTTTTCCTTCCCACAGACTTCCCACTGAGGTGCCTTGATACAGCACTCTGGGAACAGCCTATTCGTTCAGAAATTTCTTTCTGTGTCTTACCCTCTTGCTTGAGGGTGTCAATGATGGCCTTCTGGACAGCAGTCAGGTCGGCAGTCTTACCCATGATTGCGGTTTTGAGTAATGAACCAGGCTGGGATTTTTTAAAAGCCTCAGGAATCTTTTGCAGGTGTTTAGAGTTAATTAGTTGATTCAGATGATTCAGATGATTAGGTTAATAGCTCGTTTAGAGAACCTTTTCATGATATGCTAATTTTTTGAGATAGGATTTTTGGGTTGTCATGAGCTGTATGCCAAAATCATCAATATTAAAACAAGAAAAGGCTTGAACTACTTCAGTTGTGTGTAATGAATCTAAAATATATGAAAGTCTAATGTTTATCAGTACATTACAGAAAATAATGAACTTTATCACAATATGCTAATTTTTGGAGAAGGACCTGTACATACCAGACCTGAAGGGCCTGGTAATTGAATTTGGGGGGACCCCCACGCATTTTTATTTTATTTTTTTTATTTTATCAATGACTTTTCTCTGTATTGCCGGGAGCCGACAATTCATTATAGCCGCGAGTGCTTTTAAATTACTTTTTTTTCCCTTCAGAAATGACATTTAGTGCAGGGACAGTTCTAAGCACGGGAAACAAGCGCTACTTTACAGGCATACTATACACACCCCCCAGGTACGAAATTTAAAGGAATATTGCACTTTTATTGTTTCATAGACTTTAACGGTGTTCGGATGTTCGAACAAATTTATTGCATGTTCTGATGCGAACCGAACTGGGGGGTGTTCGGCTCATCCCTAAGGGAGACCTATCTCCCCCCGTTTCACTTTCTGATTATACATAGAAATGATAGATAAAATATCCTCTTTCATAGATAATAAGGCAGATCTCTTTTAGCCTGGCTATTCCGGGGAACTTTAAGTAAAACTGAAAGTATGCTGAGAGGTTTCCTCCCCTGGTGCAGTTAGTTCCCGATAAGGGGCACAAGGAGGACAGAAATGTCTTTGTTTATCAGTTGGCCTATATAGGAGATTCTCTTAAATAATTAATATGAAGAATTTAAATAACATTTTAAAACCACATCTATCGTTTTAATGATATGTCTTTATTTATCTACAAAATAGTAGTATTTATTCTAAGAGGTCATCTACCAGATTTTATTCATAATGAGATATACCGTAATGTACTGAATTATAATATTTATTTTCTGAAAATAAAATATTAACCATTTCCTAAACATGCTAGTGTGTCAATGGCAAAGGAACACATGTAAAAGTATATTTCTATTTTTTTTTTTTATAATATTGTTTCAGTATTAATTTCAGATTAATCATAAGATTGTATGATTGTAAAATTTGATATATTGTAAGATTAATCCTTATTTCAAATATTATGTACAAATGTGATCATTCATATTTAATTTAGGGGGAGGAAAAAAAAAAAGATATCTGCGTTGGCCGGGAATCGAACCCGGGTCAACTGCTTGGAAGGCAGCTATGCTCACCACTATACCACCAACGCTCACTGATGAAGTTTCCAACAGAGAGCCTTACCACGATGTGTACTCCTGATTGTAGCTATGTTATTTATAATATTTATTTACACTATTTGCCAAACATAGCTACCATTTTCCAGTAGCAATGTACTAATTTCATTTTATATTATGAAAAATCTGTGTGTGTTACAGAGCTGTGATTTATTACATTATTTTTTTTTTTCTCTCTTCCAGCAGGTAACCACTTCAGCTCCAGAAGATTTACCTCGGTCATGACCAGGCCATTTTTTTGCGATACGGCACTGCGTTACTTTAACTGACAATTGCGCGGTCATGCAGCGCTGTACATAAACAAAATCTATGTCCCTTTTTTTCCCAAAAATAGAGCTTTCTTTTGGTAGTATTTGATCACCTCTGCAGTTTTTTTTTTTTACTGTAAATACTGTAGCTGTTGGTTTTTAACCACTAGGTGTCCGCGCTATAGCCAAATGACGGCTACAGTGCGGACCTCAAATGCCGGGAGGCCGTCAATAGACATCCTCCCCCTTGCACGCGCCCCGAGCGCTCACTGTGATCGCCAAGACCCTTACCACGTGATCAGCTGTCAGCCAATGACAGCTGATCACGTGATATAAACAAAGCTCGGTAATCCTTTTTTTTTCTCCTCGCGCTGACAGTGTGAGGAGAAAAAAAAAGCCGATCTCCGGCTCTTGTGTAAGGGACATCGGTCCCGATTGGAAGAGGCACATCAGTCTCATTAGTGCCCACCAGTAGCGCCTGCCAGTGACCACCAGTGCAATAAATGTCACCTATCAATGCCCACGAGTGCCACCTATCAATGCCCACGAGTGGTGCCAGTCAGTGCGTCATCAGTGCTGCCTATCAGTCTCACCTACCAGTGCTTATCAGTGCCCATCACTGACACCTATCGGTGCCCATCAGTGTAGCCGCATCAGCATACATCAATAAAGAAGAAAAATTACCCGTTTGTGAAATTTTATAGCAAAATATAAAACGGTTTTGTATTATTATTTTTTTATTCGGTCTTTTACATATTTTTTAACAAAAAATAAAAAACCGAGAGGTGATCAAATACCACCAAAAGAAAGCTCTATTTGTGGGAAAAAAATAATAAATTTTTTATTTGGGTACAGTGTAGTATGACCGCGCAATTGTCATTCAAAGAGTGAGAGCGCTGAAAGCTGAAAATTGGTCTGGGTAGGAGGAGGGTTTAAGTGCCCAGTAAGCAAGTGGTTAAAGCACTGGTAAACCGCATGTTAAAAAAAATAAATAGGATTTTTGTACTCACCGTAAAATCCGTTTCTCTGACGTCCATGGACTGACACAGCTCTCATACTGATTACGTGTGGGTATATGTCCCTGCTTGCAGGAGAAGACCTAGGCAGAATGTTAGATGTTAAAACATTCTAGAACAAACCAGAGCTGAACAGCCCCGCCCATGGAGGCGGTCCCTCCGGACATTACCCTCCCACCTGCAGCTAGCAGCCTCAGTTCGTAACAAAGCAGTACAAACCTTAAAAGGAAGGGTGGGTGCTGTGTCAGTCCATGGACGTCAGAGAAATGGATTTTACAGTGAGTACAAAAATACTATTTTCTCTTATCGTCCATGGACTGACACAGCTCATACTGATTACGTGTGGGACGTCCCAAAGCAGTATAAGAAAAGGGTGGGAGCAACATAGTAAAGGAACAACCAAAACTTCACTCCAAACCAGCAGAGCTCCTCAACCGAGGAGTTGCAACATTAAACAGCGGCCTGCAACACTTTGCGGCCGAAGGAAGCATCCGAAGATGCAGCCACATCAACCTTGTAGAATTTTGAAAAGGTATGAACGGACGACCAGGTCGCCGCCTTGCACACTTGTGCAACCGACGCTTGATGTCGGAAAGCCCAGGAAGCACCGATTGCCCTGGTGGAATGCGCTGTAACCGGGAAGGGAGGCGCCCGCCCCTTAATGGCATAGGCCTGTATAACAGTCTGTCTGATCCACCTAGAAATGGTGGCAGACGACATCGCTTGGCCCTGTTTCGGACCAGAGACAGATACAAACAGTGAGTCAGACTTCCGAATAGAAGCAGTAGCCGCCAGGTATACCCGTAAAGCACGCACCACATCCAAATTGTGAAGCGCAACCTCTCTAGGATGCGATGGATGAGGGCACAAGGACGGAAGGACAATGTCCTCATTAAGGTGAAAAGTCAAAACCACCTTAGGAAGGAAAGACGGTCGCGGTCGCAATACCGCCTTATCCTTATGGAGGACCAGGTAAGGCGACTTGCATGACAGAGCCGCCAACTCAGACACCCATCTAACAGAAGTGATGGCCACTAAGAAAGCCACCTTCTGGGACAAAGTTAAAAGAGGAATATCTCTTATATTTTCAAAAGAAGAACCAAGAGCACTAAGTTCAGATCCCAAGGAGGGAGCAGGGGCTTGGCATGTGGAACCACATGGCGTACCCCCTGCACAAAAGTGCCAACTAAGGAATGACCTGCTAGGGGTCTTTCAAAGAAAACGGCCAAGGCCGAAATCTGACCCTTAATAGTGCTCAAAGCCAGCCTTTGTGCAACACCACGCTGCAAGAACCGCAGGATTCTGGGGACAGAGTACGTCCGTGGACGCCAGTCTAGCTCTTCGCACATAGCGATGTAAGCTCTCCAGGTACGGTGATAGATCTTCCTAGAAGAAGACTTCCTTGCCCTAAGCATGGTCGAAATTACCGAATCCGACAGGCCTCGGTCTTTCAGCACCTGGCTCTCAATAGCCATGCCGTTAAAGCCAGAGACTGTAAAGCAGGATGAAAGATAGGACCTTGAGATAGAAGGTCCTCCCTCAAGGGCAGGTGCCAAGGAACGTCCACGATGAGACGTACCAGGTCGGCGTACCAGTGACGCCGAGGCCAGTCCGGGGCAATAAGGATCACCGGGATGCCCTCGGCCGCTACCCTGCGCAGCAGACGAGGAAGCAACTGCAGCAGAGGGTAGACATACATTAAGCGATACTGACCCCACGGGGCCACTAACGCGTCCGAGGCATCCGCCCAGGGGTCCCTGGACCTGGCCACATACCTCGACACCTTGCGATTGAGTCGAGACGCCATCAGGTCCACATCCGGAGTGCCCCACCGACGACAAAGGAGTTGAAACACCTCCGGATGCAAGGACCACTCCCCCTGGTCCTGAGACTGGCGGGTCAGATAGTCCGCCTGCCAGTTTTCTACGCCCGGAATGTAGACGGCCGACAGCGCCGGCACGCTTCTTTCCGCCCACCTTAGGATGTGGGCGACCTCGGATGCCGCAGCCGAGCTCCGAGTGCCCCCCTGATGGTTGACATACGCCACGACCGTGGCGTTGTCCGACTGGATTCTGACCGAGCGGCCCTGTAGCCTCTTCGACCATGTGGAAAGACACAGTCTGATCGCCCGCAATTCCAGGACGTTGATTGGGAGACAAGATTCGTCCGGAGTCCAGAGCCCTTGAGCTGACAGGACTCCCCACACTCCTCCCCAGCCCGTCAGGCTGGCGTCCGTCGTGACCACCGTCCAGTGGATGGGGAGGAACGACTTCCCGGCCGGAAGAGCCGGGGATCTCAGCCACCACGTCAGGGACGCCTTGACAGAGTGACTCAACTGAATCTGAGGATCCAATGACAATGGGGACTTGTCCCAAACAGACAGAATTCCGTTCTGCAATGCCCGAGTGTGTGATTGAGCATACGGAACCGCCTCGAAGGAGGCCACCATTAGTCCCAGGACTCTCATGCAGAAGCGAATTGACGACCATTTTCAGGACGTCAGAATCCGCCCTGCCGACTTAAGTGTCAGTAACTTCTCTGAGGGTAGAAACACCTTCGCTGCCGAAGTGTCCAGGATCAGACCCAGGTACTCCAAGCGTTGAGTCGGGACTAGAGCCGACTTCTGCGTGTTCAGAAGCCATCCGAAGTCCCGGAGGGTCTGACTGACTATTGTCACATTTTACTCCAATTCTGAGCCATTTTCTGCTCTGAGAAGGAGATCATCCAGATAGCCCACGATAACAATTCCTCGCTGTCTCAGCAAAGCTAGAACCGGGGCAAGCATTTTGGTGAAAACCCATGGTGCCGATGTTAGGCCGAAGGGAAGAGCCACGAACTGATAGTGGATTTCGCCTATGGCAAAACGCAGAAACCTCTGGTGACTTGCGCTGATTGGAACGTGCAAGTAAGCGTCCTTGATATCCAAGGATGCCAAAAAATCCCCTTGGTGGATTGTCGCGATCACCGTGCGAATGGATTCCATCCGGAATTTTAGTACCCTAACATAGGCATTCAGGGCCTTGAGGTCCAGGATTGGCCGGACCCCGTCCTTCTTCGGGACAACAAACAGGTTTGAGTAAAACCCCTGAAAACTCTCTTGCGACAGAACCGGCACAATTACTCCGCACCCGAGCAAATCCTGTACGGCCCCCAAGAGGGCCGCCCGGCGGGCAGGAAGGAGAGGGAGGTTCGAGGGAAAAAACCTGTTTGGGGGCCACGAGCGGAACTCTATCCTGTATCCCGAGGTGACCACCTCGCACACCCACTGGTCGGAGATCCGGGAGGTCCACCGCACCGAGAACCTGCAAAGAGGTCCCCCCTCCCCAGAGTCGGGCAGGGGCAAGACTTCATGCAGTGGCAGGCTTGGGAGCTTGCTTGGCAGGCTTACGCACCCAGGGACGTCTTTGTCCCCCAGCCGCACTTTTTTCAGTCTGCGCAGGCTTACCCGTGGAATCTGACTGACGAAAAAACGTATTCGCCGGAAAGGAAGGGCCCGGCCTGCGGTGGGGCTCCTTTCCCTTAATAGACTAGGGAAGGAAGGTGCTCTTACCTCCTGTGACATTTTTAATAATGTCATCCAGGGCAGCCCCAAACAGTCTACCGCCCTTAAAGGGCAAGTCAGCCAGGAGCTTTTTGGAAGCTAGGTCGGCCGACCAGCATTTCAGCCAGATAAGGCGACGCAGCACCACAGCAGAGATAAAGGCCCCTGATATTAGAGGGGCCGCATCCAAAGTGGCATCGCACACGAAGACTAAACCCTGCGCAAGTTGGTGCGCCAGGGCAATGGTCTCAGGAGGGAGATTATGCTCCTGCACTGTCTGGTGCAAAATCCTTGCCCATCCTGTGAGTGTCTGAGACACAAGTGTCGCCGCCACTATAGGGCGTAAAGCGGACCCTAATAAGGTAAACATAGTTCTACTCGCCACTTCTGACCTCCTGTCAGCGGGATCCTTAAATGCAGGAGTCCCTTCCATCGGGAGTGTGGTAGCCTTATTCAAACGGGCGACCGGGGGGTCGACCACTGGGGGGTGAGCCCACTTCTTAACCAGGTCCTCCTCAAAGGGGTACCTTAAAGCTATGCGCCGCGGGACCGTCAAAGTCTTCTGCGGCTTATCCCAGACTTGGTCAATGAATGTATTAAAAAAAGGCACATATGGAAAGACCTTTTTTGAAGAAATGGCTTTAACGGAACCAAAGGATACAGCTTCCGCCTGAGGTTCCTCAGCCTCAACATTCAGCTTGAGAGTGTCCCTCACAGCATCAATGAGTTCACTTACAAGCACCCTGTCAGTTTGTGGTTCAAGACAGGGGTCTTCCTCACAAGGAATGTCCTGTCCAAAGACATCAAAATCCTCAGAACTAGGGTCCTCAGCAGCAGTAGCTAGGCCCATATCTGAGTCAGAGCACTCCCCATGTGGAGATTGTGTGGGGAGGGGACGTTTTACAGCTCCCGTGTGTTCGCACACCGCTTCCAGCTTGACAAGGAATGATTCCAGGACTGCCGACAACTGGTCCATAGGGACAGCAGGTGCAGGAGCACTGCCAGTTGCCTCTGACAAGTGTGAAGAAGCAGGTGAACCAGACTCCATACTTCTACCCTCTGAGACCTTATTCACTATTACAGTGAATAATACAGTCCACCCACTGGGTGTGCTGAGGCTGAGGAGGGGATACCCGGAGGACTCACCACCCTTAGGGACCGATCGGTTCCACTGTATGAGCTGCGCTGCAGCGCGAGTGAAGCCTGAGGAGAGTGATGAATCTGTGAGGAGACTGAGAATTTTGCGCCGTCAGCAGCGCCGCTAGAGGCCGAAAACTAAAGTAAAAGCGCCGCGGCTACAAGAAAATGGCCGCCGGGCGCCTGTATAACTGCGCATTTGAGCTGCGGCAAGATGGCCGCCGAGCGCACTATTTAAATTTAAAACACAGCCAATGTCGCACGCAATAAGGCCTCACACACTCCACCAGAACACTTTCCAGAGTTCACCAACAGCCATGAGCGCCCCCCTCAGGCCAGAGCGACCCCCCAAGCACCCCCACACAGCAAAGCACCAGTACAGGGTGCAGAGAGCAGCATAACAGGGGGGAGACAGGGAGAACCCCCCACATAAAGAAACACAGCCAGCATGTACTCACCTGCAGCAGGAGAGACTAATTACCCATCCCTAGAGGGACCCACTGGCTTGTTTCAGATAGACCTATCACAGAGTAGTACTGCGTAGCTGTCGGCCCGGTCCACCGCAAAAGATAGTCAGGTACTGTTCAATCTTGAGGGGACCGCGGGAGCATGAAAGCAACCCGGCCACCCCTGGAGTCATGGGGCATGTGGTGAACTGAGTCTCACGCACACAAGGCGAGGATCAGCACACTCGATGGTCGGACAGGGAAGACTACGAGGATACCAGTGTACCCAACCTGTTGCCCAGCCGACAGTTGATTGAAGGTCTCAAAAATAAAATAATAAAATTCCCAAAGGAATAAAATAAAATGTAAAAGTAAAATCTTCCAGGAGACTGGCTCCTGAGAGAGCCATGTCCTGTCCTTCTGCTAGGCCAGGGATATGCAATTAGCGGACCTCCAGCTGTTGCAAAACTACAAGTCCCATCATGCCTCTGCCTCTGGGTGTCATGCTTGTGGCTGTCAGTCTTGCTATGCCTCATGGGAATTGTAGTTCTGCAACAGCTGGAGGTCCACTAATTGCTTATCCCTGTGCTAGGCAGAAAAAAACTGAGGCTGCTAGCTGCAGGTGGGAGGGTAATGTCCGGAGGGACCGCCCCCCTGGGCGGGGCTGTTCAGCTCTGGTTTGTTCTAGAATGTTTTAACATCTAACATTCTGCCTAGGTCTTCTCCTGCAAGCAGGGACATATACCCACACGTAATCAGTATGAAAGCTGTGTCAGTCCATGGACGATAAGAGAAAAAAACTTTTAATACTAGGGGGCGATCAAGGGGTTAAATGTGTTACCTAGGGAGTAATTCTAACTGTACGGGGAGGGAACTCACAAGGGGAGGAGACCGATCAGTGTTCCTCTGTACTGGGAACACACCATCGGTCTCCTCTCACGTGACAGGATGTGGATTTGTGCGTTTACACACACAGATCCACGTCCCTGCTCTGTTACTGGGCAATCGCGGGTGCCCGGCAGACACGCGCATCTGTACCCGAGTGATGTGGCGGGTGTGCATGCGCCCCCTAGAGGGGCGAGAAGGTCATATGATGCCCGGCCAGAACTAGAGGTGCACTGCCCAGCCGTCATTTGACGGGCGGCAAGCGGTTAAGGAGATTGGGGTCGTGCCATGTCCTAGCAACACGGCACAGGCCACAATCGCTGCACTTTGCTCCCCCACCGGCGTGCGATAGCGGCTGCTCTGGGGCGTCGTTATGACGTCCTCCCAGAACGAGAGCCGCATCGTCCCTCCGTCATTTGACGGTGGACGGCAAACGGTTAAGAATCAGACATTTGCCAGCCCATGGAGTCCAGTGCTATCCTACTCGCAGCCTGTCCTTCATCAGGCTTCAGCTCTCTGGTGCCGCCATCTTGGATTTGGGAGCCAGATGTGTCCTGATGTTTCAAAGCTGGCTCCCTACTGTGCACGTGTAAAGGCACGGTTATGCAGCCACCTAGGAAGTGTGATGTGTCACAGAAGGCTGTGAGCGGTAGGCTGTTTCCAACTGACATCATCCTCACCCAGGCAAACATTGAGGCAGTGGGAACAGGTACCTGCCAGAAAAGGTATCTGCCCCCCCCCCAAAAAAAAATGCTGCCAATGAGTGAGAGCCTGGGAAGAAAGAGGATGAGCTGCTCATATCCTCCTGGGTGAAGGTTTACTATAACTGCTTCAATACTGGGCACTTTCATCCAGTTCCTGTTCAGGCCAATTTTCAGCGCTGTCACACTTTGAATGACAATTGCACGGTCATACAACACTGTACCCAACTTATTCAGGCAGTTATAAAATCTTGTTTTCTCCTTCACTGATGGGCACTGATGAGGCTGCACTAATGGGCACTGATGGACACTGATGATGAGGCACTAATATGTAGAATTGATGGGCACCGATAGACTACACTGATATGCAGCACTGATGGGCACTAATAGGTGGCACTGATGGGCAGAACTAATGGAGGCACTGACAGGCATTACTGACAGGCTTTACTGATGGGCACTGATTGGCAATTTGGACGATTCATCTTTCATTGAATTGGCTATATGACTGTCCCCAGTGGCGAGAGAGTACTACCAAGCCCCTTCACAGCATAGTGGTGGAGCTGGAGGACTGGGTGTGAAAGGCTGAAGATTTGCTAAAACTGGCGCACTCAGTATCTGATGCAGCTCTGAGTGGTAGCCAATCAGCTTCTAACCTCAGCTTGTTCAGTTAAGCTTTGGCAATGAAACCTGGAAGCCGATTGGTTTCTATGTGGAGTTGCATCAGAATTTTGCACTCTCCAGTTTTAGTAAATCCACCCCAGTACTGTTTTCTGCTCCTCCTTGGCAGCTGTGGAGCTGGTGAGTGCGGCAGTGGTGGTATTCCACAGGTGGTGGATGTGGATTGTTTAAAGGCCAAAAGGTGGAAGCTTCTATACACCAGAGGACACGTTTTGATACCAGTGGACTTTATTCATTTTATTTTATATTAGTGGTTTTGGGTTGATTTACATTATTCACTTATTGGAATTTTTGTGTTGAATAATTTGATAACATTTGTTTATAAATAGGCGCTGCACTTTTACTTATACTACACATTTGTGGTTTTGCATACTGCAGCCTTAGTTACTTTAGCGCTGACTTTCCATTAAGTTTATTACTTATTTAAAAAGCTAAAGTGTGAATTATAATGTGCTTGGGACACCTAAAAGGTAAACTAATCATTCAGGATTGGTTCACACCGCTGTCGTGCAAATAACATCCAATTTTGAGTGCGATTGTGGTGCAAATTAACAGTACGATTTTTGTGTGTCTAGTGTGATTCCAATCTAAGTTTGATGCAAATTGAAGTCTATGGAGCTGAATTCGCACCACACTGGATCAAACTCACACATGACCCTTTTTATTAGCCGCATCAGAATCGCACCGCATTGATGTGAACGGCCTTCATTGAAAACAACATTATTTCAGATGTTATGCAAATCCCTGCATTCGGAACAGATCAAAATCGCATCAGAATATGTAGCTCCGACACAACGCTTTTCGTGCAACGGTACGTTTTCAGGAGACGCTGGTATTGCCTTAGCACAAACTCGGGACGGAGCTACAAGCCAACGTCACAACTCTACTTCTGCTCTCGGAACTGGCGGCCATCTTTTATTGAATTGGCTATATGACTGTCCCCAGTGGTGAGAGGTGGTACTACTTGCATCATTGTGAACCAGGCCTTAAAGTGCCAACAACCACCAAGGATGGGGGAGGGGGTTGGAGGTTTTAAAATGCCACGACTACCAATAACTGTAGGATTGCTTTGGGGGCCATTACAATGCCACTAATCACCAATGCTGTGGGATTAATTTATTTTGGGGGGGGTTAAAGTGATGATGATCCCCAATGATGAGGAGTGGGAGGAGTTTAAACTACGGTTGACCACCATAATTGAGGAAATGTTTTGTGTGTTTTGGGAGGGGGGGTTTATCCATATTTTGGGTTTATTCATTACAACTTTTCATCCTTTTACCTTTCGTCCACTAATAATGGAAGTCTTACAATTGGCTCCAATTGGTGACTTAAAGGCTAAGAGCACCTTAATTTTTTTTTCTCCAACTACCTCATACCAGCATATTTCCTCATTTCCAAATAAATGGCTAAAATGAAATCACCTTGGGGGATGTCCACTTTCCTACAAAGGGGCTATTTTGGAGGTGTTTGTACTATCTTGCCATTTTTATGTGGTATGGTTTAACAACTTTATGCCCCAAGGACGTGCCCATACATCCTTGGGTTTCAGTGGTTATACAGGGCCCATGGCTACAGCAGCAGGCATGACCCTGGTATCTTCTTTCAGGGGGCGATGCTTAATAATGTAAAAAGCTATCCTTGTGGCTTTAGAGCTGCTGGATAACTTTTACATGTGGCGGAAGGTGGTCTTCCCCCACCGCCTTCCCTCGCTCTCCGGTTCCACAAGGGAGCCCAGGACTGAAGCTGGCGTTTGAACCAGCTGATCATAGAGATGGAGTAACAGAAGTTCTTTGATCATCTCTATGGTCCATGAGACCGGAAGCGACAAGGGTTTTGTCACTTCCAATTTCGGTTTGTTGTCTACATGTCCTTATCCGTGTACCATCATCTGGTCTTGGTTTGATCAGATGATTTTAAGGGCAGAGGAGAGATATGGGGTGTAATAATAGACCCCAGATGTCTCAGAAGAACCTGTCATGGTGAAATTAAATAACAAATTAAAATAAATAATAAAAAATGTAACACGCCCCTGTCCCCCCATGCAAAGGCGAACGCATCCGTAGGTCCCGCACACGCATGTGTGCACGGTGATCGCACCATACATGTGAGGCATCGCTACAAATGTCAAAAGCAAGAGCAAGAATTCTAGCACAGGACCTCCTGTGCAACTCTAAACTGGTAACCAGTAAAGGTTTTTAAAATGTCGCCTATGGAGATCTTTAAGTACCATTTTTTGTTGCCATTACACAGGAATATGCAATTTTAAAGCAGGACATGTTTGGTATCTATTTACTTGGCTTAACACCATCTTTTATATATTTTACTAATAAATTGGGTATTATATTGTGCTTTTGTGCAATACATATTAAAGTGTATTTTTTCCACACAAAAAAATATCTGCATTTGAAAAAGGAAGGAGGATGTAACATGCTGGTCCAGTAGTGGTAAATACATTTAAATTATAGAAGTTTCAGTGTTCTGTAAGACTCCATTCACACAGGGGCAACACGACTTCCAGTGCGACTTTGGGAGGCAACTTGGACACGACTGGAGTATGAATCACAGTGCGACATGAGGCAACTTACAAGGCAACTTCAAGTCGCCTCCAGGGCAGGAGGCTTTCCAGTGGCCAATCAAACAAGAGTCAGCTCTGTGGGAGGGAGGAGGGAGGGAGGGGTTTGCCTGAGAAATGTATGTTCTCTTCCTGTATTGTTGCTTCTGTTAAGACAGTGATCTGACTTCTGAGGCGACTTCCATTGAAATCAATGGGTACAAGTTGCCTACAAGTCGCCTAGAAGTCGGATTGAAGTAGTACAGGAACCTTTTCTGAAGTCGGAGCAACTGCAGTAGTGGGCATTAAGACGGCTCCATTCACTTACATTGATTTTCTCATGCAGCGCGACTTGAAGTCGGATCCAAAGTCGTCCCTGTGTGAATGGGCTCTAACTGTGAACCTCTGAAAAGAAAAGAACACCAGAAAACTTTCATAATCAAACATTTATTTTGAAGTACCAGAATGCTACATTTACATTATTAATGTATGACAAAAAGTTCTAAACATGAAAAAATAAAGTAACACTTTGGAAAAGAAAAAAAAAAAAAGTATAAAAAAGGCATTCAGTTTAAGGGGAACACTGTTTCCTAAAAACATTCTAATCACATTTTCTAAAGAAAAAGTAACTATGTTTTAGGAATGTACTAAATATACTGGAGCTGATTACTGAGGCTCTGGACTGCAGGAATAGAGAAATAAAAACTTGCAGATTTGTAAAGCAACTCCTCCCTTTTTTAGATCACTGCCGCAGATCACGTTTTGCACACCGAATACCCATGTACTGTGCTTTTTCTCATTTTTCCCCATTAGCAGTTTAATGTCCAAGCGAAACCAATTTTTTCGTCTTGCGGCGAGACAGTACCAGCGAATTGAGTCACATATAGGCCGGATTTTCCAACAGGAATTGTGTGATGACAGGCTGTTGTCAGAAAATCCGACCGTTTGTATGCTCCATCGGACAATTGTTTTTGGATTTTCCACCAACAAATTTGTTGGATAGCATGCTTTAAAATTTTCCGACAACAAATGTGTGTGTTGTCGGATTAACCGATCGTGTGTTAAGAAGTCCATTGGTCAAAACTCCAAAAGTACAAACACGTATGCTCAGAAGCAATGCTAATCATAACACAACATTAGCAGAAGTTGCCCAAAGGGTGGCGATAAAGAGCTGAAAAACCACGTAGTTTTATGTTTGTTGGCCAACAATTGTGTGCCGTTTGTATGCAAGACACGTTTTTGGCCAACGCCCTTCGGACAAAAGTTCTACGCTTTGTCCGTGGAAAATCCGATCGTGTGTATGAGGCTTATTAGTGCCATAAATCCTCTCACAATTTCAGCAGTAATTCATCAGAACCTGGGATCCCATATCGGTCTACCTACTGCAAACACTGCATAACCACCTGCTGCATTCCTTGTAATGGTAGGCAATTGGAAACTTATGGAGAAATGTTAAAGGACCAAAGTGGAAGACGTTTGCTAGATCATCAGGCTTTTATTGTTTTGTTCACCAGACGGGTTTACACCCTGTTCCAAATTATTATGCCAATGATATTTTTCTCATTTACCTAAATAATTGATGTAAACAACAGTCAGCATAATTCTCATGTTATCAACTATTAAGAGTACAATTCAAATTTTCTTGAACAAATCTCATAAGAAGTTTTTTTTTTTTTTTTAAATAAAAAAAACGTACAATGCACTGTTCCAAATTATTGCGCACAATAAGTTTCAAAAAACTTTATAGGTTGTAAAGACCTGAAAATTGTCATTTGTTGTGTTTGCAGCATATTTACTGAAATCAAAAGCTATTTCAATCAAACTTTGAACAACATTAACTTTTTTTTACATTTTAACAGGCTACGTTACAATTTAACATAGGGCCCCTTATCTGATAGCAGCTTTACAAGTCTTGCACCCATTGAACTTGTGAGTTTTTGGACAGTTTCTGCTTGAATTTGTTTGCAAGATGTCAGAATAGCATCCCAGAGCTGCTGGTTGGATGTAAACTGCCTCCCACCCTCATAGATCTTTTGCTTGAGGATGCTCCAAAGGTTCTCAATAGGATTGAGGTCAGGGGAGGATGGAGGCCACACCATGACTTTCTCTCCTTTTATCCCCATAGCAGCCATTGATGCAGAGGTATTCTTTGCAGCATGAGATGGTGCATTGTCATGCATGAAGATGATTTTATTATGGAAAACATAGTTCTTCCTTCTGTACCAGGGAAGAACGTGGTCAGTCAGGAACTCCACATACTTTGCAGAGGTCATCTTTACACCTTCAGGGACCCTAAAGGGGCCGACCAGCTCTCTTCCCATGATTCCGGCCCAAAACATGACTCCACCACCGCCTTGCTGACGTCGCAGCCTTGTTGGAACAGGGTGGGCGTCCACCAACCATCCACTACTCCATCCATCTGGACCATCCAGGGTTGCACGGCACTCATCAGTGACCAGGACTATTTGAAAATTAGTCTTCATGTATTTTTCTGCCCAATGCAGCCATTATTTGCTTGTGAGCATTGGTTAGTGGTGGCCGAATGGAAGGTTTATGCACAGTTGAAAGACTCTGGAGGACTCTACACCTTGATGTCTGTGGGACTCCAGAGGCACCAGCAGCTTCAAATATCTGTTCTGCAGCTATGTAATGGTGTTTTGGCAGCTGCTCTCTTGATCTGATGCATGGATCTGGCAGAAATCTCCTTCAATGTGCCTTTATCTGCACGAAACCTGTCTGTGCTCTGAATCAGCCACAAATCTCTTAATAGTGCGATGATCACGCTTAAGTTTTTGTGAAATATCGAATGTTTTCATATCTCGTCCAAGGCATTGAACTATTTCACTCTTTTCGGCAGCAGAGAGATCCTTTTTCTTCCCCATATTGCTTGAAAATGGTGCTCTGCTTAATAATGTGAAACACTCTCCTTTAGTAGTTTTTCCTTTAATTGGGCTCACCTGGTAATCTAATTATCACAGATGTCCGAGATTGTTTTCAGTGATCCAAAAGAGCCCTGAGACACAATGCCATCCATGAGTTAAACTGAAAAACAAAATATTTAATCTTTGCGACACTGAAATAGAATTTGCATAATAATTTGGAACAAGGCGTATTTCTCCTTATTTCCTGTCTAGCATGGTTGAACATCCTTTTCACTTCTTTATACTTTCATGGAAATTCCACCAGGCAGCCAGGGACACCATCACTCCCAGCACAGCAATAAGGTCTTTGCAGATTTGAAACTGGTTTAGAACGCTTAACCTTATGGTTTTTGTTCACATAAGCTTGCTACCCTTTTTCTAATCTGCAACATTTTTTAAGCAGTGGGGCTAGAGGGGATTTGGGAGATATGAAAAGAGAAGTAATTTTCTATGCAAAGCTGGATCCCTGTTCACACTGTAGACTGGGAGAAACAGAAATCGAACGGGGGCAAAGAAAAGCAGAGGACATACTACTTTTCCATAGCCTTCCTTCATCTCCGTCTACCTCCAGTACACTAGGCTCAAATTAAAGTATCCTTTTAGCAAACACTATACAGGAAAATGTTTGTGGCTACATGACCATCACACCTATAAAAGCTTGATGGATGTTACTTTTTAACTACTTGACGACCGCTGCCTGTAGATTTACGTTGGCAGAATGGCATGGCTGCACAAAGGGACGTACCTGTACGTCCCTTTGAATTTGCCGCCGTGCGGGCGTGCCCCTGCCGCGAGCTCCGTGACCGTGCCCGCGGGACCCACGGACTCGATGGCCGCCAGTGTTCAGCGATCGTCTCACAGAGCTGCAGAGCAGGGGGATGCCTGTGTAAACAAGGCATTTCCCTGTTTTGCCTAGTGACAGGACAGTGATTTACTGCTCCCTGTCATCGGGAGTAGTGATCACTGTCATGTCACTCATAGCCCAGCACCCCCCCAGTTAGAATCACTCCCTAGGACACACTTAACCCCTTCCTCACCCCCTAGTGGTAAACCCCTTCCCTGCCATTGTCATTTACACATTAATCAGTGAATTTTTATAGCACTGATCGCTGTATAAATGACAATGGTCCCAAAATAGCGTCAAAAGTGTCCGATGTGTCCACCATAATGTCGCAGTCACGATAAAAATCGCAGATCGCCGCCATTACTAGTAAAAAAAAAAAAATTATTAATAAAAATGCCATATATCTATCCCCTATTTTGTAGACGCTATAACTTTTTTACCAAAAGTATATAGAATACATATCGGCCTAAACTGAGAAAGAAATTTGTTTTTTTATATATTTTTTGGGGATATTTATTATAGCAAAATGTAAAAAATATTGCTTTTTTTTCAAAATTTTCGCTTTTTTTTTGTTTATAGCACAAAAAATAAGAACCGTAGAGGTGATCAAATACCACCAAAAGAAAGCTCTATTTGTGGGAAAAAAAGGACGTCAATTTTGTTTGGGTACAACGTCGCACAACCGCGCAATTGTCAGTTAAAGCGACGCAGTGCCGAATCGCAAAAAATGGCCTGGTCATTGGGCAGCCAAATCCTCCGGGGGTCAAGTGGTTAAAAACCATGGCAATAATATGGTGTTGCATATCCCTCTACAGCTCTAAAAGCCACCACTCTTGAAGTAAGGCTGTTAGTGCTGGGACAAGGTCATCCAGCGCCCAGGGCAAAGATGCCAAACTGCGTCGTCCCCCCCCCCCCCCGCCGTAGGGTTAGGGTCAGGGCGCCCCATCCCTGCAATAAACTATTGCGGGCAGGGAAGCTTCCCCTCCTGCCCACCCCTTGTCCAGGCCGTCCACAGGTTTTTGGAGCATGAATGTAGAAATTCAGTCACAAGCACACTTATGAGGTTACTTAGACACCTTTCACACTCACAGCGCCGCCGCGTTAACGGTAAAGTGCCGCTAGTTCTAGCGACGCTTTACCGTTGTGTTAGCGACCACTAGTGGGGCGCATTTAACCCCCACTAGTGGCCGAAGAAAGGGTTAAATGTGCCCGAAAAGCACCGCTGCCAAAGCGCTTTGCAGGCGCTTCAGCAGCAGTGCCCATTCATTTCAATCGGCAGGGGCGGTGACGGAGTGATGTATACACCGCTCCAAAGATGCTACTTGCAGGACTTTTTCTAACATCCAGGAAGCGCACCACTCCAATGTGAAAGCACTCGGACTTTCACACTGGGGCTGCAGGGGAGGCATTCTTTCAGGCGCTATTTTTGGCCCTTTAGCGCCTGAAAAACGCCTCCAGTGATGTGGTCTAGAAAACTTGGCTTGCATTCAACATTCCAATTAATTACAAATGAGTTTAAAAGGGTTGGGGTCAAGGATTAGTGCAGACCGTTTAAATTCCACCACCTCAATCCATGCACAGTCACGCTGGTACTAATAAGGGCCTTCCTCTAAGTATCGCTTAACTGCATTGTCTTTGCATGCTGTAGCATTAACAATATTATTCACTGGAAACACCTCAACTCAATAAACTTGTAGCCCTTTCCATATACAGTATTTTCGACCATTATACAGCGTAGGTGCGATGGTCAGGTGTCTGCAAACGTCTGGCCATATCTTGTGTGTGTCTGTATTGTATAGTCTCATTCAGATTCATAGATGTACAGGAAAAATGATTGCTAAAAATAAATAAATAGAATTTGATTAGTTGATATAGGCCAGGAGTCTCCAATCTGCGGGCCGCATGTGGCCCTATGCTTGGCTTTACCCGGCCCTCGGGCACTATTCCCTCTAATGATACAAGGCACTATTCCTTCTGCTGACACCAAAGACAGAGCACTATTCCTCCCACTGACACCAGGAATGGGGAACTAATTCTCCCACCGACGGGGCACTATTCCTCCCACTGACACCAATGATGGGGCACTATTGCTCCCATTGACACCAGGAATGGGGAACTAATTCTCCCACTGACCCTAATGATGGGGCATTATTCCTTCATTCTGTCCACTGACACCAATGATGGGGCACCATTCCTCCCACTGACACCAATGATGGGGCACCATTCCTCCCACTGACACCAATGATGGGGCACTATTCCTTCCACCAATGATGGGGAACTAATTCTTCCACTGACACCAATGATGGGCCACTATTCCTCCCACTGACACCAAGAATGGGGAACTAATTCTTCCACTGACACCAATGATGGGGCACTATTTTTTCCACTGACACCAATGATGGGGCACCATTCCTTCCACTGACACCAATGATGGGGCACCATTCCTTCCACTGACACCAATGATGGGGCACCATTCCTTCCACTGACACCAATGATGGGGCACCATTCCTTCCACTGACACCAATGATGGGGCACCATTCCTTCCACTGACACCAATGATGGGGCACTATTCCTCCCACTGACACCAAGAATGGGGAACTAATTCTTCCACTGACACCAATGATGGGGCACTATTTTTTCCACTGACACCAATGATGGGGCACCATTCCTTCCACTGACACCAATGATGGGGCACCATTCCTTCCACTGACACCAATGATGGGGCACCATTCCTTCCACTGACACCAATGATGGGGCACCATTCCTTCCACTGACACCAATGATGGGGCACCATTCCTTCCACTGACACCAATGATGGGGCACCATTCCTCCCACTGACACCAATGATGGGGCACCATTCCTCCCACTGACACCAATGATGGGGCACCATTCCTCCCACTGACACCAATGATGGGGCACTATTCCTTCCACGCCTGCGTGATGACAGAGTGCTATTCGGTCCAGAAGAGGACCTCTGGCGCCGGACTGAGAAGGAAATTGAGGACGGTGCTGCAGCATGAAGAGGGTATGTAAACACTGGCAATATTCTGTTTTTTACCCAGATATCCCAGGGCCAATAAAAAAATAGAATAACTGAGTTCAACTTTAAAAAGAAATATTGCAAAATTACACTTGGGGATTTAACTTTGGGACTTTTTTTTTTTAACATAAATCTCAATTTATTAGCTACATTTGCATGCCTGGGTCTTTAAAGTGCTGTCAGGGGAAATGCACCAAATTACTGTATACATTTCTGCATTTCAATGAATTACACTTCATAAATGAGCCATGGATCTATGAACATGGACAGTAAAAACTGGTGACCTCACCAGCCTTGTCAAGCTATTAGGAGATCAGTTCCTACTGACATCCCCCCATAACTACATCTCCCAAGAGCCCTTAGTTTACATACAGTATATGAACAGGCTCTTGAGAGTCAAGACAGCAGCATTGTTTTTCTAGAAAAATAAGTCAATATATGCATATTGTAGGGGACGCATAGGGTGGGGTTTTGTGCTGTAGTCCAACAAAAAGAAAAACTAACAAATTATCTCCTGCGCTGTGCGGATGGCCTAGGTAACAATATTATACTTCCTTTACGGTGCTACAGGATGGATTCTGCATGCCCTTAGCCAACTAGGGGAAGGCCAAAGTACTAAAGCAAGGAAAGAAAGAAAAACGTGCGTGGCCTAGTGCATTACCCTTGGTAAAGAGTTTTATTAAAAAGCAGAAGAAAGTGGAGTGCTCACATTTGGTATCTGGAATAACTTCACATCATTCCTCCAAAATGTCATAAAACAGTACCCATATCTTATGGGATAGCAGGGTGAAGTGATCGGCTAACACGTTTCGAGTATTTTTCCTCTTCCTCAGAGCCTTATGGAGCCGAGTCTGGTCTGCATATTTAGATGTAGTGGACTGGATAGATGATATAGACTATTCCATAAGTAAAGGAGGACTATTCCCCCAAGGCTATACCATCTATCCAGTCCACTACATCTAAATATGCAGACCAGACTTGGCTCCATAAGGCTCCGAGAAAGAGGAAAAATCCTCGAAACACATTAGCCGATAACTTCAACCCACTATCCCATGAGATATGGGTACTGTTTTATGACCTTTTAGAGAAATGATGTAATGTTATTCCAGATACCAAATGTGAGTACTCCACTTACTTCTGCTTTTTAATAAAACTTTTTACTAAGGCTAATGCACTAGGCCATGTGCCTTTTTCTTTCTTTCCTTGCTTTAGTCCAGCAAAAAGGATGCTTGAGATTCCAGTGCAGCAAAGGCATTGCATTATCAGATCAAAAAGGAAGTTAGCAGACAGATTAGTTTGTTAGAATACCAGCTACTTCTATGTACTTAAAGCAGGGGTGCCCAACCTTTTGAAGAGAAAAGGCTACTTAAGCGACTTGGTAACCGATCTTGGGCCACAATGAGCCGAGCGGGTGGATGGCAGCCCACTCGGCTCTATAGAGCCCACTCTACTCTCAGCACACCAAACTCGCAGGTAATAGAAGTCTATGGCTCAGTGCAGGTAACCCCCGCAGGTGCAGTTCTCTGCACCTGTGGATCAGTTTGAAAGCAGCCCAGTAACCACTGCAGAACAGATATGCCCACATATACACTGTGATTTTAGTAATAAACTTACCTTAAATAACAGTATTCTATTCCATCCCAGAGCAGGAGGTTGTGGGCTACATGTGCCCCCCCCCTCCGGGCCACTCTGGTTGGGCACCCCTGACTTATAGCATTTGTAAAGTATTAAAACATGGAGAAATGTGCATCTTCTGAATGCGTTTAATTTTTATTCTGCCCAGATATACTCTCTAAGTCTGTTATAGGAATCAGTGGACTGAGGATTAAACTACTGTAATTAGGTTCTATTAAAGGATATCAAAATTAGGCTATGGCAAACAGTATCCTAAAAGTTAGTGCAGTATAGTCTTTCAAAATAATAGGGAGGGTGACATGTAGGAATGTATAGTTTTATCTACCTGGTAATAATCAGTCACATTCAACTAGACCAGTTCTGTAATGTTGAAGAGGTTTCAAATCTTCTCCAAGCCCATTTTTGAGCTGTAATAATTGTCAGCAGGATACCCCAGCATTATAGGGATATAAATATTGGGATATGTTCCTGATACTTATCGAAACTGCAGAAGTAGCTTGGAGAAGCTACAAAATGGTCTTCAACAACATTACAGTACAAGTTCAGTTGAATGTGACCAAGTACTACTAGCTATACTATGACCTGGATAAACGAGAACCTTCCTAGACATAGCTTTGTCTACGTTCCTCCTCTCCCTTTACCACCTCTTGTCCTGCCACTTTTATTTGGGAAATGCCGAACCGAGGTTGGAGAAGGTTCACGATCATACACAGGCTGTATAGTGGTTGACAACTGTGTACCCTCTTGAGATGCAGCTTGTGAAGAACCTTCCGGCAATGACCCAGATGAATCGGACAACTGCTGTAAAATACTTTT
Organism: Rana muscosa; assembly: GCA_029206835.1. Taxonomy (NCBI): domain Eukaryota; kingdom Metazoa; phylum Chordata; class Amphibia; order Anura; family Ranidae; genus Rana; species Rana muscosa. The sequence continues at coordinate 361,933,318 of CM055125.1, read as the reverse complement.
TAGAAGCTGGTTGTTTTCCTGCATGAGTTTCTCCTTCCTTTCAAAGTGTTTCTGTAACAACTTCTGCTTTTCCTCCTGATGTTTTCGCAGCAAACATAACTTTTCCATTCTGTACTGTCTCTGGTCCTCCATGTCTTTTTGTTTCAGCCTAAGTTCTCTGGACCTTGCGGTCGATCGGACATGGTTGTTGACTTTGACGTTTTTAGTCAGTTGTTGGAGACCCATGCCTAGATGTAACAGGTCCATGTGGATTACATGCATCTGGTGCCTTTGGGATCGGTGATAGTTATGTTGGACTGAATGAAATGACCCCAAAACCTTATTAAAAGCTCCCGTGTTGGCCACGTTGGACTGATTTCCCGTAGTGTTAGCTGCAGGGGGAGGCTGGTGGGGAACGGGCGGAGGTTTGAGGGGAAAGCAAAGCGGCTTGTTAGGAAGCGAGACTGGCTTAGTAGCGATGGGAGGAGGCTTGGTAAGGACTTGTGGATGCTTAGCGGGAACAAAAGAAGGATTGGCTGTATCGACAATGGACTTGGTAGAAACTGGTTGATGTTGAAGAAGAACAGGAAGCTGAGAAGGAAAAGAAAGCTGGGTGGGAACGGGCTGGACAACAACAGGAAATGGTTGTGCAGGAGGTGGAACTGCATCGGCACTGTAATCGATAGGTTCTGTCTTTACCACCATCTCTTTATCATCTTCCTCCTCTTCTTCTTCTGCCATATCAACTAAACATGAGAATAAAATATAATAATAATAAAATATATTTAAAGAAAAATTCTACCAATGACATGATGCTGGGAATTTAAAAAAATATATATATTCATTCTTTTATTCTTGACCTATTGTGTATTAGCTATTTTTTTGGGCAAATTTTTTCTTAAAGCGCCACTTGGGAAACTTTGGTAAGGTGCATACTGTCATCACACGTCTGCATTGCATCTATGAAAGGAAAACTGCACTGAAACAGAGGACATCATTGTACGCCTCTTTCTGAAAATGTTCGATGTCTGGTTGTCTGTTTCTTATATTTCAAAACAATGGTAGAGACTTGTACCATATTACCCGCTGATAAAGTGTCACTAAACCTACAACATAAAAAACTACCAATAAATGGTGTATTACATGCTGTTCATACTCACTCAGCCACTATGGGATTCATTTTCTGTACTCTGCAAAAATCATGGTTGATCTTGCTGCTCTCTATCCCCCCCTCCTGTTCATGTCCCCAATGCAGTTTGAGATTCTGCAGAGCAGTGTTGGCAGCTCTGCACATGCTCAGTTTTCAGTGACTTTCTATACTGAGAATTTCCTCTCTATCCCATCTGAGCAGCCCATGTGACTATAGAGTTACACATGTGGCTGTATACACAGTTGTAAATGACAGCCCACTCCCTCCCTTCTCCTCCATACCCACTAACCAGCTAAACACAATGCGGGTGGGATATTACATCTAGATTGATGGAGGCTTCACCTTCCTGTTATTCTAACACACAGGCTGTGATTAGCAGAAATCCGTCCACATCCATTTATTTGGGTACAGCGTTGCATGACCGTGCAATTGTCAGTTAAAGAAACGCAGTGCCATATTACAAAAAATGGCCTGGTCATATAGGGGGGAGACATTTTCCATAGATCAAGTTGTTAAAATGGTTGCAAACCACATACTAGCACATTATGAGAAACTTAACTTAGACCCCTTTCACACTGGGGCTGTACGAGTGTTAGCGGTAAAGCGCCGCTAGTTTTAGTGGCACTTTACCGCTGTTATAGCGACACAATTCGGCCGCTAGCGGGGCGCTTTTAACCCCCGCTTACGGCCGAGGAAAGGGTTAATAGCGCCCGAAAAGCGCAACCCAATAATTTCAATGGGCAGGGGCGGTGGAGGAGAGGTGTATACACCGCTCTCCTACCACCCCAAAGATGCTGCTTGCAGGACTTTTTTCCCATCCTGCAAGTAAGTGCACCACCCCAGTGTGAAATTCCTCTGGCTTTCACACTGGGGTGGCTTGAGAGGCGCTTTCAGGCGCTATTTTTAGCGCTAAAACGCCTGTGAAAGGGGTCTTAGAACGAAGCCCTCCAGTGCCACAGCTGACATCTTCACCCGGTCTACCTTCTGGGTTCACGGTCTCCAGCTACATGAGTGGCCTGGGCCGCCATGACATCACTCCCACGCATGCGCACAGGAGCTGCCGTTTCCAGCACGGGCTCTGAAGGTCCGGCACTGTAAGCCGGACCTTCAGAGGGCATGCGCCAATGATGTCATCGGCTGCATGCACTCTGAATATCTCCTAAAGTTTAGGAGATATTCACAATACTTATAGGTAGGCTTGCCTGTAGGTTCAAGTGGTGTAATAGAGTTTACAACCACAAATTCTCTTTTTACATTTTTACCTACAGATAAGCTTATAATAAAGCTTACATTACCTGTAGGTAAAATTATTATCTCCTAAAACGTGCACAGTTTCAGAGATATTGTAGCAAGTAGCAGTCGGTGATGTCTCTGAAGAAAGGGCGGCATACCCGTGCCGTTCCTTCAGAGCTGTGTGCCATGACCCTGACTCGCGACCATGGCTTGCGAGGGAGCGACATCATCGCAACTCGGCCATTCAAGTGGCCGCAGCCCACGAAACCGGAAGGAAGACCGGGTGAAGATGGAAGCCTCTGCCTCGGAGACAGTGTGCCTCTTGAGGGCTTTGTTTCAGGGTTAGTCTTTCATAATGTGCTAGTATGTGGTGCATACTAGCACATTATGATATTGTCCTGCAGGAAGAAACTTGTATTTATTTTTAACATTTAAAAGTCAGAAGCTACAAAAAGTGTAGCTGCAGACTTTTAATAAACAGACACTCACCTGTCCCACGGTCCAGCGCTGCAGGCGCATGAAGCCCCGCTCCTCTCCCCCCCTTCTCTCCGCCAGCATTCTAACTGTGGGCGCCTGGCTGTGGCTTCACAGCCCGGCACGCACTGTGCATGCGCGAGCCGCGCTGCGAATGGCCAGGTAATCTTCTGGGACCTGTGTCGTGTCCCAGAAGATTGCAGCTAGGAAGGAGGGAGAGGTGAACTTCCTTCCAGCGCCGCAGCGCCAGGGGAGGAAGTGGGAGCTGGGTGCCTGTAAAAACTGGGTACTGGGTATCCGCAGCATGTCAGGGGGTCACCGGCACTTAAAGCGGAAGTTCAATTTTTGGGTGCAACTCCACTTTAAGGGACAGACATAACAATAAAGTGGCTGCTGAGTAAAGATAAAATTCTCACCTTCCACATAAATACTTACACGATGAATGGTTCCAGAAGTCTTCACCGTCACAGGTGTCTTCAGGCTCAGATCTGCCTGTTGGAAGTTAAGAAAGACCTTATGAAGTAAGGTCAGTCAGTACGAAGGAATAACAACCACTTCACCCATTTCTACCTAAAGACCCCATTTAAGGGAATAGATATAAGTGAAAAAAAAATAATAATAAAATAAAAAAATAAATAAAAAAAAAAGAACAAGAAAAAAAAATTCAGTAAGCTTTTGCAGAAGGTAACAGTGTTCCTACTTTATATACAGTTTTTCTCCTACCTTCTTTTTTCTGCATAATGGTGGCAGGAGATGAGAACCCCATAAGCGCTGGTTGGGGATAATTAATGATACCTGCAAAAAGTTAAAAATCAAAACAAAAAAAATTTCTTTTTAAAGAAAAAAAAAGTTTTTGAATTTGTGGCCTTTGTGGCATAATTTTTTATTAACCTCTTACTGCCAGCCCAGCTTTACACTGGAGGCATTTCCTTGGGCTTTCTGATCATGTGATCACTGCTATTGGCTGTCACGGTACCATGGAACAAATCCATCCAGCACCAAACCCTTTAGTTTCCTTTGTCGGGAGTGCATGGCGAGCAGCAATATGTCAACAATAAGGGAGAGCCAGCACTCAACCAATCGACCTCAGGGTTTTAAGGAGGTAATTTTACATGAGCAATATACAAAAATGCGATGTAAACCATACCACACTTGTGGTTTGCTATGCATTTTTGTATATTGCGCTTGCAAAATTACCTCAATAAAAATCAAGAGGAGGATTGAAAGATGCAAGCTATCTCTTCTATTGGCTGTCACAGTAGTCACGTGCTTGGGAGCCAGACCAATAGAAATACAAAGATGAAAGGCTGACGGCATTCCAAAGATGCAACAGATAAACAAAGTTTGCTGAAGTCTTCAGAACATTAACCTCTGGGCGCCAGCACCTCCCGGCTCTTTAAGAGGTTTAGGATGCCGGGAGGTGAGGCGGGGTTAATGATCATGTGACCGGCTGTCATGGCGGTCACATGATCGGAAAGTTCCTGTTCGCAAGCAGCAATTGGGAACTTTCCATTAGCCAAAGGTAACTGTGCCAGGAGCACGCAGGGCGAGCGCGCTCAGCACAGCTCTATTTGTGCCAATTCATGCAAATATGCGGCCGCTGGGCGCCAAGGCCCACCTGCCGAGAGGCTGCATATTTGCGCACTGCCAGAGCCAAGGGGATAAATACAAGCACCACGGCCAGCGCCAAGTTCCACCCCCTGAGAGGCTGCATATTTGCGTGCGACCAGTGGTGAGGGGATAAAATACAAGCACCGCGGCCAGCGCCAAGTTCCACCCGCCGAGAGGCCACATATTTGCGCGCGACCAACGGGAAGGGGTTAAAATACGAGCACCGCGGCCAGCACCAAGTTCCACCCGCGGAGAGGCCACATATTTGAGTGCGACCAGCAGCAAGGGGTGAAAATACGAGCACCACAGATCCAAAACAAAGGACAGTGAACAGTTATGAGTAAGCACATTCCATGTGAAACGCGTTAACTGTCCTCTGTCCATCGTTTTGGAGCTGTGGTGCTTGTATTTCAATATTCTAAAGACTTTAGCAAAACTTTGTTTATCCGTTACATAGTTGGGAGTGAGGTTAGCCTTTCATCTTTGTATTTCTATTGCCGTGATCACAGATCAGACCAGCGTCGGCTGGTGTATGGAGGTGCCGTCGGCATAAATGCTGACCTGGAGCGGCGACTTTTTTTCGTTAGTTATAGTGGGAGCAAGACCAACCCATTGGAAAATATAACTTTATATCCACTGCTAGCAGTCACCTTCAGTGTTTTGTGCTGGGAACGGTCACTGACAGCAACCACTGACGAAGGATATAAAGCCCACCACTGTGCCGCTATATTTGTGTGTACGGAAGGTGGCTACAGGCTAACCAAGATGTTGCAATCCAGGCCTTGTATGACCTGTCCCTCTTCTTTCCTGTGGGAATGAATGATGGTTCATACACATTTCTCCACGCTTAAAGGATATCGAAAGTCTTTTTTAAAAAAAAAAAAAAAACATATCGTACTTGCCTCCTCTATGCAGTTGGTTTTGCACAGTGTGGCCCCCGGTCCTCCTCTTCTGGGATCCCTCAGCGGCACTCCTGGCTCCTCCTCTTCTCAAGTGCCCCCGTCGGAGAAGCGATCTCCCTCGGGACAACCGTGCTGGCGCACTCCCGCGTGCTGCTGCTGCTGCGTCTATTGACACAGACAGCAGGACTCGGTTTCGCCCCCCTGTCATTGGATTTGATTGACAGCAGCGGGAGCCAATGGCTGCGCTGCTATCAATCTATCCAACCAAGACCCGAGACGAGACACCGGCTGGAGCGGCAGTGCTCATCCCCGGCGCAGGAACGATCAGGTTCAGGTAAGTAAAAGGGGGGCTCTGGTGCACTACAAAAGGTTTTGCACCTCAATGCATTGAGGTGGAAAATGGGATTTTTATACTCACCGTAAAATCCTTTTCTCTGAAGTTCATGGACGGACACAGCTCCTTATAATTCTTGACTTGTGGGTTATGTTCCATCTATTAGGAGAGGACTAGGCAGACATGTTAGATATTTAAAACATGTAAACTTTAGCAAAGTTGAACAACCCCGCCCAGGGGGCGGTCCCTCTGGTCATAACCCCTCACACTGCCTCAGCAGCTCAGTTCGTCAAAAAGCAGTACAAACTTAAAAAGGAGGGGAGGGTGCTGTGTCCATCCATGGACTTCAGAGAAAAGGATTTTACGGTGAGTACAAAAATCCTATTTTCTCTTTCGTCCATGGACAGACACAGCCCCTTATAATTCTTGACTTGTGGGACGTCCCCAAGCAGTGTCAAAAAACGAGGGGTGGGAACAGCAATTAAATAACTTCACCCCAAACAACCAGAGCTCCTCAATAGAGGAGATGTAGCCTCAAACAATCGCCTGCAAAACCTGGCGGCCAAAGTAAGCATCCGAAGATGCATACATATCAACCCTGTAAAACTTAGTGAAGGGATGAACGGGCGACCAGGTCACCGCCTTACACATCTGTGAAACAGACACATGATGTCGGAAAGCCCAGGAGACAAGCGCCTTGGTCGAATGAGCCGAAACAGGAAAGGGAGGCGCTCGCCCACTAAGGGCATAGGCCTGAATTACCGTCTGGCAGGTCCACCGAAAAATGGTGGGCGACGAGACCGCCAGGCCCTTCTTTGGTTCAGTCACCGACAGAAACAGTGAGTCTGACCTCCGAAACTGAGCCGTAGCAGACAGATACACCTGCAGAGCATGTACTACGTCTAAGGGATGTAACGCAACCTGTGAGATGCGAAGGCCGAGGACACAAGGATGGAAGCACAATGTCCTCATTCAGATGAAAGGCCAAAACCACATTCAGAAGAAACAAAGGTTGTGGGCATAGCACCACAGTATCCTTACGAAGGATCAAGCATGGGGACTTACAAGACAAGGCCGCCACCTCAAAACCCTTCTGACAGATGTAATGGCCACCAGAAGGCAACTTTCTGAGAGAATGTCAAAAAGAGAAATCTCTCTGATGTCCCCAAAGGGAGGTTTCCAAAGCACCGAGAGCACCATGTTCAAATCCCACGGAAGAAGTGGTGGTCGAACTGGGGGGGCCCACATGTGACCCCCTGCACAAACTTACACCCCAGTGAAAAGAGCCGCCAAGGGTCGTTGAAAGAAAACAGCTAAGGCTGAAATCTGCCCCTTAATGTCACTTAAGGCAAGATCTTTATCCAGTCCATGCTGTAAAACACAGCAGGATCCTAGAAACTGAATATGCTCGAGGACACCACTCCATCTCCTCACATAGAGATGCAGGCCTTCCACGTGCGATGGCAAATCCTCCAAGAAGATGACATTCGTGCTCTTAGCATGGTGGAAATTACCGAAACCGACAGGCCTCGGTCCCTCAGTACCTGGCTTTTAATAGCCATGCCGTTAAAGCCAGCGCCTGTAAGGCAGGATGAAGTATGGGACCTTGCGACAGAAGGTCCTCCCGCATCAGCAGTCGCCAAGGGACACCCGCCACCAGGCGCACTAGGTCAGCGTACCAGAGATGCCGAGGCCAGTCTGGGGCAAACAAAATCCCCGGAATCTCCTCGGCCTCTACTCTGCGGAGGAAAACGTTTTATTGGGGGAAAGGCGTAAAATTAGCCGATACTGACCTCACAGAGCCACTAACGCGTCTGCCCAGGGATCTCTGGACCTGGCCACAAACTCAATACCTTGCGACTGAGTCGAGAAACCAGGAGGTCCACGTCTGGCATGGCCCAACTCAGGAAAAAGAGTTGGAACACATCCGGGTGTAGCTACCATTCACCTTGGTCCAGCGTCTGGCGACTTAGGCAACAGCTTGCCAGTTTTCTACGCCCGGAATGCATACGGCCGATAGAGCTGACACGCTCCTTCCTGAGCTCCTTTCTGAGGATGTGAGCGACCTCCGATGCTGCAGCCGAGCTACTTGTTCCTTCTTGATGGTTGACATACGCCACAGCTGTGGCGTTGTCCGACTGTATCCTAACTGGACGCCCCTGTAGCCTCTGTGACCATGTGGAGAGGCACTGCCTGATCGCCCGAAGTTCCAGTACATAGATCGGCAGGTGGGATTCTTTCTGTGTCCAGCGACCTTGCGTCGACTGAACCCCCCTCAGACAGGTGTCCATAGTGATCACCGCCCTGTGAAAGAGAACTAACGACTTTTTGGACTGAAGGGCTGGAGACCTCAGCCACCAGACCAGGGAAGCCCTGACTAGTTGGCTCACCCGGATTTGACAATCCAGGGACAACGGAGACTTGTCCCATTTGGACAAGATCTCCTACTGCAAGACTTGAGTGTGGATTCCACCCTGAGACCCAGGATTCGCATGCAAAGCGCAGCGATGATTACCTGCGGGATGCTAACAGCTTCACCGCCACCTGAAGAGCCAAACGCAGAAAAACTCTGATGCCTGATGCATATGGGGACATGCAAGTGTGCGCCTGAGGTTCAAGGACGCTAAAAGATCCCCCGGATGGAGTGCAGTGACCACAGAGCGAACTGATTCCATCCTGAATCTTTGCAGTGGTACAAAATTGCTGAGGGCACAGAGACCCAGAAATGGACTGACCCCGTCCTTCTTTGGGACTATGAACAGAATTGAGTAAAATAACCCTTGTCAGCCAGGGAACGCTTACCTGCGGGCCCGGACTGACAAAAAAAACACCGCTCCTGAGCGGAAAAGGAAGGCCCAGGCCTGCGGCGTGGCTCCTTACCCTTTCTACTCTTACCCCCAGTGACATCATTAACCACTTCCATACTGGGCACTTAAACACCTTCCTGCCCAGACCAATTTTCAGCTTTCTGCGCTGTTGCACTTTGACAATTGCGCGGTCATGCTACACTGTACCCAAACTAAATTTTTATTATTTTGATCCCACAAATAGAGCTTTCTTTTGGTGGTATTTGATCACCTCTAAGATTTTAATTTTCTGCAAAACAAATTAAAAAATGACCGAAAATTTTGAAAAATAAAACGTTATTTTTTTTTTTTCAGTTACAAAATTTTGTAAATAAGTACGTTTTCTCCTTCACTAATGGGCACTGATGGGGCTGCACTGATCGGCACCGATGAGGTGGCACTGATGGGCACCGATGAGGCGGCACGGATGGGCACCGATGAGGCGGCACGGATGGGCACCGATGAGGCGGCACGGATGGGCACCGATGAGGCGCACGGATGGGCACCGATGGGCACAGATAGGCGGCACCGATGGGCACAGATAGGCGGCACCGATGGGCACAGATAGGCGGCACCGATGGGCACAGATAGGCGGCACCGATGGGCACAGATAGGCGGCACAGATAGGCGGCACAAGGGCACCGATGGGCACAGATAGGCGGCACAGATGGGCACAGATAGGCGGCATGAAGCGGCACGGATAGGCGACACTGATGGGCACTGATAGGCGGCATGGATGGGCACTGATAGGTGGCATGGATGGGCACTGATAGGTGGCATGGATGGGCACTGATAGGTGGCACTGTACTGCAATGTGTTTGGCACTGATTGGCATCCATTAGTAAAACAATAATGCCTGCCAATCAGTGGTGCCTATTGTGGGCACTGATTGGCATCCATTAGCCATTTCTAATTTGCATCCCTGGTGGTCTAGGGTGGCATACCTTTAAGGTGGGCATCCCTGGTGGTCCAGTGTGGGCATCTTTAGGGGGGCTGCGCTGATAATGGATCAGCACAAACCCCACCTGTCAGAGGAGCAGCCGATCGGCTCTCCTCTACTCGCATCAGACAGACGCGAGTGAGGAAAAGCCGATGACCGGCTTTTCCTGTTTACATCGTGATCAGCCGTGATTGGACGCGGCTGATCACGTGGTAAAGACTCTCCGTCGGAGACTCTTTACCTAGATCGGTGTTGCGGGGTGTCAGACTGACATCCCGCAGCAACGATCGCCGCGATGCACACCCCCGGGGGCGCGCAGCGGCTCAAAATCCTGAGGACGTCATATGACGTCCAGTCAGGATTTTGAAACCACTTTGCCGCCGTCAATCCGCTATAGGGCGGGCGGCAAGTGGTAAATAATGTCATCCAGCGAGGCTCCAAATAGCCTCTCACCCCTGAAAGGCAAATCAGCCAGAGCCTTCTTGGAAGTCTGGTCCGCGGACCAGCATTTTTGCCAAATCAGGCGATGCAGTACCACAACAGATACTGAGGCTCTTTCAGGGGAGCAGTATCCAGGTCTGCATCGCAGACCTATGTGAGGCCATGCATCCACCTGACAGCCTGGTCTACGCAGACCAGGGAAACCTGTTCTGTTTCCAACTCCCGGTGCAAATTTATTGCCCCTTCTGGAAGTGTCTGTGACACCAGAGCCGCAGCCAAACCTGGCCGTAATGCATCCTTAAATGCAAGGATCCCCTCAACCAGAATAGTGGTTAATTTGTTTAACCGTGATACCGGGGGGGTCCACAACCGGGGGAGATGCCTATCTTTTTAGCAGGCTCTCTTCAAAGGGTAACGGACCGCCATGCGTTTATTGGAACTTAAAAAAAACCTCTGCGGTCGTTCCCATTCCTTGTCTATGAACTTATCAGAATAAGTCCCATAAGGAAAAAAAAAAAACTTGAGCAGTGCGGTTCGGCTTGTGGGACCCTAAAAGGGACCAACACCTCCAGCCGTATCCAGCTTAAGGCTGCATTCACACCTGAGCATAGCGCTTCGAGCGTTTTTACCGTCCTTTTTACCGTTGTTTTGTTGCGCGAATTTGCGCCCGTCGAAACGCTTGTTGTCGCGATAGACGCTTGAATCGGGCGTTTCCATTACATTATATGAATCCTAAAACGCCCAATCTGCCCGATTTGTGCGACAAAAAAGGGTCCGGAACTTGTTTGAGCTTCAGGCGTTCGGCTTCAGACGTTTTTGAGTGGAGATGTGAACCATCTCCATAGAGAATAATGTATTTTTTCCCCTCTAGCGTTTTGTAGCTTCAGGCTTAGGGCTACAAAATGCTCAGGTGTGAATGCAGCCTGAAGCCCCATACACACTATCAGTTTTCTTGCAGGTTTTTCTCTTCAGGTTTACCAAAACCATCTAATATGAGGTCAAACCTTAAGAGTTTCAATTCGTATGCAATCAGGCAGGCCCTTGCACTACATGGTTTTGGTAAACCTGAAGAGAAAAACCTGCAAGAAAACTGATAGTGTGTATGGGGCTTAAGAGTTACCCGCCTGTGGTGATAAGTGCTCCAACAAGTGCTTAGTTCTGCGCTGACCCAGACATGGAGTCCTCCTTACTGTCCGAATGGTCCTGGTCAGCAGTCTCTGACCCGTCAGAACAGGGGTTCTGTGCTACAGCCAGGCCCGAGTCTGAGTCAGAGCAATCCCCAGAAGATGGTGGAGGGAGGGGGCGGTTTTTACCCCCCTTTACGCCCACACACCGCTACCACCCTGGCCACCAAGGACTCCAGGGCTGCCGAAAAGGTGTCCACAGGCACCGCAGGTGCAGCATAAAGCATACACATCATTACAGCTACCACTGGACTATCTGGGGAAGAAAAAACACCAGCTTCTGACGCCCTGCTAACCCCCTGACAGTCCATAAGGACTAAGTCAGGGCACTTGTATAAAAAGAGCTCCCCCCCCTCCTTGCTGCTCGTGACTAAGGGTTTACCCAGGGAACTCACCACCCAGGCGAAAGAACCGCTCAGCGCCGCGATCCGCTCCCTCTCTGCACACAGAGTGTCTCTCGGGTGTTCTCTGAGATAAACAGCGCTGACCGTGCCGTACAGGAAGCCAGCCAGCGCTAGAGGCCGAACGTAGAAAAAACCCACACCAAAATGGCCGCCGGGCGCCTCAGATAGAAAAGGGCACGAGCTACAAGAAAATGGCCACCCGCAGCAGAGACCTGCGCAACAGCAGGCTGCAGGAAAATGTCCGCCAGTGCAAAAAACAACACAGAAGCCAGACAACTAGAAAATGGCGGTGGCGCTACCAAAATGGCGGCCAAACGTTCTGAGGTGGACGAGAAGGCCGCGAAGATGCCGAGCGGGGGCTTCCTAAACGAGAGAACCCAGAGAGCGGACCCGGACACCCCGCAGCCCCCATCCAAGACCTGGAGCCCCCCCGCAGGTACACCCCGGTCACACATAGCAGGCCCCGCATGCATGGGAGGAGGAAAAAAGTGGGATGGGGGAGAGGAAAGGGAGGACAGGAGACCCACTAATCGACCCCCCAGGAATGCCCAGCAGCTCCATCCTGCCGAGGCAGGAGGACCCGTACTCAACCGTCCAAGCGAGGACTTGCTGGCGCGTTCCTGACAGACCTACATCCGAGCAGTACGAAGTAGCTGTTGGCCCGGTTCACTGTGACTGAGACAGCAAGCAGCCCGGTCATATGTGAACCCCGAAGAAAATAGCTCACCCGACACCCCTGGAGCCATGGGGTATGTCGTGGCCAACCCAGCGAGTAGCTAAGGCCTGCTCACGCTCGATGGCCAGACTGGGGGACTACAAGGATCTATATTATCCAGCCTGTCACCCAGCCGGCAGTTGATAGAAGATTTCTAAAAATAAAATAAATTTCTTCAGGGCCCTGGGCCCAAAAGGGAGCCAGGTCCTTCTCCTCTACTAGACAGAAAAAAAACTGAGCTGCTGAGGCAGTGTGAGGGGTTATGACCAGAGGGACTGCCCCCTGGGCGGGGCTATTCAGCTTTGCTATCTAACATGTCTGCCTAGTCCTCTCCTAATAGACGGAACATAACCCACAAGTCAAGAATTATAAGGAGCTGTGTCCGTCCATGGACGAAAGAGAAAACCGTGAGGGTTTACAAACCCTTTAAAGTGCAAGTATAGCCATCTGCTTTAGCCATGACTGTTAATAAAGCAAGGCGTAGGACTTAGCAGATAGGGGTGTGGCTTTTCTTAAATCGGGACTCTTGCACGAATGAAATGTCACCTCAAAATATCATAAATGTTGCAAAGTGCGGGCACCTTGTAGTGTCTTTGAGTACATGCCTTCGGCTTTAAATAAATACCAGTGCCACCCACTTGCATTCCAACCCCTAAGGTTGTCCATAGGGTCCGAATTTCTACCCTCATTCCTTCAGAAGTCCAGCCTCAGAATGTTCTATCCTGCAGCCTGGACTGCCCACTGATGTTCTGCAATTTGGCAGCTGAATTGAAGCCAGGAGGGACGGGTTTACTCTTGGCTTGGGCAGAAGCAATTGGCTTGGGCAGAAGCCACAGCCTGGTCCTAGGATGAGAGAGAGGTTCCTATGTTCTTAGCATTGTCCTTAAGCGCAGCACCAGAAAGTAATACCTCCTACCCACTTGCTGTAATTAAAGTGACTGTTTCTTGATTAAAAAGATGTTTAAAAAGCAGTACCTGTAAAAGAAGGAGACTCTATACTCACCTGTCCTGCCGAGAGTTATGGCTAGCTTAAAGTGGTTGTAAACCTCAGACATGAAATATGTACAAAGCATATCCCTCTATAGTGTGTTTTTTTTTTTGGAATCATAATTAACTAGGTGGATGCAGCATCGATCTGATGCTGCATCTGTCCCTCACTGGCTCTAATGCCGTGTACACACGACCGTTTTTCTCGTCGAGAAAAACTTCATTTTTTCCATTTGACGAGAAAAACGATCGTCTGTGGGCATTTTGTCGTTTTTCTCGACGAGAAAAATTAGAACATGTTCTAATTTTTCTCGTTGTTTTTTCTGACATTTTTTCCGCGGCAGTTTTCCCATAGGGAAACACTGCCGCGGAGCCCACAGACGGTCGTTTTTCACGACAAGAGAAAAAATGACGTGAAAAACGACCGTGTGTGGGGAACAAGCCGTTCCCTCGTTTTTAATGTCATTATTCACGGTGGTTTTTTAACCGCCGTGAATAATGATCGTGTGTACGCGGCATTACACTGAGAACCAAGCAATCAAACACTGCCGATCGTTCGGTTCTCACAGCTCCCTGAGCAGAGGTCTGGTGACTGTCAGTCAGCAGCTCTCTGTCCTGCCCCCCCCCCCCCCCCCGCACTCACTGGAGCGCTGGACTGTGGAGGGGGCGGGAGCGGCCAGCTCAGGCTCTCAACAGCTTTAAGAGAGGCCGAGCCAGGTGCCGGTCTAGGCATGTGGGCAGATCCCGACCATATGGTCGCGATCTTTCCCGAGCCTGGACCTGCTCAGGCTCTCAACAGCTTTAGGAGAGGCCGAGCCTGGTGCCCGTCCAGGCACGTGGGCGGATCCCAACCATATGGTCGCAATCTTTCCCGAGCCAGGACCGGCTGTGCGACGTCAGGCTTCAGCCCGCTGTCTGCTGAAAACAGGTCACAGGACTGCAGAACGAACTGCACTCCTGTGATCCACAGGAAAAGTACAGCCAAACAAGATTTGGCTGTACTTCTCCTTTAAGAGCACTAAGTGTAATTTCTGTCTGCTGCTTCATTCTTCTGCTATCAGCGTGAATCACCTCTGACAAACTTTCCTGACACCAAGAGAAAAAAGGTGACAGGGAATGAAGCTCCAGCCGATTGACAGCCTCAGCTCTGCATCTGTGTGCTGTGTTCCCTCCCTCCAATCAGCTCTTAGAGCTCTTCTCACTGAGCTCTGCAGAGTGCAACTTCAGCTCTCCTTTCCCTCTTTTTTTAACCCTGACAAGTTGTATATATTCTATACTTTGAATGTCTGTAGAGAAGAGAAGACTGCAGATAAACAGGTACAGCCTTATGTACAAGGAATTGTTTCATCTCTGTGTATCCCCTGAGGATAGTCACTTCACTGGGTATATGTAAGGGTTTACAAACACTTTAAGAATGTTCACATTGAACACTTTCAGGCGAGTCAGATTCCTTGTTTTTCCCCGCCGCGTGTTGCAGTTGCTTTTGCTAACCGATATGTCACTGCCGTGTCCTGTAGTTACACAGAATGTGGTGGGGGATGCAAGCATCTGACACTACTGGAAGTGTCAAATGTGAAAAGGCCTATGCTCTGCAAGAGCGCCATGATCGGAGGGACAGGCAACTATATAACTTCTCCTTTATGCCTTTTTCACTAAGTGACAGAGTCTGTATAAGCCCAAAAAAATTACTCCTTCAGTAAATCTACCAATTGTATCTTGTCAGTAGCGAATAGAAAACATTCAAGCAATAAAACTGGACTTACGTGGTTCTCGATCTGTGTCTACATGGCCATCTATCGGTCGAACAGTATCTGGTCCAATGACATGCATCAATTCTTCCTCATAGGACAGGTACTGTAACTCCAAGCCAGGAGCACCGCTGCTGTTACGCTGAAAATACTTGCGCTGGTCGACCATCTTTGCCTTTACACGTCTTTTAATATCTCTTAGTCTCTTCTTGCAGTTTTCTGGACTTCGGGGCTGGGTTCCTGCTGCATTGACCGCCTCTACAATCCTGGACCACAGAAAGTTCTTACGGGCTTGAGAGGTAGTGGCTGCATCCTTGCCAATAATACTGTCCCACACGCCGACAGCTTCATGTACCAAAGCACAGTTTTCGTCAAAGGAAAATTTGATGTTACGGGGAGCTTTGGTGTAAGAGTAATCACCCTGCCCATAACTACCAACGCCCTGATCACCGGTGCCGCTCCCATTTTGAACACACACACCGCCCTTTTCTCCTGCCTTGTCCACGCTGCCTTGGCTCTGAAGGACATGCTGTGGACTTCTGAGCATGTACTCCAGTTTGAACAGGTTGGCCACCTTGCTTTCCAATGGTGTCAACTGCATAAACAACGGGTGGCCCGGCCCGGAACCGTGCTTTCGAACTGAAGCTAGTTTCTCCATTAGTCTATGCCTGTAAAGATGCCAGTGTTTCTTGGCCTCCTCTATGCCTCTCTGCACCACACCGACAGAATTCACGTTATTGAGGACCTTCTGCCAAATCAAAACTTTCTGTGCAAACGGGGTAATTCTGGCTCTTTCCCCGAAAAGTCTGTCGTAGTGTTCTAACAGTTCAGTCACCAGAACAAATTCTTCAGAGGCTGAAAGTCGAGGGCGTCGTCTCACTTCCTTATCAGTGATACTACTTGTAGATCCCGTTTTCAGGTATCCCTCTCTGCTGGATAGCACATCAACCTGATGCTCTGCCAGAAGACAAATGTACTAAAATATACTTCTTACATACAGAAACTGGATACACTTTAAAGCAGACTTTTTCAACTAGGGTTCCTCTAGTCTAGAGCAGGGATTTGCAATTAGCAAACCTCTAGCTGTTGCAAAACTACAAGTCCCATCATGCCTCTGCCTCTGGGTGTCATGCTTGTGGCGGTCAGTCTTGCTATGCCTCATGGGACTTGTAGCTCTGCAAAAGCTGGAGGTCCGCTAATTGCATATCCCTGCTCTAGAGGATGCTAGGGGTTCCTCAAGAAATGACAGATTGATCTCCCACCTACAATGACTACCAATGTAAGCAGTAGTGTATTTTGGTTTTGTGCTGCCCTAGGCAAGACTAAAATTGGGCACGCCCATGCTATGGCGACAAACAGCGTAAAATTTACTATCCATAGGCGGCGCTTTAACTGTTTGCTGACTGCCAAACGCACATATACGTCAGCAAAATGGCACGGGCAGGCAAAGCAACGTACAGGTACGTTGCTTTGAATCTGCCGCCTAGCGGGCACGCCAGTCTCCGTGACCGTGCCCGCGGGACACGCTGACTCGATGTCCGCCGGTGTCCCCGTGATCGTGTCACGGAGAGGCAGAATGGGGAGATGTCTATGTAAACAAGGCATTTCCCTGTTCTGCCTAGTGACAGAACACTGATCTACTGCTCCGTGTAATCGGGAGAAGTGATCAGTGTCGTGTCACATGTAGCCCATCCCCCCTACAGTTAGAATCACTCCCTAGGACACACTTAACCCCTTCCTCGCCCCCTACTGGTTAACCCCTTCCCTGCCAGTGTCATTTACACCGTAATCAATGCAATAGCACCGATTGCTGTATAAATGACAATGGTCCCAAAACCGTGTCAAAAGGTGTCCGATGTGTCAGCCGCAATATCGCAGTCACGATAAAAAAAAGAAAAAAAAAAAAAAAAATTGCAGATTACCCCTATTACTAGTTAAAAAAATCAAAAATTTATTAAAAAAAATGCTATAAATCTATCCCCTATTTTGTAGACGCTATAACGTTTGAGCAAAGAAATCAATATACGCTTATTGCAATTTTTTTTTTACCAAAAATATGTAGAAGAATACATATCGGCCTAAACTGAGGAAAAAATATATTTTTTTTTTAAATAAAAAATTGGGATATTTATTATAGCAAAAAGTAAAAGATATTGGGGGTTATTTACAAAAGGCAAATCCACTTTGCACTGCAAGTGCACTTTCAAGTGCAGTCGCTGTAGATCTGAGGGGCACATGATTGGATGATAAAATCAGCAGAGCTTCCCCTAATTTCAGATCTTCCCCTCAGATCTACAGCGACTGCACTTCCAAGTGCACTTGTAGTGCAAAGTGGATTTGCCTATTGTAAATAACCCCCATTGTGTTTTTTTCAAAATTGTCGTTTATAGCGCAAAAAATAAAAAAAACTGCAGAGGTGATCAAATATCACCAAAAGAAAGCTCTATTTGTGGGAAAAAAAGGACGCAAATTTTGTTTGGGAACAACGTTGCACGACCGCGCAGTTGTCAGTTAAAGTGACGCTGTGCCGAATCGCAAAAAGTGCTCTGGTCGGGAAGGGGGTAAAATCTTCTGGGGCTGAAGCGGTTAAACAGTGCGTGTTTAGGATCACTTTAAAGCATGTCTCAGCACCAGTCTGGATGTGCTGAACACAACAAACCTTCACAAGAGTAATGGTTGTCCCTTAAACAAGTTGCAGCACTTCTATAAGCCTGCGTGATCCAGACCTGAGACACGTAGTAGCTGCCTTCGGTTTAGAATCCACAGAACACGCTGCAAATTTGACTCCTTTCGTACATACCTTTTGCTTCCGAGTCATCATCAGTTGTCAATTCTGCGTCATCAACCCGCTTAATCCAAAGCAAAGTATCCGGGTTATATATCAAATCACCTAAAGAAAGATTAAATAAGAGGTGAATTTTTTTTTTTCTATTATACATAAAAAAACAAAAAACAAAAAAAAACACTGTCTTTATATAATTTAACACCAGATGTATGAAAGGAAAATAAAATGTTAACCACTTGCCAACCAGGCCAATTCTGTAATTTCTCTCCTACATGTAAATATCATAATTTTTTTGCTAGAAAATTACATAGAACCCCCAAACATTATGTTTTTTTACCAGAGACTAGAACTTATAATGGCATTGCAACTTTTTATCCCGTACAGTATTTGCGCAGCAATTAAAAAGAAAAAAAAAAAAAAAGACCGTTTTATGCCTTAAAAAAAAAAAAAGAACAAAGTAAAGTTAGCCCAATCTTTTTGCATAATGTGAAAGATGAAGTTACGCCGAGTAAATGGATACCTAACATGTCACACTTAAAAATTGCACACGCTCGTGGAATGGCACCAAACTTCGGTACTTAAAAATCCCCATAGGCGACGCTTTCCATTTTTTTACTGGTTACATGTTTTGAGTTAAAGAGGAGGTCTAGTGCTAGAATTATTGCTCTCGCTCTACCGCCCGGGGCGACACATCACATGTGTGGTTTGAACACCGTTTTCATATGTGGGCGGGAACTACATATGCGTTCGCTTCTGCGTGCGAGCACATGGGGACAGGGGCGTTTTTTTCTTTATTGTTAATTCTACTTTCAACTTTTTAGTTTGACACTTCAAAATGTTGTGTTTTTTTTTTTTTTTTAATCACTTTTATTCCTAGTACAAGGAATGTAAACATCCCTTGTAATAGGAATATGGCATGACAGGTCCTCTTTACAGTGAGATATGAGGTGAATAAGACCCCACATCTCACCTCTCTAGGCTGGGAAGCCTGAAATCCCCCCCCCCAAAAAAAAAACGATCACGGTTTTCCAGCCGAGTGGGCGCCGTTTGTTTGAATGCAGAGGCCGAGCATGACGTCATAACAGCGCGCCCGGCCTCCGACGATCATAGAGACTCTGGCGACCATCTGGTCCACCGGAAATCTCTATGGTCATAATCCGGGGCCGGCAGATCCATTCTCCAACTCACCGATCGCAACAGTGAGTCGGTAGAAGCACCGGAGGGCGGCGGGAGGGGGACATCCCCTCTCGTCGCCTGTAAAAAGGATCAAGCGGCTAACCAGCCGCTATGATCATTCTTATGGTGTAGGAAATCGCCGGCTGAAAACGACAATATCTGGATGATGCCTGTAGCTGCACCCATCATTCAGATATACCACCACAAAGCCCAGGACGTCATAGGACACCTCACGGAGGTATAGAGCGGGGAGATGCTTGTGTAAACAAGCATCTCCCCGCTCTGACTAGTGACAATGACACTGATCTCGGCTCCGTGTACTCGGAGCGGAGATCGGTGTCATGTGACACAGAGTCCATCCCCCCTACAGTAAGAAACAATGCAGGGAACACTTAACCCCTACAGCGCCACCTAGTGGTTAACCCCTTCACCACCAGTGTCATTTTCACAGTAATTAGTGCATTTTTATAGCACTGATCGCTGTGAAAATAACAATGGTCCCAAAAATGTGTCAAAAGTGTCCGATGTGTCCGCCATAATGCCGCAGTCACGAAAAAAAATCACTGATCGCCGCCATTACTAGTAAAAATAAAAAAAATAAAAATTATAAAAATGACATAAAACTATCCCCTATTTTGTAAACGCTATAACTTTTGCGCAAACCAATCAATAAGCAGGCGAGTAGGACAGGCAAGTGTCCTTATTAAAAGTCAGCAGCTACACGGTTAGTAGCTGCTGACTTTTTTTTTTCGGCTGCACCTCCGCTTTAAGTGGTAAAAGTAGCATTTTAATACATCATAATAATTTTTATTCAATGCTGAAGACTAAGAATAGTCACCTAAGAAATGTATTTGACTTTTGCTGTTCAGCTCTGGTTTTGTTCTAGAATGTTTCTAACATTCTGCCTAGGTCTTCTCCTGCAAGCAGGGACATATACCCACACATAAACAGTATGACAGCTGTGTCAGTCCATGGACGATAAGAGAAAATGGCCTGGTCATTAAGCAGGTAAATCTTCTGGTCTGCAAGTTGTTAATACTACAACGGAAGCACAGCGGACCAGTGTGAAGACATACATAGAATTTAAAAGAATGCTTTTTTCTTGTGCTAAAGGGGCCAATAATGTCCGACAATAAATTCATATTCATTTACATTTATGATATTATTTAAAAACGTTGAATATAATACAATTATATACAAAAATACATATACAGTGTATTTTAAAAACTGTAATTTTTCGTTTTCGGCCAAATGCATCCTGAATTTTCGGTACCAAAATTTTCATTCGGTGCATCTCTAGTACAGATGCATCGAAGTTTTGACAGCCGAAACATATCGGCCAAAAATGGTGCTATCGGCATTTTGCCGATAAGAGAAGAAGGTACCGTTATTGGTGCAGAAAAAGCACATTATTTTACCACGATTTTACTGTGCTTATGGTGTGTTTTTCATAGGTCATGTGACTCAAAAACCACATCAAAAACGTAACGTGTGTTCTTGATGCATTCTTGCTGCATTTTCAATGCATTTCAGCGGGGGAGGTACGTTTTTGGTGCATTTTTTTTTTTTTTTAACTGACCAAAAATGCAGCAAGCAGGATTTCTAACACCATAACAGAAGTGCAGCAGACCAGTGTGAAGACATATATAGAATTTAAAGGAATGCTTTTTTCTAGAGCTTTTCTTGCGCTAAATGTGCCAGTAATGGCCGACAATACATTCATATTCATTTAAATTTATATTAATTAAAAAGTCAAACATAAAATAATTATATATAAAAATATTTTTTTCTTAAAAAAAAAAAAAAACTGTCATTTTTGATTTCGGTCAAGTGCATCCTGAATTTTTGGTTTTGGCACCATTCGGTGCACCTCTAATGTAAATTGTATCAGAAGCTGGAGTTCAGCTTTAAATCACTTCTATGTAGGACTCACATCTGTATCTGAATCTTACATAATGCTATTGTTTGAATGTAAACCATATAAAAGGTTTTGTAAAAGGAAGACAAATGCCCCGATCAGGTAGTCTTTGCCCCGCATGCAATTCAAAACGTATTTTTTCATTTAAAATAAGTATCTTTAAGGCTGCGTTCATACGGGCGTTTAGCCACTGTACGAATCCTAGCGGCGGGAATCTATGGATTCCTGCTGCTGGGTTTAGCAGCTGAGAGCGGATGGCTATGGTCTGTACACTGCAATGACTTCCCTGCCATAAGAATACGATGATCGCCATTGCAGGCTATAGCCTGTGGCACTGATTGATCAAGGAAAATCAGCGCGCTTGTACAGAAGCTGAACAGTAGCTTGGCTTCTGTACAACCACAGTGCCAATACATTAATCAAAATTCAGATGGTTCCTGCTGAACCGGCCGAATTTCGATCCATGTATGGCTGGCTTAAGGGCAGGACTTGACAAATTTGCTTTCAATCTAGGAGCCAGCTAAAAAAGTTGGGAGCCATTTTTTAACCGCTGAAGCGGTTAACTAACAAATCTTACGGGTGGGAAATGTAATATGTTCCCGAAGGTGGACTTCTCCTTTAACTCTTCCACAGCCAGAGCTGTTTTTGCATTTTTTGCACACATTTGAAGCCTGAAGATTACATAAAACCCCCAAATATTATATTTTCTGAAAGCAGACACCCTAGAGAATAAAATAGCGGTAGTTCCAATTTTTCACGTCACACGATATTACCGCAAAGGTCTAGGAAACACAATATTTTAGTAACAAAACATATTAAAAGTTAATTTTGGGGGGCACAAAAATGAAATAAATTACCCAAATTGTTTGGTAAAACATAAAAACCGAGGTTGCACCGAGTACCGTATATACTCGAGTATAAGTTTTTCAGCACATTTTTTTGTGCTGAAAATGCCCCCCTCGGCTTATACTCCAGTCTGTGTCCATCTTCATCTTTGTGCGCCTGATCCAGGCCAGCCATAGGTCCCCTAGACCCCAAACTTGGCACACATGTAGCCCCACTCTTCCTCTACAGGTGTGCAAAATTTGTTGTCCTACGGCCAGGCCAGGGAGCAGCAATGTTTCAAAGCCGGGCACCCCTTCCATAGACTCCCATGTTAAACGGTCATTTCTCCTGTGATTTTGGGGACCTGATACCGGCCGGCCCCAGGTCCCCTGGACTCCAAACTTGGCACACATGTAGCCCCACGCTTCATCTATAAAAGTGTGCAAAGTTTGTTGTCCAGGGGACCTACGGCCGGGAAGCACCGATTTTTTCAAAGCCGGGCACCCCTTCCATAGACTCCCATGTTAAACGTCAGTCTAGTCACACAGTGCAGGAGATCAGGTAGGGAAATTGGGCACAGTGAGGCAGAGTGAGGCATGCAGATGGACACCCTAGGCTTATACTCGAGTCAATACGTTTTCCCAGTTTTTTGTGGTAAAATTGGGTGCCTCGGCTTATATTCGGGTCGGCTTATACTTGCGTTTATACGGTAAATCGATATCCAAAATGTCAATCCTTAAAAATGTCAGTACCCTATATTTTCCATAGGTGACGCTTTAACCACTTGCGGACCACCCACCATACATATACTGCGGCAGGGCGGCCACTCTGTGCCAGATCACGTACCTCATAGGTGATCTGACACTTTCAGATCTGGGGGGCGCATGCGAGCTGCCAGCGACACGCTCCTGCTGTGATTATACACAGCGGGAGACGATTGGTGGGTGCGGCGGACTCAATGTCCGCCGGTGATTCGGTACACAGGCAGAACGGCAGTCTGGCTATGTAAACAATGCAGATTGCCATTCTGTCAATACATAAGGCATGGATCCTGTGTTTCTATAAAGCAGGGACATCAATCCATACTTTCCAGTAGTCAAAGCACCTCCCCCACTACACTGAATCACAGGCTAGGCACACAGTTAACTTTTTGATTGCCCCTGATGGTAATGCCTTCCCAGCCAGTGTCATTAGTACAGTGACAGTGCATATTTTTAGCGTCACTGGTCCCCAAAAAGTGTCAGTTAGTGTCCGATTTGTCCGCCGACTGCCGCGATATCGCAGTCCCACTATAAATCGCTGATCGCTGCGATTACTAGTAAAAAACATTATAAAATAAAATATCCCATAGTTTGTAGACGCTACAACTTTTGCGCTAAAAAAATCAATATACGCTTATTGGGATTTTTTTTACCAAGAGCATGTAGCAGAATACATATTGGCCTAAATTGATGAAGACATTTTTTTTTTTACATTTTTTATTGGATATGTTTTATAACAGAAAGTAAAAAATATTGTTTTTTGCTTTTTTCAAAATTGTTGGCCTTCTTTTATTTATAGCACAAAAAATAGAAACCGCAGAGATGATCAAATACCACCAAAAGAAAGCTCTATTTGTAGGAAAAAAAGGACATACATTTTGTTTGGGTACAGTGTTGCATGACCGCGCAATTGTCAGTTAAAGTAGCGCAGTACCGTTTAGCAAAAAATGGCCTGGTCATGAAGGGGGGGTAAATCTTCCTGAGGTCAAGTGGTTAAAAGCCATCAATTTAGCGTTACAAAGGAGGTCTGGTGCTAGAATTATTGCTCTCACTCAGGTGTGCATGGTAATATGTAACGTGTATTGCAAACAACGTTTTCAGGCGTGTGCACATTTACATTTGTACGTGTGAATATGTGGGGGGTGGGGGCATCAAAAAAAAATTTTTTTTGGGGGGGTGGATATTATGTGCTTGGTTGTAACTTATATTTTTTACAATTTAAAAAAAAAAATCCCCTATGTAATGATTTTTATTGTTATTTTTTGGTTTACAAACTTTTTTATTGTGTACAAAATAATGGTACAAACATTATGTCATGACATCAGAGAATTGCAGTATTTTCAATCAATAATTAGAATGATTTATGACAGAATAACCGCCTTTATTTATTTATGACAACATCTATTACAAATAGAAAATAAATGATTTAGTAGTATTTTGAAATGTGGGGTTACTTTCGTGTATAAAAGAATTGGATGTGAAAAGGGGATTCTAATTTGGGTCTAAAAGGTTGTCTGAATATTTGAACCATAGGTTCCATTTTTTATCCAGTAGTGTAATGATTTTTTTATTTTTATTTTTTTTAGGTAAGAGGTTCACTTTAATGAAACATGTAGGGTCCAAAAGACCCTGTATGTCTCCCCTGTGCTCCACTGAATCTTTCCTGGCCTTGATGGGAGGGGAAACTGTCAACGGGGACCCGGAAGTGACATCACTTCCGGGTCAACTAGAAGGGATGTATCCGCTCCCCAATACTGGGCGGCACCCACTGTTCCGGTCCTTGGCCCGCAGATGTGCAAGCAGAGCCCCAGATACATAGCGGGGTGGTACGGGACGCGCGGGGGGTGGGGGTAGCATTTAGGCGGCAGCCCAGGTGCAAGTACAAAAACTTCTTGTCAACACCGCGACCTGACGCCTGGGGTTTGTCGAGCCCTGGCTTAAGGGTGTGTGTCTATCTGTACTCATGGGCTTGCAGTGATGATGTGCAACTTTGTACAACACCCCGAATTCTTACCTTGACCAGAGTTGTCCGTATAAGAGGAATCCATGTCGTCTTCTTCCTTAATTCTTGGGAAAAGGTACGGATTCAGTGACATACCACCTGGAAAACAGATATATGCTGGGTTTACGTTCCTTTTATTCATAAGGGGCTTTGATCTTATTTTGTTTTAGAATTGTGAAAAAAGAAGGTTTGGTTGCAAAACTCAGCTTCATCCTAGAGCTGTCCTCCATAGCACTCTCCTCCGGTCAAAAATTTTCTTCAGTCTTCTATCCTGAATGATGCTGAGCGTCTTTCAACCTCGAAGACTGAGGACGTCTTGTGAGTGTATGAAGTCCTAGTCCCGCCCCCTAGGAGGCATCACCGCCCTGCATTCAGTGTGTAAGGCTAATCATCAGCACCTCTCTGTACATTAAAGCGGTGTTTCCAGCCGATTTCTTTCTTTTTTTAAAGTCAGCAGCTACAAACACTGCAGCTGCTGACTTTTAATAAGGACACTTACCTGTCCAGGGAGCCCGCGATGTTGGCCCCCCGAGGCCGATTCGTCCATCGGATCGAGTGCAGGCGCCGCCATCCTAACTAAGGGAAACAGGCAGTGGAGCCCTGTGGCTTCACTGCCCGTTTCCTACTGCGCATGCACGAGTCGCTTTGTGAATGTCCGGCTGTCTTCTGGGACACACACAGGTCCCAGAAGACAGCGCACCCCATTTCCCAGAAGAACACACGAGGGAGGAAGAAAAAAGAAGAGCTCCGCAGTATGAGAAGTGGCAGATTAGGAAGACTGCCTAGCAACAGGAGTTTCTGGTAGGTAAAAAAAAAAATGTTTCAAATGTTTTTTTATAGATTTTTTTTGGGAGAATGTTAATGTCATTTTTTATTTTAGGGTGGACTTCCGCTTTAATAAAGACAGCCAAGGCTGGAGAAGAGGCGAAGAGGACCCTACAGCAAAAAAACAAACATTAAAATGCTGTTCAGAGAACCTCTAGGGGGGAGGTTTGAGCCTTGGAGTTGAGCTTTAAAGTGGTTGTAAACCCCTTTTTTTCTACTTCTACCTATAGGCAAGCCTAGAATAAGGCTTACCTATAGGTAGTGGAAATATCTCCTAAACGTGCGCCGCTTAGGAGATATTTCACTTGTAGTCCGCCGAAAATGTTAACGGCACGGGGAAGAAACTAAACTAAGTGCTGTTTCTTCCCTAGCCGGTGTCGTTAATGGCGGCTCTCGTGCGCACGGGCGGGAGTGACGTCACGCAGCTCCGTCGAATCACAGAGCCGGAGTCCGCAGACCGGAAGGAAGAGGGGCCAGAAGATGGACGCTGCCTACTCTGGGGACATCGCTGGATTCTTTTGCAGGTAAGTGTCACATAATGGGCTAGTATGCGATGCATACTAGTCCATTATGCTTTTCATTTGCAGGCTTTGTAGCGAGCAAAAGAGGAAGTAAAACCCATCAGGGTTTACTTCCTCTTTAAAGCGATAGTAATACATTGCAGCTTACCAATCCTTAGAAGCGGTGGCTGGATTTTTTTTCTTCTCTGTTTTCACCTGGCGATCTGGCCAGTAACACACCTCCTGTATTAAAGCGCCCCCCCCACCCCAACTCTGGATGAAGGAGCACAGGGGTCACCTTTGGATAGCAGCATTGTCAGTCTGGGGGGAAGGGGGTGTTAGATGGACTGGTAGATTTAGATACTCTAACAAATTGAAGCCAAACTCCAGCTAATACTTTATAATCAGTAAGGCCCCTTTCACACTGGGGCGTTTTTCATGCGGTTTAGCGCTAATAATAGCGCTATTATACCGCATGAAAAATTCCTGCCCTGTAGTCTTCAATGTGAAAGCCCGAAGGCTTTCACACTGAAGCGGAGCGCTAGCAGGACCGCTCCAAAAGTCCTGCTAGCCGCTTCTTTACAGCGGTAAAGGAGCGGTGTGTTCACCGCTCCTTTACCGCAGGTGCCCATTGAAATCAATGGGACACCGCAGTAATACCGCCCGCAAACCGCGGCAATAGCCGCGGTTTGCGGGCGGTATTAACCCTTTTTCGGCCGCTAGCGGGGGTTAAATTCACCCCCCTAGCGACTGCATACCGCGGTAAGAACGACGGTATAGCAGCGCTGCAAATCGCGCTGCTATACCGCCACCGCTCCTGCCCGCCCCAGTGTGAAAGGGGCCTTACAGCAAACGGTTTTCATCCTTTTGTGATAATAGGATTTTTATAACAGCTTACCTGTAAAATCCTTTTCTTGGAGTACATCACGGGACACAGAGCGACATAGTCATTACTAATGGGTTATATAGATACCTTCAGGTGCTGGCACTGGCAACTTCCAAAACCGGAAGTACCCTCCCCTATATAAGCCCCTCCCATCCGGGAGCACCTCAGTTTTGTAGCAAAGCAATACGTGTCCCCAAAGAGGGGTGGGAGCTCTGTGTCCCGTGATGTACTCCAAGAAAAGGATTTTACAGGTAAGCTGTTATAAAAATCCTATTTTCTTTCTCGTACATCACGGGTCACAGAGCGACATAGTCATTACTAATGGGATGTCCTAAAGCAATGCCCAACGAGGGGGGGGATACACCATACATAAGCTGAGCGCTATCAGACATGAGGATCTTTTGCGGCCTGCAACACACTGCGCCCAAAGGCGACATCCTCCTGACTTCTAACGTCCACCTGGTAGAACCTAGTAAACGTGTGTACTGAAGACCATGTTGCGGCCTTACAGATTTGAGCCAGGGAGGCCTGGTGATGCACTGCCCATGAAGTTCCAACTGCTCTCGTGGAGTGCGCTCTAACTTTGAACGGAGGCGGTCTCCTTCTCAAGCCATAGGCTTGCATAATGACCTGTTGAATCCACTTGGCTAAAGTAGATTTTGACGCTGCCTGACCCTTTCTGGGGCCTTCCGGCAGAATAAACAAAGTATCCGTTCTGCGAATCTGAGCAGTGGCTTTTAGATAAGCTTTAACTGCTCTTACTACATCCAAAGAATGCAATAACTTTTCCTCTACCGAACTAGGTTTGGGGAAAAAAGAAGGAAGAACCACATCTTGGTTCAAATGAAAACCTTGATACCACCTTAGGAAGAAAGGCTGGATGAGGACGTAACACTACTCTGTCCTTATGGATAACCAGATATGGCTCCCTACAGGACATAGCTGCTAATTCCGACACTCTTTTAGCCGAACAAACGGCTACTAGAAAAAACAATTTCCTGGTGAGAAGAACCAAGGAAATATGCTGTAATGGTTCAAATGGTTGTTTCTGTAGAACCGACAGAACCAGGTTTAGATCCCATGGACATATGGGAATATTAACCGGAGGACTAATACGCATCACTCCTTATTTAAAGGCTTTGACTAGTGAATGCGAAGCCAAGGGCCTTTGAAAAAAATATTGACAAGGCCGAAAACTGACCTTTGATAGTACTCAAGGCAAGCTTCCTATCTACAGCCCACTGTAGGAAGTCCAGACTCCTACCTATTACGTACTTATGTGGATGCCATTTCTTGGCCTCACACCACGCGATGTACGCCTTCCAGATTCTATAGTAGATCTGCCTGGATACCGGTTTCCTGGCATTGATCATGGTAGATACCACAGGATTAGAGAGCCCTCTCTTTTTTAGAATGTGGGCTTCAATAGCCAGGCCGTCAAACCTAGGGCTGGTAAGGAAGGGTGGTATATCGGTCCTTGCGAAAGCAGGTCCGGACGAAGTGGGAGAGTCCAAGGACTCCCCACTGACATTTTACAATCTCCGCGTACCACGCTCTTCGGGGCCACGCTGGAGCCACCAGAATCACTGGTTTCTTTTCTACCCTGATTCTGCGGAGTAATCGAGGTAACCATTGTGGCGGTGTGAATGCATATATCAGCTTGAACTGATCCCAAGGGAACACTAGGGCATCCGAGCCGCAAGCTAGGGGATCCCTTGTCCGAGAGACAAACCTGTCCACCTTTGCGTTGAATCTGGATGCTAGAAGATCTACATCCGATGTTCCCCACCGCTGACATATTGTCCAGAAAACCTCGGGGTGAAGGGACCATTCCTCTGGGCATAATTGCTGGCGACTTAGAAAGTCCGCCTTCCAATTCTCCACTCCTGGAATGAATACCGCAGATATGGCTGGGACATATCTTTCTGCCCATTTCAGGATGTAATTTACTTCCCTCTGGGCTGCACGACTCCTGGTGCCCCCCTGATGATTGATATATGCCACTGCTGTGGCATTGTCTGATTGAATTCTGACAGGGGACCCTTGGAGTTTGGATGTCCATGCTACTAGGGCATACCGGGCTGCTCGTATCTCTAAGAGATTGATGGGCAGGGCCTTTTCTGCATCCGACCATCTGCCCTGGAGAGACCATTGCTCCAGTACTGCTCCCCAGCCTATAAGGCTGGCATCTGTAGTGACCACCTTCCAAGAAATCGGACTGAAGGATTTCCCTTTTTCCAGATTCTGGGGAACCAACCACCAACGGAGGCTCTTGCGAACGGAAGGGGACAAGGACATTGTAAGTCTAGGGCCTGAACTTTGTTGTTCCAGGCTGACAGTATGGCCCCTTGCAAATTCCTTGAATGGAATTGACCGTAGGGTACTGCTTCGAATGATGCCACCATTTTTCCCAGCAGCCTCATGCACAGGCGTATGGACGGCTGTCTTTTTTGTACCCACTAAGTGGATCAAATCTTTCAAAGACAACACCTTTCCTCGAGGCAAGAATATTTTTCTCTGGCCTGAATCCAACCTTAGCCCCAAGTATTCCAGACTTTTGACTGGTTTTTAGGGCTGACTTGTCTCGGTTGATAATCCAACCGTGAGATTCCAGATACTTGATTGTCTTGTGAACGACCACGTCTAGTTTTTTCACTGAGTGGTCTATCAGCAACAAGTCATCTAGATATGCCATTATCATTACACCTTGTGTTCTTAGATTGGCCAATAAAGGGCCAGAATTTTTGTAAACACTCGTGGTGCTGTGGCCAAACCGAAGGGTAAGGCTCTGAACTGAAAATGGCGCCCTTCTACTGCAAAGCGTAGAAATTTTTGGTGGACTGGAAAGATGGGAATGTGCAAATAAGCATCTTTGATGTCGATCGCGGCTAACCAATCCTCCCCTTGTAGGGCAGTGGCCACCGATCGGATCGACTCCATCGGAAAGTCCTGATATACAGGAATTTGTATAGCCCTTTTAGAATTAATATGGGCCTCCCGTCCGCGTTTGCTTCGGGACTGTAAAGAGGTTTGAGTAAAACCCGAACCCTCATTCTTCCAGGGGAACCTCCATAATTACTCCTTGGAGCAATAGTTGTTCTAGTGCCAACAGGAGGGGCTCTCTCTTCCGGGGATCCCTTGGCACGTTTGACCTCAAAAATGGGAAGGAGGAGAGTCTTTTAACTCCAAACTGTATCCCAAACATACTGCGGAGAGCACCTATCTGTTTTGATCGTGTCCCGCCAGGTCTCTTGCGAACAACTGGAGTCCTCCCCCCACCCGACTGAGTGGGGGCAACCCTTCAATGAATTTAACTTTGGGGGAGGTTTTGTACCTCCCCTGACCCAGGGTTTCTCATTACCCTGCTATTGTCCCTGTTTTTTACCCCCGGGAATTGACCGAGGAGGCCGTCGGAACTGTTACACAGCCGATGCCCCAGGGACTGGAGAAGCAGGCCTCTTAAAGAGGGACCTCTAACTCTGTTTTTAACCGGCAAGAGCGTATTTTTACCGCTGGAAATTTTCTGGATATATTTGTCCAGGTTTTCCCTGAATAAGCGTTCACCATGAAATGGGACGCTAACCAGCCATTCTTTACAGGGAGCTTCAGCAGACCAGTTTTTGAGCCATAGAAGCCTACGCATATGTACTATAGACAGCGTAAGGCGGGAGGCCTGATGGACTGAATCCTTTATGGCGTCAACCACAAAGCCTAAGGCTCTAGGTAGATCAGCTAGGGCAAGGCCTGCTGATCTGTCAAGTCCCTCAAGACCTGTTTCAACTGATCCTTCACTGCTTAGCAGACCTCACTGCTGGTTGTGTCACCAAGCTTGCTGTAGAAAGAAGCAGACTTTCATAAGGACTCCAATCTTTTATCTATTGGGTTCTTGAACATTTGGACATTATCCACTGGACATGTCAGTGATTTATACATACAAGAGATGGCTGCGTCCACTGTAGGGACCTTCCATTTTTTGATGAACTTATCCTCCATGGGATAGACCACCGGAAATCTCTTGGGGGAATAAATATTTTCTCAGGACGTTCCCAATCCTGGTAAATGAGCCCTTTCAGTAAAGGGTGAAGTGGAAAAGAACAGACAGTCTGGGGGCTTCTAGCGACCCCAACGAGGATACAGTAGTGGTTGATGGTTCCGCAAGGTGCATTTTTAAATGCTGATCGGACCATGTTAGTCAGAGACTGAACCCATAATCTTTCAGCTTGAGATGCTGAGAAAAGGTTCCCCCACTGTTGATTCCTCTATAACAGAATCAACCTCATCCTGATCCCCTTCAGGCAGGTCGATCCCTGTATGGGACTGTTGCTCTGCTAACAGGCACTCTGAAGGAGGAGACGGAGATCGGGCGTGCTTTCCCTGACAGGGAGGCAGCGATCAATGTTGACAATCTCTCTCTAATCCTCCCAGAGCTGAGGAAAAAACCTCCTCTGTTACATACACAGGAGCAGGTGAACTGAGGACAGCCACAGTACCAAGTACCCCTGCGGGGTCTCTACGGTCACTTACCTCTGAACTTCAGGGGAGACTGGTGCAGCAGAAGCATGCCCAAGATCCTCAGAGCCCGATGAGACCCCCTTCGCTTCCTGGAAGATTCAGTTCCGGAGCTTCTGGACGGCATATTCCTAAGCCTAAAGCTGAGGTATTCCAGCCGTAATACACCACTTCTACTGAGAATAGTCTAGCACAATTGCTGCTATATCACAGTTGGTGTCTACTAAAGTGCCTTTCTAGGGGATGCCTGCATCAACCGCCTCTGTGTGCCTTTATACCAGGGGTCTCAAACTCAAATTGCCTGAGGGCCACATGAAAAGTTTTCATATCCCATGGGGGCCGCATGCAAACTTTTAAAACTTCAAAAACAATAAACTATACCAGCAATAATATACTATACCCAGCACTGATGTCAGCAAATGCATTATTAACCCCCATCACTGGTGTCAGCAAACACATTATTAACCCCCAGCACTGGTGTCAGCAAACGCATTATTAACCCCCATCACTGGTGTCAGCAAACGCATTATTAACCCCCATCACTGGTGTCAGCAAACGCATTATTAACCCCCATCACTGGTGTCAGCAAACGCATTATTAACCCCCATCACTGGTGTCAGCAAACGCATTATTAACCCCCATCACTGGTGTCAGCAAACGCATTATTAACCCCCATCACTGGTGTCAGCAAACGCATTATTAACCCCCAGCATTACCCCCCCCCCCACACTGCACAAATACACTCCATAATTACCCCCAACATTGCACAAATCCCCCCACACTCCATAAAATACCCCCCACACTACACAATTACCCCCCACACTACACAAATCCCCCCCACACTACACAAATCGCCCCACACTACACAAAATAGCCCCACACTACACAAAATAGCCCCACACTACACAAAATAGCCCCACACTACACAAAATAGCCCCCACACTACACAAAATAGCCCCCACACTACACAAAATACCCCCCACACTCCATAAGATAGCCCCCCACACTCCATAAGATAGCCCCCACACTCCATAAGATAGCCCCCACACTGCACAAGTACCCTCACACTGCATAAATCCCCCCACACTCCATAAAATACCAGCCACACTACACAATTACCCCCCCCCCCACACTCCATAAAATACTCCATTCACCCCACTAAGGACTTTGCCTTACTCACCTCTCCTGGCAGTCAGGATCGTCTGGCTTCCGAGTCCTCTCCTCCTGGCTTCCACAGAGGCCTAGTGACAGGGCACCCAGAGAACACAATCTCCCGCTCTGAGCAGGACGACCCTGGATCGGGGCTCTGATCGTCAGTGCCTAGGTGGGCGGGGCGATGGGCGGATCCTTCCTCCGCTCTGTTCTCTCTCTGGGCTGCGGCAGTGTGCAGCGGAGAGGACAGAGCTGATGGAGAGGTAAAGCTCTTCGGCGCCTCCCCCTCTGCGGTGCCTGTAAAAAAAGACGTCCTGGATCGGGCCTGCGGGCCATTTTTAACCAGTCCGCGGGCCGGTACTTTGAGACCCCTGCTTTATACTGTTGCTAGCTCTGTCTGTGCACTTCAATAGCCAGCTATAATGTGCTTTAAAACACGCTGGACGCCCGCACATGCGCAGTAGCGCCGCGGCGCACACCTGAGCGTCATCCACCCGCTCCGCCCCTTTTCCAGATCGCCTCTATATATAGAGGCGCGTGCACGCGCGCCTTCGGCGCCTTTTTTGAAAATAAGGAGCTAGATGGGAGCCAGGGTCCCTTTGCCGCAGGGCCCGGGGATGGATGAGCGCAGCAACAGGGCAGAGGAGACAGCTTCCCAGCAAAGAACATACCAACTGCCTGGATTTGATTCTGGAAGAAAAAAATCCACATTACAAGAAAAAGAACCATAGTGGCCTCTAGTGTCTAACACAGGTACCGCGGTCTTACATTTTTTTTTTTTTTTTTCTTGCCTACTATTAAAATTTTTACATTTTCTCAGTAGTAACAGGCATACACAGAATATTAACGGGAATACCTTAGGTAACAGGCAGAAAGACACAATAGGCTTGGGGGTCCCTCAATAGAACCAAGTTCCC
The DNA here is from genome assembly GCA_029206835.1 of Rana muscosa. Lineage (NCBI taxonomy): Eukaryota > Metazoa > Chordata > Amphibia > Anura > Ranidae > Rana > Rana muscosa. The sequence continues at coordinate 361,900,114 of CM055125.1, read as the reverse complement.
GAGGGCCCCCACTTACCTTTTCCTCGCCGCAGGACTCTGTTTGGTCCACAGAAGCCCAAACTTCACCTATCACGGCAGGCATTGTAATCAAACCTTCAGGGACCGGGTTCCAAAGGATTCCACTCCCCTGGACCTGTATAGCACCCTGCACAGAAAACATCTTGGTCGTGGGTATGACCAGAGCTCTGGATCCCAGGGTCCAGCTCTCCTAAGAGAGGCATTACAGGCAAAACCTTGCTCTTCTCTTGCAAGGCCCGGGTACCGACCGTTTAGCTATGAAGCTTTCTTTTTCGTACATCACGGGACACAGAGCGACTTAGTCATTACTAATGGGTTATATAGATTACCTTCAGGTGTTGGCACTGGCCAATTCCAAACCGGAAGTACCCTCCCCTATATAAGCCCCTCCCACCCGGGAGCACCTCAGTTTTTTGCCAGTGTCTAAGGTGTTGGCCAAAGAGTAACATGTGTTTTCACTGGGCTTGCGTACAGGTTCTTTTGGGCCTTAGTAAGCTGTTCCGGATCCCACCAAAAAAGCTTCATAGCTAAACGGTCGGTACCCGGGCCTTGCAGCAGAAGAGCAAGGTTTTGCCTGTAATGCTTCTCTTAGGAGGGCTGGACCCTGGGATCCAGAGCTCTGGTCATACCCACGACCAAGATGTTGTCTGTGCAGGGTGCTATACAGGTCCAGGGGAGTGGAATCCTTGGGAACCCGGTCCCTGAAGGTTTAATTACAATGCCTGCCGTGATAGGTGAAGTTTGGACTTCTGTGGACCAAACAAAGTCCTGCGGCGGGGATCAGGTAAGTGGGGGCCCCCAGGAACTTGGTTCTATTGGGGGACCCCCAAGCCTAATTTGTCTTTCTGTCTGTTACCTAACGGTATTCCCGCTAAATATCTGTGTTTGCCTATAACTACTGAAAATGTAAAATTTTAATAGTAGTCAAGAAAAAAAAAAAAAAAAACAGGGACCGCGGTACCTGTGTTAAACCACTAGAGGCCGCTGTAGTCCATTTTTCTTGTCATGTGGATCTTTGGTTTTCTCAAGTCAAAAGATCCAGGCAGCTGGTAAGTTTCTCTGTGGGAATCCACTTCCTCTGCCCTGTTGCTGCGCTCATCCACCGCACAGGCCCTCCGGCAAAAAGGGCCCTGGCTCCTAGTCCCCTGTTTGATTTCGAAAAGGGCGCCAATGGCGCACGGGCGCGCGCGCGGGCGCGTGCACGCGCCTCCTATGAAAAAAAAGGGGCGGGGCGGGTGGATGACGCTCGATGCGCGCCGCGGCGCTTCTGCGCATGTGCGGGCGTCCCAGCATGGTTAAAAGACACAGTACAAGTGTCAGCTGCATGCAAACAGAGCTAGCAACAAACAGTGGCACACAGAGGCGGTTGATGCAGGCATCCCCATAGAAAGGCACTTTAGTGGACACCAGCTGGTATATAGCAGCACCTGTGTTAGACTATTACCAGCAAAATTGGTGTATGACGACGGGAATACCTCAGCTTTGTGCTTAAAGGATATGTCGTCCAGACGCTCCGGAAATAGATCTTCCAGGAAGCCAAAGGGGCCTCCATCGGGCTCTGAGGATATTGGGCATGCTTGTACTGCACCAATCTCCCCTGAGAATTCAGAGGTCAGTAGCCGTAGAAACCCCGCAGGAATGCCTGGTGCTGCGGCTGTCCCCAGTCCACCTGCTCCTGTATATATAACAGAGGAGGTTTTATCCTCAACTCTGGGAGGATTGGAAGAGAGATTAACAGCATTGATCGCTGCTTCCCTGTCTCAGGAAAAGCGCGTCCGATCTCCGTCTCCTCCTTCAGAGTGCCTGTTAGTGGAGGAACAGCCCCACACAGAGATCGACCTACCTGAAGGGGATCAGGATGAGGTTGATTCAGTTATGGAGGAATCAACAGTGGAAGAACCTTTCTCAGCATCTCAGGCTGAAAGATTATGGGTTCAGTCTCTGACTAATATGGTCCGATCAGCATTTAAAATGCCTCTGGCGGAACCACCATCCACTACGGTTTCCTCGCTGGGGTCGCTAAAAGCTCCCCAGGCTGTCTGTTCCTTCCCAATCCACCCTTTATTAGAAGGGCTTATTTACCAGGATTGGGAGCATCCTGATAAAATATTTGCTCCCCCCAAGAGATTTCCGGTGATCTATCCCATGGAGGATAAGTTCATAAGAAAATGGAGGGTCCCTACAGTGGACGCAGCCATCTCTTCTGTTAACAAATCACTGACATGTCCAGTAGATAATGTTCCAATGTTCAAAGACCCAATAGATAAAAAATTGGAGTCTTTACTAAAATCTGCTTTCTCTACAGCAAGTTTGGTGACACAACCTGCGGTAGCAGCGATTGGAGTCTGCCAAGCAGTGAAAGATCAGTTGAAACAAGTCTTAAGGGACTTACCAGATCAGCAGGCTCTTGCCCTAGCTGACCTGCCTAGAGCCTTGTGTTTTGCGGTGGACGCCATAAAGGATACAATCCAACAGGCCTCCCGCTTTACGCTGTCTATAGTACATATGCGTAGGCTTCTGTGGCTCAAAAACTGGTCTGCTGAAGCTCCCTGTAAAAAACTGCTGGTTAGCTTCCCATTTCATGGAGAACGCTTATTTGGAGAAGATCTGGACAAATATATCCAGAAAATTTCTGCCGGTAAAAGTTCACTCTTACCGGTTAAGAACAAGGGTAGAAGTCCTTCTTTTAAGAGGCCTACTTCTCCAGTCCCAGGCACATCGGCTGTGAAGCAGTTCCGACGGCCTCCGCGGTCAAATTCAGGGGGCAGAAATCAGGGACAATCACAGGGTAACAAGAAGCCCTGGATCAAGAGAGGTACAAAACCTCCCCCCAAGGCATGAAGCGTTGCCCCCACTCAATCGGGTGGGGGGAAGACTTCAGTTGTTCACAGAGACCTGGCGGGACACCATCAGAGACAGATGGGTGCTCTCCGCAGTAAGTCTGGGATACAAGCTGGAGTTAAAAGGCACTCCTCCTGCCCAATTTATGAGGTCAAACGTGCCAAGAGATCCCCAAAAGAGAGGATCCCTCCTTCTGGCACTAGAACAACTATTGCTCCAAGGTGTAATCATGAAGGTTCCCCTGGAAGAAAGCGGATTCGGGTTTTACTCGAACCTTTTCACAGTCCCCAAACCAAATGGGGACGTGAGGCCCATATTAAATCTAAAAGGGCTAAACAAGTTCCTAAATATCAGGACTTTTCGGATGGAGTCGATCCGATCGGTGGCCACCGCCCTACAAGGGCAGGAATGGCTAGCCTCGATCGACATAAAGGATGCTTATCTGCATATTCCCATCTTTCCGGCCCACCAGAAATTTCTACACTTTGCAGTAGAAGGGCGCCATTTTCAGTTCAGAGCCTTACCTTTCGGTCTGGCCACAGCACCACGAGTGTTCACAAAAATTCTGGCCCCATTATTGGCCAATCTAAGAACACAGGGTGTAACGATAATGGCATATCTAGACGACCTGCTACTAATAGACCACTCAGTGGAAAAGCTGGAAGTAGCTATTCACAAGACAATCGAGTATCTGGAATATCACGGTTGGATTATCAACCGGGACAAGTCAGCTCTAAGACCAGTCAAAAGTCTGGAATACTTAGGGCTAAGGCTGGATTCAAATCAGAGAAAGATTTTCTTACCTCCAGAGAAGGTGTCGTCTTTAAAAGATTTGACCCACTTAGTGGGTACAAAAAGAAAACCATCCATACGCCTCTGCATGAGGCTGCTGGGAAAGATGGTGGCTTCATTCGAAGCGGTACCCTACGGTCAATTCCATTCAAGGAATTTGCAAAGGGCCATACTGTCAGCCTGGAACAAAAAAGTTCAGGCTTTAGACTTACCAATGTCCCTGTCCCCTTCCGTTCGCAAGAGCCTCCATTGGTGGTTGGTGCCCCAGAATCTGGAAAGAGGGAAACCCTTCAGTCCGGTTTCTTGGAAGGTGGTCACTACAGATGCCAGCCTCATAGGCTGGGGGGCAGTACTGGAGCAATGGTCTCTCCAGGGCAAGTGGTCAGAAGCAGAAAAGGCCCTGCCCATCAATCTCTTAGAGATACGAGCAGCCCGGTATGCCCTAGTAGCATGGACATCCAAACTCCAAGGGTCCCCTGTCAGAATTCAATCAGACAATGCCACGGCAGTGGCATATATCAATCACCAGGGTGGCACCAAGAGTCGTGCAGCCCAGAGGGAAGCAAATTGCATCCTGGAGTGGGCAGAAAAATATGTCCCAGCCATATCCGCGGTTTTCATCCCAGGAGTGGAAAATTGGAGAGCGGACTTTCTAAGTCGCCAACAATTATGCCCGGGGGAATGGTCTCTTCACCCCGAGGTTTTCCAGGCAATATGCCAGCGGTGGGGAACACCGGATGTAGATCTGCTAGCATCCAGATTCAACGCAAAGGTGGACAGATTTGTGTCTCGCACAAGGGATCCCCTAGCTTGCGGCTCGGATGCCCTAGTGTTCCCTTGGGATCAGTTCAAGCTGATATATGCATTCCCACCGCCACAATTGTTACCGCGATTACTCCGCAGAATCAGGGTAGAAAAGAAACCAGTGATTCTGGTGGCTCCAGCGTGGCCCCGAAGGGCATGGTACGCGGAGATTGTAAAAATGTCAGTGAGGAGTCCTTGGACCCTCCCACATCGTCCGGACCTGCTGTCGCAGGGACCGATATACCACCCTTCCTTACCAGCCCTTAGTTTGACGGCCTGGCTATTGAAGCCCACATTCTGAAAAAGAGAGGGCTCTCTAATTCTGTGGTATCTACCATGATCAATGCCAGGAAACCGGTATCCAGGCAGATCTATTATAGGATCTGGAAAGCATACATTACGTGGTGTGAGGCCAAGAAATGGCATCCACGTAAGTACGTGATAGGGAGGATTTTGGACTTCCTACAGTGGGCTGTAGATAGGAAGCTTGCCTTGAGTACTATCAAGGGTCAGATTTCGGCCTTGTCAATATTTTTTCAAAGGCCCTTGGCTTCGCATTCACTAGTCAAAGCCTTTATACAAGCAGTGATGCGTATTAGCCCTCCGGTTAGTATTCCCATATGTCCTTGGGACCTAAACCTGGTTCTGTCGGTTCTACAGAAACAACCGTTTGAACCATTACAACACATTTCCTTGGTTCTTCTCACCAGGAAATTGATTTTCTTAGTAGCCGTTTGTTCGGCTAAAAGAGTATCGGAATTAGCCGCCTTGTCCTGCAAGGAGCCATATCTGGTTGTCCATAAGGACAGAGTAGTATTACGTCCTCATCCAGCCTTTCTTCCTAAGGTGGTATCGAGGTTTCATTTGAACCAAGATGTGGTTCTTCCTTCTTTTTTCCCCAAACCTAGCTCGGTAGAGGAAAAGTTATTACATTCTTTGGATGTAGTAAGAGCAGTTAAAGCTTATCTAAAAGCCACTGCTCAGATTCGCAGAACGGATTCTTTATTTGTTCTGCCGGAAGGCCCCAGAAAGGGTCAGGCAGCATCAAAATCTACTTTAGCCAAGTGGATTCGACAGGTCATAATACAAGCCTATGGCTTGAGAAAGAGACCGCCTCCGTTCAAAGTTAGGGCGCACTCCACAGGAGCAGTTGGAACTTCATGGGCAGTGCATCACCAGGCCTCCCTGGCTCAAGTATGTAAGGCCGCAACATGGTCTTCGGTACACACGTTTACTAGATTCTATCAGGTAGACGTTAGAAGTCAGGAGGATGTCGCCTTTGGGCGCAGTGTGTTGCAGGCCGCAAAAGATCCTCATGCCTGATGGCGCCCAGCTTATGTATCCCTCCCCTCATTTGGCATTGCTTTGGGACGTCCCATTAGTAATGACTAAGTCGCTCTGTGTCCCGTGATGTACGAAAAAGAAAAAGGGATTTTTATAACAGCTTACCTGTAAAATCCTTTTCTTGGAGTACATCACGGGACACAGAGCTCCCACCCCTCTTTTTGGGACACTTATTGCTTGGCTACAAAACTGAGGTGCTCCCGGGTGGGAGGGGCTTATATAGGGGAGGGTACTTCCGGTTTGGAATTGGCCAGTGCCAACACCTGAAGGTAATCTATATAACCCATTAGTAATGACTAAGTCGCTCTGTGTCCCGTGATGTACTCCAAGAAAAGGATTTTACAGGTAAGCTGTTATAAAAATCCCTTTTTTTTGGTCGGATCCGGAATAGCTTACTGAGGCCCAAAAGAACCTGTACGCAAGCTCAGTGAAAAACACATGTTACTTCTTGGCCAACACCTTAGACACTGGCAAAAAAACTGAGGTGCTCCCGGATGGGAGGGGCTTATATAGGGGAGGGTACTTCCGGTTTTGGAAGTTGCCAGTGCCAGCACCTGAAGGTATCTATATAACCCATTAGTAATGACTATGTCGCTCTGTGTCCCATGATGTACGAGAAAGAAAAAGGTATTATATAAATAAATAGAAGCTGATCATTGTCAGCACCCCTGTCAGTGTTAAATGATTTGTCTTATCCATGTAAACTGATAAATCTTCAGGAAAAACAACAGCCTTAGAGCAGGTTCACACAGGGGCAACACGACTTCCAGCGCGACTTTGGGAGGCAACTTGGACACGACTTGAGTATGAAACACAGAGCGACATGAGGCAACTTACAAGGCAACTTCAAGTCGCCTCCAGGACAGGCGGCTTTCCAGTGGCCAATCAAACAAGAATCAGCTCTGTGGGAGGGAGGGGTTTGCCTGGAAAACGATTTTTATTTCCTGGAAAAGTTGCTTCAGTTAAGACAGGGGATCAGACTTGGAGGCGACTTCCATTGAAATCACGTTCCCTGCTGAGACGCTGGCACCTTCCCCACGGACGCTCCTCGTGCTTGTGAGACGCTGCTGGGACCGGGAAGCGAGAGACGCTGCTGGGACCGGGAAGCGAGAGACGGCTTCATAGAGGGCTGCACATAGCACACTCAAGTACAAGACTGGGCACTGTCACTCCTGGATGGCTACCGTTACTATTCGCCGGTGAGCATTGCTGCTTTTGCCTTCTTAAACTGACAGAAACAAACTTGAAAAACTAGTAATTTTATTTCTTGATAATTAGTACTAGTACTGAGTCTGACTATTTAAAATGACTGTGTCTGCACTGCAGTACATCTGCTCTGACTTGTAGCAAAAAATAATATATAATTGAACTGAGTGATTAAATATGATTTGAAATGGAATGGATTGCAAATTGCAAGCTGTTTTAGAGCTACCGTATATACTCGAGTATAAGCCGACCCGAATATAAGCCGAGGCACCTAATTTTACCACAAAAAAAATGGGAAAACGTATTGACTCAAGGTGTCCATCTGCATGCCTCACTGTGCCTCACTTTGCCTCACTGTGTCCATGTGCATGCCTCACTGTGCCCATGCCTCACTGTGCCCATGACTAGACTGACGTTTAACATGGGAGTCTATAGAAGGGGTTCCCGGATTTGAAAAATCAGTGTTCCCTGGTCGTAGGTCCCCCAGACAATATCCTTTGCACACTTATAGAGGAGAAATGGGGCTACATGTGGGCCAAGTTTCGGGTCCAGGGGACCTACGACTGGCCATTACCGGGTCCCCAAAATCACAGGAGAAATTACCGTTTAACATGGGAGTCTATGGAAGGGGTTCCCGGGTTTGAAAAATTGGTGCTCCCCGACCGTTCGTTACCTGGACAATAAACTTTGCACACTTATAGAGGAAGAGTGGGGCTACATTTGTGCCAAGTTTGGGGTCATGGGGACCTACGGACGGCCGGTACCAGGTCCCCAAATTTCATGAGATCAGGCGCAAAAAGGTGACTCGAGTATAAGCCGAGGGGGGCATTTTCAGCACAAAAAAAATGTGCTTAAAAACTCGGCTTATACTCGAGTATATACAGTATTTCTGTAGTATACAGTAAATAAAGTTCATGCGCTTGCTGTTATTGAATGTGTCACTTACTTTGACAGCGTAGTATAAGTTATACAGTACTGACATGACAGCAAGCGCATGATTTTAACCACTTCCATACTGGGCACTTAAACACCTTCCTGCCCAGACCAATTTTCAGCTTTCTGCACTGTTGCACTTTGAATGACAATTGCGCGGTCATGGTACACTGTACCCAAACTAAATTTTTACCATTTTGTTCCCACAAATAGAGCTTTCTTTTGGTGGTATTTGATCACCTCTGCGATTTTTATTTTCTGCTAAAAAATAAAAAAAGACCGAAAATTTTGAAAAAAAATAGGTTTTTTTTGGTTTCAGTTACAAAACTTTGTAAATAAGTTAGTTTTCTCCTTCACTGATGGGCACTGATGGGGCTGCACTGACAGGCACGGATAAGGCGGCACGGATGGGCACCGATGAGGTGGCACGGATGGGCAACGATCGGCGGCACGGGTGGGCACAGATAGGCGGCACGGGTGGGCACAGATAGGCGGCACGGGTGGGCACAGATAGGCGGCACGGGTGGGCACAGATAGGCGGCACGGGTGGGCACAGATAGGCGGCACGGGTGGGCACAGATAGGCGGCACTGTACTAATGGATGCCAATCAGTGCCAAACAATAATGCCTGCCAATCAGTGGTGCCCATTGTGGGCACTGATTGGCATCCATTATCCCTGGTGGTCTAGGGTGGCATACCTTATATACCTTTATGGTGTGCTTCCCTGGTGGTCTAGTGGCATCCCTGGTGGTCTAGTGGCATCCCTGGTGGTCCAGTGGGCATCCTCGAGGGGGCTGTGCTGATAATCGATCAGCACAAACCCCCCCTGTCAGAGGAGCAGCCGATCGGCTCTCCTCTACTCGCGTCTGACAGACGCGAGTGAGGAAAAGCCGATGACCGGCTTTTCCTGTTTACACTGTGATCAGCCGTGATTGGACACGGCTGATCACATGGTAAAGAGTCTCCGTCGGAGACTCTTTACCTAGATCAGTGTTGCGGGGTGTCAGACTGACACCCCGCAGCAACGATCGCCGCGATGCACGCCCCCGGGGGCGCGCAGCGGCTCAAAATCCTGAGGACGTCATATGACGTCCTGTCAGGATTTTGCAACCACTTTGCCGACGTCAATCCGCTATAGGGCGGGCGGCAAGTGGATAAACATGACCGTATGTAATAAATAAATATATTATAATTCACATATATTATAATAATTATTTACATTTTTATTGCGTACTGTCATGTCTAAAAAATTTATTTTCTTGCTGTCATGACAGGGTCGTATAACTTAATACTATGCTGAGACAAAGGGGTTGATTTACTAAAAACCGGAGAATGAAAAATCTGGTGCAGCTGTGCATAGAAACCAATCAGCTTCCGTTTTTTTTTTTTGTTTTTTTTAAAAGCTTAAACAAACTGAAGTTAGAAGCGGATTTTCTACCATGCACAGCTGTACCAGATTTTTCACTCTCCACAGTTTTAGTAAATCAACCCTATAGTGACCAATTCAATGACAACAATGCCATGACATAGAATAGCTCCAAAAAATTAAATAGCATGCAATTGCAACAATTTGCAAGCAATCCATTCCATTTCAAATCAAATTTATTCAGTTCAATTATATTTTTTTGGTACAAGTCAGATGTACTGCAGTGCAGACATAACTACCGTATATACTCGAGTATAAGCCGACCCGAATAAAAGCCGAGGTACCTAATATTACCCCAATAAACTGGGAAAACGTATTGACTCGAGTATAAGCCTAGGGGGGAAATGTGCCCATTGCCACCTCACTGTGCCAATTGCCCAACCTTACTGGGCCCATTGCCACCTCACTGTGCCCATTGCCACCTCACTGTGCCACCTTACTGTGCCCATTGCCAGCTTACTGTGCCCAACCTCACTGTGTCCATTGCAGCCTCCCTGTGCCCAAGTGTACCTGAAAATCTTCTTATACTGCAGCCGGCGTCCATTGTTTAAATATCGCGCCTTTCTCCTGGTCCCTTCCGTGATAGGCGTTTCCAGCAGACACTGTGTTCAGTGTTCCGCCAATCACAAACGTCTTTTCATCCTCGGACAAGAGAACATCCATGATAGGCGGAACACTAAACTGAACACAGTGTCTGCTGGGAAACGGAGTCCGAGAATGAGAGGACCTCCGTGATAGGCGGTGTAACGGCACCCCAAATATGAAAGGAGTTAAACCCAGTTTAAGATATTCCCTCTCCTGGACACACATTCGCTAACGATCCTCCACAGTCAGACGACCACTTCCCATAGGATTAATCCTTCCAAAAGTACAAGACAAAACGCTCTGTATCTTTCCAACAGCAAAGACTGCTCTTTATTGAAAAACACTGCAACTTTTATATACATAGAGGGGAGTTTCTTATTTTCTCTCACAATACATCTTTGACCAGAGCTAATTTACATGAGCTACTTAACTACAGCTGATGATTCAGACACATGACCTTTCCGTGTCCCAGACTGTCTGTTGATTTACAATACACACAATTACAGAGTTAATTATCACAATCCACATCACCACAAACAATGAACAGGTCTTTTAGAAGCTGGGATTCATTAACATTACACTAGGCAGACAGGTGATTGAGGTTGAACACATCAGTATCTCTCAATTAACCTGTTGAGTTCAGAATCAGTAAATAGTCCTTTACAGAGATCCTTGGGAATATGGTGGATAAATATTACAGACCCATTTTAGGTAGTCCAAGATATATTCTTAATGTCTATTATTTTCTCTAGCTCATACTTTCTAAGAACTTCTGGGTTCCACGGGCCCACCCGTTACAGGCGGAACACTCAACACAGTGTTTGCTGGAAACGCCTATCACGGAAGGGACCAGGAGAAAGCCGCGATATTTAAACAAACAATGGACGCCGGCCACAGTATAAGAACATTTTCAGGTACTGACTCGAGTATAAGCCGAGGGGTGTACTTTCAGCCCTAAAAAAAGGGCTGAAAAATTTAGCTTATACTTGAGTATATACGGTACCTTGCATGCCAAGAGCAGCACCATAAAAAAGAAGAAAAAATAAATAAAGATACTATTTTTTTCGTTTTTAAAGCTGCCTCCTGGGGTTTAGCTTTTAAATTGATTCCCCCCCCCCCCCCTCAGATTTCACTCCCACTATAAATCATTCTATTATATTATTCTACGTTACCAGCAAAGGTGGAGCATGTCTGCAGTGTGGAAACATTTTTAAAGTTTCTGATAAAGACCTCAAATTTGCAATCTGTACTCTTTGCTCAGCAGAAATTTCAAGAGGGGGTACAGTGCCAAAGAATTTTTCAACAACAGGTTTGATACACCACCTGAAAACCCGTCATCCAGTTCAGCATTCAGATTACAAGAAAACAGAACCACTTTCAAAAAGTTCCTCATCCTCAGGCTTAACACCATCTGTGGCCACAGTCTTTGAAAAGGTGAGAAAATATGCAAGTGACAGTCCCAAAGCTCGTGCCATTACAGCTAAAATTATGGAATTTATTGCATTAGACGACCAGCCATTCTCTGTTGTGGAGGACGTTGGAATCCGTAGGCTCATGCAACATATTGAGCCGCGTTACTCAATACCAAGCAGACGCTACTTTGCAGATACCAGTCTACATGAATTGTTTAGCAGTGTTAGAAAACACGTTCAGGAGTTCATGACTACTGACATCATAGCAATCAGTTTTACTACCGACATTTGGAGTTCAGATGTCAGTCCAACGAGCATGCTCAGCCTGACAGCGCAGTGGATAGATGACAAATTTCAATTGCAAAACATCCTACTTAACGCACGTGAGTTTGTTGGATCACATACTGCAGCAGCAATATCTAATGCGTTAAAATCCATGCTTGACACTTGGCACATTGAGAAGTCTAAAGTGCATTTAATTGTCCGAGATAATGCGCGGAACATGGCAAAGGCAATGGAGGACAGTGAAATTCAAAGCATACTGTGCATGGCACACACACTACAATTGGCTGTGAATGAAGGATTGCCGAGTCAGCACACAATATCTGATATTGTATCAAAAGGAAGAAAAATTGTGGGTCACTTTAAGCATTCTCCGCTTGCTTATTCCAGATTACAAGCTTTGCAGATGCAAAAGCGTGTTTTAGCTGCATACATTGCAGATTACGAGCTGCCAGCAACACTGAGTGCACATCAGTGGACGTTAGTTGAAAACAGTTTGGCTCTTCTATCACCATTTGAACAGTTAACAAAAGAAATAAGCTCAACGAATTCTTGCATTGCTGAAGTTATCCCCTTGATTGCTGCACTGAAGCGTCTGCTTGGAAAAGAGGTAGAAACAGACCATGATGTAAAAACGGCTAAAACCACTCTACTGGAGGCCGTTACCAACCGGTTTCAAGACACTGAGTCCAACCCTCTGTACTGCATTGCAACAGTTCTAGATCCTCGATTTAAAGAGCATTACTTTAATGTGGAGAAAAAGCAGCGTGCACGGGAAATGATACTGGCACAAATGGAGATGGAAGCATCTAGTGAAGGAGTTTCAAGGTGTCGCACACAGGAAAGTGAGAAAAGGTCGCATACTGAAGAGGAACACACTCCCTTCATATCTGATATGTTTGAAGAAATTTTACACAAATGCACCCCGATCCAAAGTGGTGCCACAACAAGTGCAGCTACCCAACAGCTGGACATTTATTTAGTCGAATAGCCTATTGCCAGAAGCGACAATCCCCTTGAGTACTGGCGCATCAACCAAGAACGTTTTCCCTTGCTTGCACAGATTGCATGCAGATATTTATCTGCCCCAATCACCAGTACAAAGAGTGAGAGACTATTCAGTCTAGCATCTCATATTCTTGATGAGAAGAGAAACCTGAACAACTTTTGTTCCTAAAGCAAAATCTGCTACTTTTACTGAAATAGATTTAAAAATCCGTAGCATAGACCAATTAATTTACCATGTTGAACATAGTAAATTAATTGGTATTGGACAATTGGAACATACAACATAGTATGACTGACTACCTAGTATGTTCTAATTGTCTAGTTGTGCCATTTGTTGGTTGTTCATTGTAGTTCTTTTACATTTTTTTGCACTTGTCTTCAATTTTCTGTATATACTCGAGTATAAGCCGAGGTTTTCAGCACATTTTCTTGTGCTGAAAATGCCCCCCCTCAGCTTATACTCGAGTCACCTTTTTGTGCCTGATCTCCCAGACTTTGGGGACCCAATACCGGCCGGCCGTATGTCCCCTGGACCCCAAGCTTGGCACACATGTAGCCACACTCTTCTTCTATAAGTGTGCAAAGTTTCTTGTCCGGGGGACCTACGGCCGGGGAGCACCGATTTTTCAAAGCCGGGCACCCCTTCCATAGACTCCCATGTTAAACGGTAATTTCTCTGGGAAATTTGGGGACCCGGTACCAGCCGGTAGTAGGTCCCCTGGACCCGAAACTTGGAAACTTGCCACACATGTAGCCCCATGTCTCCTCTATAAGTGTGCAAAGTTCTTTGTCTGGGGGACCTATGGCCGGGGAGAACCGATTTTTCAAAGCCGGGCACTCCTTCCATAGACTCCCACGTTAAATGTCAGTATAGGCATGGGCACAGTGAGGCATGGACACAGTGAGGCATGCACATGGACACAGTGAGGCATGCACATGGACACCCTAGGCTTATACTCAAGTCAATACGTTTTCCCAGTTTTTTTGTGGTAAAATTAGGTGCCTCGGCTTATATTCGGGTCGGCTTATACTCGAGTATATACGGTAAGAGAGAACTCCAGCTTTTGAACTACTGTACCATAGTTTGTTTGTTGCCGTTGGGCCAAACTATGTCTCTCCCTAAGCGGTCAGCCCGCTGCATGTGCAAATGCAAAACTATATGTTCTGTATCTGTGGCCGTCTACATACTACAGTATTATCCCGCACTGTGTTCCGGGTATGGGCGGTGACTTCCATAAACACAGACTAGTCTACATTGCTTGCTGTGATTGGCTGAGCACCGCTGCTGTAGACTAGTCTGTGTTCCAGGATGTCTCCGCCCATACCCGGGGCCGGAAACACAGTGCGGTCTACTGTATGACTGTGTATGTAACCCGCAGATACATTACATACACTTTTATATCACACATCCAGCCGCTGACACCTTAGGGAGAGAACTTGGAGAAAAAACTACTAGTTCTCATTTAAGTTGAAAGAAAATAATAAAATACAAATTTTATTATAGCATAGTATAACTGTTACTGTACTATGTTATATTTACAGAAACTGTCTGAAACAGAATAACGGCCTTCTGCCATATTTTTGTTATGGTTAGTTGAGACTCTCAAGAGAGTTGTTCTTTAATAAGCTATACATAGTTTGTTGTTCTGTTGTTGGGCCAAACTGTGTCATTGTCTCTCCCTAAGCTGTCAGCCCGCTGCATGTGCAAAACTGTATGTTCTGTATCTGTGGCTGTCTACATACTACAGTACGATTATTATACCACATTGTGTTCCGGGTATGGACGGAGACTTCCAGAAACACAGAATAGTCTACATTGCTTGCTGTGATTGGCTGAGCACCGCTGCTGTAGACTAGTCTGTGTTCCAGGATGTCTCCACCCATACCCGGAACACAGTGCGGTCTACTGTATGACTAATATGTACGTAACCCGCAGCTACATACATACATACACTTATGGCACATGCTGACACCTTAGGGAGAGAGAACTCAGAATTACTAGTTCTGATGCAAGTTGGAAATTAATAAAATATAAAAAAGTCAGTCTTTGTCATTTTTATATTATGATTATATTAATATTAATTACTTTATTAATATTATGTATTAATATATATTTTTTTTTTATACCTGTTTTATTTGGTATGGTGGTGCAATTTGCACTGACTGCAGTCTTATTTTATTTTTATCTTCTGTGTCCACTGTCCAATTTATGTGGGTTACTTTAATAAAGTACTTTTTGACATTACTGGATTGTACTATTATTTTCTTCCTAAAATTAATGATTAAGTTGAATATAAATAATATAACGAATACGAATGTAACAAAATTTTGTATATCCAATAATTTTTTGGGGTAATATGTTAAAAAAAGCATATATCCGTTTCGGGCCTTTTCGGTATCGGCTTTCGGGATCAATCAAGATTGGTTTTCGGTATTGGTTTCGGTGCCAAAAATCCCATTCGGTGTATCCCTAATTTCAATAGCTGTGTGTTCCCCGCGACGCGCCGTCACATACAGCCCCTCCTCTTGTCCGGGGAACTTTGATAGACAGATCACCCATCCCAGGATTGGACGGGTGATCTGTCTATCAAAGTGCCTGGACAAAGAGGAGGGGCACACAGCTATTAAAATGAAAGCTGTTATGTTCCCGGCGCTCTAATCAATGCGGCGGCGGCTCTCCTCCGTGTCCCCTCTCTTCCCGCTCCAACGGGACACTGCCACCCCTCTCTTACTCCATACACAACGAAGGAAGTTTTGCTGTCAGTTGTACATGAAATAAAGAATTGTAGAATGAAATCCTCCCATACAGACACATGAGTCTTCCCAGCATTCCTACAGAATCTGGCTGCACAGGGAATTGTACTCCACCCATAATTGTATAGACACTGATCAGCCAGAGGTGTATAATAAGATCCTATAGGAATGCTGGGAGTTTTAGTACATGAACAGTTGTGTACGTGGAGCAGCCAGGACTGTGAAGAGCTTTGGGTATTCTGGGTCTTGTAGTCCACTGAAAGATGCACTGGGGGCACAGGCTGGCTAACTGGCCATCTCCTGTACCATGTCCCCAGTCTCTGACCATCTCCTGTACCATGTCCTCAGTCTCTGACCATCTCCTTTTTAAACATATTTTTTAAAAACAGTCACTTTCGGTATCTTGTATTTTTTATTTTCGGTATCGGTTTCGGCACCAAAAAACCCATTCGGTGCATCCCTAAAAGTGGTCTTTGCGGTGGATTCGCTGCTAGATCACTTTTATCGGTGGCGGGAGAGGGCCCCCCTCCCACGGCTCTCGGGTGCCCTCCGCTGCTTACTGGAGGCGATCGGGTCCTCTCCCTGGCTGGGTATGAACACGCGTGAGGGGAAGATGGCCCCCACCCTTCTCCATATCACTGCAGGGCGGAAGCGACGTCAAAACTTCACTTCCGCCCAATGCTCTTAAAGCAGAATTTTTTAGTTTTATTTTTTTTTAAATGACATTAATTTATTTTTATTTTTTATTGTATTTTAGTGTAAATGTGAGATCTGAGGTCTTTTTGACCCCCCAGATCTCATATTTAAGAGGACCTGTCATGCTTTTTTTCTATTACAAGGGATGTTTACATTTCTTGTAATAGGAATAAAAGGAAGCCAAAATTATTATACATTTTTTTTTAAAACAGTGTAAATTTTTATTTTTATTTTTAAGTAAAATAAATAAGAAAAATAAAAGAAATAGTTTAAAGCGCTCCGTCCCGACGAGCTCGCGCACAGAAGCGAACGCATACGTGAGCAGCGCCCGCGCATGAAAACGGTGTTCAAACAACACATGTGAGGTATCGCCGCGAACGTTGGAGCGAGAGCAATAATTCTAGCCCTAGACTTCCTCTGTAACTCAAAACATGCAACCTGAAGAATTTTTTAAATGTCACCTATGGAGATTTTTAAAGGGGAAAAGTTTCTAGCCATTCCACGAGTGGGCGGAACTTTGAAGCGTGACATGTTGGGTATCAATTTACTCAGCGTAACATTATCTTTCACAATATAAAAAAAAAAAAAAATGGGTTAAAGGGGTTGTAAAGGTACATGTTTTTTCGACTTAATGCATCCTATGCATTAAGGTGAAAAAACATTCGACAATGCCGCCCCCCCCCCCCCCGAGCCCCCGTTTTACTTACCTGGCCCCTCGAAAGTCCCGCGCTCGCTCCAGTCATCCTCCGAGTTCCTGAGCCCGGCTGTTAATTGGCTGCACTGGATGGATTGAAAGCAGCGCAGCCATTGGCTGGCGCTGCTGTCAATCACATCCAATGACGCGGCACGCCGGGGGCGGGGCCGAGTGATACAGTCGGCGGCTATGGCCGCCGCTGTATCACGGGAGCGCGCCCGCAGTAACTCCACACCATGCGAGCTCGCATTATGGTGTGGAGTCCTTGTGGGGAGGAGCTGAAACAGCCGCCGAGGGACCCCAGAAGACCAGGATTGGGGCCACTGTGTGCAAAACGAGCTGCACAGTGGAGGTAAGTATAACATTTTTTTAAAACAACAAACAACGGGAACCTTTAGTGTTCCTTTAACTTTACTGTTGTTTTATTTGTTTAAATTCAAAAAAGTGAATTTTTTTCAAAAAAAGTGCGCTTGTAAGACCGCTGCGCAAATACGGTGTGACAGAAAGTATTGCAATGACTGCCAATTTATTCTCTAGGGTGCTAGAAAAAGAAATGTATAATGTTTGGGGGTTCTAAGTAATTTTCTAGCAAAAAAAAAATGTTTTTAACTTGTAAACACCAAATCTCAGAAAGACGCTCGGTCCTTAAGTGGTTTAAGTTACCATGCCACCAACAGATTTAATTTTCTTTTTTTTTTGTAGAAGACAACATTTGTGATCTGATGTAAGTTGCAGAACCCTTTTGAAACAGCTGGGCTGATTTACAAAAAAGAATGAAGAATCTTTACACAGTAAATTGTGAAGATCTTCCCTTCAATTGGCATTCTGTGTGAAATGATTATTCAATGTGAAAAACAAATTCCTGTTCACTTTGAATACCCCGATGACGTGCAGATGAAATAAGTAAACAGGAATTTGCTTGTTCGCATGATTGGCTCATTGAAGGGAACATTCACACATTTCATGGTGTGTGTGTGGGGGGGGGGGGGGGGGGGGGTCTCAGCTAAACTTAGGTGTGCAACATTAAGAAGGCAGATATATGTAGAATTAAAAAAAATAAAAATGTTGTAGAAGTGTAAGAGCCGGTTCACAGTACCGCGACTTGTGTCGCGCGACATGAAAAATTACATTCAAGTGAATGAGAGCCGTCTCAAAGCAGAGTTCCACCCTGAATTTTTTTTTATTTTTTTTTTTTAACCAAAAATCTACAATTTAAAAAAAATAAATAAATACATTTTTACTTACCAGAAACAGCAGTTGCTATGCGGAAGTCCCTAATCTGCCTCTTCATCCTCGTCCTTTGTCACGGTATCTTCTTGTGAATGGGGCGCACTGCCTTCTGGGAACTGTGTGAATCCCAGAGAGCAGCCGGCCCATTCACAAAGCGCCGCGCGACTCACGCAGTAGGAAACTGGCAGTGAGGATGGCGGCGCGGGGACCTGCCGCGATCGAGCGATCGGCCTTGGAGGGGGCAACTTTGCAGGCACCTAGGACAAGTAAGTGTCCTTATTAAAAGTCAGCAGCTACAGAAGGCTCTAACCCTTTCACTGCCGCTGATGTATTTGCTACAGGTAAACAAAGTCCTTGCTGCTCTGACTGGGGAAGAAGCTGATCAAGCAAAGGCTAGCACAATGCACCCATATCACCCCTCTTGTCACAGCAATAAAGTTATAAATGTATTTTTTTTTTTATTAAAGTTTACCACTTGACCTCCGGAAGAATTACCCCCCCCTCCCCCCCTTCATGACCGGGCAATTTTTTGCGATACGGAACTGAGTTACTTTAACTGACAACTACGCGGTCGTGCGACGTTGTACTCAAACAAATCGCATGTCCTTTTTTGTTTCATCTTTGTGTATCACCTGAGGCTGGTCACTTCACTGGGTAGATGTGAGGGTTTACATCCACCTTTAGAAAAAGTTAGATTGATCCTGGACATCTTCTTGAAGTTAAAGTGGTTAAAAACCCACTTATGCAACTTGCACCTACAGGTAAGCCTAGATTAAGGCTTACCTGTAGGTGCAAGAAATATCTCCTAAACCTACACGGTTTAGGAGATATTTGCAATAAAAGACATGCACCGATGTCTATGGTGCATTTACAGGGTTAATCCCATTAACAAATCCGGCTTAGCCGCATTTGACGGCTCCCGCGCACATACGCGGAGTGACGTCTTCGCCGCTCCGGCCAATCACAGCGCCGGAACGGCGCTGTGATTGGCTGGAGCGGCGATACCTGGAAGTAATCTTCCGGCTATCGCCGCATCGATGGATGCGGCTGGAGAGGGAGACGAGCACGGCTTCGGGGGCCCCGATCTAAGGTAAGTGATGTATAATGAGCTATTATGCTAGTCATACTAGCTCATTATGGCTTTCTCTTACAGGTGTTTTACCTGGGTTTACAACCACTTTAAAGTGATTGCAAAGTCTCGTTTTTTTTTTTTTTTTAAATAACAAACATGTTATACTTCCCTTTGCACAGAGCAGCCCCGATCCTCCTCTTCTCGAGTCTCACTTCGCTGCTCCTGGCCCCTCCCCCCTGTCGAGTGTCGCCACACTAAAGCCCCATACACACGATCTGAAAATCGTACCAAAAATTCTGCGTTCGAATCGATCGTACGATAATCGGATCATTAGTACAGAGCTTTCGAGAGCCGACCAGGACAGTTCATCCGATATTATCCTATCGGACATGCACTGAATTTTTTTTTCATCCGATGCCAGATCTTACGATTTTCGTTTAATCAGTACAGCTGTCGTTCGAAAATGCAATACAAATGCATTACAACACATGACATCACTTCCGAATTTTTATTCTGTCGTACGCAAATTTTCGTGACTTTAGTAAACTCATCAGATTCGACATGAGATTAGCATGCAAAAAAAAAAAACGGACGATCATTTGTCCGATAATCAAGTCATGTGTACGGGGCATAAGCAGCTTGCTATGGGGGGCACCCAAGCCAAGCTGCAGCTCAGTGTGTCCATTCAGACATGGAGCTGACGTTTGGCCCCGCCTCCTCACTTTCCTGATTGGCTAACTGACTTTGATTGACAGCAGCGGGAGCAAATGGCACCGCTGCTGTGTCTCAGCCAATCAGGGAGGGAGGGAGAGTTCCGGACGGCCAAGGGACTCATAGACATTGCTGGAGAGAGATGGGGCTCAGGTAAGTATTAGGGGGGGCTGAGGAGGCTGCTGCACACAGAAGGCTTTTTATCTTAATGTATAGAATGCATTAAGGGCCAGTTCACACCAGATTCCGTTCCATGCAGTTCCGTTGTTTCTTGCACCGATACAGTCAGTTCGGTCAGTTTCCGGTCAGTTTCTGCACCAGAAACTGACTGCATGGTGTGAACTAGAGCCATTGGAATACATGGAAAACACTGTGCAGGCATTTTTAGTGCAGAAAAAAAAAAGCACACGGAACTGCGTCTGGTGTGAACTAGCACGAAGATTAAAAAAAAAAAAAAAAACAACTTCTGCCTTTACGACCCCTTTAGGCTACTTTCACACTGAAAGCGCCCGGCGTTAGCGGTAAAGCGGCGCTTTACTATAGTTTTAGCAGCACTTTCGGCCGCTAGCAGAGCACTTTTAACCCCCGCCAGCGGCCGAATAAAGGGTTAAAAGTGCCCGTGTTGCGGCGCTGCCCATTCATTTCAATGGGCAGGCCGTTTTGGGAGTGGTGTGTACACCGCTCCCAAACCGCCCCAAAGATGCTGCTCGCAGGACTTTTCAGAACGTCCCGCAAGCGCACCGCCCCAGTGTGAAAGCACTCGAGCTTTCACACTGGGGTGGCATGGGAGGCGCTTTATAGGCGCTATTTTTTAGCACTTAAAAGGGGTCGTAAACCCTTGTGTTTTTTCACCTTAATGCATCCTATGCTGTGTCCCCCCAGCCCCCCCCCCCCCCCGTTTTACTTACCTGAGCCCCGTATTTCTGTCCGCTTGTCCTCTCTCCACGGGGTCCTGGCTCCTGATTGGATAGATTGATAGCAGCGCAGCCATTGAATCCCGGTGCTGTCAATCACATCCAATGACACGAGTGCCGGGGCCGAGTCCGGCATTTGTGTCTATAGACGCAAAGGTAACCCCCCCGGGAAAACGCTTCTCATAGGGGGTTATCTGATGCGGAGAGGAGCCACAAGTGCCGTCGGTGGACCCCAGAAGACCAGGTTCGGGGCCACTCTGTGCAAAACGAGCTGCACAGTGGAGGCAAGTATGATATGTTTGTTATTTTAAAAAAAAAAAGCGATCCCTTACAATCACTTTAAATGCTTAAAAAACGTCTCAGTGTGAAAGGGGTCTTAATAATATGCTCTCCATACATGTATTGGTATCTGCATTGTAATGCACAATACAATGAATTGTTACCACACATTGCAGCGCTCTTTTTTCAGCCTCCCCCCCACCCCCCCCAAACTTCTACTGCCATTCTTATTTTTTTTGCTCTTTCAACACCTTGTGAACTAAAAAGGCTTGCACACTATAGCTTGAAAAAGCTCAGTACAGCTTTTTTTTTTTACTGAGCCATAATACAGCCCATTAGTTGTAATGTGCCTATGCACACAGGCGGGTAAACAAGCACCATGCATTGTTCTTAAAAAAAAAAAAAAAATAGAAAAATCTGCATTCTTGGTCATTAATTTACGCCCCATGTGCGCAAATACCCACGATTGCGCACAAATGTGCGCAAATGTCCATTTACTTACTGCAGAACAAGAACGTGAGAATAATTTTGCGTGAAAATGCGCGCAAAATTGCACAAATTTACACAAGCGCATACGCGTGAAAATACATACAAAAAACAAACGTCTGGAAAAAGTAGATGCTCAAACAGGATTATCGTGTGCAAGAGACCTTACAGCATAAAGCAAATCACCTTGTTTTTGTGTTGAGTAGTTCAGCCCAAACACTTCCGGTGTGAATAAGTTTTTATGGTTTGTTAGCAGCAGCACCGCAAGTTCTGCTAGAGAGCAAAGACAGGACTCCACATCCGCCAGACAGGTAAACATTGGCACACGTTTGAGTTTTCTTCCCTGACACTTTGGGGGGTTGATTTACTAAAACTGGAGAGTGCAAAACCTGGTGCAGCGCTACATGGTAGCCAATCAGCTTCTAACTTCAGCTTGTTCAATTAAGTTTTGACAAAAAAAAAAAAAATGGGAGCTGATTTTCCACTCTCCAGTTTTAGTAAATCAACCACATGGTGACAAATTTGCATAAGGCCACTATAACTCTGATTACTGTCTCCCTGGTATTTGTTGGGGGTTCTTGGAATAACCTGGCAGGATCTAATGTGTACAAGTGTGATTTGTGAAGAAATTAGGCGAGTATTTTATAATAAAAAGTTGTTACCAGAAGTGGGGTTCGAACCCACGCGGACATACGTCCATTGGATCTTAAGTCCAACGCCTTAACCACTCGGCCATCCTGGTAGTTAGTTCTATACTTCACCGAGATTCACTATTACCTTATATACTCAAGTATAAGCCAAGTTTCACAGCACAATTTTTTTTGTGCTGAAAATGCCCCCCTCGGCTTATACTTGAGTCACCTTTTGCGCCTGATCTCTTTGGGGACCCGGTATCGGCCGGCCGTAGGTCTCCAAACTTGGCACACATGTAGCCCCACTCTTCCTCTACAAGTGTGATTAGTTTGTTGTCCGGGGGACCTACGGCCGGGGAGCACCGATTTTTCAAACCCGTGCACCCCTTCCATAGACTCCCATGTTAAAACAGTAATTTCTCTGGTGACTTTGGGGACCCGGTACTGGCCGGTCGTAGGTCCCCTGGACTCCAAAAAATTGGCACACATGTAGCCCCATTTCTTCTCTATAAGTGTGCAAAGTTTGTTGTCTGGGAGACCTACGGCTGGGGAGCACAGATTTTTCAAAGCCGGGCACCCCTTCCATAGACTCCCATGTTAAACGTCAGTCTAGTCATAAACAAAGTGAGGCACAGTGAATGAATGAATGAATGACTTGTATAGCGCTACAAATGCGAACTGAAATCGCCTCAAGGCACTTTTTGCAGCCAGGGTCTGCTTGGCAGACACAATGAGGCATGCACATGGACACCCTAGGCCAGGGATATGCAATTAGCGGACCTCCAGCTGTTGCAGAACTACAAATCCCATGAGGCATAGCAAGACTCTCTGACAGCTACAAGCATTACACCCAGAGGCAGAGGCATGATGGGACTTGTAGTTTTGCAACAGCTGGAGGTCCACTAATTGCATATCCCTGCCCTAGGCTTATACTCGAGTCAATACGGTTTCCCAGTTTTTTGTGGTAAAATTAGGTGCCTCGGCTTATATTCGGGTGGGCTTATACTCCAGTATATACGGTACCTTCTACAATCCGGAGTACTTAGCATTCCCCTATATCTGGTTGGAAGTTCATAAGGTCACCCCCTAAAAATCATCATGGAATCCGGAAGAAAGCATAGAATGCAAAATTTCCTCCACAAATGTTTTTTATTTTTTTTATTTAATACAGCATGTTGGTGTGTTAAAGCACTTCAACAAATACGGGGGGGCACATTTAAAAACCACGCATGTAGTAAAAGTCTACTGCGCTTTTATAATTGTTTAACCACTTGACCTCTGGAAAGGTTTTACCCCGTCATGATCAGGCTATTTTTTGCTATTCAGCACTGCGCTACTTTAAATGGTAATAGCGAGGACGTTAGAGTGAGAGCAATAATCTTCTATAACTCTAGACTGGTAACCTGTAAATAAAACAAAAAAGTTACCGTAGTTGGTCGCCATTCCACAGGCGTGCGCAATTTTGAAGC
This sequence comes from Rana muscosa, assembly GCA_029206835.1. Classification (NCBI taxonomy): domain Eukaryota; kingdom Metazoa; phylum Chordata; class Amphibia; order Anura; family Ranidae; genus Rana; species Rana muscosa. The sequence continues at coordinate 361,876,525 of CM055125.1, read as the reverse complement.
GCGACATGTTAGGTATCTATTTACTCGGCGTAACATCATACTTCACATTATACAGAAGAAAAAAAAATTGTGTAAATACTTTGTTTTTGTTTTGTTTTAATTCATTAACCAGTTGCTGCCCACCCACCGTCAAAATGACGGAGGAACAGTGCGGCTCTCGTTCTGGGTGGACGTCATACGACGGCGCACCCGAACAGGTGCGCAGCGTGGCGATTGCAGCCGTGCCATGTTGCTAGGACACGGCGTGACCCTGATCTCTGTAAAGAGCAACTGACGCGGCTCTTTAACCATGTGATCGGCTGTGTCCAATTACAGCCGGTCACGTGTAAATACAGGAAGTGCCGGTAATCGGCTCTCATTGGCTCACACTGACAGAGTGTGTGTGGCGAGGAGAGCCGTTCAGTGGCACCTCCTTGTAGGGGACATCGAGACATGTAATCAGGGCACTGATCACCAGTGCCCTGATTACACTAACGTGCCACAAGTGCCCATTAGTGATGCCAGTCAGTGCTGGCTTTCAGTGCCCATCAGTGCTGCCCATCAATGCCACCCATCAGTCCTGCGTATTAGTGCCATTCATCAGTGCCACCTATCAGTGCCTATAAGTGCGGCATATTAGTGCCTCCTCATCAGTGCCCATCAGTCCTGCCTATTATTCATTCATTATCAGTGCCACTATCAGTGCCCATAAATGCGGCATATTAGTGCCCACCTATCAGTGCCCATTAGTGATGCCAGTCAGTGCTGGCTTTCAGTGCCCATCAATGCCGCCCATCAGTGCCACCTATAAGTGCAGCATATTAGTGCCTCCTCATCAGTGCCCATCAATGCCGCCCATCAGTCCTGCCTATCATTCATTCATTATCAGTGCCACCTATCAGTGCCCATAAGTGCAGCATATTAGTGCCCACCCATCAGTGCTGCCTATTAGTGCTCAGTGCCACCTATCAGTGCCCATTAGTAATGCCAGTCAGTGCTGGCTTTCAGTGCCGCTCAATGCCACCCATCAGTGCCACCCATCAGTGCGGCATATTAGTGCCACCCATCAGTGCGGCATATTAGTGCCACCCATCAGTGCGGCATATTAGTGCCACCCATCAGTGCGGCATATCAGTGCCACCCATCAGTGCGGCATATTAGTGCCACCTAATCAGTGCAAGCTCATCAGTGAAGGAGAAAAATTACTTACAGAAACTAAAAGAAAAACTTTTATTTTTTTTAAATAAAAAACCCAGAGGTGATTAAATACCACCAAAAGAAAACTCTATTTGTGTGAAGAAAATGATAAAAATGTCATATATGTGTACAGCGTTACACGACCGCGCAATTGTCATTCAAAGTGAGACAGCGCTGAAATCTGAAAAATTGGCCTGGGCAGGAGGGGGTGGGGGGTGCCCGGTATTGAAGTGGCTAAAAATAGTAATTTTCCCCCCAAAAAAATTGCGTTTGAAAAATGACCGCGTGACATAACAAATTGCAACAACCTCCATTTTATTCTCTAGTGTCTCTGCTGAAAAAATATCAATAATATTTGGGGGGTTTCTGAGTAATTTTCTAGCAACAAAAAAAAAAAAAATATGCAGATCTTTACCTGTAGGAGAAGAATGTCGGAATTGGTCTGGACTGAAAGCGGTTAATAAAAAAAAAAAAGTGAACGCATTTTTTGGCGCAGCCTGTTCAACCACGTCGCATTGCGCGCTAATGTGCGGACGAACGTCCACTGACGGACATGCGTTGCCACGGCGCAAACCCAGCCTATGCGTCAGACATCAGGGTGAAGGCGGGATTCGCCACCCGAAGGGCTTATTCGCACGCGTTTTGCGCTTTCGTATTCCAGTGACGGGGGGGGGGGGCTTTAGCAACAAATTCTCCAGTCCCACCGATTGCACACATTGGAGGTGTGATGAATATCTTCATGGTGTGTGGATGATAAATCTGACAGACTACCCCACTAGGACTAGAATGTTGGTCCCCACCTTACCTCACGACCCTTGCCCGGTAAATCACCGCACGCAGCTCCTTCTGCTGCTCCCTCCATCCAGCACAATAAGGCCAGGCAGACCCCCGCGCATGCGCGACAACGCTCGGCTCCCCTCCTCGGCTGCAGTGAGGGTGATGGGTGTTGCGGTCCGCGGCGGCAGATTCGCACCTGAGCGCCACAGAGCTACACCTCCCGTCGTCCCCACGCTGTGGCGTCCGCTGGGCGGGGGATCATGGGAAATGTAGTTCAGGGGGTGGAGGCGGCGCTGTGGAGAGAGGCGCGCGGCGCCTGTGGTTCTCCAATCAGGTGTGTGTGTGAGAAAGGCGGGCTGAGGTCACGTGCCCGGCCCTCCAAATCTCCGCTTCGAGGTAACATTCTGAGTCCCTCCCACCCCCTCATGACGTGGGTCTGCGAACGGGGAAGGCTTATATCAGCAGTCCAAACCATACATTCACGTATTGGGGTTTATTCGGTCCACCCCTCGGATGCCAGAGCCCAAGTGATGTTTATGGAGCCTCCTCTGTGCCGCCAAAAATCAGGATTTCGTCGTGTTAAAAAGTTGTTACCAGAAGTGGGGTTCGAACCCACGCGGACATACGTCCATTGGATCTTAAGTCCAACGCCTTAACCACTCGGCCATCCTGGTAGCTGTTTTATTACTTTGAAAATGTTAATTATGGATCTCACCTTTTCCTAATGCAGCACTACCCCCATAAGAGTTGCTGGTTTAGATTTTGGGCTTTGCACGTTACCTCTAGGTTTGTTGTCAGGGGAAGAAAGTCTGTAGAAACTGCAATGTCCACACAAGACGTGAAACCTTCAACTGTTGCGTTTTATTTTTGCTGCAGTAACTTGTAGAGAAAGTAGAAGGTATGAGAAGAGAGGGGAACGTTCAGGTACACGGTACAGACAGAGTTCACAAAAATGTCTAAAGTTAGGCACCACTCTCCTTTTTTGAGTGGGTATTGCTCACCCGGATAGACCCCTCTCACTTGGCCTAGCAGCCAGGACGATGCACGAACCAGTATGAGAACAGTCTCTGCCGATAGGCGCGGGGTGGCACGGTGGGTTGCTCCACCTCGAAGAGATATTCCCCGCAGGATAGGCATCGACCAAATGGGCGCAACAGTATGGCCAGTCCATCGCATCCAGGGCACAGCATGCCCAGGGCCTCCACATCTCGGCTCGTATAGAGCGTTAAGCGTCCTCTTGGCTTTAGTCAGATCCCCGTATCTGTGAGCGGGGCTCCGGATGGCGTAGCACCCACAGCATTGGGCATAGAGAACATCCTGGGTCCCGATATGGCTGGGGCCCATGAAAGGGAAGACATACTGCTTAATCTGGCAACTTCTGGTCTTTGGCGCCAAACACACTCACGTGTTTCACGCAGTTAGTGGGAACTCCTCCCCTTTTTGCTCTTCTGCACGTAGCTCGCGGGCTTTCTCTTTATTGGTTCCGCCTACGGCCTACGCAGCTGGCAAAATGATCTGTACCCCTTAACCCCCTTCTTCTCCTTTAAAGCACAGTCCAACACTTTCTTGCTTGCAGACTTCCAATAAAGCAAAAAACATTAATCCAGTTGTCAGAGGCAACGGCAAATATCCCGGACGAGCCCCCACGTGTAGCACTACCCCCGTAGGAGCTGCTGGTTTAGATTTTGGGCTTTGCACGTTACCTCTAGGTTCGTTGTCAGGGGAAGAAAGTCTATAGAAACTGCAATGTCAACACAAGATGTAAAACCTTCAACTGTTGGGTTTTATTTTTGCTGCAGTAACTTGTAGAGAAAGTAGAAGGTATGAGAAGAGAGGGGAAGGTTCAGATACACGGTACAGAGTTCACAAAAATGTCTAAAGTTATGCACCACTCTCCTTTTTTGAGTGGGTATTGCTCACCCGGATAGACCCCTCTCACTTGGCCTAGCAGCCGGGATGATGCACGAACCAGTATGAGAACAGTCTCTGCCACAGACCGTTTGAGAACAAATATGGTTAGCCATGAATCCTCTGCCACAGGATTTCAGTCCCGAACTTCCAGCCATGCAGTAAAAGAACCTTCAAGCCGTTCCGGCACACTGCTGGGCTTTTGAAGTAGTGGATCCCCTCTTAACAAGGTCACCTGGCCTATCCCGAGACATTAGCACTTTGCTGGTCTCCTCCAGGGCAGGTCCTCCCCCAGGTTTCCTTTGTTAAGCAGCTTCCTCCCTCTTGGTGGACAGCTTGGGATCCCCTTTAGGATTGTAGGCCCCAGTCATCATAACTGGGCCCACTCGCTAGAGATACAGCCTCGGGCCAACGTGGCCCCGGGCTGAGAACACACACACATATTGTTTGTGAATTTTAAATGAAAAAAATCATAGCGCTCTGTTTTCAACAAACAGTACTAAAAAATGATAAATGTTAAATGTATAAAAATTCTAATATACATATGTTTATATATACACTATATATATATATATACTAAGTGACCACGTGAAAGTGAACCTATAATACATATAAATGGTCTGTGTTCAGAAACGTGAAATCAAACAGTACACAAACTGAAATGGTGAAAAAAGAAAAAAATCAGTTCATAAAAGAATGTCCATATGCCAACAAATATTCTTTTTCTTGAAAACAACTTGATAATAATCTTCCACCACACCGCTCGTGTTTGTGAATCCACTCCCATAGGAATATAACTCACCAAAAAGATATGCCTCACACTCTCATGCTCGGCATAATAGCTTGATAACCCACATAGACCTCAATGGCTTTTACTCATGTCGCAAATGTATTTTCTGCAGGACAGTCATAGTGAGCAACAGAGGTATGGATAGCATCACGAATTTAGATCAAGAAATCTTTGGAATAGAACACTTTATTACGTGTAATTCATCCTACGTTGTTTATCTTTTATGGTGCCCATGTGGCCTATATTATGTGGGAAGAACTAGACGTCTCTTAAGAATTAGGATAGCGGAACATCTTGCTAATATCCGTAAGGGATTTAAAGATCATAGTGTATCTTTGCACTTTAAAGAAAAGCATGGCCAAGATCCATCTGTTCTCTAATTCTGTGGAATTGATTGCACTCTTCCGTCCTGGAGGGGCTCATATCGGGTGAGGGAATTATCGCAGAGAGAAATTAAATGGATATTCCTTTTGAAAAGTTTACACCCGAGAGGGTTAAACATCGAATTGGACTTGAACTCTTTCATTAATGACTTCTAGGAATTTTTTATAGTATTCATAATTTTAAATTTTTGATAAAATATATAGTAGTAATGACTAGACTTGTGCACAACGGAAAAAAATTTTTTCGTTTCGGTTCGTTTCTTTTCGGTCCTGTTGATTCGTAATTGTTCGTAATTTTGCTAGATGGGATTTTTCGTGTTCGGACTAATTCGTATTTTCGCAAGCAAAATTTTTCGTTGAATCGGAATGATTCGTATTAATGTAAGTTTTATTTTTAGTTGATTTATAATTCGTACTTTCGGTAGAGTACATTGTTTTTCATTGATTCTGGACACAACTCCTACTTTCGTAACTTTTTGGGGGTTCGTTGATTCGTAATTTTCCGTGTCTCTCTCACACCGATGCTGCCTATTATGCCTAATGTGCTATGAATGGATTTGTACGATTCGAAATCTCATATTTTACTTTCGTTTTTTACATGCGGCTATAGCCTCCGCCCCTGTACACCATTTTGAGAGGGAGTTCAGCATGGTGAGGGAGAAGCAGAGAGCAGAGCAGAGTGTTATTGTGCTTCGAATGGATTCGTACATTCGTAACTTTTTTCATAACGAATTATGCCGAAGACATTCGGGCATTCGCTATTTGCGATATAATCTATTTCGGATTCGGTTTTATTCGTAATTGCTTTGTTCGGAAATTCGAATGCTTCCGAATGTCTGAAACTTGCTAAATTCGGACGAATTTCGATTCGTTACGAAACGAATTGCACAAGCCTAGTAATGACCGATTGACTATTGGTATCAAGGGACTACATCTCACCCATTGTCTTAATGTGTTAGTGCGGCCCATGAGTTTATTATTATTACTATATTTGAGTCTCTTTAAATCATCTTCATCTTCAATATTTCAGCTTGTGCCTATTGATATAGATTAGCTTGGTATAGCTGTAGTATTTATTTTAGTATTTCAACCACTCATTAATATACGTATGTTTTTTAATTGATGTATATTTTTAAGATATTAATTTATTGTCATATTTTATTAGCAGAATGTTTATTGTTATTGTAGCGGGGTTCTACTGTTACGGACTATTGTTATGTGTGTACACCCCAAACTTCCTCCTATGTTCCAGTTACAACTTTATAGACTATTGTTTACTTATGTTCAGTAATGCGTGTGGAACTTATGGTACAGGGAGAGAGAGACTCCATTGCCATGGATACCTAATAGACTAGGGTACCCACAGTGCAGCTGTACTCCCAGAATGCATTACAACCACTGCACAGCCTGCTGGGGGAGGTTACATAAAGGAAGGGAGGGGCCACTCTCGGTCTCTCTGGACTTCGCCCTCAACCAAGCAGGAAGTCTGTGTGAGGCCTGCTGCCGGAGCGACTAGGCCCAAAGCCTGGGCCTGTAGTTTCGTGGAGGATCATCAAGCCAGGGATCTCTTTCCGTGTGACCAGCTTGCGCTTCTCAGATACCGGGGTCATCCACTAACCGACATCTACGGCGGCTGTGAGAGGGACCGGAGACTTGCGTTGCGGAGAGGTCGCGGAACGGGGGTACCGACAACAGATCGTGTCATGCGCACTAGGCCTGTTTGGGTGAGCAGGCACCTGCTCAGAATCTACAACTGGTTGTTAGGTCTATGACCTTTTAAGGCCCACCATCATCCGAATAGTGAGCCGCACCTACACTAGGACATAGAGCAGGGCATGGTAGCTGCGTAGTTAAATTTGGCATTATACTGACTGAGAGTTTAACTCCCAAAAGCATTGCAGGAGTTTAGCTTACATCTTTAATCTCCTTTGGATTACAATTATAAAGTGCACCAACATTTTGCTAGTGAAGACTCCCACCATTGAGGAACTCGTACAGAAATCTTAGTCAGGCCTGACTGGAACTAACATTGACGGGACACAGGGTGAAATTGCCCACTAGGGGGAGCTCACGAGCTTGAGATTGTTTATCCATAGGAAGTAGACATTAGCCTATTGTAGAACCTGTATATGATACACATTATTGACTCTTGCAGGGCCCTGCAGAGTCATTTAAAGCTATAAAAGATATAAAGATATATATATATATATATATATATATATATATATATATAGGTAGCGCCCTCCTCACTCCCCTCTTTCTCTCATCTCTCTTGTCTAGGGGTATCTTAGAGGGGAGGGAGCGGGGACACCACGCCTGGCCTCCACCACATGTGTCAGTGCGGTATAAGCAAAGTTCTTGTATTACCTTCGGGTCAGTGCTGTGCACCTGGATCCTCCCTCCAAGAGTCACCTTGAACAATGTCTGTCAGGTAATGAGCTCCACACCATTAAAGTTCAACACTCCTTTATTCTTCTGCGAATGAACACAATCAGTTGAACTCCCTTGATAGAAACAGAACAGGAAAGGGGGTGTGGATGCAAATAGGCCCAGACACAATGTAGTTCTCCACTTTCCTTCCTGAAAGTGGGTTACGGTCTGCGCACGAGGGGGAATTTCCTTCCAGGCGGTCTCCGGCGAGAGGCTCACCCGTCACCGGCAATATGCTGCACCGGGTCTTCAAGTGAGAAGCTCCCCCTGGTCCATTGCGCCTTCCGGATTCGGGTACCCACTCCCGGGGTTCCCTAGGATCTCCTTCCCTCGCGGAACTCAGTGTTGGGCACTGAGCTCCGGACCTCCATCCGAGTACCTCACCCCAGGCTAAAGGTGCCTGGGATGGAACACGACCTCCGGTTGTCCTCTGGGCCTAGGCCGCCTAGAGGACCGTCACGAACCACCATCCACAAGCTGAAGGTGCCTGGGACTTCGACCCCGTGACAAAGATGGCCGGCCCCTTTACACCCTCTCCCAGCAAGCACGGCGGGTTCCCCGTCCCACCATACCGATGCCGAGGGAGGACAAAAAGGAGGCACAGCAATGATTCAACCCCAGCCCAGGGCGACAGCGCCACCCACCGGGCTGCAGGGAATTACACATCACTGATTCTGCCAAGTTCAAATTTACACCCGGGAAAGTACATACCCGCTACACTCTCCCCCTGGTGGTTTGATACTGGTCCCCAGTGTCTGGAGTAAATCATGCCCTCAACGGCTGACATAATCCAATCCAGAAACCGACTAACAATTGTACAAAAATAACACTTTTAGAAAAAACTATCCAACATTGTGTCTGAGCCCTGTAAAGAAAAGGGAATAAGACAAAAGAGAAACAATAGCATTGACTCATAACTTTGAATCACATATTCACATTTGACTTTTCCCACCCATCCTCAGTGGACTTGATGGGATGTTCTCCTGCAGAGTGAAAAGAAAGGATTAACACATATAACCCTGACACCTGTATTCGTGTAATGGAAAATAAACTTCTCCGAGAAGAAATCCCTTTTCTCCAAGAGTGAGTGCATGAAAAGTGTTTTAACGTTGCGCAACACTGCCACCTGGTGACAGCACCGCAGTAACTGCACTCGTAGAACTTTCCTCTTTTCTTTCGCCCCTATCTACCCCAGAGTCCATAATCTCTTGCGGGAATAGTGAAGAACAAACAGGAACAGTTCTTCATTTCTTTACGGCACGAAAGCAACGGGCCCAGAAAGTTCAGCAGCATGATAAGAACGGAGTCTTTCTCTCTCCTACAGGTAAAAGCGGGGATGCGGGAGAACAAGTAGTTTCAAGTGCTGATCCATGGTTTCCAGATGATACTCCACATCTTCTCCTTCTTTGCGCTGGATCAACACCTTATCTGCATGGATGTGTCGTCCCAACATCCACTCTGCCTTGCAGTCCTTGAAACGTTGAGAGGCCTTTGGAGAGCATGCCAGGTACCTGCGGGCGTGGGGAACCTGAAGGTGGGTCCACACAAAGTCATTGTACCAGCGCTCCCGGCACACTTCCACATCATACAGCAGTTCCTTTGACAAGTACGGATACTCCCATCCGTAGTCTGCAGCAACCTTCTGGCCAAATAGGCGTTGTAATCTCGCCAAAGGGGGCATGGTGGCTTTGTCCCAGTCGCCAGGCAATACTATCGAGTCCGGGTGGCGAGGGACCTTGATTACATCTGATCTGGGCATAGGTGCCCGCAGCAATAGTCTCTTTTCCCCGGCCTTCGGTACAGATGGCACCAGGGATGTAGCAGCAGGCTGGGGACGGGACCTCTCTTCAGGCGCTGGTGCCTCCACCCGGGGTGTACTTTCCCCTGTTGACATGGGTGGATCTCTGATCCTCCGAGATGAAGTGAGAGGTACTTTGTCCCAGCCCTTCTCGGCAAACAAATCGTCTATGGCAACGTCGTCTCCCTTGTCCGAGAGCGACTCCAGGTCAGAGGTGTCACACTCCTCCGCGGGTATGTAGCCGGTTGTAGAAACGGAGCCACCACCTCCCGCGGACTCGCTAGGCCATGACTTCCCGACACCTCCACCCACACACCAAATCTCTCCGCCTGGCTTACCTCTGCCTTTACTTGAAGTGGGACGTCCGGAACTCTTGTCAACGGATCCATCCAGGCCGGGCGTAAGCGGGCGAGATGGTCCACCACAACCGCTGGTCGGGGCTACCATGCCGGTCTTTCTCTTCGGTGGCGGACGCTGCGAGATAGTGGTGACCGAGTCAGCATCCTCGGATTTCTCCCGTTGGGGTTTTTACGACCTCTTCCGCGGTCGCTGCAGTGTGCGTAGGGATGGCTCTCACAGCAGTGATTCCTCCTCTCTGAGTGGTGTTGCCCGCAGCACGGCCGGGGTAAATGGTTCTCGGCCTCTCAACCACCGGATCCACTTCGAACAGGAACTCCCCACAGGCCTCACATCGCCCGAATGGCTTCAGCTGGCACACCAGTCCCGAACAGCCAGGACAAATCACACCCAGGGCCTCAACGTCCATGCACGAGTACAGGGCGAATCGACCCCTTGGCTTTAGCCGGATCCCCGTATCTGTTACCGGAGCAGCAGCAGTCAATGTCGTGGTGGAAGGGTGAACTGGAATCCACGACGTATGTCCGAACATGGCGACCTGTTGCTGATCCATCGCACACTGCAAAGTTTTTGCGCCAACGTCCCACGTGTAGTCCTTCACACGTATTGGACTCCTCCCCTTTGCTCCAGTTCGCGGGCTTTTCTTCTTTTCGGTTTCTGAGTCACGCCCACGAACTAAGCGATGGGGGTGTGCCTGGTGGCGCAGTGCAATAAAAGCCCCCACGTGTAGTACTTCACACGGCTGAACTTCCCCCTCTTTCCACTCTTCTGCGCGGGCCTTTCCCTTCATTGGGTCATGTCCACGACTTCGAGCAGGGATGCACTTCGGCCAATAAAGGCCTGCCTATTCGCTTAACTCCTCCAGCAGACACGTTCAACACTGTGGTGCACAAACACTATACCGGACCCGAGCCCCCACGTGTAGCGCCCTCCTCACTCCCCTCTTTCTCTCGTCTCGTCTTTCTCTTGTCTAGGGGTATCTTAGAGGGGAGGGAGCGGGGAAACCACGCCTGGCCTCCACCACGTGTCAGTGTGGTATAAGCAAAGTTCTTGTATTACCTTCGGGTCAGTGCTGTGCACCTGGATCCTCCCTCCAAGAGTCACCTTGAACAATGTCTGTCAGGAAATGAGCTCCACACCATTAAAGTTCAACACTCCTTTATTCTTCTGCAAATGAACACAATCAGTTGAACTCCCTTGATAGAAACAGAACAGGAAAGGGGGTGTGGATGCGAATAGGCCCAGACACAATGTAGTTCTCCATTTTCCTTCCTGAAAGTGGGTTACGGTCTCCGCACGAGGGGGAATTTCCTTCCAGGCGGTCTCCGACGAGAGGCTCACCTGTCACCGGCAATATGCTGCACCGGGTCTTCAAGTGAGAAGCTCCCCCCGGTCCATTGCGCCTTCCGGATTCGGGTACCCACTCCCGGGGTTCCCTAGGATCTCCTTCCCTCGCGGAACTCAGTGTTGGGCACTGAGCTCCGGACCTCCATCCGAGTACCTCACCCCAGGCTAAAGGTGCCTGGGATGGAACACGACCTCCGGTTGTCCTCTGGGCCTAGGCCGCCTAGAGGACCGTCACGAACCACCATCCACAAGCTGAAGGTGCCTGGGACTTCGACCCCGTGACAAAGATGGCCGGCCCCTTTACACCCTCTCCCAGCAAGCACGGCGGGTTCCCCGTCCCACCATACCGATGCCGAGGGAGGACAAAAAGGAGGCACAGCAATGATTCAACCCCAGCCCAGGGCGACAGCGCCACCCACCGGGCTGCAGGGAATTACACATCACTGATGTCTCTGCCAAGTTCAAATTTACACCTGGGGAAAGTACCCGCTATATATATTTATATATATATATTGTGAGGGGGTTAGTTCGGTAGCGGGTGTGTGTGACCCCCTGGATGGGCTCCCCACACAAAAACAGGCCCAGCAGACGGAGGTTGTGGTTTTCAAGATCAAAAGGGTGCGGTTTATTTCTCTATTTACAGTGACAAAAACACAGCAAAGCAAAAAGAAACATAAACAAAATAAACCCTGGTCAGCTTGACCTCTGACTAAACATGCAGGTTTCCTAAACTAACAACTGGGATCAGCCTGGTGCTGTCCTAGTCCCTAAGTCCCTGGTTTAGTAAATGTCCAAACAAATAGCCACACAGGCTTTGTCTCACCGCACAGGGGTTCACTCTCCCTAGACAGTCCACACAGGTCTGGTTCCAGGCATGAGCAAACACCTAATGAAGCTGGGAGTTTTTATAGAGGCCTTAAACGAGCTGACAAGCTTCAGCTGGTCTCATCAACTCCCTGCCTGCACGACGCCCACACTCTCCCTAGAGGTATGAATCATCCATGAGCCCACTAGCCTCAGCTGGGCTTCATCAACTCTCTCCCTAGTTGTATAAGTCGGCATAAAGCCTGAATCTGGGAGAAATATACCTACCCCCCTGGATGCAACCAGGTGACTTTACCTTCCTGCTGTCACATACCCCCCCCCCCTCTTGTTTTAACCTTGGGGTTGAAACACCAGCAATCAGGCATTCATGTACTCGAGACAAAGCATCCACATTCCCCATTTGAACGCCAGGGCGATGCTTTACTGTGAAGTTGAATTCCTGTAGGGCCAGGAACCACCTATTTACTCTTCTATTTGTCTCCTTGTTTTGAGCCATCCACTTTAACGGAGCGTGATCCGTAACCATGTCAAAGTGCCTACCTAGCAGATAGTACCGAAGGGAATCTAGAGCCCACTTCACCGCTAAACACTCCTTTTCAACCGTGGCGTAATTTACCTCATGGGACTTCAACTTCCTGCTGAGGTAAATGACTGGGTGCTCTTCCCCGTTCCAGACCTGGGACAATACTGCTCCTAACCCCACATCTGACGCATCACTTTGTACGACAAAGTCTTTAGAGAAGTCGGGTGAGTACAACACTGGCTGGCTACATAAGGCTTGTTTCAAGAATTGGAATGCTGCCTCAGCCTCGGGGGTCCATTTAATCATGACCGACCCTTTCCCTTTCGTCAGGTTGGTTAGGGGCACAGCCTTAGAAGCAAAGTGGGGAATGAAGCGCCGATAATAACCCGCGATTCCCAGAAAGGCTCGTACCTGCTTCTTGCTGTTGGGACGTGGCCAACTCTGGATGGCCTCGACTTTGTTGAGTTGGGGTTTTATTACTCCCCTGCCAATGGTGTACCCAAGATATTTGGCCTCCTCCTGCCCAATGGTACACTTCTTGGGGTTAGCCGTAAACCCCGCTTCCCGGATAGAGTCTAGGACTGCTTGCACTTTTGGCAGATGTGAGGCCCAATCTGTGCTATGGACAATTACGTCATCCAGGTAAGCCGCAGCATACTTCCGATGGGGCCTCAGTATCTGGTCCATTTTCCGCTGGAATGTGGCCGGCGCATTCTGTAACCCGAACGGCATTCTCTTATATTGGAACGCCCCGTCTGGGGTTACAAATGCGGTTTTCTCTTTGGCCGACTTGGCCAGGGGAATTTGCCAATACCCTTTTGTGAGGTCAAGAGTCGTCATGTATCGGGCTGTTCCCAGCCGGTCGATCAACTCATCTATACGTGGCATGGGGTAGGTGTCAAATTTTGTAACTTTGTTCAACTGACGAAAATCGTTACAAAATCGCCAGCTCCCATCCGGTTTAGGCACCAACACAATGGGACTAGACCAATCACTTTGGGACTCCTCTATCACCCCTAAGTTCAGCATTTTCTGTACTTCCTCCCGTATTGCCTCCCGTCGGGCCTCTGGGATCCGATAGGGTTTTAACTTCACCCTTTCACCGGGCGGGGTAATAATATCATGCTCTACCCCAGATGTTTGTCCCGGCAGCTCAGAGAACACCTCCTTGTTGCGAAGCACAAACTCCTTAACCTCCTGTTGTTGGGGTTGTGACAAGGTGGCTGCTATTCCAACCTCCGGAATCACGCAACCAGTTTGAGCTGGTGACCAAGTTTCTGCGACTAGGGACTCTCTATCCCTCCAGGCTTTCAACAGATTAACGTGATAGATCTGTTCAGGCTTTCGCCTTCCTGGTTGTCTGACCTTGTAATTCACTTCGCTCACTTTTTCCATTATCTCGTAGGGGCCTTGCCATTTGGCAAGGAATTTACTCTCAACCGTAGGGACAAGTACCAATATCCTATCCCCCGGGGAAAAGGTACGGGTCTTGGCTCCACGGTTGTACACTCTCTGCTGTGCCAACTGCGCTTGGGCCAAATGTTCCTTCACGATGGGCATTACCTGTGCAATTCGATCTTGCATCAGGGCGACATGCTCAATCACACTCCTGTGGGGAGAACTCTCACTTTCCCAAGTTTCCTTGGCAATATCCAACAGCCCTCTTGGGTGTCTCCCATACAGTAACTCAAAGGGGGAGAATCCCGTAGAGGATTGGGGCACCTCCCTAATAGCAAACATCAAATAAGGAAGTAGACAGTCCCAATCCTTTCCATCTCTATCCACCACTTTCTTCAACATTTGTTTTAGGGTTTTGTTGAATCTTTCAACCAGCCCATCGGTTTGGGGGTGATACACAGACGTACGCAATTGCGTCACTTTGAACAATTTACACAGCTCTTTCATAACCCGGGACATAAAGGGTGTACCTTGGTCCGTAAGCAGTTCTTTACAAATACCCACCCGGCTAAAAACAAGAGATAGCTCTTTGGCTATGGTTTTGGCCGAGGTATTTCTGAGAGGGATCGCTTCTGGATAACGGGTGGCATAGTCCATTATAACCAATATGTACTGGTGCCCCCTAGCGGACTTGATTATAGGACCTACCAAATCCATTGCGATTCTCTCAAACGGGACCTCAATGATGGGTAGAGGGACCAGCGGGCTACGGAAATGTGGCATCGGGGCCGACCTCTGACACACAGGGCAGGAGGAACAATAATTTTCTATGTCCTTCATCACCCCAGGCCAATAGAATCTCTGTAATACCCTCTCTCGGGTTTTCTCTGTCCCCAGATGACCTCCAAGAATGTGCCCATGGGCCAACTCCAACACCAACTTCCTGTAAGGTTTGGGCACCACAAGCTGCTCAACGGTTTCTTCTGCCCTTTTTGCCACCCGATACAGTAGGTCCTTCTCTACGCTGAAGTATGGGTAAGTGCAGGTATTATCTGGGTTCACTAACTCGCCATCTATTTCCACTACGTTTTCCCGTGCCTTTATTAGGGCGGGGTCTTTTAACTGTTCTGTGGCAAAATTTTCCCTGTGAACCTCAAGATCAGAAAACTCCACAGACGGTAGGTTTTCGTCTGAGGAGGTGGGCTCCTCTCCAGTTTCTTGAGTCTCGCCTGCCAATACTGACAAGGGAAATTCTGGAGAGTCCTCACCACTCTCAGAGGAGTTCTGGCTATCACCTTCCTGGTACATAGGGGCACCAGTGGGGGGCTCAGGATCATCCCACAGTTCCCAGAACTTCGGAAAATCCCTTCCCACAATGGCATCATGCGGTAATTGAGATACTAACCCCACTGGATGAGAGAGGGTACCTTTGGGGGTCTTGAAACACACTGTAGTCACTGGATACTCTCGGGTGTCCCCATGCACACAAATAACAGCTACCTTGCTATTCCCAGAGACCTCTGTTTTAACTAATTCAGCCTTTATCAGGGTCACAAGGCTACCTGAATCCAGTAATACCACAACATTTCTACCATTAATACACATTTTGCATAAATGTTTCTCAGTTCCCCGAATGGCAGTGCATGCGACTGTCGCACACAGCGACTGACGTCTGTCCGTCAGAAAGTCACATTGCATGGGTTCCTCCACAACCGGGCAATTTGCTGCAATATGTCCCGCTTGCCGGCAGCGGTAGCAAACAATCCTTTTGGCTGCCTCTTGAGCCCCCGACTTCCCAGGCTGTTCTCGCCAAACCCTGGGCAGAGCTCCCACCCTCTCACTCTCTCCACCCTCACCCCTTGGAATCATCTTATCCGCCCCTGGGGATGGTCTGGTCTTAGGGTGGAAAGTCCGAGAGTCTCTGGAAGAGGCCGTCAGGTTCTCTGCAGCCAAGTATCTCTCTACACGATCCACAAGTTTATCGGCCGTTTCTGGGTCTCCATGGCTTACCCACTTTTGAATGGCGGTAGGAAGAGCTCTCAAGAAACGATCCATCACAACACGTTCCACAATCTCCGGTGCGGACAAAGTCTCTGGCTGTAGCCACTTCCTGCTCAGGTGAATGAGATCATACATTTGAGACCTGGGGGGTTTTCCAAGCTGGAAAGTCCAGTTATGCACACGCTGAGCCCGGACAGCCAGGGTGACACCCAGCCTTGCCAATATTTCAGCTTTTAGCATCACATAGTCTTTTGCTTGGTCAGGCTCTAGGTCATAGTAAGCTTTCTGCGATTCACCAGTTAACAGAGGAGCCAGCAGTCCAGCCCACTGATCCTTAGGCCACTTTTCCCTTTCAGCAGTCCTTTCAAATGTGGTCAAAAACACCTCTGGATCATCTTCTCCAGTCATTTTTGTCAATAAACGACTCACCCCAAATGACGCGGTATTAGTGGGACGGCTTTCCTCACTGGTCTGCGGACGTTGCTGCATTACTGCTTCCATCTGTTGTTGTAGTCTCTGCTCTTGCTTCTGCAACAGGTCTATGAAGCGGGCCTCAGATTGCTGCTGGGCTTGTTGCTGAGCCTCCAGACTCTGTTGCAAAGTTGCAAGGCTCTGTTGATGAGCTTGCTGCTGGGCTGCAAGGCTCTGTTGATGAGCTTGCTGCTGGGCTGCGAAGCTCTGTTGTTGAGCTGCAAGGCTCTTTTGCAAACCTGCATTTGTCTGCTGTTGATTGGCATTTGCTAGAGCCAGCTGTTTCAGTATCTCCTCCATGCTGGCTTAAAAAAAACTGCCCGCATTCTCCACCAACTGTGAGGGGGTTAGATCGGCAGCGGGTGTGTGTGACCCCCTGGATGGGCTCCCCACACAAAAACAGGCCCAGCAGACGGAGGTTGTGGTTTTCAAGATCAAAAGGGTGCGGTTTATTTCTCTATTTACAGTGACAAAAACACAGCAAAGCAAAAAGAAACATAAACAAAATAAACCCTGGTCAGCTTGACCTCTGACTAAACATGCAGGTTTCCTAAACTAACAACTGGGATCAGCCTGGTGCTGTCCTAGTCCCTAAGTCCCTGGTTTAGTAAATGTCCAAACAAATAGCCACACAGGCTTTGTCTCACCGCACAGGGGTTCACTCTCCCTAGACAGTCCACACAGGTCTGGTTCCAGGCATGAGCAAACACCTAATGAAGCTGGGAGTTTTTATAGAGGCCTTAAACGAGCTGACAAGCTTCAGCTGGTCTCATCAACTCCCTGCCTGCACGACGCCCAGCACTCTCCCTAGAGGTATGAATCATCCATGAGCCCACTAGCCTCAGCTGGGCTTCATCAACTCTCTCCCTAGTTGTATAAGTCGGCATAAAGCCTGAATCTGGGAGAAATATACCTACCCCCCTGGATGCAACCAGGTGACTTTACCTTCCTGCTGTCACAATATATATATATATATATATAATCTATAAACCTGTTTACTATCTTTTGATAAAGTAAACTTTATCTTTGTTTAAGTATATACCTGTGTGAAGTACTTTTATTAGCCTAAAGGACTCCAACGGAGAAAGGTAATATATACATGTGTACTTAATGTGATAT
Organism: Rana muscosa; assembly: GCA_029206835.1. Taxonomy (NCBI): domain Eukaryota; kingdom Metazoa; phylum Chordata; class Amphibia; order Anura; family Ranidae; genus Rana; species Rana muscosa. The sequence goes on along the minus strand of CM055125.1, from coordinate 361,859,222 downwards.
ATATATATATATGCAGGATTGTGTTCCCCTATAGCCAGTGGATTTTATAATTCTTTTCACTACCAGTTGTGCCAAGGGAGGGTTCGAGCCAGTTAAGGGGGTTGAGAATCAGAGGGCAGGCCCAAAAAAAACAGCAGCTCCTACGGGGGTAGTGCTACATTATATAAGATGCATTTGTTGCTGTGGTGTGCATGCGACCCGTGACGCTGCAACTGTTTATAATTAGCAAACACTCACTGTGTCATTTCATTCATCTGTGCCGGCCGCTCTAGGGTCGGGGTATTGCGGTCATGGAGACACAGGATGCGCGCAGGCGCATTAGAGAATAAGTACGCAATGCATTAGGGGCGGACTATAAAGATGACGCTGTTATGCCGTGCAGCCAATCCCATTGAAAAAGTCTTTAGTGACGAAACATGTCTGGGCGTGGTCTGCACGGCAAATCTTTGTGATTCCTAAACGTTGTGTCACCGCCGAGGGTGAAGCGGCTCTGATCGGGGAAGTGAGCGAGCAAGTGTCAGTTAAAGTTACGCAATGCCGTATCGCATAAAATGGCCTGGTCATAAAGGGGGTAAAACCTGGTTAGAATTGCGCACGCTCGTGGAATGGCGCCAAACTATGGTACTTAAACATCTCCCTAGATGATGCTTTAAAAATTTCAACAGGTTACTAGGTTAGAGCTGCAGAGGAGGTCTAGTGCTAGAATTATCGCTCTCACTCTAATGCCGCGTACACACGACCATTTTTCTCGTCGGGAAAAATGTCATTTCTCTTATCGTCCATGGACCGACGCAACTCTCATACTGATTACATGTGGGTATATGTCCCTGCTCGCAGGAGAAGACCTAGGCAGAATGTTAGAGGTTAAAACATTCTAGAACAAGCCAGAGCTGAACAGCCCCGCCCAGGGGGGCGGTCCCTCCGGACATTACCCTTCCACCTGCAGCTAATCAGCATCAGTTTTTTTCTGCCTAGCAGAAGGAGAAGACGTGGCTCTCAGGAGCCAGTCTCCTGGAAGATTTTACTTTTGATTTTTATTCCTTTGGGAATTTTATTATTTTATTTTTGAGACCTTCAATCAACTGTCGGCTGGGCAACAGGTTGGGTACACTAGTATCCTCGTAGTCTTCCCTGTCCGACCATCGAGCGTGCTGATCCTCGCCTTGCGTGCGTGAGACTCAGTTCACGACATACCCCATGGCTCCAGGGGTGGCCGGGTTGCTTTCATGCTCCCGCGGTCCTCTCAAGATAGAACAGTACTTGACTGACTGTATCTCTCGCGGTGGACCGGGCCGACAGCTACGCAGTACGACTCTGTGATAGGTCTGTCTGAAACAAGCCAGTGGGTCCCTGAAAGGGACGGGTAAGTAGTCTCTCCTACTGCAGGTGAGTACATGCTGGCTGTGTTTCTGTGTGTGGGGGTTTCTCCCTGCCCCCCCCCCCTGTTATGCTGCTCTCTGCACCCTGTACTGGTGCTGTGCTGTGGGGTGCTTGGGGGTCACTCTGGCCTGGTTGGGCGCTCATGTCTGCAGTTTTTTCTGGTGTGTGAGGTGATTATTGCGTGCGCCATTGGCGCTGTTTGAGGTGGTTATTGCGTGCGCCATTGGCGCGCATTAGAGCTTTGAATTTTGCGCTCGGCGGCCATCTTGGCGTTTAGTGGCACGGTTATAGCTGCGGACGGCGGCCATTTTCTTCTGGCCGCCGCGCATTTATTTCTGGCGGCGGCGCGAATCCCCTCACAATCTCCTCACAGACTGAGCTGTCCTTAAGGGTTGGTGGGTCCTCCCGGGTGTCCCCTCCTCAGTGTAGCCAGTGGGTGGACTGTATATTCACTGTATAGTGTATAAGGTCTCAGAGGGTGGCGTTTATGGAGTCTGATACACCTGCTCTCCACATTGCCTGGGGCAACTGGCAGTGCTGCACAGTTAAACATGTTCATATGTTTCCTGCACCTGCGGTCCTTATGGACCAGTTGTCAGCAGTCCTGGAATCTTTCCTGTCAGAATGGAAGCGGTGTGCGAGCAAAAGGAGCTATAAGCCCCCTCCCCCCACAAAAATCTTTAGTGAAGGAGTGCTCTGAGTCAGATATGGGCCTAGCTATTGGGCTCAGGACCCTACCTCTGAATATTTAATGTTTATGAACAGGAAATTCCCTTGTGAGGAAGACTACAGTTCTGTGTCAGTGAATGACAGGGCGCTTGTAAGTGATCTCATTGATGATGTGAGAATCACACTCAGGCTGAAATTGCTGTGGCAAGCTTTTCTTTTACAGAGTTTCCTCACAGTTTTCCTCACACGCTGCCTCAAGAGCAGCATGGATGAGGGAGGACTTTATTCATTTATGTCTCTAATCCCTGTGAGCCTTGTGTGTGATACCTGAGGTAACATTTCCCGCCATTTCCTGGGGAATGATTTGAGCTCTGACAGACACACGGTCTGAGGATCAGAGGTTACCTGTTACCTGCATGCTGCTTCAGCAGCACTGTCAAGCAGGTTGGAATGATACAGAGAAGATTATGCGCCTCTGCGCCATAATTTAAACTCATCCTATACCTCTACACTGCATACATTCACAGTGTATGTATGTGTTATTGGTCTCTGTGTCTGCGTGGCTGTCCCCACGTTCCAATGCTGTGTTTCAGTGCCATACATGATATAAACGTACAAAATATGTTTATGCACGACTCCAGATACATTCACAGTATATGTATGTATCATACTCTCTGGGCTGGCGGGGGCTCCGGTGTCCTCCCGCACTCTCATGGTATGTGCGCTTCGGCTCTCTGCACAGTATAGACATGTTCAATATGTTTATTGCACATATTATACATGTTTACAGTATGGGTATACTGTTTGCGTGGGGTTCCTCCGGGTACTTCGGTTTCCCCCCACGCTCCAATGGAAATGCACAGCATAAACATGTGCAATATTATGTTGATTCACATGCTATCATTCCTACATGGTATCTGTGTGCTGTCTGCGTGGAGTTCTTCCGAGTGGGGCGCTTCGGCGTTATGCACAGTCTAAATTTGTGTGATTGGACCTACCCGGTATGTCTTTGCAGTCTGCGTGGGTTTCCGCCCACGCTACATGACATGCATGCCTTTGGTGCAATACACGATGTAAACATACACATTATGTTTATACACTACACTAAATACATTCACAGTAGTTGTAGGTATTGCATCCTCTGAGTATGCGTGGGGTACTTCGGTTCCTCCCACGCGCCAACTGTGTGCGCGCCTTCGATGCTATGCACACATGAGCTTGTGCAAAAGGTTTAGCACACACACTATAATACCTATACGGTATGCGTATGCAGTCTGCGTGGGTTTCTGCCCATGCTACATGACATGCATGCCTTTGGTGCAATACACGGTGTAAACATACACATTATGTCTATACACTATACTAAATACATTTACAGTAGCTGTAGGTATTGCATTCTCTGAGTATGAGTGGGGTACTTCGGTTTCCTCCCACGCGCCAACAGTGTGCGCGCCTTCGTGCTATGCACACATGGGCTTGTGCAAAATGTTTAGCACACATACTATAATACCATACACGGTATGCGTATGCAGTCTGCATAAGTTTCATCCGGGTGCTCAGGTTTCTCCCCTGCGTTCCAATGGTGTGCGCATTCTCAGCGCTATGCACAGTATAAACATGTGCAATTTGTTTATTCGCAGGCTAACATACCTACACGGTTGTGTACGCAATCTGTGTGGCTGGTTTACGTCCAGGCCCCGATGATGTGCACGCCTTCGTCGCTGGCACAGTATATACGCGTTTAATAGGTTTATCCACAAATACTAAACTACATGCGCCGTATGTGGTGGTATTATGCTCTTTGTGGCTTGGTGGGTTTCCTCCCACACTCTCCATTTGTGCGTTTGACGTAATACATAGTATAAACTATGTGTTTGCACAATCAGCACCTATCCATGGGTAGCTGCTGGATGGAGCATTGTCACAAGGATCCCTGGTTTCAGGGGTATCACTTTCCACCTGCTTTCAGTGGTGATCAGAAGCGCTGGCTTGGACTGTGTTCGGCAGGCTGGGGTTGGCGTTGCGCCCGTTAGTGGCTGCGTCTCTGGCATTTTTTGTAGCTCAATGACTGGGCAAAAGCCTCTGCTTCATTCATCAGTCGTCTAGCAGGTGCACTACAACTGCTTTAGCCTTTAGGGTCTCTGTGCTCGGGGTGGCTTTGCGCCACCTGTGGAGGCTGAGGTACTAGTCCTCTGACCGAGTTTCTAGGGAAGTTCCGTCAAGTTGCCTTTATTGGCCAACATTTGAGGCACCCTGTACACTGGGGCCTCCCTTCTCCGATACATTGCGGAGTCTCTTTGGGATTTTCATACGTCTCGCTGCAAGACGGTCCTGGCGGCCGTGTGCATTGCAGGCGAAGGGTCCTTGCATCCGGAGGTGTTTCCACCTTTACCGGAGGTGGGGCACCGGAAGTGGACCTTGTGGCCTCTCCACTCACTCGCAAGGTGGCAAGATCGTGGTCAGGTCTAGGGACCCCTGGCCGGATGCGTTAGACGCGTTGGAAGCCCGTGGGGGCAGTATCGCCTGATATATGCTTACCCTCTGCTACTGTTGTTGCCTCGCCGGCTTCACAGAGCATACTTCATCCTGCTTTACAGTCCTTGGCTTTAATGGCATGGCTGTTTAAAGCCAGGTGCTAAAGGACCGAGTTCTCTCGTATTCGGTCATCTCTTTGATGTTGTTGACACGGGAATCTTCCTCCAGAAAGATATCTCACCGTACCTGGAAGGCTTACATCGCTATGTGCGAGGAACTTGAGTGGCATCCTCGGATGTTTTCCGTTCCCAGGATTTTGTTGTTCTTACAGCGTGGTGTGACCCAAAAGCTGGCCTTGCATACCTTTTTTTTGAGGGTCAGATTTCGGCCCGGACTGTCTTTTTCAACGACCGCTGCCGGGCCATTCCTTGATTAGCACCTTTTGGGCAGGGGGTTCGCCATGTGGTCCCCCCTGTCAAGCCTCCTCTCCCTACTTGGGATCTGATTTTGATGCATCTCGGTTCTCCAAGAACATCCCTTTGAGAATATCAGAGAGATTCCTCTCTTGACCTTGTCCCGGAAGTTGGCCTTATTGGCCATTGCTTCGGTTAGACGGGTGTCTGAGTTGGCAGCCTTGTCTGGCAAGTCGCCTTACTCGGTCCTCCATAAGGATATGTTGGTGTTGCGCCCACGACCATCCTTCTTTTCTAAGGATGGTCCTGGCCTTTCACCTTAAGAAGGACATTGTTCTTCCGTCCTTGTGTCCTCACCCATCGCTTCCCTGAGAGTTTGCGCTTCCTGCATTAAGATGGGTACAAGCCTTACGAGTGTACCTGTCTGCTACTGTTTCCATTCGGAAATCTGTCTCTGGTCCAAAACAGGGCCGAGCGGTGTCGTCTGCCACCGTCTTTAGGTGGATCAGGCAGACCGTCATACAGGCCTATGCCCTTAAGGGGCGGGCGCCTCCCTTTCCGGTTGCGGCGCATTCCACCAAGGCAATTGGTGCTTCCCGGGCCTTCCGACATCAAGCGTCGGTTGCACAAGTGTGCAAGGCGACGACCTGGTCGTCCGTTCATACCTTTTCAAAGTTCTACAAGGTTGATGTGGCTGCATCTTCGGATGCTTCCTTCGGCCACAAAGTGTTGCAGGCCGCTGTCTAATGTTGCAACTCCTCCGTTGAGGGGCTCTGCTGGTTTGGAGTGAAGTTTTGGTTGTTCCTTACTTTTTTTGCTCCCACCCTTTTCTTATACTGCTTTGGGACGTCCCACATGTAATCAGTATGAGAGCTGTGTCGGTCCATGGACGATAAGAGAAAATAGGATTTTTGTACTCACCGTAAAATCCGTTTCTCTGACGTCCATGGACCGACGCAGCACCCACCCTTCCTTTTAAGTTTGTACTGCTTTGTTACGAACTGAGGCTGATTAGCTGCAGGTGGAAGGGTAATGTCCGGAGGGACCGCCCCCCTGGGCGGGGCTGTTCAGCTCTGGCTTGTTCTAGAATGTTTTAACCTCTAACATTCTGCCTAGGTCTTCTCCTGCGAGCAGGGACATATACCCACATGTAATCAGTATGAGAGCTGCGTCGGTCCATGGACGTCAGAGAAACGGATTTTACGGTGAGTACAAAAATCCTATTTTTTTCTCTTTGACGAGAAAAACGACCGTGTGTGGGCTTTCCATCATTTTTCCCGGCAAGAAAAATGGCAAGAATCACGACGAGAAAAATTAGAACATGCTGTAATTTTTCTCGTCAAGATTCACGGCATTTTTTTCCGCTGCAGTTTTCCCATAGGGGAACACTGCCAGGGAGCCTACACACGGCCAAGAGAAAAAATGTCATAAAAACCGGCCGTGTGTAAGGGACCAAGCCGTTCCACGTTTTTCCCGTCGATTTTCTCGACAGTGTTTTCACCGTCGAGAAAATCGATCGTGTGTACACGGCATTACGTTCGTGGTGAGAACACTATATTACCAAAAGTACTGGGACACCTGCCTTTACACACACATGAATTTTAATTGCATCCCAGTCTTAGTCCGTAGGGTTCAATATTGAGTTGGCCCACCCTTTGCAGCTACAAAAGCTTCAACTCTTCTGGGAAGGCTGTCCACAAGGTTTAGGAGTGTGTCTATGGGAATGTTTGCCCATTCTTCCAGAAGAGCATGAGGTCAGGCACTGGCTCGCAGTCTCATCTCTAATTCATCCCAAAGGTGTTCTATTGGGTTGAGGTCAGGACTCTGTTCAGGCCACTGGTGCGCAGTCATGTTGGAACAGGAAGGGGCCATCCCCAAACTGTTCCCACAAAGTTGGGGGCATGAAATTGTCCAAAATGTCTTGGTATGCTGACGCCTTAAAAGTTCCCATCACTGGAACTAAGGGGCCAGGCCCAACCCCTGAAAAACAACCCCACACCATAATCCCCCCTCCACCAAATGATTTGGACCAGTACACAAAGCAAGGTCCATAAAGACATGGATGAGCGAGTTTGGGGTGGAGGAACTTGACTGGCCTCAACACGATAGAACACCTTTGGAATGAATTAGAGCGGAGACTGCGAGCCAGGCCTTCTCGTCCAACATCAGTGCCTGACCTCACAAATGTTCTTCTGGAAGAATGGTCAAACATTCCCATAGACACACTCCTAAACCTTGTGGACAGCCTTCCCAGAAGAGTTGAAGCTGTTATAGCTGCAAAGTGTGGGCCAACTCAATATTGAACCCTACGGACATAAGCCTCGTACACACGGTCGGACTTCAAACAAACTTTTCCGTGGATTTTTATCACACGCTCTGACTTTTCTGCAAACTTTCCCAAAACTTTCCCAACATCACGTGGTTTTTCGGCTCTATTCTGCTCTTTACCACCACCCTTTGGTCAACTTCTGCTATTTTTGGTTGATTTTAACATTGGTTCTGGGCATGCGTATTTGTACTTCGGACAAAAGTCCGATGGATTTCTGTACACTCGATAGGACTTTGCACCATCTGACTTTTGTTGCCGAAAAGTTTGTCCGTTTGCGGAGCAAACGTTTTGTCCGATGAAAACCGAAAAAGTTTGTCCGATGGAGCTTTTTTGAAAAACTTGCTCATTTTGAAGTTTGTTGGCAAAAAGTCTGACCGTGCGTACGGGCCTTAAGGCTGGGATGACATTAAAGTTCCTGTGCATGTAAAGGCATGCGTCACAATACTTTTGGTAATATAGTGTATTTATTTTATGTAGTGGTACCCCCGTAGGAGCTTCTGGTTTAGTTTTGGGTCTGCACGTTACCTTACTGTTCCAAATGTTCGGCTCAGGGGTTCTCCTTGAAGAGCTTTCCAGAAGAAATGTCTGCACCAACACAAAGTCTCTTTCAAGGGTTTTATTGAATAAACTTTCCAACAGAGGGGGTAGAGGAATGGGGTGGACTCAGGTATCTTGTCAATCACGGAAATTTCCTAGGTCCAGAGAAGCAACTGTCTCCACGCTGGATTCAGCAACCACCGGATAGGCCCACTCTCACTGGCCTAGCAACCGGCGCGGAGCTCGATCAAAGATAGTCTCTGCCACAGACTTGGTATTAGAATTTGTTCAATAGTCTCTGCCACAGACTCGTATAACCCCTCACTGGGTTAGCTTCCTCATAAAGAACACAGCTCTCAGTGCCAGGATCTTTCAGCCTTTCCGGCAGCACTGTGAGGTAGATTTTTGGGATCCGGATACATCCTCCAATTGAGTCCTCAATTGCTCGGTCCCTTCCATCAGGCAAGGCGACACAGGATCATCCTTGGATCAGTAGGCCCCAGTAACTCCTGGGCCTACATTTTAGTTGCGAGGCCTCGGGCCAACGTGGCCCCGAAGCGGAAACTGCCAACACATCCCTGAGGCCAGGAGGGCCCTCAGGTGAGGATCAAAGAACGACCCCCGGCTATTCACCCCGATAACGCGGTCTCTGCCTCTTAAGTACCCCCTCCCAGCAGGCACAGCGGGTTCACCATGCCCCCTGGGCTGCTTCTGGGAAAGAGGTACCCAACACGTTCAGCCTTTCCAACCCTGACCAGCGGTGACAGCGACACCCACCGATGGGGGGGAAATTATGCAACCAGCTGAACGGAAACAGCGCCGCAATTTGAATACAATCTCTCTGGGCTAAACTAATGCCCATACAACTATAATTTCAACATATAGCACCCACTCATAGGGAGCAGGGCGCTACATTTATATACTATAATATACAGTACATCATTATATAATTTCTGTATACATTACACACACTTATAGCATGACACAGCCTGTATATACTAGTGATGGCGAACCTTGGCACCCCAGAAAGGCAGGTGTCCCAATACTTTTGGTAATATAGTGTATCTCTCTACCCCTCAGCTCACTCCATCAGCCGCCTCGCGTATCACTAATATACTTACCGACATATCAGTCTGGATGTCACACCACTTCCTCAAACTCAACCTGTTCAAAACCAAGCTCATAATATATCCTCCCCCAAGTGCCCCTTCCCCTGACTTCTCTGTCAAGATCAGTGAGACAACCATCAACCCGTCCCCACCAGTGGTCCCACATTCAATCACTGTCCAAAGCTCGTCAACTCAACCTCCGCAACATCTCCAAAATGCGCCTCTTCCTAACCAATGACAGCGCAAAGCTTCTAATTCACTTCCTTGTCATCTCTCGCCTCGACTACTGCAACTCCCTCCTCATTGGATAACATTTACATAGGCTATCCTCCCTTCCATCCATCATGAATGCTGCTGCCAGACTCATCCACCTTACCAGTCGTTTAGCGTCTGCTACCCCTTTCTGCCGAATTCCTCCATTGGCTGCCACTCTCCCAACAAATTTAATTCAAGATACTAACAACTTACAAAGCCATCACAACTTGTTGCGTTACATCACTAACCTAGACTCAAAATACCAACCAAATCTCTTAGTTCCTCCCAAGACCTCCTGCTCTCTAGCTCACTTGTGATCTCTTCCCATGCTCGCCTCCAGGACTTCTCCTGAGCCTCTCCCATCCTTTGGAATTCCCTACCCCAATCTGTCCAACTATCTCCTACACTACCCACTTTTAAGCTATCCCTGAAAACTTTTCTCTTCAGGGAAGCCTAGCCTGACTCCACCTAACAAATGTACAGTAAAACCTTGGTTTGAGAGCGTTTTTGCAAGACAAGCAAAATGTTTTAATTAATTTTGACTTGGTATACAAGCGATGTCTTAATATAGAAGTAGCGTCAAGTCACAACTGAGTATAAAAGAGAAGAGAGGCGCCTCTAAGTATAGCAAAATGGTTATATTTAATAAAGGTACAACATTTAGCAATTCACATGGTTTAGCAATTCACAGGCACATCTAAGTATGTAGGCATCCGGGGGAAAGCTGTCCAAATAGACCATACTCCTCACTGCCAACGACGTCGTCCCTTTCACGCTGCGCTCCACAAGCGCTTCAAGCCTCGCTTTCAGATCGCTCTACTGCAGGGTAGTCTTCCCGGTAACGATTGCAGACTGACAGCATTGAGAGCCGGCGGTGCAGAGGATGGTCTATGTGGAACGCTTTACCCCGGATGCCTGCATACTTAGATGTGCCTCGTTTTATCATCAACCATGTGAGTTGCTAAATGTTGTACCTTCATTAAATGTAACTGTAGCCGGCTCACCCCTCTCTCCCCTTCTCATACTCGGCTTGTCTTTCTTCGTCTAGGGGTTTCAGTGCTGGGGAGAGGGATGAGACACACCACGGCCCATGTCCTCCATAGCTAAGAGTAGGGATGAGCTTCGTGTTCGAGTCGAACATACGTTCGACTCGAACATCGGCTGTTCGATCGTTCGACGAAGATCGAACGATTTGGGCCGTTCGCGCCAAATTCGAGTGACGCGAACGGCCCACAATGCACTACGCCATCGCAGTGTCATCCAGGCGCTGTGATTGGCCAAGCATGCACTGTGACCCCGCATGCTTGGCCAATCACAGAGCCGGCAGCGAGGAGAGCAATGATTGGCCACAGGCAGGATGCCTGTGGCCAATTATTGCTGAGGGTGTTTAGTACACGCCCCACACTATAAAAGGCCGCCAGCACGGCGGCCTAGTGTAGTGTGTTCCGGAGCAGGGAAAGAGCAGCATAGGCAGGGACAGTGACTTTTATTTCTTTCTTGCTTAACCTGGATTCCTTTAGTTTAGGGAAAGAGAAGGATAGGTAGGGAGAGTGTCAGTGTGTTTTGTGCTTGTGCTATAGTGTGCTTAAAAAAAACATTTTTTCTAGGGACAGAAAACTGTAGGTAGGGAGAGTGTCAGTTTCTTTCACTGTGCAAGTCCTTGTTTCTAGGGACTGGGAAGGACAGTGAGTGAATTCTCCTTGTGCTATAGTGTGCTTAAAAAAAACATTTTTTCTAGGGACAGAAAACTGTAGGTAGGGAGAGTGTCAGTTTCTTTCACTGTGCAAGTCCTTGTTTCTAGGGACTGGGAAGGACAGTGAGTGAATTCTCCTTGTGCTATAGTGTGCTTAAAAAAAACATTTTTTCTAGGGACAGAAAACTGTAGGTAGGGAGAGTGTCAGTTTCTTTCACTGTGCAAGTCCTTGTTTCTAGGGACTGGGAAGGACAGTGAGTGAATTCTCCTTGTGCTATAGTGTGCTTAAAAAAACATTTTTTCTAGGGACAGAAAACTGTAGGTAGGGAGAGTGTCAGTTTCTTTCACTGTGCAAGTCCTTGTTTCTAGGGACTGGGAAGGACAGTGAGTGAATTCTCCTTGTGCTATAGTGTGCTTAAAAAAAACATTTTTTCTAGGGACAGAAAACTGTAGGTAGGGAGAGTGTCAGTTTCTTTCACTGTGCAAGTCCTTGTTTCTAGGGACTGGGAAGGACAGTGAGTGAATTCTCCTTGTGCTATAGTGTGCTTAAAAAAAACATTTTTTCTAGGGACAGAAAACTGTAGGTAGGGAGAGTGTCAGTTTCTTTCACTGTGCAAGTCCTTGTTTCTAGGGACTGGGAAGGACAGTGAGTGAATTCTCCTTGTGCTATAGTGTGCTTAAAAAAAACATTTTTTCTAGGGACAGAAAACTGTAGGTAGGGAGAGTGTCAGTTTCTTTCACTGTGCAAGTCCTTGTTTCTAGGGACTGGGAAGGACAGTGAGTGAATTCTCCTTGTGCTATAGTGTGCTTAAAAAAAACATTTTTTCTAGGGACAGAAAACTGTAGGTAGGGAGAGTGTCAGTTTCTTTCACTGTGCAAGTCCTTGTTTCTAGGGACTGGGAAGGACAGTGAGTGAATTCTCCTTGTGCTATAGTGTGCTAAAGCATTCCTCATCAACCATCTTTGAAATCCTTGTTTTTTGGACAGTCAGGGAAATTGTCGTTGTGCTATTCTGTGCAAAAGCAATCATCCTGAACCATATTTAGAAATCCTTAAGTAAAGGGACAGAGAAGGACACCTGAAGGTAGCCCTTATTGCTTTTTTCCCATCTCCCTGCAGGCCATCTATTAGAATGTCTGGAAGGCAAACAAGGAGAGGCAGACAGTCAGGAGGCAATAAAAGAGGGCAAGCAGGCTCTGTGTCTGGGGGCAACAGTGCTGGTCGTGGACGCGGTGCATTGTCATCAGCACATGGCCATGGGACACGCTTGTCCTTCTTTTCGGCAGCTGGACATGTTGAGCCACATCATGCCGAAGACTTGGTAGAGTGGATGACCAAGCCCTCCTCCTCCTCCTCATCCTCTCTCACCCAGGCTCAGGGTACTGGCAAAGCAGCTGCCAAAGCGTCCTCTTCCCTGGTATCAATGTCAGACTCATCATCAGTCACTCCTTCCCTAGACCCACCATGTCCTCCTCCTGAGGAGTCCCCCGAACTGTTTGAGCACAGTGTTGGGTACATGCTCCAGGAGGATGCCCAGCGTTTCGAAGGGTCTGATGATGAAACCCAGCTACAGGAAGGCAGTAGGGTGAGAGCAGACAGAGGGGATGCTCAAGAAGGACACCAATCTGGCAGTCATGTTCCAGCAGCTGCAGCATACTGCCAGATTGGCTCCAGTGATGAGGAGGGAGGGGATGATGAGGTCACTGACTCCACATGGGTGCCTAATAGGAGAGAGGAGGAGGAGGAGGAGGATGAGGAGGAGGCACATCTCCAACGAGGCAGGATGCCCTTTGGTGGCCAGCGTAAGGGCAGTACACCGACGGAATCACACCGCAGAGCTCCGCCTGTGCAGGGCGCTGCCTCTGCCCGTCATTCAAAAAGTTCCTTGGTGTGGGCCTTTTTTGAGGCTAGCGCATCAGATCGCACAGCTGCTGTTTGCAACATATGTCTCAAGCGTATATCGCGTGGCCAAAACATCAGCCGCTTGGGTACCACATGCCTGACCAGACATATGTTGACCTGCCATGCAGCTCGTTGGCAAGCCTACCTCAAAGACCCACACCAAAGAACAAAGCGGACCTCTCCTTGCACCGCATCAGCTGGGATCTCCAACCCCACTATAACTTCAGTCCTCTCTGAAACATGCACTGAGAGGAATGAAGGTGTAGAATTAGGTGTGTCACAGCCAAGTACTCGCGGCCACTCTGCTAGCAGTACACCGACGTCCGATTCTAGCAGGCAAATTTCCCTGCCCCAGCTGCTGGACCGTCGAAAGAAGTTCACTCCCAGCCATCCACATGCCCAGCGGTTGAATGCTAGCTTGGCTAAATTGCTAGCGCTTCAACTGCTGCCTTTTCAGTTGGTAGACTCGGCCCCCTTCCGTGAGTTTGTGCAATGTGCGGTTCCTCAGTGGCAGGTTCCCAAACGCCACTTTTTCTCACGGAAGGCTATTCCGGCTCTCTACCGGCATGTGGAAGGCAATGTCTTGGCCTCGCTGGACAGGGCGGTCAGCGGTAAGGTGCATATTACCGCTGACTCATGGTCCAGCAGGCATGGACAGGGACGTTACCTTTCTTTCACGGCCCATTGGGTCACTCTTTTGGCAGCTGGGAAGGATGCAGGACAAGGTGCAGTAGTGTTGGAGGTTGTCCCACCGCCACGCCTCCAAAATGCTACTACTGGTTGTGACACACCTCTCTCCTCCACCCCCTCCTCTTCTTCTTCCTCCATGGCCTCTTCCTGTGGTTTGTCCTATGAACCAGCGGTGCTCCGTAGCCGTTCACGGGGCTACGCAAGTACGCAGGCAAAAAGATGCCATGCCGTGCTTGCGCTGGTGTGTTTGGGGGACAGAAGCCACACTGGGGCAGAGGTCCTGTCTGCTCTGCAGGGCCAGGCCGAGAGGTGGTTGACGCCACGCCAGCTTAAGCCAGGAATGGTGGTTTGCGACAATGGCACCAACCTCCTCTCCGCCCTTCGACAGGGACAACTGACCCATGTGCCCTGTGTGGCTCACGTCCTTAACCTGGTGGTGCAGCGTTTCTTGGGCAGGTACCCGGGCTTACAGGATGTCCTGAGGCAGGCCAGGAAAGTCTGTGTGCATTTCCGCAGGTCTTATAATGCCAGTGCACGCCTGGCTGAGCTGCAAAAGGAGTTGAACCTGCCCAAGAACCGCCTTATATGTGACATGCCCACCAGGTGGAACTCAACGTTGGCCATGCTGCAGCGGCTGCACACGCAGCAGAGGGCCATCAATGAGTACCTGTGCGACTACGGCACCAGGACAGGGTCAGGGGAGCTTGTTTTTTTTTCTCCACGCCAGTGGGGCATGATCAGGGATGCATGCACTGTCCTGGCACCATTTGAGGAGGCCACGAGGATGGTGAGCAGTGACAGTGCATGCATCAGTGACACTGTACCTCTTGTCCACCTGTTGGAGCACACGCTGCGTGGAATAATGGACAGGGCACTTGAGGCAGAACAGAGGCAGGAAGAGGAGGACTTCCTTGCCTCTCAAGGCCCCCTTTACCCAGACAGTGTTCCTTCTGTCCCACCCATCGCACAGGAGGAGGAGGAGGAGGAGGATTGTGTCAGCATGGAGGTGGAGGCTGGCACTCAGCATCATCAGCAGCAGTCTTTTAGGGATGATTTACAGTCCCAAGAAACCAGTGGACTTGTACGTGGCTGGGAGGAGGTGACTGCGGATCATGTCGTCCTTAGTGACCCAGAGGACTCCGGAGCGAATGCCTCAGCAAACCTACGCTGCATGGCCTCCCTGATCCTGCAAAGTCTGCGGAAGGATCCTCGTATTCTTCGGATCAAGGAGAGGGACCATTACTGGCTGGCCACTCTCCTTGATCCACGGTACAAGGGTAAGGTTGCGGACCTTATGTTACCGTCGCAGAGGGAGCAGAGGATGAGACAACTCCAGGAGGCCTTGCAGAAAGGTCTGTGCAACGCGTTCCCAGAGACTGGGAGGTTACAAACTCCTGGTCCTGGACAACGAGTTGCTGAGGCTTCGGCCAGTCAAAGAAGGAGCGGTGGGGAAGGTGGCCGTCTGACCGATGCGTTCAGACAATTCTTTAGTCCGCAGCCCCAAAGTATGATCGGTTCCAGCAACCATCGCCAGCGTCTGATAAACATGGTGCAGGAATATCTAGGGGCAAGGTCAGACTTGGACACCTTCCCCACCAAAAATCCTCTGGCTTACTGGGTCTTGAGGATGGATCACTGGCCAGAGCTTGCACAGTATGCAATTGAGCTACTGGCCTGTCCTGCATCCAGCGTTCTTTCGGAACGCACATTCAGTGCTGCTGGAGGATTTGTCACGGATCACAGGGTGCGCCTGTCCACCGACTCGGTTGATCGACTGACTTTCATCAAGATGAACCAGTCTTGGATCACCACCAGCTACCACACACCTGATGCTGATATAACAGACTAATTGATTTTAACATGTCACATCCCTTCAAGACTGATGCTGATGCTGAGTGCCTGTGCTGTTATGTTGACTGGCTATCCTCCTCCTCCGAGTCCTCAATGATACGATTGATGATGATAGCTTGGAAGATCATTTTTGTTTATGGGTGCCGCCACCAGTGGCTAAGGCCCAATTTTTCAGCCCCTGTTTAACAGGGGCGTGTAATTACAATTTTTGAAGCAATACTTTGCAACAGGGCTCATTGCTGTGCTCCAAGTACAGTATGTGTGAGGGGTTGGAGTGTTGTGCCACCAGTGCCTAAGGCCCAATTTTTCAGCCCCTGTTTAACAGGGGCGTGTCATTACAATTTTTGAAGCAATACTTTGCAACAGGGCTCATTGCTGTGCTCCAAGTACAGTATCTGTGAGGGGTTGCAGTGTTGTGCCACCAGTGCCTAAGGCCCAATTTTTCAGCCCCTGTTCAACAGGGGCATGTAATTACAATTATTGATCTAATAATTCACAGCAGGGCCCATTCCTGCACCCACCAAGCAAGAGTAACTCTGAGGGCTTACAGTGTTGTGGCAACACCACCACCACCACCACCACCACCACCACGAAAGGCCCAATTTTTCAGCCCCTGTTCAACAGGGGCATGCAATTACAATTCTTGATCTAATAATTCACAGCAGGGCCCATTGCTGCACCCACCAAGAGTAACTGTCAGGGCTTACAGTGTTGTGGCACCAGCACCACCATCAAAGGCCCAATTTTTACTACCACTGTTCAACAATTATATGTAATTACAATTCCTGATATAATAGTTGACAGCAGGGCGTTCCAGCACCAACCAAGAGTAACTGTGAGTGCTTACAGTGTTGTGCCAACACCAACTAAGGGGCCTATTTCTGCAGATTATATACGGCAGGTCCCTACTTTCAAACATCCAACTTACAAACGACTCCTACTTGCAAACGCAAGAAGACAACAGGAAGTGAGAGGAAATCTACCCCTAGGAAGGAAAATTCTCTCCTGTAAGAATTAATATGGGAGAAAGGTGTCTCCTCTGTACTGATGCTTTATCAGCAATCCTTGTTTCAAGAAAAACACCACATTTCAAAAACAGTTGTCATTGGGACGGAAAGTGAGGTGAAATGTTCTGAACAGGGGCACAGACAGCAAAACAAATGTTACAGGGGTGATGACCCTTACCTATGTTTTCCAAAAAGTTTAAAAATAGATTTTTGGGCTGGAGCTACACTTAAACAATGTACCTGTTCAAAATTACAAACACATTCTACATAAGAACAAACATACAGTCCCTGTCTTGTATGCACCGCCTGTATACGGCTGTTCAGAGTATATAGGGCCTTTTTTATTTTATGTGCGGGGTTCCCCTTAATATCCATACAAGACCCAAAGGGGCTGGTAATGGGCTGGGGTAGGGGGGGGGGGGTCATGGGGTAGCTATGCCATTTTTCTTAAAGATTTTCATCCATATTACCGGGACCAGACATTACATTAAAGCCGCAAGCAGTTTTAAATGGCTTTTTTTTCCTTTAGAAGTGTCATTTTGTGCAGGGACAGTTCTAAACACGGGAAACACGTGGCACTTCACAGGCATACTTTAGACACCCCCCAGGTACGATATTTAAAGGAATATTTGACTTTTTTTTTTTCACTTTATGCATCATTAAAATGACTGCTCCCGAAAAACGACCGTTTTTAAAACTTCTTTTTGCATTGATACATGTCCCCTGGTGCAGAACCCGGGTTCCCAAACCCTTTTTAGGACAATAACATGCATAATAGTTGTTATAATTAGCACTTTAGATTTCGAACGTTCGCATCCATTGTATTTAATAGGGTTCTAATGTTCGTACGAACTTTCGGTCCGTTCGCGGGTTCTGGTGCGAACCGAACCCGGGGGTGTTCGGCTCATCACTAGCTAAGAGGTGAAGGCCAGCAAATTGGGTTTGGTGTAGGTGTCCTAGAGTCAAATCCAGTACTTCGTCCCTGACTCCTTTGCTCCTAGTAACCCGAGTTCCACACAGTGAATAGGTGAAACTCAGTTTTAATCTTTTTGCCAAGCAATAAAACTGTTTCCTTACTTTGGAAAATGGGGAGACAGATCGAGGCACAATCCTTTCCCTTCTGCTGCTGACCACTGTGCTGTCACCAGTGGTGAATAGTCACTGCCACTGACTAGGTGATGTAGACCGTGAATTACCTTCGCTCGCTCTGCCCGTCAGGGGAAGAAATCCATCCAAGGGAGAAGTGGAGGCCTCTCCGTCACAGCGATGCTGCGCCGGACTCTTCAGAGAAGTTACTGCACACCAGTCCTCACGAACTCAGACACGGGCACCCAAGGAGTTAGGGCCCCCTCGGATTCCTCCACCCTCGCGGAACTCAGTCGAAGGTACTGAGCCCCAGGCATCCGCCATAGTACCTCACCCCAGGCTAAAGGTGCCTGAGATGGACTCCATCTCCGCTCCGGCTAGGTCAAGGGCACCTAGGCCTGGAACACCGGAATGCCAGCACCCAGGCTGAAGGTGCCTGGGTGCGGCCGCATCTTCTCGCTCCGGACTCTAACCCCGTGATCAGGGCATCCGCCCCTTTTATGACCTCTCCCTTCACGCCACAGCGGGTTCCCCGCCCCGCTGTACCAGCTCCAGGGAAGGACAAAAAGGCACAGTCTTGTGGTGCGAGCCCAGCCCCGGTCCAAGGCAACAACGCCACCTGTAGGCCGGCGAAAACTTCACACCACCAGAGTCCTCCAAGACTCACAAAGGGAACCTTGAATTTCCTAACAATCAGGGCATCTGGGTTACACTACCACCCAGATGCTTCCCATAAATTCAAGTACCCGCTACATAACCATATTGCTTCACTTAGAGGCGGCTCTCTTCACTTTTAAACTTTTATAGTCTGTAGCTCCTGCTGGATTTTGCTTTTAATCACTCTGTGGAGGCTTCCATTTATGGATGGACATTTTATGGTTACACAACCTGTCACATTGCTATAATCTTTTTATATGGACTATAAACTGAAGGATTTATGAATAAATGTTTGTGGAAGGAATCATCTGAGTTTCCATTATTTCTTATGGGAAAATTTGCTTTGATATACAAGTGCTTTGGATTACAAGCATGCTTCCGGAACGAATTATGCTCGCAATCCAAGATTTTACCGTATTTTTATGTAGCACACGGACCCTTTTCTCTTGCCTACCTTCACTTTGCAGGGATAAAGGCACACCGTGCCACATGCCCGTATCCTCCTGGTATAAGAGGTTGAGCGTTACAATTTTGGGTCCTGCAGCGAGTTACCTCCCGTCCATTGATTCTCGTCCCCAGAATATAGGGAAAAGTCTGTTCTTTTCCCCGAAAAAAGGCCAATGTCCAGACAGTGTTTAAACTCCAAACAGACGAGTTTATTTTATCTTGCTTGAAACAGATTTGGGAATAGGATGAAGATAGCAACAAAAGCAGGTAGGGAAATAGGTTCAGGCACGTGGCACCCAGTTACCCTATTCTTCACTCAAGCCTGAGTGGGTATTGCTCACCCGGATAGATCCCTCTCACAGTTCTAGCAGCCGAAGTGAAACACGAACAGTTTCTTTAACCAGTTGTCTACCGCCCACCGTCAAATGACGGTGGGCGGAAGACTCTCTTGTTCTGACAGGACGTCATATGACGTCCTGCCTTTAAAAGCAGCTAGGGAGCGCGCCCGGCGGCCGCGATGGCCGCCGGGCACCCGCGATTGCCCAGTAACCAAGCAGGACAGTGGATCTGTGTGTGTAAACACACAGATCCATGTCCTGTCAGGGAGAGGAGACCGATGGTGTGTCCCTTGTACATAGGGACAACCATTGGTCAACCTCCCCCAGTCAGTCCCCTCCCCCCACAGTTAGAACACATCTAGGAAACACATTTAACCCCTTCCTCGCCCCCTAGTGTTAACCCTATCCCTGCCAGTCACATTTATACAGTAATCAATGCATTTTTATAGCAGGGATCGCTGTATAAATGTGAATGGTCCCAAAAATGTGTCAAAAGTGTCCGATGTGTCCGCCGCAATATCTCAGTCACAGAAAAAAAATCGCAGATCGCCGCCATTACTAGTAAAAAAAAAAAAAAAAAAAATGCTATAAATCTATCCCCTATTTTGTAGACGCTATAACTTTTGCGCAAACCAATCATACGCTTATTGCGATTTTTTTTTACAAAAAATATGTAGAAGAATACGTATCGGCCTAAACTGAGGAAAATGTAAAAAAAAAATGTAAAAAATGGATATTTATTATAGCAAAAAGTAAAAAATATTGTGTTTTTTTTTCAAACTTGACGCTCTTTTGTTTATAGCGCAAAAAATAAAAACCGCAGAGGTGATCAAATACCACCAAAAGAAAGCTCTATTTGTGGGAAAAAAAGGACGCAAATTTAGTTTGGGAGCCACGTCGCACAACCGCGCAATTGTCATTCAAAGTGTGACAGCGCTGAGTGCTATAAAAATGGCTTGGGCAGGAAGGAGGTTTTCGTGCCTGGTAGGCAGGTGGTTAATTTAATCCCCTTCATGGACAAGTCCAAGAGATCCTCTGCCACAGAATCCCTTAGTTACTGAATTAGAACTTTGAAACCCCCATAGATTAGAAGAGACCATAGGTGCCAATGGGACACACTACAGGAGCTATACTGCAACTCACTAATCCTTCCCTCTGATAGGCAACCAGGCCTCTCCTTCACCGTGAATTCCTTCACCGATCCATCGGACAGGTCCTCCCCTGGTTTCCTCTCCTTCAGAGCGGGCCACCCTCACACGGGTTCCCTGGGATTCCAGTGTGTTGGTTGTAGACCCAGTTAAAGGTACTGGGCCTACCTGGAATTCTGTAGCCTCGGGCTAAAGGTGCCCGAGACTCCTTGACCAGTTCACGCACCCCAGGCCAGCAAGGCCAACGGGCGCGACTTCGCCACCAGGGGTCCTCCTTGTAATCCCCCTGACACACCACCCCAATGGGGCACACTCCTCCCTAGATCAGGGCGTCTGCCCCTTATGTACCCTCTCCCGGCATGCACAGCAGGCCGAACCAGCCCACCGCACGGTAGCCGAGAGAGGACACCCAATCACACCACAATGCCACCCGTGGTTCAACCCGAGACATGGGCAACAGCGCCACCACAGGCCCAGGGGAACTATACACCAGGCAACAACATGGCAGAGCAGAGTCCATATTAAACAGAATTGTAGAACCTGAGCCACACTATTGCTCAGGCTGTCCCTAAATTTACAGCATAGCAACCCCATTTTTGGGGGTCCCGCTACATTTATTTTCTCCATTAGCTCATCCCCCACAGTTATTACCTTTTGTATCACTTGACCTTCCCTCCTAGATTGTAAGCTCTAACAATCAGGGCCCTCTGATTCCTCCTGTATGGAATTGTATTGTAACTGTACTGTCTGCCCTCATGTTGTAAAGTGCTGCACAAACTGTTGGCGCTATATAAATTCTGTATAATAATAATAATATAGCGCCCTCACCCCATCTCTTTTGTCTAGGGGTATCACGTACAACAGGGTGAGATGCGCTACGGCCCATGTCCTCCCCATAGCTGTGGGTGAGGTGAAGGCCAGTACCAGTTATTTTCCTCGGGCCTGTGTGTTTTAGTTAAGGATCAAGTCTTTCCGTGCCAACACTTCCCTTTGCTCCCATTAACCAGAGTTCCACACACCGATCACAGTCCAACTCTTGTTTTATTGCAAAGCTCACAATAAACAGTGCTTCAGTAGCCAACTGGTTGAGACCCAATAACAGTTTGATACGGTGGGATGAGCAGGTTGAGGCACTATCCTGATTGTACGCTAAACCACTGTGATTTCACCAGCGGTTACTATAGCCTTGGCTAGAGAGAACTTAGAACTTGAGAGTCTCTACCAGTGACTCAAGAGAACGTAGATAGGAGTACCTTCGCTGCATTGCGGCCCCTGTCAGGGGAAGATGTCCATCCAAGGTAGTTACCAGAGGCCCATCCGTCACTGGGTTGATGCTGCTCCGGACGGGTAACCTCCCCGGCCTCCTCACCTCAGACATGGGCCCCATCCACCTCAGGGACCCTCGGACTTCTCCACCCTCGCGGGACCCAGTCGAAGTCACTGGGCCCCAGGCCTCCGGTTTGGTACCTCACCCCAGGCTGAAGGTGCCTGGGATGGACTCCAACTCCATTCTGGTCAGGCCTAGGGCGCCTGGGCCGGAACTCCGAACCGACCGCACCCAGGCCTAAGGTGCCTGGGCGCGTCCAGAAGAAGAAAATCTCCAAGAAGACCTCATGGTTAGGGCGTCTCCCCCTTTTATCCCCTCCCTCGACGTCACGGCAGGTTCCCCGCCCTTGCCGTACCATCTCCGGAAAGGGACAAAAAGGACAGCACTGCGGCAGCAACTCTACCTTGAACCTGCGGGCACAGCACCACCCTCAGGCCAAGTAGAATAATACACCACCCAGTCCTCCACGAACACAAAATGGTCCAAAACCTCTCATGATTCACACACCTGGGTCATACTATCACCCAGGTGCATCCCAACTAAATTTAAAGACCCCGCTACAATAATAATAATATAAAAGTGAATTATGATCAGCGCAACTTTCTAAAAACTTGCTAAAACTCAATCCATGTCTAAAATGATAAATGTGATTTAAATAAATGAAATAAAACGTCCACACTTTTCAAATAGTGATTCTTCTAAGTGTAGCACACTCACCGCCTTCACCTGCCACTGGCTCCCCGCAGGTAAAGAGGGCACACCACGCCACAAGCCCCTACCCTCCTGTGTAAAGAGGTTGAGCGGTGTTGTTGATGGGTCTCCACAGCCAGAAACCAGAGTCCTCCAGAGCAGTGGTCTCCAAACTGCGGCCCTAGGGCCGGATGTGGCCCTTTGCTTGCCTTTATTCGGCCCTTGGAGCACTATCCCTCCCAATGATATGAGACACTATTCTGCCATCTGACACCGACAATGGAGCACCATTTCTCCCACTGACACCGCTAATGGGTTACTATTCCTCCCTATGATACCAGCAATGGGGCACTATTCCTCCCCCTAATACCAGATTATTACTCCCACTGATGCCAGGAAAAATTTCACTCCCGCTGGCCAAAGTTCGGCCCTCCAAGAGCCTGAAGGACAATAAACCGGCCTATTGTTTAGAATGTTTGGAGACCCCTGCTCCAAAGGTGCCCAGGGCGGACAGGAACACACTCCTAGGGTAGGACCCCCGGCCACGACAGACCGCGCAGAACGAACCCCGAACAGGCAGCGTCTGCCCCTTTTATATCCTCTCCCAGCATGCACAGCAGGCCCGCCACACCCACCGTACGGCTGCCGAGAGGGGACACACAAGGCACAGCACTGTATCAGCGGTTCAACCCTGGCCTACCATGGCAGCGCCACCTGCAGGCCACAGGGAACAATACACCGATACTCTCCCTGCGGACAAAAAATGGTTGACAGAATCCTGACAATTGGGGTGTTTGAGCATAACTACCACTCAAACACTTCCCCTAAATTTAGGACCCCGCTACACAAGCAATGTAAAAACAATCTTCAAAATGTTTCAAATCTTCTGTGTAGTGTATCAAACAATTCTTCTGTGGTCAATCTTTGTGATAATCACAATGACTAAGGCCCCTTTCACACTTATACGACTTGTCCCACGATTTGTGATGGCAAAGTAGCATGACAAGTCGTTTCCCATGATTTCCAATGACAACTATTCATATTAGTACGACTTAAAGTCGTTCCGACTTCAGGCTGGGTTCACACTGCTGCGAATTCTATTGCGAATTTGAGCCGTTGCGATTGCTCAAATTCGCAAGTCATTTAAATAACATTGTTTTACATTAGTGTCGTTTACATCAATGCGTTGCGAATATAAGCTGCGGGAAAAAAGGGTTCTGTGCGCGTTTGATCCGTGTGCGAATTCAGCTCTATAGACTGGCATTCCCTGAAATCGCGGCAAATTCGCGGCCGCGAAATCGCATAGTTTTTTTTTATTTTTTTGCATACTAGTCTCATGTCGAAAATGAATAGGTTACTAAAGTTACTAAAATTTTCATATGACAGAATACAACTTCTCATGCTGATGTCATGTATTATATTGTAATGTATTCTTTCATTTCCGAGCATGCGCGGTATGGGTCAATCGTTCTTTTTTTATGGACAAATACTGTACTGATTAAACTAAAATCGTTTGTTCCGTTATCAGACGAGAAAAAAATGTTGTGCTTGTTCCTTTAAATAATTTTGCATGAGCTGTTTGGATTGGCTCTCAAAAACTGTGTACGATCAGATTATCAGACGATTGCTCCGAAAGCAGTATTTTTTTCATCCGATTTTCTCATTGTGTGTTCTAGGAATAATTTTGCTTTGAGGTCATAATAATAAATGGGCAGATGAAGTTTTAAGAAAAACACACTTTCCCTGACCGGGAATCGAACCCGGGCCGCGGCGGTGAGAGCGCCGAATCCTAACCACTAGACCACCAGGGAGAGATGCTGCCATTGGTAAGCATAAGGAAAATATTTAACTAACTAGAGAAGACATGTATAAGCACAGATTGTTAAACTATATAGTGCATGTGACAGGTTAAACTATGCCAGCAGCACTTAAAGCGTTGTTCCAGCCACAATTTTTTTATTTTTTTTTAAAGTCAGCAGCTACAAACACTGTAGCTGCTGACTTTTAATAAGGACACTTACCTGTCCAGGGAGCCCGTGATGTCGATCCGTCCATCGGATCGGGTTCCGGTGCTGCCATCCTAACGAAGGGAAACAGGCAGTGGAGCTTTGCGGCTTCACTGCCCGTTTCCTACTGTGCATGCGCGAGTCGCGCGGCGCTTTGTGAATGGGCGGCTGTCTTCTGGGAGAGACAGAGAGACAGAGAGACACACACACACACACACACAGGTCCGGAGGCGCACAGAGGACTGGAGATGCACAGAGACATGGAGGGGGACTGGAGGAGCGCAGAGGACATGGAGGGAGATAGGAGGACACGGAGATGGGACTGGAGGAGCACGAAGGACATGGAGGGAGACCGGAGAACACAGAGGGGGACTGGAGGAGCACAGAGGACACGGAGGGGGACTGGAGGAGCACAGAGGACACGGAGGGGGACTGGAGGAGCACAGAGGACACGGAGGGGGACTGGAGGAGCACAGAGGACACGGAGGGGGACTGGAGGAGCACAGAGAACACGGAGGGGGACTGGAGGAGCACAGAGAACACGGAGGGGGACTGGAGGAGCACAGAGGACACGGAGGGGGACTGGAGGAGCACAGAGGACACGGAGGGGGACTGGAGGAGCACAGAGGACACGGAGGGGGACTGGAGGAGCACAGAGGACACGGAGGGGGACTGGAGGAGCACAGAGGACACGGAGGGGGACTGGAGGAGCACAGAGGACACGGAGGGGGACTGGAGGAGCACAGAGGACACGGAGGGGGACTGGAGGAGCACAGAGGACACGGAGGGGGACTGGAGGAGCACAGAGGACACGGAGGGGGACTGGAGGAGCACAGAGGACACGGAGGGGGACTGGAGGAGCACAGAGGACACGGAGGGGGACTGGAGGAGCACAGAGGACACGGAGGGGGACTGGAGGAGCACAGAGGACACGGAGGGGGACTGGAGGAGCACAGAGGACACGGAGGGGGACTGGAGGAGCACAGAGGACACGGAGGGGGACTGGAGGAGCACAGACGACACGGAGGGGGACTGGAGGAGCACAGACGACACGGAGGGGGACTGGAGGAGCACAGACGACACGGAGGGGGACTGGAGGAGCACAGACGACACGGAGGGGGACTGGAGGAGCACAGACGACACGGAGGGGGACTGGAGGAGCACAGACGACACGGAGGGGGACTGGAGGAGCACAGACGACACGGAGGGGGACTGGAGGAGCACAGAGGACACGGAGGGGAACTGGAGGAGCACAGAGGACACGGAGGGGGACTGGAGGAGCACAGAGGACACGGAGGGGGACTGGAGGAGCACAGAGGACACGGAGGGGGACTGGAGGAGCACAGAGGACACGGAGGGGGACTGGAGGAGCACAGAGGACACGGAGGGGGACTGGAGGAGCACAGAGGACACGGAGGGGGACTGGAGGAGCACAGAGGACACGGAGGGGGACTGGAGGAGCACAGAGGACACGGAGGGGGACTGGTGGAGCACAGAACACACGGAGGGGAACTGGTGGAGCACAGAGAACACACGGAGGGGAACTGGTGGAGCACAGAACACACGGAGGGGAACTGGTGGAGCACAGAACACACGGAGGGGAACTGGTGGAGCACAGAACACACGGAGGGGAACTGGTGGAGCACAGAACACACGGAGGGGGACTGGAGGAGCACAGAACACACGGAGGGGGACTGGAGGAGCACAGAACACACGGAGGGGGACTGGAGGAGCACAGAACACACGGAGGGGGACTGGAGGAGCACAGAACACACGGAGGGGGACTGGAGGAGCACAGAACACACGGAGGGGGACTGGTGGAGCACAGAGGACACGGAGGGGGACTGGTGGAGCACAGAGGACACGGAGGGGGACTGGAGGAGCACAGAGAACACGGGGGGGACTGGAGGAGCACAGAGAACACGGGGGGGACTGGAGGAGCACAGAGAACACGGGGGGGACTGGAGGAGCATGGAAGACAAAGAGGGGAACTGGAGGAGCACATGTTAATGGAAGGAGACCGGAGGACATAGAGGGGGACTTGAAGAGCACGGAGGACATGGAGGGAGACCGAAAGACATGGAGGGGGACTGGAGGAGCGCAGAGGACATGGAGGGAGATAGGAGGACACGGAGATGGGACTGGAGGAGCACGAAGGACATGGAGGGAGACTGGAGAACACAGAGGGGGACTGGAGCAGCACAGAGGACATGGAGGGAGACTGCAGGACAGGGCGGGGGACTGGAAGGGCACAAAGGACATGGAGAGAGACCGGAGGACACAGAGGGGGACTGGAGCACAGAGAACATCGAGGGAGAATGGAGGACACCGAGATGGGACTGGAGGAGCACAGAGGACATGGAGGGAGATCAGAGGACACCGAGTGGGATTGAAAGAGCACAGAGGACATGGAAGAAGACCGGAGGAGCACGGTGAACACGGATAGGGTGCTGGAGGAGCACGGAGGACACGGAGGACACGGAGGGGGACTGGAGGAGCACAGAGAACACGGAGGGGGACTGGAGGAGCACAGAGAACACGGAAGGGGACTGGAGGAGCACAGAGGACACGGAGGGGGACTGGAGGAGCACAGAGGACACGGAGGGGGACTGGAGGAGCACAGAGGACACGGAGGGGGACTGGAGGAGCACAGAGGACACGGAGGGGGACTGGAGGAGCACAGAGGACACGGAGGGGGACTGGAGGAGCACAGAGGACACGGAGGGAGACTGGAGGAGCACAGAGAACACGGAGGGGGACTGGAGGAGCACATGTTAATGGAAGGAGACCGGAGGACATAGAGGGGGACTTGAGGAGCACGGAGGACATGGAGGGAGACCGAAAGACATGGAGGGGGACTGGAGGAGCGCAGAGGACATGGAGGGAGATAGGAAGACACAGAGATGGGACTGGAGGAGCACGAAGGACATGGAGGGAGACCGGAGAACACAGAGGGGGACTGGAGCAGCACAGAGGACATGGAGGGAGACTGCAGGACAGGGCGGGGGACTGGAAGGGCACAAAGGACATGGAGAGAGACCGGAGGACACAGAGGGGGACTGGAGCACAGAGAACATCGAGGTAGAATGGAGGACACTGAGATGGGACTGGAGGAGCACAGAGGACATGGAGGGAGATCAGAGGACACGGAGTGGGATTGGAAGAGCACAGGGGACATGGAAGAAGACCGGAGGACAAGGAGGGGGCTGGAGGAGCACGGTGAACACGGATAGGGGGCTGGAGGAGCACGGAGAACACTCAGGGGGGGACTGGAGGAGCACAGAGGACATGGAGGGAGACCGGAGGACACGGAGGGGGACGGAGGACATGGAGGGAGACCGGAGGACACGTAGGGGGACTGGAGGAGCACGGAGGACATGGGGGGGGACCAGAGGAGCATGAAGGACATGGAGGGGGACCTAAGAAGCATGGACGATATGGAAGGGGCCCGGAGGAGTATGGAGGGAGACTGGAGAACACGGAGATGAGACTGGAGGAGCACAGAGGACATGGAGGGAGACCGGAGGACAAGGCGGGGGACTAGAGGAGCACAGAGGACATGGAGGGAGACCGCAGGACACAGAGGGGGACTGGAGGAGCACAGAGGACATGGAGGGAGACCGGAGGACACGAAGATGAGACTGGAGGAGCACAGATGACATGGAGGGAGACCGGAGGACACGGAGGGGGACTGAAGGAGCACAGAGGACATGGAGGGAGACCGCAGGACACAGAGGGGGACTGGAGGAGCACAGAGGACATGGAGGGAGACCGGAGGACACGAAGATGAGACTGGAGGAGCACAGATGACATGGAGGGAGACCGGAGGACACGGAGGGGGACTGAAGGAGCACAGAGGACATGGAGGGAGACCGGAGGACACGGAGAGGGGCTGGAGGGGCACGGAGGACATGGAGGGGGACCGGTGGAGCATGAAGGACATTGAGGGGGACCAGAGAAGCATGGAGGATATGGAGGGGGGACCGGAGGAGCATTGAGGACATGAAGGGAGACTGGAGGACATGGAGGGAGACTGGAGGAGCACAGAGGACATGGAGGGAGACCGGAGGACACAGAGGGGGACTGGAGGAGCACAGAGGACATTGAAGGGTACTGGAGGAAGACCGGAGGAGCACAGATCGGTGCGGCGGTGGGGAGAGTTACAGGCACCTATCTCCCTGTATCGATTTCAATAAAGCAGCTGAAAGCTGCGTCAGGGGGGGGGGGAGAGAGAAGCGTCTGTCAGCTGCTTTATTGAAATCTATATAGGGAGATCGTCCCTGACTGCCTGGTTTCTAAGAGTTAGAGCCAGGACACCCTTAGATTAGGGATGCACCGAAATTTCGGCCACCGAAACATATCGGCCGATATCCAGGGGACCTACGGCGGGCCGATACCGGGTTCCCAAATTCCCGGAGATCAGGCACAAAAAGGTGACTCAAGTATAAGCCGAGGGGGGCATTTTCAGCACAAAAAAATGTGCTGAAAAACTCGGCTTATACTCGAGTATATACGGTACCTTGCATGGCAAGTGCAGCACCATAAAAAAAAATAAAGATACTATTTTTTAAGTTTTTTTATTTTATTTTTTAAAGCTGCCTCCTGGGGTTTAGCTTTTAAATAGATTTCGTCCCCCCCCCCCCCCCTCAGATTTCACTCCCACTATAAATCATTCTATGATATTATTCTACGTTACCAGCAAAGGTGGACCATGTCTGCAGTGTGGAAATTTTTTAAAGTTTCTCATAAAGACCCCAAATTTGCAATCTGTGCTCTTTGCTCAGCAGAAATTCCAAGAGGGGGTACAGTGCCAAATAATTTTTCAACAGGTTTGATACACCACCTGAAAACACAGTTCAGCATTCAGATTACAAGAAAACAGAACCACTTTCAAAAAGTTCCTCATCCTCAGGCTTAACACCATCTGTGGCCACAGTCTTTGAAAAGGTGAAAAAATATGCAAGTGACAGTCCCAAAGCTCGTGCCATTACAGCTAAAATTATGGAATTTATTGCATTAGACGACCAGCCATTCTCTGTTGTGTAGGACGTTGGAATCCGTAGGTTCATGCAACATATTGAGCCGCGTTACTCAATACCAAGCAGACGCTACTTTGCAGATACCAGTCTACATGAATTGTAAAGCAGTGTTAGAAAACACGTTCAGGAGCTCATGACTACCAACATCATAGCAATCAGTTTTACTATCAACATCTGGAGTTCAGATGTCAGTCCAACGAGCATGCTTAGCCTGACAGCGCAGTGGATAGATGACGAATTTCAATTGCAAAACATCCTACTTAACACACGTGAGTTTGTTGGATCACATACTGCAGCAGCAATATCTGATGCTTTAAAATCCATGCTTGACACTTGGCACATTGAGAAGTCTAAAGTGCATTTGATTGTCCGAGATAATGCGCGGAACATGGCAAAGGCAATGGAAGACAGTGAACTTCAAAGCATACTGTGCATGGCAAACACACTACAATTGGCTGTGAATGAAGGATTGCTGAGTCAGCGCACCATATCTGATATCGTATCAAAAGGAAGAAAAATTGTGGGTCACTTTAAGCATTCTCCGCTTGCTTATTCCAGATTACAAGCTTTGCAGATGCAGTTTGGAATGGCACCGAAACGACTGCAGCAAGATGTAGCCACTCGTTGGAACAGCACCTACTATATGCTACAAAGTCTTTTTGAACAAAAGTGTGTTTTAGCTGCATACATTGCAGATTACGAGCTGCCAGCAACACTGAGTGCACATCAGTGGACGTTAGTTGAAAACAGTTTGGCTCTTCTATCTCCATTTGAACAGTTAACAAAAGAAATAAGCTCAACGAATGCTTGCATTGCTGAAGTTATCCCCTTGATTGCTGCACTGAAGCGTCTGCTTGGAATAGAGGTAGAAACAGACCATAGCGTAAAAGCGGCTAAAACCACTCTACTGGAGGCCGTTACCAACCGGTTTCAACACACCGAGTCCAACCCTCTGTACTGCATTGCAACAGTTCTAGATCCTCGATTTAAAGAGCATTGCTTCAATGTGGAGAAAAATCAGCGTGCACGGGAAATGATACTGGCAAAAATGGAGGTGGTGGAAGCATCTAGTGAAGGAGTTTCGAGGTGTCGCACACAGGA
The DNA here is from genome assembly GCA_029206835.1 of Rana muscosa. Lineage (NCBI taxonomy): Eukaryota > Metazoa > Chordata > Amphibia > Anura > Ranidae > Rana > Rana muscosa. Next base: position 361,829,073 of record CM055125.1, on the reverse strand, counting down.
AAGTGAGAGATGGTCGCATACTGAAGAGGAACACACTCCCCCCATATCTGATATGTTTGAAGAAATTTTACACAAATGCACCCCAATCCATAGCGGTGCCACAACAAGTGCAGCTACCCAACAGCTTGACATTTATTTAGCCGAACAGACTATTGCCAGAAGCGACAATCCCCTTGAGTACTGGCGCATCAACAAAGAACGTTTTCCCTTTCTTGCACACAGATATTTATCTGCCCCAAGCACCAGTACAGAGAGTGAGAGACTATTCAGTCTAGCATCTCCAGGGCTTTTTTCCAGCTGGAACTTGGTGGAGCTCAGTTCCACCACCTCTGGCTCAGGCCCTCTGCTCACCACTATAGCTTGCAAACACAGAAGTCAAACTTCTGTGTTTACAAGTGAAAGCTTGTCTCCTGAGTGACCGCCACTGAGTGCAGGATGGGGACCAGGGAGATGCAGGTGCAGATCTCAACACCCCAACTGAATGATCCCCTGCAAGTGAGAGAGGCAGAGCCACCTACAGTGTTCCAGGAGGTACTAGAGCAGGCTGGGTGCTTCAGCCTAATACACCAACACAAGTAAGACATGTGGAAGGTGGCAGAGCTTTTAAGGAAGGAAGGAAAAGATGGAGACAGTGGAAGGAGGGTTGCATGCAGAGGTCAGAGTTACAGAGTGGTGAAAGTGAGGAGGACAGGGGATGCAGAGGTAACCAGCTGTGGAAGAAGGCTGAACTCTGCACATTTATTGCCCCTTCCAATGTTCGTGAAATCTGACCACACTCACTATTTGATGCGGTTTGGAGGGTTTGTGTGGGGGAGGTTTTTTTGAGAAGTCGTGGTTGAGTTCCTGCACCTATTTTCTGAGAAAAAAAGGACTGAGCATCTCATATTCTTGATGAGAAGAGAACCCGTCTCTCCTGTGAGAAAGCTGAACAACTTTTGTTCCTAAAGCGAAATCTGCCACTTTTACTGAAATAGATTTAAAAATCCGTAGCATAGACCAATTAATTTACCATGTTGAACATAGTAAATGAATTGGTATTGGACTGTGCTATTGGACAATTGGAACATACAACATAGTATGACTGACTACCTAGTATGTTCCAATTGTCTTGTTGTGCCATTTGTTGGTTGTTTATTGTAGTTCTTCTACAATTTTTTGCACTTGTGTTCAATTTAAGAGAGAACTCCAGCTTTTGAACTACTGTACCATAGCTTGTTTGTTGCTGTTGGGCCAAACTATGTCTCTCCCTAAACTGTCAGCCCGCTGCATGTGCAAATGCAAAACTGTATGTTCTGTATCTGTGGCTGTCTACATACTACAGTATTATCCCGCACTGTGTTCCGGGTATGGGCGGTGACTTCTGTAGCGATACCTTCAGCTAAGAGGGCCGCAGATTTAGTTTGGGCCCTGAAGACAGCTCCGCCAACCCCCGGCAATTTACTCGACCCACTTTGGCACAGTTAGTCTAGGGTAATATATATATATATAATCTCTTATGCTCTATGGTTAAATTCAGACACCAATGCAATGATAGAAGAATAACGAGTTTACTTTCTACTGGCAATAAAAAAATCAACAGTTGTAACAAATCACATGAATCTATCTGCAGAGCCCTGCAGCAATAGACACACTACAACTAGTAAGATATGGCGCACACACGCCACGTGTAACAGTATTTCACTATGCGCCCTATGGCGCAGCAATTAAATAAACTATCTGGCTGGCCAGGCCTGACCCTATAACTCAGACTCTAGGGGATGAATTCTTCGTCGCATGCAAGTCTTTAAACGGTGGTGCACATTTCAGGAACACATTTGTAATCCAGAGGGTAAAAGTGCCAACACAGAACACTCCACTAGAGATCTGTTTGACTCAGTTCTGCTATGGATCTCCAGTGGGGACTTAAATATGAACTGGTGGGCCACAGCAGTCTGTAGGCCTAACAATAGTGTACAGTATATGGATTGAGCAGGTGCTCGCTCACCCCTCCGGACGCGATTCCAGTCCGGGAACTTCCACCTGCTGTGTCTCCACACACAGCGTCTGCAGCGGTCTGGTCTCCGGCTCAGCAGCGGTTGAGGATGACCGAGTCAGATGCCACCCAGGCTCGCAATGGGGGTGGAAGGCTCTTTTGGGTAGCAGCGCAAGGCCCCAGGCTTCAGGCCTAGCACCACAGCGGATCCGCACAGGAAGATCTCTCCACTGAAGTCTCGTGTCCCAAAGAGGCCGAGCTCAGCCTCGCTTCCTCCTTATATAACCCCACCCATGAGTCTCTGGGGTGGAAACATTGCACCCTGGGTGCCGAATGGGGTTCTGGGTAAGGTAGTCCTGAGAGTCTTTAAAGGAGGCCCCGCTACACACTCCCCCCACTTAAACTCTTTGGTCCCCAAAGATAATTCTAACATACACTGTGTACAACCCTAGACAACGTTGCGTATGATGTTGGCATAGGGAATTCCCACCAAAACCGAGGGGTTGAATTCCCTTGCCCACAGGTCACACTATCATGAGTGGCCTGCCTAACTGTGCCAGAGAGTGAGTGGGGGTTGCCCTCCACCAAATGAACAGTGGAGGGATCCGGATTCTCTGCACTCCTCCTGGCAGTGACCACAGAATCTTCTGAGCTCTTCCCCATTTGTGGGTAGGTCAACTTTTTGGGAGGCCTTATGACTCTTCGAGCCCCTTGCTCTCTTGGGGTTTCTGGCTCTGGCGCCAAAGCCTCTTCTTCCGTAGCAGGTTCGGGTAACAAGGCGGGCTCTGGAACATCTGCTTCAGGGGCCAAAGGATACATAGAGTCCCTAGGGTCCTCTTCTGAGTAAGTGTCACAGGCATCTTCCCAGTAATCTCATGAAGGACTAGATGGGATGAACTCAGTGGCTTCTGCATTCAGTTTTCCATCTATAGTGTCTTCAGTGGTTAGAAGATCTATAGCAGAAGTTCCTGGAGTTGGGAAAGGCCACAGCCAGTCAAGTTCTCTTCCTTCATCTCCACTGAGTTCAGAGGCCTCTCCATCTTCAGCCCAAGAGGTCTGGGACCGAGTGTTTGGCCTGGGAGTATCCAGAATAGAGACCGGTTCAGGGGAGTCCCTCACTGGAGGTATCCTGACTGCTTCAGCAAGTGGGAGCAGGTGGTTTCGATGCCACGTCTTCAGTGGTCCTACCTTCCCTTCTGGCTTCAACTTGTAAACAGGCAGGCCTGGCAGCTTCCTACAAATGACATAGGGTTCAGATCTCCATCTGTCTGCAAGTTTGTGTTTTCCAGGGACCCCCAGATTGCGTAGCAGTACTCGGTCCCCGGGCTGCAGGTCTTGCACCCTGACCTTCAGGTCGAAGTTTCTTTTGTTTCGAGCTCCGCTTTGATCTGAGGCCGCTTGAGCTTGTTCATAGGCTACTTTCAAGCTGTGTCTGAGCCTGTCCACATATCCTTTGTGGGATGTGGCTGAGGAATGGTCTAAAGGAGGTGCCAAAGGCCAGGTCCACGGGTAACCTTGCTTCTCTCCCAAACATGAGTCGATAGGGGGAGTAGCCTGTAGCATCCACTTGTGGTGCAGTTATAAGCGTGTACTATAACTGCTATGTGTTTGCTCCAATGTTGTTTCTTTTCACTATCCAGAGTTCCCAACATGTTGAGCAGGGTTCGGTTAAACCTCTCCGGCTGAGCATCTCCCTGTGGGTGGTAAGGTGTGGTTCGGGTTTTCTTGATACCCAAAGAGTCTAACAGTTTCTTGATCAATCGACTCTCAAAGTCCCTTCCTTGGTCTGAATGGAGTCGCTGTGGTAGCCCATAATGGACAAAATACTTCTCCATAAGTACCTTGGCCACTGTGGAAGCCTTCTGGTCTTTGGTTGGGAAAGCTTGGGCGTACCGGGTGAAATGATCGGTTGTCACCAGAACATTTCCTAGTCCACTCAGGTCGGGTTCGAGGCAGAGAAAATCAATGCATACCAGATCCATTGGGCCTTGACTTCGTAGATGGCCCATTGGGGCCGCTTGATGGGGTAAAGTCTTCCTCTGGATGCAGCGTGCACATGAGTGGCAGTACTCTTCTACTTCTGCCCTCATGCAAGGCCAATAGAACCGACTTCTGACGAGTTGAAAGGTCCTTTCCGCCCCTAGGTGGCCGTGATTGTCATGCAGGGCAATCAGAACAGTCTCTCGATGTTTTTCTGGAAGGAACAATTGCCATTTATCTTCCAGGCCATCAGAGGGGCCCCTTCGGTAGACCACTCCCTGATGCACCTGCAACCTGTCCCACTCTTTCCTCAACAGGCGAGCTTCCTTTGAGGAGTGGCGCAGGAGTCTATTTGGATCCTGATTCTCCAGGGCTTCCAGGACCAATTTCCCCATGGGGTCTTCTAATTGGTCGCATCTCAGCTCCTTCTTGGACAGTTTCGGCAGATTGTCTTCTTCCAGTTGGGTTACTCCACAGTATTGTTTGGGTACTCCTACCATGGTAACTCCTATCTCTTCTGCCCTCGAGCCTCCTCTGGCTTGTAATTCAGACCCTTGACAAAGGGCCCGCACCCCGTCAGGTGCCACTTGAGTCCAGTCTTCTGTGTCACTGGTGGGGGCATGAGATCTCCTGGACAGAGCGTCTGCATCTCGATTTCCAGCCCCTGGTCTGTACTTTAGGCTGAAATTGAATCCAGACAGTGCGGCCAGCCACCTGTGTCCAGTGGCGTCCAGCTTTGCTGTGGTGAAAGAGTAGGTGAGGGGGTTGTTGTCGGTCTTCACAGTGAACTCCGCCCCATACAGGTAGTCTTTGAGCTTGTCTACTACCGCCCACTTAAGGGCCAGAAACTCCAGCTTGTGAGTGGGGTAGTTCTTCTCAGAGGGGGTCAGGCTCCTGCTCACGTATGCAACGGGTCGCAGTTGTCCTTCGTGTTCTTGGTAAAGTACTCCTCCCAGACCGTCATGACTAGCATCTACATGTAGTTCATAGGGTCTTGTTGGGTCTGCGTAGGCCAAGACTGGGGCAGTGGTTAGGCTCTTCTTCAGCGCCTGGAAGGCCTCTTCACACTTCTGGTTCCACTGATCTCTGACTGACTCTTCCGGCTTCCTGGGTCCCGAGTCGTCCTCTTCCCCTTCTGTCTTGAGTAGTTCATTCAATGGTCTGGCAATTCGGGCAAATCCCTCCACAAACCTCCTGTAATAGGAGCGGAACCCCCAAGTAGGATCTGAGTTCTGTTACTGTGGTGGGTCGTGGCCAGGAGGTAACTGCCTCCAACTTATCAGGGTCTGTGGCCACCCCTTCTTCAGACACTATGTGCCCCAGATAGTTCACAGAAGACTGGTAGAACCGACACTTCTCAGGCGAAAGCTTGAGTCCCTCCTCACTGAGTCTTCTCAACACCTTTTCCAGCCTCTCTTCGTGTTCTTCAAAGGTTCTCCCAAAGACAATGACGTCGTCCAGGTACACAAGGACCTCAATAAGATTCATGTCTCCCACAGTCTTCTCCATGAGACGTTGGAAGGTAGCAGGAGCTCCAGACAGTCCCTGAGGCATTCGATCAAACTCAAAGAACCCCACTGGGGTTATGAAGGCTGTCTTCTCCTTGTCTTCTGGATGCATAGGGATCTGGTAGTATCCACTCTTGAGATCCATAACGCTGAACCACTTGGCTCCAGATAAACTCTGTAAGGCATCCTCTATCCTCGGAGTGGTGTACTGGTCGGGGATGGTTCTCCTGTTGAGAGTCCTGTAGTCTATACATAGCCTCAACGACCCATTCTTCTTCCTGACCACCACTATCGGGGAGGCATAGGGGCTTCTAGACTCCCGGATCACACCAGTCCTCTTGAGTTCTGCGAGTTGTTCCCTCAGCTCCTCCAGATCTGCTAGTGGGACCCGCCTGACCCTTTCTCTGAAGGGCTTGTCTTCTTGAAGGCGGATTCGATGGGTGGCACTCCTTGCACACCCCACATCGAACTCATCTTTGGAGAAGATCTTCTCCCATCTGATCAACTGGGCCTTGGCTCTCTCTTTCCAAGCCCTGGGTAGATTTGGGTTCTCCATGGACAGCTTCTCCCAAACATCTCCTCCTTCACCCATCCCCTTGACTTCTGACAGGGTAACCGGGGCAGCAGGGCTCACCTGGCCCAGCAGCATTCTGGCTGGGATTTCCATGGGGCAACCTGTAGTGTTCCTAACACTCACCGGAACTCTACAATGGGCCTTCTTCAGGGCCTTCAGCGGAATCACTTCTGGTATCACTTCCAGTCCGGAGGACTCTTCCCTTGGGTCGGACTCCAGCATGACAAAGGGTCCGGGTTGTTCCCAAGTAAGCTTCACAGTGGCCCTGAGACAGGTTACTTCGCCGGGTTGCAACACTACCCCTTCTCTTCCAAGTCTCCATACCTTTCCTATCCCCTCCCCAGGGGTCTTCTGCTCTAGGACCAGTCGTTGGTAGGCCGTCTTCAGCATGGGATAGATTTTGGTGGCTGCATGGCCCTTCTCTTTCACTAGAGGGGTCAGGAGTCTCCGGACCAGGTCCGTGTTTGTCCCTATTATGAGGGAACTTTTGTTGGCTCCAGGCGGCCGAGGGCACACAACTGCCAGGGTGTCAAACACTTCGGCCTTCCCAGCCACGGATGGGTCGAAAGTCATCTTTATGGGCAAATAGCCATCGTAGGGGAAGCTCTGGGTTCCGATTCCCCATATTTCCAGTTCCTCTATCTTCTGGATGGGTGGATGACTCAAGTGCTTATCGTAGAAATCCCGGTATACTAGGGTCACTTGTGCCCCAGTATCCAAGATGGCTCTGGTGTAGACTCCCTCCACTTGAATGGGCGCTATAGGAGATGGGCCTACCAGCTTCTCCGGATATGGCCTGGCAGGGGTCACTTTCTTCTGGTCCTTTCCCTTCGGACTCTCTTTCCTCCAACTCCCTTTGGACTTTAGTCTTTCTTGAGCCTGGTATGCATTGATTTCCCTCCTTTCAATGGGTGTACAGACCCGCTGAGGGATATTATTGTTTTTCTTAGGTGCATGCCCCTTTTGGGGAGTGTTGTGCCTCCTCTGGGGGGTCTTACCCCCTTTCTCTGGGGTGTATCTCTGCTGAGGGACGCTATGTTTCCCTTGAGGGGTTTTGTCTCCTCTTTTCTTCTGCTTCTCATTCAGTTTGGAGCTCACTGAAGATGATGGGCACCCGGTTGACTCCTTCACCGGGGCCCTCTGGAGTTTCCCGCCGACTTGCGGTTATCTGTTTTCTTCTTCTTGGGACTGGAACATATAGCTGCAATATGGCCAACTCCCCCACAGTTAAAACAGACTACATCTCCCCATTCTTGTGGAGATGCGGGTGCTGAGGCAATTGGGAACAGTTCCTTCCTTGGCACCTCTCTCTTTGGACTCTCCGAATCTTTTGCCATCAGAGAGGTCAGCATCTCTAACACCTGAGATATCTGTGATTTTAAAGTGTCTACTTCTGAGTCTCTTTCAGAAGCCATGGCCGACCTGACCATCACCACCGGAGGGTTAGTTTGTTTCGACTGGTTGGCTCCTCTTTTTCTCTTCCAGCATGGCCTCTTCCTCTCTGATCGTTCGGATCAAATCAGGATATTCCAGGCTATTCGCGTCCCGTCGGGTGCGTAGCGTCAATGCGATGGGGTCCGGGGGTTGAGCTCCCCTCAAGACCTGCTGGACACGGGCCTCATCTACCTTCCTTGGGTCAATCCCCTTCTTCAGTATGATCTTGTGCAGAATTTTATCCAAACGTCTCATGAACTCTAACAGTTTCTCTCCTGTCTTCTGGTAGCAGTGTTCCAGCTGGTACGTGAGTTACGTGACTTTTTCTGTTCCGCCAAACACATTCTGCAGAATATCCAGATAATCCTGTGCATCACAGTCTATCTTGCTTATCTTAAGGTTGCGTATGGCTTCTAGAGCAGGCCCCTTCAAACTCTCAGTGATTCTGTTTTTTTTGGTGTTCTGGGACTTCCCACTCCTCTAGGGCCTGAGTGGCGCCATCTAGCCATTCCTCAAATGCCTCTTCCCCCGAAGGTACAGGTTTCCTTCCAGAAAATATTCTAAGTTTTCTGTATCCCGACATCGGGTAGTCTGTGGGATCCCTCTTGCACTGGGCAACAATCTCCCCTAGAACCGCGCACAGCTCTGCGCTTAGTGTGGTTGATGATGACCCGGGACTCTCTCTAGCCTTCTGCTTATCTGCTTTCGGGGACTGAGGTGGAGATACTTGTGGAGGTGATGGTTTTGGTGTTTTGAACCATTCTCCCTTGAGTGGCAGCGCATGAATTAAGCTGTATGTCTGCTTAACCGCTGCTTGTATGTTTGGACCTCTGAAATGCTCTGGGATTTCATTCTTCCACTCTATTAATGCATGGGTAAGCGAGGAATTCGATCTCACATCCATCACCCATGCTTTCTGGCATGGGGACAGCGACATCACTAGCTGTTTCACCGCTCCTTCTTGCCAGATCCCCGGAAGTTCAATCACTACTGCCGTGGCTGAATCGGTGCCCGCCACAGTGCACCACTGCTCTACTTCTAGCGGATCCATGTCGGTACTTTTGGCGTGTTCATTTGCTATATCAGGATCCCGGACGAGAACCCCCACGTGTAGCGATACCTTCAGCTAAGAGGGCCGCAGATTTACTTTGGGCCCTGAAGATAGCTCCGCCAACCCCCGGCAATTTACTCGACCCACATTGGCACAGTTAGTCTAGGGTAATATATATATATCTTATGCTCTATGGTTAAATTCAGACACCAATGCAATGATAGAAGAATAACGAGTTTACTTTCTACTGGCAATAAAAAAATCAACAGTTGTAACAAATCATATGAATCTATCTGCAGAGCCCTGCAGCAATAGACACACTACAACTAGTAAGATATGGCGCACACGCGCCACGTGTAACAGTACTTCACTATCCGCCCTATGGCGCAGCAACTAAATAAACTATCTGGCTGGCCAGGCCTGACCCTATAACTCAGTCTCTAGGGGATGAATTCTTCGCATGCAAGTCTTTAAACGGTGGTGCACATTTCAGGGACACATTTGTAATCCAAAGGGTAAAAGTGCCAACACAGAACACTCCACTAGAGATCCGTTTGACTCAGTTCTGCTATGGATCTCCAGTGGGGACTTAAATATGAACTGGTGGGCCACGGCAGTCTGTAGGCCTAACAATAGTGTACAGTATATGGATTGAGCAGGTGCTCGCTCATTCCTCCGGACGCGATCCCAGTCTGGGAACTTCCACCTGCTGTGTCTCCACACACAGCGTCTGCAGCGGTCTGGTCTCTGGCTCAGCAGCGGTTGAGGATGACCGAGTCAGATGCCACCCAGGCTCGCAATGGGGGTGGAAGGCTCTTTTGGGTAGCAGCGCAAGGCCCCAGGCTTCAGGCCTTGCACCACAGCGGATCCGCACAGGAAGATCTCTCCACTGAAGTCTCGTGTCCCAAAGAGGCCGAGCTCAGCCTCGCCTCCTCCTTATATAACCCCACCCATGAGTCTCTGGGGTGGAAACATTGCACCCTGGGTGCCGAATGGGGTTCTGGGTAAGGTAGTCCTGAGAGTCTTTAAAGGAGACCCCGCTACACTTCCATAAACACAGACTAGTCAACATTGCTTGCTGTGATTGGCTGAGCACCGCTGCTGTAGACTAGTCTGTGTTCCAGGAAGTCTCCGCCCATACCTGGGGCCGGAACACAGTGCGGTCTACTGTATGACTGTGTATGTAACCCGCAGATACATTACATACACTTTTATATCACACATCCAGCCGCTGACACCTTAGGGAGAGAACTTGGGGAAAAAACTACTAGTTCTCATTTAAGTTGAAAGAAAATATTTTTTTTTTTTTATTATAGCATAGTATAACTGTTGCTGTACTATGTTATTTAGCGCCCACCCCATTTAGGGGTGCCATATACCCAAATTTAGGGGCTGATCTGAGATAGTAGTTAGGCTCAGACCGTTCTCAATTCGTAGGTTGTGCCGTTTTATTTCCAGGATGGTATACTGGTGTGCAGTTCCCTGTGGCCTGTAGGTGGCACTGCCATAATGGGTCAGGGTTGAACCACTGGTATTAGTGCTGTGCCTTAGGGTGTCCTCTCTCGGCGGCGGTACAGTGGGCATGGTCAACCTGCTGTGTATGCCGGGAGAGGATACATAAGGGGCAGCCGACGCCTGGGAGGGGTCTTCGTTCCAGAGTCGGAGACCGGGTGCGTGGCGCATGGCCCTCCAGGCCATGGGGCCACGTGTGCATCAGTCCCAGGCACCTTTAGTCCTGGGGCTGCATCTTCAACACTGGGCCCAGCACCTTTAGCTGGAGCCTGCTTCGAGGAGGAGAAGTCCCAGGGTGTCTCTCGCGAGAGCGCCCGCTTCTAAGAAGAGGAGGTCGGGGCAGGACCTTTCTGACGGACCAGTGAGAGTTCACGGTGAAGGAAGGGGCCCAGTAACTCTCTGGAGGGATTCTTCTATCCACCAAGGGCCTAGTAATGTGCTGCTGCTGACACCTGTCCTTAAATACCCAAAAGCTAAGAGGTTCGGGGTCTGATAGATTCTGTGGCAGAGAGTCTCCAGATCGCATCTAGGAAAAGAACCTGATTAAACGTCCGAGCATCACTTCGGCTGCTAGGATCCATTTCGTAGGAGACTATCCGGGTGAGCTAAACCTACTCAGGGATAGAGTAGAGATTGTGATATCCATTTGTGCCTGGACTGACTTTCCAAACCTTGCTGTCCTGTCTCTCTTCCACCCTTTTCCTATCTGCTGAACATTGAGAAAATAAACTCAACGTTGGAGTTTGAAGTGGTGTGGACATTGGAATTACTGGGGGGAAGACAGAGACTTTTCCCTATATCCTAGGAGACGAGAACCAACTGATGGAAGAACCTAGCTGTGGGACCCAAATACATAACACCGCTTAACCTCCTCAACCAGGAGGGTACGGGCATATAGTACAGTGTGCCTTTTTCCTGCAATTGAGCCAAAGCAAGGGAAAAGGGTCCGTGTGCTACACGTGGGGGCTCGAGTCCGGGATTCTGCAGCTATACTCCCCCAGAAGTTGGACTTCCCCGTTTCCCCGTGTGGTTCCGAGGAGGTCGGCCATTTCGGTGAATTTGAACTGCGCCACTGATGTGTTTAATGGAGGTACAGGCCTAAACTGTATTTCTGGCTGGGTAGTTCGTGGGCATGTCTCAACAAGAAAAGCCAGCGAGTTGAGTGCAACAGGAAGAAGAAAGGGTAGGAGCCCTGACGTATTGTGAGCTGCACATGGTGACCTTGGCGTTAAGTGGACAGTGCGTGCTGGAAAAGTGAGTGTACAACATGTCTGCTGTTCCATGGAGTTCGGTGTCTACTTCCACCATGGACGTTGCCTCACTAGCTGCCCCCTTGACAGATACGGGGATTCGGATGAAGCCTCAGGGCCGCTTTGCACTGTATACATGCCGAGATGCTGAGATCTTGGGGATGATCTGTCCCGCATGCCAGGGACTGGTGGTACACCTTCGATCTTTCGGGAGATGTACCAGATGTGGAGAGTTTCTCTTCAAGGTGGAACAGCCTACGGAAAAGCCCCGGGCCTATCGGATGAATTGCTTAACGGGCACCACCACTCTAGAGGAGGAAACCTGTGTTTCCACAACCACCCCCACGCGCACCACTGTGACTGAGAGGGAAGTCAAGCTCGAGGTTCCGGTTGCTGTGAGGCCGGAGACGGAGAAGCCGGCAGATGCTGCCTCTGTCACTACCGAGACTTCCCTTCCACCTCCCAAGCGGAGAGTGGGCTACGTGAAAGCCTCCCACGGCTGCGGTCGAGGTACACCCCAGCGCCTACCTTAATCGGAGCTCCAACCCGGAGGGACCTCTAGGAGATCCACGACAGGCAACGGTAAGGAGGCTGGGGCCATGTCAGTAAAGAGTTTGCCGGGGAAAGGGAAGAGGCTGAATGTCCGTACCATATGGGATGCTTGGGTGCCTGACCCGCAGGAACTTTTAGGAGAAAATGAGTCAAAATTTACCATAAACTACCTGCCGGCAGAGGAGTATGATACCTCCAATTTGGAGTCGTCTTCTGATGTGGGAGACGATTTTGAGGTAGATTAACTTTTTGCCAGGAAGGGATGGGACAAAACCCTGTTGTCCGCAACCCGAAGCATAAAAGAGGGATCACCCATGGATTCTGGGGAGACTGCACCCCGGGTGGAAGCCCCTGCATGTGAGGAAGGAGATGTTTTTGCACCTGTATTGTCTGCCCCTGTATTTCCAGCGCTTGCTGCTGTGGCTGAGCATGCGCCACTGCGGGCCCCTTTACCAAGACTTGAGGCAGTGAAAGTGCCCAGGTCCCCAGATGCCATTGTTTTACCAGGTGCAGGAGACCGTGCCACCCTTCCTCCCTTATCGAGACTGTAGTGGCTCTTTAACAAGAGAGTGGCTGTTGAGTACGGCTGGGAATACCCCTATGTTCCCAGGGACTTGTTGTTTGAGGTTGAGGCCTATAGAGAGGTGGTATGCGGACTGTGTGGAACCACCTAAAAGTGCCTAACGCTTTTAATATTAATATTTAAGTTACCGTACTTTTAATATACTTTTAATATTAAGATTTAAGATACTTTTAATGCTCCGCTAATATGACTGAATGGTTCAAGCGATGAAAACAAGAGTGGAGCTATGGGCGACACATCCATGTGGATCGGTTGGTCATTTGTAACAAGGAGCGGGAAGATTCTGTGTACTCTGTAGAAACCTTTAACCTCCCTGGCGGTATGATTCTTTCTGGAATTATGTACCAAAAGCGGTACAATTATTTTGCATGGAAATTTGGTGTTATGTATTATAGGCCTGCGATTCTTAGAAATTACTTACTTAACCACTTAACGACCGCCCACCGCCGATTTACGTCGGCAGAATGGCACCGACAGGCAGAATCACGTAGATCTACGTGATCGCCTTTGTGCAGTTGGGGGGTCCATCCGGACCCCCCTTCACTGCAGTGAGCGGCCGTTAAGTGTTCGGGAGCGATCAGGCATGAGGGGGCGGCCGCTCGATTCCGCCCCCCCCCCCCTCGCGATCGCTCCCGGCGAATGAAATTGCTTCCTCCTGCCTGAAATGTAAACACAGGCTGGAGGAAGTGATGTCATCTCCCTCGCCGCGGTCTTTTCGTTCCCGGCGCCGAGGAGAGAAGAAGCAGGTTAGTGCACCAACAGTCCACTGACACGTAGGTACACATAGGCACACAAATCACCCCCCAGTCACCCCCCAGGTCACCCCAAAGCCCCCAATCACAGTGTCAGTGATCATTTATTTTACTGATCACTGCATTTAGTGTCATCTGTGATTGTAAAAAGTTGCAGGGCAGTTAGGATTAGGCCCCTTTAGGTCCAGGGTAGCCCCCTAACCCCCCCTAATAAAGGTTTAACCCCTTGATCACCCCCCAGGTAACCCTTTCACCCCCTAACTTCAGCGTCACTAAGCGATTGTTTTTCCGATCGCTGTATTCGTGTCGCTGGTGTTTTAGATAGGCAGTTATTTTTTTTTAGGTTCGCCGCAGGTTTTTATTAGTGTCAGGTACCCCCATATATTATTTTAACCCCCTGATTGCCCCTAGAGTTAACCCTTTCACCAGTGATCGCCGTATAAGCGTCACTGGTGTCACTGGTTAGCCAGTAAGTTATTTAGTTATTTAGGTTACCCGTCAGGTTTTTATATAGTGTCAGGTACCCCCATATTTAACCTAATAAAGGTTTTAACCCCCTGATGCCCCTAGTTAACCCTTTCACCAGTGATCACCATATAAAGGTTACGGGTGACGCTGGTTGATTAGTTTGCTTTTTATAGCATCAGGGCATCCGCCGTATATAACCCAATAAAGGTTTAACCCCCCTGATCGCCCGGCGGGTGAGATCAATTAGGTTTTAGCGCCAGAGAGGGTCTGCGTCGCCCCAGGCAGTGTTAGGTTAGTGCCAGTAACGCTAACACCCACGAGCAAAGCATACACCCCCCTTAGTGGTATAGTATCTGATCAGATCTATACTAGCATCCCCAGCGGTTTAGGGTTCCCAAAAACGCAGTGTTAGCGGGATCAGCCCAGATACCTGCTAGCGCCTGCGTTTAGCCCCTCCGCCCAGCCCAGCCCACCCAAGTGCAGTATCGATCGATCACTGTCACTTACCAAACACAACACACATAACTGCAGCGTTCGCAGAGACAGGCCTGATCCCTGCGATCGCTAACAGTTTTTTTTGTAGCGTTTGATATATTTGCTGACGACAGTCAGGTGCTTTTTTTCCTGTGAATCTTACTAGTGTACCCCTAAATTTAGAGCCCAAAATGGCAAGACGAAGGTACACTAGTAAAGAGGCCTACGAGATTCTGAGCATGACAGATAGTGAAGAGGAGGTCACGTATCTGTCAGATTCAGGCTCAGAATATCTTCCCGTAGAAGACAGTGACGTCAGCGGCCCCACGTCAGATAGCTCTGACGACGAAGTTGAGGTCCCTGCTAAGGTCAGGTGTACCCGATCCCGATCTTCTGAGGTTGTTGAGGAGCAAGAACCGCAGGTCTCTCGTATCATGGAGCAGAGTAGTACTAGCGCCGCTATTCCTTCTGGTGAACTGGCAAGCACCAGCGGCCTAGTACAGCCTGGACGTACATCCAGCACTGCAGTAACACTTGGTGACGTGGCGAGTCCCATAAGTGCAGTTCAAGCTGGCGAGGTGGCAAGCACAAGTAGTGTCCCGCTGCCACCAAGAAGACAAAGGCAGGCCCGTCGTGCCCATACTGCCCTTCCTGCAGAATTCGCCTATCCTGATTGGGTCCCCACCACTTCTGCAGAACCCGTACTTCCCCCATTCACTGCCCAACCCGGTATTCAGGTGGAAACAGCTGATTTTATTCCAATTGATTTTTATTCGCTGTTTTTCACGGAAGATCTCTATAGATCTATTGTGGACCAGAGTAATTTATATGCTGGTCAATTTATCGCCGCTAACCCCCAGTTGCCTAAAATTGCCAGAAATTGGAAACCAATTACGGTTTCCGAATTTAAGACCTTTCTGGGCCTTTCCCTCAACATGGGCACACATAAATTTCCGTCTCTGCGTGCTTATTGGTCCACGCACCCAATTGACCACATGCCCGTGTTCTCTGCCTCCATGTCCAGGGCACGATACGAGCAGATTTTGCGGTTCATGCACTTCAACGACAATGAACTTTGTCGTCCACGTGGGGACCCTGAATACGACCGGCTCTATAAAATTTGTGTCTACTTTCCAAAATGGGGTCATTTGGGGGGGTTTTGTGCCATCTTGGCATTTTATGGCCTTCAAAACTGTGATAGGTAGTGAGGAGCGAAATCAAAAATTTATGCCCTTAGAAACCTTGAAGGCGGTGCTTGGTTTTTGGGGTCCCGTACGCGGCTAGGCTCCCAAAAAGTCCCACACATGTGGTATCCCCGTACTCAGGAGAAGCAGCAGAATGTATTTTGGGGTGTAATTTCACATATGCCCATGGCATGTGTGAGCAATATATCATTTAGTGACAACTTTGTGCAAAAAAAAAAAGTTTGTCATATTCCCGCAACCTGTGGCAAAATATAAAATATTCCATGGACTGAACATGCCTCTCAGTAAATAGCTTGGGGTGTCTACTTTCCAAAATGGGGTCATTTGGGGGGGTTTTGTGCTATTTTGGCATTTTATGGCCTTCGAAACTGTGATAGGTAGTGATGAGTGAGATCAAAAATTTGCGCCCTTAGAAATCCTGAAGGCGGTGCTTTGTTTCCGGGGTCCCGTACGTGGCTAGGCTCCTAAAAAGTCCCACACATGTGGTATCCCCGTACTCAGGAGAAGCAGCAGAATGTATTTTGGGGTGCAATTCCACATATAACCATGGCATGTGTGAGCAATATATCATTTAGTGACAACTTTTTGTATTTTTTTTTTTTTTTGTCATTATTCAATCACTTGGGATAAAAAAAAAAAATATTCAATGGGCTCAACATGCCTCTCAGCAATTTCCTTGGGGTGTCTACTTTCCAAAATGGGGTCATTTGGGGGGGTTTTGTACTGCCCTGCCATTTTAGCACCTCAAGAAATGAGATAGGCAGTCATAAATTTAAAGCTGTGTAAATTTCAGAAAATGTACCCTAGTTTGTAAACGCTATAACTTTTGCGCAAACCAATAAATATACGCTTATTGACATTTTTTTTACTAAAGACATGTGGCTGAATACATTTTGGCCTAAATGTATGACTAAAATTGAGTTTATTCGATTTTTCTTATAACAAAAAGTAGAAAATATCATTTTTTTTCAAAATTTTCGGTCTTTTTCTGTTTATATCGCAAAAAATAAAAATCGCAGAGGCAATCAAATACCATTAAAAGAAAGCTCTATTTGTGGGAAGAAAAGGACGCAAATTTCATTTGGGTACAACATTGCATGTCCGCACAATTTACAGTTAAAGCAGCGCAGTGCCGAATCCCAAAAACAGGCCTGGTCCTAATGGCCCGAAATGGTCCGGGGCTTAAGTGGTTAAACCTGCGCAAACCAGAGTCTAGTAAACATCCCGGGTATGATAAATATGAAACACAAAATTATAAATTATAATATAATAAATAACTATAAATAATTATAAAAAATAGTAATCTAATTATAATAAAAATTATTCAATAATGTAATCAAATCAAAAACACGGAAATTTGCTCAGTTGCAGAATTATCGCTGTCATTAGATTTAGTGTTTGATGACGAATTTCCCCACAAATCGCTATCGCTCAATTCTGCGAGTGATTGTAATTTATTATCGCTGTTTTCTAGCTGGTCTAAAACCACTTTTGACGTAAAGGGACACTTTTTGGTTGCTATGGATAATCTTCAAATTCCAGGCAGAAAGAATAGTTTTTATTATATAAAACTGCATGCAGGGCACTGGACAGACCACTAGGGACAAAGGGGGTGTGTAATTATTACATACAGTACTGTAATCTGTAAGATTACAGTATACTGTATGTATACTATGTGTTTACCTTTTTGAATTTGCCGCCCAGTTCCTCTCCCTTGCGCCGCTGCGGCTCGCAGGGAACGGACCTAGGAAGTCAGATGGGGTCGAAAGTGCCGACACTCGCCGGAGATCTCGCTGGCGATCACAGCAGAGGACATCATCGCTGGATCGCCAGGAGAAGGTAAGGAAACTCCGCTGCGAGCTCTGCAATGTCTACCCCGAGCGTGACTCGGGGTTACCGATCCTAGCATAAAAAAAACAACCCCGAGTCACGCTCGGGATTACCGCTAGGGAGGTTAATGCAAAGTGGAAGCTCCTTGTTTTGCCCGATCCTCACTTCTATCTCTGAAAGACAAGACTGTTTTTTTTTTGTGTCCTCTGGAAGTTGTTCCGTTTGGAACTTAAAAACGTTGCCCTTCACTGTTTGGGGTAATCTGCTCTGCCAAGAGTCAGGAGAGCTGCTGTTCCTCTCCGCTTGCAGCTCCACAAGAGAACTGAACTTTTGGGGTAGAGATAGGTTCATCGGTGAGAGCATCGTGCTCAAGATGGGAATGTATAGCAGTGTTACCTTACCATGTTAGGTAGTGTCAGTGCTATGACGGTCGCACTACCACCAGGTGGCAGTGATGGAGCATTATTCCATATACTAGGCCTAGTGTATGCCATCTTAGTTGAAGGGAATCATCTTTCCACGGGAAGATGATTCACTTCATGTACATGTAGATATTAGTAGGATGTTATTTGTTTCTGTGTATTTTCTCTCCCTCTGCAGGTGGACTACTAGCAACTGCCGGAGAATGGGTGGAGTAGTTAGTATAGGAGGGGTGGGATTGAAAATGTATAATGCTATGTGAATGTGACATTGAGTATGGGATGTCCTGTTTGTACTCTTGTTAATTCTTCCTTCACCTCTTTATTTTATGTCCCTTCCCCATTATGTTGGTTCCGGCACAAGGATTTAAAATTGTACATAGTTGGAGATAAATTTGCGCTAGCTCAGGCTTGAGGAGCGTGAGTTTATCCCAGACACTGGGGACAGTGTCTCTTTTAGAGGGGGGTGTATGTAGCGCCCACCCCATTTAGGGGTGCTATATACCCAAATTTAGGGGCTGGTCTGAGATAGTAGTTAGGCTCAGACCGTTCTGAACATTGAGAAAATAAACTCAACGTTGGAGTTTGAAGTGGTGTGGACATTGGAATTACTGGGGGGAAGACAGAGACTTTTCCCTATATCCTAGGAGACGAGAATCAACTGATGGAAGAACCTAGCTGTGGGACCCAAATACATAACACTGCTTAACCTCCTCAACCAGGAGTGTACGGGCATATAGTACGGTGTGCCTTTTTTCTGCAATTGAGCCAAAGCAAGGGAAAAGGGTCCATGTGCTACAGTTATATTTACAGAAACTGTCTGAAACAGAATAACGGCCTTCTGCCATATTTTTGTTATGGTTAGTTGAGACTCTCAAGAGAGTTGTTCTTTAATAAGCTATACATAGTTTGTTGTTCTGTTGTTGGGCCAAACTGTGTCATTGTCTCTCCCTAAGCTGTCAGCCCGCTGCATGTGCAAAACTGTATGTTCTGTATCTGTGGCTGTCTACATACTACAGTACTATATTATACGGCACTGTGTTTCGGGTATGGACGGAGACTTTCAGAAACACAGAATAGTCTACAATGCTTGCTGTGATTGGCTGAGCACCGCTGCTGTAGACTAGTCTGTGTTCCAGGATGTCTCCACCCATACCCGGGGCCGGAACACAGTGCGGTCTACTGTATGACTAATATGTATGTAACCCGCAGCTACATGCTGACACCTTAGCGAGAGAGAACTCAGAATTACTAGTTCTGATGTAAGTTGGAAATTAATAAAATATAAAAAAGTCAGTCTTTGTCATTTTTATATTATGATTATATTAATATTAATTACTTTATTAATATTATATGTAGCGGGGTCCCCTTTAAGACTCTCTGGACTACCTTGCCCAGAATCCCTTTCGGCAGGTTTCCCCCCCCAGAGACTCATGGGAGGGGTTATAAAAGGAGGAGGCGAGGCTGGGCTCGGCCTCTTTGGGACACGAGACTTCAGTGATTGATCCTCCTGTGCGGATGTGCCGGAGTGCAAGGCCTAAAGCCTGAGGCCTTGCGCAGCACCAAAGAGCCTTCCACCCCACTGCGAGCTGGGTGGCATCTGACTTCGCTTGTCTACAACCTTGGTTGGATCGGGGACCCGATCGCTGGAGACGCTGTGTGTGTGAGGACACAGTCGGTGGAAGTTCCCGGACTGGGATCGCGTCCGGGAGGGTGAGCGAGCGTATGCTCAGACCATATACTGTTGTTGCTAATGTGCCTATAGACTGCCGTGGACCACAAGTTATTTCTGATACTCTCACTGGAGAACCTTATCAGAGCTGGACTCAGAGTTCATACAGTAAAGTGTTTATTTCTTCACAACCTTTCCACTGGATTACAAATGGTATTCTGTTATGTGCACCACCTTTAAAGAATTGCCGGTGAAGAAACCATCATCCCCTATAGACTGAGTTGTAGATATCTGAGCCAGGCCTGGCCAGCTAGTTAGTGCATTTAGTTACTGCGTCACAGGACGCCTAGTTAACGGTCGCCCACACGGCGCACCTTTAATGTTGATTTTGATGCATAGTATGTTTATTGCTGCAGGGCTCTGCAATTTATTACCTGTGAACTGTTACCACTGTTAACCTTTCTTACCAAAAGCTTAAGTAAATTTGATACGCCTTTCATTATTGCCTTGGTGTCTGCGTTTACTCATAAAGTATAAGAACTTTATTGCCGCCATACTAACTGTTGCAGTAGGGGGTCGAGTACATTGCCGGGGGTTGGCGGAGCTGTTTTCAGGGCCCAAACTAAATCTGCGGCCTTCTTAATTGAAGGTATCGCTACATATATATTTTATTTTTTATTTTTTTATGCCTGTTTTATTTGGTATGGTGGTGCAATTTGCACTGACTGCAGTCTTATTTTATTTTTATCTTCTGTGTCCACTGTCCAATTTATGTGGGTTACTTTAATAAAGTACTTTTTGACATTACTGGATTGTACTATTCTTTTCTTCCGAAAATTAATGATTAAGTTGAATATAAATAATATAACGAATACGAATGCAACAAAATTTTGTATATCCAATAATTTTTGGGGGTAATATATTAAAAAAGCATATATCGGTTTCGGGCCTTTTCGGTATCGGCTTTCGGTTTTCAGGATCAATCAAGATTGGGTTTTTTGGTACCGAAACCGATACCGAAAACCATTCGGTGCATCCCTACCTTAGATAGTTGCAAACTCAATTGGCAGACTCCGAGACTTCAATAGGAGGACAGCCGTGCAGGGAAAAGCCCTAGCAAGAAGCCACGTCTGCACTTGCAGGAATGCTGTCTCTTATGGTAACAGTCCTTTAACAGTTCCTAACTCAAACGTAACCATTCTTTCAGCTCCTACTACAACTGATCCTTGTAGTTCTTCAATACTGGAGCTCCCGGTCTTTCACTAGACCCTCCAATTCACTGACGCTGAATCTCGTGAGCTCCTCAAGGCTTTTGAGGTGGTATCTCCCTCAAGCGTCACCCACGCTTCCCTGCTGGGTCCCTAGCTTGGCACTTCGGATACCTTCAAGCTTCACCCCTGCTGACTGCCTTGGTCCCTAGCTTGACAGAAAAGGCTGCTCTGCAAGCGTCACATCAGCTGGTTAATTCCATGACTTGATCACCGCCTGAAGTTTCCCGATTCTCCACCGTGCCCTTTCGGTGAGAATATGGTTCCGGTACTTGCTTTAGTTACTCACTGTGGTCCCTGGTAAAGGCGATTGGTCCCTTTGTGGCGACAGCTTCCCTTCTACCTCCAACCACTGACAGGTTCTCTGGCCGGCAGAACCGTCACTTCTGGTTGGACTGCAAGCCGCAGTCCCAACCCTGCGCTGCTCTCTTACTTCTGGATAGGCCCTCACACAGCCTAGCAGCCAGATGCCCCCAGGATATGCCCAATCTCCAGCCTAGCAGCCCGAGGCATACGACACACGTCCACCCAGACAGCCGTCCAGGTGGGACAGAACACAGATCACCTGACCTCACCCGAATACATAGGCTCTCCCAGGAGGCCAAGGGATTCAATAAAACCCCTGCCCATTGACTAAGATACCCATAACCAGACCTTGGGTTGCCCTTCTCGTATCTAGTACCACCAAGTACCCGGTCACCTAGTAGTAGAAGAGAAAAGTGCAACAAGGCAAAACTTTGATAGAGATCTACTGATTTCTCCCTATCGGTAAAGATAACTACTCTTGGCAAGTAAATTTGTGAGGAGCTAATAATAAATGGGTAGATGAAGTTTGAAGAAAAACACACTTTCCCTGACCGGGAATCGAACCCGGGCCGCGGCGGTGAGAGCGCCGAATCCTAACCACTAGACCACCAGGGAGAGATGCTGCTACTTGGCAAGCAAGAGGCAATTCTTTCTAACTACAGAAGACATGTATAAGCACAGATTATTATAGTATAGTGCATGTGATAGGTTAAACTATGCCAGCAGCAGTTAAAGCGGAGGTTCACTCAAAATGGAACCTCCGCTTTTCGGAACCCTCCCCCCCCCTCCGGCGTCACATTTGGCACCTTTCAGGGGGGAGGGGATGCAGATACCTGTATAAAACAGATATTTACACCACCTCCGGGTATAGACCCCCGCGGGAGTCCCGCCCATTCGCGTCACCCCCCGCTGTGTTCTGGGAAACACACGGCTCCCAGGACACAGCGGGGACCAGTGAGGACAGCGCAACGCGATTCATGCATGCGCAGTAGGGAACCGGGCAGTGAAGCCGCATGCTTCACTTCCCGATTCCCTCACCGAGGATGGCGGCGGGGGAAGCCGAGAGCCGAGCGGCAGCTCAGCTTCGGCTGCCGACGTCGTGGGCGACCTGGACAGGCAAGTGCCCATTTTTTTAAAAGTCAGCAGCTGCAGTATTTGTAGCTGCTGGCTTTTAAAAAAAAAATTACGGTGAACCTCCGCTTTAACGATAGGGTTGCACCAATACCACTTTTTAAGTACAAGCACTGATACTTTTTTTTTTTTCAAGTACTTGCCAATTACAGATACTTTTTTTATGTCATGTGACAGTGGACTGTGTCAGTAGTTTTCGATTTTTTTTTGCAATTATATTTTTTACAATCAATTTTTTTAATAATTTTTTACAATTTATATATTTTTTTGTTATTTTTTTACAATCCTTTTTTTTTGGGAGGGGTGTGGACGGTGTCAGTGGATTTTTTTATCTTGCGTTCGTGAGATATCAGGGGTCTAGACACACCCCTGACATCTCCTCTTTCAGACATGGAAAGGGACTGAGGACACAGATTCCCCAGTCCCTTTCTCAGCAGCCTCAGCTGCACTGAAAATTCATGGAGAGGAGACAGAGGCTCCTTAATGGCTTATTAATGGATAAAGTCAGTGATCACTGACTCTGTGCATTGAGAAAAGGAATGAGCCGGTAAATGACAGATTTACGGTCTCCTTCCTCCGCTCTCCATCCTGACAGATCCGGAACAGAAGGGGATCGAAGAAGCACAGAGGACATGGAGGGGAATCAGAGGAGCATGGAGGACATGGAGGGGGACCGGAAAAATAGGATTTTTGACTCACCGTAAAATCCTTTTCTCTGAGTTCATTGACGGACACAGCTTCAATCTTGACAAGTGGGTATTAGCCTTCATTTAGGAGTGACTAGGCAGAAAAAAGTGTTAACTTCAGAGCTGAACAGCCCCACCGAGGGGGCGGTCCTACTGGCTATATCCCCTCAGCCTGCACTATGCAGATCAGTTCGTCAAAAAGCAGTACAAACTTAATAACAAGGGGTGGGTGCTGTGTCCGTCCATGAACTTAGAGAAAGGATTTTACGGTGAGTCAAAAATCCTATTTACTCTTTCGTTCATGGACGGACACAGCTTCAATCTTGACAAGTGGGACGTCCCAAAGCAGTGTCAAAAACGAGGAGTGGGAACAGCATTAAAACAACTTCACTTAAAACAAAACAGAGCTCCTCAACGGAGAAGTTGAAACTCTAAACAGCCGCCTGCAATACCTTGCGGCCGAAAGAAGCATCCGAAGATGCACACACATCAACTTGTAAAGTTTAGCGAAAGTGTGAACGGACAACCAAGTCGCCGCCTTACACACCTGGGAAACAGACGCTTGATGCTGTCAGAGCTCGGACAGCATCCAAGAAATACAACGTCGTCTCCTTAGGATTCGACGGATGAGAACACAAGGATGGCAGTACAATGTCTTCCTTGAAATGGAAGGTCGAAACGACCTTAGGAAGAAAAGAAGGCTGCGGACGCAGCACCACCTTATCCTTGTGGAAGATCAGATAGGGAGCCTTGCCCGACAAGGCTGCCAGCTCAGAAACCCGTCTTAACTGACATAACACCAAGAGGCACCTCTTGCCCTGGTCGAATGCGCCGGGAAAGGGAGGCGCCTGACCCTTCATGGTGTAAGCCTGATCACGATCTGTCAGATCCACCTAAAGATGGTGACCGACGAGACCGCTGGGCCCTACTTGGGACCAGTCACCGAAAAACAGTGAGTCTGGACTCCGGAATGGAGCAGTATCAGAAAAGCATACTCTCAGAGTTCGGACAATGTCCAAGGAATGCAACGTCGTCTCCTTAGGATTCGACGGATGAGGACACAAGGATGGCAGTACAATGTCTTCCTTAAGATGGAAGGTCGAAACACGACCTTAGGAAGAAAAGAAGGCTGCAGACGCAGCACCACCTTATCCTCATGGAAGATCAGATAGGGAGGCTTGCATGACAAGGCTGCCTGCTCAGAAACCCGTCTTAACTGGCATAACAGCCACCTAAAGGATCACTTTCCGAAAAAGTGTCAACAAGGGAATCTCCCAGATGTTCTCAAACTGTGGTTTCTGAGGCACCTAGAGGCCATGCCGTTCAAGCAATTGACTGCAAGCAGGATGGCATATGGGACCCTGCGACAGCAGGTCCCCTCATAGCGGTTGACGCCAAAAGGACATCTGCTACACAAGCTCCACGGAGGTAGTGGAGGGTGGACCGGAGGGGTCGCCTGCCGAGCCCTCTGTACAAACGTTCTCACTAGAGAGCGAGTCACCAGGGGTCATTGAAAAAGACAGCCAGGGCAAATACCTGCCCCCTAATTATACTTAAAGCAAAATTTTTGGCCCGTTCCCTGCTGAAGAACAGCAGGACTCTGGAATCAAATAAGTATGTGGATGCCACCTCATTTCCTCACAAATGGATATGTAGGTCTTCCAAGTGCGATGGTAAATCTTCCTAGGGGATGATTTCCGAGCACTCCTCATGGTAGAGATCACAGAGTCTGAGAGGCCCCGGTCTCTTAGCACCTGGCTCTCAATAGCCATGCCGTTAAAGCCAGTGACTGTAAAAACAGGATGGCGTATGGGACCTTGCGACAGCAGGTCCTTTCTTAGCGGCAGATGCCAAAAGGTGTCTGCTACCAGACGCACTAGATCGCCGTACTAAGGACGCCAAGGCCAATCCAGAGCAATTGGGACCATTGGAACCCTCTCTGCCTCCAGTCTGCGAAGCAGATGAGGAAGGAACTTCAGAGGAGGAAGGACATAGATTAGCCAGTACTGGCTCCACGGTGCCATCAACACAGCTGTTGTGTTTGCCCATGGGTCTCTTCACCTGGCCACAACCTCAATACCTTCCGATTGAGTCGAGAAGCCAGGAGATATACGACTGGCGTGCTTCCCCTCTGGTAAAGGAGATGAAACACCTCCTGGGGGAAGAGACCATTCTCCTTGGTCTAGCATCTGGCAACTCAGGTAGTCTGTCTGCCAGTTTCCCACACCCGGAATGTATACGGCCGACAGGCCTGGTACGCTCCTTTCTGCCCCCCTTAGGAGGTGAGCGGCCTCCGATATTGCAGCAGAGCTGCTTGTTCCTCCTTGATGATTGACATACGCCACCACTGTTGCGTTTGTCCGACTGGATTCTGACTGGACGCCCCTGTAGCCTCTGAGACCATGTGGAGAGGCAAAGCCAGATCGCCCAGAGTTCCAGGACAATGATCGGCAAGTGGGATTCCTCCGGAGTCCAGCGACCCAGGTTGACTGAGCTCCCCAGACTCCTGTCCAACCGGGAAGACAGGCGTCCGCCGTGACCATCATCCAGTAAAAAAAGGAAGGAACGACTTCCCAGACAGAAATGCCGGTGATGTCGGCCACCAACTATGGAGGTCCTGACTAGGTGGCTCACCCGGATTTTGACAATCCAGGGATGAAGGGCACTTGACCCTCTGGACAGAATTACCTTCTGTAACACTCGCATGCGAAATAGTGCATATGGTACCGCCTCGAAGGAGACTACCATGAGGCCCAGGACTCGCCTGAAAAAGTGGCGTGACAACCATCTTTGGGATGTCAACTGCCGCACCGCAGCCCGAAGGGTCTGCAACTTTCCCATAGGGAGAAAAAACTTTCGCCAGAATCAACCCTAGATACACTAGGAGTTGAGACGGTACCGATACTGACTTCTGAGTGTTCAGCACCCAACCAAGGATCGGAGGGTCTGACAGGTTATAGACACGCTCACCTCGAATTTTGAGTTTAAAGTGGCCCTCAGAAGAAGATCATCCAAGTTGCCCGTGATAGCGATGCCACACTGTCTTAGTAGAATCGGGGCAAGCATCTTGGTGAACACCCTTGGTGCCGATGCCAGGCCAAAGGGGAGATTCACCATTGGTATTGGTCTTCCCTGGCCGCCCAAAACGCAGACATCTCTGATGCCTGGTGCATATGGGAACATGCAAACAAGCGTCCTTGATGATCAAGGATTCCGGAAAATCCCCCGGATGGAGGGCAGCGACAACAGAGCGTCTTCAGCACTACGAACAGATTAGAGTAGAACCCCTGAACCCGTTCCGAGACAGGAAGGACCACCCTGTGTATCAGCAGGTCTTAAACCGCCCCATATAGGACTTCCCGACGAGTCGGCTGAAGCTGGCGGTTTAAAAAAGGGAAAAAAAATCTGTTCAGTAGGCAAGCAAGGTTGAGCTTGCGAAACCAGCGACGCTTCTGTCCCTCAGCAGGTGCTTCACCGGCCTGGGGACGTTTACTTGCCACACTAGGTGGACGAAAGAACTGCTTGTGCGCGGTGAAGGAGAGCCCTAGCCTATGGCGTGGCTCCTTACCCCTTTTGGATTGCGGGAGCAGCAAGCTCTTACCTCCTGTGGCATTCTTAATGTCATCCAGAGAGGCTCCAAAAAGACTGTTACCCTTTAAGGGCAGGTCCAATAAGGTCTTCTTGGAAATTTTTTGGTTCGTAGACCAGCACTTTAGCCAAACCAGGTGGCATAACACAACCTCATAAAACCGAGGCTCTGGACAGCAAGGGGATAGTATCCATGTCTGACTCGCAGACAAACTTAAGGCCCTGTACCAACTGGTCGGCCAAAGCTACCTCATCCGGATTAGCTTCCCGTGTCTTTAATCCCTGGAGAAGCATCTTTGCCCACTCAGTAGGCGTCTGAGACCCCAAAGCCGAAGCCTTTACTGGACGCACCGCTGAGCCCACTACTGCGTATAGGTAGCGAGCGATTACCTCTGCCTTCTTGTCCGCAGGGACCTTGAGACAGGGGCCCCTTCCACTGGACTCGTGGTTACTTGGTTAAGTCTGGACACAGGAGGGTCCACTATCGGGGGAGAGGTCCATCTTTTCAGGAAACTCTCCTAAAAGGGGTAACGGACCACCAAAATTTTTTGGGCCCGAAAAAACCTTCAGTGTTTTTTTCCCCCACTCCTTGTTGAAAAGTTTATCAAGATAAGACATACAAGGAAACACCTTGGCAGTGCGGGCCGGCTTACGGAACCCAAAGGGAACCGCCATCACTGCTGCAGAATTCCCTAAATTCAGCGTAACCACCTTGGCAACAAAAGGCCTCCAGGATCGCCGACATAGCATCCACTGATATAGCAGGGGCACCAGTTGCCAACTTAGGTGTTTCAGGGGAAAAAAAACGTCTGCTGACCCACGCACCTGACACCCACAGGGACTCCAGGCAAGGTATCAACAGCCCACCCTCCTAGCTGCTACAGAGATGCAGGGTCTCCCAGGGGACTCACTACCCTTAGGACGGTCACTGTTACTGCTGATCGTCTGCTCCCGCCAGAGATGCTCTCCCATAGCTGCTTGTGTCAGTCTGATCTTCCGTCAGCGTGTGTCTGTCTATCGCGCGCCTGTGAATGCACCCTAGAGGCCAAAGACTTCCACAAAATGGCCGCGGCGAGCGGCCATACTGGAGAACGGCGTGAACCACAAGAAAATGGCCGCCGAGCAGTTGACAGAGGCCAAAAGTGGGCGCGGACCACAAGAAAATGGCTGCAGAGCGGCGATAGATCCATACAGGCGCAGACCACAACAACACAGGCGTGGGCCACAAGAAAATGGCCGCCGAGCGATAGAGGCCAAAACACGCGTGGACCACGAGAAAATGGGCGCTGACAGCATGGAGGGAGAAACACACAGGTAAGCAGCAAAAATTGACATTTCCAATGATAGTCTACAGCGCAGTTCCCGCTCCAGATGGAGTCCCCCAGCATCAGCTTGCAGAACCCAGGGAAGAGGGAAGGAAGGGAGAGAGGAAAGAAAGGGCAAAACCACTTACTTGATCTCTCCAGGAATGTCCAGCCAAGTCCTCCTGCCGAAGCAGGGGAAGCTACTTACCCTTCCTGCGTGGATTATGCTAGAAGACATTCCGGACAGACCATCTTCCGTGCGGTTACGGAGGTGACTGTCGGCCCGGCATGCTGTGATTGAGCCATAGAGACCGATCATATGCATGCCCTGGAGCATAAGCTCACCGGCCACCCGTGGAGCGACGAGCATGTTGTGGAAAACCCGGCGCGTAGCCAGGGTCGGCACACGCTCGATCGCCGAAACTGGGGAAACTACAAGGATCTGGGATCCAGCCTGTCACCCAGTTGGCAGTTGATCGAAGATCGCAGGAACAAAAGAAAAAAAAAACAGACAACGTAGAAAAAAAAAAATTCCGGACCAATGAGCCCGAAGGGAGCCATGTCCTTCTCCTATGCTAGGCAGAAAAAAAACTGATCTGCTTAGTAGAGGCTGAGGGGATATAGACAGTAGGACTGCCCCCTGGGTGGGGCTGTTCAGCTCTGAAGTTATTAACACTTTTTCTGCCTAGTCACTCCTAAATGAAGGCTAATACCCACTTGTCAAGATTGAAGCTGTGTCCGTCCATAAACGAAAGAGTAAGCATGGAGGACATAGAGGGGGACCAGAGGAGCACAGAGTACATTGAGGGAGACCGGGGGACACAGAGGAGGACTGGAGGACCACAGAGGACATGTTGGGAGACCGGAGGACACGGAGGGGGACTGGAGAAGCACAGAGGATAGTTGCAAACTCAATTGGCAGACTCCGAGACTTCAATAGGAGGACATCCGTGCAGGGAAAGGCCCCAGCAAGAAGCCACATCTGCACTTGCAGGAATGCTGTCTGTTATGGTAACAGTCATTTAACAGTTCCTAACTGAAACGTAACAGTTCTTTCAGCTCCTACTACAACTAAGCCTTGTAGTTCTTCAATACTGAGCTCCTTGTCTTTCACTAGACCCTCTAATTCACTGATGCTAAATCCCGTGAGCTCCTCAAGGCTTTTGAGGTGGTATCTCCCTCAAGCGTCACCCACGCTTCCCTGCTGGGTCCCTAGCTTGGCACTTCGGATACCTTAAAGCTTCACCCCTGCTGACCGGCTTGGTCCCTAGCTTGACACACAAGGCTGCTCTGCAAGCGTCACCTCCGCTGGTTGGGTCCATGACTTGACTACCGCCTGAAGTTTCCCGATTCTCCACTGTGCCCTTTCAGTGAGAATATGGTTCCGGTACGTGCTTCAGTTACTCACTGTGGTCCCTGGTAAAGGCAATTAGTCCCTTTGTGGCGAACAGCTTCCCTTCTACCTCCGACCACTGACATGTTCTCCGGCTGGCAGAACCGTCACTTCTGGTTGGACTGCAAGACACAATTCCAACCCTGTGCTGCTTTATCACTTCTGGATAGGCCCTCACACAGCCTAGCAGCCAGATGCCCCCGGGATATGCCCAATCTCCGGCCTAGCAGGCATACGACACACGTCCACCCAGACTCTCAATCGACCAAGATAACTGCTCTTGGCAAGTAAATTTGTGAGGAGCTAATAATAAATGGGCAGATGAAGTTTCAAGAAAAACAAACTTTCCCTGACCGGGAATCGAACCCGGGCCGCGGCGGTGAGAGCGCCGAATCCTAACCACTAGACCACCAGGGAGAGATGCTGCTACTTGAGAAGCAAGAGGAAATAATTTCTAACTACAGAAGACATGGATAAGCACTTATTGTTATAGTATAGTGCAGTGATGGTGAACCTTGGCACCCCAGATGTTTTGGAACTACATTTCCCATGATGCTCACCTACACTGCAGAGTGCATGAGCATCATGGGAAATGTAGTTCCAAAACATCTGGGGTGCCGAGGTTCACCATCACTGGTATAGTGCATGTGACAGGTTAAACGATGCCGGCAGCAGTTAATGATAGGGTTGCACCAATACCACTTATTAAGACAGAGTACAAGTACTGATACTTTTTTTTTTTTCAAGTATTGCCAATTACCGATATTTTTTTTTAATGTCATGTGACAGTGGACTGTATCAGTAGTTTTCAATTTTTACAATTTTATTTTTTACAATCAATTTTTTTAATACTTTTTTCCAATTTATATATATATATATATATATATATATATATATATATATTTTTACAGTGCTCTCTTTTTTGGGAGGGGAGTGGACAGTGTCAGTGGATTTTTTATTTTACTTTTTATTATTTTTACAATTTTACCTTTTAAATATTTATTAAAATGTTTTTTTTATATTATTATGTTTTTATCGGCCCTGTTGGGGGGGGGGGGTGGCTTTGGTGAGATATAAGGGGTCTAGACACGCCCCTGACATCTCCCCTTTCAGACATGGAAAGGGACTGAGGACATAGATTTCCCAGTCCCTTTCTCTGCAGCCTCAGCTGCACTGAAAATTAATGGAGAGGAGACAGAAGCTCAGTTTACAATGCTCAGTTATTAATGGATAGAGTCAGTGATCACTGACTCTGTGCATTGAGAAAAGGAAGGATCTGGTAAATGACAGATTTACTGTCTCCTTCCTCTGCTCTCCATCCTGACAGATCCGGGACAGAAGCGGATCGAAGAAGGAGGACACGGAGGGGGACCGGAGGAGCACAGAGGACACGGAGGGGGACCGGAGGAGCACAGAGGACACGGAGGGGGACCGGAGGAGCACAGAGGACACGGAGGGGGACCGGAGGAGCACAGAGGACACGGAGGGAGACCGGAGGAGCACAGAGGACACGGAGGGAGACCGGAGGAGCACAGAGGACACGGAGGGAGACCGGAGGAGCACAGAGGACACGGAGGGAGACCGGAGGAGCACAGAGGACACGGAGGGAGACCGGAGGAGCACAGAGGACACGGAGGGAGACCGGAGGAGCACAGAGGAGCACAGAGGAGCACAGAGGACACGGAGGGAGACCGGAGGAGCACAGAGGACACGGAGGGAGACCGGAGGAGCACAGAGGAGCACAGAGGACACGGAGGGAGACCGGAGGAGCACAGAGGAGCACAGAGGACACGGAGGGAGACCGGAGGAGCACAGAGGAGCACAGAGGACACGGAGGGAGACCGGAGGAGCACAGAGGAGCACAGAGGACACGGAGGGAGACCGGAGGAGCACAGAGGACACGGAGGGAGACCGGAGGAGCACAGAGGACACGGAGGGAGACCGGAGGAGCACAGAGGACACGGAGGGAGACCGGAGGAGCACAGAGGACACGGAGGGAGACCGGAGGAGCACAGAGGACACGGAGGGAGACCGGAGGAGCACAGAGGACACGGAGGGAGACCGGAGGAGCACAGAGGACACGGAGGGAGACCGGAGGAGCACAGAGGAGGACCGGAGGAGCACAGAGGAGGACCGGAGGAGCACAGAGGAGGACCGGAGGAGCACAGAGGAGGACCGGAGGAGCACAGAGGAGGACCGGAGGAGCACAGAGGAGGACATGTTTGGGAGACCGGAGGAGCACAGAGGAGGACATGTTTGGGAGACCGGAGGAGCACAGAGGAGGACATGTTTGGGAGACCGGAGGAGCACAGAGGAGGACATGTTTGGGAGACCGGAGGAGCACAGAGGAGGACATGTTTGGGAGACCGGAGGAGCACAGAGGAGGACATGTTTGGGAGACCGGAGGAGCACAGAGGATGACCGGAGGAGCACAGAGGATGACCGGAGGAGCACAGAGGATGACCGGAGGAGCACAGAGGATGACCGGAGGAGCACAGAGGATGACCGGAGGAGCACAGAGGATGACCGGAGGAGCACAGAGGATGACCGGAGGAGCACAGAGGATGACCGGAGGAGCACAGAGGATGACCGGAGGAGCACAGAGGATGACCGGAGGGGCACAGAGGATGACCGGAGGGGCACAGAGGATGACCGGAGGAGCACAGAGGATGACCGGAGGGGCACAGAGGATGACCGGAGGGGCACAGAGGATGACCGGAGGGGCACAGAGGATGACCGGAGGGGCACAGAGGATGACCGGAGGGGCACAGAGGATGACCGGAGGAGCACAGAGGATGACCGGAGGAGCACAGAGGATGACCGGAGGAGCACAGAGGATGACCGGAGGAGCACAGAGGATGACCGGAGGAGCACAGAGGATGACCGGAGGAGCACAGAGGATGACCGGAGGAGCACAGAGGATGACCGGAGGAGCACAGAGGCTGACCGGAGGAGCACAGAGGATGACCGGAGGAGCACAGAGGATGACCGGAGGAGCACAGAGGATGACCGGAGGAGCACAGAGGATGACCGGAGGAGCACAGAGGATGACCGGAGGAGCACAGAGGATAGTTGCAAACTCAATTGGCAGACTCCGAGACTTCAATAGGAGGACATCCGTGCAGAGAAAGGCCCCAGAAAGAAGCCACATCTGCACTTGCAGATACGCTATCACTTATGGTAACAGTCATTTAACAGTTTCTAACTCAAACATAACAGTTCTTTCAGCTCCTACTACAACTGATCCTTGTAGTTCTTCAATACTGAGGTCCCGGTCTCTCATTAGACCCTCTAATTCACCGACGCTGAATCCCGTGAGCTCCTCAAGGCTTTTGAGGTGGTATTTTCCTCAGGGGTCACCCACGCTTCCCTGCTGGGTCCCAAGCTTGGCACTTCGGATACCTTCAAGCTTCACCCCTGCTGACCGACTTGGTCCCTAGCTTGACACACAAGGCTGTTCTGCAAGCGTCACCTCCGCTGGTTGGGTCCCTGACTTAATCAACGCCTGAAGTTTCCAGATTCTCCACCGTGCCCTTTTGGTGAGAATATGGTTCCGGTACTTGCTACAGTTACTCACTGTGGTCCCTGGTAAAGGCGATTGGTCCCTTCTTCATGGCGACAGCTTCCCTTCTATCTCCGATCGCTGACAGGTTCTCCGGCTGGCAGAACCGTCACTTCTGGTTGGACTGCAAGCCGCACTCCCAACCCTGCGCCGCTCTCTCACTTCTGGATAGACCCCCACACAGCCTAGCAGCCAGATGCCCCCGGGTTATGCCCAATCTCCGGCCTAGCAGCCCAGGGCGTATGACATGTCCACCCAGACAGCCGTCCAGGTGGCACAGAACACAGATCACTTGACCTCACCTGAAAATATAGGTTCTCCCAGAAGGCCAAGGGATTCAAGAAAACCCCTGCCCATTGGCTGAGATACCCATAACCTGATCTTGGGTTGCCCTTCTCGTATCTAGTACCACCAAGTACCAGGCCACCTAGTAGGAGAAGAGAAAAGTGCAACAAGGCCAAACTTATGCCCTGTACACACGGTCGGAATTTCCGATGGAAAAAGTCAGATGGGAGCTTTTCATCGAATATTCCGACCGTGTGTATGCCCAATCTGACTTTTTCCATCAGAAATTCCGACAGACTAAAGCCTCGTACACACGGCCGAGATTCTCGTCGAAAAAAACATGTCGTTTTTTTCGACGAGATTCTTGGACAAAAAACGTGTCCTGGCCGAGTGTACACACGCTCGATTCAAAGAACCCGCGGTTCTTTGAATGGAGCGTACGCGGTGACGTCATCGACGACGAGCATGCGCTCGTCACATTCGATGCCGTCGCCGCCATCTTGGTATACCCTACCTATGCCTAGGAAGCTACCGCGCATGCGTCAAATTAATTTCGAACATGCGCGGGCTTCCGGGAGGACAGGTAAGTGTACACACACTCACTTTTCTCGTCGAGAAACATGCCGACGAGAATCTCGACGAGAAAATAGAGAGCAGGTTCTCTATTTTCTCGTCGAGATTACTTGTCGGTTTTCTTGACGAGAAACCATACACACGAACGAGTTTCTCGGCAAGACATCTCTGCCAGCAAGTTTCTTGCTGGTTCTTGCCGAGAAACTCGGTCGTGTGTACGAGGCCTTAGGTGGAAAAATTGAGAACATGTTCTCTAACGGAAAAAAATTCCTATCGGAAAATCCGTCTGTATGCAATTCCGATGCACTAAAAACCATGCATGCTCAGAATCAAGCAGAACTGCCTATTGAACTTTATTGATCTCGGCTTGTCGTACGTGTTGTACGTCACCGTGTTTAAGACGGTCGGAATTTGGTGTGACCGCGTGTATGCAAGACAGCTTGAGCCGAATTCCATCAGAAAAAACGGTCACGTGTACAGGGCATTAGGGAGAAATTAATAGATCTCTATCAATCAACCAAGATAACTACTCTTGGCAAGTAAATCTGTGAGGAGCTCCCTGACTAAACTACAGGGTGCTACACGTGCAAATGCTCGGTATCGGTGCAACCCTAGTTAACATTTATAAAAATAATATAAAAGTGGCCAATAAACAGGCAATTGTAACAATACATGAGTAGCAAATGGGCAAAAGTGACAATACGTGGGCAGCAAACAGATAATCATGAGAATACGCAGGCATCAAATAGGTAGAGAGCCCCCAATGCGGCAACAGGCCATATACTTAAAAGCAGACCTGATACTTACTGAACAGAAGGAATGTTCTATTTTGATAGCACAGGTGAAGGGGTAAGGTCATATTGATAATTGAACAGCTGGATCCTTTCCCAGATTTATCCAACCAGGAATCAAAATCAGATGGCAGCAACAAACCAGAGCCAGTACATCAACTGGAAAAGACAATAATAAGCCCCGGTTCACACCGGTGCGATTTGCACTGTTGATTTCTTTGTAGCTGGCGACAGCTTCCCCTCTACCTCCGACCACGACAGGTTCTCTGGCAAGCAGAACCGTCAATTCTGGTTGGACTGCAAGACGCAATCCCAACCCTACGCTGCTCTCTTACTTCTAGATAGGGTCTCAGACAGCCTAGCAGCCAGATGTGCCCGGGATAGGCACAAACTCCGGCCTAGCGCAATACAACACACGTCCACCCAGACAGCCATCCAGGTGGCACAGAACACGATCACTTGACTCCACCCAAATATATAGGCTCTCCCAGCAGGCCAAGGGATCCAAGAAAACCCCTGCCCATTGGCTGGGACACCCCATTAACCCATAATCTGACCTTGCATTGCCCTTCTCATATCTAATGCCACCAGGTACCTGGCCACCTAGCAGCAAAAGAGAGAAGTGCAGCAATTACAGACTTAGAGTGAAATCAATTGATCCCTAACAATGGGCTAAGGCAGCTATACCTGGCAAGTAAATTTAGGAGCAACACTGCCTAAACACCAGGGTGCTACACAGATGAAAAAATAGGGTCTCCATTTGTCTGGATTTCCCAGACAGGATCGGATTGGATAGCAGCGGGTGTCCGCAGACATGTCACCGCTGACATCCCCCGCTTCATAGGAGTGAATGGAGGGTCCGATCAGGTACGCCTGAAAAACTGACCTCATCAGAAAGCCCGTGTGAAAGGGCCCTTAAGCCTCGTACACACGGGCGGGAATCCCTTTGGGGAAAAAAAACATCAGTTTTCCCGACGGGATTCCCAGCAAGCTTGCCTTGCACGCCGAGTGTACATACGGCCATTCAAAAGAACCGCCGTTCTTTTGAATGGCAAGAACGCGGTGACGTCATCGACTATGACGAGCCTGTGCTAGTCACATTTGATGCCGTCGCCGCCATCTTGCTACACCCTACACTACCCTTGTATACTACCGCGCATGCGTCAAAGTCTTTTCGAGCAGGCGCGGGTTTGCCATGGACAGGTAAGCATACACACTCACGGTTTTCTCGGCAGGAAACACTCTGGCAAGAATCCCGACGAGAAAAATAGAGCAGGTTCTCTATTTTTCTCGTCAAGATTCCCGGCAGTTTTCCCGACGAGAAACCGTACACACGACCGGTTTTCTTGGCTAAAAGCTCTCCCAGCTGCTTTCTTGCCGAGAAAACGGGTCATGTGTACGAGGCCTCAGTGTGGAAAACCACTCATTTGGGCCTTCTTGGCCCAAACAAACATACTATTTTTAAGGGACTGTAAAACTGGAATTCAGCCTTTAAACTGTCCAGCAAGCAAATGGAGGTCACTGCTCCCAATTTGGTATCCATGGGGGTGTGTGTGTGTGTGTGTCCCAACTCAGACTGCCTGCATTCAGGGACACACAACAGTACGGGTATATGCTTTAGTACATTCGTATGAACGAGGCCTTCGCACGGCAACTAGGATTTTCAGAAAATAAAAGCAGGGACATCCTCTCGGCTTCTCAGATGGAAGGTCGCCTTTAAGAATCAGCTTTAAACAAGTGAAATTAATTATAACTGCTAATGGCGTCTGGAAACATATACAAGGCAGCAAGGCTGATTAGCTAAAGGAAGTGAGTATAGATTCACTTCAATAACCCAATCATGCGAAAAGCAGATTCCTGTTTATTTCATCTGCATGATTGGGTATTCAGAGTGAACACAGCTACAATTTATAGCGTGCATAAAAGCTTCTCACATGCCATTTGGCAGACACTTCTCCCCCCCATCACAATCCATACGACTTACCTAGTTCACTCTGATAGACTGCGAAGAGCCTACAATTGATATAGATGAGTCCGAAATTCTATTCCCAATGCACACGTTCCTGCAAAGTGGCTGCGAGTGTAGATGGGTGCTGCAGGGACCACCACCTGGAACCCGAAGATAATAAGAAACAAGAAAATGTCACCAGCACACCATGGATCTGGTCTTGTCTGTAGAAAGGGCATCCACATCAGGCATTAGTGCAATCAAGACTCTTGCTGATTAAACCGGTCCCCAGGCGCCCACTCCCTATTAGGGCTGGTGCAAGGATTTTTGACACCCTAGGCGAAACCTCATTTTGACGGACCCCTAGCTCCACCCCCTTTGCCCTGCCCTGCCCATGTATACACCACCCTTTTAATGAAGCGCCTATCAAATTCAGCCCAACAGCGCCCATCAAATGCAGCCTCACCAGCGCCCATCAATGAATGTTTGCTTGCTTCCATTCATTCAGAAGTTGGGACACAGATACAGTCCTTCCTGCCTGCTGAGACTTAGTTGCTTGCTGCAGAGAGAAGAGAGTAGGAACACCAGGAGGCCGAGCGCCCCTTAGGCAGCAGTGTGCCCTAGACGGCTGCCTAGTTTGCCTAGTGGTAGCACCGACCCTGCTCCCCATTAAGCTGGGAGAAGTGTGGATGCATGGGAACTATCAGTCACATTTGGTGGTACTGCTCGATTTCTAGAAAGAGGTTTTTGCCATCATCTCCTCCACCACTGGGGACACCTGTCCGATGACAACTGAAACAGTGCTCTTTGCCATTGGACTGGATAGATGGCCGTACAAATTTCAAACTTTCATCACCCAGGTCCTAATTGCAGCCAGAAGATTCCTGGCTAATGCCTGGAGACCAGATTCTACCCCATCTATTCCTACAGTTTTATAAACTTCTTAAAACACACACGCCACCTTTGAACAACCGTTTGCACACCTCCAGAAAAAAAGACGCCACAAAAAACTTGAGCAGGC
The DNA here is from genome assembly GCA_029206835.1 of Rana muscosa. NCBI lineage: Eukaryota > Metazoa > Chordata > Amphibia > Anura > Ranidae > Rana > Rana muscosa. The sequence continues at coordinate 361,791,981 of CM055125.1, read as the reverse complement.
TGGATCAAAGACAACAGGAGTACAATCAGGCCTTGACTAAAACACTCCAAGCTCTTTTCAGTAAAGGACCAAATTTAGGCCTGATTCACATCTATGCATGTTGCTTTTGAGCGTTTTTATCGACCCCAGATCTCACTATAAAGAGGTCCTGTCATGTTTACATTCCTTGTAATAGGAATAAATGTGATCCAAATTATTATTATTTTTTTTGAAGTGTCAAACTAAAATAAATACAAGTAAAATTAACAATAAATAAATAAAAGCGCCCCTGTCCCCGTGTGCTCACATGCAGAATCAAACGCATACGCAAGTCCCGCCCACATATCAAAACAGTGACCAAACCACACATGTCCTCACATGTGTTTGCTTCTACATGAGGTATCGACGTGCACGTTAGAGCGAGAGCAATAATTCTAGCCCTAGACCTCCTGTGTGACTCATAACATGTAACCAGTAAAAAAAAAAAAAATTAAAGCGTCGCCTATGGGATTTTTAAGTGCCGAAGTTTGGCGCCATTCCACGTGACATGTTAGGTATCTATTTACTCTGCATAACTTCATCTTTCACATTATGCAAAATTGGCCTAACTACTGTTTTGTTTTGTTTTTTAAAGCATGAAACTGTTCCCCCCCTCCCTCCATAAAACCGCGTTTGAAAAATTGCTGCGCAATTACCGTGCGAGATAAAAAGTTGCAATGACCACCATCATATTCTCTAGGGTCTCTGCTAAAAATAAAAAAAACATAAAATGGGGTTCTCTGTAATTTTCTAGCAAAAAAAATTATGATTTTTACATGTAGGAAGGAAATGTCAGAATTGGCCTGGGTGGCAAGTCGTTTTAACAAAGACTGTCCCCGCTGGTTTCTTACATCCTTCGAGTTCCCAATCCCTCTGTTGGATGCTTATTTAATTTACAGAGACATTAGCAGAAGGATTACATTTGCAGTCAAGAAGCGCCACGGTTTGCATTTCCAAGTGCAGCTGTGAGCGTATGCAAATATAGCAGTGCACCCGTTACTTGATATGAAGGAATGTTACACTTCTCTGCTCACAGTTGGTATTTTAACAATGTGCCCCATGTGAAGGACACTTTAAGACAAGAGCAGACACTTCATGTGGTTGATGGCTCAGTGCCAGCTGTCCCTAAACCACCCCCACCCCACCGACACGCACTTTGGACGGAGAACCAATTCATGGATCGCCAATGTTATTACTGTGTCAGCTCTCAGTGATCTCATGCTGCCTGGAGTCTACAGCCAGAAGTGAAAGCCTGCATGTAAATACTGCCCCCTTCAGGCTGCAGTCTTCATCAGCAGTGCCACATATTTAACCACTTCAATACCGGGCACTTTCACCCCCTTCCTGCCCAGGTCAATTTTCAGCTTTCAGCGCTGTCGCACTTTGAATGACAATTGCGCGGTCATGCAATTACACAAATTAATTTTTTCTTTTTTTTTTTAACACACACAGAGCTTTCTTTTGGTGGTATTTAACCACTTGCTGACCACCGCACGCCGATGTACGTCGACAGAATGGCATGGGCAAGGCACATTGGCGTACAGGTACGTCCCTTTAAATTTGCTGCCCAGCAGGCGCGCCCGCCGCGTGCCTCGCGAGTGTGGCCGCAGGAACTCGATGTTCCCGGGAGTCCCGCGATTGCGGTCAACAAGAGCATAACAGGGGAATGCCTTTGTAAACAAGGCATTCCCCTATTCTGCCTAGTGACACTGTCACTAATGACCATTCCCCGTGATCAGGAACGGTCATCAGTGACGTGTCACGTGTAGCCACGCCCCCTAGCAGTAAGAAACACTCCCTAGGAAACACTTAACCCCTGCAGCGCCACCTAGTGGTTAACCCCTTCACTGCCAGTGTCATTTTTACAGTAATCAGTGCATTTTTATAGCACCGATCGCTGTAAAAATGACAATGGTCCCAAAATGGTGTCAAAAGTGTCCGATGTGTCCGCCATAATGTTGCAGTCACGATAAAAATCGCTGATCGCCGCCATAACTAGTAAAAAAAATATATTAAATAAAAATGCCATAAAACAGTCCCCTATTTTGTAAAAGCTATAACTTTTGCGCAAACCAATCAAACGCTTATTGCGATTTTTTTTAACCAAAAATCTGTAGAAGAATACGTATCGGACTAAACTGTGGAAAAAACATTTTTTATATATATTTTTTGGGGATATTTATTATAGCAAAAGGTAAAAAATATAGAATTTTTTTCAAAATTGTCGCACTTTTTTTGTTAATAGCGCAAAAAATAAAAACCGCAGAGGTGATCAAATACCACAGCTCTATTTGTGGGAGAAAAAAAAGGACGTCAATTAGGTTTCGGAGCCACGTCGCACGACCGCGCAATTGTTCGTTAAAGCGACACAGTGCCGAATCGCAAAAAGTGGCCTGGTCTTTGACCACGAAAATGGTCCTGAGCTGAAGCGGTTAATCACCTCTGCATTTATTTTTTGCTAAAATTTAGAAAATAAAGACATTTTTCTCCTTCAGCCTGGGTTCACATTTGTGCGAACACAGACATTCGCACTGCGGGGCCGATTGCATGAGAGGTCTGTGCAATGCGAGTTCATCCATACAGTTTATATGGCTGAACTCAGTGAATTTGCACAAAAATAGGTTCAGGGACTCCCCCCCTCCCCCCCACCCTGAAATCAGATCGTATGGGTGTTCTCACCTATGCAATCCGATTCCTGTGCGAGTTCACAGTTCGCACTGCGATCTGTGAACCGATCTGGGGGTGTCATTAACCACTTAAGGACCGAGCCTCTTTCTGAGAGTTGATGTTTACAAGTTAAAAACAGATTTTTTTTTTTGCTAGAAAATTACTTAGATCTCTCTCTCTCTCTCTCTCTCTCTCTCTCTCTCTAAAAATATATGTATTTATTTTACTAACACCCTAGAGAATAAAATGGCAGTCGTTGCAATACTTTGTCACACCGTATTTGCGCAGCGGTCTTACAAGCGCACTTTTTTTGAAAGAAAAAATACACTTTTTTGAAAAAAAAAAAGACAACAGTAAAGTTAGCTCAATTTTTTTTTATATTGTGAAAGATAATGTTGCGCCGAGTAAATTGATACCCAACATGTCAAGCTTCAAAATTGCGCCCGCTCGTGGAATGGCGACAAACTTTTACCCTTAAAAATCTCCACAGGCGTCATTTAAAAATTTCTACAGGTTGCACGTTTTGAGTTCTAGGGGAGTTCTAGGGCTAGAATTATTGCTCTTGCTCCAACGATCGTAGCAATACCTCATATGTGTGGTTTGAACACCGTTTTCATATGCGTTTGCTTCTGCACACGAGCTCGGCGGGACGGGGCGCGTTTAAAAAAAAAAGTCTCTCTTATTTATTTTACCTTTTATTTATACACTGTTCTTTTAAAAATAAAAATTATGTCACTTTTATTACTATTACAAGGGATTGAAACATCCCTTGTAATAAAAAAAAATTAATGACATGACCTCTTAAATATGAGATTTGGGGTCACAAAGACCTCAGATCTCATATTTACACCAAAAACTTTTTAATGTCATTTAAAAAAAAAAAAAAAGAGAGAATCTTTAACCACTTAAGCCCCGGACCATTTGGTAGCTAAAGGACCAGAGGTGAATTCAGAATTTTGCACGGCGCTGCTTTAACTGTAAATTGTGCGGACATGCAATGTTGTACCCAAACGAAATTTGCGTCCTTTTCTTCCCACAAATAGAGCTTTCTTTTAATGGTATTTGATTGCCTCTGCGATTTTTTTTTTTGCGATATAAACGGAAAAAGACCGAAAATTTTGAAAAAAAATTATATTTTCTACTTTTTGTTATAAGAAAAGTCGAATAAACTCAATTGTAGTCATACATTTAGGCCAAAATGTATTCAGCCACATGTTTTTAGTAAAAAAAATGTCAATAAGCGTATATTTATTGGTTTGCGCAAAAGTTATAGAGTTTACAAACTAGGGTACATTTTCTGAAATGTACACCGCTTTAAATTTATGACTGCCTATCTCATTTCTTGAGGTGCTAAAATGACAGGGCAGTACAAACCCCCCCCAAATGACCCCATTTTGGAAAGTAGACACCCCAAGGAAATTGCTGAGAGGCATGTTGAGCCCATTGAATATTTTTTTTTTTTTGTCCCAAGTGATTGAATAATGACAAAAAAAAAAAAAAATACAAAAAGTTGTCACTAAATGATATATTGCTCACACATGCCATGGTTATATGTGGAATTACACCCCAAAATACATTTTTCTGCTTCTCCTGAGTACGGGGATACCACATGTGTGGGACTTTTTAGGAGCCTAGCCGCGTACGGGACCCAGGAGAAGCAACAGAATGTATTTTGGGGTGTAATTCCACATATGCCCATGGCATGTTTGAGCAATATATCATTTAGTGACAACTTTGTGCAAAAAAAAAAATTGTCGTTTTTCCGCAACTTGCGTCAACATATAAAATGTTCCATGGACTCGACATGCCTCTCAGTATATAGCTTGGGGTGTCTACTTTCCAAAATGGGGTCATTTGGGGGGGTTTTGAACTGTTCTGGCATTTTATACACAACATTAGGAAGCTTACATCCACTCTAACCACTTGAAGACAAAGCCCTTTTTGACACTTTTTGTTTACATGAAAACATTTTTTTTTTTTGCAAGAAAATTATGTTGAACCCCCAAACATTATATATATTTTTAAAGCAAAGGCCCTACAGATTAAAATGGTGGGTGTTGCATTTTTTTTTTCTACACAGTATTTGAGCAGCGATTTTTCAGACGCATTTTTTGGGTTAAAAAATACACTTTTTTAAATTTTAATGCACTAAAACACACTATATTGCCCAAATGTTTGATGAAATAAAAAAGATGATCTTGGGCCGAGTACATAGATACCAAACACGACATGCTTTAAAATTTCGCACAAACGCGCATTGGCGACAAACTACATGCATTTTTAAAAGCCTTTAAAAGCCTTTACAGGTTACCCCAGTAGATTTACAGAGGAGGTCTACTGCTAAAATGATTGCCCTCGATCTGACCTTTGCGGTGATACCTCACATGCATGGTGCAATTGCTGTTTACATATGACGCCAGACCGACGCTTGCGTTCGCCATTGGGCAAGAGCAGGGCAGGACAGGGGTGCTTTTTTTTTTTTCTTTTTTTTTCTTATTAATTTTGCTTTTTTATTTTATTTTTAAATTGTTCCTTCCAAGTATTTTTTTTTTTTTTTATCATTTTTATTGTTATCTCAGGGAATGTAAATATCCCCTATGATAGCAATAGGTAGTGACAGGTACTCTTTTTTTGAAAAAACTGGGGTCTTCTAGACCCTAGATTTTTCCTCTGCCCTCAAAGCATCTGACCACACCAAGATCGGTGTGATAAAATGCTTTCCCAATTTCCCAATGGCGCTTTTTATATCCGGGGGGGGGGGCATTCCCTCCCACTGCTTGTAAAAGCAGTCCAGAGGCTAATTAGCCGCTAGGATTGCTTTTACATGAAAGCCGGCCGCAGGCTGAAAAGAATGATACCAAGATGATACCTAAACCTGCAGGCATCATTCTGGTATAACCAAAGTCCAGCAACATACCAGTACGTTGCTGGTCCTTGTTGGACATGTATTGTTTTTTTTTTTTTTCATGCAGCCAGTTGGCTGAACGAAAAAAAGAGATTGATCGGTGGGTATGCCCACCATTAGAATACCGCCCTTCATCCACCCACTTCCAATGATGGGCATACACGCACCATTTATATATGCCGAAGCATGGGGGCATCCTCCCGCAAAAAAGTTATGCCGCACACACATGGTCGGACTTTTCCATGGGCAAGCCTCCGTCGGAATTTCGACCGTATGTACCCGGCATTAGGAGCAAAATCGCTCCTCCGCCCCTGCTGCCCCAATGCTTTGGCATATTTGCTTTTTTTTTTAACTGTGGTGGTGAAATCACCTCCTACAGCACTGGAGTCGCAGGGATCAGGCCTGTCTCTGCGAACGCTGCAGTTATGTGTGTTTTTGTTTTGTAAGTGACAGTGATCGATCGATACTGCACTTGGGTGGCCTGGGCTGGACGGAGGGGCAAAACGCAGGTGCCAGCAGGTATCTGGGCTGATCCCGCTAACACTGCGTTTTTGGGAACCCTAAACTGCTGGGGACGCTAGTATAGATCTGATCAGATCAGATATTGATCTGTTCAGATACTATACCACTAAGGGGGGTGTATGCTTCACGCGTGGGTGTTAGCGTTACTGACACTAACCTGACGCTGCCTGGGGTGTGACTCAGACCCTCTCTGACGCTAAAACCTAATTGATATCACCCGCCGGGCGATCAGGGGGTTAAACCTTTATTGGGTTATATACAGCGGGTGCCCTGACACTATAAAAAGCAAACTAACTAACCAGCGTCACCCGTAACACTTATATGGTGATCACTGGTGAAAGGGTTAACTAGGGGCAATCAGGGGGTTAAAACCTTTATTAGATAATATATGGGGGTACCTGACGCTATAAAAACCTGCGGCGAACCTAAAAAAAATTACTGGCTACCGATCTGCATCACCGACACTAAGACAGCGTTTAGAAAAACGATCGCGTAGCGACAGTGGTGATAGGGGGTGAAAGGGTTACCTGGGGGCAATCAAGGGGGTTAAACCTTTATCAGATAATATATTGGGGTACCTGACGCTATAAAAACCTGCGGCGAACCTAAAAAAAATTACTGGCTGCCGATCGGCATCACTGACGCTAAGACAGCGATCAGAAAAATGATCGCTTAGCGACAGTGGTGATAGGGGGTGAAATGGTTATCTGGGGGGTGATCAGGGGGTTAAACCTTTATTAGGGGGGTTAGGGGGCTACACTGGACCTAAGACTAAACTTTGGTGACACTTTTACAGTCACAAATGTCACTGATTGCAGTGATCACTAAATAAATGGTCACTGCAATCAGTGACACTGTGACTGGGGGCTGGGGGGGGTGATCTGGGGTGTCTGGGGGGGCGATTTATGTCCCTGTGTGTCCTGGTGTCAGTGTAGTGTTGTGTGCACTGACCTGATGTCTTCTCTTGTACGGCGCTCGGTATATGTGAGCGCCGCACCAGAGATGACATCACTTCCTCCTGCTCCCTCTGTCCGACACAGACAGAGGGGGCATTTCCATTCGCCGGGAGCGATCGCAAGGGGGTGGACAGAAACGAATGGCTGCCCCCTCATCCCGGAACGCTCCCGGACACTTAGCCGACGCTCACTGTATAGGAGGGGGGTCCGATTGGACCCCCCAACTATACAAAGGCAATCACGTATGCTCTACGTGATTGTGCCTGTCGGTGCCATTCTGCCGACGTATATATACAGTGAGCGGCCGTTAAGTGGTTAAAAGCTATGGGCGGAAGTGATGTTTTGACGTCGCTTTTGCCCTGAAATGGTATAGAGCCGGGGTGGGGGCCATCTTCACCTCACTCATCTTCATACTGCCGATAAAAGTTATCTCGTGACAAATCCGCCGCAGAGACCACTTTTATCTGAAACCGGACCGTCTGCTGAAAGATAGCGGGGTTATGGAAGCTAGCTGCTGCCATAACAACGATATCCCTCTTCAAAGTACCGACCTATAACGATGGCGGGCTGTCCGGAAGTGGTTAAGAGAGGTATGGACTCCAGAGAGAGAGATATAATTTTGCTTCTGTACGAATCATTAGTAAGATCTCATCTGGAATATGCAGTTCAGTTTTGGGCCCCAGTTCTTAAAAAGGATATTGGGGAACTGGAGAAAGTGAAGAGAAGAGCAACCAAACTAATAAGAGGCATGGAGGAGCTCAGCTATGAGGAAAGATTACAGGAACTGAAATTATTCTCTCTTGAGAAGAGGAGATTAAGGGGGGATATGATCAACATGTACAAATATATAAGGGGTCCATATAATGATCTTGGTGTTGAGTTATTCACTTTAAGGTCATCACAGAGGACAAGGGGGCACTCTTTACATCTAGAGGAAAAAAGATTTTATCTCCAAATACAGAAAGGTTTCTTTACAGTAAGAGCTGTGAAAATGTGGGATAGACTCCCTCCAGAGGTGGTTCTGGCCAGCTCAGTAGATTGCTTTTAAAAACGCCTGGATTCTTTCCTAAATGTACATAATATAACTGGGTACTAACATTTATAGGTAAAGTTGATCCGGGGAAAATCTGATTGCCTCTCGGGGGATCAGGAAGGAATTTTTTCACCTGCTGGAGCAAATTGGATCATGCTCTGCTGGGGGGGGGGGGGGTTAGTCTTCCTCTGGATCATCTCTGGGTATAGGATTGTGTATATGGGACTGTATTTTTTTGGTTGAACTGGAAGGACTTGTGTCTTTTTTCAACCTAACTACGTAACTATGATCGGCTCTCCTCACCTCACACTAGAGCTGCACGATGAATCGTTAAAAAATCGTGATCTCGATTCAACCCCCTCACGATCTCTATGCTGAATTTCCTGATTCATTGATGTAACAAGTGGAAAGAGTTCTCTGCTCAATCAGCCTTAAAAAATAAAAAAAAATCACAGGCAGCCTGACAAGTTTTTCACAACATTGTCCACTGGTAGAAAACTATAAACTTTGTAACTTCTCCTTCTTAGATCAAAGGAATAAACTTTAGTCTGTAAATGAGGGAAGTTAAACCACTTAAAGCGGAGGTCCGCCTAAAAAAAATATTAAAAGCCAGCAGCTACAAATACTGCAGCTGCTGACTTTTAATAAATGGACACTTACCTGTCCAGGGTGCCCATGATGTCGGCAGCCGAAGCCGATCAATCGCTCGGCTCTCAGCTGCCCCCACCGCCATCCTCGGTGAGGGAATCAGGAAGTGAAGCGTTGCGGCTTCACTTCCCGGTTCCATACTGCGCATGCGCGTCCTAACTGGTCCCCGCTATCTTCCGGGACCTGTATTTTTCCCAGAACACAGCAGGGGGACTGGGAGCGGTTAGAGGCGTGACTCCCGCTGGAGTCTATGCCCAGAAGTGGGTGAAAATACCTGTATTATACAGGTATCTGCACCCCCTCCCCCTGAAAGGTGCCAAATGTGACACCGAAGGGGGGTGGGGGGAGGGTTCCGAAAAGCAGAGGTTCACTTTTTGTGTGGACCTCCGCTTTAAAGACTAAACTTTTTTCTGGCACTTGTTTCTTACAAAGTTAAAATCATTATTTTTTGCTAGAAAATTACTGGGGAACCCCCCCAAACACATGCATACATATTTTTTTTTTTAGCAGAGACCCTAGAGAATAAAATGGAAATTATTGCAATATTTTATGTCACACTATAAAAAAAACGAAACCATAAAGTTAGGCCATTTTTTTGTATAATGTTTTCGAAAGATGTTACACTGTAAGAATCGTGATCTTTATTCTAACCCAAAAAATAGTGATTCTCATTTTAGCCAGAATCGTACAGCTCTATCTCACACTGTCAGTGTGAGGCAAGGAGAGCCGATTACCAGCACTTCCATGTTTACATGTGATTGGACACTCACTAAAGAGCTGTTTCATCGTGGGCATGCGAGAGCGGTGTGACTGGGGCAACATCATCCCAGAGCGAGAGGGGATCCCGCCGGCCGCTATTGTTTAAATATACGGCGGGAGGCAGTTAAAGCGGTTGTAAACTCTCACATATACCCAGTGACGTAACTGGCCTCAGGTGATACACAGAGATTAAACAAGTCCTCCTACATAAGTTGTACTTGTTTATCTGCAGCCCTGTCTTATCTACAGCCATTCAAAGAGCAGACTTCATACAGCTTGTCCGAGCTTTCAGAAAGCAGGGGGCAGGGAGCTGAAGTTACACTGCAGCATTCAATGAGGAGAGCTCTGATTGGAGGGACGCCCCCCCCCTTTTACAGCACCAGAGCTGAGGGTGTCAATCACAGGCTGTATGCTGGAGCTCCCTCCCATCACCTTTCTTTCTCTTGGTGTCAGAAAAACTTGTCAGAAGGGATTAATGCATATAGCAGAGGAAGGAGGCAGCAGACAGAAATTACACTTAGACCCCTTACACACTGAGGGCGTATTGCAGGCGCTATAGCGTTAAAAATAGCTCCTGTAATCCGCCCTTAAACAGCTGTTACTTTCACACTGGAGCGTTGCGCTAACAGGACCGTAAAAAAAGTCCTGCTAGCCGCATCTTTGGAGCGGTGAAGGAGAGGTGCGTTTACCGCTCCTGCCCATTGAAATCAATGGAACAGCGCGGCTATAATGCCCGCAATGCGCTGCTGAAGCAGCGAATTGCGGGCGGTTTTAACCCTTTCTCAGCCGCTAGCGGGGGTTAAAAGCGCCCCGCCAGCGGCCGAAATGCGCCGCAAATCCGCCCATAGCGTTGGTGGTAAAAATAGCGGCGTTTTACCGCCGACACTATGGGCGGCTCAGTGTGAAAGGGGACTTAGTGCTCTGGACTGGGACAAGTACACACTATAGAGCGATATGCATTGTTTATATTTAATTTCTGAGGTTTTAGAACCACTTTAAAGAGTCCCTGTCATCACCCTAAATAAATGCAGGTAAAAGCACTGAAAATTCTGGTATTTTTATGCTTACTAGCAGTGCTTTTACTTTCCATATTTTTTTTTATGTACAGGTAGCTACCAGGGAAAGAGCAAAGGGGGAATACTATAGTGCATCTCAAATGACAGCTCTGAGTATGCTGGGGTTGCCAACAAGAAGGCAGCAGCAGCCTCAGTGATGTCTACGCAAGAGGGGCTTTTACAAATATACAAGCATTACCACTTGCCAACCAGGCCAATTCTGACATTTCTCTCCTACATGTAAAAAATAGGATTTTTTGTACTCACCGTAAAATCCTTTTCTCTGTCGTCCATGGACGGACACAGCTCCTTAAATCTTGACCATTGGGTTATGTTCCTGTTGTATAGGAGAGAACTAGGCAGAACATGTTAGATATTTAATACATGTTACTTTAACAGAGTTGAACAGCCCGCCCAGGGGGCTGTCCCTCCGTACATAACCCTCCACCCTGCAGTCAGCAGCCTCAGTTCGTAGGAAAGCAGTACAAAATGAAAAAAGGAGGGGTGGGTGCGGTGTCCGTCCATGGACGACAGAAAAGGATTTTACAGAGAGTACAAAAAATCCTATTTTCTCTTTTCGTCCATCGACTGACACAGATCCTTAAATCTTGACCATTGGGACGTCCCAAAGCAGTGTCAAAAAACAAGGGGTGGGCACAGCAATCAAAAAACGATTTCACCCCAAACAAGCAGAGCTCCTCAACGGAGGAGTTGCAACCTCAAACAGCCGCCTACAAAACTTTGCAAAGCTAGCATCCGAAGATGCATTCACAAACTTTGAAAAACTGAACGGACGACCTGGTCGCCGCCTTACACACTTGTGATAGACGCTTGTTGTCGGAAAGCCCAAAAGGCACCAATAGCCCTGGTCGAATGCGCCATGACAGGAAAGGGAGGCGCCCGCCCCTTAAGGGCATAGGCCTAGATGGCGGTCTGCCTGATCCAACGAGAAATGGTGGCCGACAAGACCGCCAGGCCCTTCTGCGGACCAGACACCAACACAAACAGTGAGTCAGACCTCCGGAAGGGAGCCGTAGCAGACAGGTACACCCGCAAGGCACGTACCACGGCTAAAGACTGTAGCGCAACCTCCTTGGAATGCGATGGCTGAGAACACAAGGATGGAAGTACAATGTCCTCATTCAGGTGAAAGGCCGAATCCACCTTCGGAAGAAAAGAAGGCTGCGGGCGTAGCACCGCTTTGTCCTTATGGAGGACCAAATATGGGGACTTGCAAGTCAAGGCCGCCAATTCAGAAACCCTCCTGACGGATGTGATGGCTACCAGGAAGGCCACCTTCTGATAGAGCGTCAAAAGAGGAATTTTCCTGATGTTCTCAAAAGGAGGTTTCTGAAGCGCCGTGAGCACCAGATTCAAATCCCACAGAGGTAGTGGTGGTCGCACCGGAGGAGCCACATGTCGGACCCCTTGCACAAACGTACTCACCAGTGAATGAACCGCCAGAGGTCACTGAAAGACAACAGCCAAGGCTGAAATCTGCCCCTTATTGGTGCTTAAGGGAAGTTTCTGATCTACTCCATGCTGTAAAAACAGCAGGATCCTGGAAACCGAATAAGTCCGTGGACGCCATTCCATCTCCTCACAGAGATGTAGGCTCTCCATGTGCGATGGTAGATCTTCCTACAAGATTTCGGTGCCCTCAACATGGTTGAAAGGACCGAATCCGACAGGCCTCAGTCCCTTAGTACCTGGCTTTCAAAAGCCATGCCAGTAAAGCCAGCGACTGTAAAGCAGGATGAAGAAAGGGACCTTGCGAGAGAAGGTCCTCCCTCATGGCAGTCGCCAGGGCACATCCGCCACCAGCCGCACAAGGTCTGCGTACCAGGGACGCCTGGGCCAATTTGGGGTGATTAGAATCACCCAAATCCCCTAGGTCTCTACTCTGCGGAACAGACGAGGAAGCAACTTCAGTGGGGGAAAGGCATAAATATTAGCCGATACTGACCCCACAGGGACCCCAACGCATCGGACGCGTCTGCCCAGGGATCTCTGGACCTGGCCACGAACCTTGACACTTGCGATTGAATTGAGAAGCCAAGCGATCCACGTCTGGCATGCCCCATCTCCGGCAAAGGAGTTGAAAAACCTCCGGATGTAACGACCATTCCCCGTGGTCCAGCATCTGGCAACTCAGATAGTTCACCTTCCAGTTTCCACGCCCGGAATGTAAACTGCCGATAGGGCCGGCACGCTCCTTTCCACCCACCGTAGGATGTGAGCGACCTCTGACGCTGCAGCCGAGCTTCTTGTTCCTCCTTGATGGTTGACGTATGCCACAGCCATGGCGTTGTCTGACTGGATCCTGACTGGATGTCCTCTTAGTGTCTGAGACCACCTGGAGATCCATTGAGTCTATTGGAAGGCGAGGAACGACTTCCCGGACGAAAGAGCCGGGGATCTCAGCCACCAACTCAGAGAGGCCCAGACTAGATGACTTAACTGAATCTGACGATCCAGAGACAACGGAGATTTGTTCCATTTGGAGAGAATCTCCAATTGCAAGGCCCGAGTGTGGAATTGGGAAAACAGCACTGCCTCGAAAAAGTGGACTTTATAGGCACACACAAATTTTTTTTGAAAAATTGTAAAAGAATTTCTTAATATAACTTGTACACAATATATAAACATACACCAAAACATATATAATACACTACAATAAGTATGGACACTTTGAAGGTAATACCCCACAATACTGCGATGATTCCTTAGATTGGGGTTCACAATGTGTTAAGTTTTTAAAACATGGAGCTCAACATGTTTCTCGATCTGGTCGCTTCCTCAGGAGCTTCTAAATATACAGAGAAAGATTCAATAATTTTGATACAGAACAACATTTGTTATTACATATAATATTAATTTCATAAGATTAATCTATGAAGCACTCACCACTGAACGTAATGTAGAGAGTGAGTGTGATAGGATTATTGCGACCCTCTGTGTTCAATGGAAATTACACATAGGATTGGGAGTGGCCCCAGATGAACTGGCCGACTTCTCCAAATTGGAACACTGCAGCAACACGGTCAACTACATCCCGGCATAGGGGCAAGCATGGGGGTGCTCATGGTAACTGTAAAACAACAATTATATATATTAAGAAGCACTAAAAAAATGCTCCTAATATACATGGGTGTAGCAATTTCTACACCTAGAGCAGTGATTCTCAACCAGGGTTCCGTGGAACCCTAGGGTTCCTCCAGAGGTTGCTAGGGGTTCCTTCAGCATTGGGCAATTTCTGCCTTTTAGATAAGTTTCCACTAACACCATTGATCTTTTTAGCTATCTGTAAGGAGGTAATTCCTACCAATGACCACAAGTGTAAGGACCATCCTTCCCATTGACCATCACACTAAGGTTTCATGAATTGTAGATCTGTCATTTTTAGCAGGGGTTCCCCGAGGCCGGAGAACTATTTCAAGGGTTCCTCTGTGTTGAAAAGGTTGAGAAAGGCTGACCTAGAGGCAGTGCCGGCCCAAGACATTGTGCTGCCTGGTACCAAGAATGAAATGCTGCCCCCCCCCCCAAAAGAAAAATCACGCCCACCAAAATGCCCCCATATTCATTATTTTATATCATGATAACCAAAATGGACCTGTCATGGCTCTATACATGTATATAGGAGTATAAAAGGACCTGTGCGTGGCCGTTGGCCGAGATGTCAGCTGGCCACCCGCGAACGCTCCATAGAGCCAGAACGGGGATCTGTCAATGTAAACAGACAGATCCCCATTCTGACAGGGGAGGAGAGACAGATCTGCTGTTCCTAGTGATTAGGAACAGAGATCTCTCTCCTCCTCCAGTCAGTCCCCATCCCCCCAGTTAGAAACACCTCCCAGGGAACACATTTAACCCCTTTCCTGACAGTGACATTTACACAGTAATCAGTGCATTTTTATAGCACAGATCGCTGTATAAATGTCACTGGTCCCAAAAAAGTGTCAAGTGTCCAATCTGTCCACCGCAATGTCACAGTTTCGCTAAAAATCGCAGATCACCGCCATTACTAGTAAAAAAAAATATAATAATAAAAATGCCATAAATCTATCCTCTATTTGGTAGACGCAATAACTTTTGTGCAAACTAATCAATATACACTTATTGCGTTTTTTTTTTTACCAAACATATGTAGAAGAATACATATCGACCTAAACTGATGAAGAAATTTTTTTTTTTTTGGATGTTTATTATAGCAAAAGTTAAAATAAAAAACTATTTTCAAAGTTGTCGCTATTTTTTTTTATAGCACAAAAAATTTAAACCGCAGAAGTTATCAAATACCACCAAAAGAAAGCTCTATTTGTTTAGGTACAACGTCACACGACCGCGCAATTGTCAGTTAAATCGATGCCGTGCCGAATCGCAAAAAATGATTGAAGTGCATTATTTCTATTGTTATATAAAATAAAATAGTTCAACTCACCATAATGCCGAATAAGTAGGAGCCCCGAGTGTGTCACTTGCCGCGTCACCTGCCACCAGATGCAGATTGTCACTTGTTGCGAATTGTCACTTGCCACAATGCCATCTGCCACAAATTGCGGCTGGTCACTTGCCACGATGCCACACATTGCAGAATGTCACTTGCCACAACATCACCTGCCACACGTAGCGGATTGTCCCTTGCCATGACGTCACCTGCCACACGTCTGACAGAGAGGAGGAGGGGGTCTGACAGAGAGGAGGAGGGGGGTCTGACAGAGAGGAGGAGGGGGGTCTGACAGAGAGGAGGAGGGCGGTCTGACAGAGAGGAGGAGGGCGGTCTGACAGAGAGGAGGAGGGGGGTCTGACAGAGAGGAGGAGGGCGGTCTGACAGAGAGGAGGAGGGCGGCGGCTGATAGAGAGGAAGAGGGGGCGGCTGATAGAGAGGAAGAGGGGGGCGGCTGATAGAGAGGAAAGGGGGCTGATAGAGAGGAGGGGGGGCGGCTGACAGAGCAGATGAGAGAGACGGACCTCAGGAGGGAGGGGCGAGGAGGGGGGTGGCTGATAGAGAGGAGGGGGGCCGCGGGTGGCTGACAGGGCAGATGAGAGAGACGGACCTCAGGAGGGGGCGGCTGATAGAGAGGAGGGGGGTGGCTGATAGAGAGGAAGGGGGGCTGATAGAGAGGAAGGGGGGGCGGCTGACAGAGCAGATGAGAGAGACGGACCTCAGAAGAGGGGGTGGCTGATAGAGAGGAGGGGGGTCATGGGCAGCTGACAGGAAGATGAGAGAGACAGACCTAAGGAGGGGGGGCGGCTGATAGAGAGGAGGGGGGGGCAGTGGGCGGCTGACAGGGAGATGAGAGAGACAGACCTCAAAAGGGGGAGCGGCTGATAGAGAGAGGGGGGCCGCGGGCAGCTGACAGGGAGATGAGAGAGACAGACCTAAGGAGGGGGGGGCGGCTGATAGAGAGAGGGGGGGCCGCGGGCAGCTGACAGGGAGATGAGAGAGACAGACCTAAGGAGGGGGGGGGGCGGCTGATAGAGAGAGGGGGGCCGCGGGCAGCTGACAGGGAGATGAGAGAGACAGACCTAAGGAGGGGGGGGGGGGGCAGCTGATAGCTGCCCGCGGCCCCCCCTCTCTCTATCAGCTGCCCCCCCCCCCTCCTTAGGTCTGTCTCTCTCATCTCCCTGTCAGCTGCCCGCGGCCCCCCTCTCTCTATCAGCCGCCCCCCCCCCCTCCTTAGGTCTGTCTCTCTCATCTCCCTGTCAGCTGCCCGCGGCCCCCCCTCTCTCTATCAGCCGCCCCCCCCTCCTTAGGTCTGTCTCTCTCATCTCCCTGTCAGCTGCCCGCGGCCCCCCTCTCTCTATCAGCCGCTCCCCCTTTTGAGGTCTGTCTCTCTCATCTCCCTGTCAGCCGCCCACTGCCCCCCCCTCCTCTCTATCAGCCGCCCCCCCTCCTTAGGTCTGTCTCTCTCATCTCCCTGTCAGCTGCCCGCGGCCCCCCCTCTCTCTATCAGCCGCCCCCCCCTCTCCTTAGGTCTGTCTCTCTCATCTCCCTGTCAGAGAGAGGGGGGGCCGCGGGCAGCTGACAGGGAGATGAGAGAGACAGACCTAAGGAGAGGGGGGGCGGCTGATAGAGAGAGGGGGGGCCGCGGGCAGCTGACAGGGAGATGAGAGAGACAGACCTAAGGAGGGGGGGCGGCTGATAGAGAGAGGGGGGCCGCGGGCAGCTGACAGGGAGATGAGAGAGACAGACCTAAGGAGGGGGGGGGCAGCTGATAGCTGCCCGCGGCCCCCCCTCTCTCTATCAGCTGCCCCCCCCCCCCCTCCTTAGGTCTGTCTCTCTCATCTCCCTGTCAGCTGCCCGCGGCCCCCCCTCTCTCTATCAGCTGCCCCCCCCCTCCTTAGGTCTGTCTCTCTCATCTCCCTGTCAGCTGCCCGCGGCCCCCCTCTCTCTATCAGCCGCCCCCCCTCCTTAGGTCTGTCTCTCTCATCTCCCTGTCAGCTGCCCGCGGCCCCCCCTCTCTCTATCAGCCGCCCCCCCTCTCCTTAGGTCTGTCTCTCTCATCTCCCTGTCAGCTGCCCGCGGCCCCCCCTCTCTCTGACAGGGAGATGAGAGAGACAGACCTAAGGAGAGGGGGGGGCGGCTGATAGAGAGAGGGGGGGCCGCGGGCAGCTGACAGGGAGATGAGAGAGACAGACCTAAGGAGGGGGGGCGGCTGATAGAGAGAGGGGGGGCCGCGGGCAGCTGACAGGGAGATGAGAGAGACAGACCTAAGGAGGGGGGGGGCGGCTGATAGAGAGAGGGGGGGCCGCGGGCAGCTGACAGGGAGATGAGAGAGACAGACCTAAGGAGGGGGGGGGGGGCAGCTGATAGAGAGAGGGGGGGCCGCGGGCAGCTGACAGGGAGATGAGAGAGACAGACCTCAGGTCTCCTGTGACACACAGCGCTAGTTAGGACTCCGGGAGCATGCAGGGCTGGCGCGATTACCCACAGTCCAGCTCCTCCGCTCCTCCAGGCGAATCACAAGCCTCATGTCTGCTGTCCGTCCCTCCCACATAACCTGCTCAGCCAATCACAGGACACCCGCCGCTGCCCCTTGCTGAGCTTGGCTCAAAACGCAGAGAGATTTTTAGGCAGCAGTTTGAACACTGATTTGCCGCTCCCCTGAAAGTGCCGCCTGGGACCGTGGTACCATCGGGTCCCATGGTAGGGCCGGCCCTGCCTAGAGGGAATACCCCGACATACAGATAAACGGGATGGGAAAATAAAATATAAGGAGACCTACTTTTCAAAGGAATACCTGAAAAGCCAAAAGATACCGGACCTGGACGAGATGTTTTGGAACTTGAGAGAGGAACTGAAAGGGCAACTATAAAAGGAAATTTTATGATGTTATTGATATTATACTAACCAATAATATATAAAAGAACCAATAGTTTAAACTATGAGAGGCACTTGTATGTCACAAAATTTGATTATAATACAAGTGAAAAGGTTAAAACGTAAGGGCCAATAACATAGAAAAAGGGGCTAGTAAAAGCTCCTGTGATTGATTAATACAGAGCTTCAGAGATAATGAGGGATATGTGTGGCCAATATTGAAAAAACACCCCTACATATCCTAATACAACAGCATAATATATACCTGGAGACAGGGCACTTGGGGGAAATAAGATAGCCAGACCTCTGTCCTGAAGATGGAAGAACAGGTACTTGGCGGGTGTAAACAAATCCCTCACACCCAAGTGTGAAAGGGCACTCAAAAACGCAAAAAAAGGGAAAGTGAAATGAAAAGTACTTGACCAGTACCAAATTAGTTGAAAAAGATGTCGTATGCATTAAGACACATACCCGTCTAGTGCTACAGGATCTGCTCACGTCCCGTCCGCTCGGATCCGCCTCGCTGCAGAGGCTGCCCTTCACTTCAACAACTTGTTGTCGAGTGGTGGTATAATGCCTCATATGAGCACCTCGCTCGTGATGACGCTGAACGACGTACAGCGTCATCAAGGCCGGCCAATAAGCATGCACTCACGCCGTCATGGGCGCACGCATGCGTAATGAATAGAAGAGGGATATACAACTAAAAAGGCAGACGTACTGCACTACGTATTAACGTGGTCTTGTCCGTCAATGTTGATAGATAAGTATTTCTATATGACGCATGCGTGCCAGGATGAGAAGCCTGACCATTGAGGGCGGAAGTGCTGCTATGAGACTCCAAGATATTTGGAGTCTCGTTTTGCCATTGATCATAGCGCTGCTCAGCATGAATGGCCTACACAGCACTAGCAATGGCTTGGGTGGCCACATACTCGCCACATCGCCAGAGTGCAGTGGTGCAATTGCCGCAGTGTCCCTAACCCATGTGTCATCCACAGACTATGAGAGTATATACTGGCCGCAATCATACAAAAGGCTGGGGCTGTCTGGTGGACCCGACAGCCATAGCCAAATAGACATAATGCTTATCAGCGCTATCCAGAACCAGTCATATGGGACTGTTAAATGAAATCATTGGTAAAAAACAAAAACAAAAACATCAAAGCAACAGCACTACCTATACTATATCATATAAACATAGTACCTTGGAACCTATACAATAACCATCCACCATAACCCATAGTAATGCTGGAGTTAATTTCCGCACAGGTATAACAGAAGTGACACAATGTGTCGAATCAACTCCCAATGGTGGAAATAAGAGAATACAACTGGAGGGAATGGGGAGGAGGGAAAGGGTTTGGGGAAAAAGAAAAGAAAAAAAGGAGGAGGAGGGGGGGGAGGACAGAGTGGGGAAGGAAAGTAGGGAAGGAAAAAACAGGGGGGGGGGGTGAGGAAGGGAAGAATAGGGGAAATGGAATTGGAGAGAGGGAGGGAAAAGGAGGAAGGGAAAAAGGGCAAGGGAAATTGAAAAAGGGCCCTATGGTCAGGGCAGGAGAAAACATCAGGAAAATCTTTGAAATTGGCCACGGGGACAAGCGAAGGAGGATACCCCGGGGCCCCAAGGCATCTCCCTACGCCCCTTATAGAAAGGGGCGGTAGGATAGAACCTCGTTGATTCCGGGAGGATGTGTAGCCTCCAAGCGTTCATTTTATATCAATGGGTGTTGATTACCACCTGAGGGCTATTGTAATCAATTCATTTCACTGCCTCAAAAGAGGCTACCATGAGGCCCAGGACTCGCATGCAAAAACGGAGAGACGACCATTTGCGGGAAGTCACCAACCTCACCACAGTCTGGAGTGTCTGCAACTTTTCCAGGAGGAAGAAAGACTTTGGCCTCCGAGTCGTCCAGAATCAGCTCCAGGTACTCTAGGCGCTGGGTCGGTACGAACACCGACTTCTGGAGGTTCAGTATCCAAACTCCCGGAGGGTCTGACTGGCTATAGACACGTCCTCCTTTAATTCTGAGCTTGAGGCAGCTCTCAGAAGAAGGCCGTCCAAGTAGCCTCCGATAGCAATGCCGCGCTGTCTCAGCAAAGCTAAACTCGGGGCGAGCTCCTTGGTGAAAAACTCTTGGTGCCGATGTTAGGCCGAAAGGAAGAGCCACAAATTGATAGTCGTCTTCACCAATCGCAAAGCGCAGGAACCTTCGATGCCTGACGCAGACATGCAAGTATGCGTCCTTGATATCCAAGGACGCCAGGAAGTCCCCCGGATGAAGCGCAGCCACCCCTGAACGAATCGATTCCATCCGGAATTTTTGAATCTTTATAAAGGCATTGAGGACCTTGAGGTCCAAGATTGGACGGACTCCGTCCTTCTTTGGGACCACAAACAGATTTGAGTAGAAACCCTGAAACCTGTCCTGTGGTGGTACGGGTATGATCACCCCGCACCTCAACAAGTCTTGCACTGCCCCCTGGAGGGCAGCCCGACAAGCCGTAAAGAGGCAGATTTGAGGAAAAAAAAATCTGTTTGGTGGACAAGGAGCTCTATCTTGTACCCGTAGGTGACCACCTCGCAGACCCACTGGTCGGAGAGCAGGGAGGTCTACCGAGCTGCAAACCCACAAAGCCGTCCCCCCACCCTAGAGTCAGGCGGGGGCAAAACTTCATGCGGTAGCAGGCTTGTTTGCTGGCTTGGTGGGCTTGCACACCCAGGGACGCTACTGTCCCCCAGCTGGACCTTTGTCTGCTTGGGAGGGTCTGCCGGCAGGTCCTGACTGACGAAAATACCGCTTCAGTGTGGGAAAGGAGGGCCCCGGCTTACGGCGTGGCTCCTTCCCTTTAGTGGACTGAGGGAGAAGTGTGCTCTTACCTCGTGACATCCTTAATGATGTTGTCCAGTGCGGCACCAAAAAGCCTCTCACCTTTGAAAGGCAAATCTGACAGTTTTCTTAGAAGCTTGGTCAACGGACCAGCATTTCAGCCATATAAAGCGGCGCAACACCACCGTTCTGTAGCTGCACCCATCATTCAGATATACCCCTACAAAGCCCAGGACGTCATATGACGGCCAGCCGTCGACAAGTGGTTAAAAGAATAAGAAAAATACACATATTGGTTATGGGAAGATTTTTGTTGAAATAAAAGGGTATGAGGACAGGGTCTCCCTAATAGTACAAGATACAGTACAGGTGCACCATTAACCCTTTCGCTGCCAGGTCCATACATTATACAGACCTGACAGTGGGGCGGTTTTACACACATTTCACTGGGATTGCGTGAATATCTAACAAGCAGACTACTGTCAGTCAGGCGGTAGCAGTATGGCAGCGGCGCACCCGATTGCTTCCACACCCACCCAGTAAGGCACCGCCCCCCCCGCCATGTATCCCAGAGCTCTGTTTTCCCATCTGTGGGCAAGGGACCGGCATAGAGGGAGGGAGCCAAGTGGACATGTTTGCTCTCCTCTCCTTGTTAGTGACCCATAAGGATTTCTGATCTTCGGAATGTTCCAGTGAGCACTGTTGGGGCCACAATAAGGAAGCGGAAAGAACATAATTTCACCATAAACCGGCCATGACTAGGTTCACCCCTGCTAACCGGCTTGGTCCCTGGCTTGACACACAAGGCTCCTCTGCAAGTGTCTCTCCGCTGGTTGGGTCCTTGACTTGATCACCACCTGAAGTTTCCAGAGTCTCCACCGTGCCCTTCGGTGAGAATATGATTCTGGTACTTGCTTCAGTTACTCACTGTGGTCCCTGGTAAAGGCGATTGGTCCCTTCATGGCGACAGCTTCTCTACCATCCGACCACTGACAGGTTTTCCGGCCTGCAGAACCATCACTTTTGGTTGGACTGAAAGCCGCAGTCCCAACCCTGCACTGCCCTCTTACTTCTGGATAGGCCCTCACACAGCCTGACAGCCAGATGCCCCCAGGATAGGCCCAATCTCCGGCCTAGCAGCCGGAGGCAGACGACATGTCCACCTAGATGGCTGTCCGGGTGACACAGAACATAGATCACCTGACTCCACCAAAATATAAAAAGGTTCTCCCAGCAGGCCAAGGGATCCAAAAAAAAACCTGCCCATTGGCTGGGACACCCACATACCCATAACCTGACCTTGGGTTGCCCTTCTCGTATCTAGTACCACCAAGTACCCGGCCACCCAGTGGTAGAAGAGAAAAGTGCAACAAGGTCAAACTTAGGGAGAAATCAATAGATCTATCAATCGACCAAGATAACTACTCTTGGCAAGTAGAGAAGCTCCCTGACTAAACTCCAGGGTGGTACAAAAAGAATCAGAAGAGTTGTCCAAGAGCCAAGGATGACCTTTGGAGAGCTTCAGAAAGACCTGGAATGTCTGGAATGTTTTGTTCTTCAAAGAAAATAATAAGTAATGCACTCAACCGCTATGGCCTGTATGTACGCTCACCACGCAAGACTCCATTGATGAAGAAAAAGCATGTTAAAGCTTGTTCAAAGTTTGCTGCACAACAATTAGACAAGCCTGTGTAACACTGGGAGAATATATTCTGGTCAGATGAGACCAAAATTTAACTCTTTGGATGCCATAATACACACCATGTTTGGAGGTCAAATGGCACCTCACCCCAAAAACACCCCCCATACCAACAGTGAGGATTGGAGGTGGGAGCATCATGGTGTGAGCGGGGCTGTTTTGCAGCATACGGTACTGGCAAACTTCATATCATTGAAGGGAGGATAAATGTACTAAGACATTCATGATAAAAATCTGCTGCTATCTACCAGGATGATGGAGATGAAACAAGGGAGGACATTTCAGCAAGACAATGATCCCAAACACAAAGCCAAGGAAACTCTCAATTGGTTTCAAAGAAAGAAAATAAAGCTGCTAGAATGGCCCAGCCTATAGAACGTCTATGGAAAGAACTGAAGACCAGACTTCATAGAAGAGACCCACAGAACCTCCAAGATTTGACGACTGTTTGTGTGGAAGAATGGGCCAAAAATCACACCTGAGCAACGCATGTGACTAGTTTCTCCATACAGGAGGCGCCTTGAAGCTGTCATTACCAACAAAGGATTTTTGTACCAAGTATTAAATGCATATCCCGGTGTCCTTCCATTTTATTACACAGAACTTCATTTCTGAACTTGTTTTGGTGTCTTTGTATGTATGGATTGCATGGGTTGTTACCAACATGTGAAAATTTCATGTCAATGGCACCTGTTGCGGAACTCCAAAGTCCGCTGGGAAATCCTTAAAGCTGAGGAAGTACTAACGTATACAAGGCAACCTGTCCCCCCCCCCCCCAGTAACTGGACGACACACAGTTCTGGGAGTAAAGCAACACTTTATTTAGCCACAGCTGGCTTTTTATATCATTCCCCATGCAAGGGGTTTCTTAACTCATTTTCCAGGGGCATTCCCTTCAGCAACTAACAGATGACAGTGATTTAATTACCTGGAACTATTTCTAACAACCTTGGTATGCGCGAGACGTTTGTCTCCACATATTTACCCATAACAATGAAACCGTGCCAGACACATTACTAGGAGTGTAATTACATCCCGTAGCAGATAATAGGTGGGGTCATTAATACACTGAACAATAGATGAATGGAAAGCTACCTCAGACCCCAATTAACCCAATTAACTTATTCAGACATCAGTAGACCTCCTGTCTCTACATTTCCTGGAAGGAATATTTACTGTCACCTTTGAAGTGATCCCCACCATATTCTGTGTTCAGTGTTTACCCACAAGCCGGCATACACAATCTGATCCTTAACGGATCGGCTTGGGGATGTCCAGGGAGTACTCACGATCACTTTTCCAGTTCAGTTTGCCGCAATAATCCGCCAGCATTGCCGTTCTGTTTCCCGGGTCAGTAGCTGATGGTGAGGTTGTAAGGTTGCAGGGCGAATAATGGAATTCAGTTCTGGAACAGTAACTTGCTTTGCTCTCTCAATGGCTCCCAAAACTTGCTGCTGATGCTCTTGGGAGAGGTAAGGCAAAACCTGGGCGCAAATCCCATTTAACCTTTTGCAAATTTCAGCCTGTTTGTGCATTTCAATGTTCAAGCCATGGGACATCTCATAATACATGATGTAGCGTTGTTGCATCTCCGATTTCTCACTGGCCAACTTGTCACATTCCAATTTTAGACTGCGATATTGTGCCTGATCTACGGTACCTGTCGGGGAAGATAGTCTTACCCGGGTCTCAGCAGCACGCGGGGGTCGGTTCCAGCAGCACGGGTCTGGGCACAGGTAGTCACGGGGTTGGCTTCAGCGGGGCCCATCGGGGCGTAAGCAGAAACGAGGGGGGCCAAATCATTCCCCAGTAGTACATCCGTGCCAGACACATTACTAGGAGTGTAATTACATCCCGTAGCAGATAATAGGTGGGGTCATTAAACACAATGAACAATAGATGAATGGAAAGCTACCCCAGACCCCAATTTAATTATTCAGACATCAGTAGACCTTCTGCTTTTACATTTCCTGGAAGGAATATTTACTGTCACCTTTGAAGTGATCCCCACCATATTCTCAGTGTTCAGTATTTTGCTACAGCACCTTTATAAATATATTTACCTAGAAAATGGGTGACATGTTCAATACTTGTTTTACCCGCTGTATGTATTTGGACTCAAATCTTTATCTTTTTGTGCAAAAAACATGGTGTGGGCTGTCTAGGGGTAGGTTCTGCCAATCACAGCTCATTTCCATACCTCTCCAGCCTGTGTCTATTGTTTGTATGTGCTTAGAATTACAGAGAGGGGGCACCTCCATCAACATGTAATATCCCCCCTCCATAGTGTAGAGCGGTTTAGGGGGCATGGAGGAAGGAGGGAGTGGGCTGTCATTTTTCCGGCAATAGGCCCACGTGTAGTCACATGGGCTGGACAGAGTAGAAAAAGGAGGAAATGAACAGCTTAGATGGGAAGTAAAACTGGAGCATGCTCAGTAGATGTGGCAACAACTTGTCTACACAACCTTAGGCTGCAGCGGGGACACAGACAAGGAGGGAGCGACAGCAAAAAAAAAAAAACACAACCAGGTTTTGCAGAATACAGTATGAACAGCATGTACTGACAGTTTTTAATGATGTGGGTTTGATGATAATTTAAGCAAAAGTATAAGCTCTGCAAGCTATATAAAAATGTATTTATTTGTTACCCACAACCTAATAATGTACAAAGTTGATGCATACATATTACAAAACACATAAAAATATATATATACAAAACACTTTCTATACAAGGGACAATAAAAAGGGTGACATTCTATACAAGCGTCAACTAGCCAACTGCAAGTTAAAACTGAACTCTGGAAGCCATTACCAAAATAAAGGATTAGCTGCATTTCCTGTTGTCCCGCTACAACTGACCATTCCCAAATACTGACTTCCCATGCTTTGCGCTGGACTGTCTCTGTATGGAGGCGGCCATCTTGGTAGAGGCAGGGTTTTGCTTTCTCATGTAGGAGAGTCTCCAGCAAGGAGACCAGTGAGCACCCCAGTAGTGACATCCCCAAATTTCACTCCAAATCTCCTGAGACTACCAGTCAGAGGAAGCAGTACCCTAGATCAGGGGTAGGCCACCTGGGGCCCTCCTGCTGTTGCAGAACTACAAGTCCCATCATGCCTCTGGGAGTAATTGTAACTGCCAGCCTTGCAATGCCTCAAATGTAGTTCCACAACAGCTGGAGGGCTACTGGTTGCCTATCCCTGCCTTAGATGATCCTATACTGCAGATATTGAGCTATGAGGCTATAGGCACACTAATATACCAGAAAGTGCTATTTTTCAGGAAGAATTTGAGACAAAAAAAAAAAAAAGATGTTCAGGGTACTGCTTTAGGCACAATGAATGCATCTTAACATTCCCTACAGTATAGCAACTTTCCACTTTATTAAACTTTTGGGACCTAACAGTACAAAACATGAACACTGATTAAGGCGCATCTCCACTTTTGAATGGTATTGGAGATGCTGTATATGCTTTTTTTTTTTTTGCGGAGTCCCATTGGATGGATTTCCCTTCACTTCTTGTCTTAGCAATACAGGGTGAGAGGAGAGCATGAAAAAGGCTAGTACCTCTCTTTTTATTTCCATCTAGCCCCTAAGCAGATTTCCTATTTGATAAAACCACCTTCAAAAAGGGACAGGAAGTGAAGGTAATTCTTTCTAAAGCAGGCTGCTGGAAAATTGCTTGATTCGCCCATCAACACAGTCAGTGTTGATGGGGGGGAATCCCTCTGAAAGCACCATTATGTTTTGCCTGCAAGGAGCCCTCCCTACCGGCAGAACACAATGACTAGTGTTGTCAGCTGCACTAATCGCTCAGGAAAACCCAACAGGCTGGTTGTACAGTTGATCAGCCAGGGTGCTCATACATGGATCAAAATTTGTCAGATCCCTGCTGAACCAGCTGAATTTTGATCCATGTATGGCCGGCTTAAAAGACACAGATAGACACGGGTGATAATTCTTCCCACTCTAATTGGATATTATAAACTATGCATAAGACTTTTTTTTATTCAAACCCCCCTCTTCAGCAAGCACAGAAAGTTCTATGGAACCAACTGAAAACCCCTATTTATTGAATCTCCAGAATTCTTCTGCCTTCTAGTGGCAGTCACATAAGATTCGGGGTGCAACTTTCAGGTAGAGCTGGGCAGTCAACACATATTCGTCAGCACACAATGGATCGTCCAATGTTGTTCAAAGCTTTTATTTCAGAAATATATCACAAGGGATCAAGAGCAAATGTTTAGGAGCCAGGCAGGACACCTTCATCAGGTATGTGATGTCACATACCTGAAAAGGGCTCCTGCGTGGCATATCACATGCCCGACTAAGGGGCTCCTGCGTGGCATATCACATGCCCGACTAAGGGGCCCCTGCGTGGCATATCACATGCCCGACTAAGGGGCCCCTGCGTGGCATATCACATGCCCGACTAAGGGGCCCCTGCGTGGCATATCACATGCCCGACTAAGGGGCCCCTGCGTGGCATATCACATGCCCGACTAAGGGGCCATGCGTGACTCCAAAACATTGCACTTGATGCTCTGTGATGTGATTTTTCTGCATTAAAAACTTTGGATGACATTTGACGATGTGCCGGTGAATATGTGCACAGATACGTCCAGTTTCCAGATGGTAGTTGCTGGAGCACCTGTTACTATTGAGCCCATTTCCAGGAATATGTGGAATGGTGATATTAACAATCCAATATAACACCTTTGCATGACAATCTTTTGAACCTGCCAGCAGCAAGGGGTTAGGTTACTTGGGTTTTACCATCTGCACACTTGGAGCCAAAACCGTTTTTTCAGTCTACACAGCTTCCACTAAATTGCTTGCCGGCCGATGAAGCCATCACAAAAGACGGCTCAGTATTTTTTCTGTGAAAATAAGGTCTTGGTTTTCTTAGGATTACATAACGCGTACATTTTGTAGCCCTAGGACTAGAAGATTCCAACATATTAAATGATTTGATGCAAAATCATCTTGTTTCCTAAATAAAGAAAATTCACCAAGAGCTTACTAAAAAGGCACTTCGCCCAACGCATTTCATCAAGGTGATGACATTTCACGAAAGGTCAGGTTTTCCTTCTAAAACATTCATGCACGTCAAACAGCTACAGTACATTCATTCTAGTGTGCAAATATCCAGCTGAAGGAGTAATTTAACTACATTGTAAACTTTAACAAAAAAAATAATAATAAAGAATCCTAGATTCTGATCTACAGTTATAGACCAAAAGCTAAAATCTGTATAGGAGGAACAAACATCTGTCGCTGGGGAAAAATTAGGTGGTCAGATGAAAATTGTAGCACACAGCTTCCAAGGGCAGAGAATTGTCTTCTGTGGCATCCAATTAATGTCTGCAAAGATTTAAGAAAGGATTAAATCCGGTCAGTAAATTAAATCAGAAAGAGAATGTGAAGGATACAGAATGGAACACAGACAAGCAACAACAAAGTAGAAGCCTAAAGAATTGAGTCACTTTATTTTTGGAATGTAAGACAAACAGAAGGAAGGGAGGTTAAGAGCTTCAAAGAGATCAAAGACCACGGGGGATGAAGGAGGTTGGCTAAAAATGGAACGGAAAGAATGATGCCAACATGAATGATGAACATATAAAACATCTTACTTTTTAAAGCTGAAGTTCTTCCACAGGTCGCTGATCGTTGATTGCAGGCCTGGCTTATTCTCATTGTTTCTTGCAGCTTTTGCAGACACCCGGCTGCTCAGCCCACTAGCTTTTGCTGGTGCCATTGGTTTTAATTTTGTCCCAGATCGAGAATCAAAGCTCTTTGATTTACGTAGTCCAGACACCTGAAATCCAGTAAGAAGGGAGTTGAAAATAAAGTACTGACACAAACGTGCCCCAAACTGAGATCATGAGCTTCTCTAATGCCGCGTACACACGACCGCTTTTCTCGACGAGAAAAACGGCATTTTTTTTTTTCGCCGAGAAAAACGATCGTCTGTGGGCTTTATGTCGTTTTTCTCGTTGAGAAAAACGGCATAAAAAACGACGAGAAAAATTAGAACATGTTCTAAATTTTCTCATCGTTTTTTCCATCATTTTTTTCCGCTGCAGTTTTCCCATAGGGAGACACTGCCGCGGAGCCCACAGACGGTCGTTTTTCTCGTCAAGAGAAAAAAATGACGGGAAAAACGACCGTGTGTAGGGAACCAAGCGGTTCCCTCGTTTTTCCTGTCATTATACACGGAGTTTTTTTAACCGCCGTGAATAATGATCGTGTGTACGCGGCATCAGACAGTGTCTCTCTAGGTATTGTGGTGGAAAGACCCGATGACCTCAGAGACAATGCACATGAAGTATTTTCATCAGAAATACTGGACACAGAGGCCTACTTGTAACTTTTTTAATCAAAAATACTGATTTCAAGATTTTCCACAGATTCTAAGGTGCTCTTTGTAATTTTACCACTAATAAAAAAAACGCACATTATACTAGATCAGGGGTGTCAAACTAAATTTCATTGCGGGCCGCATCAGCAGTGCGGCTGCCCTCAAAGGGCCGGTTGTATCTGGGTCGCACTACGTACAGAGTGCAGGGGGGGGGGCCCCCCACGTACAGAGCGCAGGGGGGGGGGCCCCCCACGTACAGAGCGCAGGGGGGGGGGGCCCCCACGTACAGAGCGCAGGGGGGGGCCCCCCCACGTACAGAGCGCAGGGGGGGGCCCCCCCACGTACAGAGCGCAGGGGGGGCCCCCCACGTACAGAGCGCAGGGGGGGCCCCCCCCACGTACAGAGCGCAGGGGGGGCCCCCCCCACGTACAGAGCGCAGGGGGGGGCCCCCCCCACGTACAGAGCGCAGGGGGGGGGCCCCCCCCACGTACAGAGCGCAGGGGGGGGGCCCCCCCCCACGTACAGAGCGCAGGGGGGGGGCCCCCCCACGTACAGAGCGCAGGGGGGGGGCCCCCCCCACGTACAGAGCGCAGGGGGGGGGCCCCCCCCACGTACAGAGCGCAGGGGGGGGGCCCCCCCCACGTACAGAGCGCAGGGGGGGGCCCCCCCCCCACGTACAGAGCGCAGGGGGGGCCCCCCCCCACGTACAGAGCGCAGGGGGGGGCCCCCCCCCCCCACGTACAGAGCGCAGGGGGGGCCCCCCCCCCCACGTACAGAGCGCAGGGGGGGCCCCCCCCCCACGTACAGAGTGCAGGGGGGGCCCCCCCCCCCACGTACAGAGTGCAGGGGGGGCCCCCCCCCACGTACAGAGTGCAGGGGGGGGCCCCCCCCCCCACGTACAGAGTGCAGGGGGGGGCCCCCCCCCACGTACAGAGTGCAGGGGGGCCCCCCCCCACGTACAGAGTGCAGGGGGGGGCCCCCCCCCCACGTACAGAGTGCAGGGGGGGCCCCCCCCCACGTACAGAGTGCAGGGGGGCCCCCCACGTACAGAGTGCAGGGGGGCCCCCCACGTACAGAGTGCAGGGGGGGCCCCCCCACGTACAGAGTGCAGGGGGGGGCCCCCCCCACGTACAGAGTGCAGGGGGGGGCCCCCCCCCCACGTACAGAGTGCAGGGGGGGCCCCCCCCCCACGTACAGAGTGCAGGGGGGCCCCCCCCCACGTACAGAGTGCAGGGGGGGGCCCCCCCCCCACGTACAGAGTGCAGGGGGGGCCCCCCCCCACGTACAGAGTGCAGGGGGGGGGCCCCCCCCCACGTACAGAGTGCAGGGGGGGCCCCCCCCCCACGTACAGAGTGCAGGGGGGGCCCCCCCCCACGTACAGAGTGCAGGGGGGGGGCCCCCCCCACGTACAGAGTGCAGGGGGGGCCCCCCCACGTACAGAGTGCAGGGGGGCCCCCCCACGTACAGAGTGCAGGGGGGCCCCCCCACGTACAGGGTTCAGGGGGGGGGCCCCCCACGTACAGGGTTTAGGGGGGGCCCCCCCCACGTACAGGGTTCAGGGGGGGCCCCCCCCACGTACAGGGTTCAGGGGGGCCCCCCACGTACAGGGTTCAGGGGGGCCCCCCACGTACAGGGTTCAGGGGGGCCCCCCACGTACAGGGTTCGGGGGGGCCCCCCACGTACAGGGTTCGGGGGGGGCCCCCCCACGTACAGGGTTCGGGGGGGCCCCCCCACGTACAGGGTTCGGGGGGGGCCCCCACGTACAGGGTTCAGGGGGGGGCCCCCACGTACAGGGTTCAGGGGGGGGCCCCCACGTACAGGGTTCAGGGGGGGGCCCCCACGTACAGGGTTCAGGGGGGGGCCCCCACGTACAGGGTTCAGGGGGGGGGCCCCCACGTACAGGGTTCAGGGGGGGGCCCCCACGTACAGGGTTCAGGGGGGGGGCCCCCCACGTACAGGGTTCGGGGGGGGCCCCCCACGTACAGGGTTCGGGGGGGGCCCCCCACGTACAGGGTTCGGGGGGGGCGCGCCACGTACAGGGTTCGGGGGGGGCGCGCCACGTACAGGGTTCGGGGGGGGGCGCGCCACGTACAGGGTTCAGGGGGGCGCGCCACGTACAGGGTTCAGGGGGGCGCGCCACGTACAGGGTTCAGGGGGGCGCTAAGATCTCATTTCCACCCCCCCTCCTGGGTTCTGACCTCTGCACTTTTCCCCCATCCCCCCACCTCTAAACACATCTTCCAACACACCTCCACAGCCCTCCTCCCCCCCTTCCAAACTCCCACAGCAAACCTCACATCTGTACTCTCTTCTACCTGAAGGCAATTACAACAATGCTTTCATGGCCACCAAGTCCTCAAGATGCCGCAGCTGGATGTAGATTAGAACACACCGTCGGAGCCATCAGGTACCTCAGACACTGACAGACTATGCCAGACCAACAGTGCATGCGCCCAGCTACACCCACACGGCGCCGCTGGGGAGACTAAGGAGAGTGCAGGAGAGCGTGTTTACTCCTGTTGCCAAGGAGACCTGTTCCGTGACAGTGGAAATCAGCTGGTGAGAACAGGAGATTGCGTCCGGCGGCCGCTGTGCGGGCCACATGACATGGCCTGGCGGGCCGGATTCGGCCCGCCGGCCTTGTGTTTGCCACCTCTGCACTAGATAGTCAAATATTTGTACATGACGGACCACCACATTTTTTTATGATGTTTGTGGACATCCTATTCTAAAATCATAGGCAACTATAATCTGAACGTTAAGTGTCACCAGTGTTAATATTGGCAGCACATTTCAAATTAGCTTTAGTCTTAGTCTTTTGATTAAAATGCCATTTTAAATTTTACACCCATTTAGTCATCTGCAATTGCTTTAGTTTTAGTCGTATTTTGTCGACTTAATCTGCAGTACATTTTAGTCTGCTAAAATTGAACGGGTTTAGTTATATTGTATCAAAGGGGAAAAAAATTGTAGTGCAATTCCCTTACCTGCGCAAATAGTTTTTGTTAATTTAATTATAGGGGCTGCTCGTTGTAAAGGTGATACCTTGGATATGTGAAAATTCGACCAAATCTGCAGTACATTTTAGTCAGCTAAAATCGAATGGGTTTCATTAAATTGTAATGCATTATTTAAGCAGTTCTCTAGAATTTCCAAACTTATTATATACTCCTGGAGTAAAAATGTCTAATATGTTATTATTGATGGTATTGAGATTTGAACAAACTCACAGATACATATTTAGTCTCGCTTTATGGTCTAATGCACACAGTGCTCTGGACGGTGGTCTGAGGAGGCCTGTAATGCACAC
Source organism: Rana muscosa (assembly GCA_029206835.1). Lineage (NCBI taxonomy): Eukaryota > Metazoa > Chordata > Amphibia > Anura > Ranidae > Rana > Rana muscosa. The sequence continues at coordinate 361,759,891 of CM055125.1, read as the reverse complement.
AGTGCTCTGGACGGTGGTCTGAGGAGGCCTGTAATGCACACAGTGCTCTGGACGGTGGTCTGAGGAGGCCTGTAATGCACACAGTGCTCTGGACGGTGGTCTGAGGAGGCCTGTAATGCACACAGTGCTCTGGACGGTGGTCTGAGGAGGCCTGTAATGCACACAGTGCTCTGGACGGTGGTCTGAGGAGGCCTGTAATGCACACAGTGCTCTGGACTGTGGTCTGAGGAGGCCTGCAATGCACACAGTGCTCTGGACTGTGGTCTGAGGAGGCCTGTAATGCACACAGTGCTCTGGACTGTGGTCTGAGGAGGCCTGTAATGCACACAGTGCTCTGGACGGTGGTCTGAGGAGGCCTGTAATGCACACAGTGCTCTGGACTGTGGTCTGAGGAGGCCTGTAGTGGTCTGAGGAGGCCTGTAATGGTCTGAGGAGGCCTGTAATGCTGCGCAGTGCTCTGGACGGTGGTCTGAGGAGGTCTGTAATATGAGAGGCCTGGAATGCTCTGGACAGTGGTCTGAGGAGGCCTGTAATGCACACAGTGCTCTGGACTGTGGTCTAAGGAGGCCTGTAATGCACACAGTGCTCTGGACTGTGGTCTAAGGAGGCCTGTAATGGTATGAGAGGCCTGTAATGCACACAGTGCTCTGGACTGTGGTCTGAGGAGGCCTGTAATGCACACCGTGCTCTGGACGGTGGTCTGAGGAGGCCTGTAATGGTATGAGAGGCCTGTAATGCACACAGTGCTCTGAGGAGGCCTGTAAAGATTTTTTTGTTCCATAATTTTGAACATGTGACTAGCAGCAGAGGACTAGAAGCTCCTCCTGCATATGTTTTCCTGAAAACAACCTGGGTGATATGACAGCTGTATATCGATTAGGAAAAGGGTACTTGGATGTTTTATTTTATTAAAAAATATTTACAGTGTCATCATTAGGGCCGAAACAACTAATCGATTATGAAATCAATTACTATTTTCATAATCGATTAATCGGCCAGTAACATAATGGGGTTAAAAAAACTAAAATGAGCCCTTTACAGTACAAAAAGAGCAAATCACTACTGTAAATATTACTTTTACTGTCCCACAGTAAAAAATGAACCCCTTACAGCGATTTGCTCTTTTTGTACCAATTTTATTTTTTTTAACCCCATTATGTTACTAAACATCTCAGGCCCGGGTCACACCTCTGTTTTTTTTGGTGCTTTTTGCAGAAACACACTACAGGTCATTTACATGGTTTCCTATGGGACACGATCACATACATGATTTTTTCAGCTGCTGCGTATTTGGAAAGGGCAAGGACTTTTTTTTAAACGCAAAACGGTGCCATTTTGTTTTTTTGGTTCAATATACTTCAATAGAGAAGCTGCAGAAAAGCATGTAATAATGTGTTTTTGCAGCAATTTGTGTTTTTTAGTCTGCCCAACAACAAATTGGGCAAAAAAAATAAAAAAATGAAAAAATGCAAATCGCAGCAAAATTACCTTTTTTTTTTTTTACGGTTATTAACCGATCAAAACAATAATCGGCCACCTAATCGATTATGAAAATAATCGTTAGTTGCAGCCCTAGTCATCATCCATATCCAGAAATAGAAGGCATAATGTAAATAAAAGTAAAAGACAAAACTTTGTTTAGGATAGAGTGCAGAGGAATTAGAACACCTGTCATGTTTTTATTGCCGTCTGTGCCCCCCATTAGGGAGATTCACCCTCTCTATTTCTACCGTTTACCATTATCATTGAAAGTAAAAGGAAATCCAGATTTTTGGGTTGTCCCCAGAAAAGTAACAAGAGGGGAAATCTTCCAATGGGGACACTAGTTTTGGTGACCTGGGGGTCCCCAAGGAATTCCCTTAATTTGCAGGTATTTCCGCTCACTTCCTGTTTGGCTATTGGGCAGGAAGTGAAGGGAAATTTCCGCAAAAGGGACACAGATGGCGAAAAAAAAAAATCTGACAGGGTTACAACCCTCCCTTACTCCATCTAAAATGAAAAAAAGTTTTGCCTATAGTTCTACTTTAGCCACTTGCCTACCGAGGACTTTCACCCCCTTCCTGCCCAGGCAAATTTTCAGCACTGTTGCACTTTGACAATTGCGCCGTCATGCAACACTGTACTCATATGAATATTTTATTACTTTTTCACACAAAAGGAGCTTTAAGTGGCATCACCACTGGGGTTTTTTTTTCTTTGCTAAACGAACGGGGAAATTTTCTTTATTTATAATTATATATATATATATATATATATATATATATATATATATATATATATATATACACACACACACATACACATACACACACACACACATACATAAAATTCAAACTTTGTTATAAAATTTTGCAAAACGGGTAATTTTTCTTCTTCACTGCCACTGCTGAGGAGTCACTGATTGGCAGCACTGGTGGGCACTTTTGGGACTGCACTGATAATCAGCTTCCTCTATACATTTTCTATAGGATTAAGGTATGGAGACTGGCCAGGCCACTCCATGACCTTAATGTGCTTCTTCCTGAGCTACTCCTTGGTTGCCTTGGCAGGATGTTTTGGGTCATTGTCATGCTGGAAGACCCATCTACGACCCATCTTCAGTGTCCTGGCTGAGGGAAGGAGGTTCTCATCCATGATTTTACAATACATGGCCCCATTCATTGACCCCTCAATGCGGCAAATTCGGTCTGTACCTTTAGCAGAGAAACACCCCCAAAGCATGTTTTCACCTCCTTGTTAGACTGTAGGGATGGTGTTCTTAGGGTCATAGTCAGCATTTTTCTTTCTCCAAACACGGTGAGTCCCCCTCCTTAAGGAGGCACATGTACAGTCACGCCAATGAACATCCAAATGATTCAGATAAGGATTGGGAGAAAGTGCTGTGGTCAGATGAGACCAAAATTGAGCTCTTTGGCATTAACTCGACTTGCCATGTTTGGAGGAAGAAAAATGCTGACTATGACCCCAAGAACACCATCCCTACAGTGAAGCACAGAGGTGGAAACATTGTGCTCTGGGGCCGTTTCTCTGCTAAAGGTACATGCCAACTTTGCCGCATTGAGGGCACAGATATAGTGAAACATTATAAATATAACTTCAGTCAACATAATTGCACATGTTATAGATGATATGCATGTACAATTATAATGGCATGTAGCCCGCAGCTTGCCTTCTCCCTGCAACCCCATGAGAAAGCTGGCCTTCTCCCTGTATATCTACTGGAAAGCTATCTTTCTCCCTCCATCCCTAAAATAAGATGTCCCCCTCTCTCTCCATCTCTGCACCTATTAATGTACTTCAACTGCAGATTTAGAAGTCTGCCACGAGTTCAACTTTAATACTTTAACCACTTCAGCCCCGTGTCATTTGGCTCCCAAAGGTCCGGACCGCTTTTTGCGATTCGGCACTGCGTCACTTTAACTGACAATTGCACAGTTGTGTGGCGTAGTTCCTTAACAAAAATTGACTTCCTTTTTTTTCCCCCACAAATAAAGCTTTCTTTTGGTGGTATTTGATCACCTCTGTGGGTTTTATTTTTTGCGCCAAGAACAAAAATAGAGCGACAATTTTTTTTTTAAAAAAACTATTTTTTTTTACTTTTTGCAATAAATATCCCCCAAAAATATTAAAAAATAAAATAATTTAATTCCTCAGTTTAGGCCCATACGTATTCTTCTACATATTTTTGGTTAAAAGAAAAAAAACAAACAAACGCAATACGCGTTTATTGATTGGTTTGCCCAAAAGTTATAGTGTCTACAAAATAGGGGATAGTTTTATGGCATTTTTATTAATATTTTTTTTATTAGTAATGGTGGCGATCTGCGATTTTTATCGTGACTGCGACCTTATGGAAGACACATCGGAGACTTGACACTATTTTGGGACCATTCACATTTATACAGCAATCAGTGCTATAAAAATGCACGGATTACTGTATAAAATGTGACTGGCAATGAAGGGATTAACCACTAGGGGGCTAGGAAGGGGTCAAGTATGTCCTAGGGAGTGATTCTGTTAGGGGGCGTGGCTACGAGTGACACGACATTGATCGCTGCTCCAGGTGAGAGGGAGCATAGATCAGTGTCCTGTCATTAGGCAGAACGGGGAGATGCCTTTTTTACACTGGCCTCGCCCCGTTCTGCAGCTCTGTGACCCGATCGCGGGACACCGGCGGATATCGAGTCCCACGGCCACGAAGCTCGCGGCAGGGGCTCCCGCGCCGGCTCATGCCCACACGGCGGGAATCTCAAAGTAGACGTAAATATACATCACTTCGCCCAGCCGTTCCATTCTGCCGACGTATATGTGCATGAGCCCGTCTTTAACCGGTTAAGTCTGTGAACTAGAAAAAAAACATGGACCAGCAAAGTCATAAAAGTTAAATGTGCATACATATTGTAGGTTGGGGACTCTACATATTAAAGCAAGAGATTCAAATAAGACACTTGGATGCAAGAACATTATGTCCAGTAAGGGATTTACCTTCGTTTTTGGAACAGGCCTTCTCTCTGGATATGTCGTCTGGTGTGAAGGAGAATCTTTTAGGCTGAATTCAGGAGAGGGCTCCAGACTCTTGTCCATGTCCTGACAAAGGCAAAGTTGTCATGAATACCAGAGAGATAGATGTACCCCAAGTCTCAGAAAAAAAATTGTACTGCTAGAGTCTTGTCAAACCACTTTCCCCCAAAAAAAAAAACTTTACTGCAAGGTAAAGACATAATTTTGGAAGCAAAAACAGAATACCCCTTCGAGCCGTTTCACACTACCGCGACTTGGGATCCGACTTGTGACGCCCCAAGTCGCGCGACATGACAAAATTACATTCAAGTGAATGAGAGCTGTCTTAATGCACACTACTGAAGTCGCTCCGACTTCAGAAAAGGTTCCTGTACTACTTCAAGGCGACTTCTAGGTGACTTGTACCCATTGATTTCAATGGAAGTCGCCTCCAAAGTCGGATCAGTGTCTTAACTGAAGCAACTTTACAGGAAGTGAAAATAGTTCTCAGGCAAACCCCTCCCTCCCACAGAGCTGATTATTGTTTGATTGGCCACTGGCAAAGTCGCCTGTCCTGGAAGCAACTTCAAGTTGCCTTGTAAAGTCGCACTGGAAGTCGTGTTGCCCCAGTGTGATCCGGCTCTTCCACTGCAGTATATTTACAAACACAGCCAGTCCAATGCCAATACAGGTCCTTCTACATGTAGGGCTGGGCGATTTTGGCCCAAAAAAAAATGCAATTTTTTTAAAAGAAAAAAAACTCGATTCACGATTCCAATCAAGTTTTTTTTTCCTGGACACCGCGCCGGCAGGATTTTTTAGGCGAGGCTGCGGCTTCGGCCTAGTCCGGAGCGCCGGTCCACTGAAAAAAAAAAAAATCGATTCGGTCAAAATCTGAATCGATTTGCCCCTGCAACTCAACTCAGATTTTAAATCGATTTTTTCCCAGCCCTACCTACATGCAAGTCATTTAATATAAGAGCAACTTAGTGCAGTAGGTACAGCCAAGCCTGAGCTGCGATGATGATGCCATGCCCAGGGGTGCATGTCCATGACAGCCTGGGCTCAGGGAAGTGAATCTAACCAGGAGACTGAAGCCATCTAGTTGAAGAAAGGAATTTCTGCAGGGCACAGCTTGGATTTCTTTTAGTGGGCCACTTTTTTTTTCTTTTTGCCCCCCCCCCCCCCGGATTCCCATTGTGTCATGTCAGCTACGAAAAGTAGACATACAAAAGGGAACCAGTTTTTGCTAAAAAAAAATGAAATAAAAAATAATAACAGATATATAAAACATATAGACAGATGATATTACCATAAGTATTGGGACGCCTGCCTTTACACGCACATGAACTTTAATGGCATCCTAGTCTTAGTCCGTAGGGTTCAATATTGAGTTGGCCCACCCTTTGCAGCTATAACAGCTTCAACTCTTCTGGGAAGGCTGTCCACAAGGGTTTAGGAGTGTGTCTATGGGAATGTTTGACCATTCTTCCAGAAGCTCATTTGTGAGGTCAGGCACTGATGTGGACGAGGTCTGACTCACAGTCTCCTCTCCAATTCATCCCAAAGGTGTTCCATCAGGTTGAGGTCAGGACTCTGTACAGGCCAGTCAAGTTTCTCAACCCCAAACCTTGCTTTGCCTGACCGCACAATTGCACTCTGGAAGAATGGTCAAACATTTGGCCGTCTTTTTCCCTGAACTCAGAGTTGATTTTCGGGGGAAGAAACAGCGACAAGTGGTTAATAATGCAGTGCGCAAGCAAGTGAGCTGTGGGGGTGCATTTGGGTACCTCAAAATAAACGGCACCATAATGGTTTGAATGGTCAATGTGTGGCTCTGCCCTACAAATCTAAACGAATATATAAAAAAATAAAATAAAATCAAAATGATAAAATGTTGCCATCAACACCACATTTACACACGAACGACATTTTAGATCTTATTTACTTCTGAGCTGGAGTCCTCAATCTCTACCACGGTCATTTTGTTCTTCTGAGTGATGGCACATTGTGTTTGGTCCCCGTTGGAGTTTACAGTCTGATCCAGTTGAAGATGATCTGTGTCCGACTCTACACTGCTCTTAGTCCTCTGAAACCTTCTAAGAGACAGAAGGGTGGAACATGGAGTCTCAGGCTTGGGATTCCCTTTGGCCAAACTTCCTGACCAACTAAAGCAGTTTCTTGGATTCCGAAGTGGAGAATCTGCATTCGATTTCACATCACAATCATCAGAATTGGGAGATGGAGTCAGCTCTCTTTTACACAGTTTGTCACTTTCGTCAGTTGTCTCTGTAGCCTGGTTGTCCTCACAAGTCCCTGAAACGTTAGTTGTTGTGTACTCTGTTGGCTTGAAAATGTCTACAGAGGAGGAGGTGGTCGCCAGCTCAGATTGGTTGCAAAAAAACCTAAGAAAAATGAAAGTGTTCACACACACACAAAAAAAAAAAAAAATACTCCGAACATGTGCTATATAAAAACTCCAACAATGTTTATTTGCTCCCTTTTGGTCTTAAAAAGGGAAGTATGGCCAAAGCTTTCGTGGTTACAGGAGTAACTTACCTTTTGCACTGCTGCGACGTCGGGATCCACCCAGGTTCCGGCTCTGCCTCTCAGAGGCTCCCACCCACTCCACAGCCCGATGCTTCAGTGAGAGAGCAGAGCATAGAGCAGTGATTGACAGTCACCACTCTCTGCTCAGAGCAGACCCGAGAACTGAGCGATTCACTTCTTCTGGGCTTAGAGCCCGTGGGGGACAGCTTGCAGAATCAGAACCAAAGCAGTGTTATCAACTGTGCTCAGAACCCCCCCCCCCACCTTTCTGTCATCTGGGGGCCATTAGAGGATGGGTTTGAAGGCATTTGCATCAGGTTACACCCTAACTACAGGTGTAGCATGGTGCAGAAGATGAACCTTTAAATGTTAATTCAAGTCTATACACCACATCAGGATGCGCTGTGGTGAGGCGTTGTGCATTTTTATGTAGCACACAGCAAAAGAATAAAAAAAAAAAAAAAAAAAAAGCGTGTGGATGTGAACAGAGCATATAAGAGAGACAGTTGTCTATGTGTCCTAATGTCGAGTCTGTGAATGAACCCTAAAGATTTATAGTGGCTTGAAAAAGTATACATACCCCTTTAAATTGTCCACATTTTGTGATGTTACAACTAAAAACGTGGCACATAATTGTGAAGTGGAAGGAAAATGATAAATGGTTTTCAACATTTTTTACAAATAAATAAATATGTGAAAAGTGTGGGGTACATTTGTATTCAGCCCCCCTGAGTCAATACTTTGTAGAACCACTTTTCACGGCAATTACAGCTGCAAGTCTTTTTGGGGATGTCTCTACAAGCTTTGCACATCTAGACGGACATTTTTGACCATTCTTCTTTGCAAAATATCTCAAGCTCTGTCAGATTGGATGGAGTGTCTGTGAACAGAAATGTTCAAGTCTTGCCACATATTCTCAGTTAGAATTAGGTCTGGACTGTGACTGGGTCATTCTAGAACATGAATATGCTTTGATCTAAACCATTCCATTGTAGCTCTGGCTGTCGGTTTAGGATCGTTGTCCTGCTGGAAGGTGAACCTCCGCCCCAATCTCAATTCTTTTGCAGACTAACAGGTTTTCTTTTAAGATTGCCCCTATTTGGCTCCAACCATCTTCCCATCGACTCTGATCATTTCCCTGTCCCTGAACTAAAAGCATCCCAACAACATGATGCTGCCACCACCATGTTTCACGGTGGAGATAGTGTATTCAGAGTGATATGCAGTGTTAACTTTCCGCCACACAGTGTTTTGCTTTTAGGCCAAAAAGTTCAATTTTGACCAGAGCACCTTCAACATTTGCAGTGTCCCCCACATGGCTTCTCGCAAACTGGACTTCTTATGGCTTTCTTCTTGTCACTCTTCTATAAAGGGCAGATTTGTGGAGAGCACGACTAATAGTTGTCCTGTGAACATTCTCCCACCTGAGCTGTGGCTCTCTGCAGCTTCTACAGTTACCATGGACCTCTTTTGGCTGCTTCTCTGATGAATGCTCTCCTTGCCCGGCCTGTCAGTTTAGGCGGACAGCCATGTCTTGGTAGTTTTTTTTTAATAACCTAACCCTACTTTAAACTTCTCCACAACTTTATCCCTGGACCTGTCTGGTGTGTTCCTTGGCCTTCCTGATAAAGTTTGCTCCCTAAGGTTTTTTAACAAACCTCTGAGGGCTTTACAGAACATCTGAATTTATACTGGGATCAAATTACACACAGGTGGACTCTTTTTACTAATTAAGTGACTTCTGAAGACAATTGGTTCCACTAGATTTTAGTTAGGGGTATCAGCGTGAAGGGGGCCGAATACAAATGCACGCCACACTTTTCAGACATTTGTAAAAAATGTTGAAAACCATTTATCATTTTCCTTCCACTTCACAATTATGCGCCACTTTGTGTTGGTCTATCACATAAAATCCCAATAAAATACATTTATTTTTTTGTCTGTAACATGAAAAAAAAAAATGTGGAAAGTTTCAAGGGGTATAAATACTTTTTCAAGGTATTTGAGGACCGAGGACATGCTGAGGACAGACATTCTGAGCTTGTTTTATAATGCTCCAGGGCTCAGTTTCTGATTTCATAAGGGGAATCAAACTTGCCAAAAAAAAAAGCTAGAGTTTTAGCCAACCTTGGAGCGGTTATTTCCAGATCCTACTTTCACAAACTTTCAGAAATGCCTACTGGTGAAATCTGATATTGCACATTGGCCCTACAATGATTTTTTTATTGCAACCACAGTACAGCCTTATATCAGTTTATCAAGCAGGACCTCTGTGATGGGACCGGAAACCCCTTTTAAGACAAACCAACTGCCATTAGATTTTAGATTTCCACCCCAGTGAACCAAGAGAGGTCATGACAGCTAAAAAAAGTGACGCACCTGCTGCGGGTTCCAGCGACAGACACTGAACCACTTTGTTCATTTCTCCTTTGCAACAAGGTGGCAAATTTATTCCTCACTTTGGGCTGTAAATCTTTTGTATTGCCCCGGTCTTCTAGTGGTTGTAGAACATTTGATGGCGGAGAAGCCTTCAGTTTCATTGAATGGTCTTCACTTTCTTTCTTGGGTTTCTTATTCTGAGAAAAAGAATATTGACTGAGGAGGTCGCATTCTGAAACCTCACCTGGAAAAGTAATAAAAAATAAATAAAAAAAAAAAATAAAAAAAAAAGGACTTGACTTTAGTCAATGACGTTAACTACTTGAAGTTCCACCACTTCGCTTGAGACTTTCAGTGGTATGATTGCTCTCACAAAAGGCTTGGTGTACAGTATACAACATGCCTACACAGAACTAATGAATACTAAGACTTTTATAATCATAAGTTTCCTTAACCACTTCAACACCGGGCACTTTCACCCCCCTTCCTGCCCAGACCAATTTTTTTAGCTTTCAGTGCTGTTACACTTTGAATGACAATTGCGCGGTCATGCAACAATGTACTCATGAAATTTTTATAATTTTATTTCACACAAATAGAGCTTTCTTTTGCTGGTACGTACCCATATATACTCGAGTATAAGCAGAGTTTTTCAGCACATTTTCTTGTGCTAAAAATGCCCCCTTCGGCTTATACTCGAGTCTGTGTCAATCTTCAAATTTGTGCGCCTGATCCCAGCCAGCCGTAGGTCCCCTGGACCCCAAACTTGGCACACATATAGCCCCACTCTTTCTCTACAAGTGTGCAAAGTTTTTGTCCGGGGGACCTACGGCCGGGGAGCACCGATTTTTCAAAACCGGGCACCCCTTCTATAGACTCCAATGTTAAACGGTCATTTCTCTGGTGATTTTGGGGACCCCATACCAGCCGGCCCTAGGTTCCCTGGACCCCAATCTTGGCACACATGTAGCCCCCACTATTCCTCTACAAGTGTGCAAAGTTTGTTGTCCAGGGGACCTACGGCCGGGGAGCACCGATTTTTCAAATCTGGGCACCCCTTCCATAGACTCCCATGTTAAAACTAAAACGTCAATCTAGTCACACAGCGCCGGAGATCAGGTAGGGAGATTGGGCACAGTGAGGCATGCAGATGGACACCCTAGGCTTATACTTGAGTCAATAAGTTTCCCAGTTTTTTGTGGTAAAATTAGGTGCCTCGGCTTAGATTCGGATCGGCTTATACGGTAATCACCACAGGGTTTTTAATTTTTTGCTAAACAAAAAGACTGAAAATAGTGTAATAAAAAATTAAAAATAAGGGGAAGAAGTTTTTTTGGGTTTCTGTTTTTTTTTTACAAATAATTTTTCCTTCTTCACTGATGCACGCTGATGAGACTGCACTGATGGCCACCGAGGCGGTGGCACTGATGGCCACCGGGTGCTGTGATCGGACACAACTGATCACATGGTAAAGGGTCGCTGTGATTGGCTCTTTACCTCGATCTGTGATCAGCTGTGTCCAAAAGGAAGAAGTGTGCAGGAAGTGTGTTCTGGGGAGATGTCCATGGACGCCCTTCCAGAACAGAGCTGTTACTATCTGTAGGATGGGTGCAGCTGCCCCATCATTCAGATATCCCCACTGAAAGTCAATGACGTCATATGACGTCCTTGGGCTGGAAGTAACTGCTGGTATATGACACAAATAAATAAAAGAACGCTACAGCTCATGGATGTTTTAAACATTTTCACACACCTTCAAGAGGTCTCTTCACTGGTTGCTTGTTACTAGGGATTATTAACCCTCGCCGACTCGCCTTTTCTTCTGCTTTTGTCTTCTCCTCGGATTTTATATTTGGGAGGGGACTAAAGTTTGCCTGCCAGATGCTGCCAGAATCAGAGACCTTGTTGTTCCAGCTATGGCTCTTCAGCTTTGTCAGCTACACATAATAAAAAATGAAAAAATATGAACACAGCCACAAAACCCACATGGACAACACCACTAAGGCCCCTTTCACACTGACACGTTTTTCAGGCGGTTTAGCGCTAATAATAGCGCTGTTATACCGCCTGAAAAAATCGTGCCCTGCAGTCTTCAGTGTGAAAGCCTGAGGGCTTTCACATTGAAGCGGTGCGCTAGCAGGACCGCTCCAAAAGTCCTGCTAACCGCATCTTTACAGCGGTGAAGGAGCGGTGTGTTCACCGCTCCTTTACCGCGGCTGCCCATTGAAATCAATGGGACACCGCGGTAATACCGCCCGCAAACCGCGGCAATAGCCGCGGTATTAACCCTTTTTCGGCCGCTAGGGGGGGTTAAATTCACCCCGCTAGCGGCCGCATACCGCGGTAATAACGACCGTATAGCGGCACAGAAAATCGCGCCGCTATACCGCCACTGCACCTGCCCGCCCCAGTGTGAAAGGGGCCTTACGCTCCAGCTGTAAGGATGAAGGCATTTTGTAGCCATAGCAATGTTTCACTTCATCTCCTCTATCTGTAGAAGAGACCATGGTTCCTCTGGACACAAACCTATAGATCACTATGACATGGGTGTCCAAACTACAGTCCTTTCCTGCTTTGCAGAGACACCAGATCAATGCCTTCCCTACTGACAGAACAGCGATCTGCCTTGTTTACATAGACAAATCGCTGTTCTGGTGCTCTGCACAACGATCGACAGGTGCCCGCGGAAATAGATTCCACAGTACCAGCAGATCAGACATCCAGACTAAAGCTAGCTACCCATTAGGAATTACTGGATTGTGGCATGCATCGGCAGCGAAAAGGTGGCCATTAAAAAAAATAAAAGCGCATTACCATCCCCTATAAAAGCTGCAAATGTTTAGCAGAGTGGGATGCCATTTTTCTATGAAAAATAAATAAATAAAATAGTTCAATCTAAAGACCCCACAACATGAACTCACCTGTGGAATATCAGGATTGTAGTCATCTATTTTCTTTTTGGTGTTCACATCCACATTGCCCAATGCGATCTGACAAGCCATCGAGTCGCCCATGTCTCTGTTATATCGTTAAGGAAAATGCAGTGAAGAGACTAGATGTATATTATAGAACAATGCGGTGTGCTGCACAGTCATCAGACATGCCCTAGAACAAAAAAAAACAAACAAAAAAAGTGTTGCACAGAAACAAAATTTGCTGATTTACACCGTACAATATAGAAACATAGGATGAGGGTAAAAAAAAAAAAAAAAAAGGAAAAAAAAAAAAAAGTTGGACAAGTCTGACCCATTTTATAAAGCTTTTTACATTTTTGTTACTTTTTTTGTATAGATCTAGGTTTGAATCCACTTCCTGTTAACTGACTTCACTACATCTGCTGGAAGTCTATAAATCTATTCCAATCATTAAACTACTCATTCAGTAAAAACACTTCGCCCGATTTTTCATTAAACTACTCATTCAGTAAAAACACTTGGAGAATGCGGGCATCGATCCCGCTACCTCTCACATGCTAAGCGAGCGCTCTACCATTTGAGCTAATCCCCCTCCATAATGTACAAATTGGATACAGATCTGCTGGTCCTGGGCACGCATTCTTCTCAACCTCTACTAGAGGACATGAAATCCTAAAAATGTGACTTATGCTGGCCATACACTATACGAAAAATCGTCCGAACGATCTTTCGAAAAACGAAAGTTCGTTCATGAGCGCAAACGATATTGCCATCATGTAATGACCGATAAATTGTTCAGTGGACATAAATAAAAAATATATATTTTTTTTTTTACATATACCTAGTGCAGAAAGTTCGGACGGGAAACAGATTAACCTTCTGATTTATCGTTCGTTCGGCAGAAAATTTCCAAACTTGTCCTTCGTTTTTTCGGCTCAAAAACATCCCAAAGATTATCGATTTTGTGCCCATTAACTGTTCGAAAAACGAAAGAACTGTCTGAACGACCGATTTTCGCCCGATTTTTCGTATAGTGTATGGCCAGCATTAGCTTTATGTTTCCATAACAGTGTTGTACATTTCAAGAAAATCTTAAATATAAAAATAAGTGGATATGTAATTTGTTACATAAGAGGCGAGGCTGAAAAAAGACACAAGTCCAACATGTGTGTGATTATATATGTCAGTATTACATTGTATATCCCTGTATGTTGTGGTTGTTCAGGTGCTTATCTAAGGCTATTTTCACACTGAGGCACTTTGGAGGCGCTATAGCGCTAAAAATAGCCCCTGCAAAGCACCCTGAAAAAGAGCCTTTCCTTTCACTCGGGTGGAAGCTTTCACACTGGAGCGGTGCGCTGGCAGGACGGTAAAAAAAAGTCCTGCTAGCCGCTTCTTTGAGGCACTGTAGGAGCAGTGTATACACCGCTCCCTACAGCACCCCTGCCTATTGAAATCAATGGGCAGCGCCGCCGAACAGCCATCAAAGCAGCGGCGCTTTGTGGGCGGGTTTAACCCTTTTTCTGCCACTAGCGGGGGTTAAAAGCTCCCCGCTAGCGGCCGAATAGCGCCACAAAAACAACTGCAAAGCGCCGCTATTTTTAGCCGACACCTCAATGTGAAAGTAGCCTAATAGTTTCTTGAAACCATCGATGCCCCCCGCTGAGACCACCGCCTGTCGAATGGAATTCCACATCCTTGCCGCTCTTACAGTAAAGAACCCTCTACATAGTTTAAGGTTAAACCTCTTTTCTTCTAATTTTAATGAGTGGCCACGTGTCTTGTTAAACTCCCTTCCGCAAATTTTTTTTAATCCATATTGTGGGGTCCCCAGTACAGTATTTGTAAATTGAAATCATATCCCCTCTCAAACGTTTCTTCTCCAGTGCTCGCAACCTTTCCTCATAACTAATATGCTCCAGACCCTTTATTAGCTTTGTTGCCTTTCTTTGTACTCGCTTCCTTTCCAGTACATCCTTCCTGAGGACTGGTGCCCAGAACTGGACACCATACTCCAGGTGCGGCCGGACCAGAGTCTTGTAGAGCGGGAGAATTATCGTTTCATCTCTGGAGTTAATCCCCTTTTTAATGCATGCCAATATTCTGTTTGCTTTGTTAGCAGCAGCTTGGCATTGCTGAGCCCATCATCTACTAGGACCCCCAGGTCCTTTTCCATCCTAGATTCCCCCAGAGGTTCTCCCCCCAGTGTATAGATTGCATTCGTACTTTTGCCACCCAAATGCATTATTTTACATTTTTCTACATTGGACCTCATTTGCCATGTAGTTGCCAACCCCATTAATTTGTTCAGATCTTCTTGCAAGGTTTCCCCATCCTGCGGATAAGTTATTGCTCTGCTTAGCATTGTCCGCAAATACAGAGATTGAACTGTTTACCCCCATCCTCCAGGTCGTTTATGAAACAATTAAACAGGTTTGACCCAACACAGAAGCCTAGGGGACCCCACTACCCACCTCTGACCATTCCGAGTATTCCCCATTTATCACCATCCTCTGAACTCGCCCTTGTAGCCAGTTTTCAATCCATGTACTCACCCTATGGTCAATGCAAATGGACCTCATTTTGTACAGTAAATGTTTATGGGGAACTGTGTCAAATGCTTTTGCAAAATCCAGATACACCATGTCTATCAGCCTTCCTTTATCTAGATGGCAACTCGCCTCCTCATAGAAGGTTAGAAGATCGGTTTGGCAAGAAAGATTCTTCATGAATCCATGCTGATTACTGCTAATGATACAGGTTTTCATTACTAAAATCTTGTATATAGTCCCTCATCATCCCCTCCAAGAGCTTGCATACTATTGATGTTAGGCTAACTGGTCTAATTCCCAGGGATGTATTTTGGGCCCTTTTTAAATATTGGTGCTACATTGGCTTTTCTCCAATTAGCTGGTACCATACCAGTCAGTAGTGTTCTTTTATCTTTTCCAAATTTGTACTGAATACGCTTTACGCAGGTCTCTGATACACAGTCTAGGAAAACCATTCTCAACCATAAAACTGAGGAACCCTAGGGTTCCTTCAGAGGTGCCTAATTAACTTCTCATTAGAAGGTGCCTTCATAGATCCAGGTTCATCACCACTTGGAAAAGCCAGTAGCATGACACCATTCTAGCTACCACTATAAGGGGCATTCTTCTCACTGACCACCAATGTAAGGGGCCTTGTTTACACTGACCACCAATGTAAGGGGCCTTGTTTACACTGACCACCAATGTAAGGGGCCTTGTTTACACTGACCACCAATGTAAAGGGGCATTTTTCGAATGACCCAGATAGACTCATCTTGGTTTCCCCAAGACATAAAAATAAATTTCAAGGGTACCTCTGGGGTAAAAAGGTTGAGAAAGGCTGGCCAAGGACAAGACAATCACAGGCATGTTACAGGTGGATCACATCTGCCTCTGCCAGCTCCGGTACTCACCTGTCACCTCTCAGACCAAAGCGACATTGAAGCTAGTCTGTTCTGCTGCACCGATCCCCATGATCCTCCCCTCCTGTCAGTAAGTGACATTACATACAAGCACCTGGGCTGCATGCGAGATGAGGATCATAGGCCCAAGCACACCAGAGCAGACAGCTATGTCTTGCTGTCCTTTTCAATCATTGGATTTCAGTTCTTTTAATCAAGGCGGCTCAACGAGGGTGTTACCACAGCATCCAATTATGTACAGCTTCCTAATATCCCCCTCCCACCAGCATTGCACAGAGAATCACAGAGACCCAGTGATGAAGCTACTGGGTCTAAAATATTATGCAATGAAAACGGGAGGAACCAGGGTGGGCAAAATATAGCTGGATTAAACTGCACCTTGCAGGCTTCATGTTTTCCACGACTGGTTTCTTTTACCCGGTTTTGTCTGGATGTAGATACATTTGAAATATTCAACAGAAAAGGATACGGTCCAGCATAACTTAATTCTTTAGGGTCAATGCCATCTTCATAAGGGTTAAGAGGAACCAGTTTTCTTTTCATTGGGTCAAAGACCAGCTGGTACAGAAATGTATTGTTGGCACGGATAAATCCATCTATGTATCCATCAGGAACAGCAATATTGGATTTCAAATACTGTCCCATTTTCTTGATAACCTGAAAGAGAAAAGCATGTTGGATTCTTAGGGTGAGAAACTACAAATCCCAGAATTCCTGAAACTGGCAAAGAAATTTGTCTCTGTTTACAAGTTTAGGAAATCCCTATGTCATCTCAATCACTGGCATAAAGATTTTATTATATGAATATTTAAAGCGATTCTAAAAATGCATTTCTTTTCTTTTTTTTTTAAACAAACATGTTATGCTAGCTCTACCTGCTCTGTGTAACGATTTTTATAAGAATAAGTGATCCAAAAAATAATAATTAAAAAAAAGGGACAGAGTAAGAAAGTAATAAGAAAAAAAAAAAGAAGAAAAGAAAAGCGCCGCCATCCCTTCGTGCTCACGCGCAGAAGCAAACGCATGTGCAAGGTCACGCACACACGCGTAAACTGTGTTCGCACCACACATGGTAGGCATCGCCGCGAATGATATAGCGAGAGCAATAATTCTAGCACCAGACCTCACATGTAACTCTAAACAGGTAACCTGTAAACAATTTTAAAGCTTTGCCTTAAAAAAAGATTTTTAAAGTATCAGTTTGTCACCATTCCACGAGTGTGCGCAATTTTAAAGCGTGACATGCAAGACCCCTTTCACACTGGAGGCGTTTTTTAGGCGCTTTAGCGCTGGCAGGACATCAAAATAACCGCAGGAAGCAGTTTCTTTGAGGCGCTTTAGAAGGGGTGTATACACCACTCCTAAAGCACCTCTGCCCATTGAACTAAATGGGCAGCCCCGCCGTGGCGCTTTGCGGGTGATTTTAATCCTTTAATCGGCCGCTAGCGGGGGTTAAAAGCGTTCCGCTAGCAGCCGAAAAACACCTCTAAAAATACATAAAAGACTCCGCCTTAACCAGGTAGTCCTCTCTCTAGTACATGTAGACCAAGCAGGCTTCATGCCAGCCCGCAATACTTCATTCAACCTTCGGAAATTGTTTATCAACCTCCAAGCTCCCCATGATAATGCTGGATCCAGGGTGGTAGTCACCCTGGATACAGCCAAGGCGTTCGACTCCTTGGAATGGACTTATCTCTGGAAATGCCTGGAGGGATATGGCTTTGGCCCGAGATTTGTTCGGTGGATACAGCTCTTATACCAAAACCCGAAAGCCAGGGTGGTGGCTAATGGATGGCCCTCCTCGCAGTTTGACCTCGGCAGAGGTACGAGACAGGGCTGCCCAATGTCCCCTCTTTTGTATGCCCTGGCTGCAGAGCCCTTGGCCATATCTATCCGGGCAGACGAGGAAATCGAGGGCCTTCAAATGGGTCCTCTTATTGAAAAAATAAGTATGTACGCGGATGACACTCTTCTATATTTGGCGGATTCTGGACCCTCACTATCCAATGCCCTCACCACGATTGAAAGATTCGGACAATTCTCGGGACTTAAAATCAATTGGGGTAAGTCCCAAATTCTTCCAATTGACAGTCCCCCCCCCCCCCCCCCCTGAATCCCAAGCTAATTTACAGTTGCAAAGGGTTGAGACAATCAAATATCTAGGAGTACATACCTCTAAATACCCGGCGGACTATATTAAGCTTAATGTAGAACCACTGTTTCCCTTAATTAAAAATAAGATACAGGTGTGGTAAGCGGTTACCACTGGGGGTCTGGGGTCGTATCAACCTTATAAAAATGATTTTACTTCCAAAAATCCTTTATGCACTTTGGCATGCCCCGATTTACATACCGCTTAAGTACTTTAAAATAATCGAAACACTTCTTAAACCCTTCGTGTGGGGGAAGAGTAGACAAACTCACTTGGCATACACTCATAAACCCCACGGATATGGGGGGCACGGCACTACCTGACCTGAATAGATACTACATAGCATCCCAACTTTCCCAACTCTATCATATTGATAAAGTAGATAAGGACAGGTTTCTCCAACTTTTGAACTCCAAAAAGACCCAACCGATAAACGACCCGATATACTCCGTCATCATTGGGGGAGGAACGAAACCAGACAGGGATTCCCTCACCGGTCACTATAAACGAATATGGGACTTAGCAATATCCAAACTGAACGTCCCCCTCCTCAACGACTACACTCCATTATGGTACAATAGGACATTGCAACATTTTTTTGATTTTCATGAGGCTAGCCTTTGGATTAAACAGGGAATTTTTTACGTACACCACCTTATTGAAAATGGGTTGATTAAATCATTTGACACGCTAAAAACTGATTTTGCATTACAAGACCACATGCTATTCAGATACATTCAACTACGACATGTGACACGGGCACAGTTCCAGCAGTCTCTTCCGACACCTACCCCTAATCCTATCATTGCTGTGGTTAAAGGAAAGGATCCCAAAAAACTCATTTCTTGCTTCTACAGCATGCTCGGCGCACTACCCTCAGCTAAAATAGCATATGGATTGAAACCTAGATGGGAAAGGGATCTGGGTCCACTTGAGGATGAGGAGTGGGAGGAGGCCATGGAAACTAGTAAGCAAGTGTCCCCCAAGCTTTCTGACAGATTGTCTCAATTATACATATTACATCGGGCCTACCTCACCCCACTTAGGGTAGCTAAATACAAAAAAGATCAAACTATCACCTGCCCCATGTGTAATGCGGCCAATGGAACCTTCTTCCATCTCATTTGGGCTTGCCCAAAATCGCAGGGATACTGGCAACAGCTGGTGACGTTCCTCCATGACAATATGGGCTCCCCGCTGGCATTGGACTCTAAACAATGCCTCCTGGGGATTTTCCCAGTCGGGATTGATAGGCACACCAGGACATTCCTGCAGGAGACTTTGTTTTCAGGCAGGAAGGTGCTGGCGAAGAGGTGGATGAGGCCTCAACCACCTACCTTTTCAGAATGGCTGAGGGAGGTGAATGCTTCCCTCCCATACAAAAAAATCCTATATTATATATATATATATATATATATATATATATATATATATATATATATATATATATATATATATATATATATATATATAGAAACAGGGGTTGCCCGGAAAAGTATTACAAGATCTGGGATCGGTGGCTCCAGGATTCGGGTACATGCACCTGAGGTGGTGAAAAAGTTAATAAAAATGTAATATCCCCTTTTTTTTTTTGATTATATGAAGGGGGGGAAAGGAATAGAATGACGTTATTCATCCTTCTGTGTATGATGTATACCTGTGATTTAGTCCCAATAACGTGTACATTCATGTTGTAACTATTATGTACCTGTACTCAATAAAAACCCTTTTTTGAGTGGAAAAAATACATAAAAGCGCTGCTAAAACTAGTGGCGCTTTACCACCGACGCCCCTTCACCTCAGTGTGAAAGTGCCCTTAGTGTCTCAAGAAATGAGATCGGTCGTCAGTACATCAGGTGTGATCAATTTTCAGTGATTGGTACCGTAGCTTGTAGACTAAAGCCCCTTTCACACGTGCGGACCGTTCAGATCTGCCTGTCAGTTTTTTCAGGTGGACCTGAATGGACGCTCCATGTACCTCTATGGAGCGTCGGATGTCAGCAGTGACATGTCCGCTGACATCCGATCAGCCCCGATCCGATCTTCTCCGCTAAAGTGTGACGGATGCAAACCCCATTTTGCATCCGTCTAGCGGATCGGATGAAAACGGACTCTACGGTCCATCTTCATCTGATCCCCCATAGAGGAGAGCGTTGCTCTGACAGGTCGGTCCCTTCACAGTGTGCAGAGACAGACCTGTCATCTGCCGGCTCAGCGGAGATCAACAGAGCGATCCCCACTGAGCAAGCAGAGGTCCAAAAACGGATCCTCACGGGATCCGCATGTGTGAAAGGGGCCAAACAATATACATGGATTTGGGTAATTTTTACCAAAGGTATGTAGCAGTATAAATCTTGGCCAAAATTTATCAAGAAAATTTACAAAGTTGCAAAATTGAAAACCCAGTGGTGATTAAATAACACAAAAAAGAAAGCTCCATTTGTGTGAGAAAAAAAAAACACAACATTTTTATATGGATACAGTGTTGCATGAGTAATTCTCCCCTATAGTATATTGTTGGCTGCTCTATATCTTAGGAGGTTTGCCCCACATTCAGCAGTAAGTAGAATATTCCATTTTGACCATTCAAATCATATTTTGGAAAGATGGATACTCTTGAGCCTTTGTGCCCGCTTTCTTCACCTCCTTTTTCCCCTTCCCTTTCTTTTCTCCTGTCTTCCCCCATCCCCCCTCCCCATTTTTGTCCCTTTCCCCTCTCACTCCCCCCCCCTCCTCCTCTCTTCCTTTCCCTCCCCCCCCTTTCTTCCCCTCACTATTATGCTTTCCCTTTCTTCTTTTCTTCCACCCCTTCCCCCTCTTCCTGTTCTCTCTCCCCCTTCCCATTTCCCCTCCTTTCCTTCCCTCCCTCCCACCCCCTCCTCTCCCTTCCCCCTCCCTCACTTTTTGAAATATGTTCTCGACTGTTTCGTTTACATCCTTCCTAATTCATCTTAAAAGAGAAGTCCAGCCTGAGCTTTTTAGGCTGGGCTTCTCCTCTGGGTCACAGGGGTCCAATTCGTTTTGCACTCCTGTGACCCGTTTTCAGCGGAGAGCGGTCTGAAGTCCGCCCTCCGCTGACGTCACTGCCATCAGTCGGGGCAACACGTCATCACGACTTCCCAAGTTGGGATCCGCCAGCTGCCCCAATGGATGGCAGTCTCAGCGTATCAGCGAGCCGCTGGGACAGCCTCTCCCCGCCCCTCCACTGTTCAGCGCTCCAATGAGCGTGGAGAAGCAGAGAGGAAAGAGGCTGACTGACAGTCGGCCTCTTTCCTCTCAGGGATCTGTGAGAACCGAGCCAGCGGCGATGTTCCGAGGCTCGGTTCTCAGTGCACAGACGCCGGGGGACAGCTGGAGCATCGGTCTGATGCTCCATCCACCGAGGTCAGAATGAATCCATAAAAAACCCAAAACCCATACATCTCCTTTAATATTAAACATGTTTTTTTTCCCGCTGTCTTTTATGACAGAGCTAGTATAACTACCATCCCTTATTGCAGTTGGTCTTAACCAGCTAATAATTAGCTGCACCTATCAATCCTTTTATTATATTATGCACGCCCCCATAGTTACCTATTGTTTCCTCCTGCCGCGGAGTTTGTTCAGGCATTGCCGTCATGTGTACAGCTGGGTCAGCTCATTAGTGCCATAACCCCCATTACCTGATATGCATGTCATTATATGTATGCCTGTATATTAATTCACATTATTTTTCCACCTCTTTGATGGTTTACATTTTATGCTCCTGAAGAAGCGTGATTGCACGCGGAACATGTCAAGCGATTCTTTCCTCTCATCCAACAATTGTTTACCGCACCGATACTACTGCACCATTATCTTGGACTGCTGCTAATTATATGAAATGCTTATTGCAATTCTTCAATTACTCCAAAGATCCATATGGTTTTGTATAGCTAGCGGTATTGTTGGTTTGATGTATTCAATGTGGGCTTTTTAGCAAATTTGTGTATTTTATGGTTAATAAATTTATATTTTTGTATTAAATATATTATTTTGTGTTACTGTGCCTAAAAAGTCCAAGTCCCAAAATGGTTCTGTTATTCTATTCTGTAATTGTCAAAGTGTGAGAGCACGGAATGATAAAAATTGGCCTGGTTAGGAAGGGGGTATAAGTGCCCAGCGGGCAAGTGGTTAAAGATAAGGTGCTTCCATTGCACTTTAAGGATGTGTGGCTTTAGAAAGCCCAGCACTAGATCCTCACTTTAGAAAGCCCAGCACTAGGATCCTCACTTTGGCAGACTCATACTGAGAATCCACACAAGCTAAAGACTAGAAGGTGGTTCTCCATCTCATCTAGATGTGTTTTTTTATAAATACAGATCAAATTACTGTTCACAGCTTAGTAAAACAATTCGTAAACTTATAAGCTAAAGGCAATTTATTTTTTCTGTTTGGATAGAGTGGTGAGGGGGTTGAATCCTCTGATGTTCTTTCTTGCTGTCTGTGTTGTCTTGTCATGGAACAGGAACAGAGGTGAAATCTTTAACCACTTCAATACTGGGCTTTTTGTACCTATTCAATACCGGGCCTATTTTGGCACTTCTCTCCTACATGTACAAATCATCATTCTTTTGCTAGAAAATTACTCAGAACCCCCAAACATTATATATGTTTTTTTAGCAGACACCCTAGGGAATAAAATGACGGTCATTGCAACATTTTTTCTTGCACAATATTTGCGCAATAATTTTTCAAACGCCTTTTCTAAAAAAAAAAAAAAAATGGTTTCATGAATTAAAAAACAACAAAACAGTAAAGTTAGCCCAATTTTTTGGGAACATGTGAAAGATAATGTTACGCCGAGTAAATAGATACCTAACAAGTCACGCTTTAAAATTGCGCACACTCATGGAATGGCGCCAAACTTCGGTACTTAAAAATCTCCATAGGCGACGCTTAAATTTTTTTTACAGGTTACCAGGTTAGAATTACAGAGGAGGTCTAGTGCTAGAATTGTTGCACGCGCTCCAACGCACGCGGCGATACCTCACATGCGTGGTTTGAACGGCGTTTACATATGTGGGCGACTTACGTGTGCATTCGCTTCTGATCGCGAGCTACCGGGGACAGGGGCGTTTTAATTTTTTTTTTTTATTATTTATTTATTTTACGTATTTATTTATTTTTTTACAATGATTTTACTTTTTTTTTTTTTTTTTTGGATCACTTTTATTCCTATTACAAGGAATGTAAACATCCCTTGTAATAGGAATGTGTGTGACAGGTTCTCTTTATTGAGAGATGCGGGGTCAATAAGACTCCACACCTCTCCTCCAGGCTGGAAAGCATGAGATCAGTGAAAATTTTTTCACTGATTTCATACTTACAGCCGCAACGGCGGCTTGGTTTACATTTTTGAGACCCGGGCGTGACGTCATCACATCGCGCCCGGGCCTCCGACGATCATAGAGATGACTGGTGACCATCTGGTCACCAGTCATCTCTATGCTCATCACGTGACTCCACCAACGATGCCGGAAGATTCGCTCCGGGTCCCCGATCGCACGGGTGAGCCCGGAGAAGCACCGGATGGCGGCGGGAGGGGGGGGTGTCCCCTCCCGCCGCCTATAAGAACGATCAAGCGGCGGAACCGCCGCTATGATCATTCTTATGGTGCACAGAATCGCTGGCACTTCAAAAGGATATCTGAATGATGCCTCTAGCTGCAGGCATCATTCAGATATCCCCCTACAAAGCCGAGGACGTCATATGACGTCCACCCAGGATGGGAGATCCCATCTGTGGACGTCATTTGTCTATGGCTGGGTAGGGAAATGGTTAAAAAGGGCCAGTTCACACCATAGAAAACACATCCGGATGCGTTCCAGATGCTTTTGTGAATGCGTGTTTTATTTTAACGCATTTTTGATGCGTTCCAGTGTGGTTTTTGATGCAGGCCAGTGCATTTCCCCCCTCTTTTTTCTTAACCTTAAATAAAGACATGTATGTTCCAGTGCGTTTTACAGCATTCCAGTACAGGAAAAATGCAGCATGTTCTACTTTTTTTTTTTCTGGAACGCACTGGAACTGCAAGCTACTTTTCATGCAGAAAAAAAAAAACGCACTAGACTGCATGTGGTGTGAACTGGCCCTAAATGAGGACACTTGTTTCAGTGATAAATGTCTAAGAGGGGATTCTCCTCACATGGTAAAATCACTGCTGCTGCTCCTTTAGGGGGCGGGGGTCCAGGAATGTGCATCCATTCATAGTATTGTCCCAGCTTCAGATTAAGGCGAGCATTAAAAAGGCACAGTCCACTTTTTGCCAACATTTATGCGTCCATTTAAAAAAAAAAAAAAAAAAAAAGTGCATTACGTATTGAAGTCTGCAGAGCATTACAGCCATCACAGGTGCAATGCACTGGATGCTGAAGTGTTTACATTCAAGCCCCTGGTACATATGAACTTACTGTAATGGGGTGCGACTACACAATGGACTACAAGTGTGGTGAGGTCACCACCCTGCTGCCGACGCAATCTGTGAGTCCCCTTTGCCATTGTGGCAGACAGGACTTGTAGTCCTAATTTTAGCCCTGAAGATTACATAAAACCCCCAAAATATGATATATTTTCTGAAAGCAGACACCCGAGAGAAGTAAATAGTGGTAGTTCCAATTTTTTATGTCACACGATATTACCGCAAAGGTCTAGGAAATGCGAAATTTCTGTAAAAAATACACTAAAGTTAATTTTAGGGCACCCAAATGTAATAAATTAACCAATATTTTGGTAAAATATAAAAGACGAGGTTGCACCGAGTAAATAGATACCCAACAGGTCAAACCATAAAGCACCCCCAACCTGTGCATTTACATTCGTCTATGCGTATATGTAGGGGTGGGGGGCATCAAAAAAATGTTGGGGGGGGGGGGGAATACGATTTTATGTGCTTACCATCTTTTAAATAAAAAATATATATTCCCCCCCATCACATAGGGGACATAGGGCATATTTTTTGTGACAAGTTCTCTTTAAGGCTAGGTTCACACTGCAGTTTGCATGTGATCCGCACCGCACTGCAAGTGCACATCACATGCGATCTCTGTGCATCAAAGTCGCACAGGACCCTTTTTTGGTCCGCAGCAGAATCGGATCGCATGGGTGTTCACACCCATGCGATCCGATTCCTGTCCGAGTTTGCAGATCGCACTGCGATATGTGAACTGATTTGGGGGTGTCATTAACTTTTAATTGACACTCCCAGCAGTTCGCATAGGGCAGTGTGAACTGCCGCCAGAAAGTCTGCGATGCGGGAACCCGCAGTGGATTCGCAGCGTTCCCGCATCGCAGCAGTGTGAACCTAGCCTCAAGCGGAGGTCCGCCCACACCACGAAAAATTAAAAGTAAACAGCTACAAATACTGTAACTGCTGACTTTTAATATATGGACACTTACCTGTCCAGGGAGCCCGCAATGTCGGTACCTCAGCCAATCTTCGGACCAGCTGTCGGGTGCTGCCGCCGCCATTGCCGTAAAGGGAACCCGGCAGTGAAGCCTTTTTAGCTTCAAAGCCGGTTTCCTACTGTGCATGCGCAAAGCACGCTGCGCTTTCTAATTAGCCCTGCGACGGAGGAGGGGGCCAAGCTTCGCCGCGGCACCATCGCTGGAAGTGGGGAAGGGGACTTGTCAAAAACAGGTCCCCGTTTCCCCCACCCCGCTGAAAAGTGCCAAATGAGGCACCAAAGGGGGGACGGGGATGGAACGAATAAGTGGAAGTTTCACTTTTGGGTGGAACTCCACTTTATTGGGACCCTGGATTAGAGGTCCACCGATATATATCGGTCAATTTTTGACACTTTTTAATTAATCGGCATCGGCTGGTTATTCTAATACAAAAGCCGATATAAAAAAAAAAAAAAAAAAAAAAAAAACTTCAGCACAGCTTGCAAATAACATCTTTCATAGAAGTCAATGCAAGTTGCCTGAAGTTTGGAGGGGGAGTGACTCATCTCTGGGCAGCCTGCCAAGTGAGAGAAAAGTGTTACAATGTTTCTTCTTATCAATGAACTGAACTTGTGTGTAGAAGTTCTCAGTTTAACCATTTAAAGGCTAAATCTTTTCTGACACTTGTAGCTTAGAAGCAAAAGTCCTGTATTTTCTGCTAGAAAATCACTTGGAACCCCCAAACATTATATATTTTTTTTTAGCAGAGACCCTAGGGAATAAAATGGCGGTTGTTGCAATATTTTATGTCACACGATATTTGCGCAGCTGTCTTTCAAACGCAATTTTTTGGGGAAAAATACACTTTAATGAATGTTAAATAAAACTAAACTTTTTTTTCCGTCAAAGTTTTGATTACCTGTTTTTGTGCCTGCTTCCTGATTCCCTTACCGAAGATGGCGGCGGCAGCACCCGAGAGAGAGATCGGCTTCGGGTGCTGACATTGCGGGCGCCCAGGACAAGCAAGTGTCCATATATTAAAAGTCAGCAGCTGCAGTATTTGTAGCTGCTGACTTTTAATATATATTTTTTTTTTTTGGCGGAACTCCGCTGCTTTTACACTGGAGCGGGCAGGCGTTGGCGGTAAAACGCAGCTAGTTTTAGCTGCGCTTTACCATCATTTTAGCGGCGCTATTCGGCTGCTAGCGGGGCGCTTATAACCCAGCTAGCGGCCAATGAAGAGGTTAAATGCGCCCGTGTAGCACCGCTGCAGAAGCGCTTAGCAGGTGCTTCGGCAGCAGTGCCCATTCATTTCAATGGGCAGTAGTGGTGAAGGAGCGGTATACACCGCTCCAAAGATGTTGCTTGCAGGACTTTTTTTTAACGTCCTGCCAGCGCACCGCCTCAGTGTGAAAGCACTCAGGCGTTCACACAGACTGCAGGGGAGCGGTTTTGCAGCAATTTTTACAGGTGCTATTTTTAGCCCAAAAGTGCCTGAAAAACGCCCCAGTGTGAAAGGGGTCCAACTGTTAGTTTTTTTTTCCCCCTTCATCTCATAAAATCAAAAAAAAAAAAAAAAAAAAAAAAAAAAAAAAAAAAAAAAAATCGGCATCATATATCGCAGCGATTTCTAAATATCGGCATCGGCCAGAGAAAAACCCATATCGGTCGACCTCTACCCTGGATGCCTCCCCTGCACTCCACTGAATGTAATGTAATGCAGGTCATATAGCAGTACACTCTTTCCTAGCCATGTTGGCCGGGGACACTGAGCGGCGGACCCGGAACTGACGTCAGACATGTCACTTTCTGGGTCAGCAACAAGGGAGGAGAGCAAACGTTGGAGCTGCACGATTCTGGCTAAAATGAGAATCACAATTTTTTTGCTTAGAATAAAGATCACGGTTCTCGCTGTGCAACATCTTCTTTCACATTATACAAAAAAATTGGTCTAACTTTGCCGTTTAGTTTTTTTTTAATTCAATAAAGTGTATTGTTTCAAAAAAAAAAAAATTGCGTTTGAAAAACCGCTGCGCAAATTCGGTGTTACATAAAATATTGAAACAACCACCATTTTATTCCCTAGGTAGTCTGATAAAAAAAAAATATATCATGTTTGGGTGTTCCAAGTCATTTTCTAGCAGAAAATAATGATTTTTTAGTTGTAAGCAACAAATGTCAGAAAAGGTTTGGTCTTTAACCACTTCCTATCCGGGCCATCGACAATTGACGGCCACAAGGCTACATTGCTGGGAGGCCGTCAATTGACGGCCTCTGGCATCCCGCCGCTGGGGGGAGGGCGCGTGCCGCCACGTCACTCAGGTGCCAATGCGCGTGCCTGGCAGCCGCAATGTCCGCCAGGTGCCCACGATCGGCAGTCACAGAGCCAGGGAGGTGGATCTCTGTGTGTAAACACACAGATCCACATCCTGTGAGGGTGAGACCGATGGTGTGTCCCTTGTACATAGGGACAACCATCGGTCTCCTCCCCCAGTCATTCCCCTCCCCCCACAGTAAGAATCACTCCCAGGGAACACAATTAACCCCTTGATCGCCCCCTAGTGTTAGCCCCTTCCCTGCCAGTCACATTTAGACAGTAATCAGTGCATATTTATAGCACTGTTCGCTGTATAAATGTGACTGGTCCCAAAAATGTGTCAAAAGTGTCCGATGTGTCCGTCGCAAGTCCTGGCAAAAATGGCAGATCGCCGCCATTACTATTAAAAAAAATACAAATAAAAAAAAAAGTCATAATTCTATCCCCTATTTTGTAGGTGCTATAACGTTTGCGCAAACCAATCACTATACGCTTATTGCGATATTTTTTTACCAAAAATATGTAGAATACGTATCAGCCTAAAGTGAGGGAAAAAAAATATTTTATTTTAAAAAAATTGGATATTATAGCAAAAAGTAAAAAATTTAGTTTTTTTTCAAAATTGGCGCTCTATTTTTGTTTATAGCACAAAAAATAAAAACCGTAGAGATGATCAAATACCACCAAAAGAAAGCTCTATTTGTGGGAAAAAAAGGACGTCAAGTTTGTTTGGGAGCCACGTCGCACGACCGTGCAATTGTCAAAGCGTGACAGCTCTGAAAGCTGAAATTGCACCTGGGCAGTAAGGGGGTATATGTGCCCAGTAAGCAAGTGGTTAAATGGTTACAGGGGTGTCAAACTTAATTTCATCATGGGCCGCATCAGCATTAAGATTGCCCTCAAAAGGGCCTGTTGTACCTGTAAGATTAGATGTCCAGCGCATCCCCCTCCCCATATATTAGATGTCAAGAGCCAACCCACCATCAGAAGTTGAGTCCCCCCCACTCTCCCTTACATCACAGTGCACCCCCCCTTTCCTTATGCTGCTGCTGGGAAGAAGTTGGACGCATTGCTTGAAAGCAGAAAGTATAGGAAAAGGACCAGGGGAGGGCTGGAGCTCTCCTGCAGCTGCAGGAGAGGTGCAAGGCCCACATGAATTGGCCTGGCGGGCTGGATTCGGCCGCGGGCCTTGTGTTTGTCACCTGTGATCTACACTGGAGTTCTTTTCTTTGATAAAAGAACAACAAGACACTTTGTTTCCACTTTGTGTGTAGTATTAAAACTTGGCAGGCTGCCTGGTTTTTGTTTTTCCAGCTGTGAGAACTCTCTGCACTTGTTAGAAAGATCGTAACATCCTGTTTTGAAGATCAGGAAGGGAAAGAGATTGCAATTTCGATTTCTTCACAATTAATCGTGCAGCTTTAGCAGACGTGTGTGAATTTTAATGCAGAAGTGCTGGTCTCTTCTGCATTAAAATTCCTGCCTGTTCGCCCATTTCTTTATTAATTCTGTCCCAACGTTCCAAAATATATCTTATTTTAGCAGTAACAAAAAAAATTAAAAAATTAAAATAAATATATATATATATATATATATATATATATATATATATATATATATATATATATAAAAACGATAGAGAGAACATACAAAAGCGCTAGGCATTCCATTTAAAATGACGAGACATTCCAAGGATCACTCCAATTAGAACATTTACCTGTATAATATCTGGATTATTTGCAATTTTCAGAACTTTGCTGGCTTTAGCTAAACCCACACCATGGATAGAAGGCAAATAGTCACATCCGGACAGGATACACATATAGCGGAATTTCTCTTCTGTGAACACATCACCCAGATGTTTACATTTTCCAAACCGATCCTGATCAATTTCCAAACCGTTTCCAAATTGGTCCATTTTCAGAATCACCTTAAAAAAAAAAAAAAAAAAATTTAAAAAGGGCACCCTACATACAGAGCAATCTGTTTTTATAGTTAATAAAAAAAGTGTCAAACATAATCCAAGCATTTACAATTTCAAGCTGAAGTTTAGGTATGTACGTTTTTGCATTTTAGCCCAGCTTAGAGCAATGCAAGTATCATGTGCCACATAACTGTGCTTTGGGATTCTCATGGAAGCTGGAAATCCCTGTAGTAGGCTCTCCCACTACAGGCAGTCCCCGAGTTACGAACGGGCTAGGGACTGTAGGTTTGTTCTTAAGTCGAATATGTTCGCAGGTCGAATATGTTCGTAAGTCAGAACAGCATGCGCAGACCGGCAGATATGTTGTTTTCCGATGTTCTGTTGAATGTGCCCGCCGTCGAAAAGTGGCCACGCAGCCTCCCGTTCTTAAGTCGGATGTTCGTAACTCTGGGACTTCCTGTATAGGGATTAGTGATTGGCGGTGATCGGCCACCTTGCTGTATTGTGAACACAGAAGGTTGCTTTGTCGCTCAATACGGGTGCCATTCAGAGAGCAACTTGTTTTGAATTCATTGAGAAAATGCATTCTCAAGGGGATGTTTCTACCTTTTCAGCACTTTTTTTTTTTTTATTCAGAAGTGTACACCGAGCTGTGCATGCACAGCTCAGTGTACCGGCATGGCCAGATTCTAAAAAATCCAGAAAATGCAGCGCTAAAACAAAAAAAAAAAAAAAAAAAAAAAAGGGACGGTGTTGAGTGATCTAGCCCAAAAGTGAATTAGAATATAAATGACACAAATAAAACTAACAAATATGTCAAACTGAAGAACAAAACCTAATGAAGGGAATCATTCAAAAAAAGCCCAAAAAAAACATATGACATGTATAGAAATTGGCATATAGCGTGAAGAATACAGTGACACTTCTGATGAAAAATCCAAAGTGACAAAAAGAAAGATAAAAGAAACCGTGAAATTAAACTAGTCCATAAAAAACTGTGTAAATGAATAAAAACATCCAAACATAAGCCAAAAAAAGATGCCAAAGATAGTGATGAAAAATAAACTTCTTCCCAAGAAAGCTGCGACAGGTTTCAGGTGTGACATCCCAGGTGAGTAGTAATCCTGCTTGCCAAATGGCCGTGACTGTAAAGAAACAGTCTCACCCAGCATAGGGAATAAGGCTTCCTCGCAGCCTATGGATCTCCTTATCAATGGCTCATCATCCGATTGGCACAATTCTTAGATGTGATGGCTGCATTGTTTTTTTTTTTTTTGTTTTTTTTTTTAGGCCTTTTTTCCTCTATTTCCATCTGATGATCCAGCCAGCAAGTCGTTGTTTTTCAGAAGCACAAGCTCTCCAGCAGAATGTATAAGTTTAAATGGATTAGACAAACCACTTAACACTCCTCCTTGCTCTGCACACACTCTCCAGCCTCACGTGGGCTCACGGTTTCTTTTATTATCTTTATCACTTTGGATTTTTCATCAGAAGTGTCACTGTGTATTCACGCTATATGCCAATTTCTATACATGTCACATATGTTATTTTTTGAAGGCTTCCCATAATTAGGTTTTGATCTTCAGTTTGACATATTTGTCAGTTTCTTTTATATTCTATCATATTGCCAATTCACTTTTGGGCTAGATCACTCAACACAGTCCCATTTTTCATGTTTTAGCGCTGCATTTTCTGGATTTTTTTTACTTCATTATAGTTTTTTGTATTGAACTATTCATGCTAGCTGCTTTCCTGTAAAATGTCGAATTATTCTCACCTATTTTATCTAGCGCAGCGTTAGCCCTAGGGCTTTTTTTCCCCCATTATGGTCAGATTCTATGCTCTCAAAGTGAAATTAAAGTCTCATTTGTTATTTTTTAATAAAAAAAAAAAAAAAAACCATGTTATACTTACCGGTACCTGCTCTGTGTAATGGTTTTGCCCCATCCCGTCCCCTCTCTCTCCTGGTTGGCTAACTGACTTTGATTGAAAGCAGCAGGAGGCAATGGCACCGCTGCGATGTCTCAGCCAATCAGGAGAAAGAGTCCCAGATGGCCGAGGCACTCACATGGGTGGCTGGTGCTGGGGAGAGCGGAGACAGTGTCATGTGGTCTCACTGTGTTTGTAATGGGATGCTCAGTGCAGGATAAGGGCTTCCTGTATACGGCTGAGTGCCTGCTACTTCTCAGTGCGCCCCCCCCCCCCCCCCAAACCGGACTATCTATTTCTAATCGGGATACCGTGGGAGGATGTCTTGCTGTATCTGGAGGGTTCCAGGGATACGGAGGGACGTTAGACCCTGCAGAAGGCTAAGTCTGCTGGCGTATATGACCTTGCTCTTTATGGGGGTCCACCAGTTCGGGTAAGGGTCCCCGCACATCGAGTGGGGTTTTTTTCGACTCAAGAAATCCCCCCCCCCCTCTTCTCTTTCTTGGTGAAGGTGGAAGGAATCTGGATATTATCACCTCATTGGAATTATCACTTTCCACACTATTGTTTTATTTCTGTTATGTGGACTTAATTGTTTCTCAATTTTTTTTGATGGAGTATTTTCTTATAGACTTCTTCATGTAGACTTTCTAGTTTTCACTTATTGTCTCTTCATTTAGAATTTTTGCACTTCATTAGTACTGTACTTTTGTGTCTATTTACCAATTGTGATCACTCACGTTATTCGAGCACAACTTATTTTTACATAAATAAATACTTACCTGAGCCCAATAGCAGTGGCGTTGCTCTTTTCACCCTTTCTCATTGGATTCAGTGAGAGCAGCGGGAGCCGCTGTCAATCAAAGCCAGGGATCAGGGAGCGAGTTGCACTGTGTGTGTCAATAGATCTTTTACAATTACTTTAAATCAACAAAACAGCTTCTTACCTTTTTACAACCAAAAGCAAGAAGGTCAGAATCTTCTGTAATGATTGCTTGGGCAAAACCATGTTTGTTCAAGTACGCCAGCTGAGAATCCGCCTCATACGGGGCAACTATACAATTAACGCCTTCAGAACGCGCAGCCTGTAACAGAGCAGACATAAGGATGAAAAAATTACAATGGAAAATCAAATCAATCTGCCAAGTATAAAAGGCCTTCCTATACCAAAAGGGGGTTAAAAAGAAAAGAAAAAAGAAAAAAGTCAATTTATAGAAAAAAGAAAATAAAAAAAAATTGGCACCACACTGCCAGGGCTAAAAGTAAAATGAGCACAGTGGTTTCCCCTGCCCGCTAGTTGAACAACGAAGGCACAGCAGCACTCTACATTCATCACTCTGCAGGCCCACACCTCCCTCTATCAGGGTGCTGTGCAAAAGACTGACATCAATACAGGCTCCGGCTACTTATGCTAGCTGTAGGTAAAATACACTTGGACCCCTTTCCCACCTTGAAAAGGCATTTTTCAGGTGCTCTAGCACTAAAAATAACACCTGTAAAGCGCCCTAAAAAAGCCCCATCTGCAATCCCAGTGTGAAGGCCCGAGTGCTTTCCCACTGGGGTGCTGCGCTGGCAGGACCTCAAAAAGTCCTGCAAGCAGCTTCTTTGGAGGCGCTTTAGGAGCGGTGCAGCACCAATGCCCATTGAAATCAATGGGCAGCGCTGCCTTAGTGCCTGCCAAGTGCCTTGGCAGCGGCACTGTGCGGGCGCTTATAACCCTTTTCCGGCCGCTAGCGGGGTTTAAAAGCACCCAGCTAGCGCATGAAAAGCGCCGCAAAGACGGTAAAGCGCTGTTAAAACTAGCAGCGCTTTACCGCTGGCAGAGTGAAAGGGCTCTTAACTATTTTTAAAAGGAATGCACAATTACAATAAGATTTTGGACTAACTTTAGCTTTGCAATAAGCATGCTATTAACCATTTCCTGCCTGGCCTATGGCAAGATGGCACCGGCGGGAACCTCTAGTCGATCCGGGCGGAAGTCATGTGACGTCTGCCCGGATTGCGCCCAGTGGTGTGATCCATCACCGCTTGTGTCCACTGGGCACAGCCGATGACTGATCACTGTACCGGCCTGCTGCCGGTACCATGTGACCGCAGGAACCAATGACAGCCGGTCACATGTTAGCTGTAAACAATGGATGTCTTCCTTTCAAACCATCCATTGAATACAATTGTGTTGCTAGTTGTGATTGGTCAGTGTGATCACATGATACAGACTGGGCCAATCACAGCCCATCTGTACCATGCGATTAGCTGACCAATCACAGTTAAATCACAAAACAAACTGAATTAAATCGATTTCATTCAGTAAAATGCTTCCATATTGTAATGCACTGCTATATGCAACAATGTGTAAAAAATTAAATAATCCTGATAACTTCCCCAGAGTAGTAAACTATTACTACGGTAACAATATATTGCTCTAGTCAAAGTGTGTTAAAAAAAAAAAAAAAAAAAAAAAAAAATTGAAAAGAAACTTAAATTATTTTTTTTTCGTACTGTCACCAGCCAGCGCCCCTGATCACCTCCACACCTGTCATATGATGATGCTGTACTGTATGTAATTTTTTTAAATTATATTATAAGTTTTAAATGTCTTTATTTTCCAAAAACGTATAACAATAAAAACGACAACTTAACCACTTCCCCGACTGGCTCACGTACATATACGTCAGCAGGTTGGCTCTCCTGCGCAAAACGACGTACAGGTATGTCGGCTCCTTTAAGAGCCTTAGAAGGCATGCACGCCCACTGCACGGCAGGGCACTCATGCGCGTGGCCAGCGGTCACGATGACCGCCGGCCACCCGCGATTGCGGGCACGAGACACAGAACGGGGATCTGTGTGTGCAAACACACAAATCCCGGTTCTGTCACGAGAGGAGAGACAAATCGTGTGTTCCCATTAGTTAGGAACAGCGATGTCTCCTCCTCTAGTCACTTCCATCCCTCCCCACAGTTAGAACACATTTAACCCCCCTTGATCGCCCCCTAGTGTTAACCTTTTGCCTGCCAGTGACATTTATACAGTAATCAGTGGCTATTTTTAGCTCTGATCGCGGTATAAATGTCACTGGTCCAAAAATTGTGTCAAGTGTCCAATCTGTCCACCGCAATCCCGATAAAAAAAAAAAAAACCTGATCGCCGCCATGTAGACGGTATAACTTTTGCGCAAACGCTTATTGTGATTTTTTTTACCAAAAATATGTAGAAGAATATATATTACACAAATACACACACATACATACATACATACATATACAGTGGGTATGGAAAGTATTCAGACCCCCTTAAATTTTTCACTCTGTTATATTGCAGCCATTTAAGTTCATTTTTTTCCTCATTAATGTACACAGCACCCCATATTGACAGAAAAACACAGAATTGTTGACATTTTTGCAGATTTATTAAAAAAGAAAAAAAAAAAACTGAAATATCACAGGGTCCTAAATATTCAGACCCTTTGCTCAGTATTTAGTATTTGCACCCTTTTGATGAGTCTTTTTAGGAAAGATGCAACAAGTTTTTCACACCTGGATTTTGGGATCCTCTGCCATTCCTCCTTGCAGATCCTCTCCAGTTCTGTCAGGTTGGATGGTAAACGTTGGTGGACGGCCATTTTTAGGTCTCTCCAGAGATGCTCAATTGGGTTTAAGTCAGGGCTCTGGCTGGGCAATTCAAGAACAGTCAGAGTTGTGAAGCCACTCCATTATTTTAGCTGTGTGCTTAGGGTCATTGTCTTGTTGGAAGGTAAACCTTCGGCCCAGTCTGAGGTCCTGAGCACTCTGGAGAAGGTTTTCATTCAGGATATCCCTGTACTTGGCCGCATTCATCTTTCCCTCGATTGCAACCAGTCGTCCTGTCCCTGCAGCTGAAAAACACCCCCACAGCACGATGCTGCCACCACCATGCTTCACTGTTGGGACTGTATTGGACAGGTGATGAGCAGTGCCTGGTTTTCTCCACACATACCACTTAGAATTGAGGCCAAAAAGTTCTATCTTGGTCTCATCAGACCAGAGAATCTTATTTCTCACCATCTTGGAGTCCTTCAGGTGTTTTTTTTTTTTTAGCAAACTCCATGCGGCTTTCATGTGTCTTGCACTGAGGAGAGGCTTCCGTCGGGCCACTCTGCCATAAAGCCCCGACTGGTGGAGGGCTGCAGTGATGGTTGACTTTCTACAACTTTCTCCCATCTCCCGACTCCATCTCTGGAGCTCAGCCACAGTGATCTTTGGGTTCTTCTTTACCTCTCTCACCAAGGCTCTTCTCCCCCGATAGCTCAGTTTGGCCGGACGGCCAGCTCTAGGAAGGGTTCTGGTCGTCCCAAACATCTTCCATTTAAGGATTATGGAGGCCACTGTGCTCTTAGGAACCTTAAGTGCAGCAGACATTTTTTTGTAACCCTGGCCAGATCTGTGCCTTGCCACAATTCTGTCTCTGAGCTCTTCAGGCAGTTCATTTGACCTCATGATTCTCATTTGCTCTGACATGCACTGTGAGCTGTAAGGTCTTATATAGACAGGTGTGTGGCTTTCCTAATCAAGTCCAATCAGTATAATCAAACAAAGCTGGACTCAAATGAAGGTGTAGAACCA
This sequence comes from Rana muscosa, assembly GCA_029206835.1. Classification (NCBI taxonomy): domain Eukaryota; kingdom Metazoa; phylum Chordata; class Amphibia; order Anura; family Ranidae; genus Rana; species Rana muscosa. The sequence continues at coordinate 361,723,769 of CM055125.1, read as the reverse complement.
TCTCAAGGATGATCAGAAGAAATGGACAGCACCTGAGTTACATATATGAGTGTCACAGCAAAGGGTCTGAATACTTAGGACCATGTGATATTTCAGTTTTTCTTTTTTAATAAATCTGCAAACATGTCAACAATTCTGTGTTTTTCTGTCAATATGGGGTGCTGTGTGTACAATAATGAGGAACAAAAATGAACTTAAATGATTTTAGCAAATGGCTGCAATATAACAAAGAGTGAAAAATTTAAGGGGGTCTGAATACTTTCCGTACCCACTGTATATATAAAAAACATTTTTTTTTTTTTTTAACCAAAAAATGCAATAAGTGTATTTTGATTGTCCTAAGCTGAAGAAATTCATTTATTTTTTAATTTGGGATATTTATTATTATTATTATAGCAAAAAACGAAAAACTATAGTTTTTATCAAAAAATTTCACAGATGTGATCAAATACCACCAAAAGAAAGCTCTATTTTTGGGAAAAAAGGACGTGAAATTTGTTTGGGTAAAACGTCGCACGACCGTGCAATTGTCAGTTAAAGCGACGCAGTGCCGTATTGCAAATTGTATCAGGGCTAAAGTGGTTGAAAAAAAAAAAAAAATATTGGGGGGGGGTATTTGTACTGTCTTGACATTGGGCCTAAAGAAAAGAGATAATTGATCAGTACTCATGTACTGGCGACCTATCAGATATATCCCATAGTTTGTGGAATCTAAAGCCCCGTACACACGGTCGGACTTTTGCCCAACAAATTTCAATTTAAGCAAGTTGGACCAACAATCCGACCGTGTGTACGCTCCATCGGACAAACTTTTTTTCGTTTGGTTTTGTTTTCATCGGACAAAAGTTGGGTCTGCAAACGGACAAACTTTTGCCCAACAAAAGTCCGATGGAGCAAAGTCCGAACGTGTGTACAGAAAACCATAGGACTTCTGTCCGATGGACAAAAAAAAAAACTAATGTTAAAATCAACCAACAATAGCAGAAGTTGACCAAAGGGTGGCGGTAAAGAGCAGAAAAACCATGTGATGTTACAAAAAGTTTTAAGAAAGTTTGCAGAAAAGTCCTGTGGTGTGTATGCTATGGGTGTTGCCAACCAACTCCGTTCGGACAAAAAAACACGGAAAAGTCAGATGGAAGTCTGACCGTGTGTACGAGGCTTTAGACCTTCCTACAGACTAAATAATATACACGGATTTGGGTTATTTTCAAAGAAATTACAGAATACATTTTGGCGTAAATTCATGAAGAAATATTATTTATTTTCAAGAGTTTATAAACAGAAACAAAGAAAAACTTGTTTGTTTTTTTTCCCAAATTTTCTGTCTTCTTTCCACTTATTTAGCAAAAAAAAAAAAAACAAAAAACAGCGGTGATTAAATACCACCAAAATAAATTTGTGTGAAAAAAAATGATAAAAACCTAATTTGGGTACAGTGTTGTATGACCGCGTAACTGTCATTCTAAAGCCTCATACACACAATCAGATTTCCATCGGACAAATCTGTGGAATTTTGTGCGAAGGGCGTTGGCTTTTTCAGCCAACATTCACGAAACTAAGTGATTTTTCGGCTTTTTAGCACCACCCTTTGGGCAACTTCTGCCAATGTTGTCTTATGGTTAGCACTGGTTCGGAGCACGCGTGTTTGTACTTTGGATTTTATTCCGACGGACTTGTGTACACACGATCGGATAATCCGACATCACACATTTGTTGTCGGACAGGTTTAAATTAAAGCATGCTATAAAACATTTGCTGTCGGAAATTCCGACAACAATTGTCCGATGGAGCATACAAACGCTCGGATTATCCGACAAAACCCTGCCGTCACACATTTGTTGTCGGAAAATCCGATCGTGTGTACGGGCCTAAAGTGCAACAGCGCTGAAAGCTGAAAATCGGCCTGGGCAGGAAGGGGGGTAAAAGTGCCAGGTACTGAAGTGGTTAAAACACAGATATATGTAATGATTGATTTTAGAAGTGAGAAAGAACTTTGTTTTCCTGGCAGGTGAAAAGAGTCGGATGAACCACTACAGCGGTGAAATCACTAGACTTACTTTTATAAGTTGATGAGCCATTTCAGAGGTGATGTTAACGGAGCGTGTAAAGCAATCTCTGGCTTCGGACAGCTTGCCTTCTCTCAGCAGCTGCTTCCCCTTCTGTAAATTTGTCTGCCGCTTCCTGCAAAACACGACGATTATTTTACCGCATCACCAACACAAACCAAACTTTATTTCGTGATATTTCTTTAATCCAAATTCTGAAAGTGGTCGCAAAGCCTTAGGGTTTATCGCCTAAATGCATTCTATGCATTAAGGTCAAAAACCTTCTGTGGTGCATGTGCACTCTCCTTATAATTACATTAGAATTACCTGAGCCCGATCCAGCAATGTGCATGAGAGCAGCATCTCTCCCGGCTCTGATCACAGCGTGAACCAGGAAGTGCCAGTAAACTGCTTTCCTCAGTTCACGCTGACAGGGAGAGCCGATCGGCAGCACTCCTTGTCGGGGGGGGGGGGTCTGCACTAATAATCAGCACATTGATTACCAGCACAGCCCCCATCAAAAGGTGCCCATCATCTGCCAGCCTGTCCCCCCTCTATAAAGCCTGTCAGTGCCCATAAAAGTGCAAATCAGTGCCCACAACATTGCAGTGTCTCTCCCAGCTCTGTGCCGCTTCACTGGCCATTGGCTTCCATGAGGAGATGAGGAAGCAGGGGGCTGAGCCGCCCTGTCTGTCAATGGACGCAGACAATGTGGCTCGGGAGCAAGACGCTTCCTATGGGGGGCACCTGCGGAAGAGGAGGAGCCAGAAAACGTTGGCGGGGGACCCCAGAAGAAGAGGATTGGGGCTGCTCTGTGCAAAACCTTTTACACAGAGCAGGCAAGTGAAAAAAAAAAAAAAAAAGAAAAAGGTCGTACATTCTGACTACAAAGTGCAATCTGACCAACAAATTTCAGATCTCTGCAGCCATTTATTGTGGCATTTACAACGGTTGCACCGATACCATTTTTTTTCTACTTGCGAGTACTGGTACCGATATTTTGGCCAAGTATTGGCCGATACCGTGTACCTTTGTGGTGCGATTTGGGTGCCCCCATAGAGAGCTGCTGGCTGAGAGGGCACTCGATATGAGGGAGGTGCCAGGAGCAGCAAAGAGGGACCCGAGAAGAGGAGGATCTGGGCTGCTCTGTGCAAAACCAAACTGCATAGAGGAGGTGGGTATATGTTTGTTATTTAAAAAAAAAAAAAAAAAAAAAAAAAAAAAAAAAAAACCACACCACCTGTACAATCACCAAGTGTGAGGTCACATATTCCCAGGTGAGCGCACACCAAATGAGGGAGCACGAGGCTGTGTGTAACATGCATGAAGGAGTAAGAAGGCACCTATGGAAGTTGAGAAATACAACATCTTATTGAAGCACTTGGACTACACTTTAATTATATATATACATTTTGTTTACATACAGGTATATTCATTTGCTGTATTACACTAGTGTATATCTAATATATTGCAGTTTTATTGCACGCCACTTTAAGACCCCTTTCACACTGCAGCGTTTTGCAGGCGCTATAGCGTTAAAAATAGCGCCTGCAAACCGCTGCCCCATTCACTCCAGTGTGAATGCCCAAGGGCTTTCACACTGGAGCGTTGCGCTAGCAGGACGGTAAAAAAAAAAAAGTTTACCGCTCCTGCCCATTGAAATCAATGGGGCAGCGCGGCTATACCGCCGGCAATGCGTTGCTTCTGCAGCACATCGCGGGTGGTCTTAACCCTTTCTCGGCCGCTAGCGGGGGGTGAAACCGCCCCGCTAGCGGCTGAAATGCGCCGCAAATCCGCCCATAGTGCCGGCGGTAAAAATAGCGGCGATTTACCGCCGAAGCTATGGGCGCTCCAGTGTGAAAGGGCTCCAATTAGGAATTAGATATGTTTTTGCAGTATGATCAATAGTAGATTTGAATTAAATTGATCAACCACTTCAATACCGGGCACTTTCCCCCCTTCCTGCCCAGGGCAATTTTTAGCTTTCAGCGCTGTTACACTTTGAATGACAATTGCACGATCATGCAACACTGTACTCAAACTACATTTTTAGAATTTTTTTCCCACAAATAGAGCTTTTTTTTGGTGGTATTTGATCACCTCTATGGTTTAAAATGTTTGCGCTATAAAAAAAAAAAAAAATTAAAAAAAAAAAGTGACAATTTAGAAAAAAAAATGTAATAAAAATGATGGGCACGGGGGCGTGGCCTGGATAGCAATGGGATAGGTCGCATGTGATGTGAGCTCCGTCTGCCCATACTCCTAACCTACCATCCTGCCTGCATCCTGCTCGGTTCCTGCCATCCCCTACATCCGAGGACATGTCCTGCTCTCCCTGTGGTTCCTGAAGCCTGTTAGCCAGCTGGTTTGCCGCCACTGCCGTCGCAGCGCTTCCCGGTCCTCTGCTTCAGGAAAGGCCCCGGCTTCGGCCTAGTTCCTGGTTTGGCGGCCATCTTGGCCCTCCCGGCGGCGGCCCTGGACACTTCTCCTTGCCTCCCTGGGCGCACTGGGCTCCATCCTCTCCTACATCGGCCCCCGGATTACCTGCTGCAGCTGCTGGGGTGTCTTTGCACTCTGCACCTGCTGTGTGAGCGGACCGCGGTCTCGGCCTGACTCCCGGAACGGCGGCCATCTTGCTCCACCCGGAGACATCTTTGGCAAGTATTACAGGCCTCCCTGACTCCCCTGAGCTCAGATTCCCCTGCATGCAGCCTGTTGCCATTACAGCTGCTTGAGAGTGACCTGCTGCTTACGTTGGGCCATCCCTGGGCAGCGGTGGGGGGGGGGGGGGGGGGGAGGTTGTGGAGGACCCGGCCTCCTTAACAGCGGCCATATTGGTGCACCCAGGGATCTTCCCTGTCGCCTTACAGCATGTCTCCGTCTAAAAATAATTCTGAAGCCATCGATAAACTGGCCAGATACCGCCGGCTTGAGGAGGAGGATCGGCAGGTCAGAGACGGCGCTGCTGCTTTCCTGGATGCGGATCACTCTGTGGTGGCTACTAACAAATTACTGGATGCCATCGCCATGTGCCAGAGCACGCTTACCACCAAGATCGAGGAGGTAAAAATTGATGTGTCCCTTATCCGGCAGGATCTTTCTACCCTCAGGGACCGCGTGACGGAGACGGAGACCAGTATTAGCAGAGCAGAGGATATCTTACACCCTTTACAACATACCACCGATGAGGTGCGTCGCCAGTTACAACAGATTATCGCAAAACAGGATGACATGGAAAATCGCCTTCGGAGATGTAACCTCCGCTTCATCGGTCTTCCTGAGGGCACCGATCCGGAGAGCTTCCTTGAAAACCTAACCTCAACCTTCGGCAGAGACGCATTTTCGGTAATGTTTGCAGTGGAGAGAGCTCATCGAATCCCTGGCCGCCCTCCTCCCCAAGGAGCTCCACCGCGTACCCTGATAGCGAAGTTCCTTAATTTCAGGGATCGCGACAAGATCCTCCGCCTAACCAGAGAGAAGGGGAATATCCCCCATACCAACGCACATGTTGCCGTCTTCCCGGACTTCTCCAATGAGGTGCAACGGCAGCGGTCCAGGTTCCAGGATGTTAAGAAGCGCCTCCGCACTCTACACCTCAAATACGCCATGCTGTACCCTGCAAAGCTTCGTGTGGAGTGCGACGGTCGGACCCACTTTTTCGAGGACCCAGAGTCGGCATCCACTTGGATTGACCGGAGAGATTGAGCATACCGCGCTGTCTGGGAGCTGTGAGTACTTTTCTTTTCTCTCCCCTGCTGCCCCCTGTGCCGGTGGCACTCCCTGTTCGTGCCCTGGTGATTCGCCTCACGGTTGCTCTGTTGCTAGTGGGTGCCCTCCGCCGGGACGGGGGAGACAGACCTAAAAGCCTTTTCCGCCCCTCCTCGGATCTCACAGCATGCTCGCCACCTTCGGGTGACCTAACTGTTAATTCCCCGTTCTCCCCACACATGGGAGATACTTGTAGAGGGCAGCTTACCGAACGTTGCTGGAACTTCCTATCCTACTTTACGTACCACCCTGATGGCAGGCGGGGCTCCCTTCTGCACGGCTGCAATGGTGTTGTGCTTTTGTGGCCCCTACACCCCATGCACTTCTCAGAGAAGAAGTCGCCCCCCTAGGTTCTCTATGGACTTTTTTCACTCCCCCCGTTTACCTGATAGTTTTTTCCTCCTTTTTTTTTTTCTGTTCATCACAGGTATCTATGTCCCTTTGAAATTAAGTCCCTCGCCTCCAATGCTTTTTTCACGTTGGATGTCCCCGGTTGATACCTGGTTTTGGGATACTATGTTCATGCCGAGTTGGGGTGGCACTGGACTGGGAGGGAGGGGAAATGTTTTGGCTGTTTTTTATTTGCCACTATGTTCACAATTGTTTATTTCTGCTAAAGGTACTATGTCATTGTCATACATGCACTATCAATATTGGTTGCTGATGTGTTCTGTACTGTCTGATGTGTCCTTATCTGCTTCTGCTGGTTCTGGTCTGGCTGCGGTCTATTATACACACCATATACCCACCATGAGTTCCCTGAAGTTCCTCACGTGGAATGTTAGAGGCTTACGCAATAAGATCAAACGCACAGCGGTCCTGACATTTCTCAAATCTCAGAGAGCTGACATTATCACACTGGTCGAGACCCATGTCACGGGCCACTTGCAATCCTCCCTTAAAAAACCTTGGGTGGGGTGGGCTTATCATGCCACTCAAACCTCATATTCCAGAGGAGTATCGGTCCTGGTTGCCAAACGGGTACCTTTTGAGCCAATACTGCTCCGCACGGATCAGCAGGGCAGATATGTGTTTATGCACGCCACCATTAATGGGTCTCCTATCCTACTACTTGCCTGCTATATTCCCCCCCCCGTACAACTCCTTGCCTTTATGACACAATACCCCTCCGTACCGGCAGTGTGGATGGGGGACTTCAATATGACCCTGATCCCCGCTCTGGACCGTCTGGGCACACTGGATCCCCCTCTTAACCCACCGACCCATACCAGACTGCACCGCATAATGACCGACTTTGCTCTTGTCGACACTTGGCGCCACAAACACCCGCACACTAAAGTCTTCTCATGCTTTTCAGCCAGTCATAACACAATGTCACGAATTGATTTTGTTTTTATCTCAATGTCCCTGCTGCCTAAGCTAGGAGATGTGGGCTTTGCTCCGAGAGTACTCTCGGATCACGCCCCCTACTGGGTCACGATCCAGCTCCTGAAGGCCTCCCCTGCTCCTTCTTGGCGGCTAAACCCGTTCTGGCTGACTGCCCTGCAGGACCAGGATGACATCCCCACAGAATTGCAATACTATTTTACGGCCAACAGGGACACTGCCACGCATGATGTGGTGTGGGAAATGTTTAAACTTCATGCTCGTTCCCTACTTTCCACACGTATTAACAGGCTTAAACGGTCATCAACATTTATTGTCCAGCAGGCTGCGGAGCACCTGCAGGTGCTGGAGGAGGCGTTCCACCGGGACCCCTCGCCCAGCGCGGCCAACAATCTAAAGATTCAGGCGCGCCAGGTCTCCCAATTGCACATAGAGAAGGCTAAACAACGTATCTTCTTCTGTAGACAGAGGGTGTTTGAGTATGGAGAGAGATCGGGCAAACTGCTCGCATATCTCGCCCACTTGGATATGCGTCCCCCTGTGGTGGTGTCCTTGACCGACCCACAGGGGAACGACATCACCGATCCGCAACTGGTGGCGGAGGAATTTGGGAGATTCTACCGTGCACTCTACACTTCCAGGGTCACCCACACTCCCCAAGACACCAGGGACTACCTAGCGGGAGTTCAATTCCCTAGACTGACAGACGACCAGCTTGAAATTCTGGAAGCCCCTATTACTGAGGAGGACATCTCCGAGGCCATTTCCTGTCTGGCCTCATCCAAGGCCCCAGGATTGGATGGCCTACCTCTTGAATTCTATGCCACCTACTCTGAAATCCTAATTCCTGAACTTAAGTACCTGTATAAATCCATATTTGACTCAGGAGTTCTACCCCCATCTATGCGAGAAGCCCAAATAGTCGTAATTCCCAAACCCGGAAAGGACCCTAAATACCCGGAGTCGTATAGGCCCATTTCCCTGTTACAGGTAGACATTAAAATATTAGCTAAGATTCTAGCCTCCCGCCTTAACCAGGTTATTCTGTCATTGATACACCCTGACCAAACCGGCTTTATGCCAGGGAAGAACACGGCCATGAATATTCGCCGCCTATTTATGAATATTCAGGGGTCCCATGATGAAATTGGCTCGAGGGTCGTGGTGACGCTGGATGCCGCCAAGGCCTTCGACTCCGTGGAGTGGAACTACCTGTGGGAGTGTCTCTCAAGATTTGGATTTGGCCCCAGCTTTATTCGCTGGGTCCAACTCCTCTATCAGTCCCCAAGGGCCAGAGTGTTTGTGAATGGTTGGCTTTCTGACCAGTTCCCGCTGGAGAGAGGGACCCGGCAGGGCTGCCCCCTTTCCCCCCATGCTTTACGCATTGGCTGTGGAGCCGTTGGCCATAATGGTCCGTGCGGACACTTGCATCCGAGGTCTCAGGATGGGGAACCTGGAAGAAAAGATTGGGATGTATGCCGACGACACACTTTTGTATCTGGCGGACTCCGGTCCTTCTCTTATAGCAGCCCTCCAGTCCAAAGAACGTATGGGTGGCCATTCGGGTCCGAGTATTAATTGGTCTAAGTCCCAGATCCTTCCGATTGACCATTTCCCCTCCTCGTTCGCGTCCCCTCCTCTGGCTCTTCCAAGGGTCTCCCAGATTAAATACCTTGGCGTACAGGTCACCAGATCGCTCTCAGATTATAAACTACTGAACATTGAACCCCTGTTTGCTCTGATCAAGAACAAGACGCAGACTTGGGCCAGACTACCCCTGGGTGTTATGGGTCGAGTCAGCTTAGTTAAGATGATACTCCTTCCCAAGATACTCTATTTGGTCTGGCATGCTCCCCTCTATATACCACAAAAATTTTTCAGGACAATTGAATCCATCCTGAATTCATTTATTTGGGGTCATGGCAGACACAAGTTATCTTGGAGAATGCTGAAGAACCCTGTGACGTTGGGAGGAGCTGCTCTCCCTGACCTTCAGGATTATTATTTTGCCTCCCAGCTGTCCCACTTCTATTATTTTGATAAACATGAACTAACGAGATACCAGACACTACTCTGTGAGCACCCAGATGACTCGGCCCACACCCCACTTCAATCGGTCCTAAGAGCCCCATTGACAAGACGCCCCCCCCTAACGCACAGCAGACATGTTGACTCACCACCGGAGGGTATGGCGGGCGGCACTGCAGAGAACTGGGACCCCAAAGGTACACTCTCATACCCCTCTCTGGTACAATACATGCTTGCCAGAATTATTGTCCATTCCGGACCCCGCGGCGTGGATACGCCATGGGATCTTATACATACACCAGATCATGACCGATTCAGGCCTTAAGCCATTCCAAATGCTGAAGGACGAATTTTCCCTCCCCAATTGCCTTTTCTTCAGGTATTTGCAACTCCGTCACGCCATACAGGCCCAGTTTTCTGGCTCTTACCCGTCCCTGGCAGTTCCCTCCATAGTGGACACAGTCACGGGTAATGTGCCTGCTAAGCTCATCTCCACTTTGTACTCCGCCATTCGTCTCCCTAGCACCACAGCATTGGCCTATACTGCTAAGACTAGATGGGAGGCGGATGTTGGACTTATAGAGGATGAGGACTGGGGCCAGATTTTGGAGGACGTGAAAAAGGTTTCCCCCAAGCTGTCGGACCGCCTCACACAGCTGTACATTATACATAGAACATATCTGACCCCTCAGAGAGTGGCACGTTTCAGGCCCACGTACAATCCAGGATGCCGCCTCTGTGACCATACCCCGGGCTCCTTCTACCACCTCATATGGTTCTGCCCTACCATTCAGGCATGTTGGACACAGGTGATACGCTTCCTACACGATCAGATGGGCTCCCCTGCTACCCTTGACCCAAAGATGTGCCTACTTGGCCTGTTGCCAGACTTGGATGCCGACAAACCCCTCCGTACCTTTTTACATGAGACGCTATTCTTGGCAAGAAAAGTAGTGGCCCGTAATTGGATGCAGGCCCTGCCCCCTACAGTTCAGTGCTGGAAAAAGGCGGTTAACGATGCTCTCCCATATAAAAAACTGATTTATGTACATAGAGGGTGTCCGCTAAAGTATGAGAAGGTCTGGGACAGATGGATGGCGGATGGTGAAACGTGTACTTGACATGTCGATTTTTTATTTTTGTTGTGTACCGGCTCTACTTTCACTGCTGTTATTATCTTTATGACACACAGATGCTTCACTGTGTTCATGTATGTACTATTATATTGGCCATACTGGCTTATGTTGATTTATGTACCATGCATACTTTTCAATAAAGTTGGTTTCCAATTATAAAAAAAAAAAAATGATGGGCACGAGGAGCTACCGACAGGTATTACAGAATGGCACTTTGATGGGGCACTGATCTGCACTTTTATGAGCACTGACAGGCTGGCAGCTGATGGGCACCTTTTGATGGGGGCTGTGCTGATAGTCAATGTGCTGATTATCAGTGCAGACCCCCCCCTCTGACAAGGAGCGCTGCCGATCGGCTCTCCCTGTCAGCAAGAACTGAGGAAAGACGTTTACTGACACTTCCTGGTTCACGCTGAGATCAGAAGCCTCTGTCAGAGGCTTCATACCACGATCGGAGTTGCGGTGTGTCAGACTAACAAACAGCACCTCCGATCGCCACGCTTTGCACCCCCGCTGGCGCTCCTCGGCTCCGTTATCCTGATTGCGTCATATGATGTCCGATCAGGATAACTAAACCACTTTCCCGCCTTCATTTTACCATACGGCGGGCAGCAAGAGGTTAAGCAGATTGGATTGAGATCTAACCAGTGGTAAGGAAGTACTGTATTTATTTTGGAACATATATCATTTGGCACATTTCGTTTTGGTATTTTTTTGGTGTTAATTTTGGTTATTTATTATTATATCCAATCAGTGATATGAATGAATTAGGGCATTCGATTATAGCTTGTTTATTACGAGCGCGACACATCGTTAGAATATATATATTTTCTGCATCTTCAGCCTTTATAAACCACTTTAAAGTGGAGTTCCAGTCCCCCAAACACTTATTTTTTTAAAGACTGCTCTGCATTTGTCCAAAACGTGTACACTTTAGCCTCATACACACGATCGGATTATCCGACGGGAATTGTGTGATGACAGGCTGTTGTCGGATAATCCGACAGTTTGTACGCTCCATCAGACATTTGTTGTCGGATTTTCCACCAACAAATATTGGATAGCATGCTTAAGAAATTGACTGCCAACAAATGTGTGTTGTCGGATTATCCGATCGAGTGTACACAAGTTTGTTGGACAAAACTCCAAAGTACAAACACGCCTGCTCAGAAGCAATGCTCACCATAACACAAGATTAGCAGTAGTTGCCCAAGGGGTGGCGCTAAAGAGCTAAAAAAAAAAAAGTAGTTTCGCGTTTGTTGGCCGACAATTCTTTGGCGTTTGTATGCAATACAAGTTCCTGGCAAACGCTCTTCAGGAAAAATAAAAAAGTCCTGTGCTTTTTCCGCAGAAAATCTGATCGCGTGTATGAGGCTTTAGACCCCTTTCACACTGAAGGCGCTTTCGTAAGCGTTTTAGCGCTAAAAATAGCGCCTGTAAAGTGCCTCTCATGGCACCCCAGTGTGAAAGCCTGAGGGCTTTCACACTGGGGCGGTGCTTTTGCAGGATGGAAAAAAAAAATCCTCCAAGCAGCATCTTAGGGGCGGCGCGGGAGCGGTGTATACACCGCTCGTAAACCGCCCCTGCCATCGAAATAAATGGGCAGCACTGCTGAACCGCCTGCAAAGCGCTTTGGCAGCGATGCTTTTAACCCCTTCTTTGGGATTAAAAGCGCCCCGCCCAGTGCCGGTAAAGCGTCGCTAAAACTAGCCAAGACTCGGGCGGTCCGAGTGTGAAAGTAGCCCAACATGTTCAACATGTCATATGTGTTGCACTTTTACTTTACAAGTATGTTTCTGGAACAAGTTATGCTCGCAATCCAAGGTTTCACTGTATTTAAAAAAAAATTTTTATTTAACAGATCTCGGAAGCACGCAGGTTCCATTTTAGCTGTGGGCATCTGAAGCCCTCCTGCATTCATTTCCGGGATTTCCGTTCAGCTGGCTACCCAGCATGCACCTCCCGATCTCACACATGCGCAGTAATGCCGTTGCGTGGCTCTCCTCCTTCCCGACTGCAAATAACGCAAGATTTTGGCAGTAGGCATTCTCAAGGACTCCTGGGATACATGACCCCACGATCCCAAGAACCCTTGCGAATCGCCTAGGCGGGGACGGCAGGAAATAAAGGCGAAATAACACGATTAAAAAAAAAAAAAAAAAAAAAAAAAAAAAAGGTATTTCCAATTAGAAAAAATAAATCAAAAAATTTGCATTGGGAAAAGGATAAGTTAAGGGGATACTATAGAGAGAAAGTGCAGAAAATGGGTGGAACTCTGCTTTAAGCACAATGCAAAAGCACTAGGATACAATAGTTACCTGGTAAATAACCAAAATTAAATGACAACTTTATAAGGAATAGTAACAAGTGTGAATATTGTGTGTTGACTCACTCTCGTCTTGCTCTTTCCACATCTTTCTTCGAAGGTAAAGTGCATCCATCAAACACAAGTATGGGCGTCACACCGTGTGACAAAAGCATGTGCACAAACTTCATGCAATAGGTCACATACCTGTAACGAAAGCGGCATCACTGATTGTAATGAACATTGGATACAGAATATAAAAAAAAAAAAAAACTCCGAAGACAAAAAAAAAGAACCACACAGGATAGGAAAAAACACAGCAGTTTCCAACTATCAATTCTCTAACACAGGTAAGCACATTAATGCCAACAGCAGCAGATTTGGGGCGTGCCGGGGGTTGTAGGGAAGGACGAGGGCGTGCCGGGGGTTGTAGGGAAGGACGAGGGCGTGCCGGGGGTTGTAAAAAAAAGGACGAGGGCGTGCCGGGGGTTGTAAAAAAAAAGGACGAGGGCGTGCCGGGGGTTGTAAAAAAAAAGACGAGGGCGTGCCGGGGGTTGTAAAAAAAAGGACGAGGGCGTGCCGGGGGTTGTAAAAAAAGGACGAGGGCGTGCCGGGGGTTGTAAAAAAAGGACGAGGGCGTGCCGGGGGTTGTAAAAAAAGGACGAGGGCGTGCCGGGGGTTGTAAAAAAAGGACGAGGGCGTGCCGGGGGTTGTAAAAAAAGGACGAGGGCGTGCCGGGGGTTGTAAAAAAAGGACGAGGGCGTGCCGGGGGTTGTAAAAAAAGGACGAGGGCGTGCCGAGGATTGAAAAGAAGAAGGACGAGGGCGTGCCGAGGATTGAAAAGAAGGACGAGGGCGTGCCGAGGATTGAAAAGAAGGACAAGGGCGTGCCAAGGATTGAAAAGAAGGACAAGGGCGTGCCAAGGATTGAAAAGAAGGACAAGGGCGTGCCAAGGATTGAAAAGAAGGACAAGGGCGTGCCAAGGATTGAAAAGAAGGACAAGGGCGTGCCAAGGATTGAAAAGAAGGACAAGGGCGTGCCAAGGATTGAAAAGAAGGACAAGGGCGTGCCAAGGATTGAAAAGAAGGACAAGGGCGTGCCAAGGATTGAAAAGAAGGACAAGGGCGTGCCAAGGATTGAAAAGAAGGACAAGGGCGTGCCAAGGATTGAAAAGAAGGACAAGGGCGTGCCAAGGATTGTAGGGAAGGAGGGTGTGCTGAGGACTGTAGGTAAGAGAAGGTGGGGGGGGGAATAGAATAGGCCTCAGCCTAGGGCTGGGAAAAAATAATCGATTTTAATCTTGAATCGAGTTTTGAGCTCAAATCGATTCAGATTTTAAGAAAATCGATTTTTTTTTTTTTTTTTAAATCTATTTTTTTTTTTTCCTTCAAAGTTTCCGTAGCAGGACTGCAGGGGGCGTATCCGGAATGGCACTGGACAGCGTTACCCCAATTACATCTACTCGCTGCAGCCGCCGTCTGCCTACCTGATCAGCGTGTCATGCAGACAGAGGGCGGCCATTGCAGTGTTCAAAAGCCGCGCCTCCCGAGTCCTCGTCGTCTGTGAGAGGCGGAACACTCAATTTCACAGCAGGCAGTATTCAGCCTATCACGGACATCCTCTCATCCTTGTCTGTGTTATGAGGATGACCATGATAGGGGGAACACTGAATGCTGGGAAATTGAGTGTTCCGCCTATCACTGGAATGGCCACCGGTGTAGCAGTAAAATCCGTATCCCATGAAAATCTGCATCAGGTACGGGCACAGTGATTGAAGCATGGGCACAGTGATTGAAGCATGGGCACAGTGATTGAAGCATGGGCACAGTGATTGAAGCATGGGCACAGTGATTGAAGCATGGGCACAGTGAGGCATTGGACACAGTTCAATTCAACTAAGAGTAACCTCAGGATTTTTTGTTGTTTTATTAGCTAAATCCAAATACAGTATTAATAATTTGGATGTTTAACAATCTGTTGCACACTGCAAAAAACAACAAAAGGTCACAAGCGCTAAATTGGTGGATAAAGAAAAAAATATAATGGATGATAATAATAATAAGAAAAAAATCCCAAATATTTTGGGAAGTACAAAGTATCCAAAAGGGGGAAAAAACAGGATCCAGCGCAGCAAGAAAAAATCCGTACCCAGAAGTACAAAATACACAACATGCACACAATATAATCCAGCGCTCATGGAACATACATTATTAACTATTGAAAACTCTTGAAGAATTGATAAAAAAGCTTAGTCCATTTATCACAATAAAGAGAGGGATCCAATCTCAAATGTTGCCAGTGGTGACAAACTTGTTAAACTTGCAGTGACATCCGTGGAGCAAGGAGGGGTTAAAAAAGTCAAAAACAAAGCCTGTGGCATGATCTCAGTGTGAGCACAGTACCTTGAATGATGGACAACAGGCACACCAGCGTGTGGAGGGCCCTCCAACCCAAAAGGATGCAGAGCCAGGATCGCAGCAAGGCTGGGACAGAAGGAATCACACACAGAGTTTCAAGAGTTTTCAATAGTTAATAATGTATGTTCCATGAGTGCTGGATTATATTGTGTTTGTTGCACACTGACTTTGCAGTTAGAGAAAGGGTTTGCCTTTGCAATTTTGTTTGTTGATGCACTTTAATAAAAAAAAAAAAAAAAAAAAAAAAAAAAACTCAGTAACTGAATGGAGAAGTGGCTGCTACAGCCAACATTATGGTGGAGCAGTTGCTCTTCCCCCAATCTCACTGCATATCAAAGCTGGCCGAGATGGGGGAGAGGTCTCCCATCCAGGCCCCTGGACAGACAGAAAGGTGGAACGCTGTCTTGTTCCAGCATTGAACCCAAGAGAGAGAAAATGTTTTAATCAGCTTTGTTTATCAGATGATCCAGTTTCAACGCCACCACTCCACAGATCGATGCCTGGTGCTGCCTGAGGAGCCCGTCCCATTCAAGCTCCAAGGAAAAAAGCCTTTTCTGCCCCCAACGAAATGGTCTGTTTGTCCATTATGCTGTGCTTCCAATTTTACTGTAGAATATTTGGATGCCAAAACATAGCAATTTAACACGTTAAAGGCTTGTTTTACACTTGCAATTGGGGGGGGGGGGAGTAAAACCCTGTGGCTGAACCGCGCTTTTAACACCCATCAACTGCTGAAGTGGCAGCTGAGGGTGTACACATTTGATAGCACTGTGCTTTGTGGCAGGAATTATATCCCCTGTGGCACTTGGCAGCACACGCCGATCATGTGGTTGCGGCGCGGTCGTCTTGGATTTGGGGGTTAAAACGGATACAGTCGCAATACAACTTCTCACCGCCTGTCTATTGGTGTCTGAAGGGCAATATAACAGCAGATCGCATTTCAAACAACAAACCCGGTGCTTCAAGCTTCTCTAACCTCATCAAGACCGATAGCTCTGCATTAGATGTAATGAAACCCATGGACAGTCCATTGCTGGAGGGGAGCACGGGGTCAGGCAAGTATATTAAAAAATAAAAATGGGGGAAAGCTTGAACCATCCCCTACACTAAATGAGCAGCGGCAACTGCAGGGGAGAGGAGGGAGTGCCAACAACAGCATGGGAGCCTATGGGTAAAGTCACTGTTCCCAAGCACTCTCTCCTCTCCCCTGCAGCCACCACTGAGGAGGGGGGAGAAAACTTTAAGACTTCTTAGGTTGAGGCTGAAATTCTACTTTAAGTAACACCCGCAGGTCTTGTCTCTCTTCCAGTCTGTGATTGGACAGGAAAAGGAGAAGCAGCACACTAATGAGCTAATTTCTGCATATCCCATGTAAGCATTGCAACACAACCAATAGGCTCCTTTTGCCGTGTCTTCCATTGTTGGAGCTCTTCTACAAGGTTTTACAAGATATGGATATCAGGTCAAAAACGTAGGTACTTGCACTGCTCGCATTAAAAACACATTTAAAAAAAAAGTATTCAGAAATCAAGAGTTATTCTACGTCTTTTATATCCCATCTACAGTTCAGTTTTAACCAAAAGCAGAACATAAACTTACTGGTCAGTCGGTTCTCCTTTAGCCAGCTTCTCCGCACAGCCAAATGCTCCTTTATGAAGCCAGCAGTAGGTGTCCACCGCCACAGTCTGTCCCTTGTACTGATTCACATGGATGGGTTCTGATGCCTCTTTCAGGAACTGTAGAAGACCCTGAATACCCATTATGGTAGAGGAACGACTAGAAGGAACGCTGAATCAAGACCAATCAGTGGTGAAGGAATCCTCCAGAGAAAACCTGCATGAGATAAAGATGTATGAGATATGAGATACCTACTCCACCAATTAGCAAAGCACATTAAGGATAGTCTAGTCCCAGCAGACAAGTCATTGGACATCTACGAATCATCAGACTTGCAGATCTAAAGCCAGCAGACAGGACATGTCTTTAACCACTTCAGCCCCGGACCATTTTGCTAGCCAAAGACCAGGCCACTTTTTTGTGATTCAGCACTGCGTCGCTTTAACTGACAATTGCGCGGTCGTGCGATGTGGCGCCCAAACAAAATTGACGTCCTTTTTTCCCCCACAAATAGAGCTTTCTTTTGGTGGTATTGGATCACCTCTGCGGTTTTTATTTTTTGCGCTGTAAACAAAAATAGAGCGACAATTTTGAAAAAAAAATGCAATATTTTTTACTTTTTGCTATAATAAACATCCCCAAAAAATATATAAAAAAAATTTTTTCCTCAGTTTAGGCCAATGCGTATTCTACATATTTTTGGTAAAAAAAAATTGCAATAAACGTTTATTGATCGGTTTGCGCAAAAGTTATAGCGTCTACAAAATAGGGGGTAGTTTTATGGCATTTATAATTTTTTTTTTTTTTTTTTACTAGTAATGGCGGCGATCAGCCATTTTTATCATGACTGCGACATTATGGCGGACACATCGGACACCATTTTGGGACCATTGTGATTTTTACAGCGATCAGTGCTATAAAAATGCACTGATTACTGTAAATATTACACTGTAAGTGAAGGGGTTAACCTGTAGGGGGCATGGAAGGGGTCAAGTGTGACCTAGGGAGTGCTTCTAACTGTTAGGGGGCATGGCTTGCCGTCACATGTCACTGATCGCTGTTCCCGATGACAGGGAACACAATCAGTGACATTGTCACCTAGGCAGAACGGGGAGATGTTGTGTTTACACTAACATCTCCCCATTCTTCAAGCTCTGTGACCCGAGTGCGGGACACCGGCGACGATCGGGTCCAGCGGGTGCGGTCACAGAGCTCGCAACAGGGTCGCCTGCGGTGCGTGCGACCACACGGCTCGCATCTTAAAGGGGACGTATATATATGCCCATATGCGCAGCCGTGCCATTCTGTCGACGTACAAAGTCGTGTGGCGGTCGGGAAGCGGTTAAGGGCCAATTCCCCCATACCAAAATTTAAGGTTACACCCAGAATGAGGGTGTAAAAAAATGGCTTTAGAGATACTTTACGGTTTGTTACTTCATCTTTTTAAAGTGACCCTGTCACCTCTGTAATGCCCAAAGAGCACTGTCCCCTTGTAAAAATGATTAACTTAAAGAGGAACTTGTGTTTTTTTTTTCTTTCTTTTTTTAAAAGTCAGCAGGGATCCAAAGCTGTCTTCCTGCAGGCAGTTCTTCTTACCACAAGTCCCTATGGCCGCCATCTTAGATATGGGAGCGGACTGTGGTTTCTTCAGGAACTGACCCCACTGTGCATGCACCAGCTTACACATAGCTCTATGAGAGGTCCTGCAGCCTCTAGGTACATGTGAGGTGTCCCAGAAGACAGCAGGAGAGGGGATGGCACAAGAGACACGATACTCCTCTAGACAAGAGTTGTAAAAGGGGGAGCAGATACCGATATCCATGCCTCTCTGCAGTCCTCCTGCCACAGCTTGTCTTAGTAAAGTGCTCAGAGCCGAGACAAGTTATGATGGATCTGTCTCCTTCCTAGCTGTTGTTGGACTGGCCGCAAAGGGAGAGGATGGGGGCAGGCTGGAATTCATAACTACACTTGGGAAGCCCCTAGCATCATAAGATAAAGTACTACATGTACCGTGCCCCATGGGGAACAGAACAATGTTAGGCTCCATTCACATTTTTGCGACTTGTCATGCAACTTTGGACATCAAAGTCAAATGACAAGTCTTTCCCCATGTTTTCCAATGATAACCATTCATATATGTGAAACTTAAAGTTGCAGCGACTTCAAAGTAGTTCATGCACTACTTTTGGTCCGACTTTTGTGCAACTTGAGGGCCGTAGACTTCAATGTTAACCCTCAAAAGCTGCTTGAAAGTCATGCCTGAATGTTATACAATGCAACAGTTGTGCAACTGTTATGTGTCCATTATCAGTGGTAAAAGCCAAAGTCATATCCAAGTTGCATCCATCCAAAGTTGCACGTCAAAGTCGGTGCAACTTTGGAGTTGTACAAGTGTGAATGGAGCCTAAACAAATGCAATGATAGATCTTTAATAAGGTCACTAGGAATGAGCTCAGGCATGAGTCCAAACCCGCCTGAGCTATTTCACCAGGAAGCTGTCAAAACCGACAGCCAATCATAGGTGATGGAGTCAGGGCCGGTGCTACCACAACGCAAACTAGGCGGCAGCCGCCTAGGGCGCACTGCTGCCTAGGGTCCCTGGCCACTGGTGTTCCTACTCTCTGCAGCAAGCAATAGCAGGCAGCTGCCGCTCCGTTCGCACATAGTGTCAGAGGCACAGTTGCGGCAGAGGGCTGTGCCTGTGTCCCGACTCCCAAATGAATTGAAGCAAGCAAACATTCATTGATGGGCGCCCGTGAGGCTGCATCTGATGGGCACTTCATTAAAAAGGTGGGGTATACATGGGCAGGGCAAAAATGTGGGGTCAGGGGTGTCAAAAATCCTTGCACCAGTCCTGGCCGGAGGCATACCCCACCCATATACAAATTTGTTATTCCCAATACACGCGTTCTTGCGAAACGGCTGTATGTGTAGAGGGGTGCTGCAGCGACCACCGGCTGGAAAACAAAGACAGAGTATTTCATCAGCACACCATGGATGCGGACATACTTCCGCCCAAATGCAAGGAGCATGCATTGTGCAGCAGCAGGGTGAGAAATATCTCCACCGCTCCTTGATTGGCCGTCTGCTTTGACAGCTTACTGGTGGGTTCAGACTCGTGTCCGAACCTACCTGAGCTCATCAATGATGTCATGTGCATCACCGCACTTTTGGGTAAATGCAGCAGCAAGGTGGTGGAATCCCCCACCAGACTCAGATTGGCTTTCACCGACAGATGCTTTCCAGTTTAGACTGAACCCAAAACTGTCACTAATAAAGAGGACCCCCTGGACCTCCAGAGATACTTAGGTCATGCATCCCAGGAGATCTCAAAGTGCTCTGCAAGGCATGTGGGAGGCTGATACAGCAAGCTTACCTGAAATGAACAGGAAGGGTGAAGGTCCTCCTTAAACGCGATCGTAGCAGACGTTGCCACAAAAACCGCTCATCCGATTCCTCCCCCCCTCCAGTGCCACAATTGGCACCTTTCGGGGGGACAGGATACCTGTCATTGACAGGTATCCTTTCCCACTTCCGGGAGACCAGGCAGCAGCCCGTGACATCACCGCGGGGCTCCCTCCTCTTCCCCCGGCCAATAGGAGAGAGGAGCGGGCCTCGCACATGCGCAGTAGGGTTCCCGGTGTGAAGCCAAAAGGCTACACGGTCAGGTTCTCTTAGCCGCAATGGCGGCAGCAGCACCGGACAGCTGATGGAAACATCAGCTGCGGTGCCGACATCGAGGGACTCCAGGACAGGTAAGTGTCCTATTATTAAAAGCCAGCAGCTGCAGTATGGAACATCGCTTTAAGGTTAGGTTCACAATAGGGTTGAACGGATACTGTTGTTTTTTTTATCAGGGAGTACCGATACTTTGTGTTGCGATTTGCGCCAATACAAAATAAATGGGCGTAAATAGCACTGCAAAGAATCACATGCAATTTGAACGGGAATGTGGTGTGATTCCTGTCCGAATCGAATGCGATTTCACCCGTTGCTCCTGTGTGTGTGTGTGTGTGTGTGTGTAAAGAAAGGGAAAAAAGTGTCATCTAGTGGCCATTATTAAAAATGTTAGAGCTCACGGTCCAGTTCAAATGAAAAATCTGCACAGGTGCCCTGTTCCTGCCAATGACAGAAAATCACTGGTGCTGGGGGTGCTCACAGGGCTTGAGAAGAAGTTCCGGGACCCCGTGGGTAAAGGGCTGAAGGAGATGTATAGGCGGCCCGCCTCCCAAGCTGACATCACTTCCGCCCTTTACCCACTGGGTCCTGGAACATCTTCTTCAGGCCTGTGAGCATCTCAAGTGGCCGTGATTTTCTATCATCGGCGAGACCGGGACACTATGCAGATTTTACATTTGAACTTTCCTGAGAGTTCTAACATTTTTAACCTCTTCATGCCAGCGCCTCCCAGCCCTTTAAGAGGTTTAGGTTGCCGGGATTGGCTGTCATGTGATCCCTAAACTCCCGATCACAAGCAGCGATCAGGGGCTTTCAGTTAGGCGCCGGTAACTGTGCTCTAGGAGCAGGTGATTTCAGCACAGCTGTATTGACCCCAATTCCCGTAAATACGCGGCCTCTCTGCGCCAAGGACCAGGATATTTGCGTGCGGCCGGCGCCAAGGGGTTAACTAGATGGTGCTTTTCCCTTTCTATCCACTTGCCTACTAGGCACTTGTACCACCTTCCTGCCCAGGCCAATCTTCAGCTTTCAGCGCCGTCACGTAGAGCTTCACGGTTAATCTTTAGGAATTGAGATTGCGATTCTTTCCCCCTTGCGATCTTAAAGCATTTTCCCAATTCTATGCAGAGTTCTCTGCTGAAGCCCACAGCTGTCAAAAAAAAAAAAAAATGTTCATGGTTTGTTATAAGAAAATAAACAGGCAATTCTTCTCCTTAACTGATGGGTGCTGATCAGGAGGCACTGATGCAGGATTTTTGACACCCTAGGCGAAACATCATTTTGCCGCCCCCTGGCTCCACCCCCCTTGCCCTACCCATGTATACCCCACCTTTTTAACGAAGCGCCCAAATGCAGCCTCACCAGCGCCCCAGCAAATGCAGCCTCACCAGCGCCCCAGCAAATGCAGCCTCACCAGCGCCCCAGCAAATGCAGCCTCACCAGCGCCCCAGCAAATGCAGCCTCACCAGCCCCCCAGCAAATGCAGCCTCACCAGCCCCCCAGCAATGAATGTTTGCTTGCTTCCATTCATTCAGGAGTTGGGACATAGACACAGTCCTCCGCCGCCTCTGACACTATGTGTGAACGGAGCGGCAGCTGCCTGCTGATGCTCAGACTTAGTTGCTTGCTGCAGAGAGAAAAGAGTAGGAACACCAGTGGCCGGGCGCCCTAGGCGGCTGCCTAGTAGTCGCACCGGCCCTGCATGGATGAGGTGGCACTAATGATGTGGCACTGATGGGCTCCGATAGGTGGCACTGGTGGGCAATGTTGGAACCGATGTCCCTTTAACAGAAGCTGGTTATCAGCTTTCTTCTTTTCTCCTGTCAGCACAAGGAAAGGAAAACAAAAAGCAGATAAACGGCTTCTGTTTACATTGTGTAATCAGCTGTCATTGGCTGACAGCTGATAACGTGGTAGAGGGCCCTTGTGATTGGCCCTTTACCCCGATCTACGATCAGCCTAAGGACTCGGCGACCACAGGGGGCACGCGAGGACGTCCAGACGCCCTCGCTGCATTGTAAGCCTACGGTGTGGTTGTTTTTCGGCTTTAGTGTGGGTAGGAAGGGGCCACACATACACACAGGAGCAGTAGGGGAAATCGCATGTGATTCTGATAGGAATTGCACCACATTACTATTCAAATTGCATGCGATTCTTTGCAGTGCGATTTGCACCCATTAATTTGCATTGGTGCAAAGTACTGGTTTCTGAAGCATTTTCACAAGGACTAATACTTGTGAAAATGCTCGGTATATCGGTGCATCAGGGGCGGATCCAGGGCGGGGCAATTGCCACCCCGAGAAATTAAGTTTTAGTTGCGGAACTTGTGGGCGCCAGAGACTCCGAACGGGCGGGTGACAGCCTGAGCTGCCGGGTGCCTCGGTGTGTGGGCAGCAAGTAAGAGTCAGAGAGTGGGCGGTCAGCTGGTCGGCTATGTGGGTGAGCAAGCAGGTAGCCAATCAACAAGCCGGGGGGAGTAGAGAGATGACATCATCTCTCACCGCCCCGCATCCCTGCAGTAAAGCCCCGTACACACGATCCGATTATCGTACGACGGATCGTACGACTTTCTTCGCTTAATAGTCGCAAGTAAAATTGAATAGGTTATTAAAGTCACGAAAATTCTCGTACGACAGAAAAAAAAAAAAAAAAAAAAATCGGAAGTGATGTCATGTGTTGTAATGTATTTTCGGATGACAACTGTACTGACTAAACGAAAATCGTAAACTCTGGCATCGTGCGAAAAAAAATTCCGTGCTCGTCCGATAGAATAATATCGGATGAACGGCTCTCGAAAGCTCTGTACTAACGATCCGATTATCGTACGATCGTTTCGAAAGCAGCATTTTTCGTATGATTTTCGTGTCGTGTGTACGGGGCTTAACTTCCGCCCTCACTGTGCAGGCAGTAGAGAGATTACATCATCTCCCTGCTGCCTGACTCTGACAAGCAAAACACCACCTTAGCAAGTGACAATCCGCAAGGTGTGGCAGGCAAGTGACATTCCGCAACATGTGGCAAGTGACGTGGCAGATGACAAGCTCGGGGCTCCCACTGATTCGGCATTATGGTGAGTTGAACTATTTCATTTTATATTACAATGTAATAATAGAAATAATGCGCTTCAATCATCCTGACACCATAACAACCACGGTGCCGTGATCATTGAAGCGCCAACACCAGTGATAAATTGCCCCCCAAAAAATATCCCCTGCGGTGCATCCCTAATTTACACCTACAGGTGCAACCGCGCATGCACGTTCCACAGCGTCACGCGTAGGGCAGCATGTTTCAATGGTCTGCCCTCCGTGCAAGTCGCAGAGAAGTCTAAAAAAAAAAAAAAAACGTGCAGCAGCCCCCCAGGGGTTCGGCACACGCGCGTTAGCAGATGCACAAAGGGGCCATTAACAACAAATGCCTGTTACAGGGCAGTGCGTTTCTATGTGTGCCAGGAAAGCGTGCGATTGGTGACACGAAGTAGCATGAATCTCTCCTATAGGATTCTTCTTCTATGGTGCCCATGATGTGTGTGCAGTATGGAGGTGACCCATCACACTCACCTGTACACATCTATGGAGGGGACTGACACCAGGGACTATTACAGAGGCGACAATACTGTCTGCAACGTCTCCTCATCTTCCTCCCAGACTGGACCGATCTGTCATCCCCGGACACTCCGCTCCTCCACCATCGGCACTTTAAACCAGGGCGCGCTCTCCGCCTGCGCTGACGTCACCCTCCATGTACACGTGACTGGCCCGAAGAGGCGCGATCCGCCACGACAGCTAAGGGAAAGACCCCCAAATACACTTTATTTTCATACAAGCGTCGGGAACATTTAATGCCGATTAATAATAAAAAAAAAAAAAAAAAAAAGTTTTATAGCAAACGTAAAGCCTTTATTTTGAAATAAAAGAGAGCCGAGTAGCGTCTAAAGCGCGACGCCCGCAGTAAAGATGGTCGCGGTGCAGGCAGAGAGGGCGTCATGTGACTACGAGAGACGTCACTGAGGGGGCGGGTGGCGGGAAATCCAGAAGAGCGCAGAATCTGGCGCCAAATGTGTACAAGGATTGGAGAGCGCTGGGTAAGGAGGAAGGGATTCCTGAGATTCACCAGCAATCTCAGGAAGAGACATGGGATTACAGTGACTACCTTTTTCTGAAGACAATAACTATTTCCCAATTAATTTTATTTCTTACTATTAACCTTTTCCCTGCCAGAGCAGTTTGTACAACCAGTTGAATATCAGGCATTTTCTGGCACTTTTTATTTGCATGTGAAAACCCTGTTTTTTTTTTTTTTTGCTATAATAGACCTCCTGTTTATGTATATTATTTAAAGTGGAGTTCCACCCAAAAATGGAACTTCTGCTTTTCGGAACCCTCCCCCCCCCCCCCGGTGTTACATTTGGCACCTTTTTAGGGGGGTGCAGATACCTGTATGTAGCGGGTATGTACTTTCCCGGGTGTAATTTGAATTTGGCAGAGACATCAGTGATGTGTAATTACCTACAGCCCAGTGGGAGGCGCTTGAATCATTACTGTGTGCCGTCCTCCTTTTTGTCCTCCCTTGGCAGCAGTATGGTGGGGCGGGGAACCCACTGTGCTTGCTGGGAGAGGGTATAAAGGGGGCCGGCTATCTTTGTCACGGGGTCGAGTCCCAGGCACCTTCAGCTTGCGGACGGTGGGTCGTGTCGCTCCTCTAGGTGGCCTAGGCCTAGAGGGCAGCGGAGGTCGTGTTCCATCCCAGGCACCTTTAGCCTGGGGTGAGGTACTTGGATGGAGGTCTGGAGCTCAGTGCCCAACACTGAGTTCCGCGAGGGAAGGAGATCCTAGGGTGCCCAGGGATTGGGTACCCGAATCCGGAAGGCGCAATGGACCAGGGGGGGGGGGGAGCTCCTCATTTGAAGACCCGGTGCAGCATATTGCCGGTGACAAGTGAGTCTCTCGTCGGAGACGGCCTGGAAGGAAATCTACCCTCTTGTGGAGACCAGGACACACTTCTAGGAAGGGAAGTGGCTGCTTACATTGTGTCTGGGCCTGTTCGCATCCACACCTCCTTTTCTGTTCTGTTCTATCAAGGGAGTTCAACTGTTTGTGTTCAGACAAGGAGAATAAAGGAGTGTTGAACTTTAAAGCGGAGGTTCAGGCAAAATAACATCCATATACAAGCACACTCCTTAAAGAACGAACATGTACAGTAGCCACTTTTTTTTTTATGTAGTACATACCGTACTAATGTCATTTCAATTTCGTCTTCCGGGTACTCACTCCCGCGGGAGTAGGCGTTTCTATTCTCCCGCAATGTAATCTGGGAGTTTGCCCAGATGTGACATGTCCTGCAGAAAAAGTTCCCCGGCGGATAAGGTTCCCCCCCCCCCTGTACTGCGCATGCGCGGCACGAACCTCAACGGAGTTTCCGAAAGTAGCCGAACATGAAGAGCTGTGAGTCGGCTCTACACGGCGCCTGCGCAGTCAGCTCTACATGACTCCTAGTCATTGCGCAGGCGCCGTGTAGAGCTAACTCGCAGCTCTACATGTTCGGCTACTTTCGGAAACTCCGTTGAAGTTCGTGCCGCGCATGCGCAGTACAGGGGGGGGGAACCTTATCCGCCGGGGAACTTTTTCTGCATTACACCGTCCACCACCAGGAAGTCAGTGCTTGTGGGCTTCAAAATGCCCACAAGCAAAATGGAAAATTCAGACGGCTGATTTTAAAAGTGCATCTTTTGCCAGAAAAAAGACAGGGGAGGTTTAAAGTCACCAAACACGTGAGTACAAATTGGTGATCTAAAAATACTTTGCATGCAAGCGGTAAAAAAAAAAAAAAATGCAGCGGAACCTCCGCTTTAATGGTGTGGAGCTCATTTTCTGACAGACATGGTTCGCGGTGAATCTTGGAGGGAGGATCCAGGTGCACAGCACTGACCCGAAGGTAATACAGAACTGTTGCTTATACCGCACTAACATCTGTGGTGAAGGCCAGGCATAGTGTCCCCGCTCCCTCCCCTCTAAGGTACCCCTAGACAAGAGAAAGACGAGACAAAGAGGGGAGTGTGAGGAGCTGCCGCTACATGTATAATACAGGTATTTGCATCCACTTCCGGGGGGAAACTCGCCACTCCACCCCCCGCTGTCTTCTGGGAAACACACGGCTCCCAGAACACAGCGGGAACCAGTAAGATAGCGTAGCATGCGCAGTAGGGAACCAGGCAGTGAAGCCGCAACGCTTCACTTCCCGATTCCCTCACCGAGGATGGTGGAGGGGGTAGCCGAGAGACGAGCGATTGCTCACCTTCGGCTGCTGACATCGCTGGACTCCAGGTAAGTGTCCATTTTTTTTTAAAAGTCAGCAGCTGCTGACTTTTAAAAACACAAGTATTGGTGGACCTCCTCTTTAAGGACCGGGCCTCTTTTTGCCACTTGTTTACAAGTTAAAATCCTTTTTCTATTTTTATTTGAAATTCAAAGGGATGTACCTGTACGTGTGCGGCAGTCAGCAAGTGGTTAAAAATGCTTGTGGAATGGTGACAAACCTTGACCCTTTAAAAATCTCCTTAGGGGAAGTTTAGAAATTTCTACAGGTTACCAGATTTGAGTTGCAGAAGATTTATTTTGCTAGAGTAATTGCTCTCACTCTAACGATCACAGCAATACCTCTCATGTGGTTTGAACACCGTTTACGTATGCATTAGCTTCTGCTCGCGAGCTCGGAGAGACGGAGCGCTTTGGGTCACTTTTATTCCTATTACAAGGAATGTTAAAGTGGATGTAAACCCAAATTATTATTTTTTTGCTGTCACAATGTAGAGCAGGGCTCAAAATTTCAAGTCCTGCGCCACTAGCTAGGCCTTAAGAGTTGCTCACCACCAGTTGCCCCACCCAACCCCTCCCCTAAGTCCGCCCCTAAACACGCCCTTGTAAATTATCTCATGAAATTACACTGTTAAATGATTTAAGCTGAATTAAGTTCCAAAAATAAATATTAACAACAACTTTAACAATATTAACATTAAAGCATATCAGTGCAGCCTCACTATGCCCATCAAATGCAGCTTTACGGTGCCCATGAATGCTGCCTCGCCGTGCCCATGAATGCTGCCTCGCCGTGCCCCCTGATGGCAGCCTCGCCGTGCCCCCGAACGCAGCTGTGCTCGTCAATCTAGCATCGAACCCATCAATGCAGACTCACTGTGCCCCATCAAATGCTCACCTGCATAATGGATCACACACACACAGCGCTCCACCTATCTCTCCTCCTCTTGTATCACGCAAAGCCGGCATCTCCTGCTGTGTCACACAGAGCTGGGTCTGTGTTTGGCGGCGCAGTGTTACAAGGTGCCACCCCCCTAGACCGGCTCGTTTCATAGGAGGAACACTGATTCAATCTCCTATCACACAAGGCGGTCTAGGGGGGTGGGACCTTGTAACACCGCGCCACCAAACACAGACCTAGCTCCATGACACACAACGGGAGATGCTCGCTGTGTGTGTTAGAAGAGGAGGAGGACCGAGAGAGGGAGGGGAGCGCTGCAGCCTCTGCTCAAAGCGGCGGCGCCAGGGCAGTCCGCTCCTGCCTCTGTGTCCTCCGGGTGACAGTTTCCTGGCTGATCGCTTCAGCCAGGAAACGGTCAGCCTGGTCCACCTCCGCTCCTCACTCGCCCTGCACTAAATTCCACTCGCAAGATGCGAGCAGGTAAGTGGAATTTTTGAGGGCTGATGTAGAGTATAAGATTTCCTATCATTTGTGCCAGGTCTTGCCACAAAGAGTTAATCCAGCTCTGAGCAATCCTCTTTTATTGTTCAGTGAGATAAGGACAAACAGAAAAAACATTCGTCCGTTCCGCCCCCTTGCTGTGAGTGACAGGTTATTTACATATCTCGTGCACTAGCTTTATTATTATTATTTTTTAATTCCCACCCCACTCCTTTTCTGAAGTCATGTGGTTACTTTTCTGGATTTTGACTGGATGTTAGTGATCATAGCAGAAGGAATACACAGGAGAAAATGCATGTTGACAAGGGTAGTGTAGAGGTGGGCGGGGAGTCTACTGACATCACGACTCCACCCACCGAGCTCCAGACAACAGATCCACCCACAGAATCTGCAGTTTTTCAGTTCTTATAACAGACAGAGGGGAGACATTTGACAGATAAGGATACATGCAGGAGGCATCTATATCCTTATAGATCAGCACTATGGCAGTAGTTTAGAAAGGATGAGAGTGGCTTTACATCCACTTTTAACATACCTTGTAAAAGGGGGGAAAAAAAAAAGCATGACAGGACCTCTTAAATGTGAGATCTGGAGTCAAAAAGACCTCAGATCTCACATTTACACCTAAATACAATAAGAAAAATCGTCCTTTTTGCTTTTTTTTTTTTTTTTTTTCTTAAGACCATTGGGCGGAATTGACGTTTGACGTCACTTCCGTCATCTAATGGTATGGAGTCAAGGGGGGCCTTCACTGCTTCACTCGACTTCCAGCCTCTGAGGGGAAAGCATCAGCTCGTCTCTGCCGCTACCGACTGCTCCAGTAAGCGGAGGAGACCACCGGGGAGGGGCACCTCTCCCGTCCCCGGTAAAAGTGATCTTGCGGCGAATCCGCTGCAGAGACCACTTTTATCTAAAAGCGGCCCGCTCGCCGTTTTTAAAAATACTGGGGGTTAATCTTCTGCCATAACAGTATTCAACGTTAAAGTACCGATGTATAATGACTGCTGGTGGTTAAAGTGGTTGTAAAGTCATTTTTTTTAAACTTACCTACAGGTAAGCCTATACTAAGGCTTACCTGTAGGTAAAAGAAATATCTCCTAAACCTTTACGGTTTAGGAGATATTCCCCTCGCAATGCGCTGCTGACAGCAGCGGCGCATGCGCACAGGGGATTCTCGGGCTGAAGGCTCGGCAGACGCCGAGCCTCGCCGGAACGAAGTCTCCCGCGCGCATGCGCGGGAGTGAGACATCGCGGCTCCAGCCACTCGCAGCGCTGGAGCCGCGATACCCGGAAGACACGCCGAGGCAAGATGACATCTCCCTCGGCGTGGACCAGGTAAGTTCCCGACGCCTCGTTCTAAGGTAAGTATTTCATAATGAGCTTGTATGCTGTGCATACAAGCTCATTATGCATTTTCCTTTACATGTGTAAAAAAAAATAGCGGGTATACAACCGCTTTAACCAGTTGAATACCAGGCATTTTCTGGCACGATTTATTTACATGTGAAAATCTTTTTTTTTTCGTTTTTTTTTTTTTTTTGCTAGAAATTGACTTGTAACCCCCAAACATAATATATTTTTTAACGCAGAGGCCCTAGAGCAGGAGTGTCAAAACTTGCGGCCCTTTAGCTGTTGTGGAACTACAAGTCCCATCATGCCTCTGCCTGTGGGAGTCATGCTTGTAACTGCCGGGCTTGCAATGACTCATGGGATTTGTAGTTTGGAAATAGTTGGAGGGATGCCAGTTTGACATCTGTGCCCTAGAGAATAAATTGGTGGGTTTTGCAATTTTTGTCGCATGGTATTTGCGCAGTGTGTTTTTTTTTTTTTTTCGAACGCAGTTTGTGGGAAAGAAAATACATATTTTTTTTTACATTTTAATGCAAAAAAACTCATTACGTAACCCAATTTTATTTGTAAAATGTAAAAGATGATGTCCTGCCGAGTAAATAAATACAAAACATGTCACGCTTTAAAATTGCACATGCCCGCACAATGGCGACAGACTACGTAAATGTTATTATCCATATGTGACGAAAGCCTTTACAGGTTATCACTTTAGATTTACAGAGGGAGTCTGGTGTTGCAACTACTACCCAAGATCTGATGTTCGCAGTGATACCTCTTGTGTGGGACGATCGCAGTTTGCGTGCGTTCAAGATCAACGCATGTGTCGCACCGATTAGGACGGTGCAATTGCCACCGATTTGACATGTCAAATCGCACCAGTGTGAACCAGGGCTTAGTGTCACTTTAAGGGGGGGGGGGGGGGAGGGGGAGGATATGATCAACATGTACAAATACATAAGTGGTCCATATAGTGAACTTGGTGTTGAGTTATTCACTTTAAGGTCATCACAGAGGACAAGGGGGCACTCTTTACATCTCCAAATACGGAAAGGTTTCTTCACAGTAAGAGCTGTGAAAATGTGGAATAGACTCCCTGCAGAGGTGGTTCTGGCCAGCTTAGTAGATTGCTTGAAAAAAGACCTGGATTCTTTCCTAAATGTACAGAATACAGTGTAACCTGATACTAACATTTATAGGTAAAGTTGATCCAGGAAATATCCAACTGCCTCTCGGGGGATCAGGAAGGAATTTTTTTTTTCCTCTTTTGTAGCAAATTGGATCATGCTCTGCTGGGGTTTTTCGCCTTCTTCTGGATCAACTGTGGGTGAAGGATTGTGTATATGGGATTGTTTTTTTTGTTTTGTTTTGTTTTGTTTTTGTTTTTATATATATTTGGTTGAACTAGATGGACTTGTGTCTTTATTCAACCTGGCTAACTATGTAACATCCATGTGACATTAAAGAGGAAGTAAAGCCTGATGGGTTTTATTTCCTGTTTTTCTCCCTGCAAATGAAAAGCATAATGGGCTAGTATGCATCGCATACTAGCCCATTATGTGACACTTACCTGCAAAAGAATCCAGCGCTGTCCCCTGTGTAGGCAGCGTCCATCTTCTCGCCCCTCTTCCTTCCGGGCCGCGGACTCCGGCTCTGATTCGCTGGAGCCACGTGACGTCACTCCCGCGCATGCGCACGATAACGGCACACGCTAGGGAAGAAACGGCACGGTGTTTAGTTTCTTCCCAGCGCATGCGCCGTTAACATTTTCGGCGGACTACAAGTGAAATATCTCCTAAGCAGCACACGTTTGGGAGATATTTCCACTACCTATAGGTAAGACTTATTCTAATGTATCACCCACTTTTTGGGGTAAAATATAAAAGATGACGTTGCACCGAGTAAATAGACGCCCAACATGTCAAGCCTTAAAATTGCACATGGCCGCAAAATGGACTTCGGTAGACTACATTTTCCATTGGCTTTAAGCCTTTCTCTAACAATGCTGTTTTTTGTTTCTTTTTTGCACACATTTTCAATAAATCATTTTAGGCCTGAAGATTAGGGTTGCCACCTTTTCTTCAAGCCAAACCGGAAAACTTTAGCAGCGCACAGCATTTTTATTTTTTTTGTAGTATACACTATACATTAGAGCTGTTACTGATTAAAATTTTCTTGTTCGATTAATCGTTTTTTTTTTAATCGACTAATTTTGATTAATTATAACGCACATACAGATCCAACTACTTTTAGCTGATCTCCTTGCAGGCCGATTCCCAGTGCAGCTACCAACCACTGGAAAAATGGATAGCAGGATACAAAAAACACACAAAGGCAGCGCTCCATGGGAATAGCATTAAAACTTTTATAGTCTTCAAGTAGGTAACAAAATAAATAAATAAAATTCACGGCTGGTTTTATTCGTCTAGGGGTATCTGGGAGAAGGGGGGGAAGATGCACACCACCAGCTCGGCTCTCTGATGTAGGATGCAGAGATATGAGCTAAACCGTTTACCTTCAGGTCTGCGTTTTAGGCCGGAAACCTCAGCTTCTCCTATGGAGGATGATTGCCACTGTCACTGACAGGGACACTTAGCTTCCGGTAACACGAGTTCCACACCAAGAAAAGACCAACACTGTTTTATTGACTTGAAACTGGTTGACTTTTAAAAGAACAGACAAGGTGTAGGGAAGAGTAGGTCCAAGCACAACTGATGAATTAAAGTTCCTCCTGTTCCGTTTAGTGCAAACAGGCTTGGCGCACAGTCGCTGCCACCGACTGTGAATTTGGTCACTGCCAGTGGCGGAATTTTCAGGGTCGCAACAGTCGCAACTGGGCCCTGTAATTCCGCCAAGTCCGGGGGGCCCGCAACCTGTCCGTGTACTCCGCTGCGCCGCCCACCTGACTGTCACTCACTGTGTGCGGCGCGCACTGCGTGCTATTCGTTCGGCCGCGGGGCGTGCTTCCGCCGCTGACTGAAGACAGACTGAGATAATCCAGAGAGCAGGGCAGCTGAGGCAGCACTCACTCTCACTGACTGAGATTGTGGACCGCCCCCGCCTACCCAGAGACACAGAGATGTAGGGGGGAGGACTCTGAAAATGAGAGAAGGCGGAGAGAAGCTTTCCCCTCTATGGCAGCATGGAGTGTCTACCCAGGCAGCATGACGCAAGGCAGAGAATTTTCATCCTGGCGGGAGAAGGCACACACAGTGACTCAGTCAGAGTGACCCACAGAACGGAATTCCCGGGGAATCGATTGATTGACGGTAAGTCAATCAAGTGACAGAGCTCAGCTCAGCAATCGATGCCAACCTCCACCACCTGTGCCTCGTCTTACTGATCCCATCCCCCCCCACCACTGATCTCATCATCCCTATCCCCCCATTACTTCTACAACAGAGGTGATTGGGGGGGGGGGGATAGGGATGAGATCAGTGTTGGGGGGTTGGGATCAGTAAGAGGCACAGGTGGTGGTGGGAGAGGCTGGCACCACCACTGCCACCCCCCCCTCAAGTACCAGCGCAGCCACACACCCCCCCTCAAGTACCAGCGCAGCCACACACCCCCCCTCAAGTACCAGCGCAGCCACACACCCCCCCCCTCAAGTACCAGCGCAGCCACACACCCCCCCCTCAAGTACCAGCGCAGCCACACACCCCCCCTCAAGTACCAGCGCAGCCACACACCCCCCCCCTCAAGTACCAGCGCAGCCACACACCCCCCCCCTCAAGTACCAGCGCAGCCACACACCCCCCCCTCAAGTACCAGCGCAGCCACACACCCCCCCCTCAAGTACCAGCGCAGCCACACACCCCCCCCTCAAGTACCAGCGCAGCCACACACCCCCCCCTCAAGTACCAGCGCAGCCACACACCCCCCCTCAAGTACCAGCGCAGCCACACACCCCCCCCCTCAAGTACCAGCGCAGCCACTTGAGGGGGGGGGTGGCTGCGGTGGTACTTGAGGGAGGGGGTGGCTGCGGGGGTATTTGAGGGAGGGGGGGGTGGCTGCGGTGGTACTTGAGGGAGTACTTCATTGTAGCACACCTCATTACTACTCTCTTTGGGTAACCCAAAAGGTGTCCCAGGTATTTTACAATCCTATAGCGCATAGTACAAAAAAATTGCCCTGCACCGCAAAAGTGTTCGGGTTTGGCTTGAAGAAAAGGTGGCAACCCTAATCCCACCCCTCCTCCCCACCAGCACTGTTACTGATCCCATTCCCCAGGTCAGATTTAATTGATCCTATGATTGCTTCATAGGATCAGCAACCATTGTATTGCTTCATTTATGTGAAATCCCTGGTGATATGGTCCCTCTTTGTACAACAAAGCCCCCCTTTGTTGTACAGTGTAAAAAAATGAAGTATCAGAATTAGGCTTTTCGGTGGGGGAACCCTTCATGATTTCTTGCACCGGGGCCCTGAAGTCTCTAGTTACGCCACTGGTCACTGCCACTGACCTGGGTGAACGTTGAGGCCCCTGCCACAGGCCTTGGATGAGGCCTGCCACTGACCTGAGGAAGATGGGTCTCTGCCACAGACCATGAGAACATGAAGTACCTTCTTTAGAACAAACGACCCCTGTCAGAGGAAGACATCCATCCGGACGGTCACCAGAGGCCTCCACTGGCACCAGTAAATGCTGCGCTGGCTCTACGGGGAGGTCACGTCTCCGGTCCCTTACGCCCAGGATTCAGGCACCCAATACCGTGGGTACCTTAGGAATGCTTCGCCCTCGCGGGACCCAGTCGAAGGTACTGGGCCCCAGGCCTCCGGGTATAGTACCTCACCCCAGGCTGAAGGTGCCTGGGATGGAACTCGACTCCACACGCCCAGGCCAAGGGCGCCTGGGCACAGACGAACCACAGCAGCCCCCAGGCTGAAGGTCCGCCCCCTTTCATATCCTCTCCCAGCAGGCACAGCGGGTCCCCCACCCCGCCGTACTACCGCTGCGAGAGGACAAAAAGGGCACGGCTCTAGAATGGCAGTTCAACCCCAGTCCCAGGTGACAGCGCCACCCAGGGACCGCAGGGAACATGACGCCATTCATACCTCCCACACTCCAAAGTGTCCATAAATCCCTAAAATCAATGTATCTGGGCCATCTATGGCCCAGATACACCCCACTAAATTTGACACCCGCTACACTACATAAAATGTAAAAATGGTGCGAGTAATACCAAACGGCAGCAAAAGCAGTCATAAAAACATGTAGCCAAGTATGATACTGGTATAAAAATGTGTACAACGATACCACTGCTGAATCCAGATGAGGAGGGGTTAACGTCAGTCCGTCGGCATGTAGATGTCCCGTGAAGGGAACTATCACAACTCCCAGAGGAAGGCTGTAGAATCCCAGGTTGATGGAGGGAAGTGTAACAGCCCTTGCGTGTGGCAGATAGTAAGGTCCCGCCGGCATGCAGATATGAAGGCACAACAAAGGAGCCCTTCAGATGGACACGGCAAGCCCCGCCGGTGTCTGTGACATCACCGGATCTCCGACGGAACTCCCTGAAGACCTGGAAGCCGGCGGAGAGGTGAGTACAGATCAAAAGAATTTTGATCAATCAAAAAAATTAATCGAGGAATTAATAGTTAATTTCCACAGCCCTACTATACATATATTGTCATTAATCAATATTTCTAATCATATAATGTTAATCTGCAGAGTTTCCCCCTTTACATTGGAATCTGCATGTATTCTGCTACATGTTTTTGGTAAAAAAAATCCCAATAAGTGTATATTGATTGGTTTGTGCAAAAATGATAGTGTCTGCAAACTATGGGATAGATTTATGATTACATTTTTTTTTTTTTTTTCTCTTTTTGCTAGTAATGGCAGCGATTAGCGACTTCTAGCGGGACTGCGACATTGTGTCGGAAAAATCAGACACAAAGGGGCTTATTTACAAAAGGCAAAGCCACTTTGCACTACAAGTGCACTCGCTGTAGATCTGAGGGGAAGATCTGAAATGAGGGGAAGCTCTGCTGATTTTATTATCCAATCATGTGCAGGCTAAAATTATGTTTATTTTCCTTGCATGTTTCCCTCAGATTTACAGCGACTGCACTTCCAAGTGCACTCGAAGTGCAAAGTGGATTCGCCTTGCGTAAATAACCCCCTAAGAGCCGGTTCACACAGGGGCGACTCGTCAGGCGACCTAGCCGCCTAACAAGTCGCGCTGCGCTCTGTACAATGGAACCGTTCTAATAGGAGCGACTCAAGTCGCTCCGACTTAGAAAAAGGTTCCTGTACTACTTTGGGGGCGACTTGCATTGACTTCAATACAGAAGTCATTTTGCAAGTCAGCTCCTGAAGTCGTGTGGAGATCGCCCGGCAGAGTCGCGGAACAAGTCGTGCCGCACCTGTGTGAATCGGGTCTAACTGACACTTTTTGGGGACCAGTGACACCAATACAGTGATCAGTGCTAAAAAATATGCACTGGCAGGGAAGGGGGTTAACATCAGGGGCGATCAAAGGGTTAAACGTGTGCCTAGGGAGTGCTTGCTAACTGTATGTGTGGGGGGGTGCTTGTACTGTGGTAAGGCAGAAACACAGGATCACAGCCTTCATAACAGAACGACGATCTGCCTTGCTTGCATAGGCAGACCGCAGTTCTGCAGGTCTCCCGAACGATTAGCGGGTCCTGGCGGACATCACTGCTGATTGGTTCCCCCTGTGTCCAGTCAGACCCCGAAGTGCAGGATCACGTACAGGTCCTGCACTGGGGAGTCGTTTTGCAGTCAGCGAACGATTAAATAGAGCATGCCATGTCGACTCAATTTTTACAACTTGCAGTGTTGGGAAATGCTCAAAACGTCAAAGGTTCTTTACTCAAACCCATAAACAATTAGAAGCACCAAGTAACCTCCAGCCGTGATCGTATAGTGGTTAGTACTCTGCGTTGTGGCCGCAGCAACCCCGGTTCGAATCCGGGTCACGGCAGTTTTTTTCAGCGTTCTTCCTTTACTAGTATATATGGTTGGAAATAAAGAAGAAGCCTAGTAGACGTGCACTGCCGATAAATTTGTTCGTTTTCGTTTTGTTGTTTGTTTTTTTTTCGGCATTCGCTATGATCGCAATTCAAAAATTTTAAAGAAATTTTCAAAAAATAACTAATAATAACTAACAAATTTATAGGTATTTGGATTTCCTTTCAAATTTGGTTGTTAGTGAACGTAACGAATACAAATTTAGCCGTAGTCTCAAATTATCCAAAATTAACGAATGCCGCATCTAAATGAATGGAACGGAACAAATTAATAATAAATAATAACGTTTTTGTTATCGTTATTTATTGTTAATTCGTTACGTTCACTAACAGACAAATTTTGAAAGGAAATTCCAATACCTATAATTTAATAGTTGGTAATAGTTATGTTGTTGTTTTCGGATTTTCAAATTTACAAATATTCGGAAAAATTAGTTAAATAGGCTTTCGTTAATTCGGATATTTCTGAATTAACAAATTTGGCGAAATTAGTTAAACAAATTCGGAACGAAACGAATTGCACATGCCTAAAGCGGTCATATCCCATAAATTTTTGTAATTGTGTTGTTGTGAGATGCTCCAAACATCAAAGGTTTTTTTTTTTTTTTTTTTTTTTAACTTTAATTTTTTTTACTCAAACCCCTAAACAGTCAGAAATAACCATTAACCACCAGCCTCTGTGGCCGCAGCAACCCCGGTTTGAATCCGGGTCACAGCAGTTTATATCAGGGTTCTTGCTAGAATAAAGAGAAGCTGTCAAGTAACGTGGGAATAGTTCCTCTTTTTTGATGGTATCCATGGAGAAGCTGCTTGATTCACATAGTGCTGTGTCAACTGGAAGATAAACATATCACATTGGACATTCATTAATTGTTTACACGTTGATACAAGCGATATATATAATAAATATACACACACATTTGGTGTTTTCTTTTGATTTTAACCAATCACTTGGCCAAGTTTTTTTAATTCATGTTTGTGACAGGCATTGGGTATGTGTTTTTTTTTTTTTTCCGGTATTGATTTTTAGTGTAGCGGGTGGTTACATTTAGGGTAGGCATCTGAGTGATAACAGGCTCAGATGCGGCAATTGTTAGGGTTCATGGACCTATTTATGCCAGTGGAGGATATCAATGGTGTCCAGTTCCCTGCGGCCTATAGGTGGCGCTGTCGCCATAGGCCGGGGTTGAACCACCATTGGAGGTCTGTGCCTTTTTTTTGTCCTCTCGCGGCAGTGGTACAGCGGGGCGGGGAACCTGCTGTGCATGCTGGGACAGGGGATAAAAGGGGCAGACATCTTCCGCTCATGGTCCACGCCCAGGCACCTTCAGCCTGGGTGTGAGTGCTGGTGGTCTCCGGGCGCCCTCGGCCCGTGGACGAAGCTGCGATTCCACCCCAGACACCTTTTTGGTCTGGGGTGAGGTACTCTCTGGAGGCCTGGGGCCCAGCACCTTCGACTGGGTCCCGCAAGGAATGAAGGATTCCTAGGGTGTCCTCCAGTGTTGGACACCCAAATCTAGGGCGAGGGGGACCAGAGAAGTGACCTTTCCGGAGATCCAATGCAGCATTGGCTGGTGACGGTGGAGGCCTCTGGTGACTGTCCGGATGGATGACTCCCCTGACAGGGGCCGCATCTCAAGAAGGTAGTCTACGTTCTCATGGTCTGTGGCAGCGACCCAACTGAAACCCAGGTTGGTGGCAAAGGCCTCAAGTCTAATTCACCCGGTCGGTGGCAGCGACCACCCTCACGGTCGGTGGCAGCGACCGTGCGCCAAGCCTGTTTGCGCACACCGAAACAAGAGAGTAACCAGTTCATGTTTGTGCCTTGACCTTCCTCTTCACCTTGTCTGTTCGTTGTCTAACCAGTCTGCTCTAAAAGGACTATTTATTGCTCTAAAAGAATAAATAAGTGTTGGACTTTCAATGGTGTGGAACTTGGCTTTCTGGGAGTTAAAGGTCATTCTCAAGGGAAGTTTTGGCTCTGGACAGGGGCACAGGCCCGAAGGTAAATGGGTATAGCTCACACCTCTACACACAAGAGGATACGAGCTGGTGGTGCGTCACACTTTCCTCCCTGGTCCCCAAACGAGAGCCATTGACAGAGAAGGAGGGAGTGAGAGGTGAGGTCGCTACATTAGGATTTTTTTTTTCTACGGCAGTGGTCTCCAAACTGCTGCCCCAGGGCCATATGCGACCCTTTGCCTTTATCCGGCCTTTGAAACATTATTCCTGCCGCTGACGCCAACAATGAGGCACCATTCCTTCCACTGTCAGCAACGATAACGATGGGGTTTAATTCCTTCCACTGACACCAACAATTAATCACAATTCCCCCCACTGACACCTATCATGGGGCACAATCTCTCCCCCTAATAACAAAGATGGGGAATTGTGTCGTACCTGGTCAGAGGCCGCAGTGCTGAGAGGGCTTCCCTTGTGGCCAAGTGTAGAGCTGAAGGTGGTGACAGTGAGTGCTATGCTCGGAGAAGCTAGGTATGCAAGCTGTGATAGGCTGTGGTGATGAGGCAATGACCACTGGATGGTGGCTGATGAGCAGCATGCACCGCTGGGCAGAGGTCCTTCAGGAGTACCAGGTGAGACTTGGCAGCAGGGAAAGCCCGGAACCAGGCCAGGAATCATGCACGGGATATCAGCCAGTAGTAAAGTAGCAGAGTCAGGAGTCAGCCGAGGTCATACACTAGTAGTCAGGAAGCAGCGAAGTCAGGAGAGCAAGCCAGAGGTCATACACGGATTAGCAGGCAGGAGCGGGGTCACAGAAGCAAGCCAAGGGTCAAAACGAGGAGTGGAGACAAGACATGTCAAAGGCAAGCCGGGTCGGTAACAGGAAATCCAAATAACAGGAATAGAACTCAGGAACACAATTCAAAAAAAAAATTGAAGTCCTTTAAGTCGAAGGCCAATTCAAATTTTTCCAAATTCGGTCAAGTTGAATTCAGAAAATTATCAAACGTATTTTGAAAAAACAAACGAAACAAATTCTAAAATCTAATTTGACGAATTTAACTAAATGAAATTGGTTAATTAACAAGTCGCAATTAAACACATTTTTTTTGTTCTGCCAGAGACTCCTCCTAGTCTTCATATTTTCGAATATTTATAGAGACCTTGAGCCAATTGTGGGGTATGTTGAGGTATTAAGTTCAGTGTTTTTGATTAGATGGAACTTGTCATGTTGACTCAATTTTTGCAGTTTACATTGTCGTGAGATGCTTCAAATGTCAAAGGTTCTTGACTAAAACCCATAAACAATCAGAAATGCCTATTACCCACCAGCCGTGATCGTATAGTGGTTAGTACTCTGCGTTGTGGCCGCAGCAACCCCGGTTCGAATCCGGGTCACGGCAGCTTTTATCAGCCTTCTTCCATTACTTTTATATATGGCTAGCATAAGAAGAAGCCTAGAGCTGTCATATAACTAATACAATGGGAATTTCATCGTATTCACATAGTGCTGTGTCAACTGGAAGATTTACAGTGAATTCGGAAAGTATTCACAGCGCTTTACCTTTTCCACATTTTGTTATGTTGCAGCCTTATTCCAAAATAGATTACATTTATTGTTTTCCTCAAAATTCTACAAACAATACCCCATGATGACAACATGAAAGAAGTTTGTTTAAAAAAAAACTTTACAAATTTAATAAATATTTAAAATGAAATCCCATGTACATAAGTATAACAGCCTTTACTCAATACAGTGGAACCTCGGATTACGAGCATAATCCGTTCCAGGAGAATTTTCGTAATCCAAAATTCTCGCATATCAAAGCGAGTTTCCCCATTGAAGTCAATGGAAATGAAAATAATTTGTTCCGCATTGACTTCAATGGCATGCAATACCGCATGTGGCCAGAGGCGGGGGGCGCCGGAGAGCCTCGGAAACGGCCGAAAGACTTTGTTCTTGAGAATTGCCGAGGTCAGCCATGCTGTACTCTGGCCTTTCCGTGCATTTCCGAACGGCGCTGATCGCTATGATCGGTGACAATTGGCTCTGCTCAACTCCAGCGCCCCACCCCCCCCCCCCCCCAACTCAGGCCAAACGCGGTACTGCACACCACTTTGGCCTGAATCGTGCTCCTTTTGCGAGACAACACTCGCAAACCAAGTTACGAATTTTAAAAATACAGTGCTCGTGTTGCGAAACGCTCGTTAACCGCGTTACTCGCAATCCGAGGTTCCACTGTACTTTGTTGAAGCACCTTTGGCACCAATTACAGCCTCCAGTCTTTTGAATATGATGCTATATTTGCTATTTAACTATTTGCATCTACAATAAAAAAATATGTATTTTGTATTGACATGACAGGCATTGATTATGTGTATTTGTTTGTTTTTTGGTATTACTTTTTTGATTCTAGAGTGTGAGTTCTTGAGTCATAATGTTTTTATGTTCTTATCGATCTAATTCAATTGGAAAGGGTTAATGCTGTAAAGCGCTGCGTAAACTGTTGGCGCTAAATAAATCCTGTATAATAATAATGTCCTGTCTAAAATGACAGCTGTAGGATTCTCTTTATGCTAGCCATATATAATGGTAAAGGAAGAACACCAATAAAAACTGCCGTGACCCGGATTCGAACCGGGGTTGCTGCGGCCACAACACAGAGTACTAACCACTATACGATCACGGCTGGTGGGTGGAATAACCTTCTAGTTATCTCTTGGTTGAGTAGAAGCCTTTGAAGTTTTAGTCCTATCAGAATATAGTTTGTGAAACTTGAAGACTTCAAGAGTCGGAGGCTTTCACATATGTCCATTTTCCTGCAAAGAAATGAACTTTAAGCACATATCCCATTCATCTCTATATGGCTAATACACTTGTCATTGGATATGCATAAGGCCACATGCTCACAGAGTTTAAAGTGGTTGTAAACCCAACCACACAACTTGTACCTACAGGTAAGCCTAGATTAAGGCTTACATGTAGGTGCAAGAAATATCTCCTAAACCTACACGGTTAAGGAGATATTTGCTTTTTAAAACGGCGCTGATGACGTCCCACGCATGCGCACTGAGCGTTGCTGGTTTTTCAATGTAGATAGCCGGTTTTCTCAATGGAGAATGCATGCGTGTGACGTCATCACCGCTCCGGCCAATCACAGTGCCGGAGCGGCGCTAAAAGGAAGACGGTCGAAGCTGACATGGCAGAGGAGCGCTTCGGAGGCTTCTATCTGAGGTAAATGCCACATAATGAGCTAGTATGCTATGCATACTAGCTCATTATGCCTTTTCTCTTGCAGGTCCTATGTTTATCACAAAAAGTTCAGGAGGGTTTACTTCCTCTTTAAAGAGGAAGTAAACCCTTTTTTTTTTTTTTTTAAACCCTGCAAGAGAAAGGCATAATGAGCTAGTATGCATAGCATACTAGCTCATTATGAATGACTTACCTTGGATCGATGCCCCTGAAGCGCTCCTTGTTCCCCTCCACCGACATCTTGCTTTCGAGTCCCTTCCGTGTATCGCCGCTCCGGCGCTGTGACTGGCCGGAGCGGCGATGACGGCACGATCCCGCACATGCGCGCGGGACTGGCATGTCCCATTCAGAAAACCGGGACGCTCAGTGCGCCTGCGCCGTTGCCCACCGTAGAAAAAGGTGCAGTGTTTTCTGCAAATATCATCTTAACCGTGTAGGTTAAGGAGATATTTCTTGCACCTTAATCTAGGCTTACCTGTAGGTGCATGTTGTCAGAGTGGGTTTACTTTAAAGTGGTTCTAAAGGCAGAAGGTTTTTCAACTTAATGCATTCTATGCATTAAGATAAAAAGTCTTCTGGGTGCAGCTCCACCAATCAGTGCCCACCAATGCCGCCTCATTAGTGCCCATGAGCAGTGTTAATTTTGGCAGCAAATTTCGATTTAGTTAGTCTTTTGACTAAAATGGCATTTTGGTTTTAGTACAATTTTAGTCTTCTGCTATTGTTTTAGTGGTGTTTAGTCGTCTAAAATCTAATGGGTGTAGTTAAATTGTAATGCAATTGTTATTTAAGCATTTCTCTTAAATTTCCAAGCACATTATTCATTCATTCATTCATTATATACTGGAGTAAAAAATCGAATGTTATTAAAGAGGAAGTAAACCCTGATGGGTTATACGTACTCTTTGTTTTTCTGCAAAGGTAAAGCATAATGGGCTACTATGCATAGTGTAGTAGCCCATTATGTGTCACTTACCTGAAACCGAAGCCTGCGATGTCCCCGCTGGCTGGAAGCGTCCATCTTCAGCCCTCTTCTCCCTGGGTGCCGCAGACTCTGGCTCTGTGACTGGCTAGAGTCGTGTGACGTCATGCGCGCGGGAGCCGCCAGTCACGGCATGACGCCATCTAGAAACGGCACATGCCCCCTTTCTAAAGAGCGCATGTGCCAAAGACCTCGGCGCCTGCGCAGCAGAAATCATCTTACGGGGAATTGTAAATATCTCCTAAACCCTGTAGGTTTAGGAGATATTTCCAGCACCTACAGGTAAGCCTTAATCTAGGCTTACCTGTGTGGGTGATAGTGGTTGTACAG
Organism: Rana muscosa; assembly: GCA_029206835.1. Classification (NCBI taxonomy): domain Eukaryota; kingdom Metazoa; phylum Chordata; class Amphibia; order Anura; family Ranidae; genus Rana; species Rana muscosa. The sequence goes on along the minus strand of CM055125.1, from coordinate 361,680,842 downwards.
GGTGTACAACCACTTTAAGGTTTGAACATGCACTACAGACCAGTGTTCATTTTTACGTCAAATTTCAATTTTAGTTTTAGCCCTGGTTCACATTGATGCGATTTGACATGTCAAATCGCATGCGAAGTCGGCAGCAATGGCAGCGTCCGAATCGGTGCAAAGCTGCATGTGTGGCCCCGTACAGATTCCCAAATGTAGTTTCTGTACTACTTTTGGCGATTTCAGGGTGCGATTTCCATTGACATCTGTGTAGAAACCCGCAGAGATGTCTCTGAAATCGCCCCCGAAGTCAGGACTGACATGCAGAAATAAAATCGTGCAAGTTCAGCTGAACTCACACTATTTCATTCCCACAGTCAGTGTGAGCCTAGGCTCAGTCATACTCTTTTGACTAAAATGCCATTTTAGTTTTGGTCGTACTTTAGTCATCGCAATTGTTTTTAGTTTTTGTAGTATTTTAGTCTACGAAAATGTTTTCCGACTAAATTAACAGTGCCCATGGCTGCGGTCTCGTCAGTGCCCATCAGTTCAACCCAACAGTGCCTATCAGTGAAGAAGAAAAATTACAAATTTGCTAAATTTTACAACCAAAAAACGAAGAAAATCTTCTTCTTCTTTTTTTTTTTTTTTTCTTCTTTTTAAATGTTCAGTATGTTTTTGTTGATTTAGCAAAAAATAAAAACCCCAGTGGTGATTGAATACCACCAAAAGAAAACTATCTGTCTAAAAAAAAAAGTGTTGTGTGACCGTGCAATTGTTATTCAAAGTGTGACAGCGCTGAAAGCTGAAAATTGCCCTGGGCAGAAAGGGGGTAAAAGTGCCCAGTACGCAAGTGGTTAAACAAGAGTTGCATTTATTTATCTCTTAGTGCCCTGTACTGAAGTGGTTAAAAAATGGCTGCTGTTACAGGCATTAAGTGTTTTTTTTTTGTTTTTTTTTTGTTTTTTTTTTCAGCCTAATGCTAAGTACTCTTATAAGAAACAAAGTAAATATTGCGTGGATGCTGATAAAAAAATACTGCCGTGACCCGGATTCGAACCGGGGTTGCTGCGGCCACAACACAGAGTACTAACCACTATACGATCACGGCTGGTTGGGTGTTTAACTGCTTTCAATTGTCCTTAGGTTTGAGTGGACCCTTTGAAGTTTACCGAGCATCACAACAAAGCAATTTTTTTTTTTTTTTTTTTTTTTTTTTTTTTAGTTCAGAGCTTTGTCAATTCTCAGTGAAGTTAGCATTTTCATCTCCTTAAGCCCCGGACCATTTCGGGCCATTAGGACCAGGCCTGTTTTTGGGATTCGGCACTGCGCTGCTTTAACTGTAAATTGTGCGGACATGCAATGTTGTACCCAAATGAAATTTGCGTCCTTTTCTTCCCACAAATAGAGCTTTCTTTTAATGGTATTTGATTGCCTCTGCGATTTTTATTTTTTGCGATATAAACGGAAAAAGACCGAAAATTTTGAAAAAAAATTATATTTTCTACTTTTTGTTATAAGAAAAATCGAATAAACTCAATTTTAGTCATACATTTAGGCCAAAATGTATTCAGCCACATGTCTTTAGTAAAAAAAATGTCAATAAGCGTATATTTATTGGTTTGCGCAAAAGCTATAGAGTCTACAAACTAGGGTACATTTTCTGAAATTTACACAGCTTTAAATTTAAGACTGCCTATCTCATTTCTTGAGGTGCTAAAATGGCAGGGCAGTACAAAACCCCCCCAAATGACCCCATTTTGGAAAGTAGACACCCCAAGGAAATTGCTGAGAGGCATGTTGAGCCCATTGAATATTTTTTTTTTGTCCCAAGTGATTGAATAATGACAAAAAAAAAAAAAATTACAAAAAGTTGTCACTAAATGATATATTGCTCACACATGCCATGGTTATATGTGGAATTGCACCCCAAAATACATTTTGCTGCTTCTCCTGAGTACGGGGATACCACATGTGTGGGACTTTTTAGGAGCCTAGCCACGTACGGGACCCCGGAAACCAAGCACCGCCTTCAGGATTTCTAAGGGCGCAAATTTTTGATTTCACTCCTCACTACCTATCACAGTTTCGAAGGCTATAAAATGCCAAAATAGCACAAAACCCCCCAAATGACCCCATTTTGGAAAGTAGACACCCCAAGCTATTTACTGAGAGGCATGTTGACCCCATTGAATATTTTTTTTTTTTGTCCCAAATGATTGAATAATGACAAAAAGAAAAAAAAAATGTACAAAAAGTTGTCACTAAATGATATATTGCTCACACATGCCATGGTTATATGTGGAATTGCACCCCAAAATACATTCTGCTGCTTTTCCTGAGTACGGGGATACCACATGTGTGGGACTTTTTGGGAGCCTAGCCGCGTACAGGGCCCCAAAAACCAAGCACTGCGAACGCTGCAGTTATGTGTGTTGTGTTTGGTAAGTGACAGTGATCGATCGATACTGCACTTGGGTGGGCTGGGCTGGGCTGGGCTGGGCGGAGGGGCTAAACGCAGGCGCTAGCAGGTATCTGGGCTGATCCCGCTAACACTGCGTTTTTGGGAACCCTAAACCGCTGGGGATGCTAGTATAGATCTGATCAGATACTATACCACTAAGGGGGGTGTATGCTTTGCGCGTGGGTGTTAGCGTTACTGTCACTAACCTAACACTGCCTGGGGCGACGCAGACCCTCTCTGGCGCTAAAACCTAATTGATCTCACCCGCCGGGCGATCAGGGGGGTTAAACCTTTATTGGGTTATATACGGCGGGTGCCCTGATGCTATAAAAAGCAAACTAATCAACCAGCGTCACCCGTAACCTTTATATGGTGATCACTGGTGAAAGGGTTAACTAGGGGCAATCAGGGGGTTAAAACCTTTATTAGGTTAAATATGGGGGTACCTGACACTATATAAAAACCTGACGGGTAACCTAAATAACTAAATAACTTACTGGCTAACCAGTGACACCAGTGACGCTTATACGGCGATCACTGGTGAAAGGGTTAACTCTAGGGGCAATCAGGGGGTTAAAATAATATATGGGGGTACCTGACACTAATAAAAACCTGCGGCGAACCTAAAAAAAAATAACTGCCTATCTAAAACACCAGCGACACGAATACAGCGATCGGAAAAACAATCGCTTAGTGACGCTGAAGTTAGGGGGTGAAAGGGTTACCTGGGGGGTGATCAAGGGGTTAAACCTTTATTAGGGGGGGTTAGGGGGCTACCCTGGACCTAAAGGGGCCTAATCCTAACTGCCCTGCAACTTTTTACAATCACAGATGACACTAAATGCAGTGATCAGTAAAATAAATGATCACTGCAATCAGTGACACTGTGATTGGGGGCTTTGGGGTGACCTGGGGGGTGATCTGGGGGTGACTGGGGGGTGATTTGTGTGCCTATGTGTACCTACGTGTCAGTGGACTGTTGGTGCACTAACCTGCTTCTTCTCTGCTCGGCGCCGGGAACGAAAAGACCGCGGCGAGGGAGATGACATCACTTCCTCCAGCCTGTGTTTACATCACATGGCGGAGGAAGCATTTTCATTGGCCGGGAGCGATCGCGAGGGGGGGGGGCGGAATCAAGCGGCCCCCCCCCTCATGCCTGATCACTCCCGAACACTTAACGGCCGCTCACTGCAGTGAAGGGTGGTCCGGATGGACCCCCCAACTGCACAAAGGCGATCACGTAGATCTACGTGATTCTGCCTGTCGGTGCCATTCTGCCGACGTAAATCGGCGGTGGGCGGTCGTTAAGTGGTTAAAGCGGAGGTTCCGCGGCAAATCCTTTTTTTTTTTTTTTTTTTTTTTTTTTTTTTTTTTTTTTAGCTTGCATGCAAAGTATTTTTAGATCACCAATTAGTACTCACGTGTTTGGTGATTTTTAACCTCCCCTGTCTTTTTTTCTGGCAAAAGATGCACTTTTAAAATCAGCCGTCTGAATTTTTCATTTTGCTTGTGGGCATTGTGAAGCCCACAAGCACTGATTTCCTGGTAGCGGTGGACGGTGTTCTGCAGAAAAAGTTCCCCGGCGGATAAGGTTCCCCCGCCTGTACTGCGCAGGCGCGGCACGAACCTCACCGGAGTTTCCGAAAGTAGCCGAACATGTAGAGCTTCGAGTTAGCTCTACACGGCGCCTGCGCAATGACTAGGAGCCATGTAGAGCTGACTGCGCAGGCGCCGTGTAGAGCCGACTCGCAGCTCTACATGTTCAGCTACTTTCGGAAACTCCGTTGAGGTTCGTGCCGCGCTTGCGCAGTACAGGGGGGAACCTTATCTGCCGGGGAACTTTTTCTGCAGGACATGTCACATCTGGGCGAACTCCCAGATTACATTGCGGGAGACTAGAAACACCTCTGATGATATCCACATAGGATGAAACATGTCAGGCTGGCCGATGCAAGCATGCTGAGAGCCGCGGAATTATTTTATATGCCTTGATGTTACCTGCTATTTGTAAGTAGACTACAATAAATGCTTATGTTTTTTACCTTACGGGCTTCACAATGCTGCCTCATTTTTCTCTCATTGGGTAAAACTTCTGGCTGAGATTTGCACAGCTCCACATCTATACTCTGGAAATTGCCTTGACATTAGTGATGTTGGTCTTCCCTATGATCGAACCATCTGATTTGGAGTGTCCTTCCCTCAACGTCTGACCCTCTGCATCATTTGATTACATTGCTTGTTATTTTCCACTTTCTGGTAAGCAGATTGTGAGCACATTGGTGTGGTGTGCCTTCATTTTCTGTTTTTGCACACTGAAGCTTGGTGGCGGTTTCATCTAATTTCTACCTTCATCCAATGTTGATTGCCTTCAATTGTTGGACTTTTATTTGTTATTGCACTGTAGCGCTGCATTTTTTGAATTTATTATTTGTGTTTGCTATCAACAGACTGTGCCAGCTGCTACTCACCTTTCATACATGGATAGCGCAGATATTTTCACTTTTTTTTTAAATTTGGGAGACTAGAAAGGCCTACTCCCGCGGGAGTGAGTACCCGGAAGCCGGAATTGAAATTACAATAGTACGGTATGTACAAAAAAAAAAAAGTGGCTACTGTACATGTTCGTAGTGTAAGGAATGTGCTCGTATATGAATGTTATTTTGGGTGGAACTCCGCTTTAAAGCAGATCTTTTCTCTATCAAATACAGAATTTCCTATTTTATGCTACTTTTTTTTCCCTTCCTCTGATCGCACGTCACCACTGCCTTCCAGGGAGATCTTGTTTGAATGTTGCATGATTTTGCTAAATCTGGTGAGATTTGGGGGAGGGATAAGATGTAGACATGAGATTCGTTTAGTTATGAATCGAAATTCGGTTCAAATTTTTGTTATTCTGAGAATCTGATGTATCTGAATCAAAATAATAATGAATATCAAGTAATCCGAAAAAAATTATAACGAAACAACAAATTAATTTTGTATTATTCGTTTCATTCGGATGACATGATACGATAGTTTGGGCCTTTTTTGTTGAAGCGGAGGTCCGCCAAAAAAAAAAAAATATTAAAAGCCAGCAGCTACAAAAAACAGCAGCTGCTGACTTTTAATATTAGGACACTTACCTGTCCAGGGCGCACGCGATGTCTGCAGCCGAAGCCGATCTGTCCATCGGCTCTCAGCGGCTGCCGCCGCCATCCTCGCTGAGGGAGTCAGGAAGTGAAGCCTTGCGGCTTCACTTCCTGGTTCCCTACTGCACATGCGCGAGTCGCGATGCGTGTCCTCGCTGGTCCCTACTGTCTTTTGGGACCTGTGTCTCCCAGAAGACAGCGGGGGAGGACAGAGTAGGCGCCGGAAGTGGCGTAGGTCACCGCGGTGATCTATGCCAGGAAGTGGGAGAAAATACCTGGATTATACAGGTATCTGCTTCCTCCTGCTCCATCTGGTGCCAATTGCGACACCAGAGGGGGGGATTCCAAAAAGTGGAAGTTCCATTTTTGGGTGGAACTCCACTTTAATGTTTTGAAGCATTTGAAAAAAAATTAATGACATAATAAATTATCCAAATTTGTTCGGACCTGGAGCTTTGTCTCTTGGAGAACCAGCCGATTCTTTTAGCGTTAACATTTTTCATTCGTATAAGAAAATGCACTACATATAAAATGGAATCATGTTTCAATAAATACAGTAAGGTATAAGCACACTTTCAAACTCACGGACCAATTAGACCATCCATTGCTCTCTATGGAGCAGCAGATATCAGTGGAAATGTCTGCTGACCCCCCCCAATGGAATTAGATCTGGTCCACTAAAAACAGGCAGATGGGGCCACGTTTGCCATCCATCCAGGGGAACGGGTAACAGTCGGATGGAAACAGACAGGCCCGTCCTTTTCCGTTCATTCGCCCCATAAAGAACATCGGGCTGTGTCCATGTCCACTTTGCATGGTTCCCTCACTGCCAGGCTGCCTTGCTAACATACACTATATTGCCAAAAGTATTGGGACATCTGTCTACACACACAAACTTTAATGGCATCCCAGTCTTAGTCCGTAGGGTTCAATATTGAGTTGGCTCACCCTTTGCAGCTATAACAGCTTCAACTCTTCTGGGAAGGCTTTCCACAAGGTTTAGGAGGGTGTTTATGGGAATGTTTGCAATATACAAAAAATTCCACGCTGCTAAAGGACGCGAGCAGCTACACAACCAATAGACAAAGGTGCAAAACAGAAAAACAAAAAATGTAGCGCTAGTGCAAATGTAAATAAGAACACCCAGTGATATACGGTGCTAAAACAAAAAAGTCAAATGACAAAAGTCCATATGAAATTCTGATGATGTGATAGTCTCTGATGAGTGAAATAAAACAAATTCGTGACAAAGAAGTGATAATCCCAAAATCTTGAAAAAAAGTGAAGGTTTACCAGAATGTATGGACCCAAGCAGACATACGTCTGAAGGGTCACATCAAGCTTTGAGTATGTATCCCCTGATGAACCGATCCTGTGCAGGTAAATCCACCGGAACGACACTCACAGCAAGTATGGTGTGGAGGTAGATAAGCTTGGAAGGTTGTAGCCCAATGATGGTAAACCTTCTTGCTCTCAGAGACCAGCGTTGTCTGTTTCCCAGGCAGAATTTCATATGGACTTTTGTCATTTTGACTTTTTTGTTTTAGCACCGTATATCACTGGGTGTTCCTATTTACATTTGCACTAGCGCTACATTTTTTGTTTTTCTATGGGAATGTTTGACCATTCTTCCAGAAGCACATTTGTGAGGTCACACACTGATGTTGGACGAGAATGCCTGGCTTGCAGTCTCCGCTCTAATTCATCCCAAAGGTGTTCTATCTGGTTGAGGTCAGGACTCTGTGCAGGCCAGTCAAGTTCCTCCACCCCAAACTCATTCATCCAAGTGTTTATGGACCTTGCTTTGTGCACTGGTGTGCAGTCATGTTGGAACAGGAAGGGGCCGTCCCCAAACTGTTCCCACAAAGTTGGGAGCATGAAATTGTCCAAAATGTCTTGGCATGCCGACACCTTAAGAGTTCCCTTCACTGGAACTAAGGGGCCAAACCTGAAAAACAACCCCACGCCATAATCCCCCCTCCATCATATAATTTGGATCAGTGCACAAAGCAAGGTCCATAAAGACACGGATGAGCAAGTCTGGGGTGGAGGAACTTGATTGGCCTGCACAGAGTCCTGAACTCAATACTATAGAACACCTTTGGGATGAATTAAGTGGAGACTGCGAGCCAGGTCTTCTCATGCAATATCAGTGCCTGACCTCACAAATGCACTTCTGGAAGAATGGTCAAACATTCAAATTGACACACTCCTAAACCTTGTGGACAGCCTTCCCAGAAGGGTTGAAGCTGCAAAGGGTGGGCCAACTCAATATTGAACCCTATGGACTAAGACTGGGATGCCAATAAAGATCATGTGCGTATAAAAGCAGGTGTCCGAATACTTTTGACGATAGAGTGTAACATCAGATATACAGGTTTTTTTACCGAAGAGTTTTATCTGCCACCATTGGAAGGTATGTTTTTGTAGTCATTTGGAGAAATGATAATTTGGTCAAGTATGAACATGTTGAAGGATAAAAAGCAATGTCAGAATGTGGTACTAACAGCTGCCTATTCCACAAACTATCAACTTTACAGTTATTTGATAGACATGTTTAGGTACTGTTTCAAGGTCAACTATTTGCAACACACTTGCGTTAATTTAAGCAGACTGTTTTATCTAAAATTGTTTTAGACTCTTTGTTATTTAACCCATATTCACTAGTAGTGGTGCAACGGATCGGTGGTGATCCGAACGGGTCACCCTGTTCGGATCCGAACACCACGCGATCCGCGGAGCACTCAGGAGCCTCGTCATAGGAAAGGCCGCGGCTTTGGCCTAGCTCTGGAGCGGTGGCCATCTTGGTACACCCGGCGGCCGCCGCTGTATTGACGTTTAGCCGCCGCCATCTTGCTCCACCCCACACTCCTCACTCTCATTACTGTGCAGGGGCCAAGCGGACATCTTGTTACACCCAACGGAGTTTTAGAATTCCGTTATTTTCACACAAAACTGAGCTTATATGATTAAATACATTATTTGGAAATCCAACGGACTGTTTACATGTTACATTTTAAAAGCGGCAGCAAACCTTGCATGCTTGCTAATGTGACGGAACACCTCTGATTTTCACATTTAACATTTAGTTAAATGTGAAAATCAGAGGTGTTCTGTCACATTAGCAACCATGTAAGGTCAGCAGGTTTGCTGCTGCTTTTAAAATTTAACATGTAAACAGTCCGTTGGATTTCCAAATAATGTATTTAATCATATAAGCTCAGTTTCGTGTGAAATCTAAAACTCTGGTGGGTGTAACAAGATTTGTCTTTTTTTTTTTTTTTTTGCCGATCCGAAAAATGATCCGATCCGTGACTCTGATCAGATCCGTGAGTTTTTTGATCCGTTGCACCCCTATTCACTAGCATAGCCGGGTCACCTCCTGGGGGATCTGCTTCCCAAATCAACCATTCTGTTGAACAAGGATATGTTATGGAGGAACGGGATAGAGGGAGGTGTTCTGTAGTCCTAACAGTCTCACATTGTCACCCTAGCACAGGGAGTGTTGCTGCCACCGCACCCACCATCAAACTATATTTCCCACAAATCTCTGGGGTCAGCGGCGACGTGCTGGGCATGACAGAGACAACACACGGCTGCGATCAGAGGAGGCTTGCGGGAGACTTGTGGGTGGGAATGAGCTGCTGGAGAGATTGGAGACAGGTGAGAGATGTGGAGTGGACATGTACAAGTTATCAGTCCGAAGCAAAAAGGGTTCAGACCGCTCCAGGCATGTTATCCCATGCATAACCCACTTTTCCCCACTCTGAAATCAGCTGCTAGCTCTGCACACGTGCACTACAGACAATCCAAGGTAACTGGATGAATTCACACCTTTATTGTGCAAGATTAATTAAAATCCAAAACGGTCAATCCATGTACAAAAAGATAGCTGTTCTTTTTGTACCTTTTCTGTACATGGATTGACTGTTTTGGATTTTACTAAATTTTGCACAATAAAGGTGTTAATTCGGTGTTTGCGGCTATCCAGCTACCTTTCTTGAGTATCTCATCAGTCCGTGGTGTCCTGCTTCTTAGAGGTAGAGGCTCAAGCTGCTCATCTGCTGGTGGGTACCTCCCCCTTTCAACTCCTTCCTGTCCAGTTTCACTTGCTTTATCCCGGCCCTGTCTCTAGGTCAGGATCCAGATTGACCCCCAAAATTTGGATAAAATTTATAGTTTTTGTAAAATTTCAGGTAGGTGAGTGGATGTGTTGGGTAGGTGAGTGTAATGGTCAGTGCATGTGTCAGGTAGGTCAGTGTATGTTGCACAGTGTATTCTGAGCACAACGCATTCCTGAACCCTGTATTCTGAGTGAATCTGGCAGAATCGTACATTTTCGGTCCCTTGGCGCTCATTTAGAGGGATGATCAGTCCCATCGTCTGTACAGAGCAGCTGGTAGGTTTAATTCTGTGTTGGCACTTTGAAAGAAAGAAATTGTTTTTTGTGTCGCGGTTTGGGCACTCTGGCTCAAAAAGGTTCGCCATCACTGTGTTAAGGGATTGTTGTCTGTCTTCACCACGAATGTGGCCCCATACAGATAGTGCTGTAACTTATCCACTAGGGGTGCAACGGATCGGTGGTGATCCGTGATCCGAACGGGTCACCCTGTTCGGATCGGATCACCACGCGATCCGCGGAGCGCTCCGGAGCCTCGGCCGTAGGAAAGGCCGCGGCTTCGGCCTAGCTTCGGAGCGGCGGCCATCTTGGTACACCCGGCGGCGGCCGCTGTAATGACGTTTAGCCGCCATCTTGCTCCACCCCACACTCCTGCCCAGTAATGAGAGAAGGGGCCAAGCGGACATCTTGTTACACCCAACGATTCAACACAAAACGGAAATTATCAGCTTTAATACATTATTTGGAAATCCATCTGACTGTTTACATTTTAAATTTTAAAAGCAGCAGCAAACCTTGCATGATTGCTAATGTGACGGAACACCTCTGATTTTCACATTTAACATTTAGTTAAATGTGAAAATCAGAGGTGTTCTGTCACATTAGCAACCATGTAAGGTCAGCAGGTTTGCTGCTGCTTTTAAAATTGAACATGTAAAGAGTCCGTTGGATTTACAAATACTGTATTTAAGCTTATAAGCTCCGTTTTGTGTTGAAAATAACTGTGAAATCGAAAATTCTGGTGGGTGTAACATTATTATTTATTTTTTTGCCGATCCGAGAATGATCCGATCCGTGGCTCTGATCTGAGGATCGATCCGATCTGTGAGTTTTTTTGATCCGTTGCACCCCTACTATCCACCGCAGAGCCAGAAAAAAATCCAATTTGTGGACTGGGTAATTCTTCTCATACGGGATCAAACTGCGACTCACATAGGCTATAGGATCAAGCCTGCTATCTTTCTCCCGATAGAGGACCCCACCCAGCCTGTCTCAGCTGGCGTCTACATAGAGTTCATAAGGCTTGGCCAGGTCAGCATAGGCTAGCACTGGTGCTTTAGTAAGGCTTCTTTTGGGGTGCTGGAAGGCCTCCTCACGTTGAGAAGTCCATTGATCTTGTATGGATTCTCCTTGGCTCCATGTCTCCCAATGTTTGGTTTACTCTGTCTCTTGTGGCAGACTGCAACAACTCGTTAAGGGGCCGAGCGATCTTTGCAACATTCACCACAAGTCTCTGACACCAGGAGCAAAATCCCAGAAAGGATCTCAGTTCAGTAAGCGTTCTTGGCCTAGGCCACGTAGTGACCGCTTCCAACTTCTTTGGATCCGTGATTATACATTCTGCTGAGACAACATGACCCAGGTAGGTGACCGAAGTCCTGTGGAATTGGCACTTCTACACAGACAATTTCAACCCCTCTTCATGAAGTCTTTCAAAGATCTTCTCCAACCTCGCCTCATGCTCTTCCAGAGTTCTTCCTAAAAAGATAATATTTTTCAGATACACCAGGACCTCAATCAGATTCACGTCTCCCACAGTACCCTCCATCAATCGCTGAAACATTACTAGGGCTCCCAACAATCCCTGAGGCACCCTATTGAACTCGTAGAGTCCAAATGGGTAGATGAAGGCAGTCTTTTCTCTGTCATTGGGGGGGAAATTGGTATCTGGTAATGCCTGCTTTTCAAATCCAACACACAATACGATTTGAGTGGTTGGGCCTGGTGCCCTGCAGAATTCTCTCAAGTCTGACTTCATCAGCATCCAGAGGGTCGATTCCCTTCTTTAGAATGATTTAATGTAAAACCTAATCCACCCTGGCAGCATAATCAGACAGTCTATCTCCCTTGTATTGGTGAGTATGTTCAAACTTGTACATCAGATCGGGTAGTTTCTTCACCCTACCATAAACGGCACACAATGCTTTGATGTAATCCATTGCCACACAATACGGCTTTCCCCTTCTTGGACACCTTATGACATTTGCTGCGGGACTCCTGAGACTCTCACTTACTCAGACTTGCACTTGTCTCTTTACCACTTTGGGCACACTCCAATCTTCCACTGATTGTATGGCTTGATCCATCCAGCTCTCAAACCCTTCCTCCCCTCCTGGGGTGGGAATGTGCCCTTAAAAGAACTGTAGCTTCCTGTACCCTTGATGGGCTGAAATGGTACTGTTCTTTACTAGACTAACTTTCGACTAACTTGCTCATGTCGGTGTAGAAAGAAGCAGGCGGCATGCTGACCACTGAAAAATCTGCTTCTTCTGAGGCTGGGCTTACTGACCCAAACTGAGAGCAATGTTCATCCAAGTCTCTAATAGAATTACTTATACATCCAGCCCTTCTGCCAAACTCGCATCTTTCTGAAACCTGGCCGGTATAGTCGCCTGCCATTTAGGGTGTAGGTGCAGTCCACATCGGGCTCAGTTCTCATATCCACAAGGTGGGCTCCTTGCTCTGGTACAGCCTTCTTCACTAACTGACGTACCTCTCTCTCAGCCCACCCGACTCTGGGTGTTCCCACTAACTTGCACAGTTCAAATCGGCTGCCCTGCCCTCGGCCCCAGGTAGTGGCAGTAGCTGAGTCTATTCTCTCTTTAGCTCTTGGCTCATCAGACAATTTTCCCGAGCAACCCATGAGGGGGTATCCTGGATGAGCCCCCAAATGTAGCACTTTACACCTAGTTGAGGTCTATGGCTGCAGGCAAGAAAGGGTAGAAAAAGAACTGGGCTTCTGTCAAACTACTCACTTTTGGCCTTCTGACACCACAGCTCCAGCAGTTGTACAAGCTCTGAATCCAAATAAGGCAAGCAACATTAATCTTGTTCCTGGAGGGGGGGGGTATACTGTAGTTCTTTGAAGTGAGAGTCTTGCGTCTTCAGCTAGCTCTTTAGAATGGGCACAATGTGTCCTGGCAAGTAAGATGAACACTAGATTCTCTCAATGTAAAAAAATGTAGCAAGGGTCCTCTTACAAGCTTGGTGAATTGAATAAATAAACTGTGTCTGCATGCAGTATCCTTGGGTGTAAAGAGGGGACATGTTTGTGACACCCGCCGCTATCCGATCCTGTCCGTCAAATCCAAATGGATGGATTGTCATCCAATGCTTTTTATGTGGCAATTTCTGTAAGTGCAATACTTTATTTATTAAATGAGTGCTCATGCTTACTATGGTCCCTGACCAGAGGGTCATAGTCTTTTTGGTAGGCAGGTTTAGGAGCTCCATTTTGCACACATGGTGGATATATATGGCGTCCTTTTCCTCTTTGGGAGACCTGCCCTGTTTTTCCTATTATAGTGGGATATTTTCACTCTGCAGTTGGATGAACTGATAACCGTTTGTATGTGTCACATGGACTTATATATTCAAATAATGTTCAAATATATAAATAATGAATCATGTTGTTTTAAATCACTATTATGAATTTTAGATTAAAGTGGTTGTAAACGGCGGCTGTGCGACTTCTGAAAGTATGCATCGCGTACTAGCACATTATGAAATGCTCACCTTGGAACAAAGCCCTCCAGCGCTGTATGGTCACAGCTGATAAGGCTGACATGTCCCCCACCATCTGTCTTCTGGGTTTGCGCGCTTCGGCTATGTGATTGGCCAGAGCCGCAATGACGTCGCTCCCGCAAAAGCACGCTGGAGCCCTTGGTCCTGGCACAAAGCTCTGAAGGTCCAGCAAGGTATGCCAGACCTTCAGAGTGCATGCGCTGGTGACATAACTGGATGCGCATTTTGAAGATATTTGTTTTAATTACAGGTAAGCCTTATTACAGGGTGTTTACTACCGCTTTTAAAGTGGTTGTAATCCCACTTTGAAAACAAAAAAAACTAACACCTGCAAGACAAAGGCTTAATGAACTAACACCTGCAAGACTAAGGCAGATGCATAGCATATTAGCTTATTATGTAATACTCACCTGAGATCAAAGCCCTCGCTACGGTGCACGCACACAGCACCGGCCGGCGACATCACTCCCGGGGGTTACTTCCGGGTATTGTGGCTCCGGCGCTGTGATTGGCCGGAGCCGCGATAGCGTCACTCATGCAGACACGGGATATATCCTAAACCGTGCAGGTTTAGGAGATATCCAGGGTAGCTACAGGTAAGCCTTAATATAGGCGCACCTGTAGCATAAAGTGTGTTGTAAGGGTTTACAAGTGGAAGCTCTGCTTATCTGACACTCGGCCCACCGGTGCCACATTTGGCACCTTTTTGGGGGGGAGCGGGTACTGGTTATTGACAAATGCCCATCACCCACTTCTGTGAGACTGCGCCGTGGCAACCTCGGGGGGACCCCCCCCCCTCCTCCTTCTGCCGCTGGGCCAGTTAGCTTCATTCATACACAGTAGGGAAGCGGCTGTGAAGCAAAGGCTTCACTGCCAGGTTCCTTCATCACGAATGGCAGCACCTGAGAGCTGACCGAAAAATTGTCCGGGGGGCCGACATCACGGGCTCCCTGGACAGGTAAGTGTCCTAATATTTAAAGTCAGCAGCTACAGTATTTGTAGCTGCTGACTTAAAATTTTTTGGTGGGAGGGCGGAACTCCTCTTTAACTTCACAGGTTTGCACAACAAATTAGGAACATAGCGCTGTGTGTATATATATATATATATATATATGTGTATATATATATGTGTATATATATATATATATATATATATATAAAAAATGTGTGTGTGTATATTTATGCTTTATTGGTGTCTATTATACCTAAACATTAGGATGACTGCTTGTTTCTTCTTAAAAGGGAAGTATGGGTTTCATTTTTTTTCCAGTATCATACTTGCCTAGGTGGATGCAGCATTGGTCCGATGCTGCATCTGTCCCCCTGGCGCCTCCTACACTGAGAACCGAGCAATCGAACACCGCTGATGGCTCGGTTCTGACAACTCCGTGAGACTGTCAGTCACCAGCTCTCTGCTCTGCCCCCTCCTCGATCCCTGGAGTGCTGGGCTGTGAAGGGGCGGAGCGCCCGCCTCAGGCTCTCAGCGGCTCACCGGGTGTTGGTCCAAGGACCTGGCGGATCCAGACTTCCATTGTCATGATGACGTGGACCCTGGACTGACTTCTGTGACGTCAGCAGAGAGCGGACTTTAGCCCACTAACAGGTCACAGGAGTGCCAAATGAACTGCACTCGTGATCCACAGGAAAAGTACAGGCAGCCGAGCTTTGGCTATACTTCTCCTTTTAACTTTTGGTTTATTTTTGTATATATTGTGGTGAGCGCAGTTTTTCTTCGTTTGCGGCAGGCAGTAAATTAATTCTTCACTCTTGCAAAGCCCCAGGCAGCACTTGGTGTGTCGCATAGCATGCCCCCCCCCCCCTCTGCTCACTGTGGTTCCTCTCACCAGCCACTATGTCACCACAAGACACAATGGCTGGAGGAAGGAACCACAGTGGGTGGCAGGGGACATGCTACCCAACATGCGACAAAGTGTCGGGTGAAGTCCATTTCCTGGCCACCACTGGAGAGGTAAATATACCAATTCTTCTGTTATAGGCTCTCATTTTTTTTCCAACAAATCGACAGGGTCCCTTTTTTAAAAGGGAAAATTGAGAAAGATTTACTTACTGGAATGCATGTACGTGAGTTGTGGAAGTGACTGTCATTACCCAACCCCAGTGACAGTATTTGAAGTATGCTGATGGCACTGTCAGCAGTGAATGTGTCGCTGAGCCCGAAATCCTTGTATACGGATCTTTCTAGAACAGAAGAAAATACAGGGGGATCGTCGTGTGATATCTAGTGCAGAAGAAAAAAAACAACAGACCTTTAACCACTTGACCACTGGGCACTTAAACCCCCTTAATAACCAGACCAATTTTCAGCTTTCGGTGCTCTCACATTTTGAATGACAATTACTCAGTCATACAACACTGTACCCATATGAAATTTTTGTCCTTTTTTTCACACAAATAGAGCTTTCTTTTGGTGGTATTTAATCACTGTTGGGTTTTTTATTTTTTGCGCTATAAGAGAAAAAAGACTGAAAATTTTGTAAAAAAATTATTTTTTTTTCGTTTCTGTTATAAAATTTTGCAAATTACTATTTTTTCTTCATAAATTTTGGCCAAAATTTATACTGCTACATATCTTTGGTAAAAATAAGTACAAATTGGTGTATATTATTTGGTCTTTGTGAAAGTTATAGAGTCCACAAGCTATGGTGCCAATATCTGAAAATTGATCACACCTGAAGTACTGACGGCCTATCTCAATTCTTGAGACCCTAACATGCCAGAAAAGTACAAATACCCCCCAAATGACCCCTTTTTGGAAAGAAGACATTCCAAGGTATTCAGAAAGAGGCATTGTGAGTTTTTTGAAGTTGTCATTTTTTCCCACAATTCTTTGCAAAATCAAGATTTTTTTTTTCTCTTTTTTTTTTTTTCACAAAATTGTCATATTAGCAGGTTATTTCTCACACACAGCATATGCATTCCACAAATTACACCCCAAAACACATTCTGCTATTACTCCCGAGTATGGCGATACCACATGTGTGAGACTTTTACACAGCGTGGCCACATACAGAGGCCCAACATGCAGGGAGCACCTTCAGGCGTTCTGGAGCACCAAGGCCAATTCTGACATTTCTCTCCTACATGTAAAAATCATCATTTATTTGCTAGAAAATTACATAGAACCCCAAAACATTTATATATGTTTTTTTAGCAAAGACCTTAGAGAATATAATGGTGGTTGTTGCAACTTTTTATCTCGCACGATATTTGCGCAGCAATTTTTTTAACGCGTTTTTTACGGAAAAAAAATGTTTTGTGCTTAAAAAAAAAAAAAAACAGTAAAGTTAGCCCAATGTTTTTGCATAATGTGAAAGATGAAGTTACGCCGAGTAAATAGATACCTAACATGTCGCCCTTAAAAATTGCACACACTCGTGGAATGGCGCCAAACTTCGCTACTTAAAAAATCCCCATAGGCGACGCTTTAAATATTTTTACTGGTTACATGTTTTGAGTTACAGAGGAGGTCTAGGGCCAAAATGATTGCTCTCGCTCTAACGTTCGCAGAGATACCTCACATGTGTGGTTTGAAAACCGTTTTCATATGTGGGCGGGACTTACGTATGCGTTCGCTTCTGTATGCGAGCTCACGGGGACAGGGGCGCTTTAAAAAAAAAAAAAAAAATGTATTCTTCATTTTACTTTATTTATTTTAGTTTGACATGTTTTTCCGCCCTAAACATTTTTTTGATCACTTTTATACCTATTACAAGGAACGTAAACATCCCTTGTAATAGGAATATGGCATGACAGGTCCTCTTTACAGTGAGATATGAGGGGGGGGGGGGTGTCAATAAGACCCCACATCTCACCTCTAGGCTGGGAAGCCTGAAAAAAAAAAAAAAAAAAAAAACAACAATCCTGGCTTTGATCGTAGCGGTGAGTCGGTAGAAGCACCGGAGGGCGGCGGGGGGGGGGGGGGACGGGGACATCCCCTCTTGCCTCCCGTAAGAATGATCAAGCGGCGGAACAGCCGCTATGATTGTTCTTATGGTGTAGGGAATCGCCGGCTGAAAAAGCCGATATCTGAATGATGCCTGTAGCTGCAGGCATCATTCAGATATCCCCGCACAAAGTCAAGGACGTCATATGACGGCCGGAGGGCGGGAAGTGGTTATTGCAGAGTATTGCCGGGCATTGCGGAGTATTGCCGGGCATTGCGGAGTATTGCCGGGCATTGCGGAGTATTGCCGGGCATTGCGGAGTATTGCCGGGCATTGCGGAGTATTGCCGGGCATTGCGGAGTATTGCCGGGCATTGCGGAGTATTGCCGGGCATTGCGGAGTATTGCCGGGCATTGCGGAGTATTGCCGGGCATTGCGGAGTATTGCCGGGCATTGCGGAGTATTGCCGGGCATTGCGGAGTATTGCCGGGCATTGCGGAGTATTGCCGGGCATTGCGGAGTATTGCCGGGCATTGCGGAGTATTGCCGGGCATTGCGGAGTATTGCCGGGCATTGCGCAGGGTATTGCGCAGGGTATTGCGCAGGGTATTGCGCAGGGTATTGCGCAGGGTATTGCGCAGGGTATTGCGCAGGGTATTGCGCAGGGTATTGCGCAGGGTATTGCGCAGGGTATTGCGCAGGGTATTGCGCAGGGTATTGCAGAGTATTGCGCAGGGTATTGCAGAGTATTGCGCAGGGTATTGCAGAGTATTGCGCAGGGTATTGCAGAGTATTGCGCAGGGTATTTTGCAGAGTATTGCGCAGGGTATTTTGCAGAGTATTGCGCAGGGTATTTTGCAGAGTATTGCGCAGGGTATTTTGCAGAGTATTGCGCAGGGTATTTTGCAGAGTATTGCGCAGGGTATTTTGCAGAGTATTGCGCAGGGTATTTTGCAGAGTATTGCGCAGGGTATTTTGCAGAGTATTGCGCAGGGTATTTTGCAGAGTATTGCGCAGGGTATTTTGCAGAGTATTGCGCAGGGTATTTTGCAGAGTATTGCGCAGGGTATTTTGCAGAGTATTGCGCAGGGTATTTTGCAGAGTATTGCGCAGGGTATTTTGCAGAGTATTGCGCAGGGTATTTTGCAGAGTATTGCGCAGGGTATTTTGCAGAGTATTGCGCAGGGTATTTTGCAGAGTATTGCGCAGGGTATTTTGCAGAGTATTGCGCAGGGTATTTTGCAGAGTATTGCGCAGGGTATTTTGCAGAGTATTGCGCAGGGTATTTTGCAGAGTATTGCGCAGGGTATTTTGCAGAGTATTGCGCAGGGTATTTTGCAGAGTATTGCGCAGGGTATTTTGCAGAGTATTGCGCAGGGTATTTTGCAGAGTATTGCGCAGGGTATTTTGCAGAGTATTGCGCAGGGTATTTTGCAGAGTATTGCGCAGGGTATTTTGCAGAGTATTGCGCAGGGTATTTTGCAGAGTATTGCGCAGGGTATTTTGCAGAGTATTGCGCAGGGTATTTTGCAGAGTATTGCGCAGGGTATTTTGCAGAGTATTGCGCAGGGTATTTTGCAGAGTATTGCGCAGGGTATTTTGCAGAGTATTGCGCAGGGTATTTTGCAGAGTATTGCGCAGGGTATTTTGCAGAGTATTGCGCAGGGTATTTTGCAGAGTATTGCGCAGGGTATTTTGCAGAGTATTGCGCAGGGTATTTTGCAGAGTATTGCGCAGGGTATTTTGCAGAGTATTGCGCAGGGTATTTTGCAGAGTATTGCGCAGGGTATTTTGCAGGGTATTGCGCAGGGTATTTTGCAGGGTATTGCGCAGGGTATTTTGCAGGGTATTGCGCAGGGTATTTTGCAGGGTATTTTGCAGGGTATTTTGCAGGGTATTGCGCAGGGTATTTTGCAGAGTATTTTGCAGGGTATTTTGCAGAGTATTTTGCAGGGTATTTTGCAGAGTATTGCACCAGGGTATTTTGCAGAGTATTGGCAGGGTGTATTGCAGAGTATTGGCAGGGTATAGCACAGGGATGGCTGAGCAGGGATGGATGGATGGATCTGTGACTGCAATTGTCACAGATCCAGCCCACAGTGCTGCTGCTGCCATCCGCTCCCTCCCCCTCCCCTCTCACACTGTACCGATCGGTACAGAGAGGGGAGGGAGGAACCGGCGTCATTTGATTTGATGGTCTGTTTACAAGTGATTGTTCCGTCATTTGACGGAGCGATCACGTGGTAAACGGCCGCTATCAGCGGCGATTTACCGCGATTCGTGATCCGCCGGGTCCAGAGGACCCGGCGGTCACGGAGTTTCCCGTGTGCGCGCCCCAGGGGGCGCGCGGGAGCGCG
Source organism: Rana muscosa (assembly GCA_029206835.1). Classification (NCBI taxonomy): domain Eukaryota; kingdom Metazoa; phylum Chordata; class Amphibia; order Anura; family Ranidae; genus Rana; species Rana muscosa. The sequence goes on along the minus strand of CM055125.1, from coordinate 361,661,085 downwards.
ATTCTGGGAGGACGTTATATAACGTCCTCCCAGAGTTAAGCAACCACCCTGCCGCCGTTATTTGTCGGCAGGTGGTTGTTAAGTGGTTAAAAAGAATATAGGTATACTGAATTTATGTATTATTATAACATGCTTTTATTCTCTCTCTAGCTAATAAATTAATTGAATAGTGAAAGTAAAAATATTTAGAAGAAAGATCGGAATCAGTAAATTGGACCTTGAACATTCACTGCAAGTGAATTTTCCAAGTAAATGTGTTTTAAGTGACAGTTAATGTTTGGTGAAGGTCACATTCTCCACTTTAAAAATATGCTCCACAAGGGGGGAGATTTTCTAAAATTGGTGCACACAGAATCTGGTGCAGCTGTGCTTGGTAACCAATCCGCTCCTAACTTCAGCTTGTTAAACTTAAAGAGTAAAGGGCTCATTTACACTTGCTCTGGCTTCAACACACATTAACGGCTAGTTTACACTTGCTTCAAAACAAGGCTTCTGACACACTTTGTTAAAGAGGAAGTAAACCCTCTACAAAAAAAATAACTCTCTGCAAGACAAAGGCATAATGAGCTAGTATGCATAGCATACTAGCTCATTATGAATTACTTGCCGGAGATCGAAGCCCCCGCAGCGGTCCTCGTTCCCCTCCTCCGTCGCCGCCATCTCTCCCGGAGTGACTTCCGGGTATCGTGGCAATGGCGTGGTGACTGTCCCGAGCCGCGATTACGTCACTCCCGCGAGCCGCCAGTCATGGCACGATCACCTTCAGAAACGGCACGCTCAGTGCGTCTGCTCTATTGTCTACGGCGCATGCGCCGTAGACATCGGTGCCCGTCTTTTTTGCAAATATCTCCTGAACTGTGTAGGTTTAGGAGATATTTCTTGCACCTACAGGTAAGCTTTAATCTGGGCTTACCTGTAGGTAAAAGTGATCTGTAAGGGTTTACAACCACTTTTAGACCCCCTTTCACACTGGGGTGTTATTCAGGCGCTTTGGCGTTAAAAAAAAGCGCCTGTATAGCGCCTGAAAGAGGCCTCATCTGCAATCCCAATGTGAAAGCCCAAGTGCTTTCAGAGCCCTTTCACCAGCCAGCGACTGAAAAACGCTGGTAAAGCTCCGCTAAGACCCCTTTCACACTGGGGTGTTTTTCAGGCACTTTGGCGTTAAAAAAAGCGCCTCAGTGGGAAGGGGTGCTTTAGGAGCGGTGTATTCACCGCTCCTAAAGTGCTGCAAAGAAGCTGCTTGCAGGACTTTTTTTGACGCCCTGCCAGCGCAGCGCCTCAGTGTGAAAGCACTCGGGCTTTCACATTGGGATGCAGGTGAGGCTTCTTTCAGGCACTTTTTTTTTTTTAACGCAAAGACCCCTTTTACACTGGGGCATTTTTCAGGCGCTTTAGTGTGAAAGCACTCAGGCTTTCACATTGGGATTGCAGATGCAGCTTCTTTTAGGCGCTTTACAGATGGTTTTTTTAACGCTAAAGTGCCTGAAAAAGTGTGAAAGGGGTCTAAAGCTCTGTCACTAATTAAAATGGTTAACTTACAGTCCTGTTTACACCTTGCTTTTGCTTTGGCTTTACTTCAAAAATGATAACCCCATGTCACTTTATTGGTGCTGCAAAGCATCTTCAAAGCTTCCAGAGAAGTCTATGGCAAAGCTCGATTGAAGCCCCATCAAAGCCTCATTAAAGCACCAAGCAAAAACAAGATGTAAACAGGACTGTAAGCTAACCCTTTTATTTAGTGACGGAGAGCTTTAACAAAGCGTATCCGAAGCCATGTTTTGAAGCAAGTGTAAACTAGCCCTAAGTAAACCCTGATGGGTTCCTTTCTTCTCTGCAAAGTAAAAGCAGTGTTGGTAGGGCAGGGGGGGAGTGGTGTCAGTATTTTTTTTTTTTTTTTTTTGGGGGGGGGGGGGGGGCTTTGGTGAGATATCAGGGTTCTTAACAGACCCCTGACATCTCCCCTTTTGAGACAAAGGACTGAGGACACAGATTCCCCAGTCCTTTTCTCAGCACTGAAGATGAATGGAGAGGAGGCATAAACTGAAGCAGAGTAACATACAGTTTACTCTGCTCAGTTATCACAGGACAGATGAAGGAAAAAAAGAAAAGGAATGCAGCCAGCACATAAGATTGATTGTTGTAGGTCTATGATAACCCTTGCTCTATTGTGTGGCCGTCATGGAGTGCCAATAGGAAGCTGTGTGATGACTGCAAGTGTGCAGAGGATATGGGAGGGACACTGCAATGAGCAGCAGTCTCGTGTGTTGGATGACATCCCTACCTGGAAGCGGGCACTACATCACCACAGCAGCATCTACAATCCACTCGCAGGCACTGCGCGGAAAATGGGACAACACAGGTAAAACTTCTCTTTTGTGTCCGCGAACCTGAATGGCAGATATCTGGCCTTTCCCCCTGGGATGCTTTTGTCAGGCGCGATCTGGTTGGCTATTGCCTCAGCTTGCTCTAGTCAGTTTGAAGAATGAGGGGAAAGCATCTATTAGGGATCTAATCTTCCACCTGCCAAGTGAATGGTAAGGCTGCAGCGGCCGCTCGGGCTGCTGTGTGGCTCCAGGCTGAGTGACATTGCAGGCTCAGCCGCAGGAGGCTTGAGATGTCTGCATTATGTGACACCTGCAAACAAGGCCCGCTGCAGGCCGCATTCCATCTTCGCCCGTCTTCCTTCCGGGGCCACGGACTCCGGCTGTGTGACTGGCCGAAGCCACAAGACGTCACTCCTGCGCATGCATGTGGGAGCCGCCGGTCATAGCACACGCTCCTGAAAGGAACGGCAGAGGCGGCTGTTCCTTCAGAGCACATGAGCCGATGACATCATCAGCACAGTATACAGTAAATATCTCCTAAACGGCACACGTTCAGGAGATATTTACAGTACCTATAGGTAAGCCTTATTCTAGGGTTACCTGTAGGTACAAATGTTAAACCACTTAAAAGGATAGTTCACTTTTACAAAAAAAAACTCCCTATGCAGGTAAGGGATGTATGTATATTAAAGATAAATAATACCCTTGCTATAGGTGTAGGCCATTTACATACCTTATCAAGCCTGACTGGAATACTCCCAGGACATTGCTAAGTGAGGCCTAGTCATCATTTCTCACCTCCATCACAGGAGTGAGCTCTTTCTCTGATTCAAACCCCTTCAACGTGCTTTCTCTCTCAGCTGAGCTCACTCTTGTGATGGTGAGCAGTGATGACTAGGCCTCACTTGCCAACGTTCTAGGAGTATTCAAACCAGGCTTGATAAGGTATGTAAATGACCTACACCTATAGCCAAGGGTATTATTCATCTGTAGTCAGAGCTGCACAGTTTGTTTTTATCTACAGATGCCCCTTATCTGCATAGGTAGTTTTGTTGTAAAGGTGAACTGAACTATCCCTTTAAAGGACCAAGCCTATTTCTGACATGTGGTGTTAATAAAATCAGTATTTTTTAAATTACTTGGAACCCCCAAATATATATGTAGCGGGTATGTACTTTCCCGGGTGTAATTTGAACTTGGCAGAGACATCAGTGATGTGTAATTCCCTGCAGCCCAGCAGGTGGCGCTGTCGCCCTGGGCTGGGGTTGAATCATTGCTGTGTGCCGTGCCTCCTTTTTGTCCTCCCTCGACAGCTGTATGGTGGGGCGGGGAACCCGCCGTGCTTGCCGGGAGAGGGTATAAAGGGGCCGGCCATCTTTGTCACGGGGTCGAGTCCCAGGCACCTTCAGCCTGCGGGCGGTGGTTCGTGACGGTCCTCTAGGTGGCCTAGGCCTAGAGGACAGCCGGAGGTCATGTTCCATCCCAGGCATCTTTAGCCTGGGGTGAGGTACTCGGATGGAGGTCCGGAGCTCAGTGCCCAACACGGAGTTCCGCGAGGGAAGGAGATCCTAGGGAACCCGAATCCGGAAGGCGTAATGGACCGGGGGGAGCTCCTCACTTGAAGACCTGGTGCAGCATATTGCCAGTGACGGGTGAGCCTCTCATCGGAGACCGCCTGGAGGGAAATTCCCCCGTCGCTCAGAGACCGCAACCCACTTTCAGGGAGGAAAGTGGAGAACACATTGTGTCTGGGCCTACTCACATCCACACCTCCTTTTCTGTTCTGTTTCTACCAAGGGAGTTCAACTGTTTGTGTTCATTTGCAGAAGAATAAAGGAGTGTTGAACTTTAATGGTGTGGAGCTCATTTCCTGACAGACATTGTTCAAGGTAACTCTCGGTGGAGGCTCCAGGTGCACAGCACTGACCCGAAGGTAAAAATAACTTTGCTTATACCGCACTGACATCTGTGGTGAAGGCCAGGCGTTGTTTCCCCGCTCCCTTCCCCTCTAAGGCACCCCTAGACAAGAGAGAAGACGAGCTGAAGACAAAGAGGGGAGTGAGGAGGGCGCTATATATATATATATATATATATATATATATATATATATATATATATTCAGTGTTTCTCAACTCCAGTCCTCAAGGTGCCCCAACAGGTCATGTTTTCAGGATTTCCCTCAGATGAAACAGGTGTGGTAATTACTAAGGCAGTGAAACTGAGCAAATCACCTGTGCAAAATAATGGATGCGTAAGCACGCGGGGACGGTGACAATTTAAAAAAAAAAAAAAAAATTATTTTTTTGCATTGTCTCTTGTATAAAATAAAAATCTTATCACTTTTTATTGCTGTCCCAAGGAATGTAAATAACCCTTGTGACAGTAATAGGCAGTGACAGGTCCTCTTTATGGAATGATATACGGTCTAAAACAGGGGTCTCCAAACTTTTCAAACAAAAGGGCCACTTTATTGTCCTTCAGACTTTAGGAGGGCCGGATTGTGGCCAGCGGGGGGCAGAAAATGTCCCGAACCCAGCTCCAGTGAGAATAAATGTGGCCTCAGGGTTGATGGACAGTAGGAGGAGGAGGAGTAGGGCCCTTATCAGAAGGGGGGAATAGTATCCCATCATTGATATTAGTAGAAGAAATAGTGCCCCTTTGTTGGTGTCAGTGGAAGGAATAGTGCCTCATATTAGTCGAGGAATAGTGCCCCAAGGGCCACGTAAAGGCTAGCAAAGGGCCACATCTGGCCCTTGGGCCACAGTTTGGAGACCCCTGGTCTAAAAGATCCCAAACCCCTCCTCCTGCACTTAAAAGTATTCAAAACACCAAAATTAGAGTTTTTGAATTCTTTGGATTTTTTAAAATCGGCAGCCGAGGAAACCGGAAGGGACGTCACTTCTGGCTTACTACATCAGAGACCCGATCTAAGCCGCTTTTGACTTTGTTCGGGACTCCGGCCAGCCGACGAATGTGCCGGCTGGTCGCTCGGGTCTCCAAGTGGGACGTGAGACCCGGGAGGGGGGGGCGTCCCCTCCTGCTCCTTGTGATGACTGTCGAACGTCGGCTCTAAAAAAACATTGCCGGGGTGAAGCCTGCAGCTACATGTCATCCCGGTACAACCACTTTCTTAAAATGACGTACAGGTACGTTGTTTTTCGGGAAGTGATTAAAGGGTAACTCCTCTTTCTTGGGAAAAAAAAGATGGAAAATAAATAATATAGTGTATACAATTGTGACACAAGTCATTTTGTAATTGAATGTTATTAAAATGACCTTTCCTTTCAATCTGCAGCTCCTGTAATTTTCTGTAAAATGCAATATGACAACCTGGAGGCATTGTGTACAGAACGCCCCCCAGAAATGTAATTTCCTGCTTGTGTGATTGACTCACTGATTTTCCCAGAAGTCTGCACTAAGATGCAAGTCAGGTTTCAGGCATCCCCTGCAACAAAAAATTTATTTTTTGGAGAGATACTCCCAATAGGAAATTGCATCCAAAGGGATGCAGGCCCAGTAGCTTTCCTCATTGGAGCCCTGCAGGTGAAGCAGCTGGTTGATAATTATGAAACCCCTCTCGTACAGATGCATTTTCTACATGGATACAGACAAACACAGGGATTTCTTCAGAATAGTAAAGGGTAGAAATCTGCAACCAAGTTTGCTAAAATCCCTGCACTGTACATAGATTTATTTTTCTCAACAAAAGTGGAGTTACTCTTTAAACACTTGTCGTCCAGAAGATTTACCCCCCCCCCATGACCAGGCCATTTTTTGCAATACGCCACTGCGTTACTTTAACTGACAATTGCGCGGTCGTGCAATGCTGTACACAAATAACATTTTATGTATTTTTTTTCCACAAATAGAGTTTTCTTTTTGTGGTATTTGATCACCTCTGCGTTTTTATTTTTTCCGCTTTAAACAAAAAAAGACCTACAATAAAAAAAAAAAAAAACTTTTTACTTTCTGCTATAAAACACATTCAATAAAAATAATAAATTTAGACCAATATGTATTCTGCTAAATATTTTTGATAAAAAAATCCCAATAAGTGTATATTGATTGATTTGCACAAAAGTTAGTGTTTACAAACTATGGGATAGATTATGGACTTTTTATTTTTATTGTTTATACTAGTAATGGCAGGGATCAGCGACTTATAGTGGGACTGTAATAGTGCGGCAGACAATCTGACACTAAATGACACTTTCTGAGAACCAGTGACACTAAGGCCCCTTTCACACTGGGGCGGGCAGGTGCGGTGGCGGTATAGCAGCGCGATTTTCAGCGCTGCTATACCGTCGTTCTTACCGCGGTATGCGGCCGCTAGGGGGGTGAATTTAACCCCCGCTAGCGGCCGAAAAAGGGTTAATACCGTCCGCAAACCGCGGTTTGCGGGCGGTATTACCGCGCTGTCCCATTGATTTCAATGGGCAGCCGCGGTAAAGGAGCGGTGAACACACCGCTCCTTCACCGCTGTAAAGAAGCGGCTAGCAGGACTTTTGGAGCGGTCCTGCTAGCGCACCGCTTCAGTGTGAAAGCCTTCGGGCTTTCACATTGAAGGCTAAAGGGCATGATTTTTTCATGCGGTATAATAGCGCTAATATTAGCGCTAAACCGCATGAAAAACGCCCCAGTGTGAAAGGGGCCTAAGTGTTTTGTTTTTTTTTCGTTTCGTTTTTTTTCAGCCTAATGCGAAGTACACTTATGAGAAACAAAGTAAACGGGAATATTGCGTGGACGCTGATTAAAAAAAATACTGCCGTGACCCGGATTCGAACCGGGGTTGCTGCGGCCACAACACAGAGTACTAACCACTATACGATCACGGCTGGTTGGGTGTTTTACTGCTTTCAATTGTCTTTAGGTTTGAGTGGACCCTTTGAAGTTTAACAAGCATCACAACAAAGCAATTTTTCTTTTTTATTTTTTTTATTTTTTATTCAGAGCTTTGTCAATTCTTAGTGAAGTTAGCATTTTCATCTCTTAAAGCAGATCTTTTCTCTATCAAATACAGAATTTCCTATTTTATGCTACATTTTTTTCCCCTTCCTTTGATCGCACGTCACCACTGCCTTCCAGGGAGATCTTGTTTGAATGTTGCATGATTTTGCTAAATCTGGTGAGATTTGGGGAGGGATAAGATGTAGACATGAGATTTGTTTAGTTATGAATCAAAATTTGGTTCAAATTTTTGTTATTCTGAGAATCTGATGTATCCGAATCAATTACGAATATCAACGAATCCAAAGCTACAGGCACGAATTTTTCATGCGGTATAATAGCGCTAATATTAGCGCTAAACCGCATGAAAAACGCCCCAGTGTGAAAGGGGCCTAATACAGTGATCAGTGCGAAAAATATGCACTCTCACTGTACTAATGACATTGGCTAGGAAGGGGCTAAACATCCAGGGCGATCAAAGAGTTAAGTGTATGCCTAGCCAGTGTTTTTGTGCGTGCAGTGCTACTTTTATTAAGGGAAGAGATGTATTTTATTTATACACACAGCACCTCATATTGACAGAAAAACACAGAATTGTTTACATTTTTGCAGATTTATTAAAAAAGAAAAACTGAAATATAACATGGTCCTAAGTATTCAGACCTTTTGCTGTGACGATCCATATATTTAACTCGGGTGCTTTCCATTTCTTCTGATCATCCTTGAGATGGTTCAACACCTTCATTTTAGTCCAGCTGTGTTTGATTATACTGATTAGACTTGATTAGGAAAGCCACACACCTATCTATATAAGACCTTATAGCTCACAGTGCATGTCAGAGCAAATGAGAATCATATAGTCAAAGGAACTGCCTGAAGAGCTCAGAGACAGAATTGTGGCAAGGTACAGATATGGCTAAGGTTACAAAAAAAATTCTGCTGCACTTAAGGTTCTTATGAGCACAGTGGCCTCCATAATCCTTAAATGGAAGACGTTTTGGATGACCAGAACCCTTCCTAGAGCTGGCCGTCCGGCCAAACTGAGCTATCGGGAGAGAAGAGCCTTGGTGAGAGAGGTAAAGAAGAACCCAAAGATCACTGTGGCTTTTCTTGTGAAAAAAAAAAAAAGATCACTGTGGCTGAGCTCCAGAGATGCAGTCGGGAGATGGTAGAAAATCAACCATCACTACAGCCCTCCACCAGTCGGGGCTTTATGGCAGAGTGGCCCGACTGAAGCCTCTCCTCAGTGCAAGACACATGAAAGTCGCATGGAGTTTGCTAATAAACACCTGAAGGACTCCAAGATGGTGGGAAATAAGATTCTCTGGTCTGATGAGTCCAAGATAGAACTTTTTGGCCTTAATTCTAAGCGGTATGTGTGGAGAAAACCAGGCACTGCTCATCATTTGTCCAATACAGTCCCAACAGTGAAGCATGGTGGTGGCAGCATCATGCTGTGGGGGTGTTTTTCAGCTGCAGGGACAGGACGACTGGTTGCAATCAAGGGAAAGACGAATGCGGCCAAGTACAGGGATATCCTGGACGAAAACCTTCTCCAGAGTGCTCAGGACCACAGACTGGGCCGAAGGTTTACCTTCCAACAAGACAATGACCCTAAGCACACAGCTAAAATAACGAAGGAGTGGCTTCACAACAACTCTGTGACTGTTCTTGAATGGCCCAGCCAGAGCCCTGACCTAAACCCAATTGAGCATCCCTGGAGAGACCTAAAAATGGCCGTCCACCAACGTTTACCATCCAACCTGACAGAACTGGAGAGGATCTGCAAGGAGGAATGGCAGAGGATCCCCAAATCCAGGTGTGAAAAACTTGTTGCATCTTTCCCAGAAAGACTCATGGCTGTATTAGATCAAAAGGGTGTAAATACTGAGCAAAGGGTCTGAATACTTAGGACCATGTGATATTTCAGTTTTTCTTTTTTAATCTGCAAACATGTCAACAATTCTGTGTGTTTCTGTCAATATGGGGTGCTGTGTGTACATTAATGAGGGAAAAAATTAACTTAAATGATTTTAGTAAATGGCTGCAATATAACAGAGTGAAAAATTTAAGGGGGTCTGAATACTTTACGTACCCACTGTGTGTGTGTGTGTGTGTGTGTGTGCGCACACACACACACACACACATACATACATACATACATACATACATACACAGTGCCTTGCAAAAGTATTCACCCCCTTGGCTGCAACACCTAAGCAAGAGGCACCACTAACCAAACACTGCCATGAAGACCAAGGAACTCTCCAAACAATCAAGTGACAATGTTGTTCAGAAGTTCAAGTCGGGGTTAGGTTATAAAAAAATATCCAAATCTTTGATGATCCCTAGGAGCACCATCAAATCTATCATAACCAAGTGGAAAGAACAGCAAACCTGCCAAGAGACGGCCGCACACCAAAACTCACAGAGCGGGCAAGGAGGGCATTAATCAGAGAGGCAGCACAGAGACCTAAGGTAACCCTGGAGAAGCTACAGAGTTCCACAGCAGAGACTGGAGTATACATACTGTATGTACATAGGATGACAATAAGCCGTACGCTCCAAAGAGTTGGGCTTTATGGCAGAGTGGCCAGAAGAAAGCCATTACTTTCAGCAAAAAACTAAATGGCACGTTTTGAGTTTGTGAAAAGGCAGGTGGGAGACTCCGAAAATGTATGGAGGAAGGTGCTCTAGTCTGATGTGACTAAAATTAAACTTTTTGGCCATCAAAGAAAACGCTATGTCTGGCGCAAACCCAACACATCACATCACCCAAAGAACACCATCCCCAGTGAAACATGGTGGTGGCAGCATCATGCTGTGGGGATCTTTTTCAGCAGTCGGGACTGGGAAACTGGTCAGAGTTGAGAGAAAGATGGATGGTGCTAAATACAGGGATAGGCTTGAGCAAAACCTGTACCACTCTGTGTGTGATTTGAGGCTATGATGGAGGTTCACCTTCCAGCAGGACAATGACCCCAAACACACTGCTAAAGCAACACTTTAGTGGTTTAAGGGGAAACATGTAAATGTGTTGGAATGGTCTAGTCAAAGCCCAGACCTCAATCCAATAAAGCTGGAGCAGTTTTGGAAGGAGGAATGGGCAAAAATCCCAGTGGTAAGAGGTGGCAAGCTCAGAGACTTATCCAAAGCGACTTGGAGCTGTGATGGCCGCAAAAGGTGACGCTACAAAGTATTGACTTTAGGGGGGTGAATAGTTATGCACATTGACTTTTTCTGTTATTTTGTCCTATTTGTTGTTTGCTTCACAATGAAAAGAAAAAAAAAAATCTTAAGTTGTGGACATGTTCTGTAAGTTAAATGATGCAAATCCTCAAACAATCCATGTTAATTCCAGGTTGTGAGGCAACAAAACACGGAAAATGCCAAGGGAGGGGAATACTTTTGCAAGGCAATGTATAGTGTGATTCTGCACAGAACTGCTGCCCTGTAGCCATATATCTGCTATGAGGTGGACGGGAAGTGGTTGTAAACCCTGTAAAAAAAATTTTTGTTTTAAAAAACAACCTGCAAGACAAAGGCATAATGAGCTTAGCATACTAGCTCATTATGCATCACTTACCTTAGATCGGGGCCCCCGAAGCCATCCTCGTCTCCCTCTTCAGCCGCAAAGTTACTTCCGGGTATCGCTGCTCCAGCCAATCACGGCACTGTGATTGGCCGGAGCGGCGAAGACGTCACTCCGCGCATGTGCGCGGGAGCCGTCAAATCCGGCTAAGCCGGATTTGTGAATGGTATTAACCCTATGAATGCGCCATTGTCTACGGCGCGCATGCGCCATAAACACCGATGCATGTAATTTTTAGCAAATATCTCCTAAACCGTGTAGGTTTAGGAGATATTTCTTGCACCTACAGGTAATCTAGGCTTACCTGTAGGTGCAAGTTGCATAAGTGGGTTTACAACCACTTTAAAGGAATAGGAAAGGCCATCTACTAACTTAAGCTTTAAATATTGCCTGCCCGTTATCTTTAGGAATGCTGCAGACCGCCTGGAATAGCAGTGTACATAACTATGTTTCTATCTAGCAGTCATGCGATCACGCAGGTCCTGAGTGGCAATGGTAGGAGCCGACAACAGCAAGGAATTCCTAGAGCAATGACATTAACCCACCAGTGCCAACTTAAAGGGTAACTCCACTTTGGGGGGGGATAGCAAATTCAAAAAAAATATATATTATACAATTGCTACACAAGTCGTATTGTAATTGAATGTTATCAAAATTAGCCTTTCCTTTTCAATCTGCACTGCTGTAATTCAGTGTAAAATACAATGCAATAATGCAACCTGGAGACCTTCTGTACATAAATGACGTACAGAACGACCTTCACAGAAATGTCATTTCTTGCTTATGTAAATGCACACAGATTTTCCCAGAAGTCTGCACCACAAGTCAAATTTTGGGCATCCCCTACAACAAACATGTAATTTTTGGTGATATACTTCCACAGGGAAATCATGTCTAAACGGATGCAGACCCTGCCAGTTTCCTCATTAGAACTCTGCAAGTGCAGCAGCTGATTAATATCTATGCAAGCACTCTCATGCAACTTTTCTGCATAACAGGAAAGTTACAATTGCTTAGTGAGGGTATCCTGTGTGACTCACAGTGCTGCTGCTGCGATTGGCTCCTCTGTATTCAGACAGCCTTGGAAGGTCCTGGGTGAACAGGAGTGACCCATGCAGATCAGCAGCATGAATATGAATGCCATCCTAGCCAATTACTGGGAGTGGTGCCCCTGAGCATGCTGGGTGCTGGTATTTATATTTGGTGAGCACATGGGCTCTGAGTCTTCCTCCTGAGCAGTAGTGGCTGGTATTTTTTCTTTGGGGGGGGGGGGGGAACCACCGTGGATCTGTCGGTTCACTCGCACCCACCCCTCCTTCCCGTGGGTCAGTCGTTTGGTCAGTCTGGGGAAGGGTGGCGGCTTCTCGCGTGTCTTCTAATGGTGGCCGTGCATCTTCTCCTCCCTCCTCCTAGGCCAATAGGATCACTTTTCCTTTCAGCCAATCAGGAAACAGGTCTCAAAACCCGCATCCTAATTGGCCGGGTGGAGAATCGGTGTGACATTATTATTATTATTATTATACAGAATTTATATAGCGCCAACAGTTTGCGCAGCGCTTTACAACATCAGGGAAGACAGTACAATCACAATACAATTCAATACAGAACGATCAGGGGGCCCTGCTTGCTAGAGCTTACAGTCTAGAAGATAGTGAATATTCATTCGCTATTGTCACACAACTGGGTGGGCTCAGGGGGTAGTGCTCTGTGCCCCGAGCCCACCATTTTTTGAAGCCTATTATAGCCTCAGGCTCTAATCATGTGCTTAAACACTTCAGCCCCGGACCATTTTGTTGCTAAAGGACCAGGGCACTTTTTGCGATTCGACACTGCGTGGCTTTAACTGACAATTGCGTGGTCGTGCCATGTGGCTCCCAAACAAAATGTATGTCCTTTTTTTCCCCACAAATAGAGCTTTCTTTTGGTGGTATTTGATCACCTCTGCGGTTTTTATTTTTTGCGCTATAAACCAAAATAGAGCGACAATTTAGAAAAAAAATGCAATATTTTTTTACTTTCTGCTATAATAAATATCCCCAAAAAAGATATTTAAAAAAAAAATTTTTTTCCTCAGTTTAGGCCGATACGTATTCTTCATATTTTTGGTAAAAAAAAAAACAAAACGCAATAAGTGTTTATTGATTGGTTTGCGCAACGCAAAAGTTATAGCGTCTACAAAATAGGGCATAGTTTTATGGCATTTTTATTAAATACATTTTTTTTTTTTTACTACTAATGGCGGCGATCAGCGATTTTTATCGTGACTGCGACATTATGGCGGACACATCGGACACTTTTGACACATTTTTGGGACCATTGTCATTTTTACAGCGATCAGTGCTATAAAAATGCACTGATTACTGTGAAAATGACACTGGCAGTGAAGGGGTTAACCTCTAGGTGGCGCTGTAGGGGTTAAGTGTGCCCTAGTGAGTGATTCTTACAGTAGGGGGCGTGGCCTGGCGTGACACATCGCTGATCGCTGTTCCCGAGGACAGGGAACAGACGATCACTGACATGCCACTAGGAAGAAGGTTTGTTTACACTTACCTCTCCCCGTTCTTCAGCTCTGTGACACCGGCAGCGATCGGGTCGTGAGCGTGCCACCGGTGGCGCGCGTGACCAACCCGCGGCTGGGATCTTAAAGGGGACGTACCTGTACGCCCTTATGCCCAGCCATGCCATTCTGTCGACGTATATATCGTCGTGCGGCGGTTCTTAAGTGGTTAACAAAAAACTTGGAATCCATGCATCCGGCACAGGCTGTCATGCAACCTCAGGTGGGCGACCTGAGGGCCTGAACAGTGAATGCTGAAGCCCAGGGTTTTCCTGAGAGCTGATTGAGGGAGGGTGTCCATCGATCCTGTCTGGTATCACAGAGGAATACCTCCATGACTAGGGCCTTGTTGGTGCAGAACCCTGAAGGAATCCTAGAAACTGGTGTTGCTGAATCCCCCTTTGGGTTCTAGAAGTCAGCTGCTGTGTGTAGGCTGAAAGGGACACCGGCTGGTGTCTTGAAGAGCAGTGTCCACTCAATTACTTTTTTTAAAAGATTTTGCCCCATTCTGTACAGTCTGCTACACAGTTCTACCAAGAAAGCTGTCATCAATGAGTGTGAATAGTTCAGTTGGAGTATCCTAAATACAAGGGGCTTCAACGGGGATAGCGCTACAATACTATTTTTGTTTGTACCAGTAGTAAGGCCTAGCAACAAAAGTGCGCATTTTTCTATTTTTGTATCCTACCTACAACACACTGACACTAAAAGGAAATTAAAAAATGACCTTTGATCCTAGCCTTGACTCTAACCCTAACATTTTCCTAGGTAAAACTCTGATCTAGCCATTTTATCTAGATTTTTTTTTTAATTATCTTTTAAACACACTGAGCAATGGTTATTGCACAGAGATGCCCAGAACCTCCTCTTCTGAGGTCCCCTTGTGGTGCTCTGGGCTCCTTCTCTTCTGTGTCTGCCCACATAGAAAAGGGGCTTGCCAGAAATGCAACTGTCACATTTTCTTGTGCTTTTCAACCCAACTGTCAATCCATCAAATAGTCGGTGTCATAACTGATCACATGTGCAGCACCATGGCAGTTGCAGGCCAAACGGAGGCTAAGATGGCAGCTTCCTTGGCTGAAAAGGATAGGTGGGTTTAGTTCCGCTTTAAGGTAAAAAAACAAATGAACAAAAAAACCTTTAGGGCTCTTTCACACGGGCGGATCGCCGCTTTCCTCTATGGGGGGATCGGATGAAAACGGACCGTCTGTCCGTTTTCATCCGATCCGCAGACGGATGGAAAAATAGGATTTTCCTCCGTCATGCTAAACGGACCATAGCAGGGACTGATGACATCGGATGTCAGCGGATGTTCATCCGCTGACATCCGCTATCCCATAGGGATACATGTATGTCAGTTTTTCATCCGAAAATGGATGGATGAAAAACGGACATACGGAACGTCCTTAGTGTTTACAACCACTTTACTAATTGATATAAACTTGCATGCTTGACCAATCTAATGAGTTGTTGGGAAAGTCATGCTCAAGGCCATGCTCAAAGAAATGCTTGTGCCCAAAGGAATGTGAATGTGTGCAGAACAGTCTATAGAAATGTACACAGCATTAGGACACTGCACTCCTCTTTACAAGCACGTGCGCATAGACGTGAGCATTAGTGTAGTGCACTTGCTCACGTGTGTGAGCGTGCTTGTTTGATGGACTTTGGCGCCTAGTGGCCTATTTAAAGCCTTACAGGATTCATGTTCATTGCTGATTGATCTTCAGCTCCTTATGCGTGTGACCTGATCCTGTGCTTCTCTGTATACTGACCCAACTTGTCCATCATTCTTGTTCCTGAACCTCTGTTGCTGACTTTGGCTTGTGACCAAAACTTGCTCTCTGCCTGCTGTTCTGGTACATCTTCTGCTTGCTTAATGCTGACCTTGGCCTGGTTCTTGACTTTGCACTCATGCTGCTCGGTTGTTGCCGACCTCTGCCCGTCTGACCACGCATCCGAGATCCAGTGTCTTCCTACTGCCAGTTGGCCTACTCCACCTCTACTTCCAAGATATCTCCTAGAGGTACCCTTGCCACTCTGTGCCCTGTTATACCCTGTCATCATCCCCAGGGGAAACGGGTCAAGAGGGGTCAGCTCGGCCTCGACCAGGTACGTGACAGGAGTACTTTATTTGCCTAAAGCTTGTTCCATGCCCACATGTCCATCCACCTTCTATGGTCTGTAGCCAACTTTTGTAAACCCAAAATAATTATATTTCAAGAGCAGAGTAATTATTAACCCTACGGCCTTCTTCTTTTTAAAGAAAACAAATAACCTTCGAGCAAACTGATCTGAAATAGACTGAGAACTAAACAGGTGGGGAACTGCTATATTTTTGTACTTGTACTTACAAACTTATAGGACTATAACCCAGACTTGGACAGGTGAGTAAACCAAATCCATCTCTTACACTTTGCTCATGCTATTTCACAAATCGAAAAATAACCTACGTTTTTATTTTTATGTGCAGAGCCGGTGTTCTTCAGTGGGTTTGTACATTTTTATGAATTCACATACTTTTACCAATACCTATTCATTGATTTCATTGTCAGAAATCTAACACTGAACTTTTAAAAGGTGAATTCCATGCAGATTTAAAAAGACAGTCTACTGCACGGTCTGTACCACAGAGCTCAGAGAAGGGGAGGAAGAAGCAGCACAAGGAGGCAATCGGGTGTTGCTGCAAGGAGCTTGCTGATAGCAGGACAGAGTAGAGTGACAGAGATGAGATAATCACTGTGCTGCTTCTCTTTCCACTGTCTAGTCACAGGGTGGGAAGGGGACCCGTAAATGAAACTGCAGCATGGAAAGATCAGATTTCCTCCCTGGATAGACAGGTGCAGTATGTGCCTGTGCGGTGTTGTGTAAATCTTAGGACTGGAGAGACAAAAATACAACATTTTTTAGCTGGTAAAACCAGCTCTTATATACAGCATATATATATATATATATATATATATATATATATATATATATATATATATATATATATATTTTTTTTTGTGTATTTAGCATAACTGAAGTATGGCTTTCATCAGACGATGATGGTCTTGTCTAAGGAGTTCACTTCATTGCGTCTTCTATATCGGTCAAGAGTTAATTTTTCACGTAGAGAAAACTTAATATGAACAACGATTGGTATTAGTTATTTACAAGTTATTATTTGTAATGTATGCTCAAAAGTTTGCATACCCTGGCAGAAATCGTGACATTTTGGAGAGACAAAAATACAACTCCTTTGGCTGGTAAAACCAGTTCTTACATACAGCATAGGCCATGTGGACCAAGAAAGATTGCAGCCTGTATTTCTTACCTGTGGAGTTTTTCTTTGTATCCTGAACAATTCTTCTGGCAGTTGTGGCTGCAATCTTTCTTGGTCTACCTGACTTTGGCTTGTTATCAAGAGATCCTGGAATTTTCCACATTTTAATAAGTAATTGATCAGTACTGACTGGCATATTCAAGGCATTGGATATCTTTTTATATCCTTTTCCATCTTTATAAAGTACCATTACCTTGTTACGCAGGTCTTTTGACAGTTCTTTTGTGCTTCCAATGGCTCAGTGTCTAGCCTGCTCAATGTATCCACATGACAGCTAAAAAACTCAATGACTATTTATACACAGACACTCATTGCAACTTAAAAAATGACAGATGTGGGAAATTAACCTTTAATTTACAATGTTAACCTGTGTGTGTGTCACCTTGTGTGTCTGTACCAAGGCCAAACATTCCAGGGGAAGGAAACTTTTTCATCAGGGCCATTTGGGTGTTTTATGTTTTCATTATGATTCAAAAATGAGCCAAACAACTATGTGATAATAAATGGGTTCAGATGATCACTATCCTTAGGGTCCTTTCACACGGGGCGGATCCGTGCAGATCCGCCCCGTGAAGCTCCGCTTGCTCAGTGGGGATCGCTCCGTTGATCCCCGCTGAGCCGACGGATGACTGGGCGGTCCCCGCACACTGTGCAGGGACCGCCCTGTCAGAGCGCCGCTCTCCCCTATGGGGGATCGGATGACGACGGACCGTAGAGTCCGTTGTCATCCGATCCGCTCCGCCGACGGAAGGAAAAATAGGGTTTTCCTCCGTCACACTTTGGCGGAGCGGAGCGGATGTCAGCGGACATGTCTCCGCTGACATCCGTGCTTCCATAGGGGTGCATGGAGGATCCGTTTCAGGTCCGCCTAAAAAACTGACAGGCGGACCTGAACGGACCTCCGTGTGAAAGGGGCCTAAAATAAGACAATTTTTTGGCATGATCAGTCATATTTTCAATATCAATACCAACATTTCATGATTTTTGTCAGAATGCAAACTTTTAAGCACATATGTATTGTATATTATTAATTTAGAATTTTTTGTTGCATTTGAAAGTAAATTACTTTTTTTTTTTTTTTTTATAACTTCCTCCAACCCCACAACAGATGGGGAAGGAAAATAAACTTTTAGGGACTTTAGCCCCGGAGGATTTGGCTGCCCAATGACCGGGCCATTTTTTGCAATTCGGCACTGCGTCACCTTAACTGACAATTGCCCGGTCGTGCGACGTGGCTCCCAAACAAAATTTACGTCCATTTTTTCCCACAAATAGAGCTTTCTTTTGGTGGTATTTGATCACCTCTGCGTTTTTTATTTTTTGAGCTATAAACAAAAAAATCGTCAATTTTGAAAAAACAATATATTTCTCTTTCGTTCATGGACGGACACAGCATCTTATTCTTGACATTAGGGTATTGGCCTTCTATCAGGAGAGGACTAGGCAGAAAAGCATGTTAAATGTTAAACATGCATCAGAACTGTACAGTACCGCCCTGGGGGCGGTCCCACTAGGTACAACCCCTCTCCCTGCATCATGCAGCTCAGTTTTTTTCTGCCTAGCACAGAAGAAGGACCTGGCTCCCGATGGGCCCCTGGTCCTGTGGATTTTTTCAATTTTTTTCTACTTTTTGATCCTGAGATCTACTACTAGATCTACCGACTGGGAGACAGGCTGGATCCTCAATCCTTGTAGTCCCCCCAGTTTCGGGCATCGAGCGTGTGCCGACCTTTAGCTACGCGCTGGGTCGTCCACGACATGCTCCGGGGCACACATATGACCGGGCTATATGTCCGTGTCAGTGTGCCAGGCCGACAGCCATGCCGTAACCGTGTGGACGTTGGGTCAGGAATGCCTTCAGCTAGTCCACTCAGGACGGGTAAGTAGCAGTCCCCCTGCTCTGGCAGGGTGGCATGGCTGGGCATTCCCGGGGAAGTCAATTAGGGGGTTCCCACCCTCCCTTTCCTCTCTCCCTGTCTTTTCCCCCCCTTTCCATGCTCTGTGGGGCTGGGCCTGCTGTACTGACCGGGGGTGCTCCGTGTCCTGGCTGGGGGCTGTGTGGGGTGCCCAGGGTCTGCTCTCCGTGGGGGGTGTTGTTTGGTGCCATGGGGAGGCCTAGCATGTTCTTTTACCTCAGAAGCGCTCGGCGGCCATTTTGGCGGCGTCCGGCGCCATTTTCTTGTAGTCCGCGCGCTTTATACAGGGGCGGCTGGCGGCCATTTTCTTGTAGTCTCGGCTTGGTTTTTGCCTCTAGCGGTGAAAGCGTCCCTTCTGAATGGCGCGAACGGTGCAGAACACCTCGGGCACAAGAATACTCCGCAGCCATGCCTGTTAGGAGGCATATGGGGAGAGCGGACGGCGGCGCTGGCAGCACCTGGATCAGAGCGGTGAGTCCCCTGGGGTCCCTCATTCTGAGCAGGGTGGATTTTATTTTGCTGCCTTGCCTTGGTCCCTATGGGTGTCAGGCAAGTGCGGGTTGCATGGCGTCAAAAGCTGGCTAGGTCTTTCCCTGACATCCCTGTGGTGGCAACTGGTGCCCTGTACCTGGAGTGCATATGGACTCCTTGTTGGTGGTCCTGGAGTCCCTTATTACCAGGGTAGAAGCGGTGTGCGGGCGCAAGGGGGGTAAAAATGCCCCCTTCCCCCACCATCTTCGGGATAAAGTTCTGATTCAGACTTGGGCCTTGCTGTGGCAGATGTCCCCTGCTCTGACCTGTCAGAAGATGCAACCCAGGACCTTCGGACTGTGCGGAACTGCGTTCTCGCTTGCCTCCGGGTCAGCGCTAGAAGGCGCTTGTTGGAGCACTTATCACTGCGTGCGGGCTCCCCAATAAAATGGAGGTTACGGCGAGTGCATCTATAATGGTGTCGGTCCCTTCTGGGTCCTACAAGCTGGCCCGCACCACTGGGAGGTTTTCCCTACAAGCTTATTGGATAAGTTTACATGCAAAAAATGGGAACGGCCGCAGCGCTTCAAAAAATCGCATGGCTGTCCGTTGCTACTTTGCTGCACCGTGATTTGGATAGCAAATGGCTTCCCTGGTCTTCATGATAGCGGACCAGGTGGTGCATGGCATTAAGTATGTCTGCAATGCGGCCTTATATACAGCTTCCTGGCTGTCCAGTACCATCAGTATCTGCGGTGGGGCTGCGCCGCATGATTTGACTGGGATGCTGGTCTGTGGACCAGACGTCCAGGAAGGCTTTGGCGGATTTGCTCTGCCGGAGTTAGAGGTTTTTGGAACCTTGCTGGATGACATTATTAAAAATGTTTGGGGTGAGAGCACTGTCCTCTCAAACTCAGAAAAGGTAGGGAGCCACGCCGTAGGCCAGGGCCCTCCTTTTTTCCACTCACAAGCATTTTTTTCCTTCCGCCGGGCCCGCAGGTAAGTGCCCCCAGGCTGACAGGGCGCCCGCTAAGGGACTGAAAAAGGTATTCCTGCTTCTCGCAAGCAAATCATGCCTGCGAGCAAGTCTGCGGCGACATGGAGGTTTTTGCCCCGCCCGACTATGGGGTGGGGGGTCGCCCTCATGAGCTTGGTGGCCCTCCCTACTTCCGACCAGTGGGTCTGAGAAGTGGTTTCATCTGGGTACAAGATGGTGTTTTTCTTCTCTTATCCACCAAAAAACAGATTTTTTTTTCCTCCAACCTTTATCCCCTTCTGGCTTGCCGGGCTGCCTTGTTTGGGGCAGTGCAGGACCTGCTCATGCGCACGGGATTTAACCTGTGCCGGCGTCTGAAAGTTTTTTTTTTTTTTTTTTCAAGGAATCTACAATCGGTTTGTAGTCCCAGAGAAGGGAGGGGTCCGTCCGGTCCTTGATCTCAAGATCCCAAACAGCTTTGTGATGGCACAAAGGTTCAGGATGGCAACTTGTCACTTTGTGGTCACTGCACTACGTCCGGGGAATTTTTTTGCTGTCATCCTTGGACATCAAGGACGCATTTTATTGCAGCCTCCATATGCGGCAGGCATCAGAGGTTTCTCCGGTTTGCAGTCTGGGATGAGCACTGCTAAATGGTGGCTCTCCCTTTTTGGCCTGGTGTTGGCACCGGGAGTTTCTTCAGGGTGCTCGCCCGATCCTGGCCTTGCTGAGGCAACGAGGGATCGCAATCATGGGCTATTTGGTCGATCTCCATCTGAGAGCAGATTCCCCCACAGAATTCAGGGTGTGGCGATCGCCAGTCTGACTCTTCGGGAGTTTTGGTTAGGTACTGAACCCCCAGAAGTCGGTGTTGGTGCCGACTTCACGCCTGGAATACCTGGGTTCGGTCTGGACTCTTCAAGGGCGAGAGTCTTTTTCTCCCTTCGCAAGTTGCAGACTCTTCAGGCTGCGGTACAGCGGTGGGCATCGCGCTGGTGGTGGTCCCTGCGCTTATACATGCGTGTCCTGGTTTTTCATGGTAGCCACATTCGAGGCAGTCCCGTGTGTTTAATTCCACACTCGAGTCTTGCAAAACGGAGATCCTGACGACATGGGACATATCTCCATTGTCCCTGGATTGTCAAATCCGGGTGAGCCAGCTAGTCCGGGATCCCTGATCCGGTGGCTGAGGTCTCCGGCCTTTCAGTCCGGGAAGTCGTTTCCTTTTTGTTGGACGACACAGGGTCGCTGGACGCAGGAAGAACCCCGCCTGCCAATCAGGGTGCTCCTTCGGGTGTTCAGGCGGTGCCCCTCCACTTGGTCACGGAGGCTGCGGGAATGTCCAGTCAGGATCCAGTTGGACAACGCCACGGCGGTGACATATGCCACCCATCGAGGGGCAACAAGTCGCTCGGCTGCTGCATGCAGTCGCTCCCGTCCTGCGGGAGCGGGGTAAAGATGTGCTGGCTCTATCGCCCGCATACAGTCTGGGCGTAGAACTCTAGCAGGCGGACTCCCTGAGTCAGCAGTTGCTGGGCCATGGACTATAGTCTCTACACCCGGAGGTGTTTCGACTCCTCTACCCGAGGTGGGGATCTCCTGGCTTCTCGACTGAATCGGAAGGTTTTGAGGTTGTGGCCAGGATCGAAGATTCCGGGGAGGACGCGTTTGTGGTCCTGTGGGGACAGTCTTGGCTATGTATGCCTTCCTCCTGAAAATACTCTTCCTCATCTGCTCACAGAGTAGTGGCCAGGGGGATCCGAGTAGTCTACTTGCCCCAGATTGATTCCGGTGTCCCTAGTATGCCGCTTTAGTGCGACTGGTGGCGGATGTTCCATGGCGGCTGCCAATGCAATAGGACCTTTTATTGCAAGGTCATACATTTCATCCTGCTTGCAGTCGCTGGCCTTCACGACATGGCTGTTGACAGTCGGATACTAAGTGACCGTAGCCCGTCGGTTCGGTGCTTTCACCATGCTGAGGGCATGGAAGTCATCTTTTCGGATGAATTACCATCGCAATTGAAGGGCCTACATCTCTAGGTGTGGAGATGGAGTGGCATTCACGTACATATTCGGCTTCCAGGATCCTGCTGTTTTTTGACAGCGTTGAGTGGTTAAAAGACTTGCTTTTTGCTCCATTGAGGGGTTGATATCAGCCTTGGCTGGTTTCTTCCGTGACCCTTGGCGGCTCATTCACTGGTGGGTACGTTTGTCCAAGGGGTTCCACGTGTGGCCCCTCCGGTTCAATCACTGCTGCCTTTGTGGGACTGAATCTGGTACCCTGGGTGTTTTCAGTAACCACCTTTTTTAAAGTACATAGAGAGATTCCCCTGTTGGCACTCTCTTGGTAAGTAGCTTTCGGGTGGATGTTACCTCCAACGGGGTTTTTGAGTTGGCGGCCTTGTCTTGCAAGTCTCCCTACTTACTTATCCTAAAGGATAAGGTGGTGCTGCCTCCGCAGCCTTGTCTCTACCTGAGGTTTGTTTCGGCTTTTTTATCAAATTGTGGACATTGTGCTTCATCCTTGTGTCCTCAGCCATCGAATTCCAATAGGTTGCTTGCTTTTCTTGGGCTTGGTTCAAGTTCTGCGGGTGTATCTGTCTGCTATGACTCAGTTTTCGGAGGTCAGACTCACTGTTTGTGTCTGTGACTGGCCCATAGTAAGGCCTGGCGGTCTCGTCGGCCACCGTGTCTCGGTGGATCAGACAGAATGTAATTCAGGCTATGCCCTTAAAGGTGGTAAAGGTGGGCACCTCCCTTTCCTGTCACGGCGCATTCGACCAGGGCAATGGGTGTCTCCTGGGTTTTCCGACATCAAGCGTCAGTCTCACTGGTGTGTAAGGCGGCGACCTGGTCGTCCGTTCACACTTTCACTAACTTTTACTAGGTTGACCAGCATGCGTCTGCGGATGCCTGCTTCGGCCACAAGGTTTTGCAGGCGGCTGTTTAAGGTTGCAACTTTTGGGGTGAAGTTTGGTTTGATTGCTGTTCCCACCCCTCGTTTTTGACACTGCTTGGGGACGTCCCTAATGTCAAGAATAAGATGCTGTGTCCGTCCATGAATGAAAGAGAAAATGTAATTTTTGTACTCACTGTAAAATCCTTTTCTCTGCGTTCATGGACGGACACAGCACCCACCCCTCCTTTTATATGTTAGTACTGCTTTTTGACGAACTGAGGCTGCATGATGCAGGGAGAGGGGTTGTACCTAGTATGACCGCCCCCAGGGTGGTACTGTACAGTTTTGATGGATGTTTAACACTTGACATGCTTTTCTGCCTAGTCCTCTCCTGATAGAAGGCTAATACCCTAATGTCAAGAATAAGATGCTGTGTCCGTCCATGAACTCAGAGAAAAGGATTTTACGGTGAATACAAAAATCCAATTTTTACTTTTTGCTATAATAAATATCCCCAAAAAACATAAAAAAATTTTTTTTAGCAGTTTAGGCCGATATGTATTCTGCTACATATTTTTGGTAAAAAAGAAAATTGCAATAAGTGTCGTATATTGATTGCTTTGCGCAAATGTTATAGTGCCTACAAAATAGGGGATAGTTTTATGGCATGTTATAATTTTTTTTTTTACTAGTTATGGCGGCAATCTGCGATTTTTATCGTGACTGCGACATTATGGCGGACCCATCAGACACCTTTGACGCTTTTTTGGGACTGATTACTGTGTAAATGACACTGGCGAGGAAGGTGTTAAGTGTGTCCTAGGGAGTGAGTTTAACTGTGGGGGGGGGCTACATGTGACACTATACTGATCATTACTCCCGATGACAGGGAGCAGAAGATCAGTGTCCTGTCACAAGGCAGAACAGGGAGATGCCTTGTTTACACAGGCATTCCTCCCCGTTATGCAGCTCCGTGACACGATCGCGGGACACTGGCGGACATCGAGTCCATGGGCACAGTCACGGAGCTCGCGGCGGGCGCGCCCGCACGGTGGGAATTTCAGAGCAACGTACCCATATGTTGCTTTGCGCACGCCAGCCATTCTGCCGACGTATATCTACTGGTGGTGGTCGGCAAGTAGTTAAATGTACACACAAAGAGAACATACGAAGCTAAATTATTATTTAGCGTTGTATGTTCTCTTTGTGTCACATGTAACTACTTGCGGACTGCCCGCTGTCGTTGTACGGTGGCTGTTTGAAGTGGAATACCATTGTTATGGCAGCAAATAGCTGCCATAATCCCGGTATCCTCTTCAAGAGCGGGCGGTCCACTTTCAGATAAAAGTGGTCTATGCAGCGCTTTAACCGCAAGATCGCTTTTATGGGGTCCTCCCGCCACGCTTCGGTCGTCTCGGCCGTTTTCCAGAGTCATCAGTAACGGCTGAGACAATCAGCCCTTCTCTCTGACAGGCCTGGAGCCGAGTGAGTGAAAGATGGCCCCCACTCGGTTCCATAACACTGGATGGCGGAAGCAACGTAAAACGTCCCTTCCGCCCAATGGTCTTAAAGGGGAAATATTTTTTTTGTTAAAGACATTTTATTTATTTATTTTTTATTGCATTTTAGTGTAAATGTGAGATCCGAGGTCTTTCTGACCCCAGATCTCACATTTCAGAGGATCCGTTATGTTTTTTTTTCTATCACAAGGGATGTTTACATTCCTTGTAATAGGAATAAAAGTGACCATAAAATTATTATTTTTTTTTTTAATAGGACAGTGTAACAATAAAAAGCAAAATGAATAAGGAAAAAAAAAATGTAAAGCGCCCCGTCCCGCCGAGCTCACGCGCAGAAGCGAATGCATACGTAAATAGCGCCCACATAAGAAAACGGTGTTCAAATACTGCAGCTGCTGACTTTTAATATTAGGACACTTACCTGTCCAGGGCGCCTGCGATATCGGCAGCTGAAGCCGCCACCATTCTCGGTAAGGGAATCAGGAAGTGAAGCCTTGTGGCTTCACTTCCTAGTTCCCTACTGCGCATACGCGAGTCGCGCTGCACTTCCTCACTGGTCACTGCTGTCTTCTGGGACCTGTGTGTCTCCCAGAAGACAGCGGGGAGGACAGAGTATGCGCCGGAAGTGGCGTAGGTGACATGTGACAACTGAGGGGGGGAGGATTCCAAAAAGTGGAAGTTCCATTTTTGGGTGGAACTCCACTTTAAGTAAAGTCCCTACACATTTATTTCCCTTCCCCATCTATTGTGAGGTTGGAGGAAGTATTTGTATGATTTCTTGTAAAGGGATAGTACTCGAAGAGTAATTACAGGAAAGTTGCACCCACAATATACAGTAATATAAATGTATTTGGTGGGGGAGTTCTGCCCTCCTCCTCTCTGCTGCCGACTGTTGAGATGGGGACGGGGGTTGGCAGAGACCAGCCTCTCTGCGGCTGTATGGAGAAGCACAGGATCTGTTGGGGGAGTTCTGTAGTTGTCCTCTCTTCTGTCGACTGCTGAGATGGGGGGGTGGCAGAGACCAGCCTCTCTAAGGCTGTACAGAGAAGCACAGGATCTGGGTGGGGGAGTTCTGTCCTCCTCCTCTCTGCTGCTGACTGTTGAGACAAGCTGCCCGGAAGAGACCAGGGGGGTGCCATAGATGCAGGAGAGGTATGAGGGTCACATGAAATGGCCTGACGGGCTGGATTTGTGTTTGCATGTGTCTTAAAATACTAAATGGAATAAAAAAAATTACCACAAGCCAATGAAAACTCAACTTTTCCAAGCTGTCTCATCCTTTTTTTTTTTTTTACCTCAAGAATGACAATGACAACATCCATACAACACTTTTTTTGCGGATACAATTGAAATATTGAAACAATTAGAAAATCAAACTTTTTTATGGAAACATGTGGCTACTTTAGTGTGAGTTTAGGAATTGAAGTTCCCACAGTATAACTCTTAGGCCTCGTACACACGGCCGAGAATCTCGTCAAGAAAAAAACTTGTCGTTTTTCTTGACGGGATTCTTGGACAAGAAACTTGTCCCGGCCGAGTGTACAGACGCTCAATTCCAAGAACCCGCGGTTCTTTGAATGGAGCGAACGCGGTGACATCATCGACTACGACGAGCGTGCGCTCGTCACATTCGATGCTGTCACCGCCATCTTGCTACACCCTACCTATGCCTAGCAGGTTCTCTATTTTTCTCGTCGAGATTCTTGTCGGTTTTCTTGATGAGAAACATGATGGCCGCGTACACACGACCGATTTACTCGGCAAGAAAACTCTGCCAGCAAGTTTCTTGCTGGTTCTCGCCGAGAAACTCGGTATTGTGTACGAGGCTTTATAATTCATACTGTGGGTATTAAAACTCAAGAGTGTTTTTCAAGTAGTTATTGGAGTGTACTGCTTCTTTTTTGTGCCAAAATGTTAAAGAATTGTACTGTATTATATAGCCGGTCAAACTGACAGACATTTTTATATGGTTTTGTTTTACAGGAGTAGAAACGATTGTTTTCCCGCAAAAATGTTGTGGCTGGTTTTCCTGCTCATCTTCTTGTTCGACACAAGTGGTGCTCAGGAAGTTATTTTTGGTAAGAACAAGTACACAGAGTACCAGGTTGGAAACTTAAGTCTAATCCTAAC
Source organism: Rana muscosa (assembly GCA_029206835.1). Classification (NCBI taxonomy): domain Eukaryota; kingdom Metazoa; phylum Chordata; class Amphibia; order Anura; family Ranidae; genus Rana; species Rana muscosa. The sequence continues at coordinate 361,634,429 of CM055125.1, read as the reverse complement.
GGTTCCCCATGGAGGATCTTTGGCACCCTCTTCAATACCTTCTCGAGATGCTGGATGCTGGGAAAAAGCTACAAAAATGTGTTACTATGTGCATTCCTGTCCAACAGGAACCACAAAAGACACAACTAATTGTAAGGTTACAACGGTGAAGGATCTCTACACCCAAGAAATGGCATCAGCTGTGGCAAAAGAGATAAGTCGACTGACATCAGGATACTGTCCTCATGTTGTTATTAACAACTTATCAAGGTCTAAATTGGATCCAAACAGAGACAAGGACGAGGCTGCTTTTGGTGTTCCTGAAGCAGAGCAAGCCTGGGAAGAATTTATGGGTTTTATTCGTACTGCCAAGTCTCACATGTCAACTGGTCTTCTCATCGACATTCATGGTCACTCTCATGCTGAAGGGTGGGTAGAGCTTGGTTATCTCATTTCCAAAACTAACTTAGATTCTGGAAATTTCAAAGCTGCCGACACCTCCATATATGCATTGTCCAGAAGACGCCCGAGCACCACTTTCGACAGTTTGCTTCGTGGTAAGGACAGTTTGGGAAAATTAATCGAAGAGCAAAATGCAAGTTATGTTAGCGTCCCCTCGCCATCAAATCCAGGGCCCAATGGTGGTAATTATTTCTCCGGAGGTCACATTGTTGCCCTCCATGGGTCTAAAATATCTGGTGAAGTTGATGCCATTCAAATTGAGCTTCCGAGGTGGATTCGGGAAAGTGCAGAGCGCCCTAACTTTGCTGCTGCCTTGGCCAAAGCTATACTGAATTATTACGATATACAGCTTGCAAAATCACAGAATGTTTAATTGTTCTTCTACTATTAAACAGCAATAAATTTATGTTTTGTGGAGTCTGTTTTACAATTTATATATTACAATATTTATCTGTAAAATATTTTTTACGCATCTAAGTATTTTTTTTTAGCAGAAACAAACCATTTTAAGGCTACAAAGTGGAAAAGGGTATTAAAGACCTACAACGTGGACTTCTTTGTCTCTGCATATATGCCAGCAACAACTGCTCTTGATGGGTGTCCTGACATTAACCACTTGAGACCCGCGCTATAGACGAAAGACGTCTGCAGCGTGACTCTCAAGTGCCGGATGGACGTCCTGCTGTGTGTAACATTGCACATACATAGGGACACAGATCGGTCACCTCCCCCAGTCAGTCCCCTCCCCCCATAGTAAGAATCACTAATAGGGAACATATTTAACCCCTTGATCGCCCCCTAGTGTTAACCCCTTCCCTGCCCGTCACATTTATACAGTAATCAATGCATTTTTTTAGCACTGTTCGCTGTATAAATGTGAATGGTCCCAAAATAGTGTCAAAAGTGTCCGATATGTCCACCGCAATATCGCAGGCCTGACAAAAATCGCAGATCGCTGCCATTACTAGTTAAAAAATATATAATAAAAATGTCATAATTATATCCCCTATTTTGTAGGCGCTATAACTTTTGCGCAAACCAATCACTATACGCTTATTGCAATTTTTTATACCAAAAATATATAGAAGAATACGTATCGGCCTAAACTGAGAAAAAAAAGTTTTTAAAAAAAAAATTTAGATATTATTCTAACAAAAAGTAAAAAAATATTGTGTTTTTATTATGTTTATAGCGCAAAAAAAAAAACGCAGAGGTGATCAAATACCCCCCAAAGAAAACTCTATTTGTGGGAAAAAAAATGATAAAAATATCATTTGGGTACAGTGTTGTATGACCGCGCAATTGTCATTCAAAGTGCGTCAGCACTGAAAGCTGAAAATTGGTCTGGGTACGAAGGGGGTTTAAGTGCCCAGTAAGCAAGTGGTTAATAATACCTAACGAACACATAGACCTTTGACATGGTTGGTAGTTTTGACCATGTGCCCATGTTAGGTCAATGATGTCTCAAGCATCCCCTCCCCTTTGTGTTCATTAGCTGTGGGTTGGAGAATTTCAGACAAACTTTGGTTTGGAACAAACTTAAGCTCATCACTACCAGAGAGTACTGTAATGCCTCGTACACACGGCAGGACTTTACGAGAAAAAAAGTCAGACGGGCTTTTTTTCTCTGAAAGTTCGGCCGTGTGTAGCCTCTATCTGACTTTTTTTTTTTATTCGGAAGTCCGACGGACCGTAGATAGAGAACCTGTTCTCTTTCTTTCCGTCGGACTCAAGGCGGACTTTTGCACGGGCAAAAGTCCGACCGTGTGTACGAGGCATTAGTGTCGAACTTCTGGTGCTGAAACTTACAGTTCCAGCTCTAGTATTATGATAGTGGGTTGCTCGCTCTCCACCTCATCCATTCGTAGAACACATATTCTGTGAAGAGAATACAAGAAATGTTATAAATTAGGTGTAGAGAGAGGGATTCACTATGATAACTGTTACAGTGGAACTGTAAAGGTGGCCATACGTGGATCAGAAATTTGGCTGGTTCAGCAGGGACTGATCGCGAGCCGTTCTCCCAGTGATCGCCCCGATGACAGAGAGCATGGAGGAAGAGGAGAGCCGCGGGATCGCAGAGCGGTTTAGCATGCTGTTACAACTTACATTGAAATTTCCTCCGATCTGCTCGCTCACACAGCCCCGCCTCCTCCTGACCCCGTGCCTGTAATAGACAGAATGCGGGTCCAATGCTGAGATGTGTTGTCTATTACAGGCACGGGGTCAGGAGGAGGCAGGGCTGTGTGAGCGAGCAGAGCGGAGGAAATTTCAATGTAAGTTGTAACAGCATGCTATACCGCTCTGAGATCCCGCGGCTCTCCTCTTCCTCCTGTCATGAGTTGGCCGCCAATGGGAGCACGGTTAGTCTTCAATGGCGGCACAATGAGTCTGCAATGTGGGGCGCGGCGAGTCCGCAATGTGGGGCGCGGCGAGTCCGCAATGTGGGGCGCGGCAAGTCCGCATTGATGGGCACATGTGAGGCTGTGCTGAGGGGAACTGATAAAGTTGTTGTTAATATTTATTTTTGTAACTTAATTCTGCATAAAACATTTCACGAGATAATTTATGAGGGCGTGATTAGCGGCAGAATTATGGGCAGAGCAGGGTAGAGGTTGGGTGGGGTAACTAGTGGCGAGTAACTGGCTAGTGGCTCATGGCTTGAAATTTTGAGCCCTGCTTTTATTATTGGTTGAAGCTGAGATACCTCTTTTGAATACAGTAGTCAAAGAGACATTGTCTCAGATTCAACCAATAATAAAAGGCTGCAGTCTGCGGGCTGTGGGCAGCCAATTAAAGGTTCAGGGTGTAAATAACGTGGAGCCCTTATATACAGCACAGCAGGCAGCCAATAATAACCCCAGACGTAAGGTAGGGGGAATTAAAGAAGAGCCACCCGGGGAGGGGAGGAGCTTTTCACAGATTGATTTTACATTTCACATGGAGTTGCTCTTTGGAAAAAATTTGCAAGTCACCATGTAACAGCTAAACCATTTTAAATGACAATAGCAGCTTGTAAATGATATTGAGGTGTGAAAAGCAATGAAGAACTGAAATCACATACCACAGATATCAATAGATGTGGTGATACATTAACCCCTTGCCGACCTCCCCACATACATATACTGCAGGCGGCGGCTCTCCTGGGTGAAATCACATACCCAATGCGCAAGTTCGCTCTTCCGAGTCTGGAGCGTGCATGTGTGCCGCCGGCGACCAGCTCCCACTGTGATTGGACCCAGCGGGAGCCAATCAGTGGGTCCAGGGAATCTGATGTCTGCCAGGACCCGCTGATCGTTCCCGAGGCAGACGGAATGCAGTTTGCCGATTTAAACAAGGCAGATCGCTGTTCTATGACAGGAGAAGACAGAGATCTTGTGTTTCTGCTAAGCAGGAATACGGATCTCTGTCTTTTTACAGTACAAGCACCTCCCCCCCACACAGTTAGAAAGCAACCCCTAGGGATAAATTTAACCCTTTGAGCGCCCCTGGTGTTAACCCCTTCGCTGCCAGTGTCAGTACAGTGACAGTGCATATTTTTTAGCACTGATCACTGTATTGGTGTCACTGGTCCCTGAAAAAAATTAAAAAGTGTCTGCCGCAATCTCGCAGTCCCACTATAAGTCGCTGATCGCCGTCAATACTAGTAAAAAATAAAATCAAAATTCCATTAATCTATCCCATAGTTTGTAGACGCTATAACTTTTGCACAAACTGTGACAGGGGGGTCACTTTGGACACAGGGTGAGCCAGGAAACCATGGACATTAAGAATATGGCTTGGATTGCTTGAAATTGAAATAGTAGTATTAGTCCACAATATGTACTGATTGTTTGTTTTATTCTGAACTCAACAGGTTAATTGAGAGATGTGTTACCTGCCAGTAGGGATGAGCTTCGTGTTCGAGTCGAACATACGTTCGACTCGAACATCGGCTGTTCGATCGTTCGACGAAGATCGAACGATTTGGGCCGTTCGCGCCAAATTCGAGTGACGCGAACGGCCCACAATGCACTACGCCATCGCAGTGTCATCCAGGCGCTGTGATTGGCCAAGCATGCACTGTGACCCCGCATGCTTGGCCAATCACAGCGCCGGCAGCGAGGAGAGCAATGATTGGCCACAGGCAGGATGCCTGTGGCCAATTATTCTTGAGGGGGTTTAGTACACGCCCCACACTATAAAAGGCCGCCAGCGCGGCGGCCTTGTGTAGTGTGTTCCGGAGCAGGGAAAGAGAAGCATAGGCAGGGACAGTGTCATTTTTTTTCCTTTACTAATCCTGGATTCCTTGTGTTTAGGGACAAATAAGGATAGGTAGGGAGAGTGTCAGTGTGTTATTCTGTGCTAAACCTTGTTTGTAGGGACAGAGAGGTACAGTGAGGGAAAGTGTCAGTGTGCTATTCTGTTCTAAACCAATCTTGCTGAACCATATTTGAAATCCTTGAGTTTAGGGACAGAGAAGGACACTCGTGGAAACTCTCAGTGTGCTATTCTGTGCTAAATCTAGTTTGTAGGGACAGAGTAGGACAGTGAGTGAAACTGACAGTGTGCTATTCTGTTCTAAACCAATCTTGCTGAACCATATTTGAAATCCTTGAGTTTAGGGACAGAGAGGTACAGTGAGGGAAAGTGTCAGTGTGCTATTCTGTGCTAAATCTTGTTTGTAGGGACAGAGTAGGACAGTGAGTGAAACTGACAGTGTGCTATTCTGTGCTAAACCAATCTTGCTGAAGCATATTGCAAATCCTTGTGTTTAGGGACAGAGAAGGATAGGCAGGGGACAGTGTCAGTGTCATTGTTGCAAAGCCTCCTGCACAGTATACACCTGAAGGTAGCCCTTATTGCTGTTTTTCCCATCTCCCTGCAGGCCATCCATTAAAATGTCTGGAAGGCAAACAAGGAGAGGCAGACAGTCAGGAGGCAAAAAAAGAGGGCAAGCAGGCTCTGTGTCTGGGGGCAACAGTGCTGGTCGTGGACGCGGTGCATTGTCATCAGCACATGGCCATGGGACACGCTTGTCCTTCTTTTCGGCAGCTGGACATGTTGAGCCACATCATGCCGAAGACTTGGTAGAGTGGATGACCAAGCCCACCTCATCCTCCTCATCCTCTCTCACCCAGGCTCAGGGTACTGGCAAAGCAGCTGCCAAAGCGTCCTCTTCTCTGGTATCATTATCTTCATTAGTCAATCCTTCCCTAGACCCACCATGTCCTCCTGAGGAGTCCCCCGAACTGTTTGAGCACAGTGTTGGGTACATGCTCCAGGAAGATGCCCAGCATTTCGAAGGATCTGATGATGATACCCAGATAGAGGAAGGCAGTAGCGTGAGAGCAGAGAGAGGGGATGCTCAAGAAGGACACCAATCTGGCAGTCATGCTCCAGCAGCTGCAGCATACTGCCAGATTGGCTCCAGTGATGAGGAGGGAGGGGATGATGAGGTCACTGACTCCACGTGGGTGCCTAATAGGAGAGAGGAGGAGGAGGAGGCACATCTCCAACGAGGCAGGATGCCCTTGGGTGGCCAGCGTATGGGCAGCACACCGACGGAATCACACCGCAGAGCTCCGCCTGTGCAGGGCGCTGCCTCTGCCCGTCATTCAAAAAGTTCTTTGGTGTGGGCCTTTTTTGAGGGGAGTGCATCAGATCGCACAGCTGCTGTTTGCAACATATGTCTCAAGCGTATATCGCGTGGCCAAAACATCAGCCGCTTGGGCACCACATGCTTGATCAGACATATGTTGACCTGCCATGCAGCTCGTTGGCAAGCCTACCTTAAAGACCCACACCAAAGAACAAAGCGGACCTCTCCTTGCACCGCATCAGCTGGGATCTCAAAACCCACTATACCTTCAGTCCTCTCTGAAACCTGCACTGAGAGGAATGAAGGTGTAGAATTAGGTGTGTCACAGCCCAGTACTTGCGGCCACTCTGCTAGCAGTACACCGACGTCCGATTCTAGCAGGCAAATTTCCCTGCCCCAGCTGCTGGACCGTCGAAAGAAGTTCACTCCCAGCCATCCACATGCCCAGCGGTTGAATGCTAGCTTGGCTAAATTGCTAGCGCTTCAACTGCTGCCTTTTCAGTTGGTAGACTCGGCCCCCTTCCGTGAGTTTGTGCAATGTGCGGTTCCTCAGTGGCAGGTTCCCAAACGCCACTTTTTCTCACGGAAGGCGATTCCGGCTCTCTACAGGCATGTGGAAGGCAATGTCTTGGCCTCGCTGGACAGGGCGGTCAGCGGTAAGGTGCATATTACCGCTGACTCATGGTCCAGCAGGCATGGACAGGGATGTTACCTTTCTTTCACGGCCCATTGGGTCACTCTTTTGGCAGCTGGGAAAGATGCAGGACAAGGTGCAGTAGTGTTGGAGGTTGTTCCACCGCCACGCCTCCAAAATGCTACTACTGGTTGTGACACACCTCTCTCCTCCACCCCCTCCTCTTCTTCTTCCTCCATGGCCTCTTCCTGTGGTTTGTCCTCGGAACCAGCGGTGCTCCGTAGGCGTTCAAGGGGCTACGCAAGTACGCAGGCAAAAAGATGCCATGCCGTGCTTGCGCTGGTGTGTTTGGGGGACAGGAGCCACACTGGGGCAGAGGTCCTGTCTGCTCTGCAGGGGCAGGCCGAGAGGTGGTTGACGCCACGCCAGCTTAAGCCAGGAATGGTGGTTTGCGACAATGGCACCAACCTCCTCTCCGCCCTCCGACAGGGACAACTGACCCATGTGCCCTGTATGGCTCACGTCCTTAACCTGGTGGTGCAGCGGTTCTTGGGCAGGTACCCGGGCTTACAGGATGTCCTGAGGCAGGCCAGGAAAGTCTGTGTTCATTTCCGCAGATCTTATAATGCCAGTGCTCGCCTGGCTGAGCTGCAAAAGGAGTTGAACCTGCCCAAGAACCGCCTTATATGTGACATGCCCACCAGGTGGAACTCAACGTTGGCCATGCTGCAGCGGCTGCACACGCAGCAGAGGGCCATCAATGAGTACCTGTGCAACTACGGCACCAGGACAGGGTCAGGGGAGCTCTGTTTTTTTTCACCACGCCAGTGGGGCATGATCAGGGATGCATGCACTGTCCTGGCACCATTTGAGGAGGCCACGAGGATGGTGAGCAGTGACAGTGCATGCATCAGTGACACTGTACCTCTTGTCCACCTGTTGGAGCACACGCTGCGTGGAATAATGGACAGGGCACTTGAGGCAGAACAGAGGCAGGAAGAGGAGGACTTCCTTGCCTCTCAAGGCCCCCTTTACCCTGACAGTGTTCCTTCTGTCCCACCCATCGCACAGGAAGAGGAGGAGGAGGAGGATTGTGTCAGCATGGAGGTGGAGGCTGGCACTCAGCATCATCAGCAGCAGTCTTTTAGGGATGATTTACAGTCCCAAGAAACCAGTGGACTTGTACGTGGCTGGGAGGAGGTGGCTGCGGATCATGTCGTCCTTAGTGACCCAGAGGACTCCGGACTTGATGCCTCAGCTAACCTACGCTGCATGGCCTCCCTGATCCTGCAAAGTCTGCGGAAGGATCCTCGTATTCTTCGGATCAAGGAGAGGGACCATTACTGGCTGGCCACTCTCCTTGATCCACGGTACAAGGGTAAGGTTGCGGACCTTATGTTACCGTCGCAGAGGGAGCAGAGGATGAGACAACTCCGGGAGGCCTTGCAGAAAGGTCTGTGCAGCGCGTTCCCAGAGACTGGGAGGTTACAAACTCCTGGTCATGGACAACGAGTTGCTGAGGCTTCGGGCAGTCAAAGAAGGAGCGGTGGGGAAGGTGGCCGTCTGACCGATGCGTTCAGACAATTCTTTAGTCCGCAGCCCCAAAGTATGATCGTTTCCAGCAACTATCGCCAGCGTCTGATATACATGGTGCAGGAATACCTAGGGGCAAGGTCAGACTTGGACACCTTCCCCACCGGAAATCCTCTGGCTTACTGGGTCTTGAGGATGGATCACTGGCCAGAGCTTGCACAGTATGCAATTGAGCTACTGGCCTGTCCTGCATCCAGCGTTCTTTCAGAACGCACATTCAGTGCTGCTGGAGGATTTGTCACGGATCACAGGGTGCGCCTGTCCACCGACTCGGTTGATCGACTGACTTTCATCAAGATGAACCAGTCTTGGATCACCACCAGCTACCACACACCTGATGCTGATATAACAGACTAATTGATTTTAAAATGTCACATCCCTTCAAGACTGATGCTGATGCTGAGTTCCTGTGCTGTTATGTTGACTAGCTATCCTCCTCCTCAATGATCCGATTAATGATGATAGCTTGGAAGATCATTTTGGTTTATGGGTGCCGCCACCAGTGGCTAAGGCCCAATTTTTCAGCCCCTGTTTAACAGGGGCGTGTAATTACAATTTTTGATGTAATACTTTGCAACAGGCCTCATTGCTGTGCTCCAAGTACAGTATCTGTGAGGGGTTGCAGTGTTGTGCCACCACCACCAAAGGCCCAATTTTTCAGCCCCTGTTCAACAGGGGCATGCAATTATAATTATTGATCTAATAATTCACAGCAGGGCCCATTGCTGCGCCCACCAAGAGTAACTGTCAGGCCTTACAGTGTTGTGTCAACACCACCACCACCAAAGGCCCAATTTTTCAGCCCCTGTTCAACAGGGGCATGCAATTATAATTATTGATCTAATAATTCACAGCAGGGCCCATTGCTGCGCCCACCAAGAGTAACTGTCAGGCCTTACAGTGTTGTGTCAACACCACCACCACCACCAAAGGCCCAATTTTTCAGCCCCTGTTCAACAGGGGCATGCAATTATAATTATTGATCTAATAATTCACAGCAGGGCCCATTGCTGCGCCCACCAAGAGTAACTGTCAGGCCTTACAGTGTTGTGGCACCAGCACCACCATCAAAGGCCCAATTTTTACTACCACTGTTCAACAATTATATGTTATTACAATTCCTGATATAATAGTTGACAGCAGGGCGTTCCAGCACCCACCAAGAGTAACTGTGAGTGCTTACAGTGTTGTGCCAACACCAACACCTAAGGGGCCAATTTCTGCAGAGTATATACGGCAGGTCCCTACTTTCAAACATCCAACTTACAAACGACTACTACTTGCAAACGGAAGAAGACAACAGGAAGTGAGAGGAAATCTACCCCTTGGAAGGAAAATTCTCTCCTGTAAGAATTAATATGGGAGAAAGGTGTCTCCTCTCTACTGATGCTTTATCACCAATCCTTGTTTCAATAAAAACACCACATTTCAAAATCAGTTGTCATTGGGACGCAAAGTGAGGTGAAATGTTCTGAACAGGGGCACAGACAGCAAAACAAATGTTACAGGGGTGATAACCCTTCCCTATGTTTTCCAAAAAGCTTAAAAATAGGTATTTGGGCTGGAGCTACACTTAAACAATGTAGCTGTTCAAAATTACAAACAGATTCTACATAAGAACAAACCTACAGTCCCTGTCTTGTATGCACCGCCTGTATACGGCTGTTCAGAGTATATAGGGCCTTTTTATTTTGTGTGCGGGGTTCCCCTTAATATCCATACAAGACCCAAAGGGGCTGGTAATGGGCTGGGGTAGGGGGGGGGGGGGGGTCATGGGGTAGCTATGCCATTTTTCTTAAAGATTTTCATCCATATTACCGGGACCAGACATTACATTAAAGCCGCAAGCAGTTTTAAATGGCTTTTTTTTCCTTTAGAAATGTAATTTTGTGCAGGGACAGTTCTAAACACGGGAAACACGTGGCACTTCACAGGCATACTTTAGACACCCCCCAGGTACAATATTTAAAGGAATATTTGACTTTTTTTTTTCACTTTATGCAACATTAAAATGACTGCTCCCAGAAAACGTCCGTTTTTAAAACTTCTTTTTGCATTGATACATGTCCCCTGGTGCAGAACCCGGGTTCCCAAACTCTGTTTAGGACAATAACATGGATAATAGTCGTTATAATTAGCACTTTAGAATCCGAACGTTCGCATCCATTGTATTTAATAGGGTTCTAATGTTCGTGCAAACTTTCGGTCCGTTCGCGGGTTCTGGTGCGAACCGAACCCGGGGGTGTTCGGCTCATCACTACCTGCCAGTTGTGATGTAAATGAATCTAAAAGGGCGTCTGAAGACCCTTTTAGTGTGAATAGGGATAATTAATTCTATACTTGTGTGGATTGTACTCAGACAGACAGGCTACAAATCCTTTCATTGTGAGATGTGTATTGAAGGTCGTTAGATTTCTATTGTGTAAAGTCTTTTGATTGGGAGACAAAAGCTAGCCTAACAAGTCATTTAGTCATTTAAACTAAAAGGGGATTAGAACCTGTTGTCTCCTAACAGGTGTCAAAATAATGTGTATTGGGTCTGGTTATGTTGTGGGTGGAGCTGGACCATTGTTCATTTTAGGTTAATGCAGTATTGGATGTGTATAAAAAGTACAATGTTTTTCTTAATAAAGTCAGTCTATCCAGAGAAAGATACAGAGTGTGTCTCGTTCTTTCAGAAGGATTAATTCCTATGGGAAGTGGTCGTCTGGCTGTGGAGGATCGACAGTGAATTTGTGTCCAGGAGAGGGAAGAGATCTAAACGGCGTTTAAACCCCTTTCGTATTTGGGGTGCCGTTACACAAACCAATCAATATACGTTTTATTGGGATTTCTTTTTTAACCACTTTGCACCCGCGCTATAGACAAAAGACATCTACAGCGCGGCGCCTACCTGCAGGGTGGACGTCGTCCTGTTTACTTCTGGGGAAAAGCTATGCTTGCCATGTCACGTGGGTGCCGATGCGCGATGTCTGCCAAGTACCCGCGATCGGCAGTCACAGAGCCAGTGACGTGGATCTCTGTGTGTAAACACAGAGATCCATGTCCTGTCAGGGAGAGGAGACTGTTGGTGTGTCCCTTGTACATAGGGACACAGATCGGTCTCCTCCCCCAGTCAGTCCCCTCCCCCCACAGTAAGAATAACTCCCAGGTAACACATTTAACCCCTTGATCGCCCCCTAGTGTTAACCCCTTCCCTGCCGGTCACAATTATACAGTTAATCAGTGCATATTTATAGCACTGTTCGCTGTATAAATGTAAATGGTCCCAAAATAGTGTCAAAAGTGTCCGATCTGTCCGCCGCAATATCGCAGTCCTGACAAAAATTGCAGATAACCGCCATTACTAGTAAAAAAAAAAAAAAAATCATAATTCTATCCCCTATTTTCTAGGCGGTATACCTTTTGCGCAAACCAATCACTATACGCTTAATGCAAATTTTTTTTTTACCAAAAATATGTAGAAGAATACATATAAACTGAGAAAAATAATATATATTTTTTTTTTAAATGGGATATTTATTATAGCAAAAAGTAAAAAATATTGTGTGTTTTTCAAAATTGTCAGTCTTTTGTTGTTTATAGCACAAAAAATAAAAACCGCAGAGGTTAACAAATACCACCAAAAGAAAGCTCTATTTGTGGGAAAAAAAGGACGTAAATTTTGTTTGGGAGCCACGTCGCACGACCGCGCAGTTGTCATTCAAAGCGTGACAGTGCTGAAAGCTGAAATTTCGCCTGGGCAGGAAGGGGGTATATGTGCCCAGTAAGCAAGTGGTTAAGAAAAATATGTAGTAGAATACATATTTGCCTAAACTGATAAAGAATTTAGATTTTACATTTTTTTTATTGGATGTTTTATATTAGAAAGTAAAAAATATATACCGTATATATTTTTTAATTGTCGGTCTTTTTTTGTTTATATGGGAAAAAATAAAAACCTCAGGAGGTGATCAAATACCACCAAAAGAAAGCTCTATTTCTGGGGAAAAGGGGACATCAGTTTTATTTGTGTACAGCGTAGCGCAACTGCGTAATTGTCAGTTAAGGTAACGCAGTACCGTATCCCAAAAAATGGCCTGGTCATGGGGGGGGGGACCTTCCGGAGCTGAAGTGGTTAAACCAATAACAACACTTTGTGGCTAATGGGTGACCACAATTTCTTGTATGATATTAGTCACTATGGAACCTTTACGTGTCTCTCACATGATGTAATTTCTTCAAGATGAAGACTGTTAGAGGAATTATTAAATATTTTCCTCTCACCATTTTTAGTTTCACAATTGGAAAATCATGAACAGTAAGTTTTAGCAAAATCTGGGAACAGGATTATTCTTGCCAGATGTTTGTCTTTGAAGAAATCCAGGATTACAAAATTTAAAGCACCTTGAAACCCAAGAATTAAAATTGAATATATTTCATCTTACAAGTGTGTAGATGTGGTTGGACAACAAAACATCTTCATCTCTTTTCTTTACCTGTATAACATATGGGGAGGTGTCCTGTAGTGGGCAGGTCTGCTTGAAATTAGCACATGAATTTAGGAAACTCGCTTAGTTTCTAGCACGATAACAGTTTTTTTGTTTTTTTGCACTTGTTGACAGATATAACAATACAGCTTCAGTGGGGTATTTAATAGACCAAAATGAGCAAACAAGAGACATTCATTGTTAGGGTTTACATACATTTGCCCTAACTTCTTCTGGTGAGCACTAAAAATTTTGGATAGGATTTCCAATCACTTTCTGTCTCTGTGACAATGGTCATCACATCAAATAGAAAGTGGCAAAAATGATAGGTCAAGGTCATTTACCATGCCCGCCCGCAGGGGCGGACTGACCATTCAGGCACTGGAGCCCCAACAACGAGTGGTCTGCACTAAGCTGCCCGGAGCTGGACTCTGAAGTTACCGAGCTGCAGAGATCCCCACGGACCCTGCCCCATAGGGGGAAACAGGACCAATCTCCGGCATTGTCCAGGGTGGGGGCTGAGACACAGAGAGCCTGCCCTGGCATCTAACAGTCCAGCACAGGAAAGCTACACAAGGGGAGCTGGCTCTTAGTCCTTCGTCCTTGCGAGTTGTTAAAACTGGAAGTCCCTCAGAGACTACCATTACCAGCAGCTCTGTGTGATCCGGCAGCACTCCTCTCTCTAATCTCTGGGCACTGGTGAGGCTGCATTGATGTGCACTGGTGAGACTGCATTGATGGGCACTGATCAGGCTGCATTGATGGGTACTGGTGAGGCTGCATTAATGGGCACTCATCAGGCTGCATTGATGGGCACTGATCAGGCTGCACTGATGGGCACTGGTAAAGCTGCATTGATGTGCAATGGTGAGGCTGCATTGGAGAAGCTGCATTGATGGGCACTGATCAGGCAGCACTGATGGGTACTAGTGAGGTTGCATTGCTGGGCACTGGTGAGGCTGCATTGACTTGCACTAGTGAGGCTCCATTGATGGGCACTGGTGAGTAGGGATGAGCTCGGTGTTCGATCGTTCGACGAAGATCGAACGTTTTGGGCCATTCGCGCCAAATTCGAGTGACGCGAACGGCCCACAATACACTGCGCCATCGCAATGCAATCCCGGCGCTGTGATTGGCCAAGCATGCACTGTGACCCCGCATGCTTGGCCAATCACAGCGCCGGCAGCGAGGAGAGCCATAATTGGCCACAGGCAGGATGCCTGTGGCCAATTATAGCTCAGGGGGGTTTAGTACACGCCCCACACTATAAAAGGCCGCCAGCGCGGCGGCCTTGTGTAGTGTGTTCCGGTTCAGGGAGAGAGAAGGATAGGCAGGGACAGTGTCAGTGATATTGTGCTAAACCTTGTGTGCAGAGAGAGAGAAGGATAGGCAGGGACAGCGTCAGTGATATTTTTGCTAAGCCTCCTGCACAGTATAGACCTGAAGCTAGCCCTTATTGCTGTGTTTTCCTGTTGTGTAACACAGGCAGGCATCTGCAGCAGTTATTGAAGGCGTAGTGTGCTTCCTGCAAAATATACACCTGAAGCTAGCCCTTATTGCTGTTTTTTCCTGTTGTGTAACACAGGCAGGCATCTGCAGCAGTTATAGCAGGCGTAGTGTGCTTCCTGCAAAATATACACCTGAAGCTAGCCCTTATTGCTGTTTTTTCCTGTTGTGTAACACAGGCAGGCATCTGCAGCACTTACAGCAGGCGTAGTGTGCCTCCTGCAAAATATACACCTGAAGCTAGGCCTTATTGCTGTGTTTTGCTGTTGTGTAACACAGGCAGGCATCTGCAGCACTTACAACAGGTGTAGTGTGCTTCCTGCAAAATATACACCTGAAGCTAGGCCTTATTGCAGTGTTTTCCTGTTGTGTAACACAGGCAGGCATCTGCAGCACTTACAGCGGGCGTAGTGTGCCTCCTGCACATTATACACCTGAAGCTACCCCTTATTGCTCGTAGTTTTTTTTCTTTTGTGTTACACTAACAGGCATCTGCAGCACTTACAGCGGGCGTAGTGTGCTTCTTCTTCAACAGGGGCATGCAATTACAATTCTTGATCTAATAATTCACAGCAGGGCCCATTCATGCACCCACCAAGAGTAACTGTGAGGGCTTACAGTGTTGTGGCACCAGCACCACCACCAAAGGCCCAATTTTTCCTACCACTGTTCAACAATGGCATATAAATACAATTCCTGATATAATAGTTCACAGCAGGGCGTTCTAGCGCCCACCAAGAGTAACTGTGAGGGCTCACAGTGTTGTGGCAACACCAACATGTAAGAGGCAAATTTCAGCAGAGTATATACGGCAGGCCCCTACTTTCAAACATCCAACTTACAAACGACTCCTACTTGCAAACGGAAGAAGACAACAGGAAGTGAGAGGAAATCTACCCCTTGGAAGGAAAATTCTCTCCTGTAAGAATTAATATGGGAGAAAGGTGTCTCCTCTCTACTGATGCTTTATCACCAATCCTTGTTTCAATAAAAACCCCACTTTTCAAAAACAGTTGTCATTAGGACGGAAAGTGAGTTGAAATGTTCTGAACAGGGGCACAGACAGCAAAACAAATGTTATAGGGGTGATAACCCTTCCCTATGTTTTCCAAAAAGCTTAAAAATAGATTTTTTGTCTGGAGCTACACTTAAACAATGTACCTGTTCAAAATTTAAAAACAGATTCTACTTAAGAACAAACCCACAGTCCCTGTCTTGTATGCACCGCCTGTATACTGCTGTTCAGAGTATATAGGGCCTTTTTTATTTTGTGTGCGGGGTTCCCCTTAATATCCATACAAGACCCAAAGGGGCTGGTAATGGGCTGGGGTAGGGGGGGGGGGGGGGTGATGGGGTAGCTATGCCATTTCTCTCAAAGATTTTCATCCATACTACCGGGACCAGACATTACATTAAAGCCGCAAGCAGTTTTAAATGGCTTTTTTTCCTTTAGAAATGTCATTTTGTGCAGGGACAGTTCTAAACACGGGAAACACGTGGCACTTCACAGGCATACTTTAGACACCCCCCAGGTACGATATTTAAAGGAATATTTGACTTTTTTTTTTTCACTTTATGCATCATTAAAATGACT
Organism: Rana muscosa; assembly: GCA_029206835.1. NCBI lineage: Eukaryota > Metazoa > Chordata > Amphibia > Anura > Ranidae > Rana > Rana muscosa. The sequence goes on along the minus strand of CM055125.1, from coordinate 361,618,611 downwards.
GCTCCCGAAAAACTGCAGTTTTTAAAACTTCTTTTTGCATTGATACATGTCCCCTGGTGCAGAAGCCGGGTCCCCAAACCCTTTTTAGGACAATAACATGCATATTAGTCGTTATAATTAGCACTTTAGATTTCGAACGTTCACGTCCATTGTATTTAATAGGGTTCTAGCGCAAACTTTCGGTCCGTTCGAAGGTTCTGGTGCGAACCAAACGGGGGGGTGTTTGGCTCATCCCTACTGGTGAGGCTGCATTGGTGAAGCTGCATTTATGGGCACTAGTGATGCTGCATTGATGGGCACTGATCAGGCTGCACTAATGGGCACTAGTGAGGTTGCATTGATGGGCACTGGTGAGGCTGTATTGACGTGCACTAGTGAGGCTGTATTGATGGCTACTGGTGAGGCTGCACTGATGGGCACTGGTGAGGCTGCGCTAATGGGCACTGATCAGGCTGCATTGATCCCCCCCCCCCAACAGTCTGAGGGACAGTGAACTGGCCCCTTGTTTAATAAAGTTTGAGGACCCCTGCTTTAACCTGTCGGAACAGCACTCACTGGAAAATCTGACATCCAAATTATAGGTAAGTCAGTTCATGCCAGATAGCCAAGTCTTCCAATATTTCACAACCTATAAACCAAGGCTTCCAATATTGCACATCAGATGAGTCAATGCTTCCAATATTTCACATCAGATGAGGCAAGGCTTTCAACATTTCACATCAGATAAACCAAGGCTTCAGATTTTTTATGCCAGATAAATGAAGGTTTCCAATACTTCACCCCAGATAAACCAAGACTTCCAATATTTCTCAACGGGTAAACCAAGAGTTCCAATATTTCTTACCGGGTAAACCAAGACTTCCAAAATTTCTCACCAGATAAGCCAAGACTTCCCATACAGTATTTCACATCAGATAAAGAAAGGCTTCCAATATTTTTGGCAGATATGCCAAGGTTTCCAATATTTTACACCAGATAAGCCAAGGCTTCTGATATTTCACACCAAATAACATGTACCGTACTTAATTTCTTCAGGTGCTCTACATGCTGTTGGGTAAGTTCAATACAATGAGGGAGCATGGAGGAAACCATTGTTGAGCTCAAATTCTACAAAAGCTTTTGCTTAGTCGTCATGCTGATCTAATGGATTTCGTACTTTCTGAGCCATTTTTTTTTTTTTTTATAATTCAAATTTTATTAGAAATTTTCTTTACATATAATAAACAAACATATGATACAATTCATATTCTCACATAAACCCTATAAATGAGCCATTTACCTGAAACAAGTATGCTGATCAAGACTTAGCTTAGGGAATACTTGTTCCAGGTAGGTGAGTCAGGGATGACTGAAATCACAGGTACCATATAATAGCAAAGCAGCTAGCATTTTCAGCCCTATATTTCTATCAGTACCAGTTCCCTGTAATTTAGAATTTTGGCCAGGCTGTGGGCATTCAGATATGTATTGTACATATTATTGAAGGAAATGATCAGAACCGGGATCTGAACCTTCAACCTCTGCTGTGTCTGATTGTATCTCTTGCTAAGCCACCCGAGATGCTGGCAATATTTCACATCACATAAATCAAGGCTTCTGATATTTTACACCAGATAAACCAAGGCTTCTGATTTTTTTTTATGCCAGATAAATGAAGATTTCCAATGCTTCATACCAAATAAACCAAGACTTCCAATATTTCTCACCGGATAAACCAATATTTCACATCAGATCAACCAAGGTTTCCAATATTTTTGGCAGGTATACTAATATTGTGTATTATTTTACACCAGATAAGAAAAGGCTTCTGATATTTCCCCCTAGATAAACCAAGACTTCCTGTATTTGACACCAGATAAACCAAGACTTCCTGTATTTGACACCAAATAAACCAAGGCTTCTGATATTTTACATAGGATAAACCAAGGCTTTTGAAATTTTACACCAGATCAACCAAGGCTTCTGATATTTTATGCCAGATAAATGAAGGTTTCCAATATTTCTCACCAGATAAACCAAGGCTTCCAATACTTCACATAAGATAAACCAAGGTTTCCAATTGTTCACACCAGATTAACCAAGGCTTCTGATATTTCACACCATATAAACAAAGACCTCCAATATTTCACATCAGATAACCCAAGCTGTCCAATATTCCACATGAGATAAACCAAAGCTTCTAATATTCCACACTAATTAAACCAAGGTTTCCTGTATTTTACTCCAGATAAACCAAGTGTCAGGAGCGTGTAACACTCCTGTTTCACAACAGCGGGCTGTGTTCATTTCAACATCCTGGTTTTGGCTATGGTGCATTCTCCCTGTCTGCCTGTCCATCTGCAAGGTGATTGATGTAGCCAGTCTCTGGGTGGAGACTAAACCTGATTCAAGCCTGCCAATCCTGCAGTCTCATGTTTGTGATAGTGTTTGTAACGTGCCTGTTTGCACTGCTCTACTGTTTGGATTCCCTTGTTTTTGACCTCAGATTGGAACTCTGACTATTCTCTGAACTCTGCTTGCCTTTTGACTATGAATTTAACCCTGACTATTCTGAACCCTGCCTGCTGTGTACCTGGAATGTCAGTGGACCACTCTGCCTGTCTGCCAACCGCAAGTACCTGTTTGCTGTGCTAATTTCATGCCTACCCTGGCATGGTGGCCAGGCACTATAGTATTGTGTATAAGACCTGGGAGCAACTGAGTACTGGTAGGGGGCTGCTATAGGTGAAGAACACAGAAGCCAGCTATAGTTTCTGACCATCTACACTAGGGGTAAGCGTGACACCAAGGCTTCTGATATTTCACTTCAGACAAATGAAGGATTATAATATTTCAGCCAAGATAAACCAAGGCTTCCGATATTTCTCACCAGATAAATCAAGGCTTCTAATATTTCACACCAGTTAAACCAAGGCTTCCGATATATAATGGTTAACTGGCACTCGTTTATGTTCTTGCATCCTCAACAGTCATACATAGCTCGAATGAAACAAAAACTCTTCATAACCTAATCACATTTAATTATAAAACCTTCAACCAGTATTCTATAAAACACACACATTCTAAGAGGGCACCATCCTGCACTAACATCAAAAATATAAACTATACATAAAGTAACTGGTATACTGCACTCCAGTAATTATAGCTGTCCCCTCCATGTCTGATCATCAAAGTGGGCAGGGGTGTCAAATTCAAATTCATCGGGGGCCGCATCAGCAGTTTGGTTGACCTCAAAGGGTCAGTTGTATCTGCACTCCACCATAGTGTTCAGCAGGGAGCGCAGGTTTCAGGGGTGCGCTGCGTAGGGAGCGCAGGGTTCAGGAGTGCGCTGCGTAGGGAGCGCAGGGTTCAGCAGTGCTTTACGTAGGGAGCGCAGGGTTCAGGACTGCTTTACGTAGAAAGCGCAGGATTCAGGAGTACTTTACGTAGGGAGCGCAGGGTTCAAGAGTGCTTTACGTAGGGAGCGCAGGGTTTAGGAGTACTTTACGTAGGGAGCGCAGGGTTCAGGAGTGCTTTACGTAGGGAGCGCAGGGTTCAGGAGTGCTTTACATAGGGAGGGCAGGGTTTAGGAGTGCTTTACATCGGGAGTGCATGGTTCAGGAGTGCACTGTGTAGGGAGTGCAGGGTACAGGAGTACGCTGCGTAGGGAGGCCAGGGTTCAGGAGTATGCTATGCACAGTGTGCAACAACTGATTTTCACCTGGGTTCTGACCTCACCGCCCCCCCTCCAACAAAAAAAAAAACTCTGACATCTGTGCTCTCTCCTTCCTACCTGACCCAGCTCTCAGGCTGCAGCCCGCTGGATAAAAGAAAAACCTAGCCGTCTAAGCTTTCAGGAACCTCGGACACTGACAGCAATGCCGGGAGGACCACACATGCGTTCAGCTCACAAACAGCCGGCACTGCTAGAGGGACTGAGGAGGAGAGAGAGCGGGAGATGTTCCCTTGGAGACCGAACTGCCGGCCGCACATATGCTCACACAAAGCCGGCGCCACTGGCGTGACAGAGGAGGTTTACTTTGGTTGCCTGGGAGACCTGCCGGTGAGAAAAATAGACAGCGGCGACAAAAAAAGATGGCGGACAGGGGCCGCTGTGCGGGCCACATGACAAGGCTTGGCGGGCCGGATTCGGCCCGCGGGCCTTGTGTCTGCCACCTATGTGCTAGAGACTCAGCAAAACCTCTAGAGATGATTTAGGCTAGCCCCACAACAAATAGATAAGGTGAATCAACCTAGTGGAGACCCAAGCTTGACGGGGTTCTAATCTTTCTGTATCCAAAACTGAAATAAGAAGTGTTTGCTACACAGATACTTAAAAAAAGCTGCAGAGAATGTAATAACTGTCTGTTGTCATAACATCTCTCGTGGTTTCCTGTACTTATCCGATCACGCTCCTTGTAAAATTACTGGTGATACTGGCTAATGAGATCTGTTGTGTAAATAACTCCTACTGGTCTTGTGCCAAACTGTTGAAATCAGAGTTCTGATACAACGAGGGATCCTGTGCTTAGAGTTAGACATTTTTTAGTTCAAGTTCTATGAAAGCTTTTACTCAGCTATTATGCTGATCTAATGGATGTAGTACTATCTGGACCACTTGCCTGAAACCAGTATGCTGATCAAGTCTTAGCTTGGGGAATACTTGCTCCAGGTAGGTGAGTCAAAGATGCCTGAAATCACAGGTACTGTAAGATAGCAAAGCAACTAGCATGTTCAGAAGGAGGTCAGAAAGCCCCTATACTGTTTCTATCAGTACAGGTTCCCTGTAATTTAGCATTTTGGCCAGGCTGTGGACATTCTGCTATATACATATTCTTGAAGCAAATTATCAGGACAGGGATGTAAATCTGCAACCTCTGCTGTGTCTGGCAGTATCTCTTCTTGCTGAGCCTCCTGAGATGCTGGGCAACTCATTAAAAAATCTTGCCTTCAACCCTGTTTCCATAGAAACTTGAACTCCTTGCTCCTCCCATGTACTTCCTATTTAAGCCATGCCTTTGCACTTCCTGTTTGCCAGATTATTGTACTCTCTCCAGCCAATATCTTACTCTTGGCATTCCTGCTGCCGTCCGTATCTTTGCTACTGCTCATTACCAACCTTTGGCTTGTTCCTTGACTATGCTTCTGCTTGATCCCAACCTGTAGCCACTTGTTACTGACCTTTGGCTTTTTAACTGACTACACTTCTGCTTGATCACAACCTGCTATATCTGCTACTGGACCCAGGCTTACTCACCTCCTGGTGGGGCAATCCTGAGGACTGCGAACTGTTACTAACAAAAAGCAAAACCCATCTCCATCATCAGGAGCTTTGGTAAATACTGGTTAGTACTTAGACCCTGCACCTCTGGTGAGCCCACATCATCTACCAGGGTGATCTGCTTGTGTACTAATCCAGCTGGTCAGTGGCAGCCTTTCTAGTGCTATAGCTACTGGTCTCCGAGCCTGACCCTTGACCGTGACACAAATCTTCACTTCACAAAATGAATTTAAGTCCCTACTTTTGCCCCTCTTCTGTTATAATAAAAGCTTTTTAGAAATGGAGATCTTCACCCATTGTAGGAGATGTTTGATACACACTACCAAATCCTCACCTGATGCAGTGTAGAGGACGCTTGATCCATATGATCACATCCTCACCCAATGCAGAAGGGTGTTTGATCCACACAATTATATCCTTACCTGATGCAGGAGATGTTCGATCAACACGACCAGATCCTCACCTGATGCAAGAGATGGGGGGCGGATCACTGCAGCCTGATCAGTGCCCATCAGCGCAGCCTCACCAGTGCCCCTGAGTGCAGCCTCACCAGTGGCTATCAATGCAGCCTAACTAGTGCCCATCAGTGCTCTTGGATGGGATGAAAAGGGACTATATACAAGATTTTAGTAATGACAAAGGTATCATTAGCAGTAAACAGCATGGATTCATGAAGAATCGTTCTTGCCAAACCAATCTATTACCCTTCTATGAGGAGGTGAGTTGCCATCCAGATAAAGGAAGGCCTGTAGATGTGGTGTATCTGGATTTTGCAAAAGAATTTGATACAATTTCCCATAAACGTTTACTGTACAAAATAAGGTCTGTTGGCATGTACCATAGGGTGAGTACATGGATTGAAAACTGGCTACAAGGGCGAGTTCAGAGGGTGGTGAGTACTCGGAATGGTCAGGGGTGGGTAGTGGGGTCCCCCAGGGTTCTGTGCTGGGACCAATCTTTAATTATTTTTTTTTTTAAACGACCTGAAGGATGGGATAAACAGTGCAATCTCTGTATTTGCAAACGATACTAAGATAAGCAGGGCAATAACTTCTCCGCAGGATGTGGAAACTTTGTAAAAAGATCTGAACAAATGAATGGGGTGGGCAACTACATGGCAAATGAGGTTTAATGTAGAAAACTGTAAAATAATGCATTTTGGTGGCAAAAATATGAATTCAATCTACTCACTAGGGGGAGAACCTCTAGGGGATTCTAGTGTAGCACTGCCCCGAAGGAGCTGCTGGTTTTGTTTGGGTCTGTACTCTGGCTATCAACCCCAAGAACTTGGCTCGAACCCTCCCTTGGCACAACTGGTCTGCACAGAGATTGTGGAACCCACTGGTAATTGGGAACCACAATAGTGTCACACAATAATAAAATGGTAAATACAGTTGTTACCTTGTAATGGCACTTGTCCAACGGGGGCAACAGATAAATTCCAGACAGTATTCTGCTTAACCAAGGATCTATTTTACTTGGTAAGAAAAGCAACAAAGTTAGACAGACATACAGTTGACTCTTACAGGGCCCTGCAAGAGTCAATGGTATAGCAGAAAATGTTGGCTAGAAATAATCAAACACAAAATCACAGTTCTAGTGTTCTCTCTCTCTCTCTCTCTCTCTCTCTTTATATATATGCTATATGCTCACGAGCTCCCTCTAATGGGCAATACTGTACACATGTCCCGGTACGACCTGCTCTAGACAGGCCTGACTGAGTTCAGTACAAAGTTCCTTCCAGCAGTGAGAGTCTTCGCTAGCAATTGTTGGTGCACATAAAATATTTGTAATCCACAAGGTTAAATAAAAGGCAGAAACTTGAACATCCACAATGTTTGTGAATATATATATTAACTACTGACGGTGCAAACGCCAATCTTTAGAACACGCGGCCACTGCGAGATGCACTATGTCTTTGTATGTGGCGCACTACTTTAATAATAACTGCAGGCCTTAAATGTCACTTTCCTACGCAACAGTCAGCCAATGTTGGGCAGGTGCCCCCTCACCAAAGTAGGCCTCGTCCGCCTGGCACGTTCCTCTGTCGGCGTTCCGGCCCCCGATCTCTCCGCAACTTGCAGTCTCCGGTCCCTCACACAGCCGCACAAGGTGTCGGTAGATGGACGACTCCGGTCTCTGCGAAACAAGAGCTGGACACTCGGAAAAGAATCCCTCTTTGGGCTGAGTGATCCTGCTTGACAACTGTAGGCCCAGGCTTTCCGGCCTACACTCCGGCAGCAGGCCTCCACGCAGACTTCCTGCTTGATAGAAGGCGAAGTCCAGAGAGAGCGAGCGTAGCTCCTCCCTTCCTTTAAGTAACCTCCCCCAGAAGGCCATGCGATGATGCAATGCACATTGGTAGTACAGCTGCACTGTGGGTACTGTAGTCTATTTGCTACCCATGGCAATGGAGTCTTTTTATCCCTGTACTATAAGTTCCATAATACACCGTTCCATACAGTTTAACAACAGTTACTGCAATATCCTGAGGAGACTCCGGAGGGAGCTGGGTTCATTTCTAATATAACAATATATAACACACTGCAAAGTGGCACCCCGCTACACAAGGAGACCTGGGGGTCCCAGTAGATGATAGACTCAGCAATGGCATGCAATGCCAAGCTGCTGCTAACAAAGCAAACAGAATATTGGCATACATTAAAAAGGGGATTAACTCCAGAGATAAAAAGATAATTCTCCCGCTCTACAAGATTCTGGTCCGGCTGCACCTTGAGTATGCTGTCCAGTTCAGGGCACCAGTCCTCAGGAAGGATGTACTGGAAATGTAGAGAGTCCAGAGAAGGGCAACAAAACTAATAAAGGGACTGGAGGATCTTGGTTATGAGAAAAGGTTGCGAGCTCTGAACTTGTTCTCTCTGGACAAGAGACGCTTGAGAGGGGAGATGATATCAATGTACAAATACCATACTGGTGACCCCACAATAGGTATAAAACTTTTCTGCGTAAGGGAATTTAAAAGACACGTGGCCATTCACTAAAATTAAAAGAGAAGCGGTTTAACCTTAAACTGCGTAGAGGGTTCTTTACTGTAAGAGCGGCAAGGACGTGGAAGTCCCTTCTACAGGCGGTGGTCTCAGCGGGGAGCATCGATAATTTAAAAAAACTATTAGCTAAGCACCTGAAAAACCACAACATACAGGGATATACAATGTAATACTGACATATAATCACACACATAGATTGAACTTGATTGACTTGTGTCTTTTTTCAACCTCGCCTACTATGTAACTATGTACTATGTTCAAAATCGGCCATAAAACTGTTCATGCATTTTACAATCTGATTGCACAATCTGTGTACCATGTCTCTCAAATTTACCAACAACTACCCCCATCAAATCATGCTCTGCAGCTATTACTTTTTGTACCACCACCCCCTCCCTTTAGAATGTAAGCTCTATGAGCAGGGTCCTTCTGTACCTTCTGTATTGTACTGTAATTGTGCTGTCCCCCCTCTACATTGTAAAGCGCTGCATAAACTGTTGGCGCTATATAAATTGTGTATAATAATAAATAATAGTGTAGCAGAGGTCTAGAATATAGGGGGAAGTGCATGGGTGGTAGTATGATCCAATGCACCCTGATTGCTAGAGAATTGGGAACTATTTAGGGTCTGGAGGACTCTGGTGGTGTGAGGTTCGCTGTGGCCTACAGGTGGCACTGTCGCCCTGGGACGGGGTTGAACCCACACCACAAGACTGTGCCTTTTTGTCCTTTCCTGGCGCTTGTGCAGAGGGGCGGGGAACCCGCTGTGACGCAAAGGGAGAGGAGATAAAAGGGGTGGATGCCCTGACCACGGGGTTCAGAGTTCGGAGTCTGAGGACGTGGCCGCACCCAGGCACCCTCAGCCTGGGTGCTGGCGTTCCGGAGTTCCGGGCCCAGGTGCCCTCGACCTGGCCGGAGCGGGAGATGGAGTCCATCTCAGGCACCTTTAGCCTGGGGTGAGGTACTATGGCGGAAGCCTGGAGCTCGGTACCTTCGACTGAGTTCCGCGAGGGTGGAGGAATCCGAGGGGGCCCTAACTCCTTGGGTGCCCGTGTCTGAGACGAGGAGGCCGGTGAGTGGAACTTCTCCGGAGAGTCCAGCGCAGCATTTGCTGGTGACGGAGAGGCCTCCGGTAACTGTCTTGGACGGATGTCTTTCCCCTGATAGGGGCTACGTTAGCGAAGGTAATCTATGTTCTGTTCAATATTGTCAGTGGCAGTGACTATTCGCCATTGGTGACACCACAGTGGTTAGCTCTATCTAAAAGGATTGTGCCTCAACCTACTCCCTACAAATACTGAACTGTTCGTTGGGTCCCAACCTGTCTGTGTTGAATGACTATTTATTGAGAAGAATAAATACGAGTTGGACCGTTTTCAGTGTGTGGAACTTCAGTTACTGGAAGCAAAGGGGGGGGGGGGGTCATTCAGTAAAGGAAGTGACTCTGGGACATACACACAAAGCGTGATAGTTCTGGCCTTCACCTCTACACATTGGAGGACATGGGCTGTGGTGTATCTCATTCCTCCCCCCGTGTTAACCCCTAGACAAGACCAGCAAGCCAAGAATGAGAAGGGGTGAGAGGGGTGAGGTCAATACAATAATAACTACGTAGTGAGATTAAAGGGTTTGTAAAGGTTTAATTTTTATTTTTTATTAAATAGCAAACATGACATGTCATACTTACCTCCACTGTGCAGTTTGTTTTGCACAGAGTGGCCCCGATCCTCGTCTTCTGGGGTCTGTCAGGGTCACCTGTGGCCAGGTGACAGATGCACACCGTAGGGGGACAGGAGTGCACTGCGAGGTAGTGAACCCTATGGCTGGCTTCTGCGGATAGGGAACTGGGTGGTTGTGGAAAGCGGGACCAGAGGAGCACAACCGGGATCCAAACGGAAGCTAGAGCCAAGATTCCCCAGGGCGCGGAGTCCAAGACCCAGCTGGTCTTCTCCAGGGCCTCTAGTGGTGAGGATGTTAGCTGCAGGCTGGGACCAGGTCGCGGCCCCTGGAGTTTCCTAGCTCACGCCCCATAGGATAAGGGGAAAAGAGGGGAAGCAGCAGCACACGAAGAGAGAACTGTTGTGGAATTTTAGGCTGCTGTTTACAGAGCACACAGCCTATAATTCCTGTGCTATCTAAGCACACACTTGAGATTCATCTTTTTGAAGTAATGCTATCATTAAGTTTAGTTTGCTAAAGATCCACTCACCGTTCATTCCCATTCATTCAAGAAAGGCAGCACCACAAAAGCTTATCTTCTTATCAGGCCATTCCAGCAAAGACTGTGTTAAGCCGACGCCTACTCATAGGCTTTTATTAAACTCAAAAGATCTCAAGACAGGAGGTGATTGGCTGCAGCAACCAATCCCCTCCCCATGGGCGGGAACCTCATAGGATGTTCCCTCCTCACATGAAAATGACAACACTTGGACATTCCTTCCAACAGGAGATGTCATACATGGATACAATAAACGTATGATGGCTAAAGTCACCGCTGATAGAAATCCTTATTCTGCGCCATTCCATAGAATATCGCATATTCAGATTATACTATTATTGAATGGGGGAGGGAGGCTATCTGCAGACGCGCGCTACGAATTCCAACCAATGTTGATCAGACACAGCCGAGACAAGAGCGCGCATTTGCCCATAACCAATGATGTCATTGCAGAGCGAGGATATCCCCTCCCTAACGATCGTCCATGCTAATGCACAGAGGGCCCCCGTTGGCGGACATATCCGCACCCTGCAAACATCACACTCCAACCTCAAAACGTTTTCCCCTATCAGACGGGATTCAACCAGCCTCAGACTACCCCAATCAGCTCTTTTAGAGCGGGTTGCGGAAGTACTAACACTGGGTGACACTATGACAATACATATTAAATACATCTCCATAAAAATCTCCACAACAGTCCTCCCTTTTTTGTCATATGCACCCCATGTGTCCCTCGATGAGAGTTGATATGCTTCTTACACCTGGAAATCAATCAGTTATTAGTCCATAAAAAGGAAAACACGGCTTGACATGTAGACTCTACTCTTCAGGGGCATGACTTATAAAGGAGGACACGACATGGTGAGCTGTAGTATTCGCCGATCCGTCTGTGATTCTCTGTCTTGTATGTGGGTCCGGCTTCGGGGCGTCTCATCAAGGAAACTCTGGTCACGCGTCAAATCAGGCAACAGGAGCCTCTCGTCACGACATAGAAAGAATAGAAATAAAACTACATGAGTATATATATTCCCACTTTCTTTAACCACGATCCGCTGTAAAATAAAAAATTAGATCCCCAAAGATTCCCAGACCCTTAAAAAAAGGACTCCCAACCTTCACTTAGCTACAGCTCTGGCTTCAACAATTACATGAAGAACCCTATCCTTAACGGATGAGAATTGTTCAATTGTATCCCAAGCCCGAGCCCCCCCCCACCTTGTACATGCAGGACCCCATGCCCAGACCTGGTCGGGATTGGTGAACAAATCCCTACTAGCTGTCCCTGCCATTCTTAATTTCCTGCACCATCAGATCCTCGCGATCGGCCGCGACCTAAAATGTTGGGACAGCTTCACCATCGCGCATGAACCTCTTGCTTTGGGGGAATTACCTTTATAAGCTGCAGATCCACATAAACACCAAACTAAAGTTCAAACACACTTGTGGGCTGCCTAGATACCCAAACCGACAAGAGGCAGAGCCATTAAAACTAACCAATTTTACCCTCTAAAAATACATCGTTAGATTCCATTGACAAGTGTCTGTCTGGAGTCTTCACTAGTTTGTCAAAACTCCTCATACCCATAATAACATCATAAATGACATGTACCGCTGTCATCGCTGGGGACTAAAACTCCTCATACCCATAATAACATCATAAATGACATGTACCGCTGTCATCTAAAACTCGGTGAAGACTCAGAACAGACCATCGGTCCTGTTCGCTTTCTGAGCTAGTCAGGACATACACTTTACATAATAACTTGGGATGCTTTTCACCGTTACCCTCGCTAAAATTTACTAAACAACAATATAAATAAACAAAGATACTCCTCATTCTTTGGTGTGGTTGAGCCGCTTCTTGCAGTGGCTGGCGTGGTCTCATCCCTCAAGCTTCTTTACAACGACCCAGTCACCTGGTTGGAAAGAATGTAAACTGATTATTGAGTCGGGTCCAGGAGGGAATCGTGAAAACCTTTTGGTGGACATTTTGAAGTTCATCTCACAACGATCGCACCCACCCCATCAGCCGAGAATATAAGTGACAGCTAATGAGGAGAGTACGACCCTGATTTTGATTGACCTCCAAACAACCCTCATATGACAATAACCCAGACATCGGGACTGTGGTCACTGCATAACCTGTGCGTGGCTTACAATACCTGGAGCCATTGACAAGGTTCTTAGCCTCTGGGATGGGAACCTACTTCACCAGACTGCTGCTTGCCGATTCAAATTCTATTAAAGAAAGACCGTCTTGGCACAAACTTGGTTAGAATTACAGAGGTTATTATTAGTTTGACAAAAATAAAATCTGTCACTCTTACATTTATCATTCTCCCCCCTTTTCTTCCTCATTACAGACTAAAGGAAGAAATGTGTGGTGCAGGAAAAAAGAAACAATGAAATAGCCTATGATACTTTTACCGCCTTAGACTCATATTTATCCATATGTACAGCTGTCTACATACACCTGTTCTCTGTGTACAAACTCCTTGGACCTGAAAAATACTTATAAGCAAAATCATTACTCTATCCTTCATATTTAACCTGCAAAGAATGGTAAAACAATAATGACATTCCTGTACATTGGTAAATTGTCAATGACATTCTTTCAAAACCGATTCAAACAAAACCCTCTGTAACCCTTACTTTTCCCGTTCCTACAAAAATACAACAGCCGCGACGCATCGAAGGATCGCCGCGGTAAGTTCGAACATATTCACGTTACTACATACAAACATTCCGATACAAACGTGGGGGAAATACTTCCCAGTTTCCAAAACCACAAATGAAAAAAAACAAAAACAGCCAGAATTCTACCTTCACTCTTTCAGCAATAGAAAAAAATACAATGGGAATATGAGAGCAACTCGAGAAGCTTGCATGGACCAGCCATACAAGGTTCAAAACAAACAGGCATGAGACAACACCTCCATCAACACTCATCATTACAGATTTCTGAAGCCGCAGCTCAACTACATCCATTCCAGAGGGATACCCAAAATAGTATCCTTGGACCACCTATGTTAATCTTTTTGGGGTTCAAAGGCCTTTGCCCCAAAACTAGGCTTCGTGCACTGTGTGACCGTCTGACTATGGGAAGCCTCCATTCCTTCCCTTTGCACAGACCTCCTTGTGTCCATGGCGATTCGAATTGGCTTATCGTCTTAAACCTGCGTCCAGGTTAAACCGTTGCACCCATTTTCGGAGATCACCGCCCGGTGTCTTCTTATACGGTGAATTGCAGAACTACAACCACTATATGGTCAAGTCCTCCAACTAGAAACCCTAACCGAGGCGTCAACACTATGGCTTGTTGTCCCAACACTTTTGGAACTACAGCAACAACCACAGATCAACCCCCGAATTAGGCCTCTACCCCTCACAGTGTATGCATACACAAGCGTTTTCCGCTATACACCCATACACTGCGTTGTCAGACTAAACCACACAGAACACTTACGCCAGTTTACCACCTGCAGAACAATGTGGCTTCTCTCTGTATCTAGATGATAAAATAATGGTGCTACCCCTGTTTTTCTCTCTACCCAAAACTGTATTACACAGTACAAAACTTCACAAAACTGGAACAAAATATAAAACACTTTTAAACGCCAAAATGCTTTCCATTTTCCTTCCAAACACAAATCTCATTTCTCACCTTTAAAAACCCCAAGCTCCTCCCACCAACTTTCTGCGGATATATAAATGCTGAAAAGAAACTTCCGGTTATGCTCAGCTACTTAAAAAAACCAAACTGGACCCAACGGGCACAGGCCATTTGGATGGCTATGGAATCTTATTCTTGCCGTCCCAAACCTATTTCCCATATTTTATGGCTACCTATTAAGGAGCGACCTCCTATACTTTGCCCTACTTTATCCATGTCATTGGAAATATGGGACAGACTCTCCAGATCTCATAAATTCAAGTCTCCTCATTCTCCGCTGGCACCTCTGCTTCAAAACAATGCATTCACCCCGGGTCTCGCCCCACTAGCATTCGAATGGTGGACTAATAAGGGGTTCATGCGTATTGCAGACCTTTGTGATCATAGAGGTATGCTGTCCGAACGGACTATGACTGACAGGCATCAAATGCCCCCAGCAGAGGGTTATAGGTTTGCCCAGATCTCACATTATGTACAAACCTTGGCTCGTAAGAGCGACCTAGCAACCCAAACTCCCATGGAACATTTATGCAAAAATTATGACAAAATTAAGGGCCATTTATCTGCTATATATTCAATATTGCTGAGCGCATCGACAAAGCTGAACTATATGATCCAATGGGAGACCGACTTGCAGGAAACCCTGGATCTGGACGAATGGCATAAGATATCCGAGACGGCATCACGTTCGCTCATCAACACTTCAATAATTGAGGCCAATTATAAGGTTCTGCTGAGGTGGTATATGGTGCCGGTCAGACTGGCAACTTTTGTTTCAGGGGCTACCCAGCTGTGCTTTAGAGGATGTGGCCAGGTGGGCACAACCTATCATATTTGGTGGACGTGCCCAAAGGTTAGGAAGTTTTGGATCAGGGTGTATAATTTTGCTTACTCCCTTACCCAACTAAACCTGACTAAATCAGCTAAGCAAGCACTACTGGGGGGTGGAGATGTGAAAGCCTCCAAGTCCTGCAAGAGGCTTTTGACATTTATATTTATTTCAGCCAAAATCACCATCGCTAGGAACTGGAAATCGGCAGCTCTACCATTCGAGCAGCTTAAAGGTAAATTGTCATGGTTGATGCTAAACGAACGCTTGACCGCATTGGCCCAAGATAAAATGAAATTGTTTCATAAAGTGTGGGACCCATGGATTTGTTACATAACAAATGACCCCAGGATGTTTGCAGCTTAACCTAAAGGGTTAGGTTGGGGTGTCCGGGTGCTGAATCAGAGCTCCTTCCCCCCTCCCCCCCATTCCCCCTTCTCAACTGTTCTTTCCTCACTCTGTCTTCTCCCTTCTATTCTTTGCCTCTGTTCTCTTTTTTTTTTTTTTTTTGTTTATTTTTGGAGTCGGATCCAGACCTTAGAGGTTTGTGCGGCTCCCTGTTTTCTAAAGCTCCTACGGGATCATTGTCAGTCTGATCTGGCCTCTGGGCTGCCCGCACAGCCAGCGGAGTTGCGCCCCCCCGATAGGCTGATGGGGGGATGGCTCTTCTGGGCGGGCGGTTCAGATAGGATCTGGGATGTGAAGAGGGGCCAATGGCTCTGCGGAGCATTGGATTTATGTGAGCTATTAAGTGGCGATAATTTTTTCTTCTTCTTTTTTTTTCTCTTTGCATGGACCCCTACACGCAGGGATCTTCACTATGTGGCCTAGAATGTTGATTGTGACTGTACAATGTTATGATGCAGCTTTTATACATTTTGTATGACAAAACTTGAATAAACATATTGAAACATAAAAAAACCAAACTGGTTTATTTACATATCAATTGTTCAGGAAGAGGGAGGGGGAGGGGGGGAGCCCAGCCACATTGCTGTGTCTATCAAGACTCCAAAAAAAATCCATGGCTACACATTATATATTTCAACAATTTAAAACCTTGTCAAGAAAATGGTGGAATAAAACCCCCCTTTGCAAATGGGAGGGAATCCCCCCTGACCCAAACATCCCCTGCAAGCAAAACCACAAGTTGACTCAAATGCAAAACTCCTGCAAAAAGATGGCTCTAGGGGTTTCGACCAAAACCCCCACTCCTCCTCTACAGGCTATACAATACAAGCTTCAAAACATATGAATTGCCTTCTGGGAAGGAAATATTTAAACATAAAAACACATCATTGTACAAAAACTCTGTTAGTCTTACAATCCATCAAAATTCAGTGTAAAGTGAAGTTTTTCTTAAAACCAAAATCCAATGCAAAAAAACCGCCGCGCATATACTGCAAAGTCAGCTGACCCTGCAATAGCTTACATCTACTTAAATGAAAACAGAGAAATCCCCCCTCCTAACACCATCTGCATGGAGTTTGCATGTCCTCCCTGTGTCTGCGTTGGCCTCCTCCCACACTCCAACTGCTGGTAGGTCAGCCAGATCCTATCCATAAATAGGCCCCAGCATGTGCGTGTGTCTGCAAGCGCGTTGTGGCCCCTCAGGGTAAGACCGCGCTATTTTAAGATACCACTGAACTCAAAAGGCGATGCTTAGAAAAGCAATTTAAACCAGCAAATTCATTAAACAAAAACCAGTCTCTCAGTATGTCCCCCTGGTGTCTCACTACTCTCCCCAGCAGTGCACAGGTCAAACTGTAAACGCATAAAACATAAGAAAACTGCGCCGATCAACAAATGCCAATACAGCATATTCAGGAGTCGTGTTTGCTAAACTGGAACTTCCTATCTCAAACTGTAAACGTCTCTCAAAATGGCCGACAAGCCAGGACTACAAAATGGTGGATGACCCACCACAGCACCTCATGGACAACAAAAATTGCGCCATTGACGCATGCAATTTTTTCCCGCCAATAACCCGCATGGGGCGTCACAATGAACACCACATGGGTTCCCCCACACAAAGACAAACACAAATGGCCTCCAGCAGGTTAAAAAGGCCGCACTACCCAATTCGCACTAAACATCAAAAACTGAGAAATTCTATCAGCAACATAGCTGACGAATGCCACATGGTATAGTGCCCAAAAGAAAGGTGTCTAGCCTGTGAGTATCATAAAAGTGGAGGTGCCAAGAAAAACTGTGCCTCAAAATGGCAGACAAACCTGCAAGGCTAACAAAAACCAAGAATGGCGCCATTGCTTTTTCCCGCCAAAACCAGCATCTCTTTAAAAGAAAATCAAAAATGTTTTTCTCCACAAAGACTGACTACACCATTGAAACTTTTCTAAATTATCATCAAAATCCACTGAAAAAGGTGTCAGCTACACTCTACAAGGACCACATGTACACTTACAAACTTAGCCTCCCTTTGGCCAACTAAACAGCACATTCAATAAATGTGAGTTACATGACAATATTAAAAACATATTCATTTCTCTAAGTTCATATACTCTGAGATATTCACCACGTCTCTACCTAAAGTTCACACACAGTGGCCTCAGCCTGGCCACTTGGCAGGAACTTTCAACTCAAAAACCAAACACTTAATATTTTTACACTTATGGGGACATGTGTCTTTGTCCCCTATAAAGGCAAAAATCACAATCTATTCATTTCTATTTTTCATAGAAATCACAAACACCACACACATACAGTATATTGTTGCTTGTAACATTTGCTTAGAGTGTCTTTCCCTCAGGGCACAGCCATTGCAACACAAAACAGTGGGCAAGCCCTTCCCCCATTCAAGCACATGGCAGCCAAGCAATCTACTTTACAAACTTCTCAGTGCACTAAATACCACAGCTATACCTTCATTTCATACACAATATACAGTCTATATTTCTCGCTTAGTTACACTCTTACAGCCCACAGTTTCCATCAGATCATCTCTCAGGGCCCTCCCATTACAAAACTCCTGCATGCTATTTACAGAAAGTCACCAACTTTTACCATTGTAACTGAGATGCTTCCTGCCCCACCCCCACTAAACCTCATGGCTCAAGGACCAGAACAATGCAGCAGCCATTGCTGGCAGCCAACTGCTCAATAGATTGCACAATCTAATCACACAGGCACATGCAGGCATACCCACACACAATCAAATTCACAGGCATACGATCCATGACAAAATCACACACACACACATACGATTCGCAGACATACACACGCACACATACACACGCTGCAAACTTGAAACATTATTTCAAAAAGACAATTTATTTTTTATTTTTTTTGTTCGTTTCAAAGTACAGCCTCTTTACACATCACATCGCAGGTCCACTCTCCCCCCTCTGCTGATCTGATGCTCAAAGAGGCCGCAATTGGTCCCAACCGTGAGGCGCCATTACTGTTGTGGAATTTTAGGCTGCTGTTTACAGAGCACACAGCCTATAATTCCTGTGCTATCTAAGCACACACTTGAGATTCATCTTTTTGAAGTAATGCTATCATTAAGTTTAGTTTGCTAAAGATCCACTCACCGTTCATTCCCATTCATTCAAGAAAGGCAGCACCACAAAAGCTTATCTTCTTATCAGGCCATTCCAGCAAAGACTGTGTTAAGCCGACGCCTACTCATAGGCTTTTATTAAACTCAAAAGATCTCAAGACAGGAGGTGATTGGCTGCAGCAACCAATCCCCTCCCCATGGGCGGGAACCTCATAGGATGTTCCCTCCTCACATGAAAATGACAACACTTGGACATTCCTTCCAACAGGAGATGTCATACATGGTGTGACAGCAGGAAGGTAAAGTCACCTGGTTGCATCCAGGGGGGTAGATATATTTCGCCCAGATTCAGGCTTTACGCCGACTTATACAACTAGGTGGAGAGTTGTATAAGGCTAGTGGGCTCATGGATGACTCATACCTCTAGGGAGAGTGTGGGGCGTCGTACAGACAGGGAGTTGATGAGACCAGCTGAAGCTTGTCAGCTCATTTAGGCCTCTATAAGAACTCCCAGCTTCATTAGATGTTAGCTCATGCCTGGAACCAGACCTGTGTGGACTGTCTAGGGAGAGTGAACCCCTGTGCGGTGAGGCAAAGCCTGTGTGGCTATTTGTTTGGACTTTTACTAAACCAGGGACTTAGGGACTAGGACAGCACCAGGCTGATCCCAGTTGTTAGTTTAGGAAACCTGCATGTTTAGTCAGAGGTCAAACTGACCAGGATTTATTTTGTTTGTTTCTTTTTGGCTTTGCTGTGTTTTTGTCACTGTACATAGAGAAATAAACCGCACCTTTTGAGTTTGAAAACCACAACCTCCGTCTGCTGGCCCTGTTTTTGTGTGGGGAGCCCAACCAGGGGGTCACACACACCCGCTACCGAGTTAACCCCCTCACAGTTGGTGGAGAACCAGTGGCAGTTTTTTTTAAGCCAGCATGGAGGAGATACTGAAACAGCTGGCTCTAGCAAATGCCAATCAACAGCAGACAAATGCAGGTTTGCAAAGGAGCCTTGCAGCCCAGCAGCAAGCTCATCAACAAGCCCAGCAGCAATCTGAGGCCCGCTTCATAGACCTGTTACAGAAGCAAGAGCAGAGACTACAACAAATGGAAGCAGTAATGCAGCAACGTCCGCAGACCAGTGAGGAAAGCCGTCCCACTAATACCGCGTCCTTTGGGGTGAGTCGTTTATTGACAAAAATGACTGGAGAGGATGATCCAGAGGTATTTTTGACCACATTTGAAAGGACTGCTGAAAGAGAAAAGTGGCCTGAGGAGCAGTGGGCTGGACTGGTGGCTCCTCTGTTAACTGGTGAATCGCAGAAGGCTTACTATGACCTAGAGCCTGACCAAGCAAAAGACTATGTGATGCTAAAAGCTGAAATATTGGCAAGGCTGGGTGTCACCCTGGCTGTCCGGGCTCAGCGTGTGCATAACTGGACTTTCCAGCTTGGAAAACCCCCCAGGTCTCAAATGTATGATCTCATTCACCTGAGCAGGAAGTGGCTACAGCCAGAGACTTTGTCCGCACCAGAGATTGTGGAACGTGTTGTAATGGATCGGTTTTTGAGAGCTCTTCCTACTGCCATCCAAAAGTGGGTAAGCCATGGAGACCCAGAGACGGCCGGTGGTCTTGTGGATCGTGTAGAGAAATACTTGGCTACAGAGAACCTGACGGCCTCTTCCAGAGACTCTCGGACTTTCCACCCTAAGACCAGACCATCCCCAGGGGCGGATAAGAGGATTCCAAGGGGTAAGGGTGGAGAGAGTGAGAGGGTGGGAGCTCTACCCCAAGTTTGGCGAGAACAGCCTGGGAAATCAGCGGCTCAAGAGGCCGCAAGAAGGATCGTTTGCTACCGCTGCCGGCAAGCGGGACATATTGCAGCCAATTGCCCGGTTGTGGAGGAACCCATGCAGTGTGACTTTCTGACGGGCAGACGTCAGTCGCTGTGTGCGACAGTCGCATGCACTGCCATTCGAGGAACTGAGAAACATTTATGCAAAATGTGTATTAATGGTAGAAATGTTGTGGTATTACTGGATTCAGGTAGCCTTGTGACCCTGATAAAGGCTGAATTAGTTAAAACAGAGGTCTCTGGGAATAGCAAGGTAGCTGTTATTTGTGTGCATGGGGACACCCGAGAGTATCCAGTGACTACAGTGTGTTTCGAGACCCCCAAAGGTACCCTCTCTCATCCAGTGGGCTTAGTATCTCAGTTACCGCATGACGCCATTGTGGGAAGGGATTTTCCGAAGTTCTGGGAACTGTGGGATGATCCTGAGCCCCCCACTGGTGCCCCTATGTACCAGGAATGTGATAGCCAGAACTCCTCTGAGAGTGGTGAGGACTCTCCAGAATTTCCCTTGTCAGTATTTGCAGGGGAGACTCAAGAAACTGGAGAGGAGCCCACCTCCTCAGACGAAAACCTACCGTCTGTGGAGTTTTCTGATCTGGAGGTTCACAGGGAAAATTTTGCCACAGAACAGTTAAAAGACCCCGCCCTAATAAAGGCACGGGAAAACGTAGTGGAAATAGATGGCGAGTTAGTGAACCCAGATAATACCTGCACTTACCCATACTTCAGCGTAGAGAAGGACCTACTGTATCGGGTGGCAAAAAGGGCAGAAGAAACCGTTGAGCAGCTGGTGGTGCCCAAACCTTACAGGAAGTTGGTGTTGGAGTTGGCCCATGGGCACATTCTTGGAGGTCATCTGGGGACAGAGAAAACCCGAGAGAGGGTATTACAGAGATTCTATTGGCCTGGGGTGATGAAGGACATAGAAAATTATTGTTCCTCCTGCCCTGTGTGTCAGAGGTCGGCCCCGATGCCACATTTCCGTAGCCCGCTGGTCCCTCTACCCATCATTGAGGTCCCGTTTGAGAGAATCGCAATGGATTTGGTAGGTCCTATAATCAAGTCCGCTAGGGGGCACCAGTACATATTGGTTATAATGGACTATGCCACCCGTTATCCAGAAGCGATCCCTCTCAGAAATACCTCGGCCAAAACCATAGCCAAAGAGCTATCTCTTGTTTTTAGCCGGGTGGGTATTTGTAAAGAACTGCTTACGGACCAAGGTACACCCTTTATGTCCCGGGTTATGAAAGAGCTGTGTAAATTGCTCAAAGTGACGCAATTGCGTACATCTGTGTATCACCCCCAAACCGATGGGCTGGTTGAAAGATTCAACAAAACCCTAAAACAAATGTTGAAGAAAGTGGTGGATAGAGATGGAAAGGATTGGGACTGTCTACTTCCTTATTTGATGTTTGCTATTAGGGAGGTGCCCCAATCCTCTACGGGATTCTCCCCCTTTGAGTTACTGTATGGGAGACACCCAAGAGGGCTGTTGGATATTGCCAAGGAAACTTGGGAAAGTGAGAGTTCTCCCCACAGGAGTGTGATTGAGCATGTCGCCCTGATGCAAGATCGAATTGCACAGGTAATGCCCATCGTGAAGGAACATTTGGCCCAAGCGCAGTTGGCACAGCAGAGAGTGTACAACCGTGGAGCAAAGACCCGTACCTTTTCCCCGGGGGATAGGATATTGGTACTTGTCCCTACGGTTGAAAGTAAATTCCTTGCCAAATGGCAAGGCCCCTACGAGATAATGGAAAAAGTGAGCGAAGTGAATTACAAGGTCAGACAACCAGGAAGGCGAAAGCCCGAACAGATATATCACGTTAATCTGTTGAAAGCCTGGAGGGATAGAGAGTCCCTAGTCGCAGAAACTTGGTCACCAGCTCAAACTGGTTGCGTGATTCCGGAGGTTGGAATAGCAGCCACCTTGTCACAACCCCAACAACAGGAGGTTAAGGAGTTTGTGCTTCGCAACAAGGAGGTGTTCTCTGAGCTGCCGGGACAAACATCTGGGGTAGAGCATGATATTATTACCCCGCCCGGTGAAAGGGTGAAGTTAAAACCCTATCGGATCCCAGAGGCCCGACGGGAGGCAATACGGGAGGAAGTACAGAAAATGCTGAACTTAGGGGTGATAGAGGAGTCCCAAAGTGATTGGTCTAGTCCCATTGTGTTGGTGCCTAAACCGGATGGGAGCTGGCGATTTTGTAACGATTTTTGGCAGTTGAACAAAGTTACAAAATTTGACACCTACCCCATGCCACGTATAGATGAGTTGATCGACCGGCTGGGAACAGCCCGATACATGACGACTCTTGACCTCACAAAAGGGTATTGGCAAATTCCCCTGGCCAAGTCGGCCAAAGAGAAAACCGCATTTGTAACCCCAGACGGGGCGTTCCAATATAAGAGAATGCCGTTCGGGTTACAGAATGCGCCGGCCACATTCCAGCGGAAAATGGACCAGATACTGAGGCCCCATCGGAAGTATGCTGCGGCTTACCTGGATGACGTAATTGTCCATAGCACAGATTGGGCCTCACATCTGCCAAAAGTGCAAGCAGTCCTAGACTCTATCCGGGAAGCGGGGTTTACGGCTAACCCCAAGAAGTGTACCATTGGGCAGGAGGAGGCCAAATATCTTGGGTACACCATTGGCAGGGGAGTAATAAAACCCCAACTCAACAAAGTCGAGGCCATCCAGAGTTGGCCACGTCCCAACAGCAAGAAGCAGGTACGAGCCTTTCTGGGAATCGCGGGTTATTATCGGCGCTTCATTCCCCACTTTGCTTCTAAGGCTGTGCCCCTAACCAACCTGACGAAAGGGAAAGGGTCGGTCATGATTAAATGGACCCCCGAGGCTGAGGCAGCATTCCAATTCTTGAAACAAGCCTTATGTAGCCAGCCAGTGTTGTACTCACCCGACTTCTCTAAAGACTTTGTCGTACAAAGTGATGCGTCAGATGTGGGGTTAGGAGCAGTATTGTCCCAGGTCTGGAACGGGGAAGAGCACCCAGTCATTTACCTCAGCAGGAAGTTGAAGTCCCATGAGGTAAATTACGCCACGGTTGAAAAGGAGTGTTTAGCGGTGAAGTGGGCTCTAGATTCCCTTCGGTACTATCTGCTAGGTAGGCACTTTGACATGGTTACGGATCACGCTCCGTTAAAGTGGATGGCTCAAAACAAGGAGACAAATAGAAGAGTGAATAGGTGGTTCCTGGCCCTACAGGAATTCAACTTCACAGTAAAGCATCGCCCTGGCGTTCAAATGGGGAATGTGGATGCTTTGTCTCGAGTACATGAATGACAGATTGCTGGTGTTCCAACCCCGAGGTTAAAACAAGAGGGGGGGTATGTGACAGCAGGAAGGTAAAGTCACCTGGTTGCATCCAGGGGGGTAGATATATTTCGCCCAGATTCAGGCTTTACGCCGACTTATACAACTAGGTGGAGAGTTGTATAAGGCTAGTGGGCTCATGGATGACTCATACCTCTAGGGAGAGTGTGGGGCGTCGTACAGACAGGGAGTTGATGAGACCAGCTGAAGCTTGTCAGCTCATTTAGGCCTCTATAAGAACTCCCAGCTTCATTAGATGTTAGCTCATGCCTGGAACCAGACCTGTGTGGACTGTCTAGGGAGAGTGAACCCCTGTGCGGTGAGGCAAAGCCTGTGTGGCTATTTGTTTGGACTTTTACTAAACCAGGGACTTAGGGACTAGGACAGCACCAGGCTGATCCCAGTTGTTAGTTTAGGAAACCTGCATGTTTAGTCAGAGGTCAAACTGACCAGGATTTATTTTGTTTGTTTCTTTTTGGCTTTGCTGTGTTTTTGTCACTGTACATAGAGAAATAAACCGCACCTTTTGAGTTTGAAAACCACAACCTCCGTCTGCTGGCCCTGTTTTTGTGTGGGGAGCCCAACCAGGGGGTCACACACACCCGCTACCGAGTTAACCCCCTCACAATGGATACAATAAACGTATGATGGCTAAAGTCACCGCTGATAGAAATCCTTATTCTGCGCCATTCCATAGAATATCGCATATTCAGATTATACTATTATTGAATGGGGGAGGGAGGCTATCTGCAGACGCGCGCTACGAATTCCAACCAATGTTGATCAAACACAGCCGAGACAAGAGCGCGCATTTGCCCATAACCAATGATGTCATTGCAGAGCGAGGATATCCCCTCCCTAACGATCGTCCATGCTAATGCACAGAGGGCCCCCGTTGGCGGACATATCCGCACCCTGCAAACATCACACTCCAACCTCAAAACGTTTTCCCCTATCAGACGGGATTCAACCAGCCTCAGACTACCCCAATCAGCTCTTTTAGAGCGGGTTGCGGAAGTACTAACACTGGGTGACACTATGACAATACATATTAAATACATCTCCATAAAAATCTCCACAACAGAACCGAATAACAAGCTGAAGGTCAGGGGCCACAAGCAGACAAGGATAACGAAGAACGAGCCGAAGGTCAAGGGTCACGAGCAGACAGGGATAGTCGGGGACAAGCCAATAACGTAACAGAGCGACAGACGTAGCACACGGCAGGCAGGAACCCAAACACACAATGCCTAACAAACACGTTGATCAGCAAAGCAGGCTTGCAGTGCACAGGTTAATATAGTGTTCAGTGATAGGGCCTGGGGTGGAGTCAGGCTGGGAGGAGATTATAAAGGAAGCCAGGTGAAGGAGGTCTGGTCTCTAGATGAACACATGAGGAGGAAGGTAAGATGGCAGACAGACATTAATGCATATCCATGACAGTACCCTCCCTCTTACGAGGCCTCCCCCTTCCCCGCCTGGGCCCAGGTTTAGAGGGAAACTTCAGATGAAACTCCTTTAACAGACGAGGTGCAAAGACCTCAGATGCAGTGATCCAAGACCTCTCCTCAGGACCAAACCCTTTCCAATGAACGAGGTACTGAAGAATAGAGATGTACAGAACTATTCGCCGGCGAACAGTTCCCGGCGAACATAGCTTGTTCGCGTTCGCCGCGGCCGGCGAACATATGCGATGTTCGGTCCGCCCCCTATTCATTATCATTGAGCAAACTTTGACCCTGTACCTCACAGTCAGCAGACACATTCCAGCCAATCAGCAGCATACCCTCCCTCCCAGACCCTCCCACCTCCTGGACAGCATCCATTTTAGATTCATTCTCAAGCTGCAGTCTTAGCGAGAGGAGGGACAGTTTAGCTGCTGCTTATTTTATAGGGAAAGCTAGGCTAGGCCAGTGTATTCAGTGTTCACTCCACTCCTGAAAGACTCATCTGATCTCTGCTGTAAGCACAGCGTCCTGACAGCACCCCAAAAAGCCCTTTTTAGGGCTGGTAAAACACCAGTCTGCTTCTTTTTTTTTTCCTGGACAGCATCTATTTTAGATTCAGTCTGTACTTAAGCTGCAGTGTTAGCCAGAGGAGGGACAGTTTAGCTGCTGCTGATTTTATAGGGAAAGCTATAGGCAAGTGTATTCAGTGTTCACTCCACTCCTGAAAGACTCATCTGATCTCTGCTGTAAGCACAGCGTCCTGACAGCACCCCAAAAAGCCCTTTTTAGGGCTGGTAAAACACCAGTCTGCTTTTTTTTTTTTCCTGGACAGCATCTATTTTAGATTCAGTCTGTACTTAAGCTGCAGTGTTAGCCAGAGGAGGGACAGTTTAGCTGCTGCTGATTTTATAGGGAAAGCTAGGCTGGGCCAGTGTATTCAGTGTTCACTCCACTCCTGAAAGACTCATCTGATCTCTGCTGTAAGCACAGCGTCCTGACAGCACCCCAAAAAGCCCTTTTTAGGGCTGGTAAAACACCAGTCTGCTTGTTTTTTTTTCCCCAGCACAGTAGCTTATGTAGCGGCCCCACTCTCTCTCCATCTTCATCGGTTGCACTCCAACTCATGTCTAGGGGTTCCTGCTTTGTGAGAGTGGGATGCGCCACGGCCCATGTCCTCCCCATTGTAGTAGGGAGGTGAAGGCCACTTACTGATGTTTCCTCGGGCCGGTGTGTTCTGTGAATGCACTGAGTCTGTAATTGCAAGCTCACCAGCCTCCCCTTTGCTTCCAGTAACTGGAGTTTACACACCGGAGAAAGGTCCAACACTTGTTTATTCGACACTCCAATAAGCAAAGCACAATAAACAGTTCTTTTGCAGCAAACTGGTTGGGACCTATAACCTTGCCAACGGTGAGGCGAGCAGATCGAGGCACTTCCTAAAGTTTAAGTTCTATGCCACTGTACTATGACCAGCGGCGCCTAAGCCAATCCGGCTGTTACAGAACAGGAAAGATGGGGTCTCTTCCAGCAACCCCTATGAACAGCAATGGAGCCCTCTTCGATACGCTGTGGCCCCTATCAGGGGGATGTGTCCTCCCAAGAGAGTTCCCAGAGGCCCACTGTCACCGGGTTGGTGCTGCTCTGGGTCTCCAGTGGGTAACCTCTCTGGCCTCCTCACCTCAGATACGAGTCCCTCCGCTCAGGGACCCTCGGACAGTCCACCCTAGCGGGACCCAGTCGAAGGTACTGGGCCCCAGGCCTCTTTGATAGTACCTCACCCCAGGCTAAAGGTGCCTGGGATGGACGCCAACATGACTCCGGACCAGGCCATGGGCACCTGGACCAGACTCCTGGATCTCCAGCACCCAGGCCCGAGGGCCCTGGGTGCGGACCGCAACCCTCCTCCTCCGAGGACCTCCTTCTCCGCAAGACCTCGTGGTAAGGGCGTCTCCCCCTTTTATCTCCTCCCATCAACGGCCCGGCGGGTTCCCCGCCCCAGCCATACCATCTCCGGGAAGGGACAAAACAGGGAGCACTGCAGGAGATGATTCTACCTGAAGCCTGTGGGTACCCGCCACCCACAGGCAAAGGAGAATACTACATCCTCCAATCCTCCACGAAACAAAAAGGGGTCTGAACCCTAACACAATTATACACCTGGGTCACACTATTCCCCAGGTGTATCCCATCAATTTGAGGACCCCGCTACACTTACATAAAAAAAACCACAACAGTTTTGACTGCAGTAGATGAGCAGTCAGTTGCCTGCCAGCGTGTGTGTCAGACCTACAGTGTCTACTGTGCCAACTTCTGCCAGTGCACAGTGCCACTCATATCTGGTGTCACAGTAGCTTGCACGCATAGTACAACTAAACTAATCTAAAAAAAATGACAGGCAGAGGCAGGCCACCCCGCAGGGGCTGTCGTGGTCGTGGTGCTGTGATTCCCTTTGGCCCTAGAATAATGCCCAGTGTTCAGGGGCCACGTACCCTGAACTCGAAAAGTTTTGAGGACATAGTTGACTGGCTAACACAGGACAGCCAATCTTCTACAGCTTCCGCTCGGAACCTTGACGCACCATCCTTCTCCAGCTCAGCTTTGGGCACCTCTCAAGTTACCACTCGCCCGCCTGCCGCCACCACCAACACTAGCACCACAGTTGCTTCACTTGATCTGTCAGAGGAGTTATTTACACATGAGTTGGAAGAAATGAGTGATGCGCAAACATTATTGCCAGAGGATGTAGATAAAAGGGATATGTCTCAGTCAGGCAGCATTACACACATGGATGTACGGTGTGATGATGATGATGTTGTACCCGCTGCTGCTTCCTTTACTGAGTTGTCAGATACAAGTGAAGCGGTTGATGATGACGATGTGGATGTCACGTGGGTGCCCGCTCGAAGAGAAGAAGAACAGGGGGAAAGTTCAGATGGGGAGACAGAGAGGAGGAGGAGACGAGTTGGAAGGAGGGGTAGGTCGTCGCAAGGAGCTAGTGGCACAGTCAGACAGCATGTATCGGCACCCGGGGTCAGCCAGACAGCACGCCAATCAACGCATGCTGTTGCCACCACCAGAATGCCGCCATTGCAAAGCTCAGCAGTGTGGCATTTTTTTTTGTGTGTCTGCCTCTGATAACAGCGATGCCATTTGCAACCTGTGCCAAAAGAAACTGAGTCGTGGGAAATCCAACACCCACCTAGGTACAACTGCTTTGCGAAGGCACATGATCTCACATCACAAACGCCTATGGGATCAACACATGATGACGAGTACAAGCAGCACACAAGCTCAAAGCCACCATCCTCCTCCTGGTCCAGCATCTTCAGCCACGTCAACCACTGCTGTCCTCCTTGCCCCCTCTCAACCATCTGACACTACGTCTCTCGCCTTGAGCAGTTCCTGCTCATCTGCCCACAGTCAGGTGTCTGTCAAGGACATGTTTGAGCGTAAGAAGCCAATGTCACAGAGTCACCCCCTTGCCCGGCGTCTGACAGCTGGCTTGTCGGAACTCTTAGCCCGCCAGCTTTTACCATACAAGCTGGTGGAGTCTGAGGCCTTCAAAAAATTTGTAGCTATTGGGACACCGCAGTGGAAGGTACCCGGCCGAAATTTCTTTTCACAAAAGGCAATCCCCAACCTGTACTCTATTGTGCAAAAGGAAGTCATGGCATGTCTGGCACACAGTGTTGGGGCAAGGGTCCATCTGACCACTGATACCTGGTCTGCAAAGCACGGTCGGGGCAGGTATATCACCTACACTGCTCATTGGGTAAACCTGCTGACGGCTGCCAAGCATGTAATGCGTGGCTCTGCAGAGGAGTTGGTGGTGACACCACCACGACTTGCAGGCAGGCCTGCTGTCACCTCCTCTACTCCTCCTACGCCATCCTCTTCGATAACCTCCTCGGCTGAGTCCTCTTCTGCTGCTGCGTCTTGCTCCACATCAACAGCACCCCCCCAGCTCCCCAGGGGCTATTCCACATCCCGGATACGACAGTGTCACGCTGTCTTGGGGTTGACTTGCCTGAAAGCAGAGAGTCACACCGGACCAGCACTCCTGTCCGCCCTGAACGCACAGGTGGATCAGTGGCTGACTCCGCACCAACTGGAGATCGGCAAAGTGGTGTGTGACAACGGAAGCAATTTGTTGGCGGCATTGAATTTGGGCAAGTTGACACATGTGCCGTGCATGGCACATGTGTTAAATCTGATTGTACAACGCTTTGTGCATAATTACCCAGACTTACAGGATGTCCTCAAGCAGGCCAGGAAGGTGTGTGGCCATTTCAGGCGTTCCTACACAGCCATGGCGCACTTTTCAGATATCCAGCGGCGAAACAACATGCCAGTGAGGCGCTTGATTTGCGACAGCCCGACACGTTGGAATTCAACACTCCTAATGTTCGACCGCCTGCTCCAACAAGAAAAAGCCGTCAACGAGTATTTGTATGACCGGGGTGCTAGGACAGCCTCTGCGCAGCTGGGAATTTTTTTGCCACGTTACTGGACGCTCATGCGCAATGCCTGTAGGCTCATGCGTCCTTTTGAGGAGGTGACAAACCTAGTCAGTCGCACTGAAGGCACCATCAGCGACATCATCCCATTTGTTTTCTTCCTGGAGCGTGCCCTGCGAAGAGTGCTGGATCAGGCCGTAGATGAGCGTGAAGAGGAAGAGGAAGAGTTGTGGTCACCATCACCACCACCAGAAACAGCCTTATCAGCATCGCTTGCTGGACCTGCGGCAACGCTGGAAGAGGAGTCTGAGGAAGAGGAGTCAGAGGAGGAATGTGGCTTTGAGGAGGAGGAGGAAGACCAACCACAGCAGGCATCCCAGGGTGCTCGTTGTCACCTATCTGGTACCCGTGGTGTTGTACGTGGCTGGGGGGAAGAACAGACCTTCAGTGAGATCAGTGAGGACGAGGAACAGGACATGAGTAGCTCGGCATCCAACCTTGTGCAAATGGGGTCTTTCATGCTGTCGTGCCTGTTGAGGGACCCTCGTATAAAAAGGCTGAAGGAGAACGACCTGTATTGGGTGGCCACGCTACTAGACCCCCGGTATAAGCAGAAAGTGCCAGAAATGTTACCGAATTACAGGAAGTCGGAAAGGATGCAGCAGTTCCAAAATAAATTAAAAAGTATGCTTTACACAGCGTATAAGGGTGATGTCACAGCACAACGGGAATCTAACAGGGGAAGAGGTGAAAGTAATCCTCCTCCTACCACGACCATGCCGGCAAGGACAGGACGCTTTACAGACGTATTGTTGATGGAGGACATGCGGAGCTTTTTAAGTCCTACGCATCGCCACAGCCCTTCGGGGTCCACCCTCAGAGAACGACTCGACCGACAGGTAGCAGACTACCTCGCCTTAACTGCAGATATCGACACTCTGAGGAGCGATGAACCCCTTGACTACTGGGTGTGCAGGCTTGACCTGTGGCCTGAGCTATCCCAATTTGCGATAGAACTTCTGGCCTGCCCCGCTTCAAGTGTCCTTTCAGAAAGGACCTTCAGTGCAGCAGGAGGTATTGTCACTGAGAAGAGAAGTCGCCTAGGTCAAAAAAGTCTAGATTACCTCACCTTTATTAAGATGAATGAGGCATGGATCCCGAAGGGACTGACAGTGGGCGATACATTTGACTAAAAAAGGCCTGATGAGATGAGCTGCCTTGGGCTAAAAATGGTCCACAAGCCGCAATGTTTTAGGGCACTTTCTGCCTGAAAAACATAATTTTTTCTGGCCGCTGCTACAGCAGCGGCTGCAACAATACCTAATTTTACAGGCATGTGTACATGCCTAATTTTTCTGGCCTCTGGTGCTGCACTGTGGCTGCAAAAAAAACAAACAAAAAAACACATACCTGTGTCAATTCCCCTTCGTGATCGTTACCTTGTTGTGGTGAAGGGGCTTGCGTATCACAATGAAGCGACCACCTCTATGAGTGTGTTGGCAATGGCGTTGTTGGCACACCCCTGATGGTAAGGTCGTTGCTTCATTGTGAACAGACCAAAAGCGATCGGCTTGATAATTTTGCATAGAAAAAACATAAATTTTCTTTGTGATCATCTAAGGTGATCATTAAAGCCTTGCGGTTGTGCAAATGGACTGTTTGCAGTTGTTTGCGGTGCGTTAAACGGGGAGTTTGGTCTGTCCGAGTTTGGTCTGTCACTGTGAAGCGGGCGTAACCCTTACACTACCTGATCGATACAACATCATACCTGATGTTTTAAAGCACGTTATTCCAAACACATTAGGAATGTTAGGTGATTTATGCCCTTTATGGATTAAAACCCGACTCTGCGTCAACTACATAATTTTCCATGGGAGTTTTGCCATGGATCCCCCTCCGGCATGCCAAAGTCCAGGTGTTAGTCCCCTTGAAACAACTTTTCCATCACTATTGTGGCCAGAAAGAGTCCCTGTGGGTTTTAAAATTCGCCTGCCTATTGAAGTCTATGGCGGTTCGCCCGTTCGCGAACATTTGCGGCAGTTCGCGTTCGCCGTTCGCGAACGAAAATTTTTATGTTCACAACATCACTGCTGAAGAACACCTTTACAGAGTCGGGAGTCCAGAATTTGACTGATCTCGTACTCATGATTATCCTCAGAGACAGGCGCCACGGTAGGGAGAGGACGAGAGAATTTATTGAGGACTAAAGGCTTTAGAAGAGCAACATGAAAGGAGTTAGTGATTTTAAGGCTCTTAGGAATCTGGAGTTTGAAACAAACCGGATTCAGTTTAGCAGTTACCGTGTATGGACCGATGAATCGTGGAGCAAACTTCAGAGAAGGAACTCGGAGCTTGATGTTCCTGGTAGAGAGCCAGACTTTGTCCCCAGGCTGAAGAGAAGGCGGTTTACGCCTGCGGCGGTCGGCAAAGCCTTTGAATTTTTCAGCAGCTGCCCGGAGGGAATCATGAACGTGACCCCAAACGGAATTGAGAGACTCCTGAACCGAAGCCAAAGCTGGAATGTCTGGAGAACAGATCATGGGAAGAGGAAGTTGAGGGTGTTTTCCATAAACTGTGAAAAAGGGTGTCTTCTGTGAACTGGTATTCACATGATTGTTATGGGAGAATTCTGCCCACGGGAGTAGAGAGGACCAATCGTCATGGTGAGAAGACACAAAGGTGCGAAGAAAGACCTCTAACTCCTGATTAACCCTCTCAGTCTGTCCATTGGATTGGGGATGGTAAGAAGAAGAAAAATCCAAGACAATATTGAGGGATTTGCAAAAGGCTCTCCAAAAACGAGACGTGAATTGGACTCCCCTGTCGGAAACAATATGAGAAGGGACCCCATGTAGGCAGAGAATTTCCCGAATGAAAATGGGAACCAAGGCAGGGGCAGAAGGAAGACCAGGAAGAGGAACAAAATGAGCCATCTTGGAGAATCGATCGATTACCACCCAAATGACTGTATTATTCTCAGACAGTGGGAGATCGGTGATAAAATCCATGGCAATATGGGCCCAGGGTTCCTTAGGAATGGGCAAGGGCATGAGGAGACCAGCAGGAGCTTGTGTGTAGGATTTGGACTGAGCACAGACATGACAAGCTTTAACGTAGTCTTTGACGTCTGAGCGGAGATTAGGCCACCAGTAGTGACGACTGATGAGTAGGAAGGATCGGAGGAATCCAGAATGCCCTGCCACCTTGGAATCATGTCCCCAACGAAGGATCTTAGCTCTTAGCTCAGTGGGGACAAAGGTCTTACCAGGCGGAATTTTTGACTTCAGGGTGGTAGAGTGGGCAACAATGCATGAGGTGGGAATGATCGGCTCAGGTTCAGGGGCGGACTCCTCGTCCAAAGTGTCAAATGACCTAGAGAGCGCATCAGCCCGACCGTTGCAGGAACCAGGTTTGTAGGTAATCGTGAAATTAAAACGGGCAAAGAAGAGACTCCACCTGGCCTGTCTAGGATTCAGACGTTTAGCATTCTGTAGATACTGTAAATTCTTGTGATCGGTAAAGATTGTTATGGAGTGAGGGGAACCCTCCAAGAGATGACGCCACTCCTCTAACGCCAATTTAATTGCGAGAAGTTCCCGATCACCGATGGCATAATTCCTCTCTGCCTGAGAATTTTTTTTGGAGAAGAACGCACATGGTTGGCGTCTCTTCTCAAAGATTTGAAGAAGCACAGCTCCCACCCCCATTGAGGAAGCGTCCACTTCAATAAAAAATGCATTCCCAGGATTTGGTCTCCTCAAGAGGGGGCCAGAAACAAAGGCCTGTTTCAGGTTGTGAAATGCAGAGACAGCTTCGGGAGGCCAGTCTCTGGCATTCACACCCTTCTTGGTCAAAGCTAGGGATGAGCTCGGTGTTCGAGTCGAACATACGTTCGACTCGAACATCGGCTGTTCGATCGTTCGACGAAGATCGAACGATTTTGGCCGTTCGCGCCTAATTCGAGTGACGCGAACGGCCCACAATGCACTACGCCATTGCAGTGTCATCCA
The DNA here is from genome assembly GCA_029206835.1 of Rana muscosa. Taxonomy (NCBI): domain Eukaryota; kingdom Metazoa; phylum Chordata; class Amphibia; order Anura; family Ranidae; genus Rana; species Rana muscosa. The sequence goes on along the minus strand of CM055125.1, from coordinate 361,584,993 downwards.
GGCGCTGTGATTGGCCAAGCATGCACTGTGACCCTGCATGCTTGGCCAATCACAGCGCCGGCAGCGAGGAGAGCAATGATTGGCCACAGGCAGGATGCCTGTGGCCAATTATTGCTGAGGGTGTTTAGTACACGCCCCACACTATAAAAGGCCGCCAGCACGGCGGCCTAGTGTAGTGTGTTCCGGAGCAGGGAAAGAGAAGCATAGGCAGGGACAGTGACATTTATTTTTTCTTGCTTAACCTGGATTCCTTTAGTTTAGGGAAAGAGAAGGATAGGTAGGGAGAGTGTCAGTGTGTTTTACTGTGCGAATCCTTGTTTCTAGGGACAGGGAAGGACAGTGAGGGAAATTCTCCTTGTGCTATAGTGTGCTTTAAAAAAACATTTTTTCTAGGGACAGAAAACTATAGGTAGGAAGAGTGTCAGTTTCTTTCACTGTGATAATCCTTGTTTCTAGGGACAGGGAAGGACAGTGAGGGAAATTCTCCTTGTGCTATAGTGTGCTTTAAAAAAACATTTTTTCTAGGGACAGAAAACTATAGGTAGGAAGAGTGTCAGTTTCTTTCACTGTGATAATCCTTGTTTCTAGGGACAGGGAAGGACAGTGAGGGAAATTCTCCTTGTGCTATAGTGTGCTAAAGCATTGATCATCAATCAGCTTTAAAAAAACATTTTTTCTAGGGACAGAAAACTATAGGTAGGAAGAGTGTCAGTTTCTTTCACTGTGATAATCCTTGTTTCTAGGGACAGGGAAGGACAGTGAGGGAAATTCTCCTTGTGCTATAGTGTGCTAAAGCATTCCTCATTAGGGATGAGCTTCGTGTTCGAGTCGAACATACGTTCGACTCGAACATCGGCTGTTCGATCGTTCGACGAAGATCGAACGATTTGGGCCGTTCGCGCCAAATTCGAGTGACGCGAACGGCCCACAATGCACTACGCCATCGCAGTGTCATCCAGGCGCTGTGATTGGCCAAGCATGCACTGTGACCCCGCATGCTTGGCCAATCACAGCGCCGGCAGCGAGGAGAGCAATGATTGGCCACAGGCAGGATGCCTGTGGCCAATTATTGCTGAGGGTGTTTAGTACACGCCCCACACTATAAAAGGCCGCCAGCACGGCGGCCTAGTGTAGTGTGTTCCGGAGCAGGGAAAGAGCAGCATAGGCAGGGACAGTGACTTTTATTTCTTTCTTGCTTAACCTGGATTCCTTTAGTTTAGGGAAAGAGAAGGATAGGTAGGGAGAGTGTCAGTGTGTTTTGTGCTTGTGCTATAGTGTGCTTAAAAAAAACATTTTTTCTAGGGACAGAAAACTGTAGGTAGGGAGAGTGTCAGTTTCTTTCACTGTGCAAGTCCTTGTTTCTAGGGACTGGGAAGGACAGTGAGTGAATTCTCCTTGTGCTATAGTGTGCTTAAAAAAAACATTTTTTCTAGGGACAGAAAACTGTAGGTAGGGAGAGTGTCAGTTTCTTTCACTGTGCAAGTCCTTGTTTCTAGGGACTGGGAAGGACAGTGAGTGAATTCTCCTTGTGCTATAGTGTGCTTAAAAAAAACATTTTTTCTAGGGACAGAAAACTGTAGGTAGGGAGAGTGTCAGTTTCTTTCACTGTGCAAGTCCTTGTTTCTAGGGACTGGGAAGGACAGTGAGTGAATTCTCCTTGTGCTATAGTGTGCTTAAAAAAAACATTTTTTCTAGGGACAGAAAACTGTAGGTAGGGAGAGTGTCAGTTTCTTTCACTGTGCAAGTCCTTGTTTCTAGGGACTGGGAAGGACAGTGAGTGAATTCTCCTTGTGCTATAGTGTGCTTAAAAAAAACATTTTTTCTAGGGACAGAAAACTGTAGGTAGGGAGAGTGTCAGTTTCTTTCACTGTGCAAGTCCTTGTTTCTAGGGACTGGGAAGGACAGTGAGTGAATTCTCCTTGTGCTATAGTGTGCTTAAAAAAAACATTTTTTCTAGGGACAGAAAACTGTAGGTAGGGAGAGTGTCAGTTTCTTTCACTGTGCAAGTCCTTGTTTCTAGGGACTGGGAAGGACAGTGAGTGAATTCTCCTTGTGCTATAGTGTGCTTAAAAAAAACATTTTTTCTAGGGACAGAAAACTGTAGGTAGGGAGAGTGTCAGTTTCTTTCACTGTGCAAGTCCTTGTTTCTAGGGACTGGGAAGGACAGTGAGTGAATTCTCCTTGTGCTATAGTGTGCTTAAAAAAAACATTTTTTCTAGGGACAGAAAACTGTAGGTAGGGAGAGTGTCAGTTTCTTTCACTGTGCAAGTCCTTGTTTCTAGGGACTGGGAAGGACAGTGAGTGAATTCTCCTTGTGCTATAGTGTGCTTAAAAAAAACATTTTTTCTAGGGACAGAAAACTGTAGGTAGGGAGAGTGTCAGTTTCTTTCACTGTGCAAGTCCTTGTTTCTAGGGACTGGGAAGGACAGTGAGTGAATTCTCCTTGTGCTATAGTGTGCTTAAAAAAAACATTTTTTCTAGGGACAGAAAACTGTAGGTAGGGAGAGTGTCAGTTTCTTTCACTGTGCAAGTCCTTGTTTCTAGGGACTGGGAAGGACAGTGAGTGAATTCTCCTTGTGCTATAGTGTGCTTAAAAAAAAATTTTTTCTAGGGACAGAAAACTGTAGGTAGGGAGAGTGTCAGTTTCTTTCACTGTGCAAGTCCTTGTTTCTAGGGACTGGGAAGGACAGTGAGTGAATTCTCCTTGTGCTATAGTGTGCTTAAAAAAACATTTTTTCTAGGGACAGAAAACTGTAGGTAGGGAGAGTGTCAGTTTCTTTCACTGTGCAAGTCCTTGTTTCTAGGGACTGGGAAGGACAGTGAGTGAATTCTCCTTGTGCTATAGTGTGCTTAAAAAAAACATTTTTTCTAGGGACAGAAAACTGTAGGTAGGGAGAGTGTCAGTTTCTTTCACTGTGCAAGTCCTTGTTTCTAGGGACTGGGAAGGACAGTGAGTGAATTCTCCTTGTGCTATAGTGTGCTTAAAAAAAACATTTTTTCTAGGGACAGAAAACTGTAGGTAGGGAGAGTGTCAGTTTCTTTCACTGTGCAAGTCCTTGTTTCTAGGGACTGGGAAGGACAGTGAGTGAATTCTCCTTGTGCTATAGTGTGTTTAAAAAAAACATTTTTTCTAGGGACAGAAAACTGTAGGTAGGGAGAGTGTCAGTTTCTTTCACTGTGCAAGTCCTTGTTTCTAGGGACTGGGAAGGACAGTGAGTGAATTCTCCTTGTGCTATAGTGTGCTTAAAAAAAACATTTTTTCTAGGGACAGAAAACTGTAGGTAGGGAGAGTGTCAGTTTCTTTCACTGTGCAAGTCCTTGTTTCTAGGGACTGGGAAGGACAGTGAGTGAATTCTTCTTGTGCTATAGTGTGCTTAAAAAAAACATTTTTTCTAGGGACAGAAAACTGTAGGTAGGGAGAGTGTCAGTTTCTTTCACTGTGCAAGTCCTTGTTTCTAGGGACTGGGAAGGACAGTGAGTGAATTCTCCTTGTGCTATAGTGTGCTTAAAAAAAACATTTTTTCTAGGGACAGAAAACTGTAGGTAGGGAGAGTGTCAGTTTCTTTCACTGTGCAAGTCCTTGTTTCTAGGGACTGGGAAGGACAGTGAGTGAATTCTCCTTGTGCTATAGTGTGCTTAAAAAAACATTTTTTCTAGGGACAGAAAACTGTAGGTAGGGAGAGTGTCAGTTTCTTTCACTGTGCAAGTCCTTGTTTCTAGGGACTGGGAAGGACAGTGAGTGAATTCTCCTTGTGCTATAGTGTGCTTAAAAAAAACATTTTTTCTAGGGACAGAAAACTGTAGGTAGGGAGAGTGTCAGTTTCTTTCACTGTGCAAGTCCTTGTTTCTAGGGACTGGGAAGGACAGTGAGTGAATTCTCCTTGTGCTATAGTGTGCTTAAAAAAAACATTTTTTCTAGGGACAGAAAACTGTAGGTAGGGAGAGTGTCAGTTTCTTTCACTGTGCAAGTCCTTGTTTCTAGGGACTGGGAAGGACAGTGAGTGAATTCTCCTTGTGCTATAGTGTGTTTAAAAAAAACATTTTTTCTAGGGACAGAAAACTGTAGGTAGGGAGAGTGTCAGTTTCTTTCACTGTGCAAGTCCTTGTTTCTAGGGACTGGGAAGGACAGTGAGTGAATTCTCCTTGTGCTATAGTGTGCTTAAAAAAAACATTTTTTCTAGGGACAGAAAACTGTAGGTAGGGAGAGTGTCAGTTTCTTTCACTGTGCAAGTCCTTGTTTCTAGGGACTGGGAAGGACAGTGAGTGAATTCTCCTTGTGCTATAGTGTGCTTAAAAAAAACATTTTTTCTAGGGACAGAAAACTGTAGGTAGGGAGAGTGTCAGTTTCTTTCACTGTGCAAGTCCTTGTTTCTAGGGACTGGGAAGGACAGTGAGTGAATTCTCCTTGTGCTATAGTGTGCTAAAGCATTCCTCATCAACCATCTTTGAAATCCTTGTTTTTTGGACAGTCAGGGAAATTGTCGTTGTGCTATTCTGTGCAAAAGCAATCATCCTGAACCATATTTAGAAATCCTTAAGTAAAGGGACAGAGAAGGACACCTGAAGGTAGCCCTTATTGCTTTTTTCCCATCTCCCTGCAGGCCATCTATTAGAATGTCTGGAAGGCAAACAAGGAGAGGCAGACAGTCAGGAGGCAATAAAAGAGGGCAAGCAGGCTCTGTGTCTGGGGGCAACAGTGCTGGTCGTGGACGCGGTGCATTGTCATCAGCACATGGCCATGGGACACGCTTGTCCTTCTTTTCGGCAGCTGGACATGTTGAGCCACATCATGCCGAAGACTTGGTAGAGTGGATGACCAAGCCCTCCTCCTCCTCCTCATCCTCTCTCACCCAGGCTCAGGGTACTGGCAAAGCAGCTGCCAAAGCGTCCTCTTCCCTGGTATCAATGTCAGACTCATCATCAGTCACTCCTTCCCTAGACCCACCATGTCCTCCTCCTGAGGAGTCCCCTGAACTGTTTGAGCACAGTGTTGGGTACATGCTCCAGGAGGATGCCCAGCGTTTCGAAGGGTCTGATGATGAAACCCAGCTACAGGAAGGTAGTAGGGTGAGAGCAGACAGAGGGGATGCTCAAGAAGGACACCAATCTGGCAGTCATGTTCCAGCAGCTGCAGCATACTGCCAGATTGGCTCCAGTGATGAGGAGGGAGGGGATGATGAGGTCACTGACTCCACATGGGTGCCTAATAGGAGAGAGGAGGAGGAGGAGGATGAGGAGGAGGCACATCTCCAACGAGGCAGGATGCCCTTTGGTGGCCAGCGTAAGGGCAGTACACCGACGGAATCACACCGCAGAGCTCCGCCTGTGCAGGGCGCTGCCTCTGCCCGTCATTCAAAAAGTTCCTTGGTGTGGGCCTTTTTTGAGGCTAGTGCATCAGATCGCACAGCTGCTGTTTGCAACATATGTCTCAAGCGTATATCGCGTGGCCAAAACATCAGCCGCTTGGGTACCACATGCCTGACCAGACATATGTTGACCTGCCATGCAGCTCGTTGGCAAGCCTACCTCAAAGACCCACACCAAAGAACAAAGCGGACCTCTCCTTGCACCGCATCAGCTGGGATCTCCAACCCCACTATAACTTCAGTCCTCTCTGAAACATGCACTGAGAGGAATGAAGGTGTAGAATTAGGTGTGTCACAGCCAAGTACTTGCGGCCACTCTGCTAGCAGTACACCGACGTCCGATTCTAGCAGGCAAATTTCCCTGCCCCAGCTGCTGGACCGTCGAAAGAAGTTCACTCCCAGCCATCCACATGCCCAGCGGTTGAATGCTAGCTTGGCTAAATTGCTAGCGCTTCAACTGCTGCCTTTTCAGTTGGTAGACTCGGCCCCCTTCCGTGAGTTTGTGCAATGTGCGGTTCCTCAGTGGCAGGTTCCCAAACGCCACTTTTTCTCACGGAAGGCTATTCCGGCTCTCTACCGGCATGTGGAAGGCAATGTCTTGGCCTCGCTGGACAGGGCGGTCAGCGGTAAGGTGCATATTACCGCTGACTCATGGTCCAGCAGGCATGGACAGGGACGTTACCTTTCTTTCACGGCCCATTGGGTCACTCTTTTGGCAGCTGGGAAGGATGCAGGACAAGGTGCAGTAGTGTTGGAGGTTGTCCCACCGCCACGCCTCCAAAATGCTACTACTGGTTGTGACACACCTCTCTCCTCCACCCCCTCCTCTTCTTCTTCCTCCATGGCCTCTTCCTGTGGTTTGTCCTATGAACCAGCGGTGCTCCGTAGCCGTTCACGGGGCTACGCAAGTACGCAGGCAAAAAGATGCCATGCCGTGCTTGCGCTGGTGTGTTTGGGGGACAGAAGCCACACTGGGGCAGAGGTCCTGTCTGCTCTGCAGGGCCAGGCCGAGAGGTGGTTGACGCCACGCCAGCTTAAGCCAGGAATGGTGGTTTGCGACAATGGCACCAACCTCCTCTCCGCCCTTCGACAGGGACAACTGACCCATGTGCCCTGTGTGGCTCACGTCCTTAACCTGGTGGTGCAGCGTTTCTTGGGCAGGTACCCGGGCTTACAGGATGTCCTGAGGCAGGCCAGGAAAGTCTGTGTGCATTTCCGCAGATCTTATAATGCCAGTGCTCGCCTGGCTGAGCTGCAAAAGGAGTTGAACCTGCCCAAGAACCGCCTTATATGTGACATGCCCACCAGGTGGAACTCAACGTTGGCCATGCTGCAGCGGCTGCACACACAGCAGAGGGCCATCAATGAGTACCTGTGCGACTACGGCACCAGGACAGGGTCAGGGGAGCTTGGTTTTTTTTCTCCACGCCAGTGGGGCATGATCAGGGATGCATGCACTGTCCTGGCACCATTTGAGGAGGCCACGAGGATGGTGAGCAGTGACAGTGCATGCATCAGTGACACTGTACCTCTTGTCCACCTGTTGGAGCACACGCTGTGTGGAATAATGGACAGGGCACTTGAGGCAGAACAGAGGCAGGAAGAGGAGGACTTCCTTGCCTCTCAAGGCCCCCTTTACCCAGACAGTGTTCCTTCTGTCCCACCCATCGCACAGGAAGAGGAGGAGGAGGAGGAGGAGGAGGAGGATTGTGTCAGCATGGAGGTGGAGGCTGGCACTCAGCATCATCAGCAGCAGTCTTTTAGGGATGATTTACAGTCCCAAGAAACCAGTGGACTTGTACGTGGCTGGGAGGAGGTGACTGCGGATCATGTCGTCCTTAGTGACCCAGAGGACTCCGGAGCGAATGCCTCAGCAAACCTACGCTGCATGGCCTCCCTGATCCTGCAAAGTCTGCGGAAGGATCCTCGTATTCTTCGGATCAAGGAGAGGGACCATTACTGGCTGGCCACTCTCCTTGATCCACGGTACAAGGGTAAGGTTGCGGACCTTATGTTACCGTCGCAGAGGGAGCAGAGGATGAGACAACTCCGGGAGGCCTTGCAGAAAGGTCTGTGCAACGCGTTCCCAGAGACTGGGAGGTTACAAACTCCTGGTCCTGGACAACGAGTTGCTGAGGCTTCGGCCAGTCAAAGAAGGAGCGGTGGGGAAGGTGGCCGTCTGACCGATGCGTTCAGACAATTCTTTAGTCCGCAGCCCCAAAGTATGATCGGTTCCAGCAACCATCGCCAGCGTCTGATAAACATGGTGCAGGAATATCTAGGGGCAAGGTCAGACTTGGACACCTTCCCCACCGAAAATCCTCTGGCTTACTGGGTCTTGAGGATGGATCACTGGCCAGAGCTTGCACAGTATGCAATTGAGCTACTGGCCTGTCCTGCATCCAGCGTTCTTTCGGAACGCACATTCAGTGCTGCTGGAGGATTTGTCACGGATCACAGGGTGCGCCTGTCCACCGACTCGGTTGATCGACTGACTTTCATCAAGATGAACCAGTCTTGGATCACCACCAGCTACCACACACCTGATGCTGATATAACAGACTAATTGATTTTAACATGTCACATCCCTTCAAGACTGATGCTGATGCTGAGTGCCTGTGCTGTTATGTTGACTGGCTATCCTCCTCCTCCGAGTCCTCAATGATACGATTGATGATGATAGCTTGGAAGATCATTTTTGTTTATGGGTGCCGCCACCAGTGGCTAAGGCCCAATTTTTCAGCCCCTGTTTAACAGGGGCGTGTAATTACAATTTTTGAAGCAATACTTTGCAACAGGGCTCATTGCTGTGCTCCAAGTACAGTATGTGTGAGGGGTTGGAGTGTTGTGCCACCAGTGCCTAAGGCCCAATTTTTCAGCCCCTGTTTAACAGGGGCGTGTCATTACAATTTTTGAAGCAATACTTTGCAACAGGGCTCATTGCTGTGCTCCAAGTACAGTATCTGTGAGGGGTTGCAGTGTTGTGCCACCAGTGCCTAAGGCCCAATTTTTCAGCCCCTGTTCAACAGGGGCATGTAATTACAATTATTGATCTAATAATTCACAGCAGGGCCCATTCCTGCACCCACCAAGCAAGAGTAACTCTGAGGGCTTACAGTGTTGTGGCAACACCACCACCACCACCACCACCACGAAAGGCCCAATTTTTCAGCCCCTGTTCAACAGGGGCATGCAATTACAATTCTTGATCTAATAATTCACAGCAGGGCCCATTGCTGCACCCACCAAGAGTAACTGTCAGGGCTTACAGTGTTGTGGCACCAGCACCACCATCAAAGGCCCAATTTTTACTACCACTGTTCAACAATTATATGTAATTACAATTCCTGATATAATAGTTGACAGCAGGGCGTTCCAGCACCAACCAAGAGTAACTGTGAGTGCTTACAGTGTTGTGCCAACACCAACTAAGGGGCCTATTTCTGCAGATTATATACGGCAGGTCCCTACTTTCAAACATCCAACTTACAAACGACTCCTACTTGCAAACGCAAGAAGACAACAGGAAGTGAGAGGAAATCTACCCCTAGGAAGGAAAATTCTCTCCTGTAAGAATTAATATGGGAGAAAGGTGTCTCCTCTGTACTGATGCTTTATCAGCAATCCTTGTTTCAAGAAAAACACCACATTTCAAAAACAGTTGTCATTGGGACGGAAAGTGAGGTGAAATGTTCTGAACAGGGGCACAGACAGCAAAACAAATGTTACAGGGGTGATAACCCTTACCTATGTTTTCCAAAAAGTTTAAAAATAGATTTTTGGGCTGGAGCTACACTTAAACAATGTACCTGTTCAAAATTACAAACACATTCTACATAAGAACAAACATACAGTCCCTGTCTTGTATGCACCGCCTGTATACGGCTGTTCAGAGTATATAGGGCCTTTTTTATTTTATGTGCGGGGTTCCCCTTAATATCCATACAAGACCCAAAGGGGCTGGTAATGGGCTGGGGTAGGGGGGGGGGTCATGGGGTAGCTATGCCATTTTTCTTAAAGATTTTCATCCATATTACCGGGACCAGACATTACATTAAAGCCGCAAGCAGTTTTAAATGGCTTTTTTTTCCTTTAGAAGTGTCATTTTGTGCAGGGACAGTTCTAAACACGGGAAACACGTGGCACTTCACAGGCATACTTTAGACACCCCCCAGGTACGATATTTAAAGGAATATTTGACTTTTTTTTTTTTTCACTTTATGCATCATTAAAATGACTGCTCCCGAAAAACGACAGTTTTTAAAACTTCTTTTTGCATTGATACATGTCCCCTGGTGCAGAACCCGGGTTCCCAAACCCTTTTTAGGACAATAACATGCATAATAGTTGTTATAATTAGCACTTTAGAATTCGAACGTTCGCATCCATTGTATTTAATAGGGTTCTAATGTTCGTACGAACTTTCGGTCCGTTCGCGGGTTCTGGTGCGAACCGAACCCGGGGGTGTTCGGCTCATCACTATTCCTCATCAATCAGCTTTAAAAAAACATTTTTTCTAGGGACAGAAAACTATAGGTAGGAAGAGTGTCAGTTTCTTTCACTGTGATAATCCTTGTTTCTAGGGACAGGGAAGGACAGTGAGGGAAATTCTCCTTGTGCTATAGTGTGCTAAAGCATTGATCATCAATCAGCTTTAAAAAAACATTTTTTCTAGGGACAGAAAACTATAGGTAGGAAGAGTGTCAGTTTCTTTCACTGTGATAATCCTTGTTTCTAGGGACAGGGAAGGACAGTGAGGGAAATTCTACTTGTGCTATAGTGTGCTAAAGCATTGATCATCAATCAGCTTTAAAAAAACATTTTTTCTAGGGACAGAAAACTATAGGTAGGAAGAGTGTCAGTTTCTTTCACTGTGATAATCCTTGTTTCTAGGGACAGGGAAGGACAGTGAGGGAAATTCTACTTGTGCTATAGTGTGCTTTAAAAAAACATTTTTTCTAGGGACAGAAAACTATAGGTAGGAAGAGTGTCAGTTTCTTTCACTGTGATAATCCTTGTTTCTAGGGACAGGGAAGGACAGTGAGGGAAATTCTCCTTGTGCTATAGTGTGCTAAAGCATTGATCATCAATCAGCTTTAAAAACACATTTTTTCTAGGGACAGAAAACTATAGGTAGGAAGAGTGTCAGTTTCTTTCACTGTGATAATCCTTGTTTCTAGGGACAGGGAAGGACAGTGAGGGAAATTCTACTTGTGCTATAGTGTGCTAAAGCATTGATCATCAATCAGCTTTAAAAAAACATTTTTTCTAGGGACAGAAAACTATAGGTAGGAAGAGTGTCAGTTTCTTTCACTGTGATAATCCTTGTTTCTAGGGACAGGGAAGGACAGTGAGGGAAATTCTACTTGTGCTATAGTGTGCTTTAAAAAAACATTTTTTCTAGGGACAGAAAACTATAGGTAGGAAGAGTGTCAGTTTCTTTCACTGTGATAATCCTTGTTTCTAGGGACAGGGAAGGACAGTGAGGGAAATTCTCCTTGTGCTATAGTGTGCTAAAGCATTGATCATCAATCAGCTTTAAAAAAACATTTTTTCTAGGGACAGAAAACTATAGGTAGGAAGAGTGTCAGTTTCTTTCACTGTGATAATCCTTGTTTCTAGGGACAGGGAAGGACAGTGAGGGAAATTCTACTTGTGCTATAGTGTGCTTTAAAAAAACATTTTTTCTAGGGACAGAAAACTATAGGTAGGAAGAGTGTCAGTTTCTTTCACTGTGATAATCCTTGTTTCTAGGGACAGGGAAGGACAGTGAGGGAAATTCTCCTTGTGCTATAGTGTGCTAAAGCATTCCTCATCAACCATCTTTGAAATCCTTGTTTTTTGGACAGTCAGGGAAATTGTCGTTGTGCTATTCTGTGCAAAAGCAATCATCCTCAACCATATTTAGAAATCCTTAAGTAAAGGGACAGAGAAGGACACCTGAAGGTAGCCCTTATTGCTTTTTTCCCATCTCCCTGCAGGCCATCTATTAGAATGTCTGGAAGGCAAACAAGGAGAGGCAGACAGTCAGGAGGCAATAAAAGAGGGCAAGCAGGCTCTGTGTCTGGGGGCAACAGTGCTGGTCGTGGATGCGGTGCATTGTCATCAGCACATGGCCATGGGACACGCTTGTCCTTCTTTTCGGCAGCTGGACATGTTGAGCCACATCATGCCGAAGACTTGGTAGAGTGGATGACCAAGCCCTCCTCCTCCTCCTCATCTTCTCTCACCCAGGCTCAGGGTACTGGCAAAGCAGCTGCCAAAGCGTCCTCTTCCCTGGTATCAATGTCAGACTCATCATCAGTCACTCCTTCCCTAGACCCACCAAGTCCTCCTCCTGAGGAGTCCCCCGAACTGTTTGAGCACAGTGTTGGGTACATGCTCCAGGAGGATGCCCAGCGTTTCGAAGGGTCTGATGATGAAACCCAGCTACAGGAAGGCAGTAGCGTGAGAGCAGACAGAGGGGATGCTCAAGAAGGACACCAATCTGGCAGTCATGTTCCAGCAGCTGCAGCATACTGCCAGATTGGCTCCAGTGATGAGGAGGGAGGGGATGATGAGGTCACTGACTCCACGTGGGTGCCTAATAGGAGAGAGGAGGAGGAGGAGGATGAGGAGGAGGCACATCTCCAACGAGGCAGGATGCCCTTTGGTGGCCAGCGTAAGGGCAGTACACCGACGGAATCACACCGCAGAGGTCCGCCTGTGCAGGGCGCTGCCTCTGCCCGTCATTCAAAAAGTTCTTTGGTGTGGGCCTTTTTTGAGGCTAGTGCATCAGATCGCACAGCTGCTGTTTGCAACATATGTCTCAAGCGTATATCGCGTGGCCAAAACATCAGCCGCTTGGGTACCACATGCCTGACCAGACATATGTTGACCTGCCATGCAGCTCGTTGGCAAGCCTACCTCAAAGACCCACACCAAAGAACAAAGCGGACCTCTCCTTGCACCGCATCAGCTGGGATCTCCAACCCCACTATAACTTCAGTCCTCTCTGAAACATGCACTGAGAGGAATGAAGGTGTAGAATTAGGTGTGTCACAGCCAAGTACTTGCGGCCACTCTGCTAGCAGTACACCGACGTCCGATTCTAGCAGGCAAATTTCCCTGCCCCAGCTGCTGGACCGTCGAAAGAAGTTCACTCCCAGCCATCCACATGCCCAGCGGTTGAATGCTAGCTTGGCTAAATTGCTAGCGCTTCAACTGCTGCCTTTTCAGTTGGTAGACTCGGCCCCCTTCCGTGAGTTTGTGCAATGTGCGGTTCCTCAGTGGCAGGTTCCCAAACGCCACTTTTTCTCACGGAAGGCTATTCCGGCTCTCTACCGGCATGTGGAAGGCAATGTCTTGGCCTCGCTGGACAGGGCGGTCAGCGGTAAGGTGCATATTACCGCTGACTCATGGTCCAGCAGGCATGGACAGGGACGTTACCTTTCTTTCACGGCCCATTGGGTCACTCTTTTGGCAGCTGGGAAGGATGCAGGACAAGGTGCAGTAGTGTTGGAGGTTGTTCCACCGCCACGCCTCCAAAATGCTACTACTGGTTGTGACACACCTCTCTCCTCCACCCCCTCCTCTTCTTCTTCCTCCATGGCCTCTTCCTGTGGTTTGTCCTCTGAACCAGCGGTGCTCCGTAGCCGTTCAAGGGGCTACGCAAGTACGCAGGCAAAAAGATGCCATGCCGTGCTTGCGCTGGTGTGTTTGGGGGACAGAAGCCACACTGGGGCAGAGGTCCTGTCTGCTCTGCAGGGCCAGGCCGAGAGGTGGTTGACGCCACGCCAGCTTAAGCCAGGAATGGTGGTTTGCGACAATGGCACCAACCTCCTCTCCGCCCTCCGACAGGGACAACTGACCCATGTGCCCTGTGTGGCTCACGTCCTTAACCTGGTGGTGCAGCGGTTCTTGGGCAGGTACCCGGGCTTACAGGATGTCCTGAGGCAGGCCAGGAAAGTCTGTGTGCATTTCCGCAGATCTTATAATGCCAGTGCTCGCCTGGCTGAGCTGCAAAAGGAGTTGAACCTGCCCAAGAACCGCCTTATATGTGACATGCCCACCAGGTGGAACTCAACGTTGGCCATGCTGCAGCGGCTGCACACGCAGCAGAGGGCCATCAATGAGTACCTGTGCGACTACGGCACCAGGACAGGGTCAGGGGAGCTAGGTTTTTTTTCTCCACGCCAGTGGGGCATGATCAGGGATGCATGCACTGTCCTGGCACCATTTGAGGAGGCCACGAGGATGGTGAGCAGTGACAGTGCATGCATCAGTGACACTGTACCTCTTGTCCACCTGTTGGAGCACACGCTGCGTGGAATAATGGACAGGGCACTTGAGGCAGAACAGAGGCAGGAAGAGGAGGACTTCCTTGCCTCTCAAGGCCCCCTTTACCCAGACAGTGTTCCTTCTGTCCCACCCATCGCACAGGAAGAGGAGGAGGAGGAGGAGGAGGAGGAGGAGGAGGATTGTGTCAGCATGGAGGTGGAGGCTGGCACTCAGCATCATCAGCAGCAGTCTTTTAGGGATGATTTACAGTCCCAAGAAACCAGTGGACTTGTACGTGGCTGGGAGGAGGTGGCTGCGGATCATGTCGTCCTTAGTGACCCAGAGGACTCCGGAGCGAATGCCTCAGCAAACCTACGCTGCATGGCCTCCCTGATCCTGCAAAGTCTGCGGAAGGATCCTCGTATTCTTCGGATCAAGGAGAGGGACCATTACTGGCTGGCCACTCTCCTTGATCCACGGTACAAGGGTAAGGTTGCGGACCTTATGTTACCGTCGCAGAGGGAGCAGAGGATGAGACAACTCCGGGAGGCCTTGCAGAAAGGTCTGTGCAACGCGTTCCCAGAGACTGGGAGGTTACAAACTCCTGGTCCTGGACAACGAGTTGCTGAGGCTTCGGCCAGTCAAAGAAGGAGCGGTGGGGAAGGTGGCCGTCTGACCGATGCGTTCAGACAATTCTTTAGTCCGCAGCCCCAAAGTATGATCGGTTCCAGCAACCATCGCCAGCTTCTGATAAACATGGTGCAGGAATATCTAGGGGCAAGGTCAGACTTGGACACCTTCCCCACCGAAAATCCTCTGGCTTACTGGGTCTTGAGGATGGATCACTGGCCAGAGCTTGCACAGTATGCAATTGAGCTACTGGCCTGTCCTGCATCCAGCGTTCTTTCGGAACGCACATTCAGTGCTGCTGGAGGATTTGTCACGGATCACAGGGTGCGCCTGTCCACCGACTCGGTTGATCGACTGACTTTCATCAAGATGAACCAGTCTTGGATCACCACCAGCTACCACACACCTGATGCTGATATAACAGACTAATTGATTTTAACATGTCACATCCCTTCAAGACTGATGCTGATGCTGAGTGCCTGTGCTGTTATGTTGACTGGCTATCCTCCTCCTCCGAGTCCTCAATGATACGATTGATGATGATAGCTTGGAAGATAATTTTTGTTTATGGGTGCCGCCACCAGTGGCTAAGGCCCAATTTTTCAGCCCCTGTTTTACAGGGGCGTGTAATTACAATTTTTTTAGCAATAATTTGCCATAGGGCTCATTGCTGTGCTCCAAGTACAGTATCTGTGAGGGGTTGTAGTGTTGTGCCACCAGTGCCTAAGGCCCAATTTTTCAGCCCCTGTTCAACAGGGGCATGTAATTACAATTCTTGATCTAATAATTCACAGCAGGGCCCATTGCTGCACCCACCAAGAGTAACTCTGAGGGCTTACAGTGTTGTGGCAACGCCACCACCACCACCACCATGAAAGGCCCAATTTTTCAGCCCCTGTTCAAAAGGGGCATGTAATTACAATTCTTGATCTAATAATTCACAGCAGGGCCCATTCCTGCACCCACCAAGAGTAACTCTGAGGGCTTACAGTGTTGTGGCAACGCCACCACCACCACCACCACGAAAGGCCCAATTTTTCAGCCCCTGTTCAAAAGGGGCATGTAATTACAATTCTTGATCTAATAATTCACAGCAGGGCCCATTCCTGCACCCACCAAGAGTAACTCTGAGGGCTTACAGTGTTGTGGCAACACCACCACCACCACCACCACCACGAAAGGCCCAATTTTTCAGCCCCTGTTCAACAGGGGCATGCAATTACAATTCTTGATCTAATAATTCACAGCAGGGCCCATTCCTGCACCCACCAAGAGTAACTCTGAGGGCTTACAGTGTTGTGGCAACACCACCACCACCACCACCACGAAAGGCCCAATTTTTCAGCCCCTGTTCAACAGGGGCATGCAATTACAATTCTTGATCTAATAATTCACAGCAGGGCCCATTCCTGCACCCACCAAGAGTAACTCTGAGGGCTTACAGTGTTGTGGCAACGCCACCACCACCACCACCACGAAAGGCCCAATTTTTCAGCCCCTGTTCAAAAGGGGCATGTAATTACAATTCTTGATCTAATAATTCACAGCAGGGCCCATTGCTGCACCCACCAAGAGTAACTCTGAGGGCTTACAGTGTTGTGGCAACGCCACCACCACCACCACCACGAAAGGCCCAATTTTTCAGCCCCTGTTCAAAAGGGGCATGTAATTACAATTCTTGATCTAATAATTCACAGCAGGGCCCATTCCTGCACCCACCAAGAGTAACTCTGAGGGCTTACAGTGTTGTGGCAACACCACCACCACCACCACCACGAAAGGCCCAATTTTTCAGCCCCTGTTCAACAGGGGCATGCAATTACAATTGTTGATCTAATAATTCACAGCAGGGCCCATTGCTGCACCCACCAAGAGTAACTGTCAGGGCTTACAGTGTTGTGGCACCAGCACCACCATCAAAGGCCCAATTTTTACTACCACTGTTCAACAATTATATGTAATTAAAATTCCTGATATAATAGTTGACAGCAGGGCGTTCCAGCACCAACCAAGAGTAACTGTGAGTGCTTACAGTGTTGTGCCAACACCAACAACTAAGGGGCCTATTTCTGCAGAGTATATACGGCAGGTCCCTACTTTCAAACATCCAACTTACAAACGACTCCTACTTGCAAACGCAAGAAGACAACAGGAAGTGAGAGGAAATCTACCCCTTGGAAGGAAAATTCTCTCCTGTAAGAATTAATATGGGAGAAAGGTGTCTCCTCTGTACTGATGCTTTATCAGCAATCCTTGTTTCAAGAAAAACACCACATTTCAAAAACAGTTGTCATTGGGACGGAAAGTGAGGTGAAATGTTCTGAACAGGGGCACAGACAGCAAAACAAATGTTACAGGGGTTATAACCCTTACCTATGTTTTCCAAAAAGTTTAAAAATAGATTTTTGGGCTGGAGCTACACTTAAACAATGTACCTGTTCAAAATTACAAACAGATTCTACATAAGAACAAACCTACAGTCCCTGTCTTGTATGCACCGCCTGTATACGGCTGTTCAGAGTATATAGGGCCTTTTTTATTTTATGTGCGGGGTTCCCCTTAATATCCATACAAGACCCAAAGGGGCTGGTAATGGGCTGGGGTAGGGGGAGGGGGGTCATGGGGTAGCTATGCCATTTTTCTTAAAGATTTTCATCCATATTACCGGGACCAGACATTACATTAAAGCCGCAAGCAGTTTTAAATGGCTTTTTTTTCCTTTAGAAGTGTCATTTTGTGCAGGGACAGTTCTAAACACGGGAAACACGTGGCACTTCACAGGCATACTTTAGACACCCCCCAGGTACGATATTTAAAGGAATATTTGACTTTTTTTTTTTCACTTTATGCATCATTAAAATGACTGCTCCCGAAAAACGACCGTTTTTAAAACTTCTTTTTGCATTGATACATGTCCCCTGGTGCACAACCCGGGTTCCCAAACCCTTTTTAGGACAATAACATGCATAATAGTTGTTATAATTAGCACTTTAGAATTCGAACGTTCGCATCCATTGTATTTAATAGGGTTCTAATGTTCGTACGAACTTTCGGTCCGTTCGCGGGTTCTGGTGCGAACCGAACCCGGGGGTGTTCGGCTCATCACTAGTCAAAGCGATAATAGGCGCGGCAATGGAAGATTAATTTCTTATGAACTGCCTATAATAATTAGTGAAGCCAAGAAAGCGCTGTGTGGCCTTGAGGCTAGCAGGAAGAGGCCAGTTGGTGATAGCCAAGACCTTCCCAGGGTCCATACGAAGACCCGAACATGAGACGAAGCACCCCAAAAACAGGACCTCAGAACATTCAAAGGAACATTTCTCTAGCTTGGCATAGAGATTGTTCTCTCTAAGACGTTGAAGTACAGTGCGGACATGGTTTCTGTGGACGAGCAGATTTTCAGAAAAGATCAGAATGTCATCCAGATAGATGACAACAAACTGGTACAGCAGATCTCTGAAGATTTCATTGACAAAGTTTTGAAACACGGCTGGAGCATTACACAGACCAAAAGGCATCACCAGATATTCGTAATGCCCGTCTCTAGTGTTGAATGCAGTCTTCCATTCGTCACCCTCCCGTATTCGAATGAGATTGTACGCGCCTCTGAGATCCAACTTGGTGAAAATGGAGGCCCCCTTCAACCTATCGAATAGCTCAGATATTAAGGGTAAGGGGTATCGATTTTTAATAGTAACCGCATTTAAACCCCGATAATCGATGCAGGGTCTTAAGGTACCATCCTTTTTGGCAACAAAAAAGAACCCTGCCCCTGCAGGCGATGAGGATTTCCGGATGAAACCTCTCTCCGGATTCTCTGTGACATACTCCGACATGGCCTGGGTCTCTGGGATGGACAGAGGGTAGGTACGACCCCTGGGTAGAGTTGCTCCGGGGACAAGATCAATAGCACAGTCAAAAGACCTGTGGGGAGGAAGCACCTCAGCTGATTTCTTACAGAACACATCCCGGTAATCGCTGTATGCAGCAGGAAGATCAGAAGAAACAGAAGTGGCAGCAACCGGAAGACTCTCCTTGGGGGTCACCTTGAGAAGACACGACGAGAAACATGAGGAACCCCAGGCCAGGATCTGCCCAGAGACCCAGTCCACATGTGGAGAGTGGAGCTGTAGCCAAGGGAGGCCCAATACAACTGGGGTAGAGGCCTTGGGTAGAATAAGAAAGGATATCCACTCCTGGTGGAGAATCCCTACCGACATCCTAATGGGTAGCGTCTGAAAGCGAATAGGGCCCCCTGGGAGAACAGTGCCATCAATTGCCGAGACTACCAATGGGGTAGTGAGAGGTGAAAGGGTAAGCTTCATAGAAGAAGCAGTTCTCCAATCCATAAAATTGCCGGCAGCCCCGGAATCCAGGTATGCAAGGGTTGATTGAGGAGAAGTGCCTACATGAAGGAACACCGGTAAGAGCAGGCGAGAAGGTGATGTTTCTGGGTCCAATACTCCACCTTCCAAATGTATTAGACCCGAGCGTTTCCCGGACGAAGCGAGCAGGAGTCACGAAAATGACCCTTGCCCCCACAATAGAGGCACAAGCCCAGAGTTCTGCGCCTAGCACGTTCTTCGGGGGTTAGTCTGGTCCGAGCCAGCTGCATAGGTTCTTCAGCAGGTAGAGGATGCTCCACGGAATGAAGGGAGGGGAGCTCAGACTGGCTAGGACCCAGAGAGTGCTGGCGTTTTTTTTCTAAGGACCTCTCTTGAAAACGAATGTCGATCTGGTTGCATAATGAAATTACATCGTCCAGACCGACGGGAATGGCTCTTCCCGCTAATTCGTCTTTCACTCGGTCAGAGAGGCCATGTAAAAAGGTAGCGACCAGGGCCTCATTATTCCAGCTCAATTCAGCTGTGTGGATACGAAACTGAAGAGCATATTGCCTCACTGAACTAGATTCTTGGCGAAGACGTAAGACAGCACTAGCCGCTGAAGAAGCCCGAGCCGTCTCTTCGAAGATGTTACGAAAGAGCTTCAAGAAATCGGACAGACTGGAAACCACCGGATCGTTCCTCTCCCACAGGGGGGCAGCCCAGGCCAAAGCTTCACCGGAGAGGAGGGAAATGATATAGGCTACCTTAGCCCGGTCAGACAGGAAGCTTTGAGGCTGAAGCTCAAAATGAATTGTGCATTGGCTGAGAAACCCCCTGCAGGCCTTGGAGTCCCCAGAGAAACGGAACGGAGCTGGCAATCTTAGTGAGTGTGAGGCTGCGACTGGTGCGATAGGTACAGCCGCTGGTTGTACTTGGGGTTGCGGATTCGGGGTTCCCAAGGAGACCTGAAGCTGCTCGAATCGAGAAGCCAGATCCTGGAGGAATCGCATCACCTGAGTCTGATTTGATTCCTGGGTCTCAAGTCTGCGAACTATGCCCTGCAATGGATCATCCGCGGGAAGCGGGATGTCAGCCGGGTTCATGGCTGATCAAACTGTCAGGGTCACCTGTGGCCAGGTGACAGATGCACACCGTAGGGGGACAGGAGTGCACTGCGAGGTAGTGAACCCTATGGCTGGCTTCTGCGGATAGGGAACTGGGTGGTTGTGGAAAGCGGGACCAGAGGAGCACAACCAGGATCCAAACGGAAGCTAGAGCCAAGATTCCCCAGGGCGCGGAGTCTAAGACCCAGCTGGTCTTCTCCAGGGCCTCTAGTGGTGAGGATGTTAGATGCAGGCTGGGACCAGGTCGCGGCCCCTGGAGTTTCCTAGCTCACGCCCCGTAGGATAAGGGGAAAAGAGGGGAAGCAGCAGCACACGAAGAGAGAACCGAATAACAAGCTGAAGGTCAGGGGCCACAAGCAGACAAGGATAACGAAGAACGAGCCGAAGGTCAAGGGTCACGAGCAGACAGGGATAGTCGGGGACAAGCCAATAACGTAACAGAGCGACAGACGTAGCACACGGCAGGCAGGAACCCAAACACACAATGCCTAACAAACACGTTGATCAGCAAAGCAGGCTTGCAGTGCACAGGTTAATATAGTGTTCAGTGATAGGGCCTGGGGTGGAGTCAGGCTGGGAGGAGATTATAAAGGAAGCCAGGTGAAGGAGGTCTGGTCTCTAGATGAACACATGAGGAGGAAGGTAAGATGGCAGACAGACATTAATGCATATCCATGACAGGGTCCCTCGGCGGCTGTCTTGGCTCCTCCCCCCAAGAGCTAACCCCCCCTCTGGGAAGCTCTCTCCCAAGGGGATTAGCTTGCGGGCATGCTCCCGTGTGACAAAAATACAAAAGAAAATAGTCACTGCCCCTACCTATAATTGGTCTTCACAGCAAGGAGCACTGGAAGGGGCGTTGAACGCATGTCAAAAAACACACACAGAATTTCCAAGCTCAACTTACCCCCCTTCCAGTGCTCCTTGCTGTGAAGACTAATTATAGGTAGGGGCAGTGACTGTTTTCTTTTGTATTTTTGTCATACGGCGCGCCGCGTCAGTGATTTGATTGACAGCAGCGGGAGCCAATGACTACGCTGCTATCAATCATCCAATGAAGAGCCCACAAGAGCTGGGGGAAAGCAACGCGGGATCACGCCCACGGAGATTCGGGGCTCAGGTAAGTAAAACGGGGGCTGGGGGTGGGGCGGAGAGTGCAAGGTGTTGTCTCATAGGATGCATTAAGGTGAAAAAACACAAAGCTTTATAACTCCTTTAAGACACTAGACTGAAACATGGATGGTTGCCTCTAGGTGTTTTTCTCTGTTATCTTTTACCTTTCAAGGATTTTTAATTCTGTACAACACTCCTTGCAGACAGTACAGCCAGGTCCTCAGCATCTTTAGACCATCTTTAGAATATAGACTTCATTCCAGGTACACAATACATTCTGTTCTATGACTTGGCCTCAGTGGAAATAGACAAAGCCCATAATCTTCCCAAGTAAAGCCTGCATCACCATGCTTATTACCACAATGCATGTTAACACATGTAGCCAGGGCCGCCATCAGGAATTTTCGGGCCCCTTACACAGCTTCAGGCATGGGCCCCCTGGTGCAGAGGAGAAACGGGGGGGGTGCCATCTGGGGACCTCTGGGCCCCTTACAAAATGTACAAATTTTTTTTTTTTTATAAAAAAATAAATAAAAAATAAAAATTATTTTTATAAAAAAAAAAAAAAAAAAAAGGGGGGTTGCCATCCGGGGCCCTGGGGACCTCTGGGCCCCTTACAAAAAATACATTAAAATAAATTTAAAAAATAAAATTAAAAAGATATATTTTTTTATATAAAAAATACATAAAAAAAGGGGGGTTACCATCCGGGGCCCTGGGGACCTCCGGGCCCCTGGGGACCTCTGGGTCCCTTACCAAAAAAAAAAGGGGGGGTTGCCACCCGGGCCCCTGGGAACTTCTGGGCCCCTTACAGGTGTACTGCCTGTACCCCCCTGATGGCAGCCCTGCATGTAACATACATTGCTGCATTGGGGTGATATTTATTTTGAATGGCATCCCAATGCACTAAGGCAACACGCCTGCACTGTAGCATGTGCGTTGTGATGCACTGCTTTTGAAAAAAAAGGGCTGTTTGCATTTTTAGGCATCTTAGGGTGCATTTATAAACTATTCTTTTTGAATGGACTGCATTAATGCAACACACAATAACGCAACACGTAACGCACAAGTAACTTGTCCCTTTCAAAATGACTATTTATAACAGACCCAGCCAATTAAAATTCAATGGCCATTCCCACATGTAGAAACTAGTTGCTGTTACATAATTTCTTCCAGTATTCATGTAGTAGCCAGCCCCGGCCAGACAAACATATCAAGGGAAGGAGAGGAGGAAGCAGATCTGTCTGAGAATTCCAGGAGAGGTAAGTGACACTGGCCAAGTCTGGCAGATTATCCTTACATTTATAAACCCCTGCAGAGCATTGCAGCTTCCTTAGACACCTACTACTGTATATAATGGTGTATTTGTTTTATACATTTTCATTTTTTTTTCTATCCATCAAAATCTAAAGGGTTTTAAGCATTAATAACCTATACAATTGTGTCTTGAGGATTTACAAGTAGGGATGGTAAAGTTTCAATGCAATCATAATTTTGCTTCTACTAGCTGTAGATGTTCAGCTGATGAGATTCTAATTTCTTAGTCCTCCATAATCTGACCTCACATGTTCCAATATAAAACTCTTTATACAACAGTAAATTTTCAAATAAACGTTCATAAAAACATTCATACAAAAATTCTCAGTGCATTTGACAAATTTTGTTAAAAATTTTGTTAAAAATTTTGTTTGCTTTTATTACTGTATTCGATTTTGGAATGCATGGACTTTCCTGAATGAAAACCACATTCACTGTTAAAACATTGATTAGAAAATTGAACAAATGTTCTTAAAATGAAATATTTCTAGCAAAATTCTACTAGCCTCCAACTGTCCATACATTAACCACTTCCCGCCCAAGGTACGTCCCTGGACGTCCTTGACTTTGAGCTGGGATATCTGAATGATGCCTGCAGCTACAGGCATCATTCAGATATCGTTTTTTAGAGCCAGCGATTCTGTGCACCATAAGAATGATCATAGCGGCTGTTCCACCGCTTGATCGTTCTTACAGGCGGCGGAACAGCCGCTATGATCGTTCTTATGGTGCACAGAATCGCTGTCTCTAAAAAACGATATCTGAATGATGCCGCCCTCCGGTGCTTCTACTGACTCAACTGTGCAATCGGTGAGTCAGTGACAGGATCCGCCGGCCCCGGCTGCCTACCATAGAGATTTCCGGCGGACAAGATGGTCGCTGGAGTGTCTATGATCGTTCGGAGGCCAGGCACGATGTTATGACGTCACGCCCAGCCTCTGCATTCAGAAAAACGGCGCCACCTCAGATAGGGAGCAGTGATAGTTTTTTTTTTTTTGAGATGGTGGAGGTGAGATGTGGGGTCTTATTGACCCCATATCTCACTGTAAAGAGGACCTGTCATGCTTATTCCTATTACAAGGGATGTTTACATTCCTTGTAATAGGAATAAAAGTGATAAAATTATTATTATTTTTTTTTAAAGTGTCAAAGTAAAAAGTTTAAAGTAAAATTAACAATAAAAAAAAAAAAACGTAAGTCCCGCCCACATATGAAAACGGTGTTCAGAACACACATGTGAGGTATCGCAGCGAACGTTACATAGTTACATAGTTACATAGCTAGTCAGGTTGAAAAAAGACACAAGTCCATCCAGTTCAACCATAAAAAAAAAAAAGAAAAAAGAAATATCGTACAATCCCATATACCCAATTCTATAACGTTAGAGCGAGAGCAATAATTCTAGCTCTAGACCTCCTCTGTAACTCAAAACATGTAACCAGTAAAAAAATGTAAAGCGTCGCCCATGAGGATTTTTAAGTACCGAAGTTTGGCGCCATTCCATGAGCGTGTGCAATTTTGAAGGGTGACATGTCAGGTATCTATTTACTCAGCGTAACTTCATCTTTAACATTATGCAAAAAAATTGGAGTAACTTTAATGTTTTAATATTTTTCAATTCATGAAACCGTTTTTTTTCCCCAAAAAATGCGTTTGAAAAATTATTGCGCAAATACTGTGCGAGATAAAATGTTGCAATGACCGCCATTTTATTTCCCAGGGTAAAAAAACATATATAGTATTTGGGGGTTCTGAGTAATTTTCTAGCAAAAAAAATTATGATTTTTGCATGTAGAAGAGGAGTGCCAGAATAGGCCCGGTAAGGAAGTGGTTAATCAAAATTCGTCCAGTTCAGCAGGGATCGGCCTAATTTCTGTTTCCAATTTTTTTATTCAGTTAACCACTTACAGCCTGGAAGATTTTTCCCCTTAATGACCAGGCCATTTTTTGCGATACGACACTGCGTTGCTTTAACTGACAATTGCGCTGGCGTGCGGCGGTGTACCCAAACAAAATTGGCCTTCTTTTTTTGGTGGTAATTGATCACCTCTGCGGTTAAAATTTTTTGTGCTTTAAACAAAAAAAGCGTAAATAAAAATAAAAAAAAAATCTACTTTTTTCTATAATAAATATCCCCAAAAAAACAAAACAAAACAAATTTCTTCATCAGTTTAGGCCAATATGTATTCTTCTACATATTTTTGGTAAAGAAATCGGAATAAGCATTTATTGATTGGTTTGCGCAAAAGTTATAGCGTCTACAAAATAGGGGATATATTTGTGGCATTTTCATTTTTTTATTTATTTTTTACTAGTAATGGCGGTGATCTGCAATTTTTTTTTTTTCTTGCGGGACTTCAACATTGCGGCGGACAGATCGGACACTTTTGACACTTTTTTGGGACCATTGACATTATACAGTGATCAGAGCTCAAAATAACTACTGATTAATGTATAAATGTCACTGGCAGGGAACGGGTTAACATTAGGGGGCGATCAAGGGGTTAAATGTGTGTTCCCTAGGGAGGTGTTTCTAACTGTATCCGGGTTGGGCTGACTGGAGGAGGAGAAAGATCGCTGTTCTTAATCACTAGGAACAGCAGATCTCTCTCTATCTCACCTGTCAGAACGGGGATCTGTTTGTTTACATTGACTGATCCCCATTCTGGCTCTCGTTCCTGCGATCGCGGGTGGCCGGCGGACATCGTGGCCACCAGCCACGCACATCGGGTCCCCCGCTGTACAGCGGCCGCGCGCGCCTGCTACGGTTCCTTAAGGGAGCCAACGTACACCTACGGCGATTTGCGGGAACGTGCTGACCTGCCGCAGTATAACGACAGTGGCTGTTTGGCAAGTGGTTAAACAAGTCGTTAACATGCTATTGTTCCACCCACGTAGGGGCTAGCATTAACAGTGGTAACAAAAGTTAGCTTACAAAAGTAGATAAAATGCAGCAGTATGAAAACAAGAACTAATACAGTGCATCCAGAAAGTATTCACAACACTTCACTTTTTCCACATTTTGTTATGTTACAGTAGGGTGACCAGACATCCCCAGTTTCTGGGGACAGTCCCCAGATTGAGGACACTGTCCCTGGACCAAGTCTGTCCCCGGTTTTGTCCCCGGATTGGATTTGAACAGGGGCTGGGGCAATTTCAAAGACAGTCAGTGCAGAATAAAAAAAAAAAAAAATCTGAATTACACCCCCCGCTCCGCAGCATCTACTAGGTTAGGGGGGTGTATTTTTTTCCATTATCTGTGCCCTTTTCTGATGGTCATGTGCTGGTCGGAGCCGAGGGAATATTTCTTCAGTTTTGGGGGAATTGCCCATTCAGCTCCGCTCGCATGTTCTTCTGCCTTGGCTCAAGTCCCGGCCAGCCGCCTGCCTGCTTATCTCCTTGTCTTCCCTGGTGGAGTGATCTTCCTCCGCTCCCCACCCAGTAGTAGCCGGGGTCCGGAGAGTAAGACTTGACAGGCTGTAAGGCGGGCGGCGACGGTGATGGGCAGAGAGTCGCTGATTGCCCTTTAGCCCTGGGACTGCAGCAAAGGCCTTGGGCCCAGCATCTTTGGCTGGGGCCCATCAAGGATCAAGGAATCCCAGGGTGCCGCCTTGCGAGGGGACCCGTATCTTAGACGAGGAGGCCGGGGGAGGAACTGTTCCGAGGGACCGGTGAGAAGTCACGGTGAAGGAAGGGTCCCGGTAACTCTCTGGAGGGATGTCTTTTTCTTACAAAAAGGTTCAGCTTTGAAGCACCAAGTTCACCAGGTCTGTGGCAGAGACTGTGTGGTTAAGTTAAGCCCCGTACACACGATCAGTTTGACTGATGAAAACCGTCCGATGGATGGTTTTCATCAGACCAACCGATCGTGTATGGTACCCATCGGTCTTTTTTCCATCGGTTGTAAAAAATAGAACTTGTTTTAAAATTTTCCGATGGATAAAAAACCGATGGGAATTTCCGATCGTCTATGGGCAAGTCCATCGGTTAAAAAACCCACGCAGCTCAGAATCAAGTCGACGCATGCTCAGAAGCATTAAACTTAATTTTTCTCGGCTCATCGGAGTGTTTTACGTCACTGTGTTTGGAACGGTCGGTTTTTTGACTGATGGTGTGTGGCCAAGACTGATGAAAAACAGTTTCATCGGATTTCCGATGGACAAATCCATCGGACGAAAATCCATAGGTTATCCGATCGTGTGTACGGGGCTTAAGAGTACCATTTGGCTGCTAGTCCCTACCTAGGGAGACTATCCATCTGGGCTGCTTGAGAAGCTGAGCAGTGAAGTAATTACGTTTGTGCCTGGACCTCTCCCACACCTTATGCTGTCCTGTCTTCTTGCTCCAACCTTTACTTATCAGAAACTGTGTTATTCAAGAGAAATAAACTCTACGTTGGAGTTGCGGCTGGTGTGGACATTGAAGTCACTGGGGGAACAAGGACTTATCTCTGTCATTTATAGAGGTGAGAAGCATTCTCTGGAGGATTCTGGTTTCTGGCCGTGGAGACCCGCCAACAACACCGCTCAACCTCTTCACACAGGAGGGTACAGGCTTGTGGCGTGGTGGCTTCTTCCTGCGAGGAGCCGAACAAGGCAGGTAAAGGAGGGCATCTGTGTGCTACACGAGTAAAAAAAAAAAATATGTCCCCAGATTTCATTTTAAAAATCTGTGTTACAGCCTTATTCCAAGATGGATTCAATTAATTATTTCCTCAAAATTCTACAAACTCTTTGCAAATGTATTAAAAATAAAAAACAAAAAAATCCCATGTATTCACAGCCTTTGCCATGACACTCAAAATTTAGTTCAGGATCATCCTGTTTCCACTGATCATCCTTGAGATGTTTCTAAAACTTGATTGGAGTCCACCTGTGGTAAACTCAGTTGAATGGACATGATTTGGAAAGGCACACACCTGTCTATATAAAGGTCCCACAGTTAACAGTGCATGTCAGAGCACAAATGAAGCCATGAAGTCCTCCGAGACAGGATTGTATGGAGGCACAGATCTGGGGAAGGGTACAGAAAAATGTCTGCAGCATTGAAGGTCCAAATGAGCACACTGGCCTCCATCATCTGTATATGGAAGAAGTTTGGAACCACCAGGACTCTTTCTAGAGAGGGCCACTCGGCCAAACTGAGCGATCAGGGGAGAAGGGCCTTAGTCAGGGAGGTGACCAATAACCCGATGGTCACTCTGACAGAGCTCATGACAACCCAACTGGAGTTTGCCAAAAGGCACCTGAAGGATTCTCAGACCATGAGAAATAAAATTCTCTGGTCTAATGAAACAAAGATCGAACTCTTTGGCCTGAATGGCAAGCATTATGTCTGAAGGAAACCAGGCACCGCTCATCACCTGGCCAATAGCATCCCTACAGTGAAGCATGGTGGTGGCAGCATCATCCTGTGGGGAGGTTTTTAACCACTTGCCGCCCGCCCTATTGCAAAAAGACGGCGGCAAAGTGGTTTCAATATCCTGACTGGACGTCAAATGACGTCTTCAGGATATTGAGCCGCTGCCCGCCCCCGGGGGCGCGCATCGCGGCGTTCGTTGTTGCGGGGTGTCAGTCTGACACCCCTTGCAACACCGATCTAGGTAAAGAGTCTCCGACGGAGACTCTTTACCACGTGATCAGCCATGTCCAATCGCGGCTGATCACGATGTAAACAGGAAAAGCCGGTGATCTGCATTTCCTCACTCGCGTCTGTCCGATCGGCTGCTCCTCTGACAGGGGGGGTTTGTGCTGATCCATTATCAGTGCAGCCCCCCCGAGGATGCCCACACTGGATCACCAGGGATTCCACCAGACCACCAGGGATGCCCACCATAAGGTATGCCACCCTAGACCACCAGGGATGCCAATCAGAGATGCCTAATGGATGCCAATCAGTGCCCACAATGGATGCCAATCAGTGCCCACAATGGGCACCACTGATTGGTAGGCATTATTGTTTGGCACTGATTGGCATCCATTAGTACAACACATTACAGTACATCAGTGCCACCTATCAGTGCCCATCTATGCCCATCCGTGCCACCTATCAGTGCCCATCCATGCTGCCTATCAGTGCCCATCCGTGTCGCCTATCCGTGCCCATCCATGCCCCCTATCTGTGCCCATCCATGCCGCCTATCTGTGCCCATCTGTGCCGCCTATCAGTGCCCATCCGTGCTGCATATCAGTGCCACCTATCAGTGCCCATTAGTGCCCATCATCAGTGCCCATCGGTGCCACCTCATTGGTGCCACCTCATCGGTGCCCATCAGTGCCGCCTTATCAGTGTCCGTCAGTGCAGCCCCATCAGTGCCCATGAAGGAGAAAACTTACTTATTTACAAAGTTTTGTAACTGAAACAAAAAAAAACTTTTTTTTTTCAAAATTTTCTGTATTTTTTTTTTTTTTTTTGCAGAAAATAAAAATCACAGAGGTGATCAAATACCATCAAAAGAAAGCTCTATGTGTGGGAACAAAATGATAAAAATTTAGTTTGGATACAGTGTAGCATGACTGCGCAATTGTCATTCAAAGTGCAACAGCACAGAAAGCTGAAAATTGGTCTAGGCAGGAAGGTGTATAAGTGCCCTGTATGGAAGTGGTTAAGCGGCAGGAACTGGGAGACTAGTCAGGATCGTGGGACAGGTGAGTGCCTGTTTTTTGAAAGTCAGCAGCTACAGTTTTTGTAGCTGCTGACTTTTATTTTTTCCACAGGTAACTGGAAATCCTCTTTAAATAGTTGAATTTGGGATTGGGCTCTAAAAGGCCATGTCTCTATGGACCTTGCTTTGTGCAATCATTTGGTGGAGGGGGGGGGGGGGGGATTATGGTGTGGGGATGTTTTTCAGGGGTTGGACTTGGCCCCTTAGTTCCAGTGAAGGGAATTCTTAAGGCGTCAGCATACCAAGACATTTTGGACAATTTTATGCTCCCAACTTTGTGGGAACAGTTTGGGGATGGCCCCTTCCTGTTCCAACATGACTGCGCACTAGTGCACAAAGCAAGGTCCATAAAGACATGGATGAGCGAGTTTGGGGTGGAGGAACTTGACTGGCCTGCACAGAGTCCTGACCTCAACCCGATAGAACACATTTGGTCTGAATTAGAGTGGAGACTGCGAGCCAGGCCTTCTCATCCAACATCAATGCCTGACCTCACAAATGTACTTCTGGAAGAATGGTCAAACATTCCCATAGACACACTCCTAAACCTTGTGGACAGCCTTCCCAGAAGAGTTGAAGCTGTTATAGCTGCAAAGGGCGGGCCAACTCAATATTGAACCCTACGGACTAAGACTGGGATACCATTAAAGTTCATGTGCGTGTAAAGGCAGGTGTCCCAATACTTTTGGTAATATAATGTAGCAATTCAATTTGTTGCTATATGCAAACATAAAGTGTAAAAAATTTTTTTAAAATAAACTGATCGCTTCCCCAGAGTAGTACTTTGTGTTAAAAAAGATTGTGAATATATAAACATACATAGTAGTTGAGGTTGAAAAAAGACACAAGTCCATCAAGTCCAACCTCTAATATATATACAGTATATATATATATTGGTGACACTGATGGCAGTATGTCAAAAAATAAAAAAAATATATATATATACTGTATATTTAATTTCTTAATTTTTCAAAAAATTATGACAACAAAATGACAACACCATGCCTCTTACTAAATACCTTGGACTGTTTACCTGTCTACACTTCAAAAAGGGGTCATTTGGGGGGTACCTGTACCGCTACAAAATTAGCAGAAGTTGCCCAAAAGGTGGCCCTAAAGAGCTGAAAAACCACATAGTTTCGTGTTTGTTGCCTGACAATTCTTTGACGTTTGTATGCAAGACAAGTTCATGGCGAACGCCCTTCTGACAAAAGTCCTACCATTTGTCCGTGGCTAAAGTGTAACAGCAATTGGCCTGGGCAGCAAGGGGGTAAAAGTGCCCGGCAGGGAAGCGGTTATTGGGTAATGAAAAGAGATTATATCATCTCAACTACAAACATTACACAGACTGCTTTTCAAAGGGGAGACAGAGCCTGCTGCCCATGTGAATGAACCCTTATTATTATTATTATTATTATTATACAGGATTTATATAGCGCCAACAGTTTACGCAGCGCTTTACAATATAAAAGGGAGACAACACAGGTTTAATACATTTAAATACAAGAGGATTAGGAGGGCCCTGCTCAGAAGAGCTTACAATCTAATAGGGTGGGGCAGGTGGCAGAGGCGGCTCTAGGCTTTGTGAGGCCTTAGGCAAAACTTAGACATGAGGCCTCACCATGCCCATAATGGGAAAAATAATTCAAGCAAGAAAAATGGCTGCAGAAAATGCACGGATCTAGCACACAGGTGATCAGCACCACTTCCAGGGCACCCTCCTCACCCATCAGACATATTCAGCCAATGCAAGAGGGGGGAGAGAGGGGGAGGTGAGAAAGAGAGAGGGGTAATAGAGAGATCCAATGATGCCGACATTAGTATTGATCACAGGTAAATTAGGCGGCCGCGAGGCCCCTGTGAGTGCGAGGCCTTAGGCGACCGCCTAATTTGCCTAATTAGAGAGCCGCCTCTGGCAGGTGGTACAAAAGGTTGTAACTGTGGGGAATGAGCTGATGGAAGTGGTAAAAGATTCGTTGGAGACGTGATAGGTTTCCCTGAAGAGAGGAGTTTTCAGGGATCGCCTGAAGGTAGCCAGAGTAGAAGATTCCCAGGAAAGGCTGAGGTAGCGAGTTCCAGAGGATGGGAGAGGCTCTGGAGAAATCCTGGAGACGAACATGGGAGGAGGAGACAAGGAAGCTTGAGAGTAGGAGGTCTTGAGGAGAGCGGAGAGGACGGTTTGGGTGATGTTTGGAGACAAGATTGGTGAGCTGGCCATACATTATACAATTTTCTTATTCAATTTTCTTTAGATTTACCTTCAGCTATGTAATGCAAGGACCTGCCTGATTGCACACACATTGAAAATGTTTAAGTTTGACCTCATATTAGATGGTTTTGGTAAATATAAAAGAAAATTGTACAAGAAAATTGTGTAATGTATGGCCAGCCTTAGAAACTGGAACCATTGTTTCACTGTAAATACCAAAGTTGTTTGTTTGTTCATCTTGTTGTGTAGGGGTTTGAATTTATTGTTAATGTCCGTTTCCCCTTACAGGGTTTTCTCACTCTGTGTCTTGGTGTCACCATGACCCGTTGGCTCATCCTTCTGTCCATGCTCTACACTACTATACATGCTCAACGTAAGTGATCAGTCATTTCCCTTCTTGTTATATTTTAGACCCCCTGTTCTGACGAGCTGGTTCCTCCTATCGATATGGTTCCCCCCTTGACTGAGCAGGCGCAATCCGAGGTGACGGAAATCTCCGAGGTTTAACAGCTGTTTCGGGAGCTGCAGACGCGCTCGCTCCCATTGCTTAGTTACACACGCCGCTTTCTTCTTCATGCTGCTTTATACAGCAAGGGGCGGCAAGGGGCGGCAAGGGGCGGATAAGATGTGATGATATTGAGCAGTGCGATTTGTTTGTGTAGCGCTACCCCCAGTTAAGAGAGCTGCTGGATTTTTGTTTCGGGCCCTGTGTACAGCACCGCCAACCCCCGGCAATCTTACTCGACCCACTCTGGCACAACTAGTCTAGGGATTATACTTGTATCACAATCAAACAGTATTGCAAGGGTAACCTCTTTGCAATAAGACAACACACTGATGCAAGAGATCAAGTATAACGGTTTTACTTTAGTTTTAAAAGGTATAGGCAGAACATAACACATACAACTTGCTTACAGAGCCCTGCAGCAATAGGTATAACACGCAATAATGGCGCAGCGCGGTAATCCACCACGCGCAGCTATTATTGCGTACGCGCCCTGTGGCGCGCTAAAACACTAGTCTATCTCCCCTCCCTGGTCAGGCCTGACACAGAATAAATCTCAGTCTTTTCTTTAAGGATTTCTTCGCATGCAAACTTTTGGTGGTGCACTTGATGAAACAGTATTTTTGTAATCCACAAAGTAGGCAGTCACAAAGAACACTATACTGGAGACCCTTTAACTCTGTCCTGCTACTGGTCTCCAGTGGAACAACAAACAAACGACCGGTGGGCCAAGGCAGTCTATAGGCCTAAACACGGTACAGTTTATTAGATTGAGCAAGTGCTCGCTCACCACTCCGGACGCGATCCCAGTCCGGGACTTCCACCTGCCATGTCTCCGCACACAGCGTCTGCCACGATCGGGTCCCCGATCCAACTGATGTCCTTACTCAACAAGTCAGATACCACTCAGGCTCCCCAGTGGGTGGAAGGCTCTTCAGAAGTTACGCAAGGACCCAGGCTTCAGGCCCTGCACTGCAGCAGATCCGCACAGGAAGAACTGTTGCTTGCAGCGCGGTGTCCCATAGAGACCGAGCTCCGCCTCGCCTCCTTCTTAAATAGCCCCTCCCATGAGTCTCTGCGGTAGCCAATTGCACTCTGGGTGCCGAACGGGGTTCTGGGTAACGTAGTCCCGGGCCCTTATAGGAGACCCCGCTACATTTGTTTATCCCTTTCCCGCCGAGCGGACGCATATATGCGTCGTCGGCTTTCGGGGGTTATACCGGGATGATGCCTGCAGCCGCAGGCATCATCCCAGTACCGTTGTTTAGAGCCAGCGATTGGCTTTCCAGGTATAACAACCGATGCAGCTGAAAGCCGCTCGGTTGTTATACCGGTTGAGCGGGAGGGGACATCCCCCCCCTCCCGCCGCCTCCACCGCTGTTACCGGGCCTCCCGTCCCACCGGGAGACCCGATCCACGATCCGCCACCTTGGGCGCCTAGAGAGAGACTGAATCGAAGCTGCGAACGGCTTTGATTCAATCTCTTCACTGTAACCACGGAAGCGACATCATGACGTCACGTCCGGGTTACTCGGCTGCCAATGGCACCGGATTTAAAAAAGGACACAGTATTCAGAATCGCAGTTTTCGGCGATCTGAATAGTTTGAAGTGCAAAGGAGGGATTGGGGGTCTTTTAGACCTCGGATCTCTCCATAAAGAGTACCTGTCACCACTTATTACTGTCACAAGCGATGTTTACATTCCTTGTGACAGCAATAAAAGTGATCAAATTTTTTTTTTAAAAAACACTATTTTTTATTATAAAAATAATTAAAATAAATAAGAAAAAAAAATTTAAAGCGCCCCTGTCCCCGCAAGCTCGCGCAGCAAAGAAAACGCATACGGAAGTCGCGCCCGCATATGAAAACGGTGTTCAAATCACACATCTGAGGTATCGCCACGATCGTCAGAGCGAGAGCAATGATTATAGCCGTAGACCTCCTCTGTAACTCTAATCTAGTAGCCATAAAAAAATTTAAAGCGTCGCCTATGGAGATTTTAAGGTACCGTAGCTTGTCGCCATTCCACGAGTGCGTGCAATTATAAAGCATGACATGTTTGGTATCTATTTACTCGGCGTAACATCATCTTTCACATTATACAAAAAAATTGGACTAATTTTACTTTTAAATTTTTTTAAAATTCATGAAAGTTAATTTTTCCAAAAAAGTTGCGTTTAAAACACAGCTGCACAAATACTGTGTGACATAAAATATTGCAACGATCGCCATTTTATTCTCTAGATTCTCTGCTAAAAAATATATATAATGTTTGGGGTTTCTAAGTCATTTTCTAGCAAAAAATACGCATTTTAACTTGTAAACACCAAATGTCAGAAATAGGCTTAGGCATGAAAGGGTTATACACGCCGCTCTATACAGCAAGCTGTATAGAGCGGCGTGTATAAACAAGCAAATCACACTGCTCAATAT
Source organism: Rana muscosa (assembly GCA_029206835.1). Classification (NCBI taxonomy): domain Eukaryota; kingdom Metazoa; phylum Chordata; class Amphibia; order Anura; family Ranidae; genus Rana; species Rana muscosa. The sequence continues at coordinate 361,551,048 of CM055125.1, read as the reverse complement.
CACATCTGATCCGCCCCTTGCTGTATAGAGCGCCATGAAGAAGAAAGCGGCGTGTGTAATGAAGCATCGGGGGCGAGCGCGTCCACAGCTGCCGAGCCTATGGTTCCTCCTATCGCTCTGGTTCCCTCTTGACTGCGCAGGCGCAAGGCGAGCCAACAGAAATCTCTGAGCTTTAACAGCTGTTCGGCAGCGCCTGCGCAGTCAAGGGGGGAACCATATCGATAGGGGAACCAGCTCGACAAGACACCGGCACAAATGGCCAACTTGTCTCCAGGCTCTTATTTCTCACTTTTTTCCCATGAATAACATTAGAGGTATCAGAAAGACATGCCTGACATGATCTCCACTTAAGCCCCGTACACACGGTCTGACTTTGTGCCAACAAACTTCATTTTGAGCAAGTTTGACAAAAAATCCTACCGTGTGTACGCTCCATCGGACAAACTTTTTCGGTTTTCATCGGACAAATGTTCGGTCTGCAAAACGAACAAACTTTTCGGCAACAAAAGTCTGATGGAGCAAAGACCGACCGTGTGTACAGAAATCCATCGGACTTTTGTCCAATGGACAAATAAGCATGCCCAGAACCAATGTTAAAATCAACCAACAAAAACAGAAGTTGACCAAAGGGTGGCGGTAAAGAGCAGAAAAACCACGTGATGTTGGAAAAGTTTTGGGAAAGTTTGCAGAAAAGTCCTGCCGTGTGTATGCTATGGGTGTGCCCGGCCAACTCCCTTCGGACAAAAATCCATGGAAAAGTTTGTTTGAAGTCCGACCGTGTGTATGAGGCTTAAGAAAGACATATGGTCAACCTTTGTACCCCAAAAGGAAAGTAAAGCCCCATACACACGGTCAGACTTTTTGACAACAAACTTCAAAATTAGCAAATTTTCAAAAAATTCCGACCGTGTGTACGCTCCATCGGACAAACTTTTTCGGTTTTCATGGGACAAAAGTTCGCTCTGCAAACGGACAAACTTTTCGGCAACAAAAGTCCTACGGTGCAAAGTCCTATCGTGTGTACAGAAATCCATCGGACTTTTGTCCGAAGTACAAGCACGCATGCCCAGAACCAATGTTAAAATCAACCAACAATAGCAGAAGTTGACCAAAGGGTGGCGGTAAAGAACAGAAAAGAGCAGAAAAACCACGTGATGTTGGGAACGTTTTGGGAAAGTTTGCAGAAAAGTCCTGCCGTGTGTATGCTATGGGTGTTCCCGGCCAACTCCCTTCAGACAAAAATCCACGGAAAAGTTTGTTTGTAGTCCGATCGTGTGTATGAGGCTTAAGATACTGGTTGCTGTGATATAATATGTAGATCGCTTTGGCATAAAAAATGTGACAGATAAGCCTTTTCTGTCATGGTGTGTGACAACCGCGGCCACTCTATAAAGGGGCGCCACCCACCTAATCTCCATGCAGGAGCACCGGACGCATGGATTTCAATGAGATTTTATTTATTTATTTAAGAAGTACATGATTAGAGTCTGAGGCTCTAATTGGCTTCAAAAAGGTTGGGCTTGGGGCGCAGAATACTGCGCCTCGAACCCACCCATTAGTGGGACAGTAGCGAATCAACATTCACTATTGTCTTCCTGCTTCTCCTCCCGGCCAATCATTAAGCGGGTCTTAAGACCTGATTGGCCCAGAAGGGGAAGCACCCGGATTGGCCTGGAGGAGAAGCCGGGTGAAGCCATCCGATTAATTTTGGACAATTTCATGCTCCCAACTTTGTGGGAACAGTTTGGGGATGGCCCCTTCCTGTTCCAACATGACTGTGCACCAGTACACAAAGCAAGGTCCATAAAGACATGGATGAGTGAGTTTGGGGTGAAGGAACTTGACTGGCCTGCACAGAGTCCTGACCTCAACCCAATAGAACACCTTTGGAATAAATTAGAGAGGAGATTGTGAGCCAGGCCTTCTAGTCCAACATCAGTGCCTGACCTCACAAATGTGATTCGGGGAGGAATGGTCAAACATTCCCATAGACACACTCCTAATCCTTATGGACAGCCTTCCCAGAAGAGGTGAAGCTGTTATAGCTGCAAAGGGTGGGCCAACTCAATATTGAACCCTACGGACTAAGACTGGGGTGCCATTAAAGGGGTTGTAAACCTTTGTGTTTTTTTCACCTTAATGCATTCTATGCATTAAGGTGAAAAAACACCTTGCATTCACCGGCCCCCCCGAGCCCCCGTTTTACTTACCTGAGCCCCGAATTTCCGAGGGCGCGATCCCGCGTCATTGTCCCCATGCCTGATCGGCTCTTTATTGGATAGATTGATAGCAGCGCAGCCATTGGCTCCCGCTGCTGTCAATTGAATCAAATGACGCGGCCGCCGGGTGGCGGGGCTGAGTCATACAATCGGCCACTATGGACGCCGATTGTACGGCACAGGAGCGCGCCCGCAAGGTAACCCCCTTGAGAGAGAGCTTCCCATAAGGGGTTGGCTCTTGCAGGGAGGAGCCGCGAGAGCCGCCGTGGGACCCCAGAAAAGGAGGCTCGGGGCCACTCTGTGCAAAACCAACTGCACAGTGGAGGTAAGTATGACATGTTTGTTATTTAAAAAAATTAAAAATAAAAGCTTTAGTGTCTCTTTAAAGTTCATGTGCGTGTAAAGGCAGGTGTCCCAATACTTTTGGTAATACAGTGTATATAAGACAGTCAGCTCTATGGGCATCCCTCCTCTAGGTCTAAAAACAGGGCAAAAGTGACTCAAAATGTGCATTGCTATAATGTAAGGTTAATGCCGCGCACACACGACCGTTATTCATGTCATGGAAAAAAACGACGTTTTTCTCAACGTGATTTTTCGTGTTTCCTCTCGAGCCTGCCTTGCCTACACACGTTCATGAAAAAAAAACGCTTGAGCAAAGCGCGGTGACGTACAACACGTACAACGGCACTATAAAGGGGAAGTTCTATTCGAATAGCGCCACCCTTTGGGACGTGATCCTCTTGTTAATAAAGTTTGGTGAGAGGCGATTCGCGCTTTTCAGCCTCGTGCTCTTCAGTCCGTTACAGCATGACGAATGTGCTATCTCCATTACGAACGCTAGTTTTACCAGAACGAGCGCTCCCGTCTCATAACTTGATTTTGAACATGCGCGTTTTTTTTCCCCTTATAAAAGCCTACACACGACCGTTTTTCACAGCGTTAAAAAGAACGACGTGAAAAACGACGAGAAAAAATAGAGCAGGTTCTAAATTTTTAAAAATTGAATTTTTCGCCTCATGAAAAACGGTCGTGCGTAACTAGTTGTGTTTTACTTCAACTTTCCAAAATGGCATAAAAAAACTGCCATCTGTAAGGTAATTGGTTGACTGGGATGACGAAGATCTTTTTCTGTCTGCATGTTGTGTAATTTAGGACTTGATTTGATTATTACATTTTTAATATCCATTCTATTATTTTTCAGGCTGTCCAACTATTGTAAGCCGATCACAATGGGGAGGCAGGAGCCCCACGTGCAGGTCCAGACTGTCCACTCCGGTACCGAACGCCATCATCCACCATACTGAAGGGGCCTTCTGTAACTCACAATCTACGTGCAGCGCTCAAGTCCGGAACATACAGAACTATCACATGAACACCCAGAAATGGTGTGACATCGGATACAAGTGAGAAACAATTCAAATGTGGATTCATTATATATGAGATCCTTTGACATAAGAAGTGAGATCCTTTGACATAAGCAGTGAAATGTAGAGTTGGCATTATGTATATTATTGGCTAAGTGCTTTAAAAAGGAACTTTTTTTTTAATTTTTGTTGTGTATGGATAAGTTAGAACCCCTGTTCGATTTTCTTTTTACTATCGCTGTCCCCATTAAAGAATAAGTTCACCTTTCGTAACATGTTACATGTTACACCCATATGCAGGGTGTAACATAATACAGTAGTACCTTGGATTACGAGCATAATTCGTTCCAGAAGAATGCTTGTAATCCAAAGCACTCGTATATCAAAGCGAGTTTCCCCATAGGAAATAATGGAAACTCAGATGATCTGTTCCAGTGGCACTGCTAGTGTATGCAGTACCGCATGTAACCAGAGGTAGTAGGGGGGTGCCGGAGACATTCAAGAAACACTCGGAGAGCACTTGGAGACGCTCGAATGCACTCGTAGAGGCTCGGAGACACTCGGGAACGGAGTGTTCCCGAGGGTTTCCGAGCGGCTTCAAGCGGCTCTGAGTGTCACCGGCACCCCCGCACCTCTGGCCAAATATGGTACTGCACATCCCAGAGGCTTGAATCCTGCTCGTTTTGCAAGACAACACTCGCAAATCGAGTCAGGATTTAAAAAAAATAATAGCTCGTATTGTGAAACACTCGTAAACCGCATTACTCGCAATCCGAGGTATTATTGTACATGTTAAGCACAGACCGATCACCACCTTCTGTGAAAGGGACATTGGTCCGGAACAGGAAGAGGCACAGCCACCTCATCTGTGCCCACCAGTGCCACCTGCCAGTGCCCACCAGTGCATATCAGTGCCACCTGCCAGTGCCCACCAGTGCATATCAGTGCCACCTACCAGTGCCCATCAGTTCATATCAGTACCACCTACCAGTGCATATCAGTGCCACCTATCGATGCCCACCAGTGGTGCCAAACAGTGCCCATTAGTGCCTCATCATCAGTCCTGCCTATCACTGCCCCCCATGAGTGCCCATCACTGCCCCCCATGAGTGTCCATCACTGCTCCCCATCAGTGCCCATCGCTGACACCCATCAGAGCCCATCAGTGCCACCTATCAGTTCCCTTTAGTGCTACCTATCAGCGGCCTTCAGTGCCCACCAGTGCCACCCATTAGTGTCCATCAGTGCCGCATTATCAGTGCCTATCAGTACCATCTTATCAGTGCCCATGAGTGCAGCCTATCAGTGCCCATCAGCCTCATCAGCGTACATTACTGAAGGAGAAAAATTACCTGTTTGCAAAATTTTATAACAAAATCTAAACTGGTTTTGTTTTGTTCAAAATTTTCGGTCTTTTTTTGTTTGTTTTTTAACTAAAAATAAAAAACTCAGCAGTAATTAAATACCACCAAAACAAAGCTCTATTTGTGGAAAAAAAATGATAAAAATTAAATTTGGGTGCAGTGTTACATGACCGCGCAATTGTCATTCAAAGTGTGACAGCGCTGAAAGCTGAAAATTGGTCTTGGCAGGAAGGGGGTTTAAGTGCCTGGTAAGTGGTTAATTTATGGTGAGCCGCAGGACCTAATATATTAAATTTCCTTGTAGTTTGTCCTTTAAGGGCAAATTCTATTTAAATATACCTCCAAAAGGTTGCTGGCATTCTCCAAGTCTTGGCCTGTTTGCCAGATCCCCCGGTGCCTCTGATGGACTGCAAGGCACAGCAGTCCTCCTTCACAGTAGTCACAGCATGTCCTGCTCGGTGCGACCGGACTAGAGCCTCGAACTTAGGTCTCCTCCATATTTATATCACCGGTGGGTAGGCTGGATCCACATAGCCTGGGAACAGCAGCGCACACATTAACCTCCATCCCACCCTAACCTGAGCCGGCCACTAACTAAAACCAACACTTCTGTAGGCAACCTACCTACAAGCAGATACCAAATAATAGATATACACTGGGGCTGATTTACTAAAACTGGAGAGTGCGGCTGTGCATGGTAATCAATCATCTTTTTCAGTTAAACTTTGACAAAAAAAAACTGGAAGCTGATTGCTTTCTATGCACAGTTGCACCAGATTTTGCACTCTCCAGTTTTAGTAACTCAACTTAACCGTGATTTACTGCTTGGAACAGTTTCAGGAAGGCAGATTAAGGGAACACTAAAGCTTTGAGTTAAAAAAAATAAAAATAACAAACATGTCATACTTACCTCCACTGTGCAGCTCGTTTTGCACAGAGTGGCCCCGATCCTGGTCTTCTGGGGTCCCTCCGTGGCTGTCTCGAGTCCTCCCTGCATCAGCTAACCCCCTTCATGGGAAGCTCTCTCCCAAGGGGGTTAGCTTGCAGGCGCGCTCCCGTGATACAGCCGGCGGCTATAGCCGCCGACTGTATCACTCGGCCTGCCCCCCGGCGCGCCGCGTCGCGTCATTCATTTGATTGACAGCAGCGGGAGCCAATGGCTGCACTGCTATCAATCAACAAATGAATGAGCCGAGAAGCCAGCGCGTTAACGGAGCGGGACTTTCGAGGGGTCAGGTAAGTAAACGAGGGCTCGGGGGGGGGGGGGGGGCGCTAATCCTCGGATGTTTTTTCACCTTAATGCATAGAATGCATTAAGGTGAAAAAACGTATCTTTACAACCCTTTCAAGCCAACGTTAGTGAATGCAGTGCAGACCTATTTGGTATCTGCTTACTTGTTTCAAAAGCTTTTATTTATATTTCAAATAGAAAGGAAGAATTACAGTCATAGAAATATAAGAATAGAAAAATAATCATAAATATTACACATACAGAGTGTAACTAAATTACTGTTACAAATGATTCAACTCAAGATAATATAACTTTGAGAAAAATAACTCTAAAAGTTAAGGGAATGAAGAAAAGTGTAAATAAAAAAAAAAGAGAGAAAAAAAAAATAATTATTGAAAAAAAAAAAATTCTGGCACAGTAAAAATCCCTAAGCCTTGATGAAGGGGTATCTGCAATTGGCCCCTGAAACGCATTGGATTTTTTCTGCTATGAATCAATTTTATCATTAAAAACCCTGGAATCCCACCTGGGATGTTAGTTTGGCTCTTTCATTGAATTGTAAGCAATAAAACCTTGGCACTAGTGTCAACTTTTCCTCACTTAAAGAGGACCTCCAGGCTTCTTCAGAAAAAAGTGAAAGTCAGCAGCTACAAATACTGTAGCTGCTGACTTTTATTATTAGGACACTTACCTGTCCATAAATCTGGCGGTGTCTTCACCCATCCGATTTTTCAGTCGGCTCTCGGGGGGGCTGCCGCCGCCATCTCCACTAAGGCAAACCGGTAGTGAAGACTTGCAGCTTCACAGCCGGCTTCCTATTGCTCATGCACGAAGCCCGCTGCGCTTTGTGAATGGCCTGGCATTAGCCTGCGGCCACATCACCCTGAACGCGCCCGATCTCATCTGAATGGCCTGGCGGAGGGGGAAGGAGGAGGGGTCTGAACTTCCTGCTGACTTTGCCGCAGTGAAATCAGCCGGAAGTGGGAGTGAGTACCTATCAAAACCAAGTAACCGCTCCCCCTCCTGACCAAAAGGTGCCAAATATGGCAGCGGAGAGGGGAAGAGGAAAATAAGTGGAGCTTCCCCTTTTGGGTGGAGCACTGCTTTTAAATTTTTGTGTCTGGATTTTCAGTTTAAGTAACTTTTTAAGGGCAATGAGGAAGAAAAAAAACATATTTCTGATGGAAAGATTGGAGTGTTTAAGGTTAATACTGTAAAATGGCTGAGAATTGTCTTTACCTTTTACACGGGTTCATTTTAAGCCGTTATCTTTTGTTTCACAATGGTAGATAGGTGGGAAAAAGCGGCTTGAGACTATTGAGATTAGATTATTTGTGGAGAAATCTTTTGATAACAGGAAATCCTTCAATATTTCGTACACAGCTTCCTTGTTGGAGAAGATGGAAGAGTTTATGAAGGCCGTGGTTGGACAACTCTTGGAGCTCATGCCATATCCTATAACCACAAATCCATTGGAATCAGCTTCATAGGATCCTTCACCAGTAAGTGATAGTGGGGGTAATGTAAGAAGACCAAAGTAAGAAGGGGCAAGCTATAATAACGTAAAGGATGTGTATAGGCATGACCCATACTTACACAAATAGAAAGATAAATTTGCATTCAGTATATCAAATTAATCCAAATTCTCAAATTCATATTCCTCTAGAAATGTGCAAAAAAATGTGATACTGAATGTGCAAATAAATAAATAAAAAACAGTCCACAATTCATATAATTTTATTTCATAAAAGTCCCAATTCCATCACCAGTATTCCACCATGCGACATAAAGTGCTCTCAGTGCCAGTCACTTATGCAAACGAGTGCTTCATTGCTCCCAGAGCTATCCTACATGCAGAGCTTCTTACCGAACCATCTCAACACAAGGAGATCTAAGAGAGTTTAGCTGCAACAAAGCAAAAAGTTCCCCTGGCTGGCTCCAAAGATGCTTTAAAATTGCGCACACTCAAGGAATGGCAACAAACTATGGTACTTAAAAATCTCCATGGGCAACATTTTAAAATGTTTTACAGGTTACCTGTTTAGAGTTACAGAGGAGGTCTAGTGCTAGAATTATTTTTCTCGCTCTAAGGATCGCGGAAATACCTCACATGTTTGGTTTGAACACTGTTTACATGTGTGGGCGCGACTTACGTATGTTTTCGGTGCGTGCAAGCACGGAGGGACAAGGCGCTACAAAAAAAATTGTTATTTATTATACTTTAATTTTTTATTTTTTTTGATCATTTTTATTCCTTTTACAAGGAATGTAAACATCCCTTGTAATAGAAATCAGCATGAGAGGTCCTCTTTTTTTGAGAGACCTGGGGTCAAAAAGACCCCAGATCTCTCATTTATCTTTAAAAGCCAAAAAAATTAAAAAATTACTGTGACAGGGGTCACTTGGGGCACAGGGGGAATGAGAACCCCACCATGATCTGTGATAGCCATATTCAATGCTGTTCATACATGGGATATATTGTGTGTATATTGTGTGTGGACTGTGGTGTCCTAATTGCTGTGATGAGGTAGGGGGTGATTACATTCTACTGTCTAGTGTGGTTTGTGGTAATTAAGTCTGTAATTATAGGTATGGTACTCTAGCAGACAGACTGGCTGGGGAACACAAAGGGTCATGCATAATCATTTAAACTAAATCATCAGCTGTAGTTAATTAGCTCATGTAAATTGGGTCTGGTCAAAGGTGTATTATGAGAGGAGGGTCAGAAGCTTCTCTCTGTGTGTATAAAAGTCGTAGTGTTTTTTGCAATAAAGAGTCAGTCTAGTTGGAAAGATACAGAGCATTCGTCTCGTATGTTTGGAAGGATTAATCCTATGGGAAGCGGTCGTCTGACTGTGGAGCATCGGCAGTGGATGTGTGTCCAGAGAGAGGGAATATCCTAAACGGCGTTAACCCCTTTCATACTTGGGGTGCCGTTACAATGACAATTTGACTTTAAGGGGAAACAAAATCATGCCTTTAAGTGCAAGAGGTGGAAGTGAGGTCAGACGTCGCTACGGTCCTCCAAGGGCATAGAGCAGAGTGGGGGCTAATATTCCCTCACCCGGCTTCCTGCATAGCCATCGGCCGCACCGGATCGGTTCCCGAGTTACGTGATGATGTCATAGAACAGCTCCATCCGACGCGTTTCTCCTAAACAGGCATCATCAAGAATTTTTTTTTTTTTTGAAGTATATTCATTTGAGAGGTTTATGAATTAAATTTATATGGATTATTTTATTTATTGACCCTATTTATTTAAAGTGATATGCACACCTTTTTATATAAGTTTAGTTATGACTCATATTTACTCCAAACAGCCTTCTCCCCCTCTAGATCATGTCTCAGCAGTAACGTTCACTTTTGCCCTGTTTCTGTAGTAAAAAACACTTTAACCACTTCAGCCCCGGAAGGAATCACCCCCTTCATGGCCAGACCATTTTTTGTGACACGGCACTGTCTAACTTTAACCACTTGCCGACCGGCCGCCGCAGTTTTACTGCAGCAGCATGGCTTGGCTGGATGAAACGACGGTGTGTTACATCGCTTCGCCCTGTGGCCACTAGAGGCCCGTGCCGCCGGAGGCACTCGCCCGCTGCTCGCCCCCGGAGCCGATGCGAGTGTTATTAATGTAACTACAATGTTGTCATACAATGTTATGTCATCTGTTTATTCATTAATATTTAGCATTTGTCGCGGTGTATTGATTTATTTTTATTGGCTCAGTTGCATAGCAAATTTTTCACTGCAGCTGTTAAATGAATTCGCTAACATTTTTGTCACATCTTTGCCGCTTTGGTTATATATTTTTTCTAGTCATTAGTACAACGTCAGTGCATATTTTTAGCACTGATCACTGTAATAATATCACTGGTTCCCAGAAAAGTGTCCAAAATGTCAGCTAGGTGTCCAATCTGTCCGCCGCAATGTCACAGTCTCGCTAAAAATCACTGATCACCGCCATTACTAGTAAAAAAAAAAAAAAAGCCATGAATCAATCCCCTATTTTGTAGACGCTATAACTTTTGCACAAACCAATCAATATACGCTTATTGCTTTTTTAGTTTTTTTACCAAAAATATGTAGCATAGACACACTCCTAAACCTTGAGGAAAGCCTTCCCAGAAGAGTTGAAGCTGTTATAGGTGCAAAGGGTGGGCCCACTTAATATTGAACCCTCCGGACTAAGACTGAGATGTCATTAAAGTATGTGTGTGTGTAAAAGGCAGGTGTCCCAAAACTTTTGACGATAAAGTGTATATCTGACTAGAGCCTAACCAGAAGATTCTGATTGTACGAACATTCGTATGAAAGTTCTTAGTAAATTCTATGACTTGATGAATGTCGTTTGAAATTTCTTCAAAATTTAGTTGAACTTACTTTACATTTGAGTTTAGAACAAATGGACTTTCTTGAATGAAAACCACATTCACTGCTAGAAATTAGTCCATTTGAGAAATAAATTCCATCCTGCTCCTTCAAATTTTTTTCGTGACCTAGATCAAAAACGAATATCGATTTGACCTCACTAAAAATGTGATAATCGAATGAAAACTAGAAATTGTGAAACAATTCTACTACTGTGTTTCCCCAAAAATAAGACCTACCCCGAAAATAAGCCCTAGTTTAAAATGCTTGTAAAATCCTATAATCCACTCTATTACAGTATTATATAATGTACAATGTGAGTGTTTCTGTAATATAATTAAATAATAAAGAAAGCTCTGGCGGGTTACAGAAGCGCAGAGCGGCGCTATAATGAAGGTATATGATTTGGCAGAATTATATTACAGAAGCACACACATTGTACATTATATACTACTGTAATAGAGTGGATTATAGGATTTTACAGGCATTTTAACTCAGTTCACACTGGGGATTCCTGACAGGCAGGGAGGGAGAGGGGGAGAGAAGACAGTACATTACATGGTAAGACCTACCCCGAAAATAAGCCCTACTCTGTCTTAATACCGCATTTCCCCGAAAATAAGACCTACCCCGAAAGTAAGCCCTACTGTGACTTTTGGGGAAGGCTGCAATATAAGCCCTACCCCGAAAATAAGCCCTAGTTCGGAAGGGTTGTGTTGTGTGGTCAATACCTTTGTTGCGGCGCTGCTCAGCTGATCCCCGCTGCTCTCCTCCTCTTCTGTCAGTGGGGAATCTCGGCCCCCCTCCTTTGCAGTGCTCGGAGCAGGAAAAGACCATTCAGGCGGTACATGGAAGCGCCAAGCGGCACCTAGTTGATTCCCTGCTGCTCTTCTTCTGCCAGCTCTCAGCGGGGGATCTCGGGCCCCCCTCCCTCTGCTGTGCCTGAAGCGGAAAAAGACCGTTCGGGCAGTACATGGAAGCGCCAAGCGGCACTCAGCTGATCCCTCACTGCTCTCCTTCTGCTAGTTGTCAGCGGGGGATCTCAGGGCCCCCTCTCTCTGTAGTGCTCGGAGCATTGAAGACTGATCAGGGGGGTCACGGAAACGCTGAGGAAGGTGCTGTAGGAAGGTATGTGCACACTTTAAATTGTATAGAGCTGTAATGCAGTGCATTTTATGAGTTTACAGGCACTTTTAACTTCGTTCCACTGGCCACTGGGGATTTCTGACAGGCAGGGAGAAGGATGGGGAGAGAAGACAGCACCTGACAAGCCCTACCCCGAAAATAAGCCCTACTGGGTCTTTTGTTGAAAAAATGTATATAAGACCCGGGCTTATTTTCGGGGAAACACGGTATAAGACCTGGGCTTATTTTCGGGGGAAACACGGTAGTGTATACCCAGCTTGAGATGATTTTTTTCAGTTGAGTTGGGATGGGATGCAAAGTTCCCTCCAAGATGCAATAGAATACCGTGTATCTTTGGACAACCCAAAACATTGGCACAAGTTGTAGAATGATTCTGCTCAAGAATTCCTACACAGATATGAGTACATATGCAGAGCGTCTACATAGCAAAAGAGTCCCCGAGCTGTGTATTTATTATTTCCACCACCAAATCATCAGGTAAATGTAACCACCCTTCACTACCTTTGTCTCCAAACTGCAGATCGTGCCCCCAACAGCGCAGCCCTGAATGCCGCCAAACAACTTATCGCTTGTGGAGTGCCTAGAAATTTTATCCAAAGCAAATATGTCCTTAAAGGGCACCGAAATGTAAATCCAACGAGCTGCCCGGGAAACAGCCTCTACAGAGTCATTCAAGGATGGCCTCACTTTAGGGCTTGAGACAAGTCAAGGAGGCCAATTTACCCAAATCGATTTGCTAAGTTTTGGTAGAGAAGATGCGACTAAGAAGATGTATCTGCATGTGTGTGTGCTTTGTGTAAGCTTACTGACTTTTCAGCTTTCATCACATGGTTTCTCCTCTTCTGCTTTTCTATGAAGGTGTTGAGTGGACATCTGGTCTCCTCTTGCTCGTTCCACCTTTCTGTTCATGGCAATGGAGCGTTGACCATGTGTGCTCAATTAGAAAACCATTAATGGGAAGTATTTAGAACCAGTGGCGGCTGGTGCTCAAAATTTTGGGGGGGGGGGGGTGACACGAACTAACACCCCCCACCGCGGGAGACGGACAGCGGCGTTCACCCAACACCACCCCGCCCTACGGGAGACGGATGGTGGCGATTCACTGTGAATGTACCTTACCTTATGGAGGCAGGGGAAAGGAAGAGCCGGGGCCGCTCTGACCGATTCTCCGGCGAGCACACACAGAGACATTCTCCTCTAGACATGTGCACAACGAAAAAATTGTTTAGTTTCGTTTCAATCCGTTATTTACATAAATTTGTTTCGTTAAATTAGTTTCATTCGTTTTCGGAATTCGTTTCGTTTATTCGTTTTCAAATTGATTCGAAAAGTTTTTGAATTTGAAAAGTTTTTGAATTTGAATAGTTTTCAAATTCAAATAGTTTTCCTATTTAAATAGTTTTCCAATTTCCAAAAAGAATAAAATAGAATAGAAAATAAAGGAACAGAAGTCCATCAAGTCCAACCTATTTGAATTTTTTTTTCTATTCTTTTATTTTCTATTCTATTTTATTATTTTTGGAAATTGGAAAACTATCCAAGTCCAACCTATGGAATTTTTTTTCTATTCTATTTATTTTCTATTCTATTTTATTCTCTGTGGAAATTTAAAAACTATTCGAAAAAGTATTCAAATTTTGTCCAAATTTTTTTTCCATTATTTCGGATTCGTTTAAATTTGGTACTATTCAAATTCGGAAATTCGGATACATCCGAATTTCCGAACAACAAAAAATTTGTCCGAATTTTAATCTGGAACGAAACGAACCGCACATTTCTATTCTCCTCCCGGCCACACAGGAACAGGAAGGGTGTCCTGAGACACGATTGGCCAGGGAGTCCTAAGACTCCCTGGCCAATTGGGGCTTCCTGATTGGCCGGGAGGAGAATGAGGAAGACAATAGAGAACATTCATTCACTATTGTCACACAAGTGGGTGTGCTCTGTCACCCGAGACCTACCTTTTTTGAAACCAATAAGAGCCTCGGGCTCTAATCACGTGCTTAAAAAAAAAAACCCCATTGAAATGTATGCGTCCGGCGTCCTGCATGTAGATTAGGGGGCCGGACGCGTGAATGGGGGGCGCCCCTTATGGAGCAGCCGCAACTATCTAGAACTATATTCAAGAAAGAACTGCAGAAAGCGGATGTCATGTGTTAATTACACTTACCTCCGGGTTGTCCTTTTTGAGATACAGCTTTATGAAAACTCTAATGGTAGCCCAGCTGTGTCGTAAGCTCATTGTCCAATGAAATTATTTCAATGAAATTAGTCACCTTTATAAATTTATTTTGAGCTGATTATTCCATTCAAATAATAACAAGCATCATCAGGAGTGAGATAATGGTCCCACTATACCCCTATCAGAGATGAACAGCAAGCATAGACACTTAAAGGTCTGTTTATAAAACATTTGATAAAATGTCAGGCACGTTCATGGCGTTCATGCCGAATGCTGCAAATTCTGGCCGTAATTTCTGTAATAGGTTAATTCTTATGATTGTCAGCTCCATCTAGTGGCCAAAATGAGTTATAATTTTATGAAATACCTCAATGAGAAAATATACTGCATTTTGGCCACTAGATGGAGCTGAAAATCATAGGAATGAATCTATTACAGAAATTTTGGACAAAATTTAAGCAGCCTGCATGAATGTATATGACATTCGTCCAACAAATAATTTATAAATATACCCCTTAGACTTAGACTTACCTCTCACGGTTCTTTCTATCGAAAATTCCTGGAGCTCACCTGTGCCTTCCATTCCTCTCTAATCTCCATCTAGTCATACAGAATACAAGGAAATTCACATCAATCATATAAAGGGTTTTTAACTACATATACAGTACACATTCAGTTTGTCCAAGTGTATTTGCAGCTATGGATATCTACTGCATAAATAGGTTGGTCCAGCTTGTACCAATATATGTACCATACCTGTCCAATCCCCCCTGTCTGCTCTCATGCATTGTGAACATAGGAGGCCGGCTGCTCAGCACAGGCACCATTCAGAGAATGCTTTGCATGTCCTGAATGAATGCAATACATTGTCTGATTGGATGAGGTGGAGAGGCGGAGTGGTGATGTCATGCTCTCCACCTAATTCAATCTAAGAATGCTTTGACTTCATTCAGAAAATGCAAAGCATTCTCTGAATGGCGTCCCTGGTGGCCAACCTCCTGTGTTGAGTTGGCAAAAGTGCAGTCACTGGGAGCAGGAAACAGATGTAAGTGGAGATCACTGAAGTAGTTGTGTCTACTACAGTAATTTCCAGCTTCTAGAGGGATCACAGGTATGGAATATACATAAGAAAATGGTACTTTACCCTCACTCCACTGCAGGATTCAGCTTCCAGTGGTCCAGCCGGTGCACTGGTGGAAGTGTCTCCACATTTGGTCTGCAAGGAATATAATTAAATTCAGCCGTCTACTTGGTTACATCTGTTGAAATACTATATGAATATTTATTTGCTACATAGCAGAACACAAATATTACAGGGTAATGTGCTTTGGCTGTAACAGCCTTCCTTATAGCTATAATGAAGGCTGTTACAAGAGAAACGCGTTAGCATGGTATATGCATAGTTACATTGGCCCAAGGTGGACCAATTTAACTATGTATGAGTAAAAAATATCCATGCCTGGAATTCTTCTTTAACATATACATATGGGAGGAGGCACTATCACTTAGGAGTTAAAATGAAAGACCTTCATCATTTTCCGTGTTGAAGGAGATGGAAGGGTGCTGATGACATTCTTATTCTGCAATACACACTGGTATTACAAGCAAATAAAAATATGTCACAAACCAGTTATGTTTCTTATTCTCTTTTTACGTTGTAGTAATTCAAATTATGTTGCAGATCAGTACCCTACATGTATATGTAATTATGAAAGAAGCTATCTTGCATCAGAAGAGACTCAACTGCCGCTTTGTAACCATTTTTCTTAAAACCCCCATGAGTAGAGCACAATGTCAGACTTAAAGTGGTTGCAAACCTCAGACATGAAATATGAACAAGGCATATCCCTCTATAGCAGGGGTGGCCAACCAGTGGCCCGGGGGCCACATGTAGCCAGTGGAGCCCTCTGATGTGGCCCGCGACCTCCTGCTCTGGGATGGATCAGAATAGAATAGAATACTGTTATTAAAGGTAATTTTATTACTAAAATCACAGTGTATATATATATATATATATATGGGAATATCTCTTCTGCAGTGGTTACTGGGCTGCTTTCAAACTGATCCGCAGGTGCAGAGCAGTGCACCTGCGGGGGTTTCCTGCACTGAGCCATAGACTTCTGTTATTACCTGCAAGTTTGGTGAGCTTTCTGAAAGTGCACCAAACCTGCAGAATATAATAGAAGTCTATTGCAAAGTGCAGGAAAGCCAAAGGTACACAGTGTTGCACCGGCAGTGCGGGGAAAAACCGCAGCGCATCAGTGTGAAAGCAGCCTTGGACCCCTTTCACACAGTCAGTCTGACCCAATTCAACCCTCCATGCACCTCCAAGGAGTGGCAGACGTAAACCGACTTGTGTCCTACCTCCAATCCGATACGCAAAAAAAAAAAAAGAGTATAGTGGGCTGTGTACGTGTCCGCTTTGCCTATGCAGAGCGGACACGGACATCCGTCCACCCGCTTTGCTTATTGTGGCCCGCGACCGGTTACCAAGTCGCTTAAGTGGCTCTTACTCTTCAAAAGGTTGGGCACCCCTGCTCTATAGTGTGTACTTGTCTCAGTTAGGAGCACTAAGTGTCATTTCTGTCTGCTGCTTCTATAGCACCCTCTAGTGTGCAAGTGTTTAAGTACAGGCACATTTATTAGGCTCATGGAAAGTATGAGTCTGGAATCTGGGTCAATGGTTTTTTGCAGGTCAGGCTGTGAAATAAATATGGGGTGGTTTTGGATTTCCCTATTTTTTATAAATATGTATGTAGCGGACCCACCATAGTTAGGCTCAGGCTGTTGAATTCTACAAACTGGTTTCTGCTCTGAGGTAATGTTGCCTGGCAGTACAGTTCCCTGTGGCCTGTGGGTGGCGCTGTTGCCCCAGGCTCAGGTGGAACCACAGGTGGCATTGCAACACTATTGGGTGTCCTCTCTCGGCAGCCGTGCAGTGGGCATGGTCTACCCGCTGTACAGAGGCTGCTCTAGGCTTTGTGAGGCCAAACTTAGACATGAGGCCCTACTCACGCAAAAATGGGAAAAATAATTCAAGCAAGAAAAATGGCTGCAGAAAATAAATGCACGGATCTAGCACACAGGTGAGCAGCACCACTTCCAGGGCACCCTCCTCACCCATCAGACATATTCAGCCAATGCAAAAAGGGAGTGAGAGGGAGAGGTGAGAAAGAGAGAGGCGTAATAGAGAGATCCAATCATGCCGACATTAGTCTTGATCACAGTTAAATTAGGTGGCCGCGAGGCCCCTGTGAGTGCGAGGCCTTAGGCGACCGCCTAATTAGAGAGCCGCCTCTGCCGCTGTGTATGCTGGGAGAGGGTACTTAAGGGACAGACGCCATTAGGTGGGAGAGTTTGGGGTTCTGAGGTGATCCAGAGGACCCCTTGGTGCTAGGCGCATGCCCCACCTTCGGTGGCCCTCATGGCCAGGGGTGCGTGCGTGTGTGGTCAGTCCCGAGCACCTTTAGCCCGAGGCTGCATTGTTCCAGGTAGGCCCAGCACCTTTAGCTGAGGCCTACACCAGAAGTGGAATCCCAGGGTGCCCGTGGAAAGGTGACCTGCTCTGAAGGAGAGGAAACCAGGGGAGGACTTATCTAAGGGGATCGGTGAAAGAAGTCACTGTCTGGGGAGAGGCCTGGTTACCTATCAGAGGGAAGGATTCCATCATCCGCCAAAAAGCCTTGTAACGTGCCCCATTGGCACCTATGTTCTCAAGTGTTAAAAGTGCTGGGAGGTTTAGGACTTAGAGGTTCCTCTCCTAAACGTATCCCTAGGAAACCTAAGGTGAATGTTCCGTTCTCCACACCGGCTGCTAGGACCGTGAGAGGGGACTATCCGGGTGAGCAAGACCCACTCAGGACTGAGTGGAGAGAAATGACAGTTAAGTGCCGCGTGCCTGAACCTGCCTCCCTGTTACTTTCTCTATCTCCAACTTTCCTATCAAGTTTCTATGCAAGCAAAATAAACCTTTTTATTGGGTTTTAATACTGTGTGGACAATGGCCTTCCTGACTTAAAGAGAGAATAGACTTCTTCCTACACTATAGGGTGAAGAACCAAAGGAAGGAGGTAACTCGCTGCAGGACCCAAAACAGAACACCGCTTACCCTCTTTTATCAGGAGGATACTGCATACCTCCCAACTTTTAAAAGTCCCACCGCGGGACATTCAGATTTCCCTTCTCCACTGCTAACGAAAGTTGTTGAGCGCGGGGGGGGGGGTCGTGCCGTGGGACATTCGTCCACAAAAAAAAAGTTGACCAGCGGGGGGGGCTAAGGGGGGGGTTGGGGGGCAGTCGGGACATGTAAAGTAAATTTCGTCCCCCAAAAAAAAAATTGTGGTGGGGCCGCGGATCGCGGGGGGGGGGGGGGGGGGGCGCCGATCACGGGGGGGGGCCTCCGAGCAATGTTTTGACCACCAATCTGGGGGGGGGGGGCTTACCTGCTGGTTGCTGTTTCCTCCTCTTCAGGTAAGCTATAGGTATTCTATCAAAGCTCTGATAATGTTAATGGTGATAATAATAGGATTTTTATAACAGCTTACCTGTAAAATCCTTTTCTTGGAGTACATCACGGGACACAGAGCGACATAGTCATTACTAATGGGTTATATAGATACCTTCAGGTGCTGGCACTGGCAACTTCCAAAACCGGAAGTACCCTCCCCTATATAAGCCCCTCCCATCCGGGAGCACCTCAGTTTTGTAGCAAAGCAATAAGTGTCCCCAAAAGAGGGGTGGGAGCTCTGTGTCCCGTGATGTACTCCAAGAAAAGGATTTTACAGGTAAGCTGTTATAAAAATCCTATTTTCTTTCTCGTACATCACGGGACACAGAGCGACATAGTCATTACTAATGGGATGTCCTAAAGCAATGCCCAACGAGGGGGGGGGATACACCATACATAAGCTGAGCGCTATCAGACATGAGGATCTTTTGCGGCCTGCAACACACTGCGCCCAAAGGCGACATCCTCCTGACTTCTAACGTCCACCTGGTAGAACCTAGTAAACGTGTGTACTGAAGACCATGTTGCGGCCTTACAGATTTGAGCCAGGGAGGCCTGGTGATGCGCTGCCCATGAAGTTCCAACTGCTCTCGTGGAGTGCGCTCTAACTTTGAACGGAGGCGGTCTCCTTCTTAAGCCATAGGCTTGTATTATGACCTGTTGAATCCACTTGGCTAAAGTAGATTTTGACGCTGCCTGACCCTTTCTGGGGCCTTCCGGCAGAATAAACAAAGTATCCGTTCTGCGAATCTGAGCAGTGGCTTTTAGATAAGCTTTAACTGCTCTTACTACATCCAAAGAATGCAATAACTTTTCCTCTACCGAAGTAGGTTTGGGGAAAAAAGAAGGAAGAACCACATCTTGGTTCAAATGAAAACCTTGATACCACCTTAGGAAGAAAGGCTGGATGAGGACGTAACACTACTCTGTCCTTATGGATAACCAGATATGGCTCTTTACAGGACATAGCTGCTAATTCCGACACTCTTTTAGCCGAACAAATGGCTACTAGAAAAAACAATTTCCTGGTGAGAAGAACCAAGGAACTATGCTGTAATGGTTCAAATGGTTGTTTCTGTAGAACCGACAGAACCAGGTTTAGATCCCATGGACATATGGGAATATTAACCGGAGGACTAATACGCATCACTCCTTATCTAAAGGCTTTGACTAGTGAATGCGAAGCCAAGGGCCTTTGAAAAAATATTGACAAGGCCGAAAACTGACCTTTGATAGTACTCAAGGCAAGCTTCCTATCTACAGCCCACTGTAGGAAGTCCAGACTCCTACCTATTACGTACTTATGTGGATGCCATTTCTTGGCCTCACACCACGCGATGTACGCCTTCCAGATTCTATAGTAGATCTGCCTGGATACCGGCTTCCTGGCATTGATCATGGTAGATACCACAGAATTAGAGAGCCCTCTCTTTTTTAGAATGTGGGCTTCAATAGCCAGGCCGTCAAACCTAGGGCTGGTAAGGAAGGGTGGTATATCGGTCCTTGCGAAAGCAGGTCCGGACGACGTGGGAGAGACCAAGGACTCCCCACTGACATTTTACAATCTCCGCGTACCACGCTCTTCGGGGCCACGCTGGAGCCACCAGAATCACTGGTTTCTTTTCTACCCTGATTCTGCGGAGTAATCGAGGTAACCATTGTGGCGGTGTGAATGCATATATCAGCTTGAACTGATCCCAAGGGAACACTAGGGCATCCGAGCCGCAAGCTAGGGGATCCCTTGTCCGAGAGACAAACCTGTCCACCTTTGCGTTGAATCTGGATGCTAGAAGATCTACATCCGATGTTCCCCACCGCTGACATATTGTCCAGAAAACCTCGGGGTGAAGGGACCATTCCTCTGGGCATAATTGCTGGCGACTTAGAAAGTCCGCCTTCCAATTCTCCACTCCTGGAATAAATACCGCAGATATGGCTGGGACATATCTTTCTGCCCATTTCAGGATGTAATTTACTTCCCTCTGGGCTGCACGACTCCTGGTGCCCCCCTGATGATTGATATATGCCACTGCTGTGGCATTGTCTGATTGAATTCTGACAGGGGACCCTTGGAGTTTGGATGTCCATGCTACTAGGGCATACCGGGCTGCTCGTATCTCTAAGAGATTGATGGGCAGGGCCTTTTCTGCATCCGACCATCTGCCCTGGAGAGACCATTGCTCCAGTACTGCTCCCCAGCCTATAAGGCTGGCATCTGTAGTGACCACCTTCCAAGAAATCGGACTGAAGGATTTCCCTTTATCCAGATTTTGGGGAACCAACCACCAACAGAGGCTCTTGCGAACGGAAGGGGACAAGGACATTGTAAGTCTAGGGCCTGAACTTTTTTGTTCCAGGCTGACAGTATGGCCCCTTGCAAATTCCTTGAATGGAATTGACCGTAGGGTACTGCTTCGAATGATGCCACCATTTTTCCCAGCAGCCTCATGCACAGGCGTATGGACGGCTGTCTTTTTTGTACCCACTAAGTGGATCAAATCTTTCAAAGACAACACCTTTCCTTGAGGCAAGAATATTTTTCTCTGGCCTGAATCCAACCTTAGCCCCAAGTATTCCAGACTTTTGACTGGTTTTTAGGGCTGACTTGTCTCGGTTGATAATCCAACCGTGAGATTCCAGATACTTGATTGTCTTGTGAACGACCACGTCTAGTTTTTTCACTGAGTGGTCTATCAGCAACAAGTCATCTAGATATGCCATTATCATTACACCTTGTGTTCTTAGATTGGCCAATAAAGGGCCAGAATTTTTGTAAACACTCGTGGTGCTGTGGCCAAACCGAAGGGTAAGGCTCTGAACTGAAAATGGCGCCCTTCTACTGCAAAGCGTAGAAATTTTTGGTGGACTGGAAAGATGGGAATGTGCAAATAAGCATCTTTGATGTCGATCGCGGCTAACCAATCCTCCCCTTGTAGGGCAGTGGCCACCGATCGGATCGACTCCATCGGAAAGTCCTGATATACAGGAATTTGTATAGCCCTTTTAGAATTAATATGGGCCTCCCGTCCGCGTTTGCTTCGGGACTGTAAAGAGGTTTGAGTAAAACCCGAACCCTCATTCTTCCAGGGGAACCTCCATAATTACTCCTTGGAGCAATAGTTGTTCTAGTGCCAACAGGAGGGACTCTCTCTTCCGGGGATCCCTTGGCACGTTTGACCTCAAAAAATGGGAAGGAGGAGAGTCTTTTAACTCCAAACTGTATCCCAAACATACTGCGGAGAGCACCTATCTGTTTTGATCGTGTCACGCCAGGTCTCTTGCGAACAACTGGAGTCCTCCCCCCACCTGACTGAGTGGGGGCAACCCTTCAATGAATTTAACTTTGGGGGAGGTTTTGTACCTCCCCTGACCCAGGGTTTCTCATTACCCTGCTATTGTCCCTGTTTTTTACCCCCGGGAATTGACCGAGGAGGCCGTCGGAACTGTTACACAGCCGATGCCCCAGGGACTGGAGAAGCAGGCCTCTTAAAGAGGGACCTCTAACTCTGTTTTTAACCGGCAAGAGCGTATTTTTACCGCTGGAAATTTTCTGGATATATTTGTCCAGGTTTTCCCTGAATAAGCGTTCACCCTGAAATGGGACGCTAACCAGCCATTCTTTACAGGGAGCTTCAGCAGACCAGTTTTTGAGCCATAGAAGCCTACGCATATGTACTATAGACAGCGTAAGGCGGGAGGCCTGATGGACTGAATCCTTTATGGCGTCAACCGCAAAGCCTAAGGCTCTAGGTAGATCAGCTAGGGCAAGGCCTGCTGATCTGTCAAGTCCCTCAAGACCTGTTTCAACTGATCCTTCACTGCTTAGCAGACCCCAATAGCTGCTACTGCTGGTTGTGTCACCAAGCTTGCTGTAGAAAGAAGCAGACTTTCATAAGGACTCCAATCTTTTATCTATTGGGTTCTTGAACATTTGGACATTATCCACTGGACATGTGAGTGATTTATACATACAAGAGATGGCTGCGTCCACTGAAGGGACCTTCCATTTTTTTTTTTTTTTTTTGATGAACTTATCCTCCATGGGATAGACCACCGGAAATCTCTTGGGGGAATAAATATTTTCTCAGGACGTTCCCAATCCTGGTAAATAAGCCCTTTCAGTAAAGGGTGAAGTGGAAAAGAACAGACAGTCTGGGGGCTTCTAGCGACCCCAACGAGGATACAGTAGTGGTTGATGGTTCCGCAAGGTGCATTTTTAATGCTGATCGGACCATGTTAGTCAGAGACTGAACCCATAATCTTTCAGCTTGAGATGCTGAGAAAAGGTTCCCCCACTGTTGATTCCTCTATAACAGAATCAACCTCATCCTGATCCCCTTCAGGCAGGTCGATCCCTGTATGGGACTGTTGCTCTGCTAACAGGCACTCTGAAGGAGGAGACGGAGATGGGGCGTGCTTTCCCTGACAGGGAGGCAGCGATCAATGTTGACAATCTCTCTCTAATCCTCCCAGAGCTGAGGAAAAAACCTCCTCTGTTACATACACAGGAGCAGGTGAACTGAGGACAGCCACAGTACCAAGTACCCCTGCGGGGTCTCTACGGTCACTTACCTCTGAACTTCAGGGGAGACTGGTGCAGCAGAAGCATGCCCAAGATCCTCAGAGCCCGATGAGACCCCCTTCGCTTCCTGGAAGATTCAGTTCCGGAGCTTCTGGACGGCATATTCCTAAGCCTAAAGCTGAGGTATTCCAGCCGTAATACACCACTTTTACTGAGAATAGTCTAGCACAATTGCTGCTATATCACAGTTGGTGTCTACTAAAGTGCCTTTCTAGGGGATGCCTGCATCAACCGCCTCTGTGTGCCTTTATACTGTTGCTAGCTCTGTCTGTGCACTTCAATAGCCAGCTATAATGTGCTTTAAAACACGCTGGACGCCCGCACATGCGCAGCAGCGCCGCGGCGCACACCTGAGCGTCATCCACCCACTCCGCCCCTTTTTCCAGATCGCCTCTATGAATAGAGGCGCGTGCACGCGCACGCGCGCGGGCACGTGCGCCTTCGGCGCCTTTTTTGAAAACAACAAGGAGCTAGATGGGAGCCAGGGTCCCTTTGCCGCAGGGCCCGGGGATGGATGAGCGCAGCAACAGGGCAGAGGAGACAGCTTCCCAGGAGAGAACATACCAACTGCCTGGATTTGATTCTGGACGAAAAAAATCCACATTACAAGAAAAAGAACCATAGCGGCCTCTAGTGTCTAACACAGGTACCGCGGTCTTACATTTTTTTTTTTTTTTCAGTAGTAACAGGCATACACAGAATATTAGCGGGAATACCTTAGGTAACAGGCAGAAAGACAAAATAGGCTTGGGGGTCCCTCAATAGAACCAAGTTCCCGAGGGCCCCCACTTACCTTTTCCTCGCCGCAGGACTCTGTTTGGTCCACAGAAGCCCAAACATCACCTATCACGGCAGGCATTGTAATCAAACCTTCAGGGACCGGGTTCCCAAGGATTCCACTCCCCTGGACCTGTATAGCACCCTGCACAGAAAACATCTTGGTCGTGGGTATGACCAGAGCTCTGGATCCCAGGGTCCAGCTCTCCTAAGAGAAGCATTACAGGCAAAACCTTGCTCTTCTCTGCAAGGCCCGGGTACCGACCGTTTAGCTATGAAGCTTTTTTGGTCGGATCCGGAATAGCTTACTGAGGCCCAAAAGAACCTGTACGCAAGCTCAGTGAAAAACACATGTTTCTTCTTGGCCAACACCTTAGACACTGGCAAAAAACTGAGGTGCTCCCGGATGGGAGGGGCTTATATAGGGGAGGGTACTTCCGGTTTTGGAAGTTGCCAGTGCCAGCACCTGACGGTATCTATATAACCCATTAGTAATGACTATGTCGCTCTGTGTCCCGTGATGTACGAGAAAGAAATCATAACAATGTTAGCTGTGGAAATAAACGCAATGCTCAAATAAGCAAAGGTCTCATTTATTTACAAGGAAAGTAGAAATGCTAACATAAACACACTAAAAGAATACTACAAAGCAGATCAAACAAAGAGCAGGGGTGATATGATACCGCAAGTCCTTCCTTTCAGGTTCTGTATGCTGGCTGGGCTCCAAGACAAAGAGAAAGACCCTCGCTGGCCATTACCTGCATTCTTAGACACAACCCACATAAACACCCTCTTCCCGCCTGTTTAGTCCTCTGTCCAATGAGAAGCTATAATGGGCTGTTTCTCCTAATCACTAGGAATTATGTTATTCCCATGAAAATCTTCCAGGAAGTATGTTATTCTCTTCCACAAGGGGGCAGCATTAATCTACGAACACCTGCCTTGATCCAAGTCAGCTTCCAGAACCAGCTGGTCTTTTGATATCCTGATTTGCAGGCAAGGCAATTAGGCACTTTAATTCTCCCATCACCAGTTGGTCTGAAGCAAAGCTTTCCTTTTCCCATACCCCACCGCTAGGTGAAAATCCTGATAAGCATTCTTCAGTTGCACACACCCTGCTGGGTAAACTAATTTTACTGACAAGACGACTTCCAACAGGCCAAATGGCCTTATTGACGAGGCAGTAAAAATCCAGAAATATATGATATTAAAACATGTTGCCTTTCAACAGGCTGGATGACTCATACAGGCAGGTCTCTGGTTCCTCCCCCTGGTTCTGGAAGTTTGGAGAAATTTCTAGAAGCTAGTGAGCGGAGGTCAGGAGGGTTGATCTGCATACTTAGGAGAACTTGTCCAATTGCCAGGCAGTGGGCCTGGCAGGGTGGCTGAGCCAGCCCTTAAATATGTATATAGCGATACCCCCAGTTAAGAGGGCTGCTGGTATAATTATTTTGGGCCCCTGTAATGCACCCTGTCAACCCCCGGCAGTTGGCTCTAACCTCCCCTAGCACAGCTAGTAGGGGATGGTAGGATTGTGTAGCCTGCAACTCACAGAGACACAATCCTGTAATAGAACACACACAGCAATATAGTTTATCTATCCTTACGTGTCTCCTCTGCAAAGTAAATGACACAACACCAGTATACTTAACCCTTGCACTTTTACTCAGATGGTTGGGTAAGAATATAATCAACAGTTTACATATCATGTGCATAGCACTGCAATAAAAGAGTATCTCAGAAAACAGACAGATATACAGTATGATGCATAATTCTAACAGTCCCCGCTGCATCTATTCTCCCTCGTGGCAAAAATGGCGCCCAGCAATGTCTACGCCAAGTCAGGCCTGACTGTTTCAGTGTAGGAGTTCTGTAGGGGAAATTCTTCGCTAGCAAAACGGTGGTGCACTTGCTGAAGAAACAACTGTAATCCACAGGGTAAAAGGGGTTTTGATAACTTGGTGAATAAAGGAAATCTCTAAAGCTGCTCCGATGCACTGTCCCTCCGGTGCGCAGCACAACACTAATAGACATGGGAGCCGTCGAAAAATTCGTTCCGTTCCGTTTCGTATTAAAAAAAAATCGTAATTCGTAATCCGTGTACGGAATTCAATTCGAATTCGTACGAAATACGAATTCCGTACGACACGTATAACGAACGATTCGACCGGAACGAACGAATGATTCGACCGGAAATGTACTTCCCCCACCCAATTCCAGCAGCAATCTTTTCTCTCTATAATGTCGAATCTTTTCTCTCTATGTCAAATCTTTTCTCTCTATAATGTCGAATCTTTTCTCTCTATAATGTAGAATCGGAACGAACGAATTATTCGACCGCAAATGTACTTCCCCCACCCAATTCCAGCAGCAATCTTTTCTCTCTATAATGTCAAATCTTTTCTCTCTATAATGTCAAATCTTTTCTCTCTATGTCGAATCTTTTCTCTCTATGTAGAATAATCTTGGACTAATAGAGTTAAGGTTAGTCACATTCGACCAAAAAATATTTACCTATCGCTTTGTCGAATTTTCATGTCTTATTTGGTAGTTTGGATTCGGATAATTTGGATACGAAATTTCGTACAAATTTTTCGAAATTTCGTATTTCGTACAGAATTCGTATTCGAAAAAATTCGTAATTCGGATTCGTACAAATGTACGAATTTCGAAAAATTCGTACGAATTTTCGATTCGTACGAAACTAACCGCACATGTCTAACCACTAATGAAAGCTCCGGGTAACAGTTATGGGGCCTAGAGATCCTATGTAGTTCTCTGAGCAGGTGCTCTCTCACCCAACCGGACCAGTTCGTGTCCGTATCTTCCGCTGCTGTGTCTTGGTACACAGGTCTCACGACATCCAAGTCTTCGGTCATCCGGGGAGCGATGCGGCAACGGTATGCAGAAACGTCCCTCGGGTTCCTCGGTGAGAGCCGAAGGCTCTTTGGAGAAAGGCCCAGGCTTCAGGCCTTGTAGCACCGCAGGCTCGGAAAGTAGTTCCTCTTGCTGGGCGGGCGATGTCCGATTGAGACCGAAGCCGGCTCCGCCCTTTGCTTATAAAGTCCACCCCAGCAGTCTTTGCGCGGGGCAATGCACGCTGGGTGGCCAGTGGGGTTATGGGTACAGTAGTCTCTGAGGCCTTAAAGGAAACCCCCGCTACATGTAGAAGAAATGAGGATAAAGGAGCGCCCGTGATGTGCCTTTGGCACATGGATCTGGACTGTTAGAGGTCCTTAGTGCTGGCTGTGTGTTCGAAGGCAGCAATCGTCTTCTAACAGTCCAGATCCATGTGCCAAAGGCACCCTCCAGCAGGATCATCCCACAACTATTTTTGCTAGAAGCCCTGATGAAGGGGGAGTCTTTTGTCCCCTGAAACGCGTTGGCCTCTTTTTATTGCTGAAACTTTTAATAAAATACAAATTACTTATCTCTTTGATCACCGGGCGCTCCTTTATCCTAATTTCTTCTACATTACACGCGGAGTCAACTGTAAGGACACACACCGAGGTAGCCACTCAAGCCCTAACAGGCTCATCCCCACCATTTTCCAAATTGGGCACGGACCTCCGGAAACTAATTATTTCCCTCTGCCCACACCCTACCAATCTACAACACTGGCTGATAGAGTCAGTCCAGTGCGATCTACACCCATTCTTCTCAGCCCTTAAATATAGATGTGTCATGCCGGCAAGGGGTCGGGTGGAAGATGGAGTGCTAAGGAGACTGCCGTGGCCTAGGTGGGGTCTCCTAGGTCTAGCGGAGACCCTAGCTCCAGGCTGGGCTTGGGCTGGCTCAGGACTCTCAGGAGGATCCATTCAGCAGAGCAGTTTGACATTGAATCTTGCCTGAGAGGCAGTGGGAGCAAGGAGGACATTGTGAGTATGTCAGCACACCCAGGGACATTCAAGGGGACAGACTGCCATATGTGGAAAGCATTCTAAAAGGACAGCGCTTTGCTTAACCCTTTTTTTGTACCTTGCTCTGGGAGATCTTCAGAGCAGCCAGGAGGGCTGGTGGTGCCTGCAAGCAGTGTAGCGGGGAGCAGATCTAGACAAAGAGAGGACACATTCCTGCATGCAGTTTGCCTTAAGTTTGTGTGCTATTTCCAAGAGGGGCTCGAGAGCTCTTAGTCTGTAACCCTTGATAGTTGCTTTGTGTGCCGCTCAGGCTCACCAATATGTGTAGATTCCTCCGCCTTCACTGCAGGGAGTGCTGGCAAGAGACAGAGCCCGTCCTAGCTCTTAGTAGTCGCTCAAGGAAGAAGAAGGAAGCAATCCCTGATGTCACACATTCATGCAGTGCTTTAATGGTGCCAAGAGTGACAACCTCAGCCTGGACTTCAACCAGAGTGCAGGCAGGGACAGGGAGCTCGTCCTAGCTCCAAGCTGCAGCAATATCAAAGGAAAAAGTCCATTGCCACCTCCATGATTAAGCTCCAAGAGGTGGAGCGAAATGCGTTGGTGGCGTGCCCTGGCAGCAGTCCGGGATGAGGCTGCCATTCATCTTACTTCATGTACTTGGGTCTGCTTCATGATGTGCAGCTTATGGACCCTTTCCTTTGACATTGCTAAAATAAAAACATCTGAAGCTTGAATACACATGTAAAATGCTTGTTATACACTTCTAAAATGCTCATGTACACTGGCAAGACTCTTAAAACAAAATGCCTGAAAATTGCTCTGCTCAGGTGTGAATGGGGCCTTAGGGGGCATGGGGTGTGGTGGCCAGTGGTGGCTGGTGGTATATTTTTTTAGGCCGGGGGGGCGACTCCCCCCCGGTCGGTAGGGTTGCTCGCGCCTCCTGCCACTCCTCCCTCTCCCCGGTCGGTCGGCCCCGCACTTACCCCATCTACAGAAGGGCAGCGGGCGGCGGCTTTATGGGCAGCACTCCTCTAGGCAGCGGGCGGCGGCTTTACTTGTGTTTCCTCCTCCCCTGCATCACGCCATGAGTCTCCACCCTCCTCTCCTCCATGTGTCTCCCTCCTCCTCCTCATAGGCGGCCAATCGGATCGCCTCTTCGTTCGGCCAATCAGGTGACGGGTCTTAGTACCCGCTTCCTGATTGGCCGGAAGGAGAATCAGGAAGACAATAGCGAATATTTATTCGCTATTGTCACACAAGTGGGTGTGCTCGGGGCTCAGTGCTCTACGCCCCGAGCCCACCCTTTTTTTAAGCCAATTAGAGCCTCTGGCTGTAATCACGTGCTTCAAAATAAAAAAAAACATTGGAATCCATGTGTCTGGCGCCCCGCATGTAGATTAGGGAGCCGGTTGCATGGATAGGGGGGGGGGGCGGCACACCTGCACCCTGCATTACGGGCCGCCACTGGTGGTGGCATGTTAAGTCTTTTGGAATTCACCATAAATCTCCATTCTGGTTAAAGAAGATGAGTCATTCCATAAAAAAAAGGATGGTAGACAATATAAAGATCATTAAATATTTCCCTAATTATCATTTTTATTATCTATCGATAAATGAATCCCCAAGAATTAGGGATTTCTATTTTTTTAACTTTTAAACTAAAATCATGTTATTGTTCTGCCAACTTTTTTTTATCAACCATTAGAACGTGGATTATATAAGCATTTGTATTTATTGAGCAATGCAAAAAAGTCTGACAAGTTTAGGCAAGTATTATGAAATTGGGAGTTTTTTGGTTGCAGAATGTACTTTATGATGCAACCATTGATGACCACATTTCTATATTTCAGTTGGCTGTTTGTAATTTCAACTTACAACGGTTATTCTACCCCTGGCAGAATTTGTGAGCCATTTGTTCTGCACCCCCACCCCAAAACACCCTGCAGACAATACATCTGACAGTACCTAAAGCCTCAAAACTTTTGGCAACAATAATGCTGAAGAAACCATCAAAGGAAAATTTGTATTCATCATCCTGGAAGCTGCACATTAGGCACAGTTGGACTTTCCAACATGACACTAATCCAAATCATAAAGCCAAGTCATCCTTTTAGTCTCAGCAGTAAAAATTTTTTAAGGCTTTGGAGTGGCCATCACAATCTTCTGACCTCAACAGTATAGAGCCAATTTGGAGGGATCTCAAAAGAGCTAGACATAGATGTAGCACTACCCCCGTAGGAGCTGCTGGTTATATTTTTGGGTCATGCCGTTACCTGTGTGTTCCACAGTATCCGTCATAGGGGTTCCATTGAAGAGTTTTTCACAGATGTCAGCACCAACACAGTCTCTTTTCCAATGGTTTTATTAAAGAAATGTCAATTAGAGGGATGGAGGGTTAGGGGAGATTTAGGTACCTTGCTTTTGCGGATCACGGGTACTTCCTAATCCAGAGGACAAACAGTTTCCACACTGGATATAGCAACCACCGGATAGGCCTCTCTCACTGACCTAGCAGCCGGTGCGGTGCTCGGCCAAAAGTCTCTGCCACAGACTTGAAGAATACGAATAGTCTCTGCCACAGACTTGAAGAATACACATAGTCTAAGTACGGTCACACAGTACCAGTTTCTTTCAGCCGATCCGGCGACACTGTGAGGTAGATATGCCAGGATGCGTCCTCCAATTGAGTCTTTAGGCTCTTCTCGAGGCACCAGCCTTTTTTCTCGGTCCTCTCCTGGGAAAAGTCCTCCCCTGGTTTCTTCAATTGCTGGGCTTCTTCCCGTAGGCAAGACAGCAAATGACCACCCCTGATTAGCAGGCCCCAGAAACTCCTGGGCCTACTTCCAGTAACGAGACCTCGGGCCAGCCGGCCCCGTGGCAGGAAACTGCTACAGCACACCTTAGGCCAGGAGGTCAGAGCTTCCCGGAAAGCGGTGTCTGTCCCTTAAGTACCCTCTCCCAAGATTGCACAGCGGGAGACCAATCCCACTGAGCGGTTTCTGGGCAAGAGGTACTCAATACATCCAACCTGCAGCATTTCCAACCTTGACCTGTGGTGACAGCGACACCCACAGTCAAGTGGAAAAAATGCACAACACAGCTGGACTGGAACAGAAACCAGCAATTTACACAATTATTCTGAGCTAAACTACAGCTCAGACAACTAAATTTACAAATAGCACCTACCCAATAGGAGCAGGGCGCTACACACTTCCCCCACCGCAACAGACAATGTCTTCATCGTCTTTAGAAAAAAATGACTCTCACTCTTGAGAGTCAATACCTGAATCCCATAAAACTTGGATGGGGAAGGGAGGGGTAAGAACAGGAAATTACAGAGATTTTTTTTTTTAAACAAAACACACACAGTAAAATCACATTAACATGTATTACCACCCCTGACTATCTGTAAGGAAAGGTTTCATCCGCTGGTAATATATGTCATTTGGCGTGCAGTACTGGGGTCCAACAGCAAGTGTCGCCTGGCAGTTTGGAACTGTCAGGGGAGCTTCTACCTGCTGGTGTTATGTCATCTTTGGGCCGCAGTACTGGCGTCCACCAGCGGATGGATCCTGGCAGTGTGATGCAGATCTTACCTTCTGCAATCAGGGGTCACCTGAGCTTATTAGCAGGTAATAACATAAGGCCCGGGTTCACACTGGTGCGACAAACGCTCCGACATTGGGAGCTCATGTCGCATGACGTGTGAAAATCAATGTTTCCCTATGGGAGCCGTTTTAACTGGTCCGACACATTTCGGTCCGACTTTGAAGATGCTCCCCTGAAAATCCAGACCAGACCGAAGGGCCTGGTATGCTCTTGGAGGGGGAACCCATGCCGGTTTTTTATTTAAAATTTGGCGTGGAGTTCCCCCTCAAGATTCATACCAAACACGGTGCCTGGTATTGGCGGGGATCCAAGTCGTATCCCCGTTCATTGAAAGTCGGACGTATGTCGGCTTCAAGTCGCAGGGCAAAGTCGAATCCAAAGTAGTACGGCTGTCGTGTCGCACAAGTGTGAACACGGCCTGAGGCTGGGTTCACACTGGTCCTACAAACGCTCCGACATTTGGAGCTTATGTCGCATGACGTGTGAAAATCAATGTTTCCCTATGAGAGCTGTCTTAACTGGTCCGACACAAGTCGGTCCGACTTTGAAAATGCTCCCTGTACTACTTTGGTCCGACTTTGATCCTACTTCAGCCCATTGAATATCATTGAAGTCGGATCAAAGTAGGATACTTGTCCTAACCATCTGACTTTTGACATCCGACATGGTGATTACAGCAGCAGTAAAATGAATTTATCTCACTCTGGGATTGTTTTGGCTGGTCAAAGAACAAGTCAGACTATTTCAAAGTCGGATCAAAGTAGTATCCTGTTCATTCAAGTCGGATGGATGTAGGACCAATGTAGGACCGATGTAGGATGGATGTTGCAGAGCAAAGTTTAATGAAAGTCGTATGACTGTCGTGTTGTATCAGTGTGAACCCAGGCTCAATACCCGGCAAGTGTACACACACACTGCCCTGGTATCGTCCTTGTGCCCTGACCTGCAGCCTGGTTACCTGAACCCTGATTCCTGTATCCTGAAACCTGTTGTATCTGTTCCTGCATTCCTGGATCCTTGCTCTGCAGCCTGACTGCTTCCTTCTTGTCCCTGTCTGTCTACTCTTGGTCCCCCATATGCTGATCTCCTGTTAATGATCCTGGCCTGGCTTGACTACGATTCTGGTTCCCCCTTTTGCTTATTATGCTGGTTGTTCACTGTCACTGTTTGGTTGTTTGGCTGTTCACTTATTGTATTTGTGGTGTATTCACATTTATATTTATTTACCTTAAATAAACGAACTTACTTTCACCTATTTCTGTTTGCGCGTTCCTCTGTTGCAATCCACATAATTCTGGTCACTCCTGATACATGACAGAATACCAGGGCCATCCCTGATCAGAAGTGGCTGCACAGGGGAACCATTTTGTTTGCAAACATGAATACCGATGAGGTAATTTATTTTTCTCTGCTGGCAACTGAAAGTGGTGATTATTGCCGCCAGGCTTTGAAAGAATGGTCTAGTGACCAGTTGTTTGCAGCTATCCGATCGGCTCACTCCCTGGTCGATCATGGGTATATACTGTTTGGGGAGGTGCAGCCTTTGATCAAGATCTGTACTGAGCTGGCCCTGCCCTGTATTCCAGAGGGCATGATGATTTCACTCCTCCTTTTACTATGAATCAGGTTGTATCCCTAGTATGGCTGTTTGAAGACGATCCCGCCAATTTTTGTGAGCACTACTCAGCTTGTTCCCCACAGGTGATTGCTGAGTGCATTGAGTCTGGTCAGTCTTTTGTTAGACAGGGAGATTTAAAACTACAGTTTATACCACCAATACTCTTGGCATGGTCTGATATGTTACAATCAATCCCAGCCAACCCACAACAAACCACTTCTACCATCAGACACCTACCTGCTCAAAAGTATTTTCTCCCATCACCCATGGCAACCCCAGTCGCAGCTCAGTACACACTGCTTCCCACCAGATACCAATATCCAGTCTCTGCTCCCTGTACCTATCCTGCATTCAACCCACCTGTCTCTTCTCAGCTGCCTACAAACCCACAAGAACTTCCTCCAGCTACTGTTAACTCTTCTCTGCCATATCCCAATCCTCCTTTCCAGTCTGCTGCACCCCGTACCTACAGAGCTTCAGTGGCTAAGCCCAAGAAAAGACGAAAGTTTTTCCAACCAAAACGATCCTGCCATTAACCCAACCTGCCTCCACACCCACCAATCTGTTTTCCAGCCCGAAGTGCCAGTGTTCCAGCCCAAAGTGCCAGTGTTCCAGCCCGAATAGCAGTTTTCCAGCCCGAAGTGCCAGTGTTCCAACCCGAAGTGCCAGTGTTCCAACCCGAAGTGCCAGTGTTCCAGCCGAAGTGACAGTGTTCCAGCCCGAAGTGCCAGTGTTCCAGCCCGAAGTGCCAGTGTTCCAGCCTGAAGTCTTGGTGCCTTCCTTCCAGCCTGATGTCCTGGTGCCTTCCTTCCAGCCTGATGTCCTGGTGCCTTCCTTCCAGCCTGATGTCCTGGTGCCTGCCTTCCAGCCTGATGTCCTGGTGCATGCCTTCCAGCCTGATGTCCTGGTGCCTGCCTTCCAGCCTGATGTCCTGGTGCCTGCCTTCCAGCCTGATGTCCCGGTGTCCCAGCCTGATGTCCCGGTGTCCCAGTCTGAAGTCCCGATGTCCCAGTCTGAATTCCCGGTGTCCCAGTCTGAAGATCCGGTGTCCCAGTCTGAAGATCCGGTGTCCCAGTCTGAAATCCTGGTGTCCCAGTCTGAAGATCCGGTGTCCCAGTCTGAAGATCCGGTGCCTGTGTCCCCGCCTGAAGATCCGGTGCCTGTGTCCCCGCCTGAAGATCCGGTGCCTGTGTCCCCGCCTGCAGATCCGGTGCCTGCGTCCCTGCCTGAAGATTCGGTGCCTGCGTCCCCGCCTGAAGATTCGGTGCCTTCGTCCCCGCCTGAAGATTCGGTGCCTGCGTCCCCGCCTGAAGATTCGGTGCCTGTGTCCCCACCTGAAGATTCAGTGCCTGTGTCTCCGCCTGAAGATTCGGTGCCTGTTTCCCGGCCTGAAGATTCGGTGTCCCAGTCTGAAGATCCGGTGTCCCAGTCTGAAGATTCGGTGTCCCAGTCTGAAGATCCGGTGTCCCAGTCTGAAGATTCAGTGTCCCAGTCTGAAGATTCAGTGTCCCAGTCTGAAGATCCGGTGTCCCCGCCTGAAGATCCGTTGCCTGTGTCCCCGCCTGAAGATTCGGTGCCTGTGTCCCTGCCTGAAGATTCGGTGCCTGTGTCCCCGCCTGAAGATTTGGTGCCTGTGTCCCCGCCTGAAGATTCGGTGCCTGTCTTAGCCTGAAGATTCGGTGCCCGTTTCCCGGCCTGTTGTTGTGGCCGTTTCCCGGCCTGAGGTTGTGGTGCCCGTTTCCCGGCCTGAGGAGCCTGCTGCCCAGCCTAATGTGCTTCTGTCTGCTGCCCAGCCTGATGAGCTTCTGTCTGCTGCCCAGCCTGATGAGCTTCTGTCTGCAGTGCCAGTGTTCCAGCCCAAAGTGCCAGTGTTCCAGCCCGAATAGCAGTTTTCCAGCCCGAAGTGCCAGTGTTCCAACCCGAAGTGCCAGTGTTCCAACCCGAAGTGCCAGTGTTCCAGCCAAAGTGACAGTGTTCCAGCCCGAAGTGCCAGTGTTCAGCCCGAAGTGCCAGTGTTCCAGCCTGAAGTCTTGGTGCCTTCCTTCCAGCCTGATGTCCTGGTGCCTTCCTTCCAGCCTGATGTCCTGGTGCCTTCCTTCCAGCCTGATGTCCTGGTGCCTGCCTTCCAGCCTGATGTCCTGGTGCATGCCTTCCAGCCTGATGTCCTGGTGCCTGCCTTCCAGCCTGATGTCCTGGTGCCTGCCTTCCAGCCTGATGTCCCGGTGTCCCAGCCTGATGTCCCGGTGTCCCAGTCTGAAGTCCCGATGTCCCAGTCTGAAGTCCCGGTGTCCCAGTCTGAAGATCCGGTGTCCCAGTCTGAAGATCCGGTGTCCCAGTCTGAAGATCCGGTGTCCCAGTCTGAAATCCCGGTGTCCCAGTCTGAAGATCCGGTGTCCCAGTCTGAAGATCCGGTGCCTGTGTCCCCGCCTGAAGATCCGGTGCCTGTGTCCCCGCCTGAAGATCCGGTGCCTGTGTCCCCGCCTGAAGATCCGGTGCCTGTGTCCCTGCCTGAAGATTCGGTGCCTGCGTCCCCGCCTGAAGATTCGGTGCCTGTGTCCCCTCCTGAAGATTCAGTGCCTGTGTCTCCGCCTGAAGATTCGGTGCCTGTTTCCCGGCCTGAAGATTCGGTGTCCCAGTCTGAAGATCCGGTGTCCCAGTCTGAAGATTCGGTGTCCCAGTCTGAAGATCCGGTGTCCCAGTCTGAAGATTCAGTGTCCCAGTCTGAAGATTCAGTGTCCCAGTCTGAAGATTCAGTGTCCCAGTCTGAAGATCCGGTGTCTCCGCCTGAAGATCCGTTGCCTGTGTCCCCGCCTGAAGATTCGGTGCCTGTGTCCCCACCTGAAGATTCGGTGCCTGTGTCCCTGCCTGAAGATTCGGTGCCTGTGTCCCCGCCTGAAGATTTGGTGCCTGTGTCCCCGCCTGAAGATTCGGTGCCTGTTTCCCGGCCTGAAGATTCGGTGCCCGTTTCCCGGCCTGTTGTTGTGGCCGTTTCCCGGCCTGAGGTTGTGGTGCCCGTTTCCCGGCCTGAGGAGCCTGCTGCCCAGCCTAATGTGCTTCTGTCTGCTGCCCAGCCTGATGAGCTTCTGTCTGCTGCCCAGCCTGATGAGCTTCTGTCTGCTGCCCAGCCTGATGAGCTTCTGTCTGCTGCCCAGCCTGAGATGTTCCTGCCTGCTGCTCAGCCTGAGATGTTCCTGCCTGCTGCCCAGCCTGAGGTGTTCCTGCCTGCTGCCCAGCCTGAGGTGTTCCTGCCTCCTGCCCAGTCTGAGGTGTTCCTGCCTGCTGCCCAGCCTGAGGTGCTCCTGCCTGCTGCCCAGCCTGAGGTGCCACTGTCTGCTGCCCAGCCTGATGTGCCCCTGCCTGCTGCCCAGCTTGATGTGCCCGTGCCTGCTGCCCAGCTTGATGTGCGTATTATGCAGTATTATGAGCGTTTGAATGCAGCCTCACTGTCCATCAAATGCAGCTTTACTATGCCCGTGAATGCAGCTGAGCATATGAATGCAGCCTTAGGGTCCATGAATGCAGCCTTACTGTCCATACGAATGCAGCCTTACTGAGCATATGAATGTAGCCTTACTGTTCATGAATGCAGCCTTACTGAGCCCATCAATACATACTTGCCTGGATCCAGAGGCGGCTCTAGGCTTTGTAAGGCCTTAGGCAAAACTTAAACATGAGGCCCCACTCACGCCCATAATAGGAAAAATTATTCAAGCGATAAAAATTAACTGTATAAGGAGGGTACATGGGGAGGGTAAGTGGACACAGTACAGGGGGCAGGAGGGTACAGTACAGGGGGAGGGTAAGTGGACACAGTACAGGGGGCAGGAGAGTACAGTACAGGATCAGGAGCGTACAGTATAGGGGAAGGGGAAGTGGATACAGTACAGGGGGCAGGAGGGTACAGTACAGGGGGCAGGAAAGTACAGTACAGGGGGCAGGAGAGTACAGTACAGGGGGCAGGAGAGTACAGTACAGGGGAGGATAAGTGGACGCAGTACAGGGGGCAGGAGAGTACAGTACAGGGGTCAGGAGTGTACAGTACAGGGGGCAGGAGAGTACAGTACAGGGGAGGGTAAGTGGACACAGTACAGGGGCCAGGAGGGTACAGTACAGGGGCAGGAAGGTACAGTGCAGAGAGCAGGAGGGTACAGTGCAGGGAAAGGAGAAGTGGACACAGTACAGGGGGCAGGAGGGTACAGTACAGGGGGAGGGTAAGTGGACACAGTACAGGGGGCAGGAGGGTACGGTGCAGGGAAAGGGGAAGTGGACACAGTACAGGGGGCAGGAGGGTACAGTACAGGGGGCAGGAGGGTACAGTACAGTAGGCTTGTGCAATTCGTTTCGTAACGAATTGAAATTCGTCCGAATTTAGCAACTTTCGGACATTCGGAAGCATTCGAATTTCCGAACAAAGCAATTACGAATAAGACCGAATCCGAAATAAATTATACCGCAAATAGCGAATGCCCGAATGTCTTCGGCATAATTCGTTATGAAAAAGTTACGAATGTACGAATCCATACGAAGCACAATAACACTCACTCTGCTCTGCTCTCTGCTTCTCCCACACCGTGCTGAACTCCCTCTCAAAATGGTGTACAGGGGCGGAGGTTATAGCCGCATGTAAAAAACGAAAGTAAAATACGAGATTTCGAATCCATTCGAAGCACAATAACACTCTGCTCTGCTCTCTGCTTCTCCCTCACCGTGCTGAACCCTCTCAAAATGGTGTACAGGGGCGGAGCCTATAGCCGCATGTTAAAAACGAAAGTAAAATACGAGATTTCGAATCGTTACAAATAACCGCAATGTATTTAGAAAAGTACAAATCCATTCGAAGCACATTAGGCATAATAGGCAGCGTCGTTGTGAGAGAGACACGGAAAATTACGAATCAACGAACCCAAAAAAAGTTACGAAAGTAGGAGTTGTGTCCAGAATCAACGAAAAACAACGTACTCTACCGAAAGTACGAACCCAAAAAAAGTTACGAAAGTAGGAGTTGTGTCCAGAATCAACGAAAAACAACGTACTCTACCGAAAGTACGAATTATAAAGCAACAAAAAATTCAACGAAAAATGTCGCTTGCAAAAATACGAATGAGTCCGAACACGAAAAATCCCGTCTAGCAAAATTACGAATGATTACGAATCAACAGGACCGGAAAGAAACGAACCGAAACGGAACAAATTTTTCCGTTGTGCACAAGTCTACAGTACAGGGGGAGGGTAAGTGGACACAGTACAGGGGACAGGAGGGTACAGTATAGGGGGGAGCAGGAGGGCACAGTACAGAGGGAGGGTAAGTGGACACAGTACGGGGGGCAGGAGGGTACAGTATAGGGACAGTAATATATAATACAGAGCTGCTCTCACAGATTCTAGCTATTCTGGCAGGCTGTCACTGTACCACAATAAAATGTTATAGATATCAAGAATAATTAATATATGCATGGGCGTCCGCTGATTTTTTTTCAGGGGGGGGGGGGGGCGCTTCCGCAGCGGCGATACGCAGTCACATTTTACCCTTTCATCGACCACTAGCGAGGGTTAAAAGCGACCCCCCCAAGTAAAAATGTAAAAACACCCCACTGTGCCCCCTGCATCTTTCAATATCTCTTTGTCCCTACTGTGTACCCCCTTGCCACAACTGCACCTCTGGACCCCTTTACATTACACTGCACCCCACAGCTCTGGACCCGTTACATTACACAGCACCCTGTATCACTGGACCCCTTTACATTACACAGCACTCTGCACCACTGGACTCCTTTACATTACACAGCACCCTGTATCACTGGACCCCTTTACATTACACAACCCCCTGCACCTCTGGGTCCCTTTACATTACACAGCACCCTGTATCACTGGACCCCTTTACATTACACAGCACCCTGCATCACTGGACCCCTTTACATTACACAGCACCCTGTATCACTGGACCCCTTTAAATTACACAGCACCCTGCATCACTGGATGCCTTTACATTACAGAGCACCCTGCACCACTGGACCCCTTTACATTACACAGCACCCTGAACCCCTTTACTCTACACAGCACCCTGTATCACTGGACCCCTTTACATTACACAGCACCCTGCATCACTGGACCCCTTTACATTACACAGCACCCTGTATCACTGGACACCTTTACATTACACAGCACCCTGCATTACTGGACCCCTTTACATTACACAGCACCCTGTATCACTGGACCCCTTTACATTACACAGCACCCTGCACCTCTGGACCACTTTACATTATACAGCCCCCCACAGCACAGACTTCCTATTCAGCACAGACCCCCCTTCAGTGCAGACCCCCCATTTAACACAGACGGACCCCCCCATTTAGCACAGATCCCCCTTCAGCACAGACCCCCACATTCAGCACAGACCCCCCCTTCAGCACAGACCCCCCATTCTACACAGACCCCCCCTTCAGCACAGATGGACCCCCTCCCCTTCCCCCATCCCATTCAGTACCTCAGATCAGCGAGGCACAGGCACAGCAGCCGGTTCCCTCCCCCTGTGTACACATAAACACTGTGAGGG
Source organism: Rana muscosa (assembly GCA_029206835.1). NCBI lineage: Eukaryota > Metazoa > Chordata > Amphibia > Anura > Ranidae > Rana > Rana muscosa. The sequence continues at coordinate 361,511,662 of CM055125.1, read as the reverse complement.
TGAGGCGGCTTCACTCTGCTCGCTGTGCCTGTGTGACATCCAGCCCGGGAACGCTCAGACAGCACGCGGCCGCGAGAGAAGGGGATGGTTGGTCAGGTGCAGTGGTGTCACCCCGCACCAGACCACCCCCCGCCCCCCCCCTTGCAATGCCATGGCCAGCAGTTTGCCTTTCTCTCCCTGTTCTAACCTGCCTGTCACCGCGGCGCTGTCACTGCTTCAGTCGCGGAGGGGGGGGGGGGGGCGCCGGCCTGACACTCTTCAACACCTTCTAGATTCCAGGGGCGGATCCAGAGTCTTGTCTCGGGAGCGGCACTGCCAGAAAATACGTTTTTATGTGGCCAAAGATTCGGTGCCTGTGTCCCCGCCTGAAGATTTGGTGCCTGTGTCCCCGCCTGAAGATTCGGTGCCTGTTTCCCGGCCTGAAGATTCGGTGCCCGTTTCCCGGCCTGTTGTTGTGGCCGTTTCCCGGCCTGAGGTTGTGGTGCCCGTTTCCCGGCCTGAGGAGCCTGCTGCCCAGCCTAATGTGCTTCTGTCTGCTGCCCAGCCTGATGAGCTTCTGTCTGCTGCCCAGCCTGATGAGCTTCTGTCTGCTGCCCAGCCTGATGAGCTTCTGTCTGCTGCCCAGCCTGAGATGTTCCTGCCTGCTGCTCAGCCTGAGATGTTCCTGCCTGCTGCCCAGCCTGAGGTGTTCCTGCCTGCTGCCCAGCCTGAGGTGTTCCTGCCTCCTGCCCAGTCTGAGGTGTTCCTGCCTGCTGCCCAGCCTGAGGTGCTCCTGCCTGCTGCCCAGCCTGAGGTGCCACTGTCTGCTGCCCAGCCTGATGTGCCCCTGCCTGCTGCCCAGCTTGATGTGCCCGTGCCTGCTGCCCAGCTTGATGTGCGTATTATGCAGTATTATGAGCGTTTGAATGCAGCCTCACTGTCCATCAAATGCAGCTTTACTATGCCCGTGAATGCAGCTGAGCATATGAATGCAGCCTTAGGGTCCATGAATGCAGCCTTACTGTCCATACGAATGCAGCCTTACTGAGCATATGAATGTAGCCTTACTGTTCATGAATGCAGCCTTACTGAGCCCATCAATACATACTTGCCTGGATCCAGAGGCGGCTCTAGGCTTTGTAAGGCCTTAGGCAAAACTTAAACATGAGGCCCCACTCACGCCCATAATAGGAAAAATTATTCAAGCGATAAAAATTAACTGTATAAGGAGGGTACATGGGGAGGGTAAGTGGACACAGTACAGGGGGCAGGAGGGTACAGTACAGGGGGAGGGTAAGTGGACACAGTACAGGGGGCAGGAGAGTACAGTACAGGATCAGGAGCGTACAGTATAGGGGAAGGGGAAGTGGATACAGTACAGGGGGCAGGAGGGTACAGTACAGGGGGCAGGAAAGTACAGTACAGGGGGCAGGAGAGTACAGTACAGGGGGCAGGAGAGTACAGTACAGGGGAGGATAAGTGGACGCAGTACAGGGGGCAGGAGAGTACAGTACAGGGGTCAGGAGTGTACAGTACAGGGGGCAGGAGAGTACAGTACAGGGGAGGGTAAGTGGACACAGTACAGGGGCCAGGAGGGTACAGTACAGGGGCAGGAAGGTACAGTGCAGAGAGCAGGAGGGTACAGTGCAGGGAAAGGAGAAGTGGACACAGTACAGGGGGCAGGAGGGTACAGTACAGGGGGAGGGTAAGTGGACACAGTACAGGGGGCAGGAGGGTACGGTGCAGGGAAAGGGGAAGTGGACACAGTACAGGGGGCAGGAGGGTACAGTACAGGGGGCAGGAGGGTACAGTACAGTAGGCTTGTGCAATTCGTTTCGTAACGAATTGAAATTCGTCCGAATTTAGCAACTTTCGGACATTCGGAAGCATTCGAATTTCCGAACAAAGCAATTACGAATAAGACCGAATCCGAAATAAATTATACCGCAAATAGCGAATGCCCGAATGTCTTCGGCATAATTCGTTATGAAAAAGTTACGAATGTACGAATCCATACGAAGCACAATAACACTCACTCTGCTCTGCTCTCTGCTTCTCCCACACCGTGCTGAACTCCCTCTCAAAATGGTGTACAGGGGCGGAGGTTATAGCCGCATGTAAAAAACGAAAGTAAAATACGAGATTTCGAATCCATTCGAAGCACAATAACACTCTGCTCTGCTCTCTGCTTCTCCCTCACCGTGCTGAACCCTCTCAAAATGGTGTACAGGGGCGGAGCCTATAGCCGCATGTTAAAAACGAAAGTAAAATACGAGATTTCGAATCGTTACAAATAACCGCAATGTATTTAGAAAAGTACAAATCCATTCGAAGCACATTAGGCATAATAGGCAGCGTCGTTGTGAGAGAGACACGGAAAATTACGAATCAACGAACCCAAAAAAAGTTACGAAAGTAGGAGTTGTGTCCAGAATCAACGAAAAACAACGTACTCTACCGAAAGTACGAACCCAAAAAAAGTTACGAAAGTAGGAGTTGTGTCCAGAATCAACGAAAAACAACGTACTCTACCGAAAGTACGAATTATAAAGCAACAAAAAATTCAACGAAAAATGTCGCTTGCAAAAATACGAATGAGTCCGAACACGAAAAATCCCGTCTAGCAAAATTACGAATGATTACGAATCAACAGGACCGGAAAGAAACGAACCGAAACGGAACGAATTTTTCCGTTGTGCACAAGTCTACAGTACAGGGGGAGGGTAAGTGGACACAGTACAGGGGACAGGAGGGTACAGTATAGGGGGGAGCAGGAGGGCACAGTACAGAGGGAGGGTAAGTGGACACAGTACGGGGGGCAGGAGGGTACAGTATAGGGACAGTAATATATAATACAGAGCTGCTCTCACAGATTCTAGCTATTCTGGCAGGCTGTCACTGTACCACAATAAAATGTTATAGATATCAAGAATAATTAATATATGCATGGGCGTCCGCTGATTTTTTTTCAGGGGGGGGGGGGGCGTTTCCGCAGCGGCGATACGCAGTCACATTTTACCCTTTCATCGACCACTAGCGAGGGTTAAAAGCGACCCCCCCAAGTAAAAATGTAAAAACACCCCACTGTGCCCCCTGCATCTTTCAATATCTCTTTGTCCCTACTGTGTACCCCCTTGCCACAACTGCACCTCTGGACCCCTTTACATTACACTGCACCCCACAGCTCTGGACCCGTTACATTACACAGCACCCTGTATCACTGGACCCCTTTACATTACACAGCACTCTGCACCACTGGACTCCTTTACATTACACAGCACCCTGTATCACTGGACCCCTTTACATTACACAACCCCCTGCACCTCTGGGTCCCTTTACATTACACAGCACCCTGTATCACTGGACCCCTTTACATTACACAGCACCCTGCATCACTGGACCCCTTTACATTACACAGCACCCTGTATCACTGGACCCCTTTAAATTACACAGCACCCTGCATCACTGGATGCCTTTACATTACAGAGCACCCTGCACCACTGGACCCCTTTACATTACACAGCACCCTGAACCCCTTTACTCTACACAGCACCCTGTATCACTGGACCCCTTTACATTACACAGCACCCTGCATCACTGGACCCCTTTACATTACACAGCACCCTGTATCACTGGACACCTTTACATTACACAGCACCCTGCATTACTGGACCCCTTTACATTACACAGCACCCTGTATCACTGGACCCCTTTACATTACACAGCACCCTGCACCTCTGGACCACTTTACATTATACAGCCCCCCACAGCACAGACTTCCTATTCAGCACAGACCCCCCTTCAGTGCAGACCCCCCATTTAACACAGACGGACCCCCCCATTTAGCACAGATCCCCCTTCAGCACAGACCCCCACATTCAGCACAGACCCCCCCTTCAGCACAGACCCCCCATTCTACACAGACCCCCCCTTCAGCACAGATGGACCCCCTCCCCTTCCCCCATCCCATTCAGTACCTCAGATCAGCGAGGCACAGGCACAGCAGCCGGTTCCCTCCCCCTGTGTACACATAAACACTGTGAGGGTGAGGCGGCTTCACTCTGCTCGCTGTGCCTGTGTGACATCCAGCCCGGGAACGCTCAGACAGCACGCGGCCGCGAGAGAAGGGGATGGTTGGTCAGGTGCAGTGGTGTCACCCCGCACCAGACCACCCCCCGCCCCCCCCTTGCAATGCCATGGCCAGCAGTTTGCCTTTCTCTCCCTGTTCTAACCTGCCTGTCACCGCGGCGCTGTCACTGCTTCAGTCGCGGAGGGGGGGGGGGGCGCCGGCCTGACACTCTTCAACACCTTCTAGATTCCAGGGGCGGATCCAGAGTCTTGTCTCGGGAGCGGCACTGCCAGAAAATACGTTTTTATGTGGGCAATTTTTCGGGGAAATGGCTGGTGTTGGAGCTTCAACCATCCCGGCACCATGGTTGTTATGGTGTCAGAAGGATTGAATCGCATTATTTCTATTATTACATTGTTATACAAAATGAAATGGTTCAACTCACCATAATGCAGAATCAGTGGGAGCCCCGAGTGTGTCACTTTCCCCCATTGCCTGCCACGCGTTGCGGATTGTCACTTGCCACAAGTTGCGGATTATCACTTGCCAAGTCACCTGCCACACATTGTGAATTGTCACTTGCCACGTTGCCTGCCACACGTTGCAGATGGTCACTTGCAACGTCACTTGCCACATGTTTATTACTTGCCACAAGTTGCGGATTGTCACTTGCCACGTCACTTGCCACAAGTTGCGGATTGTCCCACCCAGAGTCAGGGCTGTCAGGCAGCAGAGAGATTATTTAATCTCTCTGCTGCCCGCGCTGCCTACACAGTGAGGGCAGAACTGCCGGGATGAAGGGTGGGCGGTGAGAGATGATGTCATCTCTCTGCTCCCCCCGCTCGCCTGCACGCTGATTGGCCAGCACTCGCTCAAACACTCATTAAGCCGCCCAGCTGCCCGGCCTGCACGCTCTCTCACCCGACACCTGTCAGTGGAGCCACCTGCTCTTTTAACTGGCGGAGCCGCATGCTATGTCAGCTGCCCACCGAGCCACCCGCTCCCTCACCAGCCCACCCAGCTGCCCGCAGCCCGGCCCGCTCGCTCTCACCCGCCCGCAGAGCCATCTGCGGACGCGGGGCCGCCCGCCGAGCGCTCTCTCACCCATCCACAGCACTCACCCGCAATCCGCCTCTGCTAGATTCCAGGGGGGGGGGGGGGCAGTCGCCCCCCATTGCCCTATGGAGCGGACGCCCATGGTTCCGTGAGAGTCTGGAAAGAGAAAAAGACATTCGTCAATGTTTCTGATTGATACAGAAAATGGTGACAAAGCTCCCTCTAGTGGTCAGAAGAAGCACTAAACCCAAGAACAAAAAGGTCATCTATTCCAGCAAGGTCCTTACATGTGGAGGCTGTATTCGTTTTGGTTCTTTCAGGCTAAATACATTTTCTGTAGGTACAGAAAAATACCTATTAATCCTGTCAGAAATCCAGTGACCTTGTAAGTTCCTGTGGCCTGAGCTGAGATCTCAGTTTTATCTGTCCATGTTGTGAGTCCGTGTTGTCACCTCATAAGAACAAGTGTGTTTCTGGTGGAATTTCCAGAATAAAGCAGGTCTAAGCTGTGCACCTGATACATACACAATAATAATTACCAATAAAAAAAAAGAATTCCTTCAGACAAGTCCCCAGACCATGTGATTGTGCAGTAACCACAAAATCACAAATGGGAGAATTCTGTACAAAAATGCTTTTTAGATGCTGCTGAAAATCTCCCGTCCCCCAATATACATGGACCCCTCCATTATTCATATACTTACCGGTTCTGGTGTAAATGCTGGGGGTGACTCTCTTTTCTCCACCTTGACCCAGTCAGTCCACTCGAAAAATGGGTGCCGTCTGATTTTACGTACCAGGTATGTCCGTATATTATGTTTTTCCCATAAGAGCTGCAAAGAAGAAAGAAATATGATAAGAAACACAGAGAACATTGAGCCACATGAATGTGTGTCGGGAAGAATGTACAGTTGTGTGTTCTGAACTCCTAACAAGGTCTGTATAACCTGGAAAGGGTTTTGTCTGTAAAGAGAAGGTAAAGCTCTGCGTATACTTACCATAGCTATGAGTTCAAAGAGGAACATGTCCTCACATGTTTCCAAATCGGAGAGGACTGTCCTGAACAAACTTCCATTCTGTTTTTCCTTGATCTCTGTGAAGTGATCCGGGCTAACGGCCATCTCATACAATATCACTCCCAAGGAGTAATAGTCCGCTGAGATGTTCTGTCCTTCGTCTTTCATGACCTGTAGAAACATAAAGATAGAAAAAAGTATGAGAACATTCCTAGACCAGGCAGAGGACACAGATGACTCCATACTGACATATGTGATGTATGAAGCCTCCCAGGAGTCCTAAAATTGAGCTCTAAATACATTAAACTAAGGCGGAGCTTGTGAATGTTGGAGGTAGGGCCTAACATTTATATATAGTCAAAACTTTTATTTGTATTGGATATAGTACGGAAGGGTTGAGACCCCTGCCAGTATAATTTTGCTGTCTATGTCCCATTGGGGAAATTTCCCTTCACTTCCTGTTCCCGAGATTTAAGAGGAAGTCCAAGGAATTCTCCCAAAATGAGGGAAGATCTACTAGGATCTTGTCTCAAAACAGGTGTCACCATTGGAAGACTTTCCCTCTATTCCAGTTCTGGGGAGAGTTGTAACATTTTGCATCCTGCTGTGCTTTCCTTTCTCACTAACAATGATCACCAGTACACATAAAGAGTGTGACTTCCCTACTGAGGACACCAATAAAAACCTGACAGAGGGTCTAACACTATCCATTTAGGCTACATTCACACATGGCTGTTTTGAGCTTCCCATTGCCTGAAGCTTGTCACTTAAAAAAAGAATTCAGGAGCTTCTTTTAGGCAACATTCTTCATGCAATGCGGTTCACCACGATTGCAGCGCAGTTGATCACATGACAATCGCGGCAGAACCGCACTGCTTTTTGTGCATTGTGCGATTTGATATTCATACCTGGGAATTTGGAAGACAAGATTCAAAATTACCCCCATCAAATTTGCCCCATCCTATTGCCCCCATTAAAACTGCCCCATCAAAATTACCCCATCCTATTGCCCCATCCAATTTCCCCATAAAAACTGCCCCATCCTATTGCCCCCATCAAAAACTGTCCCATCAAAAACTGCCCCCCATCAAAACTGCCCCATCAAATATGCCCCATCCTATTGCCCCATCAAAACTGCCTCATAAAAACTGCCCCATAAAATTTTTCCCATCCTATTGCCCCATACACATTGCCCCATCCTATTGCCCCCATCAAACTGTCCCCATCAAAACTGCCCCCAAAAAACTGCCCCATCAAAATTGCCCCATCAATATTGCCCTATTCAATTAACCCCATCAAAATTGCCCCATCCTATTGCCCCCATCAAAACTGCCTCATAAAACACTGCCCCATCAAAATTTCCCCATCCTATTGCCCCATCCATTTGCCCAATCAAAAATGCCCAATCTAATTGCCCAATCAAAATTGCATTATTTATAGGGGTCTCAATCGTCTCACCATTAAGAATGCCTATCCGATTCCGTTGATTACGTAATTATATGACCGCCTCAAGGGAGCAACGGTTTTCACAAAGCTTGATTTGAGAGGGGCATACAATCTCGTGAGGATTAAGGAGGGAGCGACGAGTGGAAGACTGCCTTTAATACCAGAACAGGTCATTATGAATATCTCGTAATGCCTTTTGGCCTCTGTAATGCTCCGGCAGTTTTCCAGGAGTTTATTAACGATGTCTTCTGAGATTTGTTGCAGTTATGTGTGGTGGTCTATCTCGATGATATCCTCATATTTTCCAAGTCCCTGGAGAACCACCACACAGATGTCTGTCGAGTGCTTCAAAAACTAAGAGAGAACAATCTCTATTGTAAGCTGGAGAAGTGTGAATTCCATCGGGAACAGGTCAAATTCCTGGGTTATGTAATTTCGACAGCTGGTTTTTCGATGGACCCAAAGAAACTTTCTGCTGTCCTACAGTGGCCTCGACCCGTGGGTTTACATCCTCTGCAGCGATTTCTTGGCTTTTCCAACTATTATCGGAAGTTTATTCGTAACTTCTCGTCTGTGGTCAAGCCCCTGACTGATATGACCAGAAAGCACAGTAACCCACAGAGTTGGTCTCCAGAGTCCATTAAGGCTTTTGAGAGTCTTAAGACTGCCTTTGTTTCTGCTCCTGTGTTGGCACATCCTGATCCTACATTGCCTTTTATCCTTGAAGTTGATGCTTCTGAGACTGGAGTTGGCGCCCTTCTGTCTCAACGTCCTAGCTCTGACAGCGCTATGCATCCGTGTGGCTACTTTCCCAAGAAATTGTCACCTGCGGAGTGCAATTACGAGATTGGTGACAGAAAGCTGTTGGCGATCATTTTAGTCCTGAAAGAGTGGAGACATCTCCTCGAAGGTACCTCTGTGCCGGTTCTCATTCTTACTGACCATAAGAATCTCACATTCTTGTCTGAGGCTAAGCTCCTCTCTCCCAGAAGGGCACGATCGGCTCTTTTCTTGTCAAGTTTTAATTACATTGTCTCATTCTTACCCGGTACTAAGAATGTAAGGGCTGACGCCTTGTCACGACAATTTTCCTCCACTTCCAAGATGGAGTGGGTTCCTGTGATTCCTCCTGATCGTATTCTGGCTACGGTTCGCACCAGTCTCACTTCTCTTTTGGGAGACAAAATTCTTGCTGCTCAGGTCGATGCCCCTCCTGAGAAACCTTGTGACCGCTGCTTTGTTCCTGAGAGTCTCCGTACTGCCGTACTCCAGACTTACCATCCTCCCAAGGCTGCTGGCCACCCTGGGAAGAATCAACTCTTTTGGGCCATTTCCCAACAATTCTGGTGGCCCAGTCTACGTGCTGATGTAACCGCCTTCGTAGCTGCCTGTTCCGTGCGTGCTCAGAGTAAGACACCACGACACCTTCCAGTGGGTCTCCTACAACCCATACCCAATGGAGAGAGGCCCTGGACCCACCTGTCTATGGATTTCATTGTGGAGTTACCCAACTCCCAGGGCAACACAGGTATCCTTATGGTGGTAGACTGGTTCTCGAAAATGTCTCACTGTATTCCACTTAAGAAATTGCCTACGTCTAAGGAACTGGCTTCCATTTTTGCTCGGGAGATCTTTCGCTTACATGGTCTACCCAAGGTCATTGTCTCTGACAGGGGAAGTCAGTTTGTGTCCCGGTTCTGGCGAGCCTTTTGTGCACAGTTGGGAATTCAGCTTGCCTTCTCTTCTGCGTATCACCCACAGTCTAATGGGGCAGCAGAACGAGCCAATTAGTCCTTGGAGCAATTCCTGCGTTACTATATTTCTGACCATCACAACAACTGGTCAGACCTCTTACCTTGGGCGGAGTTTGCAAACAATAGCGCTCTGAATTCTGCTTCCCATTTGTCCCCGTTTATGGCGAACTATGGTTTCCAACCTTCCATGTTGCCTGACTCATTTGTTCCTCAGAGTATTCCTGTATTAGAGGAACATCTCCGTGGTCTTCGTTCCACTTGGGTACAAGTCCAGGAGGCTTTGCGACAGGCTAACAAGAGGTACAGACTCTCTAGTTCAGGAAACAAACCGGTCCAAGTGGCTCGTGAGCTGCTGGAAAGGTTTCCGAAGTGGCGGTTTTCTCAGGCTTACTGTTTTCGCTGGTTCGCCCGAGAAACGATCTGGTAGTGTGAGTGGCTGCTTCCATAGTCGATCAAAGAGTTAACACTCTTTGATCGACTCCATGTCCTTGGAGGACCGGAGCAACATCATGACGTCACGTCCAGTCCAGGCTGGAAGAAAAAAAAATAATAATATGGGGAATGATTGGTGGGTCCTGGCAGACATTGGGTCCGTCGGACCCACTGATTGGCTCCCGCTGTGTCCAATGACAGTGGATACTGGTTGCCGTGGGCACGCGTGCGTGCCCCAGACCAGGAAGAGTGAAATCACTGTTACGTGATTTTGTTCAGAGAGGCAGCCCCGCTGCAGTAAATGTCCAGAAGCGGTTAAATACCGTAGTTTGGTGCTATTCCACGAGCATGCGCAATTTTCAAGCGTGACAAGTTAGGTATCTATTTACTCGACGTAACATCATCTTTCACATTATATAAAATAATTGGGGTAACTATTGCGTTTTGTTTGTGTTTTTTGTCATTAAAATGTATTTAACCACTTCAGCCCCGGAAGGATTTGCCCCCTTAATGACCAGGCCATTTTTTGCTATTGGGCACTGCGTCGCTTTAACTGACAATTGCGCGGAGGTGCGACACTGTACCCAAACAAAATTTATGTCCTTTTTTTTCCCCACCAATAGAGCTTTCTTTTGGTGGTATTTTATCACCTCTGCAGTTTTTATTTTTTGCGCTATAAACAAAAAAAGACTGACAATTTTGAAAAAAATTATTATTTTACTTTTTGCTTTAATAAATATCCCCCCCAAAAAATTGCTTCCTCAGTTAAGGCCGATACGTATTCTTCTACATATTTTTGGTAAAAAAATCGCAATATGCGTATATTGATTGGTTTGCGCAAAAGTTATCACGTCTACAAAATAGGGAATAGATTTATGGCATTTTTATTTATTTATTTATTTATTTACTAGTAATGGCGGTGATCAGCGATTTTTAGCGGGACTGGGACATTGCGGACAGAGTGGACAGTTTTTTGGGACCAGTGACATTTAAACAGCGAACAGTGCTATAAAAATGCACTGATTACTTTATAAATGTCACTGGCAGAAAAGGGGTTAACACTAAGGGGCAATCAAGGGGTTAAGTGTGTTCCCTGGGAGGTGTTTCTAACTGTGGGGGGGGGGACTGACTGGAGGAGGAGAGAGATTAATGTCCCTGTTTACTAGGAACAGCAGATCTTGCTCTACTCCCCTTACAGAACAGGGATCCTGCGATCGCGGGTAGTCGGCGGACATTGCGGCCGCTGGGCTAGCGCGTCGGCTATGGGCACGCGCCGTGCGCGTACCCACTATATCTATTACATGAAGTGACGTACACCTACGGCGATTCGCACAATAGAGCCAACCTTCCGCAGCATAATGACAGTGGCTGATCAGCTTATATAGTGAAATACAATATTTTGAAATCTGTGACACTGTTTTGATGTTGAATTTTAAAAGCAGCGGCAAGCCTGCCGATCTCACAGGTTTGCTGATCTGACAGAACACCGCTGCTTTTATAATTCAACATCAAAACAGTGTCTTGTAAGGGGCGGATGGCGGGGCGTTTTTAAACAACTGAAGGGCGGGTTTTGCAATGTTGATGGGCGGTATTTAACTTACTAACACAATGAGGCGGATGTGTTATTGAGAAGCGTGTAAGCGGCGGATGGCTACAGAAGAGGCTGTATTTTATATTGATGGACAGAGATGCCATCTGCCCCTTACACAATATAATAGTAATCATACCTCCCAACCCGCACGGATTCTGCGGCGGGTTTCTCCAGGCGGGACTCAGAGCGGCAGCGAGCGATAACCAGGTAAGTCGGGCGGGCGGACGTCAGTATCTGTGTTTGCGGTCCCCCCCTCCCCGCTCAACAACTTTCAAACCCACGTCCCTAAAAAAAAAACGAAATGTCCCGTGGCACCCCCCCCCCCCCCCCCCCGCTCAACAACTTTGATGAGAGAGAAAAAAAATATGAATGAATGTCCCGCAGTGGACATTAGAAAAGTTGGGAGGTATGTAGTAATACACCTGCCCCTTGCAGAGTTGCACGAGCATCCGTTGTGTAATCATACCTCCCTCCGTTGTGCTCCGTACTGCGCAAGCACTGCGTCTGCGCAGTACAGGGCGGGCATTATCCGCCGGGGGGAACCTTTCTCGGCAGGACACCGGCAAACGGACATTTTACACACCCACCGGAGTCTTGCTTTTCACAGTTATTTTTAACAGTAAACTCAGCTTATATAGTGAAGTATTTAGAAGTCCGTTGATGTTTAATTTTAAAAGCAGCGGTGTTCTGTCACATCAGCAAACCTCTGTGAGATCAGCAGCTTTTAAAATTAAACATCAAAACATTGTTACTGACTTCTAAATACTGCATTTCACTATACAAGCTGAGTTTACTGTTAAAAATAACCGTAAAAAGCAAGACTCTGGTGGGTGTATAAAGATGTCCGCTTGCCGACTTCTAACTCTAGGCTTACCGCGGACGAGTGCGGGTGTACCAAGATGGCCGCGAGGCAACGTCACTTCGGCATGAGCATTAGGCTTTTTGGTGGGTAGCGTGCTATCTGATAGATAGAAGATAGAACAGCGGCAGCGGACATCTTTTTACACCCAGCCAACGAATGCGGGGTGTAGCAAGATGGCCGCGAGGTAAACGTCACGTCGGCTGCGCGTCGGGCATGCGCAGTAGGCCAATAAGCGGCTATCTGATAGAACAGCAGCAGCGAGCATCTTTTTACACCCAGCCAACGAGTTCGGGGTGTAGCAAGGTGGTCGTTACCAATGCCGATGGGTCGCTGATTGTGACGGAACACCGACCGCGCCCCCCCCCCCTCCCGACTCCGTTCTTCCGCTTCCGGGGCCGCCAGGCGCTGGCTAGATCCAGGCAACAGGACAACGGCAACAAACAGGTGGCGGCGAGGGTTGGGGGGGGGGCTTCGGGTGACGTCACTGGGGGCCGGGTGACGTCACTCAGGAGGTCCCTTCAGTCATGCCATAAGGAAACACACAGGTGGGTGGTCATGTGACCTGGGTACCGGGTGGGGTGGTGCCAGTGCATGCCTGGTAGTGGGGATGGGGACAATATGGCTCAGTGTGCCCTTCTGTGTGAGCTGGCTGGGTGTTGTAGTCCCCCCAGGGTGGGGGAGGGGTGTATTCTGGGGGAACAACAATAAAGTGGACCTGTCACTGTCCTGACAACAATGGGGGGGGGGGGGGCACATTCCTCTACCGGGTTCCATCGATCGGAACCCGCAGAGATCGTAGATGAACAGCTTTGTGTTTTGGATTGGAATCAATGGAAACACATCTGGACTCATGCGTTATGATGCGCTGACACGTTGGGATGTCTCGACGCGCCTCTTGGCGCAAGGACCAGTTCACACCATAAAAGGTGCGTCCGTTTCCAACAGCCCATTCATTTCAATGGGCTGCCCAAAGCGTAAATGCACCAAAATTACGGCGGGCACAAACTTTTAATCATTACCGAACCGCACGGTACGGCGCTATTATGTATTGGGGGGGCAGCAAACGCGTCTACTAGATGTGTGGAGGGGCCATTAAAAATGAATGACGACTGCGTGCGTCCGCAGAGGGCGGTGCGGGAAAACACGCGCAAGTGGTGTGAACCGGCCCTAAAGGGCTCCCGCAGCCGGAAACGCACTTTGCCAACGGACGTCTGTCAGTAAAGCGCCCCGAGGGGCCTCATTTACACCTGAGAAGAGCGTCTTTTTCCTTTTTCAGGCGTTTTAGTTTTTGTACAGACATTCTATCGCACATTTCTGGCCTGAGCGTTCTCCCCCCCCCCCCCCCCCCCCCCTGTTTTTTTTTTTTTTTTAATCGTTCTTCACTAATTAGTAGACAAAAATAATCTAAAAACATTCATGCACTTCAGGTGCTCCCATTGAAGGCTGGGACCAAGAGTCTCTTCACTTTTAATTTTTTTTTTTACAATTTTTAGTATATATATAAAAAAAAATCTATTTTTTTTGACCAGTATTTAAAAAAATAAACATATTCATGTCATAGATAAAAAATTATACATTTTATTGTATAATATGTCCTCGTTAACCCGTGCAATACCAGGCAATTTCGCCCCCTTCCTGCCCAGGCCCATTTTCAGCTTCCCGTGCTGATGCACTGTGAATGACAATTGCGCGGTCAGGCAACACTGTACCCTTATGACATTTTTTATCATTTTTCTTTTGGTGGTATTTAATCACCACTGGGATTTTTACTTTTTGCTAACAAAATAAAAAAAAATTAAATTTTGAAAAAAAAACTAACAAAAATACGTTTTCTTAATTGCTGTTAATTTTTTTTGCAAATTAGGTCATTTTTATTCTTCACTGATGGGTGCTGGTGAGGCTGCAGTGATAATCAGGGCACTAATAAGCTATACTGATGGGCGCTGATAAGGTGTATTGGTGGCCACTGATGAGTCGGCACTGATGACCAGGGCATTGATGAGGTGGCACTGATGACCAGGGCAATGATGAGGTGGCACTGATGACCAGGGCAATGATGAGGTGGCACTGATGACCAGGGCAATGATGAGGTGGCACTGATGACCAGGGCATTGATGAGGTGCCACTGATGACCAGGGCATTAATGTGGCTGTGATGAGCTGCACTGATTGGCACTGATAACCAGGGCATTGATGAGGTGGCACTGATAAGCTGTACTGATTGGCACTAATAACCAGGGCAATTATTAGGTTGCACTAATAACCAGGGCAATTATTAGGTTGCACTGATAACCAGGGCAATTATTAGGTTGCACTGATACCCAGGGCAATTATTAGGTTGCACTGATAACCAGGGCATTTGAGGTGGCACTGATAACCAGGGCATTTGAGGTGGCACTGATAAGCTGTACTTATTGGCAATGATCAGGGAATTGATGAGGTCGCACTGATAAGCTGTACTTATAATCAGGGCATTGATGAGGCTGCACTGGTGGGCGCTGGTGAGGCTGCACTGATGAGGCGGCATTGATGAGGTGGCACAGATGGGCACTGATGAGGTGACACTCATAATCTGTACTGATGAGGTGGCACCGATGGATGCTGGTCAGGTGACACTCATAATCTGTACTGATGAGGTGACACTGATGACCAGGGCACTGTGTACCACTGTAAGAACTGTAGTCACTGCTCCCCTCACAGGTCCGGCTCTCCTTCCCTCACACATGGTCTCTGTATGACGGAAGGAGAGCCACTCACAGGCAAAGACCTGTTGGACGCAGCAATCACATGGTAATGAGCCGCTGTGATGCCCGCACACGGGAGGAAGTCAAGGGATGCCCTGCCAGACCTAGAGAACAGCCGTGAGACCGTATATCAAATATAGGGCGGAGGCCGGGGGGGGGGGGGGGTAAAATGCAACTAAAAACTTTTTTTTGGGGCGCTTTTTTAAATGTGACAGTAAAATAAATTAATGAACAAGACAAAAAATAATAATGAATAAATAAAATGGAAATCATAACAAAAGAAGAATCAGGAAAATTTAGGGTTGAGAGGAAAAGGGAGAAGGAGAAGTGAATTGGGGCAAACTAGGGCGATCTGTATGCAAATACAGCCTGTCTAGCAACACCCACTCCTCCAGACTGATATCCACCCACCAAATCATCTGGCCATTTGCATAACTCCTCCCAGGACCCCGCCCACTGCTTACATCAGGGCTGGGGGCTATTAGGAGGACTACTGATGCAGGGTGCTGTGGGGCCTGCTGGCCCCTCCCACCAGCGATGTTCCGCCTACATTGTCTATGACATCACTGATTCCAAAATAAGGTATGTAATGAAAACAATTAGTATGTTAATGAGGGGGAGGAGGAACCGTGATAGGCGGAATATAAGCAGATTAAACTTCAGCTTTAAGCGGTAGTTGACAGCTTTAGCCCAAGTCTATTAATGAGGCTGTCACTCCGGGCTGTGATTGGCTTCTGATGGTGTCAGCACTCCGCCCCCATCCTCAGGATCAGGTACAGAGATATGATTAACCACTTCCCGCCCAACCACATCATATGGTGTCCTGGAACTTGAGTGGAGATATCGGGAGGACGGTGGCAGCTGCAGGCAACATTCAGATCTCTTTTCTTTTTTTCAGCCGGTGATTCCTTGCAGAGTAAAACCCATCATGATTGATTTTACAGGCGGTGGGAGGTGACGTCCTCGTCGCCATCCGGTGCTTCTCCCGGCTCGCCCGTGCGACCGGGGAGCTGGAGAATGAATTCTCCGCCACCAGTTTACCATAGAGCTGGCGGTGGACCAGATGGTCCCCGGCCATCTCTGTGACCCTCGGAGGCAAGACCCAGTGTCATGATGTCATGTAAACCTTTATTTTTTTTGCTGGAAAGCCTGAGATTTTATTTTTTATCTCAGACTTTCCAGCATAGAGAGATGTGGGGTCTTATAGACCCCACATCTCTCCATAAAGAGGACCTGTCATGCCCTTTTCCTGTTACAAGGGATGTTTACATTCCTTGTAATAGGAATAAAAGTGATCAAAAAATTGAAGGGAAAGTTTAAAAAAAATAAACAATACATTTTTTTTTTTTTTTTTTTTAAAGCTCCCCCATCACCCTCGAGCTCGCCCACAGAAGCGAACGCATACGTAGGTTACGCCCACATATGTAAACGGCGTTTAAACACATGTGAGGTATCTCCGCGATCGTTAGAGCGAGAGCAATAATTCTAGCACTAGACTGCCTCTGTAACTCCTAAACTTGTAGATTTTTAAGTACGTTTTTGGCGCCATTCCACGAGTGTGCGCACTTTTAAAGCATGACGTGTTGGGTATCTATTTACTCAGCGTAACATCATCTTTCACATTATACAAAAAATTGGAGTAAGTATTGTGTTTTTTTTTTTTTTTTTCAATATTAAATAAATAGTTAAAAGTTTTTAAAAAGAAAAAAAAAACGCGTTTTAAAAATTGCTGCGTAAATACAGCGTGACATCAAAAAATTGCAACAATCGCCATTTATTCCCTAAGGACGCTGCAAAAAATAAATATATATATATATATATATATGTGTGTGTGTGTGTTTAGGGGTTCTGAGTAATTTTCTAGCAAAAAAATTATGATTTTTACATGTATGAGAGGAATGGCAGAATTGGTCCGGTATGGAAGTGGTTAAGGACGGGTGATAATCCGGCAGGTGTAAGCGGTTTGCATTTAATAATCTTGTGGCTCAGACACTCGTCCCTTCTGATGTGTTCAGTGCTGGAAGGTTGTCACATGTTCACCTGCCCGGCGCCAGCATCTGGTTGGGGATGGGATATCGCAGAAGGTGGACGCCCTATGAAGGTCATAATATATATTTGAAAAAAAACAAAACATGGTGGAGTGGAGCTAAAGCAGTGGTGAGGGGTTTAAATCACCCGCTGGAGGATATAAAGAGTGTCCCTGGAAGACGTACCACAGATGAGACTATTGGAAAAAGCATTTTATGACTCGCTCAGTAATAAGGAGTCAGAATATTATGGTAAGCCTCCTCTAGTCACCCGAGGGATACTGATGTAAAGTTCTAGATCACATAAGAGGACGTTTTGGAAAATTGTTTTTTTTTTTTTGGGGGGGGTGTGGGGATACTTTTTATGTTGACCACCTGGAGATTTACCCCCCTTCCTGACCAGGCCATTTTTTGCGATACGGCACTGCGTTACTTTAATTGAGGATTGCGCGTTCGTGCGACGCTGTACCCAAATAAAATTGACGTCCTTTATTCCCACCCACAAATAGAGATTTATTTTGGTGGTATTTGATTACCCCTGCGGTTTTGTTTTTTTTGCGCTATAAACAAAAAAGACCAACAATTCTGGGAAAAAACAAAACATATCCAATTTAATTTATGAATTTCTTCAGAAATTTAGGCCAATATGTATTCTAATACAGGTTTTTAGTTAAAAATAAAATAAAATCTCAATAAGCGTATATTGATTGGTTTGTGCTAGGGTTGCACCGATACCACTTTTTTAAGACCGAATACAAGTACCGATACTTTTGTCAGATGAGAGTGGCACTGATGAGGTGTTTTATTTTTATTTTATTTTTTACAATTTTTTTTTTAGTAATTTTTTTTGGGGGGGGGGGGGGGGGTTGTCAGTGTTTTTTTTTTTTTGTTTTTTTTTTTAGAATTTAACCTTTTACATTTTTTTTATTTTTTTTTTATTATAATTCTTTATTTTTTATCAGCCCTGTTGTGGGGGACTTTGGTGAGATATCAGGGGTCTAAACACACCCCTGACATCTCCCCTTTGCGGCAGAGAAAGGGACTGAGGACACAGATTCCCCAGTCCCTTTCTCTGCAGCCTCAGCTGCACTGAAAATTAATGGACAGGAAACAGCGGCTCCTCTCCATTCATAAACTGAAGCATCATAAACAGTTTACAATGCTCAGTTATGAATGAACAGTCACTGTGCCTTAACCTCTTCAATTCCCGGGCACTTTCGCCCCTTCCCGCCCAGGACAGTTTTCAGCTTTCAGGTCTGTTGCACTTTGAATGACAATTGCACGCAGGGTTGCCAACTTTCAGTAAATTTACAAACAGTTTGTAAAATCCATAATTGTTGCATCTGTCCATGAATGTCAGTTACGGACATGCAACCTACATGTCCTTAATGGACATTCAAGGACAGATGCAAAAAGTACAGATTTTACAAACTGTTCGTAAATTTACTGAAAGTTGGCAACCCTGATTGCACGGTCATGTAACACTGCACCCAAACAGAATTTTTATAATTTTCTTCTCACAAATAGCGCTTTCTTTTGGTGGTATTTGATCACCTCTGCGATTTTTATTTTTTGCCAAACAAACTAAAAAAAGAACAATATTTTTTTTTTCCTTCTTCTTCGTTTCGGTTATAAAATTTTGTTTTCTCCTTCACTGACGGGCACTGATGGGCACTGAAGATGCACTGATATATAGAATTGATGGGCACTGGTAGGCGGTAGTGATGGGCACTGACTGGCGGCACTGATGGGCAGCACTGATGATGAGTTACTGACAGGTTTTACTGCTGAGCACTGATTGGCACTGTGATGGGCACTGACTGGTACTGTGGTGGGCACTAATTAGCACTGATTGGCACTGTAATGGACACTGTCAGATGTTTTTTTATGGGGCACTGACTGGCAGCTTATAGGCACTTTTTATCAGCTGATGGGCACATCTGATGGGGCTGTGCTGATAATCAATGTGCTTATTAGCAGCACAGACCCCCCTCTGACAGGGAGAGCCGCCGATCGGCTCTCCCTGTCAGAGCAAACCGAGGATTGCCATTTACCGGCATTTCCTGATTCATGCGATGATCAGCTGTGATTGGTCACAGCTGATCACGTGGTAAGAAGCCTCTGTCAGAGGCTTCTTACCACAATCAAAGATGCGGCGCGTCAGACTGAGACGCCACACTCGCGATCGCCGCGCTGCGCGCCGGCATGTTGTCCTGCTGGACGTCATATGACGCCCAGTCAGGATAACAGAACCATTTCCTGGCCGTCAATCTGTTATAGGCCGGGCGGGAAGTGGTTAATCAACTTTCACATCATTACAGCAGGATTGCAATGTTTTGGGACCACGCAGGACCCCTTCATCAGATCAGGCATGTGACATAACATGCCTGATGAAGGGGTCCTGCGTGGCTCCGAAACCTTGCAATCCTGCTGTAACGATGTGATCCCTGATTAAAGCTCTGGACCTACTCTGGAGATCGTTGGTATGCTGTGATATTTGTTTTCCTTACTTGGCTTCTTGCAAACTGCAAACAGGACTAATGTCTTTCTTCTTGTCACTCTTCCATAAAGGGCAGATTTGTGGAGAAGCACGACTAATAGTTGTCCTGTGTACAGATTCTCCCACCTGAGCTGTGGATCTCTGCAGATCCTCCAGAGTTACCATGGGCCTCTTGTCTGCTTCTCTGATGAATGCTCTCCTTGCCCGGCCGGTCAGTTTAGGTGGACGGCCATGTCTTGGTAGGTTTGCAGTTGAGCCATACAGCTCCGTGAGATGTTCAAAGCTTGGGATATTTTTTATAACCTAACCCTGCTTTATACTTCTCCACAACTTTATCCCTGACCTGTCTGGTGTGTTCCTTGGCCTTAGTGCTAGAATTACTGCCCAGGATCTGACGTTCATGGTGATGCTTCACGTGTGGGATGATTGCTGTTTGCCTGTGCGGGGGGGGGGGGACGGGGGACAGGGGCACTTTACATTATTATTTTTTTTACACTGTTTACACTTTTTTATATATTTTTATTTATTTGTTATAATTTTTATTGCTGTTGCAAGGAATATAAACATCCTTGTGACAGCAGTAGGTACTCTTTATGAAGAGATGCGCAGGTTGGTCGCTCGGGTCTCTCAGTGGGACAGGAGAGTCTGAGAAAGTCGAGGGAGGGAGGGGGACGACGGGATGTCCCCTCCTGCTGCTTATTATAGCAATCGAGCGGCTTGTTGGTCGCTCCGATTGCTATTACTAGAGAGCTGACCGACGGCTCTAAAAAATGGTAACGGGATGATGCCTGCAGGTGCAGACCACACCCCCGTACAACCACTTGAAGGCCAATGGTGTACCAGGTACATGACTGGTCGTTAATTGAACAAGTTGAAGCTGATTGGCTACCATGCACAGCTTTACTAGGTTTTGTACTCTTTGGTTTTAGTAAGTCAACCCCACTCTGTATGTGTGTGAGTGTGAGCCTATAGTTTTCATTCTGATTGTATTGCTAGCTGTATTCTCTGGACATACACTAGTACAGTGATAGAGAACCTTGGCACCCCAGATGTTTTGGAACTACATTTCCCAGGATGCTCCATTACATTGCAGAGTGCATGAGCATCCTGGGAAATGTAGTTCCAAAACACCTGGGGTGCCAAGGTTCTCCATCACTGATCTAGTAGATTTTTGAAAATGTAAAATGAATCATTGTGTGGACTAGTTCTGTTTGCATCTTCCCAGTAGGACATTTCTGTATCCGTCTTCCTATGTATTGTTTTCTGTGTTCCGCAGTGCTTGAAGAAACCATGCACTTCTGATCTGTCCCATCATGGAGGTCAGGGAGGGGCCCCCGTGTGAGGAGAGGCTTCCGACTCCAGGAGCCGAGGACCACCCAACTGGCCACCGAGAGCTGGAGGGAGACGGTGGCAATGAGATGAAGAAGCCGGCTGAAGACCTCAGCAATGGAAAGAAGGATGAAGGCGAGTTAGAGGAAGAGCTGGATCCCCGAATACAGGTATTATATTTGTGTTCTTTAACCTCTTCAATACCGGCCACTTTCACCCCTTTTCTGCCCAGGACAATTTTCAGCTTTCAGCGCTGTCGCACTTTGAATGACAATTACGCGGTCATACTACACTGTACCCAAATGAAATTTTTATCATTTTCTTCCCACAAATAGAGCTTTCTTTAGGTTTTATTTGATCACCTCTGGGGTTTATATTTTTGGCTAAACAAATTTTTTAATGAAAAAAGTTTTTCTTCGTTTCTGTTATAAAATTTTGTTTTCTCCTTCATTGAGGGGCACTGACTGGTGTTACTGATGGGCACTGACTGGTGTTTTGTTGGGCACTGACTGGCATCTGATGGGCACTGATTTGCAGCTGTGGTGGGCACATCTGATGGGGGGCTGCACTGATAATAAATGCGCTGGTTATCAGCGCAGACCCCCCTCTGACAGGAGAGCCGCCGTTCGGCTCTACCAGTCAGCACAAACCGAGGAAAGCCAATTACCTTTAGTTTTCCCCTTCATTGAGGGGCACTGACTGGCGTTACTGATGGGCACTGACTGGCATCTGATGGGCACTGACTTGCAGCTGTGGTGGGCACATCTGATGCGGGGCTGCACAAACCGAGGAAAGCCAATTACCGGCACTTCCTGGTTACACGTTGTGATTGGTCACAGCTGATCATATGGTAAAGAGCCTCCGCCAGAGACTCTTTACCACGATTTGGATTTGCGGTGTGTCAGGGTGACACGTCACACCCCACCGATCTGGGCGCCTCCGCGGCCTTATCCTGCTGGACTTTATATGACGCCCAGTCAGGATAACACAACCACCGCCCGGCTGTCATTCTACACTAGGCCGGGCAGGAAGTGGTTAATCACTTGCCCTCCGCAAGATTTACCCCCCTTCATGACCAGGCCATTTTTTGCTTTTTGGCACTGCGTTACTTTAACTGACAATTGCGCAGTCGTGTGACACCATACCCAAATAAAATTGATGGCCTTTTTCCCCCCACAAATACAGCTTGCTTTTGGTGGCATTTGATCACCTCTGTGATTTTTATTTTTTGCGCTATAAACAAAAAAAGAGCGACAATTTTGAAAAAAATAAATATTTTTTTTGCTATAAAACATATCCAATAAAAAAAAAAAATCGAAAAAAATCGAATTTTCTTCATAAATTTAGGCCAATATGTATTCTGCTACATATTTTTGGTAGAATTCCCAATAAGAGTATATTGATTGGTTTGCATAAAAGTTATAGCGTTTACAAACTGTGGAATAGATTTATGGATATTTTAATTTCTTTATTTTTATTTTTTACTAGTAATGGCGACATTGCGGCGGACAAATTAGACACCAAGTGACACTTTTTGGGGACCAGTGACACCAATACAGTGATCAGTGCTGAAAAATATGCACTGTCACTGTACTATGGAAACTGGCAAGAAAAGGGTTAATATCAGGGGTGATCAAGGGGTTAAATGTGTTCCTAGAAAGTGCTTACTGTGTGGGGGAGGTGCTTGCACTGTAGGAAGGCAGAGATCTTTACCGCAGTTCTGTCTATCTCGGGAACGATCGGCTGGTCCCGGCGGACATCACGTCCGCCAGACACGGTGATTGGCTCCTGCTTTGATGAACACGGCGGATTGCTGGTGGTGCGCGCCTTCGACCCGGAAGTGCAGGATCATGTCAGACTCTATATATATATATATATATATATATATATATATATATATATATATATATAATCAGTATACGTTTGGGAAGCAGCTAAGTGTTATTAAACCCAAAAGCAAACATTTTATTATATTGCAGCTTACCAATTCTGTGATGGCTGCATTTGTTTTCTTTTTTAGGCTTACTTTCTTCTATTTTCATCTGCTTAACTGGCCAGCAAGTCTGATGTTTTTCAAAAGCACAACCTCTTTTTCCAAATATATCAGTTTACGGGGATGGGACAAACAATTCAACACTGGCAGAGGTTCTTCCGATTGATCAGCTTTTATTAATGTAAAACCTTTATTCCCAAAAGGGAAAACAAAAACTGTTTGCTGTAACTGATTATAAAGTGTGAGTTGGAGTTTGGCTTCAATTTGTTAGTGTATCTAAATCTGTTAGTCCCCTCCCCCCCAGACTGACAATGCTGCTGTCCAAAGGGGCCCTGTGCTCCTTCATCCAGAGTGGGGGGCGCTCCAATACAGGAGGTGTGTTACTGGTCAGATCACCAGGTGAAAATAGAGGAGAAAGGACTAAGAAAAAAGAAAACGAATGCAGCCGCCACATCCAATGATTGGTAAGCTGCAATATATAATTTTTTTTGGTTTAATACTGCTTTAAGCCGGCTATGCACAGTTTATTTTTTTTTCACTCGGTCATTGTATTGCACCTGCCACTGTCAGAATACATTGATCATTAACAGCAGCTGCCAATCGATGGAAAATTTTTCAACATGTCCGTATTACAGAAGTTGATTAAATGACAAACTGATGGAAGTTCGGACTGTCTTTGCTGAATTTCTATCAGTGTACGGCCAGCTTCCCTCAGAGTATATTATAGAGGAGTTCAGCTGGCTGGTATATATTGAGCAATATCTTATTTCTGTCTGTTAAAGTGGTTGTAAACCCGTTTAAAAAAAAAAAAAAACACCTGCAAGACAAAGCCATAATGAGCTAGTATGACTAGCATACTAGCTCATTATGCATCACTTACCTTAGATCAGGGCCCCCAAAGCCGTCCTTGTCTCCCCCTCCAGCCGCAGCCATCGCTCCACAGATACCTTCCGGGTAGCGCCGCTCCGGCCAATCACAAAGCCGCTCCAGCGCTGTGATTGGCCGGAGCGGCGAAGACATCACTCCGCACATGCGCGCGGGAGCCGGCAAAGCCGGATTTGTGAATGGCGATTCTGACTGAATGCACCGTTGTCTACGGCGCATGTCTTTTTTGCAAATATCTCCTAAACCGTGTAGGTTTAGGAGATATTTCTTGCACCTACAGGTAAGCCTTAATCTAGGCTTACCTGTAGGTGCAAGTTGCATAAGTGGGTTTACAACCACTTTAAAGCGGATCTCCAGGATAATTTTAAAAGAGAAGTACGGCCAAGTCTTGTTTGGATGTACTTTTCCTATGGATCACAGGAGTGCAATTTGTTTTGCACTCCTGCGACCCGTTTTCAGCAGAGAGGAAGTCCGCTCTCTGCTGACATCACCAATATCAGTCCAGACACCTCGTCATCCCGACAATGGAAGTCGGGATCCGCCAGGTGCCTGGACTGACACCCATCTCAGCCTCTTAGCGAGCCGCAGAGAGCCTGAGCCGGTCCACCGCCTCCACAGCTCAGCGCTCCAATGAACACGGAGGAAGATGAGCAGAGATCCTGAGCCGGCCGCTCTGCCCCCTCCACAGCTCAGCGCTCCAATGAACACGGAGGAAGATGAGCAGAGATCCTGAGCCGGCCGCTCCGCCCCCTCCACAGCCCAGCGCTCCAATGATCACGGAGGAAGCAGAGCAGAGAGCTGTGACTGACAGTATGCAGTTCTCTGCTCATGAAGCTCTGAAAACTGAGCGATCAGCGATGTTCGATCGCTTGGTTCTCAGTGCAGAGTCACCAGGGGACAGATGCAGCATCCACCTAGGCGAGCATGAATGTGCAAAAAAATAAATTCCTTTGCTTCTCTTTTAACCACAACACCCAACCTCCGATAACCACTTCAGCTCCAGACCATTTCTGACACTTTTTGTTTCCTTGTAAAAAGCAGTATTTTTTTTCTAGAAAATTTCTTAGAACCCCCAAACAATAAGGCCTCATGCCCACGGACGTTTTTACAGCTGATTTTTAGAAGCGTTTTTCACAGCTTAAAAACGCCTCTCCATGTTAGCCGATGGCCTCAGGCCCACCATGACGTTTTTGAGTTGTAAATGGCATAGGTGTTTTTAAGCTCCAAAAAAACCCCCAAGACCAGTGCATTCTGAGGCTCCAGCGCTAGAGCTGTAAAAAACGTCAGACGCCGGCAAAAGGTATTAAACGCGATTTAACGAGGCTTAACGCTGTGTTAAGCCTCGTCCGGCATTTCTGTCTCTATTCAAAATCAATGGTTCCCTATGGAAGCCCATTGATTTGAATAGAAGTCGTATCAAGATGATCCGACTTGCGGTGCGACTTGTGTGCTGAGAATATTGAAGGGGAAACCCCGCCAAAATTGTAAAAAAAAAATTGCGTGAGGTTTCCCCCCTAGACAACACCAGACCCTTTGGTCTGGTATGGCTCTTAAGGGGAACCCCCCACACCAAAAAAAATGGTGTGGGGATCCCCCCAAGGTCCATACCAGACCCTCATCTGTGCACGCAGCCCGGCAGGTCAGGAAAGAGGGTGGGCGAGCGAGCGCGCCCCCCCTCCTGGACCATACCAGGCCACATGCCCTCAACATGGGGTGGGTTGGTGCTTTGGGGCAGAGGGGGCCCTGCGCCCCCCACCCCAAAGCACCTTGTCCCCATGTTGATGAGGACAAGGGCCTCTTCCCGACAACCCTTGCCTGGTGGTTGTCTGGGTCTGCGGGGACTTATCGGAATCTGGAAGCCCCCTTTAACAAGGGGGCCCCCAGATCCCGGCACCCCACCCTAGGTGAATGAGTATGGGGTACATGGTACCCCTACCCATTCACCTAAAAAAATAAACGCACTACACAGGTTTGTAAAATATTTTATTAAGGCAGCTCCGGCTCTTCTCCTGTCTCTGGCGACGTCTTCTCCATCTGTCGGCCCTTTTCCTCTCTCCGCTGTCTTCTGCTCTTTTTCTGGGTCTTCTCCCACTGTTCTTTCGATGTTGACACAACGTGATCTCCCGGTATAATGCTGGCTCTGCCGTGTGCAATGACTTATATTGGCATGGGGCGTGGCCACCCGATGATGCAAGTTTGAGAACACGCCCCTTGTGACGTCATCACCCGGGGCATTATGGGGTAATGACGTCACAAGGGGCTTGGTCTCAAACTTGTGTCATCGGGTGGCCCGCCCCATGCCAATATAAGTCATTGCACACGGCGGAGCCAGCATTACACCGGGAGATCGCGTTGAGTCAACATCGGAATTTTTTCCTGGCGTCTGTACTAGCTTAACAGCCCGTTTTTTAAAACATCCGTGGGCATGAGGCCTTAAAAAAAAAAAAATTCATAATAAAGCAGAGGCCCTAGAGAGTAAATTAGTGGGTTTTGCAATTTTTGATGTCGCATAGTATTTGCGCAGTTAACGGACACAAAATCGATAATCGTTGGGACGTTTTTGAGCCGAAAAAACAAAGGACACGTTTGGAAATTTTCTGCCTAACGAACGATTTGAATTGAAAGGTTAATGTGTTTCCCGTCCGAACTTTCTGCACTAGGTATATGTAAAAAAAAAAAACAATTATTTTTTTTATTTATGTCCACTGAACGATTTATCGGTCATTACATGATGGCACTATCGTTTGCGCTCACAGCTGAATGTTCGTTTTTCGAAAGTTCGTTCGGACGATTTTTCGTATAGTGTATGGCCAGCATGAGTGATACAAAACTGTCCAAGCAGTATAAGAAGGAGCGAGCATAAAGCTCGGATTAGCCAACACCTAAAAGAAGGGAGGAACAAGACAATGTAGCGTCAAAAAGTTTGACATGCTGTTTGTAGATGGACAGGGGTATCTGAACCAAAAAGAGTAGCATCATTACCTTAAAGTGGTTGTATACCCAAAATTTGTACAAGCACCTACAGGTAATCCTACATTAAGGCTTACCTGTAGGTGCTTGCAATATCTCCGAGACCTACACAGTCTCGGAGATATTTGCAAAAAAGACTGTACCGCTATCTACGGCGCATGCGCGCTGTAGATAACGGCGCAGGCGCACTGAGCGCGGCGGCTCTTGAATGGGAGCCTGCCGGACACTGCCGGAAATTCGCGCATGCGCGGGGATCGTGCCGTTCCCTGCGCATGTGCGGGAGTGACGTTATCGCCGCTCCGGCCAATCACAGCGCCGGAGCGGCGATACCCGGAAGTCACTCCGGGTATCATGGATGCGACGGAGGACGTGTCCGAGGACCGCTGCGGGGGCTTCGATCTAAGGTAAGTGATTGATAATGAGCTAGTATGCTAGTCATACTAGCTCATTATACCTTTTGCCTTGCAGGTTGACAAAAAAAAAAAAAAAAAAGTTTTGCGGTATACAACCGCTTTAAAATTGGGGCCGTGGTATAAAGTGTACAATCCTCCTAGAATCCTGTTGCAGTCTGCTGCTGATAAGCGGTGAGCTGCGTGTGACGCCACCAACGCGGCAACAGACGGCCAATATGATGATAGCAAAGGCAGGGACAGGGGAAGACAGAACCGACTCCCCGCCGATCGCCGCGCATCCGGCCAAGAAGGGACAGGATGGGCGGCGCTATGTGGCCGCACATGAAGTGCAAGAGAGCCTCAATGCCGCCAGGCAGACCGCCGAAGCAGATGCATGCGGAATCAGATCACAACAGAGCTGATGAACAAATTTAACAAAGCATATACAAAATTGCATTGAATAGATGCAACAGATGGCATCAAACATATAAATTAAAAGACATAATAAAAAAAAGGTGTGCATGACCCCATAGGTTAGTTTCAAGATGTAATAAATATAGGTGTGTTTTAAATTTAGAATCATGGATTTCGTATCTTTTTAGGACTAGCGATATATAAATTAAGTTTAACAGGCTGACAATGTTTTTAGAGGTAACAGTCAAGCAAGAAGGTTGTAAAGCAAGGCAAATGCTTTGTTGACCAGTGCATGACTAGCTAGATATTTGTGATGGGAAGGCAGTACACTGATAACAGTGCCGTATATCGGCTACATATGCGATTGTAGATAGCCAGCTTGTTATCACCGTGCAGTGCACTGCCACCATCCTCAAAATCAATGTTTGCTCTAGAACATATGTTGGAAAGAGAATAGAATTGTTAATGTTGGTATGGAACGCTCCGACAGACTATAAAAAGGGCTTGTAGGATTTGAGCTTGTGGCTCTAAACCCAGCCAGGGCCTTTAATGTAGTCCTACGACTAATAAAACCGATCATTCTGACAGAGTTGTCATAGGAGTTCCCTAAGACATAAAAGGCTCCACACAGTGTAAAATGGTTATTCCACATATATATGTGCATTTTACTAGTAATGGCGACGATCTGCGACTTATAGCGGGACTGCGATTATTGTGGCGGACAAATCGGACACTGACACCAACTGACACTTTGTGGGAAGCAGTGACACTAAAAAAAGTGATCAGTGATAATACTATACACTGTCACTGTACTAATGACACTGGCTGAGAAGTGGTTAACATCAGGGGCAATCAAAGAGTTAACCGTAAGCTTAAAGGGGAGTTCCAGACTTTTTTATGTTTATTAAAAGTCAGCAGCTACAAAAAGTGTATCTTCTGGCTTTTAATAAACAGACACTTACCTGCTCCACTGTCCAGCGACGCGGCCGAACGGAGCTTCGCTCCTCTCCCCCCCTCTCCGCCAGAACCTCCATTCTAACTGTGGGCACCCGGCCATGACAGCTTTCGCCTTAACGGCTGGGCATTCACTGCGCATGCGCGAGCGGCGCTGTGCTCCCTGAGTGGACAGGCGATCGCCTGGGACCTGTCACGTCCCAGGTGATCGCCTACAGGAAGGGGCCACCAAAAGGCGATATGACGAGTCGCCTAAGCGGTCCCAGGGTGGAAGGAGGAAGTGGGACAGGAAGTCCCACTCCTACTGAAGCCCCCCCCCCCCCAAAAAAAAAATGACATGCCAAATGTGGCATGTAAGGGGGCGAGGAGTGGTTTAAGCGGAAGTTCCACTTTTTGGTGGAACTCCGCTTTAACCAGTGTTTGTGTAGTGTGGGGGAGGTCCTTTTACTTTGGGAAGGCATAGATCCTTGTTTCTGCTTTGCAGGAACACAGGATCAATGCCTTCCCTACTGACAGAATGATTGGCGGGTGACGGCGGACATCATAGTTACATAAATGAAAAAGAAAAAACTGCGCTAGTGAAATAAAAATTAAAGCTGCAACCAACAGTGTTATACTACACCAAAACAGATAAAATAGGAGAGAAAAAGTTGCGCTATTGAGAATATCACCAGTACAGCAGCTGGTGAAAGTGTAAATATGAGCCAAAAGGCTCACACAGTAAATATATGACACAAATTGATGAAAGTGAGTGATGCGAACATGCGATAAAGAAATCACATAAACAAAAAACCACAAAAGTTGTCGCATATAGTCCAAACGATAGAGTTCATATGCACAAAGAATGCTCCTCCACCGTGCTGATTGTGATCCAATGTATTACACCACGAGCAAGTGTAGGATAGGACAGCCTCCACCAATAGATTTACTGCCTCTTACCGATAGTGATGGATCCCTTGTCACAGGGGATCAAAGAAAGCCTGTGGCTATTCCCCAGCCAAGGGTATGGGGCAGGCAGCGTCTCACTGACCAGGAGATCCACAACTCTCAATGATAGAAAACGCGGTCCCCGTAAATAAAAAGAAGGATATACTATAGTGTAAAACCTTTTTACATGTTTAATAAAAAAAGACGAATGCACACTTACATGAATGCAGATAAAAACGAGCGAAAATGAGCCGGCCGACTCTTAGACATAAAACAGCCCGTATGCCTCCGGGTAGCGGGGGCGCGATGACGTCAGAACGTGGCTCCTCCCAGGTTTTTTGTTTATGTGATTTCTTTATCGCATGTTCGCATCACTCACTTTCATCAATTTGTGTCATATATTTACTGTGTGAGCCTTTTGGCTCATATTTACACTTTCACCAGCTGCTGTACTGGTGATATTCTCAATAGCGCAACTTTTTCTCTCCTATATCATAGTTACATAGTTGGTGAGGTTGAAAAAAAGACACAAGTCCATCCAGTTCAACCTGTACCATGGACAGTCCATCCTGTACCATGGATATCGAGTCCATGGTATCCGCAGATCAGCACTGGCTGTGTATAATCACTTTGGGAGCGGGTCACCGGCGCCCCAGACCTGGAAATGCAGGATCACATACTAGGTACGTGATCCTGCGCAGCAAAGCCACCTTTCTGCCGTATATATGTTATATGGTCGGCAAGCGGTTAACTGACAATTGCGTGGTAATGCAACGCTGTACACAAATTAAAATTATTTCATTTTTTCCCCACAAATAGAGCTTTCTTTTGGTGGTATTTGATCACCTCTGCGTTTTTTTTTTTTTTTTTTTTTCTCTATAACCAAAAATTTTTGAAAAAAATAGGTTTTATAGCAGAAAGTAAAACAATATATCCAAAAAAAAAAATCGAATTTAGGCCAGTATGTATTCTGCTACATATTTTTGGTAAAAAAATCCCAATATGTGTATATTGATTTATTTTTTTCGCAAAAGTTATAGCGTCTACAAACTATGGTATAGATACTGGAATTTGTATTTATCTTTTTTATAAAAGTAATAGCGATCAGCGACTTATAGCTGGACTGTGATAGTATGGCAGGAAATCTGACACTAACTGACCCTTTTGACACTTTGTGGGGACCAGTTACAATATTGCCGGGTTTACCCTGCCACACGGAGCGGCTCACAGCAGGGGTCCGGCGCGTCCATGTTCCCTGTTTCAGGTCAAACTTCAGTCTGAATTTTTGGCTAAATTCAAACCTGAAACGGACAAGAAGACGCACAGGACTCCTGTGCAATTCACTCTGGAAATGTGTGAACTGGCTCCATTGAGAGCTGGTCACAATCTCCTGACATGAGAATTGGAAAGTCACATCCAATTCGCAATAGTGTGAACCCAGCTTAATACAGTGATCAGAGCTAAAAATATGCACTGTCACTGTACTAATGACACTGGCAGGGAAGGGGTTAAACATCTAGGGCCATCAAAGGGTTAACGCATGCCTAGCCAGTGCTTGGTGCATTCGCTGTGTGCCGATTTTACTTAAAGGGGTTGTAAAGTTTTGTTGTTTAAAAAAAACTCCTAGGTAAGGGTGCACAGAGCGGCCCCGATCCTCCTCCTACTGGCAGCGCTCCTGGCTCCGCCTCTTCTCGAGTGCCCCCACGGAGAGCCGCATTCCATGGGGACACTCATGCAGGCGCGCTCCCGAGCCCTGCTGTTGCGTCTATTGACACAGACAGCAGGACTTGGCCCAGGATCCCATGTCACTGGATTTGATTGACAACAGCAGGAGCCAATGGCTCCTGCCACCGTCCCCACATACTAGATACATGATCCAGCACAGGAGAGCCGCTCTGTTGCCGTACTCCTACGTCGGAAGGATTACATTTTTGCACTGGACTCTGCAGAGCATCGCAGGAGCAGTGCACAGACTCCTACAGATTGTTCCCTTCCCCCCCAGTTCTATACAGTGGTATGGAGCTTCTGTCCCAGGACTGGAGAAACGGACTATGAGTGCGGTTCCCTTGTGCTCTATTGAGATCTACGAGTCCCTCTGCCAGGATGGTATTCCCAATTGCAGATCTATGTGAATGGATGATGCACATGGGCCCTAAGCTAAATAAAAAAAGCTGGATGCTGCAAGCAGAAGCCCCCCACAATTCAGATAAGTGGGGGACGTGTTGAGGGTGGGGGGTTGGGAAATGTGACCATAGTTGTTCATATTGCACCCTAAATATGGATGTAACAGGAAATATAGTCAGAAAGATGGGACGGTGCTATGACATCATGCCCCTTGAAGGAGACTAATGAGGAGCTCTCTGCCCTATAGCTACAGGGCATGTCATCATTCCCCTGCGCTGTCACTGCAGTCCTTGTCATTCTTCACATTCTCAGTGGCTGTGATTATCATTCTCGTCTTGCAGATCTGGGTCCCGAATTCAGTTCCCACAAGGGACACATTGAGTTTGCTCTCCACATTCACATTGATTTTCTTCCCACAGCCTAAAAATATAATAATATACTAACCAGCGTCTGACCACACAGGCCCCAGTCTGGCTGTGTGTGTGTGTGTGTGTGTATATGTGTATATATATATAAATGATGCTGTGAGTGTGATACATTCCATAGACTGGGCACTGACTCTTCTCAATGGTTTATCATACTTTGCACTGCACAGTATAATATCCTGCACTATATAGATATAGAAAATAAGTAACAGAGGAGATTTCACTCAGACATTATGGGGGTAACACAATTTTTTATCTACATCTGATGTTATCGCCTTTTCTTAAAACCTTTGTTCGGATCTTATGTGCATTGGTGATGGGAGCGCAGGGCCTGGGAAATATGGGGGGAGGATGGGAGCGCAGGGCCTGGGAATATGGGGGGAGCATGGGGGGAGGATGGGAGCGCAGGGCCTTGGAAATATGGGGGGTGGATGGGAGCGCAGGGCCTTGGAAATATGGGGGGTGGATGGGAGCGCAGGGCCTTGGAAATATGGGGGGTGGATGGGAGCGCAGGGCCTTGGAATTATGGGGGGTGGATGGGAGCGCAGGGCCTGAGAAATATGGGGGTGGTGGGAGCGCAGGGCCTGGCCAATATGGGGGGTGGGAGCGCAGGGCCTGGGAAATGTGGGGGGGGTGGATGGGAGCGCAGGGCCTGGGAAATATGGGGGGGGTGGGAGCGCAGGGCCTGGAAAATGTGGGGGGGTGGATGCGCAGGGCCTGGGAAATGTGGGGGGTGTATGGGAGCGCAGGGCCTGGGAAATATGGGGGGGGGTGTATGGGAGCGCAGGGCCTGGGAAATATGGGGGGGTGGATGGGAGCGCAGGGCCTGGGAAATATGGGGGGGGTGGATGGGAGCGCAGGGCCTGGGAAATATGGGGGGGGGTGGATGGGAGCGCAGGGCCTGGGAAATATGAGGGGGGGGTGGATGGGAGCGCAGGGCCTGGGAAATATGAGGGGGGGGGTGGATGGGAGCGCAGGGCCTGGGAAATATGTGGGGGGGGGTGGATGGGAGCGCAGGGCCTGGGAAATATGTGGGGGGGGTGGATGGGAGCGCAGGGCCTGGGAAATATGTGGGGGGGGTGGATGGGAGCGCAGGGCCTGGGAAATATGGGGGGGGGGGTGGATGGGAGCGCAGGGCCTGGGAAATATGGGGGGGTGGATGGGAGCGCAGGACCTGGGAAATATGAAGGGGTGGATGGGAGCGCAGGGCCTGGCCAATATGGGGGGGTGGATGGGAGCGCAGGGCCTGGGAAATATGGGGGGGGGTGGATGGGAGCGCAGGGCCTGAGAAATATGGGGGGGTGTGGATGGGAGCGCAGGGCCTGGGAAATATGGGGGGGGGGTGGATGGGAGCGCAGGGCCTGGGAAATATGGGGGGGGTGGATGGGAGCGCAGGGCCTGGGAAATATGCGGGGGGGGGGGTGGATGGGAGCGCAGGGCCTGGGAAATATGGGGGGGTGGAGGGGGGGTGGATGGGAGCGCATGGCCTGGGAAATATGGGGGGTGGATGGGAGCGCAGGGCCTGGCCTGGGAAATATGGGGGGAGGATGGGAGCGCAGGGCCTGGCCTGGCCTGGGAAATATGGGGGGAGGATGGGAGCGCAGGGCCTGGGAAATATGGGGGATGGATGGGAGTGCAGGGCCTGGGGTGTGTGGAAGTGATTGGGTGACAGTCAGCATGTCAGATAATCATGCTTTGATGAAGGCTTCATAGCCGAAACACGTCAGGATCTTGCCTGTACCTGTTTTGTAACAAATAAAGTTATTTTATTCAAGAACATCCGATTTGCCGGCCTTCCTGATTGAAGAATTGCACCTGTGAGGCCGGAACATCCGGCTAGAGCCCCGGATCACTTCATGGACTCTTATATTGGCAGAGGAGCCGGGGGAACATTCAGATAAAACCCCCTTCTGCTGCCATTTAAAGTGTAAGTTCACCTTTTTAGAAAAATATTAAAATGTGAACTAAATTCCTATACCCTCCCCCCACACCCCCACAAACTCCCTGCCCCCGCTGCACTTACCTCTCTGGGTTATGCATTTTCATGATCCACGCAGCCCGGGGTCTAAAAACTGTGCTGCTCTTCCTCTTCTTTCCCTAGGGACGCTGGGATGGATCAGAGTGGTTCTAATTGGTCAGCATCAGCATGTGACCATTCTGGCCAATAGAAATGATCTGATTCATCCCCGTGTCCCTAGGGAATGAAGAGGAAGAGCAGCACAGTTTTCAGAGCCCGGGCTGCGTGGATTGTGAAAAATGTATTTCCTATAGAGGTAAGGGGCTGGGGAGGGTGGAGGGGTCTCCAAACTGCAGCCCCAGGGGCCGAATGCGGCCCTTTGCTTGCTTTGTATCGGGCTTTTGGGGGGTTATTTCATTCACTGACAACAACAAAGGGGCATAGTTCCTTCCAGTGACACCAATGATGGGGCACTATTTCTCCCATTGGCACCAGTAATGGGGCACTATTTCTCCCATTGGCACCAGTAATGGGGCACTATTTCTCCCAATGACACCAATGATGGGGCAATGTTTTTTTCCAATTGATAGTGTGACATTTCCACAATTCCTCCTAATAGCACCAGCAATGGGGCCCAATGACACCAGTGATGGGGCACTATTTCTCCCAATGACACCAGTAATGGGGCACTATTTCTCCCAATGACACCAGTAATGGGGCACTATTTCTCCCAATGACACCAGTAATGGGGCACTATTTCTCCCAATGACACCAGTAATGGGACACTATTTCTCCCAATGACACCAGTAATGGGGCACTATTTCTCCCAATGACACCAGTAATGGGGCACTATTTCTCCCAATGACACCAGTAATGGGACACTATTTCTCCCAATGACACCAGTAATGGGGCACTATTTCTCCCAATGACACCAGTAATGGGGCACTATTTCTCCCAATGACACCAATGATGGGGCATTGTTTACTCCAATTGATGGTGTAACATTTTCTACTCTCGATGGCCACAGTCCGGCCCCCCTAAAGTCTGAAGGACAGTAAACTG
This sequence comes from Rana muscosa, assembly GCA_029206835.1. Classification (NCBI taxonomy): domain Eukaryota; kingdom Metazoa; phylum Chordata; class Amphibia; order Anura; family Ranidae; genus Rana; species Rana muscosa. The sequence goes on along the minus strand of CM055125.1, from coordinate 361,476,755 downwards.
GCCCTTTGTTTGGAAAGTTTGGAGATCCCCCGGTGTAGGGTTTTCACCCTTTCATTGTTTTCTAAAAAGGTGAACTAACCCTTTAAATGCAAGAAGTGTAAGGACCTGTAATTGACTTGATTTAAACCTCTTGAATTTCCTGTTACAGCACAGCTTATAATGGGAGAGGGAGAAGCAGCACAAGGAGCCAGTCCGTTTTGTTGCAGTGTTCATATGTGACAAATCCTTGTAATAAAATCACCCCTATTATTTCTATGTGACATTTGGTTATTTTTCACCCCCCCGTCTCTCTCTACGATTTTCTGCATTGTGACGTTTGTCGTTGTGCCGTCTCTCCAGGAAGAATTGGAGCGTCTGAACCAGGCCAGCGAGGAGATCAACCAGCTGGAGCTGCAGTTGGATGTGAGTGTTGTGTCCCTTCTCTGTAATTCTGTCCAGGTGCTCCAACCATAAACATTCACATGTATTATACCGCCCCCTGCAGGATGCCCGCACCGCCTACCGCCGAATTCTCACCGAGTCCGCCAGACGCCTGAATTCTCTGGCCACTCAGCTGGGAGCCTGCATTGAGAAAGCCAGACCTTACTATGAGGCCAGAAGACTGGCCAAGGAGGTGAGATTCGTCTGCTGATCTTTGTCAGCTCTACAGATAAATATTTCACACTGTCTGCATACACGCACCCACCGTCCGCATACACGCACCCACCGTCCGCATACACGCACCCACCGTCCGCATACACGCACCCACCGGCCACATACCCGCTGTCCGCATACACACCCACTGTCCGCATACGGCCACACACCCACCGTCCGCATACACACCCACCGTCCGCATACGGCCACATACCTACCGTCCACATACGGCAACATACCCACCGTCCGCATACATACCCACCGTCCGCATACACACCATCCACTTACACAATTTAATATTCACATACATACATACATGCATACCGTCCACAGAAATGCTTTAATAGTATGGTTACCCATCCAGATGCTACAAAATGTCCCTCGCACTCATACCAGATATACAGCAAACAAATGATTTATTGTTTCCAACGTTTAGATTAAAAGCAGGTTTTTGTTTGCACTGATTGCTGAGTGGTGTTTTCACCTTGATTGTGCACTGGTGCGCAGTCATGGAACTAAGGGGCCAAGCCCAACCCCTGAAAAACAACCCCACACCATAATCCCTCCTCCACCAAATAATTTGGACCAGTGCACAAAGCAAGGTCCATAAAGACATGGATAAGTGAGTTTGGGGTGGAGGAACGTGACTGGCCTGCACAGAGTCCTGACCTCAACACCATAGAACACATTTGGGATGAATTAAAGCAGAGACTGTGAGCCAGGCCTTCTCATCCAACATCAGTGCCTTCTTCTCACAAATGTGCTTCGGGAAGAATGGTCAAACATTCCCATAGACACACTCCTAAACCTTGTGGACAGCCTTCCCAGAAGAGGTGAAGCTGTTATAGCTGCAAAGGGTGGGCCAACTCAATACTGAACCCTACGGACTAAGACTGGGATACCATTAAATTTCATGTGCGTGTAAAGGCAGGCGTCCCAATACTTCTGGTGTGTGGTGTAGTTTTACAATCAGAATATGACTGGACATTTATGTATGAAGATTTCATTTTGATTTCTTTTCTTCCTATTAGGCTCAGCAGGACACTCACAGCGCTGCCCTGCGGTACGAGAGGGCGGTGAGCATGCACGCTGCCGCCCGGGAAATGGTGTTTGTGGCTGAACAGGGTGTCACTGCTGACAAGAACAGACTGGACCCAACGTGGCAAGAAATGCTGAACCACGCTACCTGCAAAGTAAGAGAAGGGCGGGCAGTACTGGCCCTCTGGGGAAGCCCCCTGATGTTGGCATCCGGCTGGGGTAGCGGTTATTTCTCTTGGTGCCATGTTAAAATGGCACCGATTTAGCGGCTGCTGTGTAGGCCGGAAGTCAGAGCTTCCAGGAATTCGACTTTTGGCTCTGAGAGAGGAATAGCAAGGCGGAGGAGCACAGGCAAATAAAATAAAACATATTTTGTTTAACCACTTCAATACCGGGCATTTTCACCCCCTTCCTGTCCAGACCAATTTTTAGTTTTCAGCGTTGACGCAATTTGAATGACAATTGCGCGGTCATGCAACACTGTACCCAAATGAAATTTTTATGTTCTTTTTTTCCCACAAATAGAGCTTTGTTTTGGTGGTATTTGATCACCTCTGCGGTTTTGTTTTTTTGCGCTATAAACAAAAGAGCGACAATTTAAAAAAAACAAACACTTTTCTTTCTCGTACATCACGGGACACAGAGCGACATAGTCATTACTAATGGGTTATATAGTTACCGTCAGGTGCTGGCACTGGCAACTTCCAAAACCGGAAGTACCCTCCCCTATATAAGCCCCTCCCATCCGGGAGCACCTCAGTTTTTTGCCAGTGTCTAAGGTGTTGGCCAAGAAGAAACATGTGTTTTCACTGAGCTTGCGTACAGGTTCTTTTGGGCCTCAGTAAGCTATTCCGGATCCGACCAAAAAAGCTTCATAGCTAAAAGGTCAGTACCCGGGCCTTGCAGAGAAGAGCAAGGTTCTGCCTGTAATGCTTCTCTTAGGAGAGCTGGACCCTGGGATCCAGAGCTCTGGTCATACCCACGACCAAGATGTTTTCTGTGCAGGGTGCTATACAGGTCCAGGGGAGTGGAATCCTTGGGAACCCGGTCCCTGAAGGTTTGATTACAATGCCTGCCGTGATAGGTGAAGTTTGGGCTTTTGTGGACCAAACAAAGTCCTGCGGCGGGGAACAGGTAAGTGGGGGCCCCCAGGAACTTGGTTCTATTGGGGGACCCCCAAGCCTAATTTGTCTTTCTGTCTGTTACCTAACGGTATTCCCGCTAATATCTGTGCATGCCTGTAACTACTAAAAAAAATGTAATAATTTTTAATGGTGGTCAAGAAAAAAAAAAAAAAAAAGAATGTTTTTTTATATATGTTTAGTATATTAAACTGCGGTACCTGTGTTTGTCCACTAGAGGCCGCTGTGGAATGTTTTTCTTGTCATATGGACTAGTTTCTTCTCAGAGAGCAAAGTCCAGGCAGCTGGTGAGTTCTCCTACAGGAAACTATTTCCTCTGCCATGTTGCAGTGTTCGTCTATCCCCCGGCCTGCGGCAAAGGGGGCCCTGGCTCCTGTCCCTGGTTTCCATGTTTGAAAATTAGCGCCGAGGCGCACGTGGCCACGCGCGTGCGCGTGCACGCGCCTCTATATATAGAGGTGGCCGGAAAAAGGGGCGGGGCCTGGGGGATGACGCTCTGTGCGCGCCGCAGCGCTTCTGCGCATGTGCGGGCGTCCCAGCAGGTTTTTAAAAAGCCACATTATTGCAGTAAGCTGGCTATGAAGTACAGAGACAGAGCTGGCAACATTTAAAGGCATACAGCAAGCGGTTGATACAGGCATCCCCTAGAAAGGCACATTAGTAGACACCAACTGTTTCTTATAGCAGCATTTATGCTAGACTATTATCAGTAACTGGTGTATTTCGGCTGGAATACCTCAGCTTTGTGGCTTAGGAATATGCCGTCTAAAAACTCCGGGACTAGAAATTCCAGGAGGAATAGGGGGTCTCCATCGGGCTCTGAGGATCTTGGGCATGCTTTGGCTGCACCAGTCTCCCCTGAAGAATCAGAGGTTAGTGACCGTAGGGCACCCCCAGGAGTACCTGGTACTGTGGCTGTCCCCAGTTCACCTGCTCCTGTGTATGTAACAGAGGAGGTTTTTTCCTCAGCTCTGGGAGGGCTGGAAGAGAGATTGTCAGCACTAATTGCTGCTTCCCTGTCACAGGAGAAAAGCGCTCGATCTCCGTCTCCTCCCTCAGAGTGCCTGTTAACAGAGCAACAGTCCCATACAGAGAACGACCTACCTGAGGGGGATCAGGATGAGGTTGATTCAGTTGTAGAGGAATCAACAGTGGAGGAGCCGTTCTCAGCATCACATGCTGAGAGGTTATGGGTGCAGTCCCTGACTAATATGGTCCGATCAGCATTTAAAATGCCACTTGCGGAGCCATCCTCCTCTTCTGTCTCCTCGTTGGGGTCGCTAAAAGCTCCCCAGACTGTTTGTTCTTTTCCGATCCATCCTTTACTGGAGGGGCTCATTTACCAGGATTGGGAGCATCCTGACAAAATATTTACTCCCCCCAAGAGATTTCCGGTGGTCTATCCTATGGAGGATAAGTTTGTCAGAAAATGGAAGGTCCCTACAGTGGACGCAGCCATCTCTTGTGTGAATAAATCACTGACATGTCCGGTGGAAAATGTCCAAATGTTCAAGGACCCAATAGATAAAAAATTGGAGTCCTTATTGAAATCTGCTTTTTCTACAGCAGGATTGGTGACACAACCAGCAGTGGCAGCTATAGGGGTCTGCCAAGCAGTGAAGGATCAGTTGAAACAGGTCTTAAGGGACATGCCAGATCAGCAGGCTCTTGCTCTAGCTGATCTACCTAGAGCCTTATGCTTTGCGGTGGACGCTATAAAGGATTCAATCCATCAAGCCTCCCGCCTTACGCTGTCTGTAGTACATATGCGCAGGCTTCTATGGCTCAAAAACTGGTCTGCTGAAGCTCCCTGTAAAAAATTGCTGGTCAGCTTCCCATTTCATGGGGAGCGCTTATTCGGGGAAGACCTGGACAAGTATATCCAGAGAATTTCCAGCGGTAAAAGTACACTCTTGCCGGTCAAAAATAGAGTTAGAGGTCCCTCTTTTAAGGGGCCGGCTTCTCCAGTCCCTAGGACATCGGCTGTGAAACAGTTCCGACGGCCTCCCCGGTCAAATCCCGGAGGTAAAAATCAGGGACAGTTGCAGGGTAACAAGAAGCCCTGGAGCAGGAGAGGTACAAAACCTCCCCCAAAGTCAAATGCATGAAGGGTTGCCCCCACCCAATCGGGTGGGGGGAAGACTTCAGTTGTTCACAGAAACCTGGCGGGACACGATCCGAGACAGATGGGTGCTCTCCACAGTAAATCTGGGATACAAATTGGAGTTAAAAAACTCCCCTCCTTCCCGCTTTATAAGGTCGAACGTGCCAAGGGATCCCCAGAAGAGAGGATCCCTCCTGTTGGCACTGGAACAATTATTGCTTCAAGCAGTAATTATAGAGGTCCCCCTGGAAGAATGGGGGTTCGGGTTTTACTCAAACCTCTTTACAGTTCCGAAGCCAAACGGGGACGTGAGGCCCATATTAAATCTAAAAGGGCTAAACAAATTCCTACATATCAGGACTTTCCGGATGGAGTCGATCCGATCGGTAGCCACTGCCCTACAAGGGGAGGAATGGTTAGCCTCGATCGACATCAAAGATGCGTATTTGCACATCCAGCCCACCAAAAATTTCTACGCTTTGCGATAGAAGGGCGCCATTTTCAGTTCAGAGCCTTACCCTTCGGTCTGGCCACAGCACCAAGAGTGTTCACAAAAATTCTGGCCCCATTATTGGCCAATCTAAGAACACGAGGTGTAATGATAATGGCATATCTAGACGACTTGTTGCTGATAGACCACTCAGTGGAAAAACTAGAAGTGGTTGTTCACGAGACAATCAAGTATCTGGAATATCACGGTTGGATTATCAACCGAGACAAGTCAGCCCTAAAACCAGTCAACAGTCTGGAATACTTGGGGCTAAGGCTGGATTCAGACCAGAGAAAAATTTTCTTGCCTCGAGAAAAGGGGTCGTCTTTGAGAGATTTGATCCACTTAGTGGGTTCAAAAAGACAGCCATCCATACGCCTGTGCATGAGGCTGCTGGGAAAAATGGTGGCATCATTCGAAGCAGTACCCTACGGTCAATTCCATTCAAGGAAGTTGCAAAGGGCCATACTGTCAGCCTGGAACAAAAAAGTTCAGGCTCTGGACGTACCAATGTCCTTGTCCCCTTCCGTTCGCAGAAGCCTCCGTTGGTGGTTGGTTCCCCGGAATCTGGAAAGAGGGAAATCCTTCAGTCCGATTTCTTGGAAGGTGGTCACTACAGATGCCAGCCTTTTAGGCTGGGGAGCAGTGCTGGAGCAATGGTCTCTCCAGGGCAGATGGTCGGATGCAGAAAAGGCCCTGCCCATCAATCTCTTAGAGATACGAGCAGCCCGGTATGCCCTAGTAGCATGGACATCCAAACTCCAAGGGTCCTCTGTCAGAGTTCAGTCAGACAATGCCACAGCAGTGGCATATATCAATCGTCAGGGGGGCACCAGGAGTCGTGCAGCCCAAAGGGAAGTAAATTACATCCTGAGATGGGCAGAAAGATATGTCCCAGCCATATCTGCGGTATTCATTCCAGGGGTGGAGAATTGGAAGGCGGACTTTCTAAGTCGCCAACAATTATGCCCAGGGGAATGGTCCCTTCATCCCGAGGTTTTCCGGACAATATGTCAGTGGTGGGGAACACCGGATGTAGATCTGCTAGCATCCAGGTTCAACACGAAAGTGGACAGGTTTGTCTCTTGGACAAGGGATCCCCTAGCGTGCGGCTCGGATGCCCTAGTGTTCCCTTGGGATCAGTTCAAGCTGATATATGCATTCCCTCCGCCACAATTGTTACCTCGATTACTCCGCAGAATCAGGGTAGAAAAGAAACCAGTGATTCTGGTGGCTCCAGCGTGGCCCCGAAGAGCATGGTACGCGGAGATTGTAAAAATGTCTGTGGGGAGTCCTTGGACCCTCCCACATCGTCCGGACCTGCTTTCGCAGGGACCGATATACCACCCTTCCTTACCAGCCCTAGGTTTGACGGCCTGGCTATTGAAGCCCACATTCTAAAAAGGAGAGGGCTCTCTAATGCTGTGGTGTCTACCATGATCAATGCCAGGAAACCGGTATCCAGGCAGATCTACTATAGAATCTGGAAGGCGTACATCGCCTGGTGTGAGGCCAGGAAATGGCATCCACGTAAATACGTAATAGGTAGAATTCTGGACTTCCTACAATGGGCTGTAGATAGGAAGCTTGCCTTGAGTACTATCAAAGGTCAGATTTCGGCCTTGTCAATATTTTTTCAAAGGCCCTTGGCTTCGCATTCACTAGTCAAAGCCTTTATACAAGGAGTGATGCGTATTAGTCCTCCGGTTAATATTCCCATATGTCCATGGGATCTAAACTTGGTTCTGTCGGTTCTACAGAAACAACCATTTGAACCATTACAGCATATTTCCTTAGTGCTTCTCACCAGGAAATTGATATTTCTAGTAGCCATTTGTTCGGCTAAAAGAGTATCGGAATTAGCAGCTATGTCCTGTAAGGAGCCATTTCTTTCTCGTACATCACGGGACACAGAGCGACATAGTCATTACTAATGGGTTATATAGATACCGTCAGGTGCTGGCACTGGCAACTTCCAAAACCGGAAGTACCCTCCCCTATATAAGCCCCTCCCATCCGGGAGCACCTCAGTTTTTTGCCAGTGTCTAAGGTGTTGGCCAAGAAGAAACATGTGTTTTTCACTGAGCTTGCGTACAGGTTCTTTTGGGCCTCAGTAAGCTATTCCGGATCCGACCAAAAAAGCTTCATAGCTAAACGGTCGGTACCCGGGCCTTGCAGAGAAGAGCAAGGTTTTGCCTGTAATGCTTCTCTTAGGAGAGCTGGACCCTGGGATCCAGAGCTCTGGTCATACCCACGACCAAGATGTTTTCTGTGCAGGGTGCTATACAGGTCCAGGGGAGTGGAATCCTTGGGAACCCGGTCCCTGAAGGTTTGATTACAATGCCTGCCGTGATAGGTGAAGTTTGGGCTTTTGTGGACCAAACAAAGTCCTGCGGCGGGGAACAGGTAAGTGGGGGCCCCCAGGAACTTGGTTCTATTGGGGGACCCCCAAGCCTAATTTGTCTTTCTGTCTGTTACCTAATGGTATTCCCGCAAAATTCTGTGCATGCCTGTAACTACTAAAAAAATGTAATAATTTTTAATGGTGGTCAAGAAAAAAAAAAAAAAAAAAAAAAATTTTTTTTTTTTATATATATTTAATATATTAGACTGCGGTACCTGTGTTTGTCCACTAGAGCCCGCTGTGGAATGTTTTCTTGTCATGTGGACTAGCTTCTTCTCAGCAGAGCAAAGTCCAGGCAGATGGTGAGTTCTCTTATAGGAAACTGCTTCCTCTGCCATGTTGCAGTGCTCGTCCATCCCCCGGCCTGCGGCAAAGAGGGGCCCTGGCTCCTGTCCCTTGTTACCATATTTTGAAATTAGCGCCGAAGGCGCACGTGGCCGCGCGCGTGCGCGCGCCTCTATATATAGAGGTGAGCCGGGAAGAACCCAATAGATAAAAGATTGGAGTCCTTATGAAAATCTGCTTGGTGATACAACCAGCAGTAGCAGCTATTGGGGTCTGCTAAGCAGTGAAGGATCAGTTGAAACAGGTCTTGAGGGACTTGACAGATCAGCAGGCTTTGCCCTAGCTGATCTACCTAGAGCCTTAGGCTTTGCGGTTGACGCCATAGAGGATTCAGTCCATCAGGCCTCCCGCCTTACGCTGTCTATAGTACATATGCGTAGGCTCCTATGGCTCAAAAACTGGTCTGCTGAAGCTCCCTGTAAAAAATGGCTGGTTAGCGTCCCGTTTCATGGTGAACGCTTATTCAGGGAAAACCTGGACAAATATATCCAGAAAATTTCCAGCGGTAAAAATACGCTCTTGCCGTTTAAAAACAGAGTTAGAGGTCCCTCTTTGAGAGGCCTGCTTCTCCAGTCCCTGGGCCATCGGCTGTGTAACAGTTCCGACGGCCTCCTCGGTCAAATCCCGGGGGTAAAAAACAGGGACAGTAGCAGGGTAATGAGAAACCCTGGGTCAGGGGAGGTACAAAACCTCCCCCAAAGTTAAATTCATTGAAGCCCCCACTCAGTCGGGTGGGGGGAGGACTCCAGTTGTTCGCAAGAGACCTGGCGGGACACGATCAAGACAGATAGGTGCTCTCCGCAGTAGGTTGGGGATACAGTTTGGAGTTAAAAGACTCTCCTCCTTCCCATTTTTGAGGTCAAACGTGCCAAGGGATCCCCGGAAGAGAGAGTCCCTCCTGTTGGCACTAGAACAACTATTGCTCCAAGGAGTAATTATGGAGGTTCCCCTGGAAGAATGAGGGTTCGGGTTTTACTCAAACCTCTTTACGGTCCCGAAGCAAACGCGGACGGGAGGCCCATATTAATTCTAAAAGGGCTATACAAATTCCTGTATATCAGGACTTTCCGATAGAGTCGATCCGATCGGTGGCCACTGCCCTACAAGGGGAGGATTGGTTAGCCGCGATCGACATCAAAGATGCTTATTTGCACATTCCCATCTTTCCAGTCCACCAAAAATTTCTACGCTTTGCAGTAGAAGGGCGCCATTTTCAGTTCAGAGCCTTACCCTTCGGTTTGGCCACAGCACCACGAGTGTTTACAAAAATTCTGGCCCTTTATTGGCCAATCTAAGAACACAAGGTGTAATGATAATGGCATATCTGGATGACTTATTGCTGATAGACCACTCAGTGAAAAAACTAGACGTGGTCGTTCACAAGACAATCAAGTATCTGGAATCTCACGGTTGGATTATCAACCGAGACAAGTCAGCCCTAAAAACCAGTCAAAAGTCTGGAATACTTGGGGCTAAGGTTGGATTCAGGCCAGAGAAAAATATTCTTGCCTCGAGGAAAGGTGTTGTCTTTGAAAGATTTGATCCACTTAGTGGGTACAAAAAAGCCAGCCGTCCATACGCCTGTATATGAGGCTGCTGGGAAAAATGGTGGCATCATTCGAAGCAGTACCCTACGGTCAATTCCATTCAAGGAATTTGCAAGGGGCCATACTGTCAGCCTGGAACAAAAAAGTTCAGGCCCTAGACTTACAATGTCCTTGTCCCCTTCCGTTCGCAAGAGCCTCCGTTGGTGGTTGGTTCCCCAGAATCTGGAAAAAAGGAAATCCTTCAGTCCAATTTCTTGGAAGTTGGTCACTACAGATGCCAGCCTTATAGGCTGGGGAGCAGTACTGGAGCAATAGTCTCTCCAGGGCAGATGGTCGGATGCAGAAAAGGCCCTGCCCATCAATCTCTTAGAGATACGAGCAGCCCGGTATGCCCTAGTAGCATGGACATCCAAACTCCAAGGGTCCCCTGTCAGATTTCAATCAGACAATGCCACAGCAGTGGCATATATCAATCATCAGGGGGGCACCAGGAGTCGTGCAGCCCAGAGGGAAGTAAATTACATCCTGAAATGGGCAGAAAAATATGTCCCAGCCATATCTGCGGTATTCATTCCAGGAGTGGAGAATTGGAAGGCGGACTTTATAAGTCGCCAGCAATTAGGCCCAGAGGAAGGGTCCCTTCACCCCGAGGTTTTCTGGACAATATGTCAGCGGTGGGGAACATCGGATGTAGATCTTCTAGCATCCAGATTCAACACAAAGGGGGACAGGTTTGTCTCTCGGACAAGGGATCCCCTAGCTTGCGGCTCGGATGCCCTAGTGTTCCCTTGGGATCAGTTCAAGCTGATATATGCATTCACACCGCCACAATGGTTACCTCGATTACTCCGCAGAATCAGGGTAGAAAAGAAACCAGTGATTCCGGTGGCTCCAGCGTGGCCCCGAAGAGCGTGGTACGCGGAGATTGTAAAATTTCAGTGGGGAGTCCTTGGACTCTCCCACGTCGTCCGGACCTGCTTTCGCAAGGACCGATATACCACCCTTCCTTACCAGCCCTAGGTTTGACGGCCTGGCTATTGAAGCCCACATTCTAAAAAAGAGAGGGCTCTCTAATCCTGTGGTATCTACCATGATCAATGCCAGGAAGCCGGTATCCAGGCAGATCTACTATAGAATCTGGAAGGCGTATATCGCCTGGTGTGAGGCCAAGAAATGGCATCCACGTAAGTACGTAATAGGTAGGATTCTGGACTTCCTACAATGGGCTGTAGATAGGAAGCTTGCCTTGAGTACTATCAAGGGTCAGATTTCGGCCTTGTCAATATTTTTTCAAAGGCCCTTGGCTTCGCATTCACTAGTCAAAGCCTTTATACAAGGAGTGATGCGTATTAGTCCTCCGGTTAATATTCCCATATGTCCATGGGACTTAAACCTGGTTCTGTCAGTTCTACAGAAACAACCATTTGAACCATTACAGCACATTTCCTTGGTGCTTCTCACCAGGAAATTGATTTTTCTAGTAGCCATTTGTTCGGCTAAAAGAGTGTCGGAATTAGCAGCTATGTCCTGTAAGGAGCCATATCTGGTTATCCATAAGGACAGAGTAGTGTTACGTCCTCATCCAGCCTTTCTTCCTAAGGTGGTATCGAGGTTTCATTTGAACCAAGATGTGGTTCTTCCTTCTTTTTTCTCCAAACCTACTTCGGTAGAGGAAAAGTTATTTCATTCTTTGGATGTAGTAAGAGCAGTTAAAGCTTATCTAAAAGCCACTGCTCAGATTCGCAGAACGGATACTTTGTTTATACTGCCGGAAGGCCCCAGAAAGGGTCAGGCAGCGTCAAAATCTACTTTAGCCAAGTGGATTCGACAGGTCATTATGCAAGCTTATGGCTTGAGAAGGAGACCGCCTCCGTTCAAAGTTAGAGCGCACTCCACGAGAGCAGTTGGAACTTCATGGGCAGTGCATCACCAGGCCTCCCTGGCTCAAATCTGTAAGGCCGCAACATGGTCTTCAGTACACACGTTTACTAGGTTCTACCAGGTGGACGTTAGAAGTCAGGAGGATGTCGCCTTTGGGCGCAGTGTGTTGCAGGCCGCAAAAGATCCTCATGTCTGATAGCGCTCAGCTTATATATGGTGTATCCCCCCCCCTCATTGGGCATTGCTTTAGGACATCCCATTAGTAATGACTATGTCGCTCTGTGTCCCGTGATGTACGAGAAAGAAAATAGGATTTTTATAACAGCTTACCTGTAAAATCCTTTTCTTGGAGTACATCACGGGACACAGAGCTCCCGCCCCTCTTTGGGGACACTTATTGCTTTGCTACAAAACTGAGGTGCTCCCGGATGGGAGGGGCTTATATAGGGGAGGGTACTTCCGGTTTTGGAAGTTGCCAGTGCCAGCACCTGACGGTATCTATATAACCCATTAGTAATGACTATGTCGCTCTGTGTCCCGTGATGTACTCCAAGAAAAGGATTTTACAGGTAAGCTGTTATAAAAATCCTATTTTTCTTTCTCGTACATCACGGGACACAGAGCGGCATAGTCATTACTATGTGGGTTATATAGTTTACCTTCAGGTGCTGGCACTGGCAACTTCCAAACCGGAAGTACCCTCCCCTATATAAGCCCCTCCCATCCGGGAGCACCTCAGTTTTTTGCCAGTGTCTAAGGTGTTGGCCAAGAAGTAACATGTGTTTTTCACTGAGCTTGCGTACAGGTTCTTTTGGGCCTCAGTAAGCTATTCCGGATCCGACCAAAAAAGCTTCATAGCTAAAAGGTCAGTACCCGGGCCTTGCAGAGAAGAGCAAGGTTTTGCCTGTAATGCTTCTCTTAGGAGAGCTGGACCCTGGGATCCAGAGCTCTGGTCATACCCACGACCAAGATGTTTTCTGTGCAGGGTGCTATACAGGTCCAGGGGAGTGGAATCCTTGGGAACCCGGTCCCTGAAGGTTTAATTACAATGCCTGCCGTGATAGGTGAAGTTTGGGCTTCTGTGGACCAAACAGAGTCCTGCGGCGGGGAAAAGGTAAGTGGGGGCCCCTCAGGAACTTGGTTCTATTGAGGGGACCCCCAAGCCTAATATGTCTTTCTGCCTGTTACCTAAAGGTATTCCCGCTAAATATCTGTGCATGCCTGTAACTACTAAAAAATGTAATAATTTTAATAGTGGTCAAGAAAAAAAAATATATATATAGACTGCGGTACCTGTGTTAATCCACTAGAGGCCGCTGTGGAACGTTTCTTGTCATGTGGACTGTTTTCTTTTCATCAGAGCAAGTCCAGGCAGATGGTGAGTTCTCTTGTGGGAAACTGCTTCCTCTGCCATGTTGCAATGCTCGTCCATCCCCCGGCCTGCGGCAAAAGGGCCCTGTCTCCTGTCCCTAGTTTCCCTTTTCAAAAAAGAGCGCCGAAGGCGCACGTGCCCGCGCCTCTATATATAGAGGTGAGCTGGAGAAGGGGGCGGAGCTTGGGGGATGACGCTCTGTGCGCTCCGCAGCGCTTCTGCGCATGTGCGGGCGTCCCAGCATGTTAAAAGGCACAATTATGTGTTGTGAGCTGGCTATAGAGTGCAGAGACAGAGCTGGCAACATTTAAAAAAGGCATACAGCAAGCGGTTGATGCAGGCATCCCCATAGAAAGGCACATTAGTAGACACCAACTGTTTATATAGCAGCAATTGTGCTAGACTATTGTCAGTAAGTGGTGTATTGCGGATGGAATACCTCAGCTTTGGGCTTAGGAATATGCCATCTAAAAACTCCGGGACTAAAAATCCCAGGAAGCATAGGGGGTCTCCATCGGGCTCTGAGGATCTTGGGCATGCTTTGGCTGCACCAGTCTCCCCTGAAGAATCAGAGGTTAGTGACCGTAGAGCACCCTCAGGAGTACCTGGTACTGTGGCTGTCCTCAGTTCACCTGCTCCTGTGTATGTAACAGAGGAGGTTTTTTCCTCAGCTCTGGGAGGACTGGAAGAGAGATTGACAACATTGATCGCTGCTTCCCTGTCAGAGGGAAAGCGCGCCCGATCTCCATCTCCTCCCTCAGAGTACCTGTTAGCAGAGCAACAGTCCCATACAGGGATCGACCTACCTGAAGGGGATCAGGATGAGGTTGATTCTGTTGTAGAGGAATCAACAGTGGAAGAGCCATTCTCAGCATCACATGCTGAAAGGTTATGGGTTCAGTCCCTGACTAACATGGTCCGATCAGCATTTAAAATGCCCCTTGCGGAGCCATCATCCACTTCTGTCTCCTCGTTGGGGTCGCTAAAAGCTCCCCAGACTGTTTGTTCCTTTCCAATCCATCCTTTACTGGAAGGGCTCATTTACCAGGATTGGGAGCATCCTGATAAAATATTTACTCCTCCCAAGAGATTTCAGGTGGTCTATCCCATGGAGGATAAGTTCATCAAAAAATGGAGGGTCCCTACAGTGGACGCAGCCATCTCTTGTGTGAATAAATCACTGACATGTCCAGTGGATAATGTCCAAATGTTCAAGGACCCAATAGATAAAAAATTGGAGTCCTTATTAAAATCTGCTTTTGCTACAGCAGGCTTGGTGACACAACCAGCAGTGGCAGCTATTGGGGTCTGCCAAGCAGTGAAGGATCAGTTGAAACAGGTCTTAAGGGACTTGCCAGATCAGCAGGCCCTTGCCCTAGCTGATCTACCTAGGGCCTTATGCTTTGCGGTTGACGCTATAAAGGATTCAATCCATCAGGCCTTACGCTGTCTGTAGTACATATGCGCAGGCTTCTATGGCTCAAAAACTGGTCTGCTGAAGCCCCCTGTAAAAAAATTGCTGGTTAGCTTCCCATTTCATGGTGAACGCTTATTCGGGGAAGACCTGGACAGATATATCCAGAAAATTTCCAGCGGTAAAAGTACACTCTTGCCGGTTAAAAACAGAGTTAGAGGTCCCTCTTTTAAGAGGCCTGCTTCTCCAGTCCCTAGGACATCGGCTGTGAAACGGTTCCGACGGCCTCCTCGGTCAAATCCCGGGGGTAAAAATCAGGGACAATCGCAGGGTAACAAGAAGCCCTGGGTCAGGAGAGGTACAAAACCTCCCCCAAAGTCAAATGCATGAAGGGTTGCCCCCACTCAATCGGGTGGGGGGAGGACTTCAGTTGTTCGCAGAGACCTGGCGGGACACGATCAGAGACAGATGGGTGCTCTCCGCAGTAAGTCTGGGATACAAATTGGAGTTAAAAGACTCCCCTCCTTCCCATTTTATAAGGTCGAACGTGCCAAGGGATCCCCGGAAGAGAGGATCCCTCCTGTTGGCACTAGAACAACTATTGCTCCAAGCAGTAATTATGGAGGTCCCCCTAGAAGAATGGGGGTTCGGGTTTTACTCAAACCTCTTTACAGTCCCGAAGCCAAACGGGGACGTAAGGCCCATATTAAATCTAAAAGGGCTAAACAAATTCCTACATATCAGGACTTTCTGGATGGAGTCGATCCGATCGGTGGCCACTGCCCTACAAGGGGAGGAATGGTTAGCCTCGATCGACATCAAAGATGCTTATTTGCACATTCCCATCTTTCCAGTCCACCAAAAATTTCTACGCTTTGCAGTAGAAGGGCACCATTTTCAGTTCAGAGCCTTACCCTTCGGTCTGGCCACAGCACCACGCGTGTTCACAAAAATTCTGGCCCCATTATTGGCCAATTTAAGAACATGAGGTGTAACGATAATGGCATATCTAGACGACTTGTTGCTGATAGACCACTCAGTGGAAAAACTAGAAGTGGTTGTTCACGAGACAATCGAATATCTGGAATCTCACGGTTGGATTATCAACCGAGACAAGTCAGCCCTAAAACCAGTCAAAAGTCTGGAATACTTGGGGCTAAGGCTGGATTCAGACCAGAGAAAAATTTTCTTGCCTCAAGAAAAGGGGTCGTCTTTGAGAGATTTGATCCACCTAGTGGGTACAAAAAGACAGCCATCCATACGCCTGTGCATGAGGCTGCTGGGAAAAATGGTGGCTTCATTCGAAGCAGTACCCTACGGTCAATTCCATTCAAGGAATTTGCAAAGGGCTATACTGTCAGCCTGGAACAAAAAAGTTCAGGCCCTAGACTTACCAATGTCCTTGTCCCCTTCCGTTCGCAAGAGCCTCCGTTGGTGGTTGGTTCCCCAGAATCTGGAAAAAGGGAAATCCTTCAGTCCGATTTCTTGGAAGGTGGTCACTACAGATGCCAGCCTTATAGGCTGGGGAGCAGTACTGGAGCAATGGTCTCTCCAGGGCAGATGGTCGGATGCAGAAAAGGCCCTGCCCATCAATCTCTTAGAGATACGAGCAGCCCGGTATGCCCTAGTAGCATGGACATCCAAACTCCAAGGGTCCCCTGTCAGAATTCAATCGGACAATGCCACGGCAGTGGCATATATCAATCATCAGGGTGGCACCAGGAGTCGTGCAGCCCTGAGGGAAGTGAATTGCATCCTGAAATGGGCAGAAAGATATGTCCCAGCCATATCCGCGGTATTCATTCCAGGAGTGGAGAATTGGAAGGCGGACTTTCTAAGTCGCCAACAATTATGCCCAGGGGAATGGTCCCTTCACCCCGAGGTTTTCCGGACAATATGTCAGCGGTGGGGAACACCGGATGTAGATCTGCTAGCATCCAGATTCAACGCAAAGGTGGACAGGTTTGTCTCTTGGACAAGGGATCCCCTAGCTTGCGGCTCGGATGCCCTAGTGTTCCCTTGGGATCAGTTCAAGCTGATATATGCATTCCCACCGCCACAATTGTTACCTCGATTACTCCGCAGAATCAGGGTAGAAAAGAAACCAGTGATTCTGGTGGCTCCAGCGTGGCCCCGAAGAGCATGGTACGCGGAGATTGTAAAAATGTCTGTGGGGAGTCCTTGGACCCTCCCACATCGTCCGGACCTGCTTTCGCAAGGACCGATATACCACCCTTCCTTACCAGCCCTAGGTTTGACGGCCTGGCTATTGAAGCCCACATTCTAAAAAAGAGAGGTCTCTCTAATCCTGTGGTAGCTACCATGATCAATGCCAGGAAGCCGGTATCCAGGCAGATCTACTATAGAATCTGGAAGGCGTACATCGCCTGGTGTGAGGCCAAGAAATGGCATCCACGTAAATACGTAATAGGTAGGATTCTGGACTTCCTACAGTGGGCTGTAGATAGGAAGCTTGCCTTGAGTACTATCAAGGGTCAGATTTCGGCCTTGTCAATATTTTTTCAGAGGCCCTTGGCTTCGCATTCACTAGTTAAAGCCTTTATACAAGGAGTGATGCGTATTAGCCCTCCGGTTAATATTCCCATATGTCCATGGGACTTAAACCTGGTTCTGTCGGTTCTACAGAAACAACCATTTGAACCATTACAGCATATTTCCCTGGTTCTTCTCACCAGGAAATTGATTTTTCTAGTAGCCATTTGTTCGGCTAAAAGAGTGTCGGAATTAGCCGCTATGTCCTGTAGGGAGCCATATCTGGTTATCCATAAGGACAGAGTAGTGTTACGTCCTCACCCAGCCTTTCTTCCTAAGGTGGTATCGAGGTTTCATTTGAACCAAGATGTGGTTCTTCCTTCTTTTTTCCCCAAACCTAGTTCAGTAGAGGAAAAATTATTACATTCTTTGGATGTAGTAAGAGCAGTTAAAGCTTATCTAAAAGCCACTGCTCAGATTCGCAGAACGGATTCTTTGTTTGTTCTGCCGGAAGGCCCCAGAAAGGGTCAGGCAGCGTCAAAATCTACTTTAGCCAAGTGGATTCGACAGGTCATTATGCAAGCCTATGGCTTGAGAAGGAGACCGCCTCCGTTCAAAGTTAGAGCGCACTCCACGAGAGCAGTTGGAACTTCATGGGCAGTGCATCACCAGGCCTCCCTGGCTCAAATCTGTAAGGCCGCAACATGGTCTTCAGTACACACGTTTACTAGGTTCTACCAGGTGGACGTTAGAAGTCAGGAGGATGACGCCTTTGGGCGCAGTGTGTTGCAGGCCGCAAAAGATCCTCATGTCTGATAGCGCTCAGCTTATGTATGGTGTATCCCCCCCCCCTCATTGGGCATTGCTTTAGGACATCCCACATAGTAATGACTATGCCGCTCTGTGTCCCGTGATGTACGAGAAAGAAAATAGGATTTTTATAACAGCTTACCTGTAAAATCCTTTTCTTGGAGTACATCACGGGACACAGAGCTCCCACCCCTCTTTTGGGGACACTTATTGCTTTGCTACAAAACTGAGGTGCTCCCGGATGGGAGGGGCTTATATAGGGGAGGGTACTTCCGGTTTGGAAGTTGCCAGTGCCAGCACCTGAAGGTAAACTATATAACCCACATAGTAATGACTATGCCGCTCTGTGTCCCGTGATGTACTCCAAGAAAAGGATTTTACAGGTAAGCTGTTATAAAAATCCTATTTTTACTTTTTGCTATAATAAATATCACAATTTAAAAAAAAAAAAAAAATGTTTTTCCTCAGTTTAGGCGCCTACAAAATAGGGGGTAGTTTTATGGCATTTTTATTTATTTTAATTTTTTTACTAGTAATGGCGGCGACACATTTTTGGGACCATTCATATTTATACAGCGATCAGTACTATAAAAATGCATTGATTACTGTAAAAATTTCACTGGCAGGGAAGGGGTTAACCCTAGGGGGCGATCAAGGGGTTAATTGTGTTCCCTAATGTGTGTTCTAACTGTAGGGGGAGGGGAATTACAGATTGCGGTTCCTAGCTATTAGGAACTCACAATCTGTCTTTCCTCTCAGAACAGAACAGGGGATTAGAGTGTTTACACACATACACACACGTCCCTGTTCTGCCTCTCTTGCCCACGATCGCTCGCGGCCGGAAGTCATTGCGACCGCCGGTCATGAGCATCGGCACCCCCATGATGCAGTGGGCATGCGCCTCTGATCTCGCTTAAAGGGACCGATGTACAGCTACGGCGGTTTGTGCCGACCTGCCACCGTGTATAACGAATGGCGGCTGGTGGGCAAGTGGTTAAAGGGGTTGTAAACACTTGTTTGTTTTTTTTTTTTTAAATATAACAAACATGTCATACTTGCCTCCACTGTGCAGTTTGTTTTGCGCAGTGTGGCCCTGATCATCGTCTTCTGGGGTCCCCTGGTGGCGCTTGCGGCTCCTCCCCCGCATCGGTAAACCCCCTGGGAGAAGCACTCTCCCTGGGGGTTACCGTGCGGGCGCGCTCCCGAGTCCAGCATCTGCGTGCTTAGATACAGAATGCAGGACTCGGCCCCGCATCATTTGGATTTGATTGACAGCAGCGGGAGCCAATGGCTGCGCTGCTGTCAATTTATCTAATCAAGAGCTGCGAACCCCGGGCAGAGAGGTACAGCGCGTCTCCGCCGAGGGAACGAACGCGCTCAGGTGAGTAAAACGGCGGGCTTGGGGGGGGGGCGGTCAGTGTCCTTGCGACAGCGAGCCGGGGATCTTCTCCCCACACTCGTCACAATACAAAGAGAGTGCGGCCATGCGGGGCTCCACCCACACGACCGTGTCATTGATTCACAGATTCCTGTGCACTACAAGTACCAACAGACTTTACGGCTGATGGCTTGTAGTTCTCAATGTATTACCAGGGCGCTTTTGAGCTCTCTAGGTAGTTCATTGATGCTTCCTGCCTGTATCTGCCTGATTGTATGAGGTGTGAGCAGACAGATACACGGACAAGTCTGCAAGAGCCCTGAATAGCGCCCTTGATCTGCTGATCGCTTTACAGGCTCCTAACAAAAAATTATGAATGGATTTTTTTTTACTTGCAAAAAAAAATGTGCATTCATTATTTTTTTTTTAAGGTGAACCTATCCTTTAATAAAAGACAGGCAGAGGCAACACATTGTTACCTGGCTTGAAAGATCAGCTAAAATGCATATTAGTTCTCAGAAACTTGAAGTGATACTAAAGGTCCATTTTATTTTTTATTTTTAATTTTTTTAATAACAAACATGTTCGACATACCTGCTCTGTGTAATAGTTTTGCACAGAACAGCCCTTATTTTCTTCTCCTGTCCCCCAGCCGGGTATGTGCGAGCCGCGCTGCACGCTGTGAATGGCCGGGCAATCTTCTGGGACCTGTCCCAGAAGATTGCAGGGAGCGAGGGGGGAGAGGTGATCTTCCTTGCGGAGGCAGGGGAGGAAGCGGGAGCTGGGTGCCTGTAAAACGCAGGGTACCCGCTCCTTCACCAAAAAAATGACATGCCAAATGTCCATTTTTGGGTGGAACTCCGCTTTAAGAGTTTCAGTTTGTATGCAATCAGGCAGGCCTTTCCATTACATGGTTTTGGTAAATCTAAAGGAAATCGGAAAGCAACGTTGTATAGTGTATATGGGGTCTAAATCAATAAGGAGGAAGAGAGCAGAGAGAAATGCTGCTCTTAAGCCTCGTACACACGGCCGAGAATCTCGTCAGGAAAAACACGTTGTTTTTCTTGACGAGATTCTTGGACAAGAAACTTGTCCCGGCCGAGTGTACACACGCTCCATTCAAAGAACCCGCCGTTCTTTGAATGGAGCGAACGCGGTGACGTCATCGACTACGACGAGCGTGCGCTCGTCGCATTCGATGCCGTCGCCGCCATCTTGCTACACCCTACCTATGCCTAGGAAGCTACCGCGGATGCGTCAGTCAATTTGAGCATGCGCGGGGTTCCACGGCGACAGGTAAGTGTACACACACACACACACACTTTTCTCGTCGAGAAACAGGCCGACGAGAATCTCGGCGAGAAAATAGAGAGCAGGTTCTCTATTTTTCTCGTCGAGATTCTGGTCAGTTTTCTCGACGAGAAACCATACACACGAACGATTTTCTCGGCAAGAAAGCTCTCTCTGCAGTTTTCTTGTCGTTTCTTGCCGAGAAACTTGTTCGTGTGTACGAGGCTTGAGGCACAGCGCTGGATCGCTATTGGCCTTGGGTAAGTATGATGGGAGAGCTGCACACAGGTTTTTTTTTTTCCTTCATGCATAGAATACAGAAAGGTAAAAAACCTTCAGTCTTCAGAACCACTTTAAATCATACTGTTAACTGGTGATTTTTATTTTATTGGAGACGGAACAGTTCTGGCATTGAAAAAGGTTGTTGTCATTTTTAATTTTTTTTTAATTACTAATTTCTGGTTCCTTTATCCCGGTAACAGGTGAATGAGGCAGAGGAGGAGCGACTGCGCAGCGAGTTTGAGCACCAGCGGGTGACCCGGCAATGCCATGCAGCTGAAGCCAGAGTGCAGACCTTGCAGAAGAGCTTGAAACGCGTCATCATCAAGAGTCGCCCCTATTTCGAACTGAAGGCGCAGTTCAATGCAGTGTTAGAGGTGATCAACACTCTGCTGTATGACAATGATCAGCTAGTCTGAAACATGAATACTCCCTTTTTCATATGAACATGATGTCATAACTGTCTTCTGTGTAGGTCATCCTTGTTCTTTCTATGTACACCGTCATCATCATTATTACCAGAACTCCCAACACCCAAAAGGAGCTATTGAAACGGCTCCAAAAACAATGGGGGTTACATAGTTAGGTTTAAAAAAGACACAAATCCATCCAGTTCAACCATAAAAAAAAATAAACTAATAATATCGTACAATCCCATATACCTAATTCTATACCCACAGTTGATCACGAGGAAGGTGAAAAACCCAGCAGAGCACGGGTTATTTACGAAAGGCAAATCCACTTTGCACTGCAAGTGCACTTGGAAGTGCAGTCGCTGTAAATCTGAGGGGAAGATCTGAAATGAGGGGAAGCTCTGCTGATTTTATTATCCAATCATGTGCAAGCTAAAATGCTGTTTTCTTTATCGTACACCACGGGACACAGAGCTAGTCATTACATAATGGGTTAAGGGTCACCAGCGGTGATTGGACACTGGCACAACCAATGGAAGACAGTTCCCCTCCATATAACCCCTCCCATCAGGGAAGTACCTCAGTTTTTTCGCCAGTGTCGAAAGGTGTTGGACGCGTTAGGAGGTGCTAAAGGAAAGCTCTACCAAAGAGACCCTCTGGGGGTAAAAGAGCTATGCTTTCGGATCCATCCAAGACGCCTACAAATGAGCTGAATCTGGATGGGATCCGGGCCTCATCCATGAGGCGTCGCCTGTAATGTCTCTCTTCGGAGGACTGGGCTCTAAGATCCAGCACTTTCGCTATTTCGCTATAAAGTCCTGGTAAGAGTCTTGTACAAGGCCCAGGGGAGAGGTATCCTTTAAATAGGAACCCATATCCCTGAAGGTTGGCACACATAGCCCACCGTGAAGGGTGAAGTTTGGTATCTGTCTGAAATCTTTCAGCAGAAAAACCTGCGGCGTGGATAAGGTGAGATTAGAAGGTCCATAACTAGGTTGGGACCTTTTTCAAAAAGTGGATGTCTTCTTTTTTTCCACCACTGGGGGGAGTAAAGAGCTGAATATACTCACCTCACTCTGTTCAGTGTCGGCTTCGGCGAAGTACACTGCTCGTCACCTCCGCTGCTGAGCTTGCTTGAGCACCCCGCTCCTCCTTCCGGTGGCCGATACAGACACCTGCAGATGCAGGTAAGTGGGGACAGGGGCTGATGAGAGTCCTCTCTCACTATGGCCACCACCATAGCGCTAAAGGCCGCGCGCGCGCGGGAGCGCGCTTTATCGGAGGGGGGGGGGGCCGAGGCGTGCGCGGGCACGTGGCGCGCGCAGGCACAGAAACGGCGCCAAATTTAAAAGACTGTCAGTGTAAAAAGCACTGCAGCAGCAAGCAAGCTCGTTAGTTCTCTTGTTCCTGGCAGAGAAACACAGCAGCTATACAGGGACGTAAGACTCCATGTGGTTGGATTGGGTACTTCCTAGAAGACATCCATGTTATGCATAGTTATGTGTTAAAAGTTGCATACTTAATGTATTTGCTAAACTGAACACGGTAGTATATGCATTTAGGTACCTTGTATTTTGTCTAAACAGTAAGTCTTCCAGGGGAAGTAATGCGGACAAAAAGAGATAAAAGAGCACCGCCGCCTGAGACAGGGGGCTCTAGCTGTGCTGACTCGGTACCTTCCTCTCCTGTGTTGCCAAAAGCACCTGTACAGGATGAGCCATTACCTCTGTCAGGTATGGCGGCTTCCCCAGTGAAGCCTGGGCCTGCATATGTCACTGAGGACACTTTATCAGCTGCCCTAAATAATCTGGAGGAGAAAATTGCTACTTTAATCGCTAAATCCTCTAAAAAGGACAATAAGCGAAGCAGATCTCCTCCAGTATTGGACCTCCCTTCAGAAGTACCTGAGGAGGAGGAGGATGAGGAGGAGGCTACATCAGCAGAGGATGAGGAGTCAGACGGATCAGGGATATCGGATGAGCCTTTTTCGGTATCCCAGATTTTAAAGTCACAGGTGCAATGCTATGCAGGAGCCGTGCGAGCTGCATTTAGGTTACCCTCTTTGGAGGTAACAGAATCACCTGTCTCCTCCCTAGGATCATTAAGATCCCTGCAAGGTGCATGCTCCTTCCCGGTTCATCCGTTACTAGAGGATCTATTGTACGCAACTGGCAACATCCAGATAAGCGTTTTTCACCTCCAAAAAAGTTTAACATTCTTTATCCTATGGAGGAAAAATTTTTAAAGAAATGGAGCCTGCCTACGGTAGATGCGGCTATTTCTTGTGTAAATAAAAACCTGACATGTCCAGTGGATAATGTACAAGTGTTTAAAGATCCTTCTGAGAAGAAGTTGGAATCCTTACTGAAATCCTCCTTCCTTTTGGCCGGCTCAATTATCCAACCTGCAGTAGCAGCAGTCGGTATGTGTCAGGTCGTCAGCCAACAGGTAAAGCAGGGGCTGAAGGAGCTGCCTTCAGAGCAGGCTAAAAATTGGGAGAATTTACCTAAAGCCTTATGCTTCACAGTGGATGCCATGAGAGATTCTATCATACAGGCATCACGCCTTACACTCCAGCTGGTACAGATGCGCAGAGTACTTTGGCTTAAGCATTGGTCAGCGGAAGCCCCATGCAAAAAGTTGTTGGCAAGTTTCCCGTTCCATGGCGAACGCCTTTTTGGGGAAGATTTAGAAAGATATATCCAAAAGATATCAAGTGGTAAAACGACACTTTTACCTGAGAGAAAGAAAAACAAGAGACCTTGTTTTAAACACACTCTCTCCCCAGCTCCCGGGAAATCGGACTCCAGCCAGTGGCGACGGCCTTTTCAGCCGCCCAAAAAAGCCAAAGAACAGGCTCAGAAGAACAAGAAGCCGTGGGGTTCAAGAGCTAATAAGCAAGCCCCCAAAACCTCTCATTGAAGGGGCGCCCCCGCTCGGCCGAGTGGGGGGAAGGCTTCGTCAGTTCTCAGCGACTTGGCGGACAGAAACCCAGGACAAATGGGTGGTATCCACAATATCCTCAGGGTACAGACTGGAATTTCGAGAGATCCCATCTTCTCAATTCCAAAGTTCAAGACTCTCCAAGGATCCACAAAAAAGAGGATCCTTCTTCAAAGGTTTGAAGCACTTAATAGCTCAAGGTGTGGTTACAGAGGTACCCCAAAAGGAGCAAGGTTCAGGTTTTTACTCAAACCTCTTTGTGATTCCAAAACCGAACGGAGAAGTCAGACCCATCCTGGATCTAAAAAATCTAAACCAGTTTCTGAACGTTCGCCATTTTCGAATGGAAACGATTCGATCCGTGGTCGCTACTTTAAAAGGCGGAGAATTCATTGCGTCCATAGATATCAAAGACGCATATCTACACATACCAATCCTCCCCGCTCACCAAAGATTCCTAAGGTTTGCGGTAGAAGATCGCCACTTTCAATTTGTGGCCCTGCCATTTGGTGTAGCCACCGCGCCCAGAGTATTCACAAAGGTGCTAGCTCCTCTGTTAGCAAACCTAAGAACACGGGGCATTGCGGTAACAGCCTATCTAGACGATCTACTATTAATAGATCAGTCAAAGGAGGGATTGGATCACGCTGTAGACACTACAGTAGGATACCTGGAGCATTTAGGATGGATTATAAACTTACAAAAATCCTCTCTCCAGGCCCAAAGAAGGATAGTGTACCTGGGCATGATCATAGATACAGCCCAAAACAGGGTATACCTGCCAGAGCCAAAGATACAGTCTCTGAAAGACCTGATCCACAAGGTCAAAGCAAACAAGAGGCCGTCTATTCGCCTTTGCATGAGACTATTGGGAAAGATGGTAGCCTCCTTCGAGGCGGTCCCTTACGCCCAGTTTCATTCGAGACTACTTCAAGGCAATATTTTAGCCTCCTGGAACAGGAAGAGCCAAGCTCTGGATATACCCATGCGCCTGTCCTCACAAGTACGCCACAGCTTCAATTGGTGGCTAGAAGCCAGGAATTTACGGAAGGGAAAGTCCTTCCTCCCAGTGGCCTGGAAGGTGGTATCTACGGATGCCAGTCTATCGGGCTGGGGTGCAGTATTCGAAGAGGCTTCTACCCAGGGAACCTGGGCCAAGACTCAGGGGATCCTGCCCATCAATGTGCTAGAGATCCGGGCGGTATATCTAGCCCTCAAAACCTGGACATACAGGTTACAGGGCTACCCAGTTCGGGTTCAATCCGACAATGCTACGGCAGTAGCTTACATCAATCACCAAGGAGGCACCCACAGTCGGGCAGCCCAAAGAGAGGTGAACCGGATCTTGGCATGGGCAGAAGAGCATGTACCTTGCATCTCTGCAATCTTCATTCCAGGGATAGAAAACTGGCAAGCAGACTACCTGAGTCGTCAGCAGCTGCTACCAGGAGAGTGGTCTCTTCACCCAGAGATCTTTCAGGCCATATGTCTGAGATGGGGAAACCCAGATGTAGACCTGCTAGCTTCCAGGTTCAACAAGAAATTGGACAACTTTGTGTCCAGAACGAGAGATCCTCTAGCCTACGGGACAGACGCTCTAATAACTCCATGGAATCAGTTCTCACTGATCTATGCATTCCCTCCGATCCCTCTTCTACAAAGACTGCTTCGCAGGATCAAGGAGGAGGGAATACCAGTAATCCTAGTGGCCCCAAACTGGCCCAGGAGGCCTTGGTATGCCGAGATCGTAAAAATGGCGATAGGAAGGCCCTGGAAGCTTCCACTTCGACACGACCTGTTGTCACAGGGTCCAGTATTCCACCCTTCCTTACAAAGGCTAAATTTGACGGCCTGGCTGCTGAGACCCACATTTTGAAAAAGAGAGGGGTCTCTGGCCTGGTTCTTTCTACGCTCATTAATGCTAGAAAGCCAGCCTCCAGACTCATCTATCATAGAGTCTGGAAAGCATACGTTTCCTGGTGTGAATCCAGAAGTTGGAATCCTCTGAAATATGAAATAAGTAGGATTCTTGCTTTTTGCCAGTTAGGAGTGGATATGAAATTAGCCCTTAGCACCATCAAAGGGCAAATATCGGCTCTATCAGTCTTCTTTCAGAGACCATTGGCATCTCACTCCCTAGTTCGGACATTCATTCAGGGGGTACTGAGGATAAATCCTCCAGTCAGGTCTCCCTTGTGTCCATGGGATTTGAATTTGGTATTGTCAGTGTTGCAAAAGCAACCTTTTGAACCTATTCGCCATATTCCTTTAATTATATTAAGTAGGAAATTGGCCTTTCTGATTGCTATAGCTTCTGCTAGGAGAGTATCAGAGCTAGCAGCTCTTTCTTGTAAAGAGCCTTATCTAATTTGTCACAAGGACAAGATCGTACTACGACCCCATCCGGCTTTTCTGCCTAAGGTGGTGTCGGCTTTTCACTTGAATCAAGACATTGTTCTGCCTTCCTTTTTTCCAAACCCGCGGACGGCGGGGGAAGAATTATTACACTCTCTAGACCTAGTGAGAGCGGTAAGGGTGTATCTGCAAGCAACCGCTCAGATACGTAAAACAGATGTTTTGTTTATTTTACCAGATGGTCCCAAGAAGGGCCAAGCGGTATCAAAATCCACCATTTCCAGGTGGATTAGACAAGTAATTGTTCAAGCTTATGGTTTAAAGAACAGGACTCCTCCTTTTCCTGTTAAGGCGCACTCTACCAGGGCGATAAGTGCTTCATGGGCAGTGCACCACCAGGCTTCGATGGCTCAGATCTGTAAGGCTGCAACTTGGTCCTCAGTCCATACATTTTCCAAATTCTATCAAATAGATGTGAAAGGACATGAGGATTCCGCCTTCGGGCGAAGTGTGCTGCAGGCAGCAGTATAGGGCTTCTGGTCCGCAAGCGGTCGGTTTGATCTGTGTCTCCCCCCCTTCATATGAGCATTGCTCTGGGACGTCCCATTATGTAATGACTAGCTCTGTGTCCCGTGGTGTACGATAAAGAAAATAGGATTTTTATAACAGCTTACCTGTAAAATCCTTTTCTTGGAGTACACCACGGGACACAGAGGTCCCACCCTTCTTATGGGAACCTTACTGCTTTGCTACAAAACTGAGGTACTTCCCTGATGGGAGGGGTTATATGGAGGGGAACTGTCTTCCATTGGTTGTGCCAGTGTCCAATCACCGCTGGTGACCCTTAACCCATTATGTAATGACTAGCTCTGTGTCCCGTGGTGTACTCCAAGAAAAGGATTTTACAGGTAAGCTGTTATAAAAATCCTATTTTTTTTATTTTCCTTGCATGTCCCCCTCGGATCTACAGCGACTGCTTTTCCAAGTGCACTTGCAGTGCAAAGTGGATTTGCCTTTCGTAAATAACCCCCATTGTCCCAATAATCATATTATCCTATGGCAAATGTATGTGCTGTGTCTGTATTTTAAAGATTAAAGCCATGTCATTTTACTTTATATCACTTTAACCACTTCCCTACCCAGCTATAGACCTATGACGGCCACAGGAACACTCTGTCCCTCTGGGCGGCCATCATATGACATCCTCGGCTTCCCGGGCCTCTAGGAGGTGCGTGCCCGGCGGCCGCGATGTACGCAGGGCACCCGCGATTGCCTGTCACACAGCTGGGACACATTTAACCCCTTGATTGCCCCCTAGTGTTAACCCCTTCCCTACGAGTGACATTCACACAGTAGTCAGTGCTATTTCTTTCTCGTACATCACGGGACACAGAGCGACATAGTCATTACTAATGGGTTATATAGATACCGTCAGGTGCTGGCACTGGCAACTTCCAAAACCGGAAGTACCCTCCCCTATATAAGCCCCTCCCATCCGGGAGCACCTCAGTTTTTTGCCAGTGTCTAAGGTGTTGGCCAAGAAGAAACATGTGTTTTTCACTGAGCTTGCGTACAGGTTCTTTTGGGCCTCAGTAAGCTATTCCGGATCCGACCAAAAAAGCTTCATAGCTAAACGGTCGGTACCCGGGCCTTGCAGAGAAGAGCAAGGTTTTGCCTGTAATGCTTCTCTTAGGAGAGCTGGACCCTGGGATCCAGAGCTCTGGTCATACCCACGACCAAGATGTTTTCTGTGCAGGGTGCTATACAGGTCCAGGGGAGTGGAATCCTTGGGAACCCGGTCCCTGAAGGTTTGATTACAATGCCTGCCGTGATAGGTGAAGTTTGGGCTTTTGTGGACCAAACAAAGTCCTGCGGCGGGGAACAGGTAAGTGGGGGGCCCCCAGGAACTTGGTTCTATTGGGGGACCCCCAAGCCTAATTTGTCTTTCTGTCTGTTACCTAATGGTATTCCCGCAAAATTCTGTGCATGCCTGTAACTACTAAAAAAATGTAATAATTTTTAATGGTGGTCAAGAAAAAAAATAAATAATTTTTTTATATATATATATATTTAATATATTAGACTGCGGTACCTGTGTTTGTCCACTAGAGGCCGCTGTGGAACGTTTCTTGTCATGTGGACTAGTTTCTTCTCATCAGAGCGAGTCCAGGCAGATGGTGAGTTCTCTTATGGGAAACTGCTTCCTCTGCCATGTTGCAATGCTCGTCCATCCCCCGGCCTGCGGCAAAGGGGCCCTGGCTCTTGTCCCTGGTTTCCATTTTCGAAATTAGCGCTGTGGCCGCGCGCGTGCGCGTGCACGCGCCTCTATATATAGAGGTGAGCCGGGAAAGGGGGCGGAGCCTGGGGGATGACGCTCTGTGCGCGCCGCAGCGCTTCTGCGCATGTGCGGGCGTCCCAGCATGTTAAAAACCACAATTTTGTGTGGTGAGCTGGCTATGAAGTACAGAGACAGAGCTGGCAACATTTAAAGAAGGCATACAGCAAGCGGTTGATACAGGCATCCCCTAGAAAGGCACATTAGTAGACACCAACTGTTTCTTATAGCAGCATTTATGCTAGACTATTGTCAGTAACTGGTGTATTTCGGCTGGAATACCTCAGCTTTGTGGCTTAGGAATATGCCGTCTAAAAACTCCGGGACTAGAAATTCCAGGAGGAATAGGGGGTCTCCATCGGGCTCTGAGGATCTTGGGCATGCTTTGGCTGCACCAGTCTCCCCTGAAGAATCAGAGGTTAGTGACCGTAGAGCACCCTCAGGAGTACCTGGTACTGTGGCTGTCCTCAGTTCACCTGCTCCTGTGTATGTAACAGAGGAGGTTTTTTCCTCAGCTCTGGGAGGGCTGGAAGAGAGATTGTCAGCATTGATCGCGGCTTCCCTGTCACAGGAGAAAAGCGCCCGATCTCCGTCTCCTCCCTCAGAGTGCCTGTTAACAGAGCAACAGTCCCATACAGGGATCGACCTACCTGAGGGGGATCAGGATGAGGTTGATTCGGTTGTAGAGGAATCAACAGTGGAAGAGCCGTTCTCAGCATCACATGCTGAAAGGTTATGGGTTCAGTCCCTGACTAATATGGTCCGATCAGCATTTAAAATGCCACTTGCGGAGCCATCATCCACTTCTGTCTCCTCGTTGGGGTCGCTAAAAGCTCCCCAGACTGTTTGTTCCTTTCCAATCCATCCTTTACTGGAAGGGCTCATTTACCAGGATTGGGAGCATCCTGACAAAATATTTACTCCCCCCAAGAGATTTCCGGTGGTCTATCCCATGGAGGATAAGTTCATCAGAAAATGGAGGGTCCCTACAGTGGACGCAGCCATCTCTTGTGTGAATAAATCACTGACATGTCCGGTGGATAATGTCCAAATGTTCAAGGACCCAATAGATAAAAAATTGGAGTCCTTATTAAAATCTGCTTTTTCTACAGCAGGATTGGTGACGCAACCAGCAGTGGCAGCTATTGGGGTCTGCCAAGCAGTGAAGGATCAGTTGAAACAGGTCTTAAGGGACTTGCCAGATCAGCAGGCCCTTGCCCTAGCTGATCTACCTAGAGCCTTATGCTTTGCGGTGGACGCTATAAAGGATTCAATCCATCAGGCCTTACGCTGTCTATAGTACATATGCGTAGGCTTCTATGGCTCAAAAACTGGTCTACTGAAGCTCCCTGTAAAAAATTGCTGGTCAGCTTCCCATTTCATGGTGAACGCTTATTCGGGGAAGACCTGGACAAATATATCCAGAGAATTTCCAGCGGTAAAAGTACACTTTTGCCGGTTAAAAATAGAGTTAGAGGTCCCTCTTTTAAGAGGCCTGCTTCTCCAGTCCCTAGGACATCGGCTGTGAAACAGTTCCGACGGCCTCCTCGGTCAAATCCCGGAGGTAAAAATCAGGGACAATTGCAGGGTAACAAGAAGCCCTGGAGCAGGAGAGGTACAAAACCTCCCCCAAAGTCAAATGCATGAAGGGTTGCCCCCACCCAATCGGGTGGGGGGAAGACTTCAGTTGTTCACAGAGACCTGGCGGGACACGATCCGAGACAGATGGGTGCTCTCCGCAGTAAATCTGGGATACAAATTGGAGTTAAAAAACTCCCCTCCTTCCCGCTTTATAAGGTCAAACGTGCCAAGGGATCCCCAGAAGAGAGGATCCCTCCTGTTGGCACTAGAACAATTATTGCTTCAAGCAGTAATTATAGAGGTTCCCCTGGAAGAATGGGGGTTCGGGTTTTACTCAAACCTCTTTACAGTCCCGAAGCCAAACGGGGACATGAGGCCCATATTAAATCTAAAAGGGCTAAACAAATTCCTATATATCAGGACTTTCCGGATGGAGTCGATCCGATCGGTAGCCACTGCCCTACAAGGGGAGGAATGGTTAGCCTCGATCGACATCAAAGATGCTTATTTGCACATTCCCATCTTTCCAGCCCACCAAAAATTTCTACGCTTTGCGGTAGAAGGGCACCATTTTCAGTTCAGAGCCTTACCCTTCGGTCTGGCCACAGCACCAAGAGTGTTCACAAAAATTCTGGCCCCATTATTGGCCAATCTAAGAACACGAGGTGTAACGATAATTGGCATATCTAGACGACTTGTTGCTGATAGACCACTCAGTGGAAAAACTAGAAGTGGTTGTTCACGAGACAATCAAGTATCTGGAATCTCACGGTTGGATTATCAACCGAGACAAGTCAGCCCTAAAACCAGTCAAAAGTCTGGAATACTTGGGGCTAAGGCTGGATTCAGACCAGAGAAAAAATTTTTTGCCTCAAGAAAAGGGGTCGTCTTTGAGAGATTTGATCCACTTAGTGGGTTCAAAAAGACAGCCATCCATACGCCTGTGCATGAGGCTGCTGGGAAAAATGGTGGCATCATTCGAAGCAGTACCCTACGGTCAATTCCATTCAAGGAAGTTGCAAAGGGCCATACTGTCAGCCTGGAACAAAAAAGTTCAGGCTCTGGACTTACCAATGTCCTTGTCCCCTTCCGTTCGCAAGAGCCTCCGCTGGTGGTTGGTTCCCCAGAATCTGGAAAGAGGGAAATCCTTCAGTCCGATTTCCTGGAAGGTGGTCACTACAGATGCCAGCCTTATAGGCTGGGGAGCAGTACTGGAGCAATGGTCTCTCCAGGGCAGATGGTCGGATGCGGAAAAGGCCCTGCCCATCAATCTCTTAGAGATACGAGCAGCCCGGTATGCCCTAGTAGCATGGACATCCAAACTCCAAGGGTCCCCTGTCAGAATTCAATCAGACAATGCCACAGCAGTGGCATATATCAATCGTCAGGGGGGCACCAGGAGTCGTGCAGCCCAAAGGGAAGTAAATTACATCCTGAGATGGGCAGAAAGATATGTCCCAGCCATATCTGCGGTATTCATTCCAGGAGTGGAGAATTGGAAGGCGGACTTTCTAAGTCGCCAACAATTATGCCCAGGGGAATGGTCCCTTCATCCCGAGGTTTTCCGGACAATATGTCAGCGGTGGGGAACACCGGATGTAGATCTGCTAGCATCCAGATTCAACACAAAAGTGGACAGGTTTGTCTCTTGGACAAGGGATCCCCTAGCTTGCGGCTCGGATGCCCTAGTGTTCCCTTGGGATCAGTTCAAGCTGATATATGCATTCCCACCGCCACAATTGTTACCTCGATTACTCCGCAGAATCAGGGTAGAAAAGAAACCAGTGATTCTGGTGGCTCCAGCGTGGCCCCGAAGAGCATGGTACGCGGAGATTGTAAAAATGTCTGTGGGGAGTCCTTGGACCCTCCCACATCGTCCGGACCTGCTTTCGCAAGGACCGATATACCACCCTTCCTTACCAGCCCTAGGTTTGACGGCCTGGCTATTGAAGCCCACATTCTAAAAAAGAGAGGGCTCTCTAATGCTGTGGTATCTACCATGATCAATGCCAGGAAGCCGGTATCCAGGCAGATCTACTATAGAATCTGGAAGGCGTACATCGCCTGGTGTGAGGCCAAGAAATGGCATCCACGTAAATACGTAATAGGTAGGATTCTGGACTTCCTACAATGGGCTGTAGATAGGAAGCTTGCCTTGAGTACTATCAAGGGTCAGATTTCGGCCTTGTCAATATTTTTTCAAAGGCCCTTGGCTTCGCATTCACTAGTCAAAGCCTTTATACAAGGAGTGATGCGTATTAGTCCTCCGGTTAATATTCCCATATGTCCATGGGATCTAAACTTGGTTCTGTCGGTTCTACAGAAACAACCATTTGAACCATTACAGCATATTTCCTTGGTGCTTCTCACCAGGAAATTGATTTTTCTAGTAGCCATTTGTTCGGCTAAAAGAGTGTCGGAATTAGCAGCTATGTCCTGTAAAGAGCCATATCTGGTTATCCATAAGGACAGAGTAGTATTACGTCCTCAGCCAGCCTTTCTTCCTAAGGTGGTATCGAGGTTTCATTTGAACCAAGATGTGGTTCTTCCTTCTTTTTTCCCCAAACCTACTTCGGTAGAGGAAAAGTTATTGCATTCTTTGGATGTAGTAAGAGCAGTTAAAGCTTATCTAAAAGCCACTGCTCAGATTCGCAGAACGGATACTTTGTTTATTCTGCCGGAAGGCCCCAGAAAGGGTCAGGCAGCGTCAAAATCTACTTTAGCCAGGTGGATTCGACAGGTCATAATACAAGCCTATGGCTTGAGAAGGAGACCGCCTCCGTTCAAAGTTAGAGCGCACTCCACAAGAGCAGTTGGAACTTCATGGGCAGCGCATCACCAGGCCTCCCTGGCTCAAATCTGTAAGGCCGCAACATGGTCTTCAGTTCACACGTTTACTAGGTTCTACCAGGTGGACGTTAGAAGTCAGGAGGATGTCGCCTTTGGGCGCAGTGTGTTGCAGGCCGCAAAAGATCCTCATGTCTGATAGCGCTCAGCTTATGTATGGTGTATCCCCCCCCTCATTTGGCGTTGCTTTAGGACATCCCATTAGTAATGACTATGTCGCTCTGTGTCCCGTGATGTACGAGAAAGAAAATAGGATTTTTATAACAGCTTACCTGTAAAATCCTTTTCTTGGAGTACATCACGGGACACAGAGCTCCCGCCCCTCTTTGGGGACACTTATTGCTTTGCTACAAAACTGAGGTGCTCCCGGATGGGAGGGGCTTATATAGGGGAGGGTACTTCCGGTTTTGGAAGTTGCCAGTGCCAGCACCTGAAGGTATCTATATAACCCATTAGTAATGACTATGTCGCTCTGTGTCCCGTGATGTACTCCAAGAAAAGGATTTTACAGGTAAGCTGTTATAAAAAGAGAGAGAGAGAGAGAGAGAGAGAGAGAGATATATATATATTTGAAAATTGATCAATCCTGATGTATTGACGGTCAAAAAATGCCAGGACAGTACAAACATCCCCCAAATTACCCCTTTTTGGAAAGTAGACAGTCCGAGGTATTAACTTAGAGGCATGGTGAATGTTTTGAAGTTGGAATTTTTTGTCACAATTTTTGGAAACTGAAGAAATCTATATATATAATTTTATTCAATTTTTTTTTTTTTTTTTTTCACATCCTGTCATTGAAGTAGTTTAGTGTCACCATAGTGACACACTGTACCACACTGGTGCCCATGTACAGGCGACGTACATGTGCGTGATTGTGCCTGCTGCCCACCAGCAATGACTGAGCAGCTCAATTCTCCCCTCACATCTGTAACTAAGCAGTTGAGGTCACCCAGTCGTCGTCGCCCCCCCCTCTTAGCAGTGACTTCTCAGCTTCCCCTGTTCCTTCCAACCAAAAGTGACTCAGCAGTTCAGCTCACCCCGCTCCCCTCTCCTCAGTAGCTCTGGTCATCCTGTTCCCCCCTCCCACCAGTTACTCAGAAGCTTGGCTCAGGCTGCTGCCTCCCTGCAGGTAGACTTATATTAACCCTGCCTATGGGGCTATTATGACTGTTCACCTACTTCTGAAAATGCTAGCTGCCTGACTGTGTTTTTTATTTCAGAGCTGTTGAACTACAAAACTTAACCTCCTCCCACCCAGCCTATTGAAATATGATGGCCGAGCAGGAGCCCTGTTATCATGGGAGAACATCATATGACGTCCTCCTAGGATCACACCTCTCGCATGCCACACTCCATGACCGATCACTGTGCTGGCCTGCTACCGGTACCATGTGATTACTGTGGCCAATCACAGCAGATCACATGACAATTGTACACAATGAATGGCTTTGATTCATGCTTTTCATTGTGTAATATTGTGATGAGCTCTGTGTTTGGTCAGTGATCACATGGTACAGACAGAGCCAATCGCAACCCATCTGTACTATGTGATTAGCTGTGGCCAATCACAATAGTAAACACTGAATAAATAGTTTTTATTCAGAAAAATTGTTTGCTTATAACTGTGAAATTCAGTTCAGTTCTAAGCAATTATAGTGTGTAAAAAAAAAAAAAAAAAAAAAAAAATTAATCCTGATCACCTCCCCAGAGTACCGTGTTTCCCCGAAAATAAAGCCGGGTTTTATATAAATTTTGGCAACAAAAGACACAGTAGGGCTTATTTTCGGGGTAGGTCTTACCATGTAATGTGCTGTCTTCTCTCCCCCTCTCCCTCCCTGCCCGTCAGGAATCCCCAGTGTGAGCCGAGTTAAAATGCTTGTAAAATCCTATAATCCACTCTATTACAGTAGTATATAATGTACAATGTGTGTGCTTCTGTAATATAATTGTGCCAAATACCTTCATTATAGTTTCCGTGACCCGCCGGAGCTCTCTTCCCCGCTCCGAGCACTGCAGGGGGGTGGGGGGCGAGATCCCCCGCTGACAGCTAGGAGAAAAGGAGAAGAGCAGCGGGAGGTCAGCTTTTATTACAGAAACACACACATTGTACATTATATAATACTGTAATAGAGTGGATTATAGGATTTTACAAGCATTTTAAACTAGGGCTTATTTTCGGGGTAGGGCTTGTATTGCAGCCGTCCTGGAAAATAATTCTAGGTCTTATTTTCGGGGTAGGTCTTATTTCCAGGGAAACAAGGTAGTTCAGTGTTACTATGGTAACACTGTTGCTCAGGTCACTGTATGTACAGCCAGGAAATTAGCATTTGCTGATGAAGAGGTTAGCGATGGCAGCCGTAGTCTCTCTCTCTCATGACACTGCAACAGTGGCCTCAGTGTTTGTCAGGTTACAGCAGATTTTCTACACCGATGTAATTGATTTCATAACTTTCATTGGTCTTTCACAGGAACACAAGGCTCGGGTCACATCTCTGGAGGTCTCAGTGTCGCAGGCCAAGCTGCGATACTCGGCGGCACTCCGCAATTTGGAGAGAATCAGCGAGGAGATCCACGCCCGCCGCACTAAAGGCCCCCTGCTAACACTCAGGGCCCCGCCACTCGGGGCCGAAGCCCCCAACCCACTCACAGACGGCGAGGTGGGCCCGCCCTCCGACACGGTTTCACTCCTTAGCCTGCAGACCATCGCTTCTGACTTGCAGAAAAGTGACTCGGTGGAACACTTACGGGGTCTAAACGACGTCACCAGTCTAGATGGGAGAGACATGGAGTCCCAGGACGAAGAGAACGGCGAGGGCCGGGAGAGAGCCGGCGAGAGAGGAATGAGGGGGATGTTCAGCCATCACAGGAGCGTCAGCCTCTAAAAGATCAAGACTCAAGTCAGAAATACATTAAAGAACTTCATTAAACCTAACAGAGCATGTGTCACGTGGGTGGAGCCAAACAGGCGCTCTTGACATCAGACATGAGGGTGGGGGGGGGACGCACCAAACAAAAGGGCGCTAGCCGCACTACAGTGACGCTTTCTGGGCATTTAAACACTTACAGGAATGAAGAAAGGGAAACTAAAACTGACAAACTTACACTGAAGCTCTGACATTTTCTAACCGAATGCTTCTAGATCCAGTAGTAGTGTAAGATGACGGTTCTACAGATATTCGTACAATGAGGGTACAGAAGACATTAGTGATGTAGGAAGGCAGACTTCTCTCGCTGCTATGAGAACGCGGTCTGTTTGATGCAGCACTCGGAATGTCTGTATTTCAATAAATATACATTGATGTGTCGCTGTCATGGCAGATTGATTATAGCAGACTCCTTAACCCCTTCCAGCTCAGCCCCTGTGTCTCTAATAATGTCTGTGCACCCAGTGGGGGTGGAAAGGATCGGTGATGGTATGACCATTATGTAAGATAGGGAGCCGGTCCCGCCAGCTACTTATCATTGGTGGGCACCAAGAACTTGTCTCTGTGACCTCATAGACATCGCTTGTGGCACCGCTCCAAGCGGGAATAAACCTCTTCCTAAGATCCTCAGGGTTAACGGGGTGCTGGCAGTGTCCGTGTGCCGATCAAGAGAGCAGTCATGTATATGTGTGGGGATCACCGCTCAACCCAACCAGCCCGTGCAATTTAAAAGTAAGAAGCGGCCTTGTGGTTCTCTGCTAATCTACGAAACTGTCGCGTTTCGCCCTGGTGTTATCTAGTTCAACCAATAAAAGGGGGGGAATCATTCAATCCCATATACACAATCCTATACCCATAGTTGATCCAGAGGAAGGACCCCCTTCCCAGCAAAGTATGATCTAATTTGCTCCAGTAGTGAAAAAACGGCTCTTACTGTGAAGAAACCTTTCCGTATTTGGAGATGAAATCTCTTTTTCTCCAGATGTAAAGAGTGTCCCCTTGTCCTCCGTGATGACCATAAAGTGAATAACTCAACACCAAGATCACTATATGGACCACTTATGTATTTATACATGTTGATCATATCCCCCCTTAATCTCCTCAAGAGTGAATAAATCCACATCCTCTGATCTTTCCTCATAGCTGAGCTCCTCCATGCCTCTTATCAGTTTGGTTGCCCTTCTCTGCACTTTCTCCAGTTCCCTGATATCCTTTTTGAGAACTGGTGCCCAAAACTGAACTGCATATTCCAGATGAGGTCTTACTAATGATTTGAACAGGGGCAAAATTATATCTCTCTCTCTGGAGTCCATACCTCTCTTAATACAAGAAAGGACTTTGCTCGCTTTGGAAACCGCAGCTTGGCTTTGCATGTTGTTATTAAAGTGGTTGTAAACCCACTTATGCAACTTGCACCTACAGGTAAGCCTACATTAAGGCTTACCTGTAGGTGCAAGAAATATCTCCTAAACCTACACGGTTTAGGAGATATTTGCTAAAAATGACATGCATCGGTGTCTACGGCGCATGCGTGCCGTAGACAACGGCGCATTCATAGGGTTAATCCCATTCATAAATCCGGCTTAGCCGGATTTGATGGCTCCATGCGCGGAGTCACGTCTTCGCCGCTCCGGCCAATCACAGCGCCGGAGCGGCGCTGTGATTGGCTGGAGCGGCGATAGCCGGAAGTAACCTTCCGGCTATCGCCGCATCGATGGCTGGAGAGGGAGACGAGGACGGCTTCGGGGGCCCCGATCTAAGGTAAGTGATGCATAATGAGCTAGTATGCTAGTCATACTAGCTCATTATGCCTTTGTCTTGCAGGTTGTTTTAAAAAAAATTTTTTTTACAGGGTTTACAACCACTTTAAGCTTATGAGTTACCAAAACCCCCAGATCCTTCTCCACCATTGACTCCCCCAGCTGTTCTCCTAGTATGTATGATGCATATTCTTAGCCACCAAGTGCATAACTTTACATTTATCAACATTAAACCTCATTTGCCACACAGTTGCCCAATTAAACATTGAGGTCGGCTTGTAAGTTGGAGACATCCTGTAAGGACGTTATTCCACTGCATAGCTTGGTGTCATCAGGGGGTGTGGCTTAGCAGAGACCTGCAGGCTGA
Source organism: Rana muscosa (assembly GCA_029206835.1). NCBI lineage: Eukaryota > Metazoa > Chordata > Amphibia > Anura > Ranidae > Rana > Rana muscosa. Next base: position 361,438,610 of record CM055125.1, on the reverse strand, counting down.
GGCCCCTTCTTTATTTTGGATTGCACGGGCCGAATTGGGTTGAGCGGCGATCCCCACACACATACATGACAGCTTGGTTTCTGTGCTGGGATCATCAGCCGCCCAGTGATGCATGTGTGCGGCATGTGGGTGTTAAAGTCCACCCTTTTCCCGCCATGCAAAACTGTGTTGCGCTGTCAGCAACAGGCTAAGGATGAGTGACTTTAAAATAAATGGCACATCTTTTTTTCCCCCTTTCCCCAAATCTAACCCAACTCACCCTGCCCCTTCGCAGATGCATACTTACCGCTATCCAACAACCACAACGGGTGTTTGTTTACATCCAGAGTCACAAGTCTTTGCTGGTCACACCTGTGCACTACAGCCCTATAGACTTCTTTGTCATCAGGACACAACCCCATAGAAGTCTGTTGAGCTGTAATGCGCAGGAGAGGCCAGGGTGTAAATGAACACTGGAGGCTGTGGGCATCAGATGGAGAAAAGTATATATCTGTGGAGGGGGGGTGGGTTAACTTTGGTCAGGGGAAGGGGCCATAAAGTATAAATGTGCTTTGCTTCAACCATTTCAATACTGGCCACTTTCACCCCGTCCTTGCCCAGGCCAATTTTCAGCTTTTAGCGTTGTTGCATTTTACCGATTACTCACTTTTTATTTTTTGCTAAACAGAAAAAAAAAAAAACAATTCGGGAAAAAAACAAGTTTTTCTTAGTTTCTGTAATAACATTTTGCAAACAAAAAAAAAATCTTCTCCCCTGATGGGCACTGGTGAGGCGGCACTGATAAGCTGCACTGATTGGGGCTGCGTGGATAATCGGTGCCCTGAAAATCAGTGTAAACAATGTACTGTCAGCCCTGCTGGTTATTGGCTCTCCTTTCCTCACCCAGAGATAGTGGGGTTGATTTACGAAAGGCAAATCCACTCTGCGCTACAAGTTCACTTGGAAGTGCAGTCGCTGTAGATCTGAGGGGAAGATCTAAAATGAGGGGAAGCTCTGCTGATTTTATCATCCAATCATTTAAAGGCAAAAATGCTGTTTTTTATTTTCCTCGCCTGTCCCCCTCAGATCTACAGCGACTGCACTTCCAAGTGCACTTGTAGTGCAAAGGGGATTTGCCTTCAGTAAATAAACCCCAGTGTGTGAGGAAAGGAATGCCAATAACCGGCAAGTCTGTTTACATGTGACCAGCTGTGATTGGACACTGCTGATCACATGGTAAAGGGCAGCTGTGATTGGCCCTTTACTGGGATCTGTGATCAGCTGTGTCCAAAGGACACAGTGGTCACAGAGCGTGCCCTAGGGGGGGCGCGCGGGAGGCGCAGTTCTGGGAGGACGTCCATGGATGCCCTCCCAGGACTGGAGAGCCACGCTGTAGCTGTCTTTCGGCTATAGCTTGGTAGGGAAATGGTTAAAGTGTGCACTTAACTGTTGGAGTGTGTAAACCCTAACAATGAATTCTCTTATTTGCTCCTTTTTTGTTCTGTTAACTTAAAATTTCTCATCTATGTTTGATAAGTGCAAAAGAAAATAACTGCTGATCCTGTCAAAAATCCTCTGAGTGCCTGTTTTCCTGTATACACTGCCATTGCAGTATTGTTAACAGTCAGCACTATTACCAGCACTCTGGACTACAGAGCTAACCCTTGCTATATGTTATGAAGATGAGGGAAGTGGGAGGTGTTTCTCCATAGATACAGTGCAGTGAATTGGCATCGTCACCTTAGTGTGTTACTGGCAGGATTACCTGGTATAATTAATGGGGGGAAAATGCTGAAAACTTGAAAAACGATGCATCCGCCACATCTAAGGATTGGTAATATATTTTGTGTTTGGGTTTAAATACACTTAAAGTGTAAGTTCATCTTTCAGAAAAAATAAAAAGTGAACACCCAACAAACTCTGCACACATCCCCGAAACCTCGCCCCACCCCCCCTGCCCGGTCCTGGCTATACTTACCTCTGTGATGATTACCTGTCAGTGCCCATGCAGCTGGTTTAATGACCCAGGGCTTTAAAGTTCCTGCTTTCCCACCCCCCTTCCCCTTGTGTCTATTTACAGCCACCTACCTCCAATCCTTTCCGTTAAAAAAAAAAAAACGGAAGGGGATCCACCCCTCTCCATGTAGGCAGATCGAAGGGAAATCTGGTGTAAAAGGGCAGCGGAGTCCGTTTACTCCTGGCTGCCTGTAGAGCAGAGCGGGTGATTGTGGCTGGACGCACTCATAGCGGTTATAACCTAGCAGGAGATCCCGCCACTGGGATTTACAGTGTGGCTAAATACCCGTGTGAATGCAGCCTTATGGAGTGTCCTATGGGGGAGCTCATGTCCCTCTTCTTCTTCTTTTTTTTTTTTTTTTACTTGATTGGCTGAAGTCTGAATATTAATTTAGCTACGCAGGTGACATCTATGAAATTTAGGTGAGAAATCCATTTAGGTTTGTATCCCATGAGCCTTTCTTCAGATGCTCTTCACTGTTAACAAATATTAATGTGTTAACTTCTATCCATTTTTGCAGAGACCCTAGAGAATCAATTGGTGGGTTTTGCAAGTCACATGGTATTTGCGCAGCGATTTTTCAAATGCAGTTTTTTTGGGGGAAAAAAAAATACTTTAACCACTTCAGCCCCGGAAGGCTTTACTGACTGTTGTGGAAATTTTATTGATATATATTTAATATGTATGGTCAGTGTCTCCCAGTGTTAGTTCTCCTGCAGCCCGCTCTAAAGAGCAGACTGGGGCAGACTGATGCCAGTTGAGACACGTTTTAATAGTCAAAAGCTTCCTGTAAGATGTAGAGAAGTGTTTGCAGAGTGGGGATATGTCCGCCAGCGAAGGGCCCCTGTGCAATGCGCAGACGATCGTCTGGGGGGGGGGATGTTGTTCACTCTGCAAAGACATTATCGGTTATGGGGGATGTACGCTTGTGTGTCTGATCAGCACGTAGGGGGACTATGGTGTGTTCCTGCAGATAATCTCCTATCCTTAGGAACGGTAGTATAATCTGGGTATGCGTTCTCTGAACAATGCAGAATAAGGATTCACGCCAATGGTGAAAACGGGAGTCTTTGTGTGCGTTGTGGGCGGGGGCAGTGTTCAGGAGTACAAGGGGCGGGGAATCATACACACTGCCCCTGCCCGGACACGCCCATAAACTCCTCTAGTCATTGTTCATTGGTTGAGATTTGTATAACTTCTCCTGTTTGAAGGAATGCCTGTGCGTGATTGGCCGGTTGTGAAGCTAACAAGCTCTATTTTTAAAGAGGAAGTAAACCCTAATGGGTTTTACTTCTTCTTTATTTCCCTGCAAAGGTAAAGCATAATGGGCTACTATGCTTGGCATAGTAGCTCATTATGTGTCACTTACCTGAAACCGAAGCCTGCGATGTCGCCGCTGTCCCCACTAGCAGCGAGCGTCCATCTTCACCCCTCTTCCTTCCGGGGGGCCGCGAACTCCGGCTCTGTGACTGGCCGAAGTCGCGTGACGTCACTCCTGTGCATGCGTGCTGGAGCTGCTGGTCACGGCATGACCCCCTTTAGAAACGTCACGATCGCCATTTCTAAAGTGCGCCTGCGCCGTTGACTACGGCGCACGGCTCTATTGTAAGGTTTAGGAGATATTTCCAGTACCTACAGGTTAGCCTTAATCTAGGCTTTACCTGTAGGTAAAAGTGCAGGGTGTACAACCACTTTAACCACTTCAATACCGGGCACTTACACCCCCCGTTGCTGCCCAAGCCAATTTTCAGCCCTGTCACACTTTGAATGACAATTGCGCGGTCATGCTACACTGTACCCAAACAGAATTTTTATCATTTTGTTCCCACAAATAGAGCTTTCTTTTGCTGGTATTTGATCACTTCTGCGTTTTTTTGCTAAACAAATAAAAAAAGAAAATTAAAAAAAATAATAATAATTATTTTGTTTCTGTTATAAAATTTTGTAAATAAGTATGTTTTCTCCTTCACTGATGGGCACAGATAAGGCGGCACCGATGAGTTTTCACCAATAAGGTGGCACTGATAGGCGGCAATGATGGGCACTGGTAGGTGGCACTAATATGCAGCACTAATGGGCATTGATAGGTGGTACTGATAGGCGACACAGATGGGCACTGAAAGGCTGCACTGATGGGTACTTATGGGTGGCACTGAAAGGCGGCACTGATAGGCATCCCTGGTGGCATTGGCACTGGCAGGCATTGTGGATGGGCACTGATTGTCAGCTGCCTGGGCACTAGCATTTCCCTGGGTGGCCATCCCTGTGGTCCTGGCAGCATGCTGGTGGTCCTGGGCGGGCATCCGAGAGGGGGCTGCACTGATAAACAATCAGCACAGACCCCCCCCCCCTGTCAGGAGAGCAGCCGATCAGCTCTCCCCTACTCGCATCTGTCAGATGCAAGTGAGGAAAAGCCAATCAACGGCTCTTCCTGTTTACACTGTGATTGGACACGGCTCCGTTGGAGGCTCTTTACCAAGATCGGTGTAGAGGTGTGTCAGACTGACACACCGCACCACTGATCCCCGCGATGCGTGCCCCCACGGGCGCCCGGCGGCTGTTAATCTGCTGGACGTCATATGACGCCCAGTCAGGATAACTGAACCACCACCTGGCCATCATTCTGCTATAGGCCAGCCGGCAAGTGGTTAAGTACTATGAATGAACAACACAGGATCTCCAGAGAGGACTGTGGAGTTAAGAATGTAAGGACGGTGGTCATGTCTGTTTTCTTGGGAAGATACGGGAAACAGGGTTGTACTAAGATGCATTATCCCAAAAGGCTGAAAGGGCGCTTTATTAGCGCAGGAGACATGGATTACGGGCTGCGTATAAATTTCCACGTCATGACCAGGCCATTTTTTGCGATTCGGCACTGCGTTGCTTTAACTGACAATTGTGCGGTCGTGCGACTCTGTACCCAAACAAAATTCACGTCCTTTTTTCCCCCCACAAATAGAGCTTTCTTTTGGTGGTATTTGATCACCTCTGCGGGTTTTTATTTTTTGCGCTATAAACAAAAAAGATCGTCAATTTTGGAAAAAATAAATAAAACTTTCTTCATCAGTTTAGGCCGATTCTGCCGACATATATCGGCGTGAGGCGGTCCTTAAGTGGTTAAAAAAAAAAAAAAATCGTAAAATTAGCACAATGTTTTTGCATATTGTGAAAGATGACCGGGTCGCGCGCGCCGCCGGCGGCAAGCTCGCGACCCGGTCCTGAGCTCCGTGACCGCGGGACCCACAGACCCGATCGCCGCCGGTGTCCCGCGATTGGGTCACAGAGCTGAAGAACGGGGAGAGGTAAGTGTAAACGAACTTCTCCCCGTTCTTCCTAGTGAGACTGTCACTGATCGTCTGTTCCCTGTCATAAGGAACGACGATCAGTGACATCACACGCCAAGCCACGCCCCCTACAGTAAGAAACACACATTAGGTCACACCTAACCCCTACAGCGCCTCCTACAGGTTAACTCCTTCACTGCCAGTGTCATTTTCACAGTAAGCAGTGCATTTTTATAGCACTGTTCGCTGTAAAAATGACAATGGTCCTAGATGTGTCCGCCATAATGTCGCAGTCACGATAAAAATCACTGTTCGCCGCCATTACTAGTAAAAAAATGCCAAAAAACTATCCCCTATTTTGTAGACGCTATAACTTTTGCGCAAACCAATCAAACGCTTATTGCGATTTTTTTTTTTTTTTTTTTTACCAAAAATATGTAGAAGAATACGTATCGGTCTAAACTGAGGAAAATTTTAGTTTTTTTATGTATTTTTTGAGGATATTTATTGTAGCAAAAAGTCAAAAATATTGAATTTTTTTCAAAATTGTCGCTCTATTTTTGTTTATAGCGCAAAAAATAAAAACCGCAGAGGTGATCAAATACCACCAAAAGAAACCTCTATTTGTGGGGAAAAAAGACGTCAATTTTGTTTGGGAGACACGTCGTGCGACTGCGCAATTGTCAGTTAAAGCGACGCAGTGCCGATTCGCTAAAAGTGGCCTGGTCCTTTAGCTGCAAAATGGTCCAGGGCTGAAGTGGTTAAAGCACAAAACATTTTCTTTTCCCATAAAAAAACGCGTTCGAAAAATTGCTGCACAAATACCGTGCACGATAAAAAGTTGCAACGACCGCCATTTTATTCTTTAGGGTCTTTGCTAAAAAAAGACATATCTAATGTTTGGGGGTTCTATGTAATTTTCTAGCAAAAAAAAGATGATTTTTACATGTAGGAGCGAAATGTCAGAATTGGCCTGGGGGGGGGGGGGGGGGGGTCAAGTGGTTATTTTTTTTTTTTTTTTTTTGATCACTTTTATTCCTTTGACAAGAAATGTCATCATACCTTGTGATTGAAATGAGGTATGACAAGTCCTCTTTATGGAGACATCTGGAGTCTAGAAGACCCCAGATGCCTCCTCTAACCCTGGAAAGTGTGAGATGTTAAAAAAAAAAAGAAATCTAATGCTGTACATAAAAAAAAAAAAAAAAGCAAGATCCATAAAGACATGGATGAGCGAGTTTGGGGTGGAGGAGCTTGACTGGCCTGCACAGAGTCCTGATCCCAACCTGATAGAACACCTTTGGGATGAATTAGAGCGGAGACTGCGAGCCAGGCCTTCTCGTCCAACATCAGTGCCTGACCTCACATATGCTCTTCTGGAAGAATGGTCAAACATTCCCATAGACACCCTCCTAAACCTTGTGGACAGCCTTCCCAGAAGAGTTGAGGCTGTTATAGCTGCAAAGGGTGGGCCAACTCGATATGAACCCTACGGACTAAAGCCTCGTACACACGATCGGATTTTCCGCGGACAAAGCATAGGACTTTTGTCCGAAGGGCGTTGGCCGTGAACTTGTTTTGCATTCAAAAAACAAAGAATTGTCGCCCAACAAACACAAAACTACGTGTTTTTTCAGCCCTTTAGCGCCACCCTTTGGGCAACTTCTGCTAATGTTGTGTTATGGTGAGCATTGCTTCTGAGCATGCGTGTTTGTACTTTTGGATTTTTTTTTCCGACGGACTTGTGTACACACCATCGGAAAATCTGACATCACACATTTGTTGTCGCAAAATTTTAAAGCGTGCTATCCCACATTTGTTGGCGGAAAATTCGACAACAATTGTCCGATGGAGCGTATAATCCGACCATTTGGACGCTCCATCACACAACAAATGTGTCGCTAAAGAGCTGAAAAACCATGTCGTTTCGTGCTTGTTGGCCGACTTCTTTCTTTGCCGTTTGTATGCAATAGAAGTTCACGGCCAACACCCTTTGGACAAAAGTCCGAGGCTTTGTACGCGGAAAATCCGATCGCGTGTACCAGGCTTTAAGCCCCATACACACTATTAGATTTTCTGCAGATTTTTGTCTTCAGATTGACCAAAACTTTGTAGTGCAAGATTCTGCCTGATTGCATACAAATTGAAACGCTTAAGGTTTGTCCTCCATATTATGTGGTTTTGATAAATCTGAAGACAAAAATCTGCAGACAATCCGATCGTGTGTACCGGGGCTTTAGACTGCGATTAACCACTTTACATCCTGCCCATCGTCAAATGACGGCCACAAGAGGGATCTCCCATCCTGGGTGGATGTCATATGACGTCCTGGGCTTCCCGGGTGTCTAGGGGGCGCGCGCCCGCGGCATCGCTCGGGACCCCGTGCGCGTGCCCGGCGGCCACGATGTCCGCCGGGCACCCGCGATTGCCCGCAATCACTGCAGGACTGTGGATCTGTGTGTGTAAACACACAGATCCACGTCCTGTCAGAGGTGAGGAGACCGATGTGTGCTCCCAGTACAGAGGAATACCGATCGGTCTCCTCCCCTTGTGGGTCTCCTCCCCTTGCGAGTCTCCTCCCCTTGCGAGTCTCCTCCCCATACAGTAAGAATCACTCCCTAGAGAACATATTTAACCCCTTCAGCGCCCCCTAGTGTTAACCCCTTCCCTGCCAGTCACATTTACACAGTAATCAGTGCAGTTTTATAGCACTAATCGCTGTATAAATGTGAATGGTCCCAAAAATGTGTCAAAAGTGTCAGATGTGTCCGTCGCAATAAAAATCGCAGATCGCCGCCATTACTAGTATAAAAAAATGCCATAAAACTATCCCCTATTTTGTAGACGCTATAACTTTTGCGCAAACCAATCAATATACACTTATTGCGATTTTTTTTTTTTTTTTTTACCAAAAATATGTAGAAGAATACTTATCGGTCTAAACTGCGGAAAATTTTTGTTTTTTTATATATTTTTGGGGATATTTATTATAGCAAAAAGTCAAAAATATTGAATTTTTTTCAAAATTGTCGCTCTATTTTTGTTTATAGCGCAAAAAATAAAAACCGCAGAGGTGATCAAATACCACCAAAAGAAAGCTCTATTTGTGGGGGAAAAGGACGTCAATTTTGTTTTGGGAGCCACGTCGCACGACCGCGCAATTGTCAGTTAAAGCGACGCAGTGCCGAATCGCAAAAAGTGCTCTGGTCAGGAAGGGGGTAAATTCATCCGGGGCTGAAGTGGTTAAAGTTCATGTGTGTGTAAAGGCAGGCGTCCCAATACTTTTGGTAATATATAGTGTAATATATAGTGTATCGTGGAAGCAGCATGGCATTGTAGAAGTTAAAATGCATTAGTCACTCAGACATGAATGATTTCCAAGCGCGGGGAACGCCACGGGCGAGACCGCAGGGGGGGGCCTTATCTGCGGCAGACAGGCGAGGTTGCATGCAGAGAGTGTGAGCAGAGCGTGCTGGCAGAGATCTGTCGGGCACAGCTGGTGACAAGGTGACATGCTGCTACCTTCATGTCCGCTGAGCTTTCCTGCTCCTCCGTCTCCAAATGTTCACACTGTGCGGATGATATCCCGGCCCCTTCTCCCTGGGGGGGCATTACAGGACCTGATAGAGTAGAACCAGATCCATTGCTGTGAAGGTTCTCACCAATCCAGGTCATGCTATATCTAGTACGACGTAGTCACTAATGGTGAACTTAAAGGGTAACTCCACTTTCATAGGAAAATAGCGAGTTACTCTTTAATTGTCAGCGTAAACACAAGTTTGGACCAACCTGTACGGGAGCTCGGAGGAACGCCCAAACATTTACCTGTTCGGTTGGAACCAACTACTGCCTTTTATACATGACGGCTTCCTGGGTGCAGGCGCCACTGGGTCCTTAAAACCACTTTCACACTGAGGCGCTTTTTAGGCGCTTTCACGCTAAAAACAGCGCCTAAAAAGCTCACAAAAACCTCTTTCCATTAAAATCAATGAATGCTTTCACACTGGGGCAGTGCGCTGGCAGGGTGGTGAAAAAACTACCCTCTCCATTGAAATGAATGAAAAGCTCTTCAAAAGCGCCTAAAAAGCTCTTCAAAAGAGCTCAGTGTTTTTACTGGCAGTTTAGAAGCGCCTCAGTGTGAAAGGGGCCTTAGGCTCGGTTCACATACACTATATTGTCAAAAGTATTGGGACACATGACCTTTAATGGCATCCCAGTTTTAGTCCGTAGGGTTCATTATTGAGTTGGCCCACCCTTTACAGCTATAACAGCTTCAACTCTTCTGGGAAGGCCGTCCACAAGGTTTAGGAGTGTGTCTATGGAAATGTTTGACCATTCTTCCAGAAGAGCATTTGTGAGGTTAGGCACTGATGTTGGATGAGAAGGCCTGGCTCACAGTATCCACTCTAATTCATCCCAAAGGTGTTCTATCGGGTTGAGGTCTGGACTCTGTGCAGGCTAGTCAGTTGTGATCGGTACAGAGGAGGACAAGGTGGGGGACTGGAGGAGGACACAGAGGGGGACCGGAGGAGCATGGAGGACACAGAGGGGGACCGGAGGAGGACACGGAGGGGGACTGAAGGAGCACTGAGGAAACGGAGGAGGACACAGAGGGGGACCGGAGGAGCATGGAGGACACAGAGGGGGACCAGAGGAGCATGGAGGACACAGAGGTGGACCGGAGAAGCATGGAGGACACAGAGGTGGACCGGAGAAGCATGGAGGACACGAAGGAGGACACAGAGGGGGACCGGAGGAGCATGGAGGACACAGAGGGGGACCGGAGAAGCATGGAGGACACGGAGGGGGACTGGAGAAGCATGGAGGACACAGAGGGGGACTGAAGGAGCACTGAGGACACGAAGGAGGACACAGAGGGGGACCGGAGGAGCATAGAGGACACAGAGGGGGACCGGAGGAGCATGGAGGACACGGAGAGGGACTGGAGGAGCACTGAGGACATGGAGGTGGACCGGAGAAGCATGGAGGACTGGAGGAGCACGGAGGACATGGAGGTGGACACGGAGGGGGACCAGAGGAGCACGGAGGGGGACTGGAGGAGGACACGGAGGCAGGCCGGAGGAGCATGGAGGACACAGAGGGGGACCAGAGGAGCATGGAGGACACAGAGGTGGACCGGAGAAGCATGGAGGACACAGAGGTGGACCGGAGAAGCATGGAGGACACGAAGGAGGACACAGAGGGGGACCGGAGGAGCATGGAGGACACAGAGGGGGACCGGAGAAGCATGGAGGACACGGAGGGGGACTGGAGAAGCATGGAGGACACAGAGGGGGACTGAAGGAGCACTGAGGACACGAAGGAGGACACAGAGGGGGACCGGAGGAGCATAGAGGACACAGAGGGGGACCGGAGGAGCATGGAGGACACGGAGAGGGACTGGAGGAGCACTGAGGACATGGAGGTGGACCGGAGAAGCATGGAGGACTGGAGGAGCACGGAGGACATGGAGGTGGACACGGAGGGGGACCAGAGGAGCACGGAGGGGGACTGGAGGAGGACACGGAGGCAGGCCGGAGAAGCATGGAGGACACGGAGGGGGACCGGAGTAGCACGAAGGACACGGAGGGGGACCGGAGGAGCACGGAGAACATGGAGGGGGACCGGAGGAGGACACGGAGGCGGACCAGAGGAGCTCGGAGGACATGGAGGGGGACCAGAGGAGTACGGAGGATATGGAGGAGGACACGGAGGCGGACCGGAGAAGCACAGAGGACACGGAGGGGGACTGGAGGAGGATGGAGGAGGACACGGAGGGGGACTGGAGGAGTACAGAGGACACGGAGGGGGACTGGAGAAGGACACGGAGGAGGACACGGAGGGGGACCGGAGGAGTACGGAGGACATGGAGGGGGACTGGAGGAGCATGGAGGACACGGAGGGGGACCGGAGAAGCATGGAGGACATGGAGGGGAACTGGAGGACACGGAGGGGGACCGGAGAAGCATGGAGGACAAGGAGGGGGACCAGAGGAGCACGGAGGGGGACTGGAGGAGTACGAAGGAAGACTGGATGAGCACGGAGGGGGACTGGAGGAGCACAGAGGAGGACACGGAGGGGGGCCGGAGGAGCATGGAGGGGGACTGGAAGAGGTCACAGGGGACAGTCGGTTGTGATCAGTGCGGCGGTGGGGGGAGTTACAAGCACCGATCTCCCTGTATAGATTTCAATAAAGCAGCTGAAAGCCACGGAGGGGGGGGGAGGGGGAGAAGCGTCTTTCAGCTGCTTTATTGAAATTTATACAGGGAGATCGGTTTTTGCAACTCCTCCCACCGCCGCACCGATCGTCCCTGACTATCCAGGTATTGGGGTGAAGCATTGGAGCATTTGCACGAGTACAAGTACTTGTGCAAATGTTCAGTATCGGCACCGATATATCGGTATCGGTGCAACCCTGGTTTACACCTATGCAGGTTGCGATTGATGCATTTTCTGGGTGCGTTTAGCGTTTTTTTCACACGTGTTTTGACACATTTGTTTTGTAAATTTCTGTTTATTCCGTTTTTGACACATTTTTAATGCGTTCTTGATGCGTTTTGTGTTTTTTGGGAGGTGTCTGTTGTCTTGCGGGAGGAACCAGCATTAAAACATATTATTTATGTGTTTCCACTGCGTTTCCATTGAAGTCTATGGAACCAAAAATGCAACCTGCTGCGGGCAAAAAAAAAAAATCCCTAATCCTGTCCAAAAAAAAAACGCACCCTGGTCCCCTTTGCAGGTATAGCTATGTAAAAACGTTACAAATAAGGGCCTATACTGAGTATAATCCAATAATACACTGTCTCACCCTGCTCTGCACATGCTCAGTTGCTCTCCATTTTTAGGCAGTGTGCCGAATTTGTAGAGGCAAAGCTGCTGACAGCCTGAAGATTTACTTCTGCTCAGGGGCTCTGGGCTTCAGAAAAATGGCAGCCTCCAGCAAGAAGAAACAGGGGCAATGCTGGAGGCAATTTACAGCACACACTAATGTTGGTAACATAATTATTAATGTGGAATAAAGTCGTTATGGATAAAGTTCCACTTTAACCACTTAAGGACCGCCGCACGACGATATACGTTGACAGAATGGCACGGGCAGGCATATGGGCGTACCTGTACGTCCCTTTAAATTTGGGGGCACGTGCCTCCTGAGCGTGCTCGCGGGTCCCGGGAACTCGATGTTCCCGGGCGGCCCGCGATTGTGGTCGGCAACGGCAGAACAGGGGGATGCCTTTGTAAACAAGGAATTCCCCTATTCTGCCCAGTGACATGTCACTGATGGCTGTTCCCCCTGATCGGAAACGGTCATCAGTGTCACGTGTCACGTGTAGCCACGCCCCCTAACAGTAAGAATCTGTACCCCTCATTCTGCTCCCCAGGCTTCTATCTGTACCCCCTCATCCTACTCCCGTATACCTCTATTTGTACCCCTCATCCTTCTCTTTAGGCTTCTATCTCTACCCCTAATCCTCCTCCCTGGGCTTCTATCTGTACCCCTCATTCTGCTCCCCAGGCTTCTATCTGTACCCACATCCTCCTCCCTAGGCCTCAATCTGTACCTCTCCTCCTCCGGGTTCTATCTGTACCCCTTCTCCCTAGACCTCTAAATGCACCCATCATTCTCCTCCCTGGGCTTCGTTCTGTACCCCTCCTTCTCCTCTGGGCCTCTATCTTTACCCCTCTTTGTCCTCCTTAGGCTTCTATCTGTACCCCTCTTCGTCCTCCTTAGGCTTCTATCTGTACCCCTCCTCCTCCTCTCTAGGCCTCTGTCTCTAGGCCCTCATCTTCCTCTCTGGGCCTCTATCTGTACCCCTCCTCCCTAGGCTTTTATCTCTACCCCCTCAATCCTCCTCCCTGTTCCTTTATCAGTACCCCTCCTCCCTAGGCTTCTATCTGTACCCCTCATCCTCCTCTTTAGGATTCTATCTATACCCCTCATTCTTCTCCCTAGCCCTCTGTCTCTACCCCTCATCTTCCTCTCTAGGCCTCTGTCTGTACTCCTTATTTTCCACCCTGGGCCTCTACTATCTGTACCCCTCAGGCTCAATGATCCCTGTGCCTAAGCCATCCGCTTGTCTCCTCCATCACTGCCTTCATCCCTCCCTGTGCCTCATTCATCATTATCTGTTTTCATGCCTCCCTTTGGCTCCTCCATTAGTGTCTGTGTCCAATCCATCCCTGTGTCTCCTCTGTCAGTGTCTGTGCTGAATTCTTTTCAGTGCCTCCATCAGTGTTTGTGTCCCGTCCCTCCCTGTGCCTTCTCCTTCAGTGATTGTGCCTCCTCCATCAGTGCCAGGGCCCCATCCCTCCCTGTGCCTCCTCCATCAGTGCCAGGGCCCCATCCCTCCCTGTGCCTCCTCCATCAGTGCCAGGGCCCCATCCCTCCCTGTGCCTCCTCCATCAGTGCCAGGGCCCCATCCCTCCCTGTGCCTCCTCCATCAGTGCCAGGGCCCCATCCCTCCCTGTGCCTCCTCCATCAGTGCCAGGGCCCCATCCCTCCCTATGCCTCCTCCATCAGTGCCAGGGCCCCATCCCTCCCTGTGCCTCCTCCATCAGTGCCAGGGCCCCATCCCTCCCTGCGCCTCCTCATCAGTGCCAGGGCCCCATCCCTCCCTGTGCCTCCTTCATCAGTGCCAGGGCCCCATCCCTCCCCGTGCCTCCTCCATCAGTACCAGGGCCCCATCCCTTCCTGTGCCTCCTCCATCAGTGCCAGGGCCCCATCCCTCCCTGTGCCTCCTCCATCAGTGCCAGGGCCCCATCCCTCCCTGTGCCTCCTCCATCAGTGCCAGGGCCCCATCCCTCCCTGTGCGTCCTCCATCAGTGCCAGGGCCCCATCCCTCCCTGTGCCTCCTCCATCAGTGCCAGGGCCCCATCCCTCCCTGTGCCTCCTCATCAGTGCCAGGGCCCCATCCCTCCCTGTGCCTCCTCATCAGTGCCAGGGTCCCATCCCTCCCTGTGCCTCCTCCATCAGTGCCAGGGCCCCATCCCTCCCTGTGCCTCCTCCATCAGTGCCAGGGCCCCATCCCTCCCTGTGCCTCCTCTATTAGAGTCTGTCCCTCATCTCTTCATATGTTTCCTTGTTCAGGGATACCCAGTCTTCAGTCTCTCCTCCTCTTTTAGGAGCACCCTGTCCCCCTCAGACTCCTCTCCTCTATCAGTGGACCTGTTTCCTCATCAGTGGGTTAGGGTTAGTGGTCCCCTGTCCTCATTAGTCTCTCCTCCTCTGTCAGTGGTTCCTTGTCCTCCTGTGTCTCCTCTCCTTTAATAAGGGTCCACTTTTCACCTCAGTCTCCTCTATCAGGGGTCCCCTGTCCTCCTCAGTCTCTTCTTCTATATCAATGGTATCCTGTCCTCCTCAGCCTCCCCTCCTCTGTCAGTGTTGCCTTGTTCTCCTCAGTGGTTTCCTGTCTTCCTCAGTTTCCCCTTCTCTGTGAATGGTCCCCTGTCCTCCTCAGTCTCCTCTCCTCTATCAGTGGTCCCCTGTCCTCCTCAGTCTCCTCTCCTCTATCAGTGATCCCCTGTCCTCCCTTTATCCATGGTCCTCTGTCCTTCTTACCCCCTCTTCTCTATCAGTGGTCCACCTTCCTCCTCAGTCTCTTCTCCTTAATTGGCGGTACCCTGTCCTCCTTCCACGTCCTTCTCAACGTTCTCTTCTTTATCAGGGTACCCTCCTCCTCAGTCTTATCTTCTCTATCAGTGGTCCCCTGTCCTCAGTCCTCCCTCCTCCTATATATGGTCCCCTGTCCTCCTCGGTCTCCCCCTCCTCTATCAGTGGTCCCCTGTCCTCAGTCCTCCCTCCTCTATATATGGTCCCCTGTCCTCCTCAGTCTCCCCTCCTTTAACAGAGGTACTCTGTCGTCCTCAGTCTCTTCTCCTCTGTCAATGGTCCCCTATCCTCCTCAGTCTCCCCTCCTTTATTGGTGGCACCCTGTCCTCCTCAGTGTATTCTTCTCTGTCAGTGGCACCCTGTCCTCCTCCTCAGTTTATCCTCTTTATCAGTGATCCCATGTCCTTCTCAACATTCTCTTCTCTATCAGTGGTCCCCTGTCCTCCTCTGTCTCATCTGCTCTATCAGTGGTCCCCTGTCCTCCTCATTCTCTCCTCCTCTATCAGTGGTCCCCTGCTCTCCTCAGTCTCATCTCCTCTATCAGTGGTACCATGTCCTCCTCCTCAGTGTATTCTTCTCTGTCAGTGGCACCCTGTCCTCCTCCTCAGTTTATCCTCTTTATCAGTGATCCCATGTCCTTCTCAACATTCTCTTCTCTATCAGTGGTCCCCTGTCCTCCTCTGTCTCCTTCCCTATCGTTGTTAACACCTTAGCCTATCCTCATCTATCAGTGTTACTTTGTTCTCCTCACTCTTTCCTCCTCCATCAGTGTCTGTGCCTCATCCTTCCCTGTGCCTTTTCCATCAATGGTACCCTGCCCTTTACAGTCTCTCTTCCTCTATCCGTGTTACCCTGTCCTCCTCATTCTCTTCTTTATCAGGGGGTAGCCTGTCCTGCTAAGTCTCTCCTCCCCCATCAGTGCCTGTGCCTCATCCTTCCTTGTGCCTCCTCCATCAGTGGCCCCCTGTCCTCCTCGTTCTCTCCTCCTCTATCAGTGGTCCCCTGTCCTCATTCTCTCCTCCTCTATCAGTGGTCCCCTGTCCTCCTCATTCTTTCCTTCTCCATCAGTGGTCCCCTGTCCTCATTCTCTCCTCCTCTATCAGTGGTCCCCTGTCCTCCTCATTCTTTCCTTCTCCATCAGTGGTCCCCTGTCCTCAACCTTTTCTCCTCCTCCATCAGTAGTCCCCTGTCCTCCTCATTCTCTCCTCCTTTATCAGTGGTCCCCTGTCCTCCTCCTCCATCAGTGGTCCCCTGTCCTCCTCATTCTCTCCTCCTCTATCAGTGGTCCACTGTCCTCCTCATACTATCCTCCTCCATCAGTAGTCCCCTGTCCTCCTCATTTTCTCCTCCTTTATCAGTGGTCCCCTGTCCTCCTCCTCCATCAGTGGTCCCCTGTCCTCCTTGTTCTCTCCTACTCTATCAGTGGTCCCCTGTCCTCCTCATACTATCCTCCTCCATCAGTAGTCCCCTGTCCTCCTCATTCTCTCCTCCTCCATCAGTAGTCCCCTGTCCTCTTCTTCCTCTCCTCCTCCATCAGTGGTCCCCTGTCCTCCTCTTCCTTTCCTCCTCCATCAGTGGTCCCCTGTCCTCCTCATTCTCTGCTCCTCCATCAGTAGTCCCCTGTCCTCCTCATTCTTTCCTCCTCCATCAGTGGTCCCCTGTCCTCCTCCACGCCTCCTCCATCAGTAGTCCCCTGTCCTCCTCATCCTCTCCTCCTCCATCAGTAGTCCCCTGTCCTCCTCATCCTCTCCTCCTCCATCAGTGGTCCCCTGTCCTCCTCATTCTCTCCTCCTCCATCAGTGGTCCCCTGTCCTCCTCATTCTCTCCTCCTCCACCAGTGGTCCCCTGTCCTCCTCATTCTCTCCTCCTCCATCAGTGGTCCCCTGTCCTCCTCATTCTCTCCTCCTCCATCAGTGGTCCCCTGTCCTCCTCATTCTCTCC
Source organism: Rana muscosa (assembly GCA_029206835.1). NCBI lineage: Eukaryota > Metazoa > Chordata > Amphibia > Anura > Ranidae > Rana > Rana muscosa. Next base: position 361,421,782 of record CM055125.1, on the reverse strand, counting down.
TCCTCCATCAGTGGTCCCCTGTCCTCCTCATTCTCTCCTCCTCCATCAGTGGTCCCCTGTCCTCCTCTTCCTCTCCCCCTCCATCAGTGGTCCAAAGTCCTCCTCTTCATTTCCTCTGCTTCATTTCCTCCTCCATCAGTGGTCCCCTGTCCTCCTCATTCTTTCCTCCTCCATCAGTGGTCCCCTGTCCTCCTCCACGCCTCCTCCATCAGGAGTTCCCTGTCCTCCTCATCCTCTCCTCCTCCATCAGTAGTCCCCTGTCCTCCTCATCCTCTCCTCCTCCATCAGTGGTCCCCTGTCCTCCTCTTCATTTCCTCCGCTTCATTTCCTCCTCCATCAGTGGTCCCCTGTCCTCCTCATTCTCTGCTCCTCCATCAGTAGTCCCCTGTCCTCCTCATTCTTTCCTCCTCCATCAGTAGTCCCCTGTCCTCCTCATCCTCTCCTCCTCCATCAGTAGTCCCCTGTCCTCCTCATCCTCTCCTCCTCCATCAGTGGTCCCCTGTCCTCCTCATTCTCTCCTCCATCAGTGGTCCCCTGTCCTCCTCATTCTCTCCTCCTCCATCAGTGGTCCCCTGTCCTCCTCATTCTCTCCTCCTCCATCAGTGGTCCCCTGTCCTCCTCATTCTCTCCTCCTCCATCAGTGGTCCCCTGTCCTCCTCATTCTCTCCTCCTCCATCAGTGGTCCCCTGTCCTCCTCTTCCTCTCCTCCTCCATCAGTGGTCCCCTATCCTCCTCATTCTCTCCTCCTCCATCAGTGGTCCCCTGTCCTCCTCTCCTCCTCCATCAGTGGTCCCCTGTCCTCCTCATTCTCTCCTCCTCCATCAGTGGTCCCCTGTCCTCCTCTTCCTCTCCTCCTCCATCAGTGGTCCCCTGTCCTCCACATTCTCTCCTCCTCCATCAGTGGTCCCCTGTCCTCCTCATTCTCTCCTCCTCCATCAGTGGTCCCCTGTCCTCCTCTTCCTCTCCTCCTCCATCAGTGGTCCCCTGTCCTCCTCTTCCTCTCCTCCTCCATCAGTGGTCCCCTGTCCTCCTCATTCTCTCCTCCTCCATCAGTGGTCCCCTGTCCTCCTCATTCTCTCCTCCTCCATCAGTGGTCCCCTGTCCTCCTCATTCTCTCCTCCTGCATCAGTGGTCCCCTGTCCTCCTCATTCTCTCCTCCTCCATCAGTGGTCCCCTGTCCTCCTCATTCTCTCCTCCTCCATCAGTGGTCCCCTGTCCTCCTCATTCTCTCCTCCTCCATCAGTGGTCCCCTGTCCTCCTCTTCCTCTCCTCCTCCATCAGTGGTCCCCTATCCTCCTCATTCTCTCCTCCTCCATCAGTGGTCCCCTGTCCTCCTCTCCTCCTCCATCAGTGGTCCCCTGTCCTCCTCTCCTCCTCCATCAGTGGTCCCCTGTCCTCCACATTCTCTCCTCCTCCATCAGTGGTCCCCTGTCCTCCTCATTCTCTCCTCCTCCATCAGTGGTCCCCTGTCCTCCTAATTCTCTCCTCCTCCATCAGTGGTCCCCTGTCCTCCTCATTCTCTCCTCCTCCATCAGTGGTCCCCTGTCCTCCTCATCCTCTCCTCCTCCATCAGTGGTCCCCTGTCCTCCTCATTCTCTCCTCCTCCATCAGTGGTCCCCTGTCCTCCTCATTCTCTCCTCCTCCATCAGTGGTCCCCTGTCCTCCTCATTCTCTCCTCCTCCATCAGTGGTCCCCTGTCCTCCTCATTCTCTCCTCCTCCATCAGTGGTCCCCTGTCCTCCTCATTCTCTCCTCCTCCATCAGTGGTCCCCTGTCCTCCTCATTCTCTCCTCCTCCATCAGTGGTCCCCTGTCCTCCTCATTCTCTCCTCCTCCATCAGTGGTCCCCTGTCCTCCTCATTCTCTCCTCCTCCATCAGTGGTCCCCTGTCCTCCTCATTCTCTCCTCCTCCATCAGTGGTCCCCTGTCCTCCTCTTCCTCTCCTCCTCCATCAGTGGTCCCATGTCCTCCTCTTCATTTCCTCCGCTTCATTTCCTCCTCCATCAGTGGTCCCCTGTCCTCCTCATTCTCTGCTCCTCCATCAGTAGTCCCCTGTCCTCCTCATTCTTTCCTCCTCCATCAGTAGTCCCCTGTCCTCCTCATCCTCTCCTCCTCCATCAGTAGTCCCCTGTCCTCCTCATCCTCTCCTCCTCCATCAGTGGTCCCCTGTCCTCCTCATTCTCTCCTCCATCAGTGGTCCCCTGTCCTCCTCATTCTCTCCTCCTCCATCAGTGGTCCCCTGTCCTCCTCATTCTCTCCTCCTCCATCAGTGGTCCCCTGTCCTCCTCATTCTCTCCTCCTGCATCAGTGGTCCCCTGTCCTCCTCATTCTCTCCTCCTCCATCAGTGGTCCCCTGTCCTCCTCATTCTCTCCTCCTCCATCAGTGGTCCCCTGTCCTCTTCATTCTCTCCTCCTCCATCAGTGGTCCCCTGTCCTCCTCTTCCTCTCCTCCTCCATCAGTGGTCCCCTATCCTCCTCATTCTCTCCTCCTCCATCAGTGGTCCCCTGTCCTCCTCTCCTCCTCCATCAGTGGTCCCCTGTCCTCCTCATTCTCTCCTCCTCCATCAGTGGTCCCCTGTCCTCCTCTTCCTCTCCTCCTCCATCAGTGGTCCCCTGTCCTCCACATTCTCTCCTCCTCCATCAGTGGTCCCCTGTCCTCCTCATTCTCTCCTCCTCCATCAGTGGTCCCCTGTCCTCCTCTTCCTCTCCTCCTCCATCAGTGGTCCCCTGTCCTCCTCATTCTCTCCTCCTCCATCAGTGGTCCCCTGTCCTCCTCATTCTCTCCTCCTCCATCAGTGGTCCCCTGTCCTCCTCATTCTCTCCTCCTGCATCAGTGGTCCCCTGTCCTCCTCATTCTCTCCTCCTCCATCAGTGGTCCCCTGTCCTCCTCATTCTCTCCTCCTCCATCAGTGGTCCCCTGTCCTCCTCATTCTCTCCTCCTCCATCAGTGGTCCCCTATCCTCCTCTTCCTCTCCTCCTCCATCAGTGGTCCCCTATCCTCCTCATTCTCTCCTCCTCCATCAGTGGTCCCCTGTCCTCCTCTCCTCCTCCATCAGTGGTCCCCTGTCCTCCTCTCCTCCTCCATCAGTGGTCCCCTGTCCTCCACATTCTCTCCTCCTCCATCAGTGGTCCCCTGTCCTCCTCTCCTCCTCCATCAGTGGTCCCCTGTCCTCCTCATTCTCTCCTCCTCCATCAGTGGTCCCCTGTCCTCCTCTTCCTCTCCTCCTCCATCAGTGGTCCCCTGTCCTCCTCATTCTCTCCTCCTCCATCAGTGGTCCCCTGTCCTCCTCATTCTCTCCTCCTGCATCAGTGGTCCCCTGTCCTCCTCATTCTCTCCTCCTCCATCAGTGGTCCCCTGTCCTCCTCATTCTCTCCTCCTCCATCAGTGGTCCCCTGTCCTCCTCATTCTCTCCTCCTCCATCAGTGGTCCCCTGTCCTCCTCTTCCTCTCCTCCTCCATCAGTGGTCCCCTATCCTCCTCATTCTCTCCTCCTCCATCAGTGGTCCCCTGTCCTCCTCTCCTCCTCCATCAGTGGTCCCCTGTCCTCCTCATTCTCTCCTCCTCCATCAGTGGTCCCCTGTCCTCCTCTTCCTCTCCTCCTCCATCAGTGGTCCCCTGTCCTCCACATTCTCTCCTCCTCCATCAGTGGTCCCCTGTCCTCCTCATTCTCTCCTCCTCCATCAGTGGTCCCCTGTCCTCCTCTTCCTCTCCTCCTCCATCAGTGGTCCCCTGTCCTCCTCTTCCTCTCCTCCTCCATCAGTGGTCCCCTGTCCTCCTCATTCTCTCCTCCTCCATCAGTGGTCCCCTGTCCTCCTCATTCTCTCCTCCTCCATCAGTGGTCCCCTGTCCTCCTCATTCTCTCCTCCTGCATCAGTGGTCCCCTGTCCTCCTCATTCTCTCCTCCTCCATCAGTGGTCCCCTGTCCTCCTCATTCTCTCCTCCTCCATCAGTGGTCCCCTGTCCTCCTCATTCTCTCCTCCTCCATCAGTGGTCCCCTGTCCTCCTCTTCCTCTCCTCCTCCATCAGTGGTCCCCTATCCTCCTCATTCTCTCCTCCTCCATCAGTGGTCCCCTGTCCTCCTCTCCTCCTCCATCAGTGGTCCCCTGTCCTCCACATTCTCTCCTCCTCCATCAGTGGTCCCCTGTCCTCCTCATTCTCTCCTCCTCCATCAGTGGTCCCCTGTCCTCCTCTTCCTCTCCTCCTCCATCAGTGGTCCCCTATCCTCCTCATTCTCTCCTCCTCCATCAGTGGTCCCCTGTCCTCCTCTCCTCCTCCATCAGTGGTCCCCTGTCCTCCACATTCTCTCCTCCTCCATCAGTGGTCCCCTGTCCTCCTCATTCTCTCCTCCTCCATCAGTGGTCCCCTGTCCTCCTCATTCTCTCCTCCTCCATCAGTGGTCCCCTGTCCTCCTCATTCTCTCCTCCTCCATCAGTGGTCCCCTGTCCTCCTCTTCCTCTCCTCCTCCATCAGTGGTCCCCTGTCCTCCTCTGCTCCTCCATCAGTGGTCCCCTGTCCTCCTCTTCCTCTCCTCCTCCATCAGTGGTCCCCTGTCCTCCTCATTCTCTCCTCCTCCATCAGTGGTCCCCTGTCCTCCACATTCTCTCCTCCTCCATCAGTGGTCCCCTGTCCTCCTCATTCTCTCCTCCTGCATCAGTGGTCCCCTGTCCTCCTCATTCTCTCCTCCTCCATCAGTGGTCCCCTGTCCTCCTCATTCTCTCCTCCTCCATCAGTGGTCCCCTGTCCTCCTCATTCTCTCCTCCTCCATCAGTGGTCCCCTGTCCTCCTCTTCCTCTCCTCCTCCATCAGTGGTCCCTTATCCTCCTCATTCTCTCCTCCTCCATCAGTGGTCCCCTGTCCTCCTCTCCTCCTCCATCAGTGGTCCCCTGTCCTCCTCATTCTCTCCTCCTCCATCAGTGGTCCCCTGTCCTCCTCTTCCTCTCCTCCTCCATCAGTGGTCCCCTGTCCTCCTCTCCTCCTCCATCAGTGGTCCCCTGTCCTCCTCTTCCTCTCCTCCTCCATCAGTGGTCCCCTATCCTCCTCATTCTCTCCTCCTCCATCAGTGGTCCCCTGTCCTCCTCTCCTCCTCCATCAGTGGTCCCCTGTCCTCCTCTTCCTCTCCTCCTCCATCAGTGGTCCCCTGTCCTCCTCATTCTCTCCTCCTCCATCAGTGGTCCCCTGTCCTCCTCATTCTCTCCTCCTCCATCAGTGGTCCCCTGTCCTCCTCATTCTCTCCTCCTCCATCAGTGGTCCCCTGTCCTCCTCTTCCTCTCCTCCTCCATCAGTGGTCCCCTGTCCTCCTCATTCTCTCCTCCTCCATCAGTGGTCCCCTGTCCTCCTCTTCCTCTCCTCCTCCATCAGTGGTCCCCTGTCCTCCTCTTCCTCTCCTCCTCCATCAGTGGTCCCCTGTCCTCCTCATTCTCTCCTCCTCCATCAGTGGTCCCCTGTCCTCCTCATTCTCTCCTCCTCCATCAGTGGTCCCCTGTCCTCCTCATTCTCTCCTCCTCCATCAGTGGTCCCCTGTCCTCCTCTTCCTCTCCTCCTCCATCAGTGGTCCCCTGTCCTCCTCTTCCTCTCCTCCTCCATCAGTGGTCCCCTGTCCTCCTCATTCTCTCCTCCTCCATCAGTGGTCCCCTGTCCTCCTCATTCTCTCCTCCTGCATCTCGTACACTGTCTGTCTGTCAGCCAGAGGTTGATGTAAAGAGACGGGAGGGGGAGGGGAGAGGGGAGGAGAGGGACAGACAGCTCTAGAGAAAGAGAGGAGGAGGAGGAGGAGGGAGGATGAGAGTGCTTGGCAGCGTGAGACAGCCTGTCTGCTGCTGAGCCATTACATGGAGGCCTGACACCCGGTGCAGGTGGCCCAGATCCCTCTGACATGGGAGAGACACGCCGGGCGTACGCCTAGAGACCCCGCCACCTCCACCGGGAGAGACAGAGAGAGAGAGAGAGCGTCATCTCCACTGGGGGAGAGAGAGAGAGACCGTCACCAAGAGAGACACAAACACCATCAAGTCTATAGGAAGAGACCGTCACCTCCATAGCAGCATCCTCCATCCATCCATCCATCCCCACCCACAGCAGGTGACTATAAATATATACTATATACTACAATATACACCCCACACCTACAGCACGACATACATTGTCTCTATTATATACCCACAGCAGGGGATGGTATATATATGTATACAGACACACACACTATAATCTACAGGAATCATCCGGATACATTGTATACATTCTACATAGACATGGCCTGTATATACTAGAATAATATCCTGGATTATATATATTTATACTATATACTATAATATACATGAAAGCATTCTACACTGTATACATCCACAGCAGGACATGGCCTGTATATACTCTATATATATTCATTGTATCTATTATATACCCAGAGCAGGAGATTATATATATATATTTATATACACACTGATCTGGATCCTTGTATACATTGTATCTAGTATATAGAGGTGATTATATATATATATATATATATATAATATACACACGCTATACTGTACAATAATGATCTGGATCCTTGTATACATTGTATTTAGTTTATAGAGGTGATTATATATATATATACACACAGGGGGTCCCCGGGTTACGAACCCGTTAGGGACTTGCCTCCTGTTTGTAGATCGGAAATGTTCGTAAGTCGGCCACGCATGCGCAGAACGGCAATTACGGACATTTCCGATGTTTTCCGATGTTCCGTCAAATGCCGTTCTGCGAATGCGCGGCCAATTACGGACCTTTCCTAAGGCTCCATCTGGCCGCGCATGTGCAGAACAGCAGACGGTCCGCCCAAAATGGCAGAGGGTCCCCGCAGCGCCCGGTTCGTAAGTAGGAGAAGTTCGTAACTCGGGCGTTCGTAAGTCGGGGACCCCCTGTATGTGTATATGTATATATTTTCTATATATGATAATATACATAATATCATTCTACACTGTATACACAGCACACCAGGACATGACCTGTATATAGTATAATAACCCTGTATACATCATAGATCCCTGTATATACATGTACAGAGCAGGTGATTTGCTATATTTACTATAATATACAAAATATTATTCTTTTAGTATACACTGTATAAATGACACACTCATGGCCTGTATATACTATAATAATACTGTATACATCCTGGATCCTTGTATATACATACCCAGAGCGGATATATTTATATATATATATATACTTAATATATATATAATATATATTAGGGTTGCCATCTGTCCGGGATTCACCCGGACAGTTCGGGTTTTGAATCGTGTGTCCAGGTTTCAGTCCGTCTGAAACCCGGACACAATATTCAGACAGGAAAGTGGCTAGGAGAGTGAGAGGGCACCATGTGCACAGCATTACTATTCTCTTTGGAGCACCCAAAGGTGTCCCTGGTCTGTTACAATCCTAAAGTGTATATTCCAAAAAAACATGTTTTTGCTGTGCGCTGCTAAAAAGTGTTCGGGTTTGGCTTGAAGAAAAAGTGACAACCCTAATATATCTATATATCTATATCAAGGTTCCACACGGTGTCATGTTCACAAGCTTTAGACAATCATTGGACACTGAAAGAGGAGGCACACGCTATAATACACACTGTATTGTCAAAAGTATTGGGACACCTGCCTTTACACCAGGGGTTGCCCAACCTTTTAAAGAGCGAGGGCCACTTAAGCGACTTGGTAAACGGTCGCGGGACACAATGAGCGGAGCGGTGGATGGACACAGCCCACTATACTCCTTCTTTTTTTTTTTTTTTTTTTTTAGCAGATCGGATTGGAGGTAGGACACAAGTTGGTTTAGGTCTTCCACTACTTAGAGGTGAATGGAGGGTCCAAATGGTCAGGCTGTCGGACTGACCGTGTGACAGGGGCCCAAGGCTGCTTTCACACTGATGGGCTGCTGTTTACCTGCAACGCACCTTTTGGCTTTCCTGCACTTTGCAATCGGCTTCTATTATATTCTGCAGGTTTGGTGCACTTTCAGAAAGCTCACCAAACTCACAGGTAATAACAGAAGTCTATGGCTCAGTGCAGGTAACCCCCGCAGGTAAAGTTTGAAAGTTTGAAAGCAGCCCAGTAACCACTGCAGAACAGATATGCCCATATATATATATATATATATATATATATATATATACACTGTGATTTTAGTAATAAACTGACCTTTAATAACAGTATTCTATTTTATTCCATCCCAGAGCAGGAGGTCGCGGGCCACATCAGAGGCCTCCACGGGCCACATGTGGCCCCCGGGCCACTGGTTGGGCACCCCTGCTTTACACCCACATGAACTTTAATGGCATCCCAGTCTTAGTCCGTAGGGTTCAATATTGAGTTGGCCCACCCTTTGCAGCTACAACAGCTTCAACTCTTCTGGGAAGGCTGTCCACAAGGTTTAGGAGTGTGTCTATGGGAATGTGTGACCATTCTTCCAGAAGCGCATTTGTGAGGTCAGGCACTGATGTCGGATGAGAAGGCCTGGCTCACAGTCTCCGCTCTAATTCATCCCAAAGGTGTTCTATGGGGTTGAGGTCAGGACTCTGTGCAGGCCAGTCAAGTTCCTCCACCCCATACTCACTCATCCATGTCTTTATGGACCTTGCTTTGTGCTCTGGTGATCAGTCATGTTGGAATAGGAAGGGGCTGTCCCCAAACTGTTCCCACAAAGTTGGGAGCATGAAATTGTCCAAAATGTCTTGGTATGCTGACGTCTTAAGAGTTCCCTTCACTGGAACTAAGGGGCCAAGCCCAACCCCTGAAAAACAACCCCACACCATAATCCCCCCTCCACCAAATGATTTGGACCAGTGCATAAAGCAAGGTCCATAAACACATGGATGAGCGAGTTTGGGGTGGAGGAACTTGACTGGCCTGCACAGATTCCTGACCTCAACCTGATAGAACACCTTTGGGATGAATTAGAGTGGAAACTGCAAGCCAGGTCTTCTCGTCCAACATTAGGGCCTGACCTCACAAATGCAGTTCTGGAAGAACGGTCAAACATTCCCATAGACACTCCTAAACCTTGTGGACAGCCTTCCCAGAAGAGTTGAAGCTGTTATAGCTGCAAAGGGTGGGCCAACTCAATATTGAACCCTACGGACTAAGACTGGGATGCCATTAAATTTCATGTGTGTGTAAAGGCAGGCGTCCCAATACCTTTGGTAATATAGTGTATTTCTTTTATATACTATAATATACAGTACATCATTATATATTTTTTGTATACATTACACACACTTATAGCATGACGCAGCCTGTATATACTATAATAACACTGTATAGACCAGTGATGGAGAACCTTGGCACCCCAGATATTTTGGAACTACATTTCCCATGATGCTCAACTACACTGCAGAGTGCATGAGCATCATGGGAAATGTAGTTCCAAAATATCTGGGGTGCCAAAGTTTGCCATCACTGGTATATATCCTGGATCCATGTATATACATACCCAGAGCAGGTAATGATATAGGGGTCCACATTGTGTCCTCTTCACAAGCTTTGTACAAGCATTGGACAGTGACAGAGGAGGCACACACTATAATATACAGTATATTGATGCTCTGCAGGGCTGGTGCAAGGATTTTTGACACCCTAGGTGAAACCTCATTTTGCCGCCCCTTGGCTCCACCCCTGACTCCACCCCCTTTGCCCTGCCCATGTATACCCCAATTTTTTAATGAAGAGCCCATCCAATGCAGCCTTACCAGCGCCCATTAAATGCAGCCTCACCAGTGCCCATCAAATGCAGTCTCTCACCAGTGCCCATCAAATGCAGCCTCACCAGTGCCTATTAAATGCAGCCTCACCAGTGCCCATCAAATTCAGCCTCATCAGCGCCCATCAAATGCAGCCTCACCAGCACCCATCAAATGCAGCCTCACCAGCACCCATCAAATGCAGCCTCACCAGCACCCATCAAATGCAGCCTCACCAGCACCCATCAAACGCAGCCTCACTAGCACCCATCAATGCAGCCTCACTAGCACCCATCAATGCAGCCTCACTAGCACCCATCAATGCAGCCTCACCAGTGTCCATCAATGCAGCCTCACCAGAACCCATCAAATGCAGCCTCACCAGCGCCCATCAATGCAGCCTCACCAGAACCCATCAATGCAGCCTCACCAGCGCCCATCAAATTCAGCCTCACCAGCGCCCATCAAATTCAGCCTCACCAGCGCCCATCAAATTCAGCCTTACCAGCGCCCATCAATGCAGCCTCACCAGCGCCCATCAATGCAGCCTCACCAGAACCCATCAATGCAGCCTCACCAGCGCCCATCAATGCAGCCTCACCAGAACCCATCAATGCAGCCTCACCAGCGCCCATCAATGCAGCCTCACCAGCGCCCATCAATGCAGCCTCACCAGTTCCCATCAATGCAGCCTCACCAGAACCCATCAATGCAGCCTCACCAGCGCCCATCAATGCAGCCTCACCAGAGCCCATCAATGCAGCCTCACCAGCGCCCATCAAATGCAGCCTCACCAGCGCCCATCAATGCAGCCTCACCAGCGCCCATCAATGCAGCCTCACCAGCGCCCATCAATGCAGCCTCACCAGAGCCCATCAATGCAGCCTCACCAGAGCCCATCAATGCAGCCTCACCAGTGGCCATCAAATGCAGCCTCACCAGCGCCCATCAATGCAGCCTGCTAGTGCCCATCAATGAATGTTTGCTTGCTTCCATTCATTCGGCAGTCGGGACACAGACACAGTCCTCCGCCGCCTCTGACACTATGTGTGAACGGAGCAGCGGCTGCCTGCTGATACTGAGACTTAGTTACTTGTTGCAGAGAGAAGAGAGTAGAAACACCAGTGGCCGGGCAGCTGATTAGTTTGCCTAGTGGTAGCACCGGCCCTGATGCTCTGTATATACACTGTATACATTACACACACACAGCAGTATATACAGTATCCTGGGTCCTTACTTACAGAGGAGCAGAAAAAGTGAGAGGAGTCACCTGGATAGGAGAGGAGGGAAATATCTTTCAATGGTGACACCAACGTCTGCCTAGGAAGGAATTTCCCTCACTTTGGGGACATTTCCCTTCACTTCCTGATGTGTCTCTGGGAGAGGAAGTGAAGGCAGATCTCCCCAATAGGACAGCAATTAAAACCCGACAGGGGTTCCAAACCTTCCCTGTTCCACCCAAAACTGAAGTAAAAATGTACCATCTAGAGCTCATATTGTAACCCCTTCACACCGACGTAATGCAAATGTGCGGCCTTCAGCTTCAAGGGGTTGTACCGGGGTGATGCCTGCAGGCAAATCCCCCCGGTACCTTTTATTAAAGCGGACGATCGGCTTTCTAGTAAAAACAACTGATGCAGCTACACAGCTGCTCGGCTGTTATTACAAGCAGCGGGAGGGGACGTCCCCCCTCCCTCCGCCTTCCGCGGCTCGCCCAAGGCGACCAGCTGGCCGGAGACCCCAACAAAGCCGGAATCTGCTTTGATCGGGTCTCGGATCTAGTAACTTAGGACCAGTTCACACCACATGCAGTCCAGTGCGTTTTTTTTCTTCATCAAAATCGCATGGAAAGTAGATTACATGGTTTTCAATGGCATAATTCACACCAGTGCTTGCAGTTTCAGTTCCAGAAAAAAAAAGTAGAAAATGCTGCATTTTTCCTGCACTGGAACGCTGTAAAACGCACCAAAAACGCATTGGAACACACATGCCCTTATTTGGGGCCAGTTCACGCCACAGAAACGCGGTCCAGCTACATTCCGGATTTGTTTCTGCATGCGCGTTTTTGACACGTTTTCCCCTCTTTTTTACTTCATCTTATGTCCGTTCCGGCGTGTTTTTGATGCGTTTAGGTGCAATCCGGTGTATCTTTGATTCATTTTACAGCGTTCCAGTGCAAGAAAAATGGAGCATGTTCTACTTTTTTTTTCTGGAACTGGAACGCACTGGTGTGAACGATGCCATTGGAAACCATATAACCAACTTTCCATGCATTTTTGATGCAGAAATAAAACGCACTGGACTGCATGTGATGTGAACCGGCCCTTAAAGAGGAAGTAAACCCTGATGGGTTTTACTTCCTCTTTGTTTACCTGCAAAGGTAAAGCATAATGAGCTACTATGCATCGCATACCAGCCCACTATGTGACACTTACCTGCAGGAGAAGCCCGCAATGTCCCCGATTTCCTCGCTAGTAGCGAGCGTCCATCTTCACCCCCTCTTCTTCCGGGGTCCGCAAACTCCGGCTCTGTGACTGGCCGGAGTCACGTGACGCTGCGTGACGTCACTCCCGCACATGCGCGCGGGAGCCGTTTTTCGCGGCACGACCCCATTCATAAAAACGGCACTCTCAGTGCGCCTGCGCCATTGTCTATGGCACGCATGCGCCGTAGACATCGTTACAATTTTTTTTGCAAATATCTCCGAGACCGTGTAGGTCTAGAAGATATTGCAAGCACCTAAAGGTAAGCCTTAATCTAGACTTACCTGTAGGTGTACCTTCCCCCAGAGGGTTTACAACCACTTTAAGGTTAATGCCGCGTACACACCATCGTTTTTCCTGTCATGCAAAAAAACAACGTTTTTCTCTACGTGATTCCTCTCAAGCCTGCCTTGCATACACACGTTCATGAAAAAAAAACGCTCGAGCAAAGCGCGGTGACGTACAACACGTACGACGGCACTATAAAGGGGAAGTTCCATTCGGATGGCGCCACCCTTTGGGCTGATTTTGCTGATCCTCGTGTTAGTAAAGTTTGGTGAGAGACGATTCGCGCTTTTCAACCTCGTGCTCTTCAGTCCGTTACAGCGTGACAAATGTGCTATCTCCATTACGAACGCTAGTTTTACCAGAACGAGCGCTCCCATCTCATACTTGATTCTGAGCATGCGCGTTTTTTTCCCCCCTCGGAAAAGCATACACACGCCCGTTTTTCGCGACGAGAAAAAGAATGACGGGAAAAACAACGAAAAAAAAAAGAGCAAGTTCAAATTTTTTTGCGGGCAGTTTTCTCGTCGAGAAAACTGCTATAGAGCCTACACATGACCGTTTTTCACAACCAATCTAAAAAATGGCAGTTTTCTCGTCATGAAAAACGGTCGTGTGTACGCGGCATAAGAAAAAAGAGAGGAAAAATGCACTGGACTGTATCAAAAATGCATCAAAAACGCGCATTGAGAAAAGCATCTGGAATGCATCCGGACTGCGTTTCTATGGTGTGAACCGGCCCTAAAAGTGGAAGTAAAGTTCCACCCATGACTTTTACCTATAGGTAGGTCTAGAATAAAGCTTTCCTATAGGTAGTGTAAATCTCTCCTAAAGGTTCACCATCTAGCAGATATTTACATTACATGCAGCCAGTGACGTCACTGGCGCATGCGCTCTAAATAAACGGCCAGCCGCACCCTTCCTTCTGAGCCCTGTGCCGTAATCGGTGGCTCACACGCGCATGCGCGGGAGTGACGTCATCGTGGCTCCGGCCACTCACAGAGCCAGGGCCTGCGAACCCGGAAGCAGGATGGGTGAAGATGGGAGCCTGCTAGGGTGACCACATTTCCAAACTACCATTCAGGGACACCCCCCCTTCCCAAAAATCAGCTTGTGCTGTAACGAATCACAGCACAGTGATTGGACACAAGAGGCGGGATTTATGATTTCTCCAATCACAAGCAGGGGGCGGGATTGTGCTCCTCCAGGCATTCCCGGCCAGGACAAGTACTGTCAGTAAGTAAAGCGGTGATGTGGCGGCCTTTTTTGGGGGCATCAGATTGGCCCGGGGGGTGGCTGTGTCAGTTTCATTCCAGGACACTGTATTGTCCTGGAATGAATGTGCCCGGGACAGACCTGCAAAATGTGGACTGTCCCGGGCAATCCGGGACACGTGGTCACCCTAGAGCCTGCTGCAGCTTTGAGATCTTGGTGTGGGAGGGCTTTGTTTTAAGGTAGGTTTGACATAATGTGCTAGTATGCAATGCATACCAGCACATTACGCCTGGGGAAAAAAAAATTAAAAGTCAGTAGCTACAAATACTTTAGCTGCTGACTTTTAATATAAGGACACTTACCTGTCCAGGGCGCCTGCGATGTCCTCACCCAAAGTCGATCTGTCCCTCGGCTCCCGGATGCAGGCGCCCGCCGACATCCTTACTAAGGGAAACAGGAAGTGAAGCCTGTTTCCTAGTGCGCATGCGCAAGTCGTGCTGCGCGTTCTGGCTGGTCCCTGCTGTGTTCGGGGACCTGTGTGTCTCCCAGAAGACAGCGGGGGGGAGGGGCCGGACATGGCGTAGATCGCCACACAAAGACGATCTATGCCCGGAATAGGGAGCAGATACCTGGATAACAGGTATCTGTCCCCCCCCACCCCCACCCCCTGAAAGGTGCCAAATGTGACACCGGAGGGGGGAAGGAATCCCATCAGCGGAAGTTCCATTTCTGGGTGGAGCTCCACTTTAATCTTGCAGGGTGTAAAATAAAAAGAAGAAAAAAGTCCAGCGTTTTTACAACTGCTTTTAAGTGCAAAGGAGGGATTTGGGGATCTTTTAGACCTCCGATCCCTCCATAAAGAGTACCTGTCACCACCTATTACTGTTACAAGGGATGTTTTTGTGATTCGCTTTAACTGACAATTGCGCGGTCGTGCGACGTGGCTCCCAAACAAAATTGACGTCTTTCCCCCCCCCCCCCACAAATAGAGCTTTATTTTGGTGGTATTTGATCACTTCTGCGTTTTTTTTTTTTTTGCGCTATATAAACAAAAGAAGAGCGACAATTTTGAAAAAAAAAAACACAATATTTTTTACTTTTTGCTATAATAAATATCCCCCAAAAATATCAAAAAAATTCTTTGTTCCTCAGTTTAGGCCGATACGTATTTTTCTACATATTTTTTACATATAAAAAAATCGCAATAAGAGTATATTGATTGGTTTGCGCAAAAGTTTTAGCGTCTACAAAATAGGGAATAGTTTTATAGCATTTTTAAAAAAAAAATATTTTTATTAATAATGGCGGCAATCTGTGATTTGTATCGTGACTGCGACATTGTGGCGAACACATCGGACACTTTTGATGCTATTTTGCGACCATTGTCATTTATACAGCGATCAGTGCTATAAAAATGCACTGATTTACTGTGTAAATGACACTGGCAGAGAAGGGGTTAACCACTAGGGGGCAATGAAGGGGTTAAGTGTGTCCTAGGCAGTGATTCTATACTTTGTGGGGGCTGAACTACCTGTGACACGACACTGATCACTGCTCCCGATGACAGGGAGCAGAATATCACTGTCCTGTCACAAGGCAGAACAGGGAAATGCCTTGTTTACAAAGACATCCCCCCGTTCTGCAGCTCCTGGACACGATCGCGGGACATCGGCGGACATCGAGTCTGCGGGTCCCGCGGGCACGGTCACGGAGCTCGCGTAATTCAAAGTGACGTATATATATATATATATATATATATATATATTGTGACAGCAGGAAGGTAAAGTCACCTGGTTGCATCCAGGGGGGTAGACATATTTCGCCCAGATTCAGGCTTTACGCCGACTTATACAACTAGGTGGAGAGTTGTATAAGCCCAGCTGGGGCTAGTGGGCTCATGGATGACTCATACCTCTAGGGAGAGTGTGGGGCGTCGTGCAGACAGGGAGTTGATGAGACCAGCTGAAGCTTGTCAGCTCATTTAGGTCTCTATAAGAACTCCCAGCTTCATTAGATGTTAGCTCATGCCTGGAACCAGACCTGTGTGGACTGTCTAGGGAGAGTGAACCCCTGTGCGGTGAGACAAAGCCTGTGTGGCTATTTGCTTGGACATTTAAAACCAGGGACTTAGGGACTAGGACAGCACTAGGCTGATCCCAGTTGTTAGTTAGGAAACCTGTATGTTTAGTCAGAGGTCAAGTTGACCAGGATTTATTTTGTTTATGTTTCTTTTGCTTTGCTGTGTTTTGTCACTGTAAATAGAAAATAAACCGCACCTTTTTGATTTTGAAAACCACAACCTCCGTTTGCTGGGCCTGTTTTTGTGTGGGGAGCCCATCCCGGGGGTCACACACACCCGCTGCCGAGCTAACCCCCTCACAGTTGGTGGAGAACCAGTGGCAGTTTTTTTTTAAGCCAGCATGGAGGAGATACTGAAACAGCTGGCTCTAGCAAATGCCAATCAACAGCAGACAAATGCAGGTTTGCAAAAGAGCCTTGCAGCTCATCAACAGAGCCTTGCAGCTCAACAACAGAACTTCGCAGCCCAGCAGCAAGCTCATCAACAGAGCCTTGCAGCCCAGCAGCAAGCTCATCAACAGAGCCTTGCAGCCCAGCAGCAGACAAACGCAACTTTGCAACAGAGTCTGGAGGCTCAGCAACAAGCCCAGCAGCAATCTGAGGCCCGCTTCATAGACCTGTTGCAGAAGCAAGAGCAGAGACTACAACAACAGATGGAAGCAGTAATGCAGCAACGTCCGCAGACCAGTGAGGAAAGCCGTCCCACTAATACCGCGTCCTTTGGGGTGAGTCGTTTATTGACAAAAATGACTGGAGAGGATGATCCAGAGGTATTTTTGACCACATTTGAAAGGACCGCTGAAAGAGAAAAGTGGCCTGAGGAGCAGTGGGCTGGACTGGTGGCTCCTCTGTTAACTGGTGAATCGCAGAAAGCTTACTATGACCTAGAGCCTAACCAAGCAAAAGACTATGTGATGCTAAAAGCTGAAATATTGGCAAGGCTGGGTGTCACCCTGGCTGTCTGGGCTCAGCGTGTGCATAACTGGACTTTCCAGCTTGGAAAACCCCCCAGGTCTCAAATGTATGATCTCATTCACCTGAGCAGAAAGTGGCTACAGCCAGAGACTTTGTCCGCACCAAAGATTGTGGAACGTGTTGTAATGGATCGGTTTTTGAGAGCTCTTCCTACTGCCATCCAAAAGTGGGTAAGCCATGGAGACCCAGAGACGGCCGATGGTCTTGTGGATCGTGTGGAGAAATACTTGGCTACAGAGAACCTGGCGGCCTCTTCCAGAGACACTCGGACTTTCCACCCTAAGACCAGACCATCCCCAGGGGCGGATAAGAGGATTCCAAGGGGTGAGGGTGGAGAGAGTGAGAGGGTGGGAGCTCTACCCCAAGTTTGGCGAGAACAGCCTGGGAAATCAGCGGCTCAAGAGGCGGCAAGAAGGATCGTTTGCTACCGCTGCCAGTAAGCGGGACATATTGCAGCCAATTGCCCGGTTGTGGAGGAACCCATGCAGTGTGACTTTCTGACGGGCAGACGTCAGTCGCTGTGTGCGACAGTCGCATGCACTGCCATTCGAGGAACTGAGAAACATTTATGCAAAATGTGTGTTAATGGTAGAAATGTTGTGGTATTGCTGGATTCAGGTAGCCTTGTGACCCTGATAAAGGCTGAGTTAGTTAAAACAGAGGTCTCTGGGAATAGCAAGGTAGCTGTTATTTGTGTGCATGGGGACACCCGAGAGTATCCAGTGACTACAGTGTGTTTCGAGACCCCCAAAGGTACCCTCTTTCATCCAGTGGGCTTAGTATCTCAGTTACCGCATGACGCCATTGTGGGAAGGGATTTTCCGAAGTTCTGGGAACTGTGGGATGATCCTGAGCCCCACACTGGTGCCCCTATGTACCAGGAATGTGATAGCCAGAACTCCTCTGAGAGTGGTGAGGACTCTCCGGAATTTCCCTTATCAGTATTGGCAGGGGAGACTCAAGAAACTGGAGAGGAGCCCACCTCCTCAGACGAAAACCTACCGTCTGTGGAGTTTTCTGATCTTGAGGTTCACAGGGAAAACTTTGCCACAGAACAGTTGAAAGACCCCGCCCTAATAAAGGCACGGGAAAACGTAGTGAAAATAGATGGCGAGTTAGTGAACCCAGATAATACCTGCACTTACCCATACTTCAGCGTAGAGAAGGACCTACTGTATCGGGTGGCAAAAAGGGCAGAAGAAACCGTTGAGCAGCTTGTGGTGCCCAAACCTTACAGGAAGTTGGTGTTGGAGTTGGCCCATGGGCACATTCTTGGAGGTCATCTGGGGACAGAGAAAACCCGAGAGAGGGTATTACAGAGATTCTATTGGCCGGGGGTGATGAAGGACATAGAAAATTATTGTTCCTCCTGCCCTGTGTGTCAGAGGTCGGCCCCGATGCCACATTTCCGTAGCCCGCTGGTCCCTCTACCCATCATTGAGGTCCCGTTTGAGAGGATCGCCATGGATTTGGTAGGTCCTATAATCAAGTCCGCTAGGGGGCACCAGTACATATTAGTTATAATGGACTATGCCACCCGTTATCCAGAAGCGATCCCTCTCCGAAATACCTCGGCCAAAACCATAGCCAAAGAGCTATCTCTTGTGTTTAGTCGGGTGGGTATTTGTAAAGAACTGCTTACGGACCAAGGTACACCCTTTATGTCCCGGGTTATGAAGGAGCTGTGTAAATTGTTCAAAGTGACGCAATTACGTACATCTGTGCATCACCCCCAAACCGATGGGCTGGTTGAAAGATTCAACAAAACCCTAAAACAAATGTTGAAGAAAGTGGTGGATAGAGATGGAAAGGATTGGGACTGTCTACTTCCTTATCTGATGTTTGCTATTAGGGAGGTGCCCCAATCCTCTATGGGATTCTCCCCCTTTGAGTTACTGTATGGGAGACACCCAAGAGGGCTGTTGGATATTGCCAAGGAAACTTGGGAAAGTGAGAGTTCTCCCCACAGGAGTGTGATTGAGCATGTCGCCCTGATGCAAGACCGAATTGCACAGGTAATGCCCATCGTGAAGGAACATTTGGCCCAAGCGCAGTTAGCACAGCAGAGAGTGTACAACCGTGGAGCCAAGACCCGTACCTTTTCCCCGGGGGATAGGATACTGGTACTTGTCCCTACGGTTGAAAGTAAATTCCTTGCCAAATGGCAAGGCCCCTACGAGATAATGGAAAAAGTGAGCGAAGTGAATTACAAGGTCAGACAACCAGGAAGGCGAAAGCCCGAACAGATCTATCACGTTAATCTGTTGAAAGCCTGGAGGGATAGAGAGTCCCTAGTCGCAGGCACTTGGTCACCAGCTCAAACTGGTTGCGTGATTCCTGAGGTTGGAATAGCAGCCACCTTGTCACAACCCCAACAACAGGAGGTTAAGGAGTTTGTGCTTCGCAACAAGGAGGTATTCTCTGAGCTGCCGGGACAAACATCTGGGGTAGAGCATGACATCATTACCCCGCCCGGTGAAAGGGTGAAGTTAAAACCCTATCGGATCCCAGAGGCCCGACGGGAGGCAATACGGGAGGAAGTACAGAAAATGCTGAACTTAGGGGTGATAGAGGAGTCCCAGAGTGATTGGTCTAGTCCCATTGTGTTGGTGCCTAAACCGGATGGGAGCTGGCGATTTTGTAACAATTTTCGTCAGTTGAACAAAGTTACAAAATTTGACACCTACCCCATGCCACGTATAGATGAGTTGATCGACCGGCTGGGAACAGCCCGATACATGACGACTCTTGACCTCACAAAAGGGTATTGGCAAATCCCCCTGGCCAAGTCGGCCAAAGAGAAAACCGCATTTGTAACCCCAGACGGGGCGTTCCAATATAAAAGAATGCCGTTCGGGTTACAGAATGCGCCGGCCACATTCCAGCGGAAAATGGACCAGATGCTGAGGCCCCATCGGAAGTATGCTGTGGCTTACCTGGATGACGTAATTGTCCATAGCACAGATTGGGCCTCACATCTGCCAAAAGGGCAAGCAGTCCTGGACTCTGTTCGGGAAGCGGGGTTTACGGCTAACCCCAAGAAGTGTACCATTGGGCAGGAAGAGGCCAAATATCTTGGGTACACCATTGGGAGGGGAGTAATAAAACCCCAACTCAACAAAGTCGAGGCCATCCAGAGTTGGCCACGTCCCAACAGCAAGAAGCAGGTACGAGCCTTTCTGGGAATCGCTGGGTATTATCGGCGATTCATTCCCCACTTTGCTTCTAAGGCTGTGCCCCTAACCAACCTGACGAAGGGGAAAGGGTCGGTCATGATTAAATGGACCCCCGAGGCTGAGGCAGCATTCCAATTCTTGAAACAAGCCTTATGTAGCCAGCCAGTGTTGTACTCACCCGACTTCTCTAAAGACTTTGTCGTACAAAGTGATGCGTCAGATGTGGGGTTAGGAGCAGTATTGTCCCAGGTCTGGAACGGGGAAGAGCACCCAGTCATTTACCTCAGCAGGAAGTTGAAGTCCCATGAGGTAAATTACGCCACCGTTGAAAAGGAGTGTTTAGCGGTGAAGTGGGCTCTAGATTCCCTTCGGTACTACCTGCTAGGTAGGCACTTTGACTTGGTTACGGATCACGCTCCGTTAAAGTGGATGGCTCAAAACAAGGAAACAAATAGAAGAGTGAATAGGTGGTTCCTGGCCCTCCAGGAATTCAACTTCACAGTAAAGCATCGCCCTGGCGTTCAAATGGGGAATGTGGATGCTTTGTCTCGAGTACATGAATGCCTGATTGCTGGTGTTCCAACCCCGAGGTTTAAACAAGAGGGGGGGGGGTATGTGACAGCAGGAAGGTAAAGTCACCTGGTTGCATCCAGTGGGGTAGATATATTTCGCCCAGATTCAGGCTTTACGCCGACTTATACAACTAGGTGGAGAGTTGTATAAGCCCAGCTGAGGCTAGTGGGCTCATGGATGACTCATACCTCTAGGGAGAGTGTGGGGCGTCGTGCAGACAGGGAGTTGATGAGACCAGCTGAAGCTTGTCAGCTCATTTAGGCCTCTATAAGAACTCCCAGCTTCATTAGATGTTAGCTCATGCCTGGAACCAGACCTGTGTGGACTGTCTAGGGAGAGTGAACCCCTGTGCGGTGAGACAAAGCCTGTGTGGCTATTTGCTTGGACATTTAAAACCAGGGACTTAGGGACTAGGACAGCACTAGGCTGATCCCAGTTGTTAGTTAGGAAACCTGTATGTTTAGTCAGAGGTCAAGTTGACCAGGATTTATTTTGTTTATGTTTCTTTTGCTTTGCTGTGTTTTGTCACTGTAAATAGAAAATAAACCGCACCTTTTTGATTTTGAAAACCACAACCCCCGTTTGCTGGGCCTGTTTTTGTGTGGGGAGCCCATCCCGGGGGTCACACACACCCGCTGCCGAGCTAACCCCCTCACAATATATATATATATATATACGTTTCTTTGCGCAGCCGTGCCATTCTGCAGACGTATATATACAGGCGGGGGTCGGCAAGTGAATAAAGAGAACCTGTCACCAAAAATTTATGTTGGGGACTTTTTGTCCCCTATGTGGTGAGAAATAATGTTTAAGTAAAAAATAACACCTGTAGGGGCTTTTAAAGCACACCATAGAAAATGTAGGCTACCAAATTGTTGTCGCCATTTCACAGGCGCACCCAATTTTAAGGTTTGACATGTTGGGTATTTATTTACTTACCACAACCTCATCTTTTATAATTTACTAAAAAAAAAAAAAAAAATTTGTGTGCCCTAAAATTTTATTTACTGTATTTTGTACTGAAATTTTGCTCCTTGAATAATTTGCGCTAATGTTGTGTGACTTAAAGATCTAAAACTACCACCATTTTATTCTCCAGGGTCTCTGCTTTCAGAAAATACCCCAGAAGATTCCCCCCCCCCCTTCACAACCAGGCCATTTTTTGCAATACGGCACTGCGTTATTTTAACTGACAATTGCGCGGTCATGCGACGTTGTACCCAAATAAAATGTATGTCCTTTTTTCTGCACAAATAGAACTTTCTTTTGGTGGTACTTGATCACCTCTGTGGTTTTTATTTTTTGCGTTATAAACAAAAAAAAACTGTAAATTTTGAAAAAATAATTTTTTTTTTTTTTTTTTTTTACTTTAAAACATATCAAATAAAAAAATAAATTTTAAAAAAATCGAATTTCTTCAATTTAGGGCAATATGTATTCTGCTACTTATTTTTGGTAAAAAACAAAATAAAAAACATCTTATTAAAGCGGAGGTCCACCCGATTTTTTTTTTTAAATGCCAGGAGCTACAAATACTGCAGCTGCTGACTTTTAAAAAATGGACACTTACCTGTCCAGCACGCCTGCGATGCCAGCAGACGAGGCTGAGCAATCGCTCGGTCCTCAGATGCTTCCGCCGCCATCCTCGGTGAGAGAATCAGGAAGTGAAGCCTTGCGGCTTCACTCTCCGGTTCCCTACTGCGCATGCGCGAGTATCGCGGCACGCCGTCACTGGTCCCCGCTCTCTCCTGGGAACAGTGTGTTTCCCAGAAGACCACGCGCGGGGGGGTGACGCGAAGGGGCAGGACTCCCGCGGGAGTCAGAACCCGGAAGTGGTGCAAATGCCTGTATTAGAAAAGTATCTGCACCCCCCTCCCCCCTGAAAGGTGCCAAATGTGACACCGGAGGGGGGGGGGGGGTTCCAAAAAGCGGAGGTTCACTTTTTGTGTGAACCTCCGCTTTAAGCGTATATTGATTGATTTGCGCAAAAGTTATAGCGTCTACAAACTATGGGATTTTTTTTATTTCTTTTTTATACTAGTAATGGCGGTGACAGGGCCGCCATCAGGGGGGTACACCTGTAAGGGGCCCGGATGGCAACCCCCCTTTTTTTTTTTTTGGTAAGGGGCCCAGAGGTCCCCAGGGCCCAGATTGCAACCCCCTTTTTTTTTATTAATTTTTTTTTTTTTTACAATTTTTTTTTTGTAAGGGGCCCATTTTTTCATGCTCTTTCGTTTTTGTTCTTCAGCACCTAACTAAAGCCCTCCCGCCCGACCTCAACAATTCGTGGCGGCAGCACCCCCCCCCTGCTTCTCAATTCATGGCACCCCCCCCCGCTTCTCAATTTGCGGCGGCAGCACCCCCCCCCCCCTGGTTCTCCTGTGCTCCAGGGGGCCCATGCCTGAAGCTGTGTAAGGGGCCCCCCAAAATTCCTGATGGTGGCCCTGGGCGGTGATGAGCGACTTATAGCGGAACTGCGATATTGCGATGGACAATCTGACACTTCGGGGTTGATTTACTAAAGGCAAATAGACTGTGAACTTTGCAAAGTGCAATTACTCCACAGCTTAGTAATAGGGAGGCTCCCCTCACAGCAGCAAAATATTATGACCAGAAGTCCAATTAGCAAGACAATTAAACAACATTTCAAACCATATAGCCACGAGGCTGCAAATATTTGGAAAGAAACTAGGAGAGAGAGAGAGAGAGAGAGAGAAAGGGGAAAAGGTAGTGGAGAGACAAATGGTACAGTTTTAACCACTTCAATACCGGGCACTTTCGCCCCTTCCTGCCCAGGACAATTTTCAGCTTTCAGCGCTGTCACATTTTGAATGACAATTGCGCGGTCATACAACACTGTACACAAAGCTACATTTTTATCATTTTCTTCCCACAAACAGAGATTTCTTTTTGTGGTATTTGATCACCTCTGCGGTTTTTATTTTTTGCTAAACAAACTAAAAAAGACCAAAGTTTTTGAAAAAAAAAAAGTTTTTCTTAGTTTGTGATATGTGGAATAGATGGGCACTGACAGGTGGCACTGATTGGCACTGATAGGTGGTACTGATTGGCACTGACAGGTGGCACTGATGGGCACTGACAAGCAGGTGTGATGGGCACTGACAGGCGGCACAGATTGGCACTGATAGGTGGTACTGATTGGCACTGACAGGTGGCACTGACAGGTGGCACTGATGGGCAGCTCTGATGATGAGGTACTGATGTGTTACTGACAGGTGTTACTGCTGGGCACTGTAATGGGCACTGATTGGCACTGTGGTGGGCTCTGATTGGCACTGTGGTGGGCACTTGCTGTCTTTATTATTGTAGCACTGCTGGGCACTGATTAGTAGGCGATTGGCACATCTGATGGGGACTGTGCTGATAATTATCAGCACAGACCCCCCCCCCCCCCACCGATCAGCTCTTCCTGTCAGCGCGAACCGAGGAATGCCATTTACCGGCACTTCCTGGTTCACGCGATGATCAGCTGTGATTGGTCACAGCTGATCACGTGGTAAGAAGCCTCTGACAGAGACTCCTTATCACGATCGGAGAAGAGATGCAGTGTGTCAAAATGACACGCCACACTCGCGATTGCCGTGCTGCGAGCCCTGACGGGCACACGCCGGCATGTTATCCTGCTGGACGTCATATCATACCTCAAAAGTCCCACCGCGGGACATTCAGATCTCCCCTCTCCCCTGCTAACGAAAGTTGTTGAGCGGGGGGGGGGGTGCCGCGGGACATGTACAAAAAAAATTTGTCCCCAAAAAAAAAGTTGTTAAGCAGGGGGGGGGGGGGGGCGCCGATCGCGGGGGGGGGGGGGGATGGGATCGCAGGGGGGGCCCCGATCGCGGGGGGGGGGGCTCCGAGCACTGTGTTTTGACCACCAATCTGGGGGGGGTGGGGGCTTACCTCCTGCTTGTTGCTGTTTCCTCCTCTTCATGCTTCCTGCTGTGCGGGAAAGATGACACTCTTGCGGGACTGCGGGAAGGAGGAGCCTATGCGGGTAAAACCCGCAGAATCCGTGCCAGTTGGGCGGTATGGTCATATGATGCCCAGTCAGGATACCAGAACCAGTTTCCGGCTGTCAATCTGCTATAGGCCGGGCAGGAAGTGGTTAAAAACGCACAAAAAAGAAAAGACAAAAACGCAATGACGTAGCGCTTTTAACCAGTTGCCAACCACTCTCTGTAGCTTTATTGCTACAGTGCGGGCCGGCTGTGCAGAATCATGTGTATATATACGTTATTTTGCACTTTTGGGTAGGGGGCGCTCACGCACTGCTTGTATTGTTATTAGTCACAGCCAAAGCCAATCAGCGCGTGACGGCCAATGGATGACCGCCGGCAGCCGCTGGTTGGTGAGGAGACAGACAGGACAGTGTTCTACATTTGTAAACAATACAGAGCTCCGTCCGGTCAGCAGGGATGTGCTGGATTTTGTTTCCCTGCAAAGCAGGGAATAAAACCCTGCACATCCTTTAGTCAAAGCAGCACACTGTGTACACATAAACACCAGTTAGACATACAGTTAACGCTTTGATTGTCCTAGGGGTCTCAAACTGGCGGCCCTCCAGCTGTTGCAGAACTACAAGGCCCATCATGCCTCTGCCTATGGGAGTCATGCTTGTAACTGTCAGCCTTGCAATGCCTCATGGGAATTGTAGTTCTGTAACAGCTGGAGGGCCATCAGTTTGAGACCCTTGCGGGCCTAGATGGTACCCCCTTCCCAGCCAGTGTCATTAGTACAGTGACAGTGCATATTTTTAGCACTGATCACTGTATTAGTGTCACTGGTTCCAACAAAGTGTCAAAAGTGTCAGTTAGTGTCAGAATGTCCGCCGCAATATCGCAGTCCTGCTATAAGTCACTGATTGCCGCCATTACTAGTATATATATATATTTTTTTTTAAACGGTATATATCCCATAGTTTGTAGACGTGATAACTTTTGCACAAACCAATCAATGTACGCTTATTGGTATTTGAACGATCGATGACTTGACGAAGGTCGTTCAAAAGGGCTTCAAAAATGTTCGCTTTTCACATTTGATTTTGGAGTGAATGGACTTTCCCAAAATGAAAAACCCAACCCATTGACAGTAAAGCAGCCCATAGATTCCACGGGTGGAAGGAAAGAAAATGGCTTGATTCTAATCCTTCCCGCAGCGCTATTGTGTTCTGCCGGTGGGGAGCCTTCCCTCCTGACAGAACACAATGATCACTGCTAGTGGCTGTAGCCGCCGGCAATAATCCCATGTAAAAAAATCTGACAGGCTGGTTGTACCCAAGTCGATTGATGGATCCATCGATTTTACCACCCCCTGGTCACTCGGCTGAACGCTAACATACAGCCGCTCATGGCTGTACACTTACAAAACTTAAACAGGCCATTTGGGGCTGAACAAAACAAATGCAGTTCAATGGGACCGCCCTGCAATTGTGTGCAATGCATTTTATTGTGGTGCAGTAGTGCGGTATTTAACAGGTTAAATACGACGGTGAGGAGGGGCCATCAAACACCTCTGAAGAGCGATCTGAGCGTGGATCTCTTTCCAGAGGGTCTGCAGTCCCTACCACACATGTGAACGAGCCCTAAAAGTGCACATCTATCTTATAGACAATGCCCGTCCGTTCTCACCAGCACCTCCCGCAGTTCTGCCGACCATTGCGTGGGCATCTCCTGGTGGATGAAGTCGCTAGGAGTCTCCTGGTCATAAGGAGCAGTGCCTGGACAAGGTCACCCAGGGCAAAGATGCCTAACTGCACCCCCTCCCCCTTCCCTTAGGCTTAGCAGGGATGTCACTGTCACTACTCCTGTCAGCCTTGTAACAGAAGCATCTGGCACAGGGCGCCCCCATCCCTGCAAATAAACCATTGCGCCCAGGGCATCCGTCCTTCCTGCCCACCCCTTGTCCCGGCCCTGATAAGGAGCCACTGGGGAAATGATATAACAGTGTGCAAGGCATTAATAGGCCACCAGGGGGAGCTCCTGGAGCCCCATGCAGTTCTGGAGGAGTGTCCTCAGTCCCCAGGAGGATAACGGGTTCCCAAAGAGTAGTAGGTACCGCAAGCATGCAACAAATCCTGCATCTGCTTGTTGTGTGTGGGGTGCCATTAACAATAAATGGTGCCGCAAATGTGACACGTGATTTTAGCGCGTTTCGTAAACGCACGCAGTAATGCGCAAATTTGTGTGTGTTTACCGAACATTTAGATATGAATGGAGCTTAAGGCGACTTTCACACTGAGGTGTTGCTCTGTCGGCGGTAAAACGCCGCTATTTTTAGCGGTGCTTTACCATCGTTTTTGCAACGCTTTTCGGGCGCTAGCCAGGTGCTTTTAACCCCCGCTAGCAGCCAAATAAAGGATTGAAAGCGCCCGCAAAGAGCCGCTGCTGAGGCGCGTTGATTTCAATGGGCAGGGGCGCTTTAGGAGCGGTGTGATCACCGCTCCTACAGCGCCTCAAAGATGCGGCTAGCAGGACTTTTTTTAGCGTCCTGCCAGCGCACCACACCAGTGTGAAAGCCCTCAGGGCTTTCACATTGGAGTGTGAGGAGCGGCTTTTTCAGGGCGCTTTGCAGGCGCTATATTAGGCGCTATAGCGCCTGCAAAGCGCCTCAGTGTAAAAGTAGCCTTAGAGCTTTTTGAGTAGGATTGGGACATGTGATGTGAGTCTTGAAACTGAAACCTGACTTGGAGGAACGAAGGGAACATTTTGATGCAGGATAGGAAGGTTTCAACTTGTGTCATTAAACCTTATGTTTGCACATCTGGGGTGAGTGAGTACTCTTACCCCACCCCCACCAATGTTCTTCCCCCATCTCCCCCTCCCATCGCAAATCCCCCTAGATCACCACTCCTAGCACCCCTAAACTTCCCGTCCTAGAACAATACTTCCCCCTGCTGCCCCCCAGATTCCCCTTTCCAACACATCCCCTCCTCCTCAATCTCCTTGTTGTGCCCCCCACCTCACATGGTACCACAGTGCCCAGGGCAGGCGCCCCTCCTGGCCACCCCTTGTCCTGGCCCTGCTTGTGCTGGTTGCTTCTTTTAGTTTAAATATTCAATCCTCTGCCTCCCCCCCCCCCTTCTCCCTATACCCATACATCAGTGTTCTTCCAGTGCCGCAGGGCTTAATACAGCCCCTAGATTTGTCATAGGCACTCATTACGTGTGCTGTCTATGAACGCCCTTTCCACCCTCTGCTCCACTCATGGAAGCTTGTAAGTAGGTGCAGTTAGCTAGTCTGCCTCTAGGTGGCTCTGTTCCAGAGTAGTGTCTGCTTACAGAAAGCAGTGCCATTAGGTGCTGGACCCCTTTAGTTAGAGCTCTCCTGTAGTGATGTCAGGGGTGAGTCTATGCCCATATATAAGCCAGGTTGGAAGGAGTCTAGTGCAGTTGTGGCATGGAAGCCAGGGGCCCCACCATCAGGCAAATGTTACCAGTAAGTGGAAGCCCTGGACAGGGCTGGAAGCTGGGGAGAGGTAGACCTTCATCCAGAAGAGCCGGCTGTAGACTTCCTGACCCTTATAGAGGTGTGGGCTAGGGCGGGTTGCAAAAAGTCATTTTAGGCCAAGAGTTCCTAAAGTGAGGCTATCCCCCTGAAGAGTCCCGGGAGAGGTGAACCCATAGAGGAGGTGACTACAGAAATCCCATTTCCAGTGAGTACTAATGATGCCAGGTGGCGAGATACTGTCTAAGGCAGGGGTGTCCAAACTTTTTTCAAAGAGGGCCAGATTTGATGAAATGAACATGCGTGAGGGCCGACCATTTTGCCTGACATTCTTTGAACGATTAAAATTCGGCTAAGTGTGTTCGTTCGAGCACCAATACACTGCCCAACAGGAATTATCTTGCCTTTGTGGCTGTGTGTGAGTAAAGAGATGAGCTCAGGCGTATCATTTGGATATGTTGTATTTATTGGCGTATAACACGCACCTTCACTTTAAGAGGGAAGTTTCAGGAAAAAAACGTAAATTTTAAATAAAGAACTGTGAAGCAAAATAAGGGTCCTTGCCCATCTGCAGCCTTACAAGTGTCCATCTGCAGACCCACCATTGCCATGAATGCAGTACCCCCAATTGCCATGAATGCAGCACCCCCAATTGCCAGGAATGCAGCACCCCCAATTGCCAGGAATGCAGCACCCACCATTGTCAGAAATGCAGCACCCACCATTGCCAGGAACGCAGACTCACCATTGCCAGGAATGCAGCACCCACCATTGCCAGGAATGCAGCACCCACCATTGCCAGGAATGCACTCACCATTGCCATCAGTGCAGCCTGATTGATGCCTATCCACCTGCAGCCTTGGAGTGGGCAAGATGAGCGCCTAAGATTACACGGCGGCCTCTTTAATAGAAAGTCCCGCCTCCTTTGATGGACACAACAGTCGTCCAATGGCAGCGCCGGAGACGGGACTTCCTATTACAGAGGCCGCCCTTAAACAGGAAATTCTCCTCCTGTATGTACAGCACTCGTCCCGCCTCCTCCCTGTCCCCTCCAAGACAGCCAGCATATATATCTTTTGTGGCCCCGGAACCGGGAGATCGTCGGGGGCCACAAAAGATATATATGTCCAAATAACCAGGCGGGCGGTTCAAAACTGGAACACGAGCCGCGATTCACCCGCGGGCCGGACTTTGGACATGTCTGGTCTAAGGGAAGATGGCTTACCAAAAGTGCTGCGCGATGCTTTCACATATGGCTACTGTGGACCCACCACTAAATTTGATTGACAATAGACTGTCAAGTGACCCCAGACAGTATGTCGATGTGATGTTACTATTTATGTTATCTTCCAAGTCCCATCAGTAAAGTGCAGCTCTGCAAATCTAAACTAAAGAAAGGAATACCCAAGACAAAACACGACAGTCATCTGGTCAATGCAATCAATAAGGTGAAGATCAATACCAGCAGGCGCCTGACCATCACTTTAGACCATTTAGGCAAAGTCTGGGAAATAAGAACATTGGCTGGCAAAGGCTGAAGGGCCGATTCCACCAAGGAGTAGATGGATCGGGAAAGTGCTTGCAACTTTTTTCTCAGGAGGGTCCTTAAATGACAAAGAACCTTCAATAGAAATGTTCAAAGACTTGTTAAGTCAAGACACTGGATAGTCAACCTCGGAGGGAGTAAGCCGTTTTTTGACAAAATCTTCCAGAAAGGGATAGGATGTCTTGAATAATTTATGAATAAGGAATTGCTTGTCCAGGAAATCGAGATCTTTGTAAATAAATCAATTGATTATAGGATGAAAAGGAAAACGCTAGTAGCATGTTTAGGTTTATGAGAACCGAGGCTGTTGTAGATGAAGTGATGGTGGGATCCTCTAAATTTAAAGTGGAACACAGTTTTTTTTCTAGTGCTGGGATACAAATGGTGATTGAAAGTCAGCTGGTTGGGCCCTTTAACTTTTCTTTCTGGAAAAGGAGACAATGCGTCCAATAGATTCAGAAATATTAGGCAACTCTGCGTCAGAGTTCACCAAAGAATGCAATTGTGGGTGTTTTTGACCCTTGCGTGCAGGATGAGCAATAAGGTTCATAACTGTCACACTTAACCCCCTAACGCGGGTGGCCAGACACTATAGCTGGCTTCTGTGTTCTTCACCTAAAGCAGCCCCCTTTCCCATAAGACAAGCAGGCCTACAAGTACTCAGTTTCCCCCAGGTCTTATACACAATGCTATAGTGCCTGGCCACCACGCCAGGGCAGGCACGAATGGATTAATGCAAACAGGTACTTGCGGTTGGCAGACAGGCAGAGTGGTTCAAGGACAGTCCAGGTACAAGGCAGGCAAGGTTCAGAATTTTTGGGGTCAATCCATAGTCAAAAGGCAGGCAGAGTTCAGAGAATAGTCAATATCTGATCCGAGGTCATAAATAGGGGAATCCAAACAGCAGAGCTGGGCAGACAGAGATCATGAGACTGCAGGCTTGGCAGGCATAAATCATGTTTGGTCTCCACCCAGAGACTGGCTACATCAATCACCTTACAGGTGGACAGATAGACAAGGAGAATGCCACAGTCAAAACCAGGACTCTGGAATAAGGTGCAGGAGCGCTAGACGCTTCTGACAATAACCCAACTCAAACTCTTTGATAACAGAAGTAAAATCAGCCTTAGTGAGATAAGGAGAGGGAGGAATGATGGGTAAAGAATTAGTCACTGAGATGACCTAAACTAGGCTGCAAAATCCTTTCCTGCGCCAAGCTCTGCCTTACTTGCTTTGCAAACAATGTCAGCTGTGGAAGATTCGTCTGTAGCCACCTTCCGTTTTTAAAAAGATATGTTGCTTACAGTAAAAAAAAAAAAGAAAAAGGTGTATGTACCTTTAAGAAGATGCTACTAACCTCTTGGCTTTACTCGCAGACTCAAACTGGTGTAACAAAATCGAAGAGGCTCTGTGCCACTTGTCACTGCATTATCTAAAGAGAAGTCCCAGCCACAATGTAAATGGCAGGGATTTCCAATGCAGCAATGTTAAAAACACAATGCCCAGCTGTGACCAAAAGGGAGGGAAGACATGGTCACCATACACAGTAATCAGCAGTTTAGACAATAGCAAGAGAGTGCTGTTCTCTTCAGAATGCTGCACATAAAACCGCTGCAGTAGATGATGAATCCCCAGCATGGCCAATGGGACTGTGTATACTTTCAAGGCCCTGGGCTGGTCCCAATATGTAAGAAGGGATCCACAGACAGTACTGGCCTGACCTTCGATGTAAAGTCATGATAGCAAGAACACAGACAGGGTTATCATCTCTAGCAATGCAGAGAGAACATCAGCATGGAAAAACTAGGAAAACCTGCTTCTGGTGGACTGGAGAGACTTCCAGGATTTATCATTTCCAGCATGAATCTACCAGTGCTTGTTGGCTGACTGGAGAGACTTCCAGGATTTATCATCTCCAGCACAAATCTATCAGTGCTTGTTGGCTGACTGGAGAGACTTCCAGGATTTATCATATCTGGTTTGTGTTTACCAGTGCTCGTTGGTTGATTGGAGAGACTTCCTGGATTTACCATATCCAGCATTAATCTACCAGTGCTTTTTGGTTTAATGGAGAGACTTCCAGGATTTACCATATCCAATATGAATCTACCTGCTCATTGGGACACTGAAGAGACTTCCAGGATTTACCATATCCGGTATGAATCTACCAGTACTCGTTGGCTGACTGGAGAGACTTTTAGAAATTACCATATCCGATATGAATCTACCAGTGCTTGTTGGCTGACTGGAGAGACTTCCAGGATTTTAAATATCCAAAAATTTTCTACCAGCAGCAGTTGATAGAAATTCTTCCAAAATCAAGCAAAAATTCAAGCAGACAGGAAGGTAACATTTATTCTTCTTAGAACACTAAGCATAACCTGCAGTACCAGTCCTCCTCCTCAGGAAGGGGGCAGTGAAGAGAGGTGGGTAGCATTTGCAAGAGTAAAGCCTCGTACACACGACCGAGTTTCTCGGCAAGAACCAGCAAGAAACTTGCTGGCAGAGCTTTCTTGCCGAGTAAATCGGTCGTGTGTACACGGCTATCAGGTTTCTCGTCAAGAAAACTGACAAGAATCTCGACGAAAAAAATAGAGAACCTGCTCTCTATTTTCTCGTCGAGATTCTCGTCAGCATGTTTCTCGACGAGAAAAGTGTGTGTGTGTACACTTACCTTTCGCCGTGGAAACCCGCGCATGCTCGAAATGACTTTGACGCATGCGCGGTAGCTTCCTAGGCATAGGTAGGGTGTAGCAAGATGGCGGCGACGGCATCAAATGTGACAAGCGCACGCTCGTCGTAGTCGATGACGTCACCGCGTTCGCTCCATTCAAAGAACCGTGGGTTCTTTGAATGGATCGTGTGTACACTCGGCCGGGACAAGTTTCTTGTCCAAGAATCTCGTCAAGAAAAACGACGTGTTTTTTCTTGACGAGATTCTCGGCCGTGTGTACAAGGCCACAGAGTCCAGTGCCAGGCGGAGGGAAGTGTGGTCAATCACCACATTATGTGAGAACATACTAGAGACAAAATGGATTTACCTAATCCCTGGGAAAACACACGCAGAGCTCAGATGTCCAATAGAAGGGAAACACTTTTGTTAGTTTCCCCTATATTTTACATATTATTAGACGTTTCTGCTGTCTCTAATACAGTTGACCACCTGATCCTTCTAAAAAAATCGCACTCCCTTAGCCTCCAAGACTCTGCCCTCTCCTACCTATCCATCTCATCGCACCTTCAGTGTCGCCTACAAAGTCAACTCCTCCTCCTCTTTCTGTAGAGGTACCCCAAGGACCTCTATCATTGAACCCCTTCTATTCTCCATCTACACCTTCACACTTGGTAAGTTGTTAGCCTTCCGTCATTTCCAATACCATCTCTATGCTGAAGACACCCAAATCTATCGCTCTACTCCTCACCTCACCCCTTCAATCTCTTTGTGCATTAGTAATTTACTAACAGAAATATCAGTATAGATGTCACACTACTTCCTCAAAATCTTTCTAAGATTTTCCTTCCCCGTGCCCCTTCCCCTGATATTTCCATTGAAGTAAATAACACAACCATCAGTCCCTCTGCCAATTAAACAAGTAAAAAGGCGCATTGCTCATGTAGCACTACCCCCGTAGGAGCTGCTGGTTAAAGTTTTGGGTTTGCACATTACCTCTTTAGCTTTGTTGTCAGAGTGAGAAAGTCTGTAGTAAATGCAATGTCCACACAGGGTGTAAAACCTTCACCTGTTGGTTTTATTTTTGCTGCAGTAACTCGTATAGAAAGTAGAAGGTAGGAGAGAGTAGGGGTAGGTTCAGGTACACGCTGTAGAACACACAGAATGTCTAAAGTCATCCACCACGCTCACTGTTGAATGGGTATTGCTCACCCGGATAGACCCCTCTCACCTGGCCTAGCAGCCGGGATGATGCACGAACCAGTATCAGGACAGTCTCTGCCACAGACCGTTGGAGAACAAATGTGGATAGTCAGGAATCCTCTGTCACAGAATTTCAGTCCCGAACTTCCAGCCGTGCAGTTAAAGAACCTTTAAGCCGATCCGGCAAACTCCTTGGCTTTTAAAGTAGTGGATCCCCTCTTAACAAGGTCACCAGGCCTCTCCCGAGACATTAGCACTTTGCTGGTCTCCTCCAGGGCAGGTCCTCCCCCGGTTTCCTTCATTAAGCAGCTTCCTCCCTCATGGTGGACAGCTTGGGATCCCCTTTAGAATTGTAGGCCCCAGCCAGACTAGCTGGGCCTACCAAATAGCGATGCAGCCTCGGGCCAACGTGGCACCAAGGCCAGAATCACACACACATACCTCGTGCCAGGAGGGCAGCGAGGCGAATGCCGACCTGGAACAATGGCGTTTTCCCTTAAGTATCCCTCCCCAGCATGCACAGCGGGACACCACTCCCACTGTACCGCTGCCGAGGAAGGACACCCAATACACCATGGTCTGCCTGTATTCCAACATGGGCCTTAGGTGGTACTGCCACCTTCAGGCAACAAGGGAAAACACTACCAGGCATCACCATAGCCAGAACAGAGGCAATTTAGATATAATCATATAGATCCCAGCCCAACTATTGGCTCAGACACCCCCTAAATTTACAATAGCGCCCCGATCATTGGTGGCAGGGAGCTACATACACCCCTTCGTACAAAAAATACACTGTCCGCAGTGTCTGAAAAAAAATGAAAACCTCAAGCCTGAGGTTTTGGTACCTGAACCAAAAAACTGGGAAGGGAAAAGAGAAAGAGGAAAATAAACAGAATACAATAAAAGGAATGGCATAAATCTCCAGATATGACATTTGTATATTACACACTATATATGTACACTACCACCCATCACTATCTGTCTAATCCCACCCCATTCTCCGATGGTCTTGACAGCAGATCTGGTACCTAAAAGAAACACAAAACAAAATATACATAGCAATAATGTAATTGTAAGGTATATGATATATATATATATATAGAGAGAGAGAGAGAGAGAGAGAGAGACTGTCCTTTCAGTTTTAATCAGTTTCAAACTCTATGTTATATAAAAGTATTTTTCCTATACTTGTCCAATAGTGTCCAAGGCAACACATAAATGTAATTTTAAGCAGGGGCTGAAACACAACATTACAAAAGAAGCAATGTTGAACACGGCGTTTCTCTGCAACCTGTGAGGGGGTTAGCTCGGCAGCGGGTGTGTGTGACCCCCGAGATGGGCTCCCCACACAAAAACAGGCCCAGCAAACGGAGGTTGTGGTTTTCAAAATCAAAAAGGTGCGGTTTATTTTCTATTTACAGTGACAAAACACAGCAAAGCAAACATAAACAAAATAAATCCTGGTCAACTTGACCTCTGACTAAACATACAGGTTTCCTAACTAACAACTGGGATCAGCCTAGTGCTGTCCTAGTCCCTAAGTCCCTGGTTTTAAATGTCCAAGCAAATAGCCACACAGGCTTTGTCTCACCGCACAGGGGTTCACTCTCCCTAGACAGTCCACACAGGTCTGGGTCCAGGCATGAGCTAACATCTAATGAAGCTGGGAGTTCTTATAGAGGCCTAAATGAGCTGACAAGCTTCAGCTGGTCTCATCAACTCCCTGTCTGCACGACGCCCCACACTCTCCCTAGAGGTATGAGTCATCCATGAGCCCACTAGCCTCAGCTGGGCTTATACAACTCTCCACCTAGTTGTATAAGTCGGCGTAAAGCCTGAATCTGGGCGAAATATATCTACCCCCCTGGATGCAACCAGGTGACTTTACCTTCCTGCTGTCACATACCCCCCCCTCTTGTTTTAACCTCGGGGTTGGAACACCAGCAATCAGGCATTCATGTACTCGAGACAAAGCATCCACATTCCCCATTTGAACGCCAGGGCGATGCTTTACTGTGAAGTTGAATTCCTGGAGGCCCAGGAACCACCTATTCACTCTTCTATTTGTTTCCTTGTTTTGAGCCATCCACTTTAACGGAGCGTGATCCGTAACCAAGTCAAAGTGCCTACCTAGCAGGTAGTACCGAAGGGAATCTAGAGCCCACTTCACCGCTAAACACTCCTTTTCAACGGTGGCGTAATTTACCTCATGGGACTTCAACTTCCTGCTGAGGTAAATGACTGGGTGCTCTTCCCCGTTCCAGACCTGGGACAATACTGCTCCTAACCCCACATCTGACGCATCACTTTGTACGACAAAGTCTTTAGAGAAGTCGGGTGAGTACAACACTGGCTGGCTACATAAGGCTTGTTTCAAGAATTGGAATGCTGCCTCAGCCTCGGGGGTCCATTTAATCATGACCGACCCTTTCCCCTTCGTCAGGTTGGTTAGGGGCACAGCCTTAGAAGCAAAGTGGGGAATGAATCGCCGATAATACCCAGCGATTCCCAGAAAGGCTCGTACCTGCTTCTTGCTGTTGGGACGTGGCCAACTCTGGATGGCCTCGACTTTGTTGAGTTGGGGTTTTATTACTCCCCTCCCAATGGTGTACCCAAGATATTTGGCCTCCTCCTGCCCAATGGTACACTTCTTGGGGTTAGCCGTAAACCCCGCTTCCCGAACAGAGTCCAGGACTGCTTGCACTTTTGGCAGATGTGAGGCCCAATCTGTGCTATGGACAATTACGTCATCCAGGTAAGCCGCAGCATACTTCCGATGGGGCCTCAGCATCTGGTCCATTTTCCGCTGGAATGTGGCCGGCGCATTCTGTAACCCGAACGGCATTCTTTTATATTGGAACGCCCCGTCTGGGGTTACAAATGCGGTTTTCTCTTTGGCCGACTTGGCCAGGGGGATTTGCCAATACCCTTTTGTGAGGTCAAGAGTCGTCATGTATCGGGCTGTTCCCAGCCGGTCGATCAACTCATCTATACGTGGCATGGGGTAGGTGTCAAATTTTGTAACTTTGTTCAACTGACGAAAATCGTTACAAAATCGCCAGCTCCCATCCGGTTTAGGCACCAACACAATGGGACTAGACCAATCACTTTGGGACTCCTCTATCACCCCTAAGTTCAGCATTTTCTGTACTTCCTCCCGTATTGCCTCCCGTCGGGCCTCTGGGATCCGATAGGGTTTTAACTTCACCCTTTCACCGGGCGGGGTAATGATGTCATGCTCTACCCCAGATGTTTGTCCCGGCAGCTCAGAGAATACCTCCTTGTTGCGAAGCACAAACTCCTTAACCTCCTGTTGTTGGGGTTGTGACAAGGTGGCTGCTATTCCAACCTCAGGAATCACGCAACCAGTTTGAGCTGGTGACCAAGTGTCTGCGACTAGGGACTCTCTATCCCTCCAGGCTTTCAACAGATTAACGTGATAGATCTGTTCGGGCTTTCGCCTTCCTGGTTGTCTGACCTTGTAATTCACTTCGCTCACTTTTTCCATTATCTCGTAGGGGCCTTGCCATTTGGCAAGGAATTTACTTTCAACCGTAGGGACAAGTACCAGTATCCTATCCCCCGGGGAAAAGGTACGGGTCTTGGCTCCACGGTTGTACACTCTCTGCTGTGCTAACTGCGCTTGGGCCAAATGTTCCTTCACGATGGGCATTACCTGTGCAATTCGGTCTTGCATCAGGGCGACATGCTCAATCACACTCCTGTGGGGAGAACTCTCACTTTCCCAAGTTTCCTTGGCAATATCCAACAGCCCTCTTGGGTGTCTCCCATACAGTAACTCAAAGGGGGAGAATCCCGTAGAGGATTGGGGCACCTCCCTAATAGCAAACATCAGATAAGGAAGTAGACAGTCCCAATCCTTTCCATCTCTATCCACCACTTTCTTCAACATTTGTTTTAGGGTTTTGTTGAATCTTTCAACCAGCCCATCGGTTTGGGGGTGATACACAGATGTACGTAATTGTGTCACTTTGAACAATTTACACAGCTCCTTCATAACCCGGGACATAAAGGGTGTACCTTGGTCCGTAAGCAGTTCTTTACAAATACCCACCCGGCTAAACACAAGAGATAGCTCTTTGGCTATGGTTTTGGCCGAGGTATTTCGGAGAGGGATCGCTTCTGGATAACGGGTGGCATAGTCCATTATAACTAATATGTACTGGTGCCCCCTAGCGGACTTGATTATAGGACCTACCAAATCCATGGCGATCCTCTCAAACGGGACCTCAATGATGGGTAGAGGGACCAGCGGGCTACGGAAATGTGGCATCGGGGCCGACCTCTGACACACAGGGCAGGAGGAACAGTAATTTTCTATGTCCTTCATCACCCCCGGCCAATAGAATCTCTGTAATACCCTCTCTCGGGTTTTCTCTGTCCCCAGATGACCTCCAAGAATGTGCCCATGGGCCAACTCCAACACCAACTTCCTGTAAGGTTTGGGCACCACAAGCTGCTCAACGGTTTCTTCTGCCCTTTTTGCCACCCGATACAGTAGGTCCTTCTCTACGCTGAAGTATGGGTAAGTGCAGGTATTATCTGGGTTCACTAACTCGCCATCTATTTTCACTACGTTTTCCCGTGCCTTTATTAGGGCGGGGTCTTTCAACTGTTCTGTGGCAAAGTTTTCCCTGTGAACCTCAAGATCAGAAAACTCCACAGACGGTAGGTTTTCGTCTGAGGAGGTGGGCTCCTCTCCAGTTTCTTGAGTCTCCCCTGCCAATACTGATAAGGGAAATTCCGGAGAGTCCTCACCACTCTCAGGGGAGTTCTGGCTATCACATTCCTGGTACATAGGGGCACCAGTGGGGGGCTCAGGATCATCCCACAGTTCCCAGAACTTCGGAAAATCCCTTCCCACAATGGCGTCATGCGGTAACTGAGATACTAAGCCCACTGGATGAGAGAGGGTACCTTTGGGGGTCTCGAAACACACTGTAGTCACTGGATACTCTCGGGTGTCCCCATGCACACAAATAACAGCTACCTTGCTATTCCCAGAGACCTCTGTTTTAACTAACTCAGCCTTTATCAGGGTCACAAGGCTACCTGAATCCAGCAATACCACAACATTTCTACCATTAACACACATTTTGCATAAATGTTTCTCAGTTCCTCGAATGGCAGTGCATGCGACTGTAGCACACAGCGACTGACGTCTGCCCGTCAGAAAGTCACACTGCATGGCTTCCTCCACAACCGGGCAATTGGCTGCAATATGTCCCGCTTGCCGGCAGCGGTAGCAAACGATCCTTCTTGCGGCCTCTTGAGCCGCTGATTTCCCAGGCTGTTCTCGCCAAACTTGGGGTAGAGCTCCCACCCTCTCACTCTCTCCACCCTCACCCCTTGGAATCCTCTTATCCGCCCCTGGGGATGGTCTGGTCTTAGGGTGGAAAGTCCGAGTGTCTCTGGAAGAGGCCGTCAGGTTCTCTGTAGCCAAGTATTTCTCCACACGATCCACAAGACCATCGGCCGTCTCTGGGTCTCCATGGCTTACCCACTTTTGGATGGCAGTAGGAAGAGCTCTCAAAAACCGATCCATTACAACACGTTCCACAATCTTTGGTGCGGACAAAGTCTCTGGCTGTAGCCACTTTCTGCTCAGGTGAATGAGATCATACATTTGAGACCTGGGGGGTTTTCCAAGCTGGAAAGTCCAGTTATGCACACGCTGAGCCCGGACAGCCAGGGTGACACCCAGCCTTGCCAATATTTCAGCTTTTAGCATCACATAGTCTTTTGCTTGGTTAGGCTCTAGGTCATAGTAAGCTTTCTGCGATTCACCAGTTAACAGAGGAGCCACCAGTCCAGCCCACTGCTCCTCAGGCCACTTTTCTCTTTCAGCGGTCCTTTCAAATGTGGTCAAAAATACCTCTGGATCATCCTCTCCAGTCATTTTTGTCAATAAACGACTCACCCCAAAGGACGCGGTATTAGTGGGACGGCTTTCCTCACTGGTCTGCGGACGTTGCTGCATTACTGCTTCCATCTGTTGTTGTAGTCTCTGCTCTTGCTTCTGCAACAGGTCTATGAAGCGGGCCTCAGATTGCTGCTGGGCTTGTTGCTGAGCCTCCAGACTCTGTTGCAAAGTTGCGTTTGTCTGCTGCTGGGCTGCAAGGCTCTGTTGATGAGCTTGCTGCTGGGCTGCGAAGTTCTGTTGTTGAGCTGCAAGGCTCTGTTGATGAGCTGCAAGGCTCTTTTGCAAACCTGCATTTGTCTGCTGTTGATTGGCATTTGCTAGAGCCAGCTGCTTCAGTATCTCCTCCATGCTGGCTTAAATAAAAACTGCCACTGGTTCTCCACCAACTGTGAGGGGGTTAGCTCGGCAGCGGGTGTGTGTGACCCCCGAGATGGGCTCCCCACACAAAAACAGGCCCAGCAAACGGAGGTTGTGGTTTTCAAAATCAAAAAGGTGCGGTTTATTTTCTATTTACAGTGACAAAACACAGCAAAGCAAACATAAACAAAATAAATCCTGGTCAACTTGACCTCTGACTAAACATACAGGTTTCCTAACTAACAACTGGGATCAGCCTAGTGCTGTCCTAGTCCCTAAGTCCCTGGTTTTAAATGTCCAAGCAAATAGCCACACAGGCTTTGTCTCACCGCACAGGGGTTCACTCTCCCTAGACAGTCCACACAGGTCTGGGTCCAGGCATGAGCTAACATCTAATGAAGCTGGGAGTTCTTATAGAGGCCTAAATGAGCTGACAAGCTTCAGATGGTCTCATCAACTCCCTGTCTGCACGACGCCCCACACTCTCCCTAGAGGTATGAGTCATCCATGAGCCCACTAGCCTCAGCTGGGCTTATACAACTCTCCACCTAGTTGTATAAGTCGGCGTAAAGCCTGAATCTGGGCGAAATATATCTAACCCCCTGGATGCAACCAGGTGACTTTACCTTCCTGCTGTCA
The DNA here is from genome assembly GCA_029206835.1 of Rana muscosa. NCBI lineage: Eukaryota > Metazoa > Chordata > Amphibia > Anura > Ranidae > Rana > Rana muscosa. The sequence goes on along the minus strand of CM055125.1, from coordinate 361,381,460 downwards.
CAAACCCTATTCTGTCTGGCTAACTCCCCCAGAGTTCAATAGCACAGCAAAGAAAGTTCCTTTGGCAATGAAATGTTTTTTTTTTTTCTTGAACTTTTAACGAACCAAAAGGGTGGCGGCAGAAATAAAGTCACTCGAATCTGCAAACACCCTTCTCCTCTTGTGGGAGAATTCAAAGGTAAAACGAGCAGAAATTAGTCTGTTGGCTCAGGGTAGATAGAATCTAGGATCGGGAAGTGTTACAGGCTTCCCCTGTTTGTCCAGGGTGGTGATAAAGTACACCACATCGTCTTTTCCTGGCCTACAGATAACAACCCGGTTGGCGTAGATGTGCCGGCCGTAACTCCACCTCAACCGGCAACTTATGAATCGATCCGCCATGATAAACGAGTGATCCAAGTTCCTGAACGGCTTGGGTACTTTCAGATAGTCCCAGATGGCTTCCCCATACCATTGCTCACGGCGAGCTTCAATTTCTATCATGAGTTCCTTAGGGACATATGGGAATTCCAAGTCGTACTCGGTAGCTACTCTCTTCATCAATACCCGCTGCAAACGAGCGAGATTAGGCAGAGACCGGGAATTCTCCTGCCCAGGCAGTACATAAGCATTCAGGGATTTACGAACCAAGGGTAAAGCAGATTTAGACAGGTTTTCCTCATTCAGTAAAACCCCCTCTAGTTCCGGGGTTTCCACCCGGGGTGTTGTGTCCCCAGAGTCCATGGGTGACCCCTCTTGGAGGCTGCGTATCGGGGTAACACATTTCCCATTGTCCCATCCCCTCTCCTGAAACAAAGTCTCAATCAGATCGTCATCCCCGATATCCGATGAGTCTAACTCTGAGGAGTCCCACTCCTCGGCAGGTAGATAATTGCGGGTAGCTACAGTCAGTTTGTCCCCAGCCCTCTTACCGGTTCCTATCGTGGACTTCCCGGAGACTTCACCGCTCACGAGGTCCGGTTCCGGCAGGCGCTGGGGTAGGCCTTGTCCGCGGGAGGCCTTAACTTAGCCCACCTTCCGTTTTGCAGGCGGGAAGGGAGCACAGGTGGGAGCGGTGGCAGCGTCCGCTGCGATGTCCGCCGGTGGTTTCGTAGTGGTAGCGACGTCTACTCCGGACTCACTTGCTGCAGCAGATGCAAGGTGTGCGGGCTGTACCGCGGGGGCAAAGACGACCTCCTCCGGAGTGACGGTGCCTGTGATCCAGTCCACCCGATAAGCGCGGGGTGGCACGGTGGGTTGCTCCACCTCAAAGAGATACTCCCCGCAGGATGCACAGCGGCCGAACGGGCGCAATTGTATAGCCAGTTCATTGCATCCCGGGCAGAGCATGCCCAGGGCCTCCACTAGCTAGCAAAATTTTAATAAATAAATGCTTGAAATATATCACTCTGTCTGTGATGAATCTATATAAAATATATGAGTTTCACTTTTTGAATTGAATTACTGAAATAAATTAACTTTTTGATGATATTCTCATTTTTGTGAGATGCCTCTGTAAGTCCAACTTAACTCTAAACTGTAAAGGTTTCTAATACACTACCCTTTTACGATTTTGGCTATCATAGTTTTCCACTGTTTTGTAATTCCCCATACACACGATCATTTTTCATGCCGTTAAAAATGCCATTAAAAAAAATGGCCATTAAAAATGATCGTGTGTATGCTCCAGAGCATTTTTAACGACGTGAAAAACGGGCATTAAAAATTTCGAACATGCTCTCTTTTTTCACGTCGTTTTTCATGTCGTTTTTTTTTAACGACGTGAAAAACGATAGTGTGTATGCTTTAACGACGTGAAAAAAAATGCGCATGCTCAGAATCAAGTATGAGACTGGAGCGCTCGTTCTGGTAAAACTAGCGTTCGTAATGAAGATAGCACATTCGTCATGCTGTAACGGACTGAAAAGCACTAGACTGAAAAGAGCGAATCGTCTATCAACAAACTTTACTAACATGAAGGGTGGCGCCATTCGAACGGAACTTCCCCTTTATAGTGCCGTCGTACGTGGTGTACGTCACTGCGCTTTTCTTGAACATTTTTTAAAATGATGGTGTGTACGCAAGACAGGCTTGAGAGGAAACAAGAAAAAAAATGACGAGAAAAACGTCAGTTTTAAAAATGACATTAAAAATGATCGTGTGTATGGGGCATAAGAATTTGCAATTTATTTAAATGCAAAATATACTTGATATTTATTCACTCCACAAAGTCTTGTCCTTTACACCTAACATTACTTTCAAATATTATGTTGTGTTTTAGTGTTTGTTTTTTTTAATTTTTTTTTACTAAATATAAATTCCATAAGTAGTAACACAAATTTTGTGTAACATACAAGATTGTAACTACCTTTTTTTTTTAATTCTAATATAGAGATAGTATAAAATATATAGTGTTAAGGGTTTTTAGTAAATTTAGTAAATTTACCCCTTTACACTCGGCTCGTATAGAGCGCGAAGCGTCCTCTTGGCTTCAGCCGGATCCCCGTATCTGTAAGCGGGGCTCCGGATTGCGTGGTACCCACAGCATTGGGCATGGAGACCATCCTAGGCCCCCGATATGGCAGGTGTCCATGAAGAGGAAGACATGCTGCTTAATATGGCAACTTCTGGTCTTTGGCGCCAAACACACTCACGTGTCTCACGCAGGTGGCGGAAACTCCTCCCAGTTTTAGTTCCTTTTGCACATAGTTTGCGGGCTTTCTTCTTTCTGGCTCCGCCCATGAACTACGCAGCTAGCAAAGCGATCTGTACCCCTTGACCTCTTCTTCTCTCGTTAAAAGCACAGTCCAGACTAGCTGGGCCTACCAAATAGCGATGCAGCCTCGGGCCAACGTGGCACGGAAGGCCAGAATCACACACACACATACCTCGTGCCAGGAGGGCAGCAAGGCGAACGCCGACCTGGAACAATGGCGTCTGCCCCTTAAGTATCCCTCCCCAGCATGCACAGTGGGGCACCACTCCCACTGTACGGCTGACGAGAAAGGTCACCCAATACACCATGGTACCGCCACCTTCAGGCAACAAGGGAAAACACTACCAGGCACCACCATAGCCAGAACAGAGGCAATTTAGATATAATCATATAGATCTGAGCCCAACTATTGGCTCAGACACCCCCTAAATTTACAATAGCGCCCCGATCGTTGGGGGCAGGGCGCTACACTCAGATACCTCAAATATACTCATGTGTGGTCCATAATAGTCCATGGGGCAGATATCAAGGAAGAGAGATTAGGTGAATCTGTCAGGGCTGCCACCAGAGAAGACCAGAAGCAAATTCCAGTAGAACTAGAAGAGAAACAAGGAGAGTGGCGCCCGGGGGCGTTGCTAGGTGACAAAAAGACCAGGAGCCGAGGCCGGCACCAGGGGGGGGGGGGGGGGGTGGCGAGTGGCGTGTTTTTTTTGGCTGGGAGGTGGGGTTGTGTGACCTACCTGATATACATACACTGACCTACCTGACATACATACACTGATCTGCCTGACATACACTGATCTGCCTGACATACACTGACCTACATGACATACATACACTGATCTACCTGACATACACTGATCTCCCTGACATACACTGACCTACCTGACATACACTGATCTCCCTGACATACACTGACCTACCTGACATACACTGATCTCCCTGACATACACTGAACTACATGACATACATACACTGATCTACCTGACATACACTGACCTACCTGACATACACTGATCTCCCTGACATACACTGATCTACCTGACATACACTGATCTCCCTGACATACACTGACCTACCTGACATACACTGACCTACCGGACATACACTGATCTACCTGACATACACTGATCTACCTGACATACACTGACCTACCTGACATACACTGACCTACCTGACATACATACACTGACCTACCTGATATACACGGACCTACCTGACATACATACACTGACCTACCTGACATACACTGACCTACCTGACATACATACACTGACCTACCTGACATATGCTGACCTACCTACCTGACATACATACACTGACGGTAGTGACATACATACACTGACCTACCTCACATATGCTGACCTACCTACCTGACATACATACACTGACGGAAGTGACATACATACACTGACCTACCTGACCAGGAGACAGATTTTATGTGTCCTGCAGCTCAGCTTAGCCGTGGTGTGCAGTGTGCTTCGCGCCCATCTTCATCACAGCAGGCAGCCAGAGGAGGAGAGGAGAGCCGCCCGCCCGAGCGCCGAGCGGGGTTCTCATAGTGATGTGGCGCGGCGGCATTGTAATTCTGGAGCTTGCAGCGCCTATGATGGACGTCACACGTCCTGCGGTCCTGGCATTGGACCAGTGGGACATCCCGCTGCAGGCTCCAGAAGGCGGGACCTGCTATGTCACTCGGCGGCACTCGGGATCAGATCGGTCCCCACTCGGCAGCGGCACACGGGGCTAGCAATACAACGGTGCATGTCTGAGACCCGGGGCTTTTTAGGGACCTATTCGGGGCTCCGGCCCCCCCCAGCTCCCCTCTCCCGACGCCACTGGGGGCGCCCCTCTCCTTAAGTCCCTCGCCAATGCCAGCTTACCTGGTGTAATCCTGGACTCTGAAGTCTCCTCTCAGCATCTCATGCAATCGCTGGCCAAATCTTGCTGCCTTTACATCTGTAACGTTTCCAATATTTGTCTTTTCTTACCAATGGCACCACCAAGGTACAAATTTAGTCCCTGGTTATCTCTCTCCTCAACTATACAACACCATCCTTGTTGGCCAATCTCTACATAGGCAATCCAACCTTCAGTCTATCATGACTGCTGCTGCCGGACTCATCTACTTTAACAACCTTACCGGCTGCTGATGACTCAAGGAATAAAATAAAAATCCCAAAAACAACATACAAAGCCATCCACAACGCTTCTCCAAACTCCATCATCAACATAGTCTAAAAAATATCACCCATACCTTCCTCTTCACTCCTCCCAAGTTCTCCTGCTCTCTAGCTCCCTTGTCTCCTCCTTCCATGCTACCCTCCAGGACTTCTCCAGAGACTCCTCTTTCCTCTAGAACTCCCTACACTAATTATGTCCCAAGACCTCTTGTTTTCTGACTTCCCCGTCACCTCTGCCTATGCTCATCTCCAAAACTTCCCCAGAGCCTCTACCATCATCTGGTACTCCTTATGGCAATTTCTGTCCCAAGACCTCCTCCCATGCTCACCTCCAGGACTTCTCCAGAGCCTCCCCTTTCCTCTGGAAATCCCTAAACTAATTTATGTCCCAAGACCACTGTTTTCTAAGTTCACCATCACCTTTTCCTATCCTCACCTCCAAAACTTTTCCAGAGCCTCTACCATCCTTTGGTACTCCCTACCCCAATTTCTGTCCCAAGACCTCCTGGTCTCCAGCTCCCTCATCAATATCTCCCATGCTCCCTTCTAGGGCTTTTACACAGCCTCCCCTTTCCTCTGGAACTCCCTACACTATTTTCTGCCCCAAGACCTTCTGTTTTCTAGGTTCCCCATCACCTTTTCCTATGTTCACCTTAAAATCTTCTCCAGCGCCTCTACCATTGTCTGGTACTCTCAATGACAATTTTTGTCCCAAGACCTCCTGCTCTTCACCTCCTCACATGCTCACCTCCAGGACTTCTGCAGAGCCTCTCATTTCCTCTGAAACTCCCTAAACTAATCTATGTCCCAAGACCACTGTTTTCAACTTCCCCGTCACCTTTTCCTATCCTCACCTCCAAAATATTTCCAGAGCCTCTACCATCCTTTGGTACTCCCTACCCCAATTTCTGTCCCAAGACCTCCTGGTCTCCAGCTCCCTCGTCACCATCTCCCATGCTCCCTTTCAGGACTTTTACACAGCCTCCCCCTTCCTCTGGAACTCCCTACACTAATTTCTGTCCTAAGACCTCCTGTTTTTGAGCGTCCCCATCACCTTTACCTATGCTCACCTCTAAAATTTCTCCAGAGCCTCTACCAACCTTTGGTGTTCCCTACCCCAATTTCTGTCCTAAGACCTTCTGCTTTCCAGCTTCCTCATCTCCCCCTCCCATGCTCACCTCCAGGACTTCTCCAGAGCCCCTCATTTCCTCTGGAACTCCCTAAACGAATTTATGTCCCAAGACCACTGTTTTCTAGCTTCCCCATCACCTTTTCCTATGTTCACCTTCAAATCTTCTCCAGTGCCTCTACCACTGTCTGGTACTCTCTATGCCAATTTTTGTCCCAAGACCTCCTGCTCTTCACCTCGTCACATTCTCCCCTCCAGGGCTTCTCCAGAGCCTCTCCCATCCTCTGGAATGCCTTACCCCAATCTGTCCGGCTATCTCCCACTCTGTCCGCTCTTAGGTGATCCCTGAAAACTGTGTTTATCCAATAAACATTTACAACTCTAAATGCATGTTTAGGAACATTACAAGGCACTCTATCAGATAAGCGACTTTCTTTATTAGCTTTAGCCGCTTTTGGCCATTTCAAGCTACACAGCTAAATAGTGATGATGTGTTCAGTAACAGCGGCACAGTAAGGGAAAGGATCTTCTACCAATGTCCCGTAACGATCTATAATTATATTCTATTTCCCCATCTTGACAGAACCTGAGATTTTTGACCTTCACTTTAGTGCAGTGGAGGTAAACGCACATCAGTGTTCTGTCAAGCCAGGAATATCTGGTCATAGACACAGTGTATAAATGAAGTCTGGTGTACTATGGGGAAAAATATATCTCAGATATTTCAAGTTTTTGTATGTTTGTGAACTCCTAATGTGATCTGACCACTATATATTCTATTACTTTGTGTAGCGGTCCTCCCCCCAGCTTCTCCCCTCTCTTCACGGCTGGTTTTACTCATCTAGGGGTATCTGGGAGAAGGGGGGAAGATGTACACCACCAGCTCGGCTCTCTGATGTAGGATGCAGAGATATGAGCTAAACCGTTTACCTTCGGGTCTGCATTTTAGGCCGGAGCCTCAGCTTCCTCTGTGGAGGATGATTGCCACTGTCACTGACAGGGACACTTGGCTTCCAGTAACACGAGTTCCACACCAAGAAAAGTCCAACACTGTTTTATTGCCTTGAAACTGGTTGACATTTAAAAGAACAGACAAGGTGTAGGGAAGAGTAGGTCCAGGCACAACTGATGAATTAAAGTTCCTCCTGTTCCGTTTAGTGCAAACAGGCTTGGTGCACAGTCGCTGCCACCGACTGTGAATTTGGTCACTGCCACTGACCTGGGTGAACGTTGAGGCCCCTGCCACAGGCCTTAGATGAGGCCTGCCACTGACCTGAGGAAGATGGGTCTCTGCCACAGACCAAGAGAACATGAAGTACCTCCTTTAGAACAAATGACCCCTGTCAGAGGAAGACATCCATCCGGACGGTCACCAGAGGCCTCCACCGGCACCAGCAAATGCTGCGCTGGCTTTACGGGGAGGTCACGTCTCCGGTCCCTTACGCCCAGGATTCAGGCACCCAATACTGGGGGCACCTTAGGAATGCTTCGCCCTCGCGGGACCCAGTCGAAGGTACTGGGCCCCAGGCCTCCTGGTATAGTACCTCACCCCAGGCTGAAGGTGCCTGGGATGGAACTCGACTTCACGCGCCCGAACCGCAGCAGCCCCCAGGCTGAAGGTGCCTGGGGAATGGAACTCGTGCGCAAGATGTCCGCCCCCTTTTATATCCTCTCTCAACAGGCACAGCGGGTTCCCTACCCCGCCGTACTACTGCCGCGAGAGGACAAAAAGGGCACGACTCTAGAATGGTAGTTCAACCCCAGTCCCAGGTGACAGCGCCACCCAGGGACCGCAGGGAACATGACACCATTCATACCTCCCACACTCCAAAGTGTCCATAAATCCCTAAAATGAATGTATCTGGGCCATCTATTGCCCAGATACACCCCACTAAATTTGACACCCGCTACACTTGTATACGTCACCTCCAACAAAACCGACCACTTTGTTGATTCTATTTTTATCCACTCATGTACGTATGATGGTACGGTGACAACACTGTCCTGTGGTTTCACTGCAGAATGGACAGCATTGTCACCTTATAACAGGAACTGGAAAAATACCAGATCTACTGGCAGGATCGGTGGGTAATAAAACTATGTTACGGGGGAACTCTGGAAAAACAGACTGATGTGTTAATGCTGGTGAAAGCTATATATGTCTTTTATTTTGCTATATTTCCCCTTTTAGGGCTTGTCCACGCCAGGTGCAGTGAGGGAATCCATGCAAAATTGTTTGCTATTCGCACAGAAACATACTGCTTTCAGCAGACCTGCGCTGGTGTCTTTATTTCTTAAGCCCCATACACACGGTCGGATTTCCATCTGACTTTTCCGTGGATTTTTGTCCGAACGGAGTTGGCCGGGCACACCCATAGCATACACACCACAGGACTTTTCTGCAAACTTTCCCAAAACTTTTTGCAACATCACATGGTTTTTCTGCTCTTTTCTGCTCTTTACCGCCACCCTTTGGTCAACGTCAACAGCTATTGTTGGTTGATTTTAACATTAGTTGTTTTGTCCATCGGACTAAAGTCCTATGGTTTTCTGTACACACGGTCGGACTTTGCTCCATCGGACTTTTGTTGGCCAAAAGTTTGTCAGTTTGCAGACCCAACTTTTGTCCGATGAAAACAAAAAAAAAACAAAAAAAGTTTGTCTGATGGAGCGTACACACGGTCGGATTGTTGGTCCAACTTGCTCAAAATGAAGTTTGTTGGCCAAAAGTCCGACCGTGTGTATGGGGCTTTAGTGGCACCTCCATGCATCTAGCAAATTTCAGGTGTGTTCGCAGCCACCATATTTCAGTACCATGTGGTTGGTTGGGTGGGGCGCAATTCTAAAAATCGTGTCTGCGCCATTTTATGAATATGTTTGTAGTATTAACCATATCCTAGAGAAGGGGGGAGTGTCCAGTAGGTGGCTGAGGAGGGCATAAATACTATGGGGGCTGGAGCAGCAGGGTTCTTGTCCAGGAGGAGAAGATTCCAGCCTGAAGGGCTGCTGCCCTTCTGGGCAATGTAGTTGAAGTTTGCAGGAGTTCATCTGGTCTTTTTTTGGAATCATCAAGGTCTCAGCTCAGCGGGAGGCAGAGGGGGCCTATTTTTCTGGAATCAATAGGGGCTGTGGCCAACACAGAGATGTCCCTCATATTTGGTGGACTTGCCAGCATCTAACCGGATTTTGGTTGAGAATCTTCGGACTCCTGCGTACCTTATTCCACTTACCCATGCGCAAGGATGCAAAGTTGGCCCTATTGCACTGCCCTGTCCCGGGTTCTTTCTCCTATCAACAGAAATTGGCTACCTATTTGTTTCTTGTGGCTAAGCGTACCATAGCCAATGTCTGTCATTTTCAGCTGAGGAAGACAGTTTGACCACTATGATGATCAACAAAAACATGTCCATAATCTTGCATGATACCCGTTCTAAATTCCTCAAAATATGAGAACCTTGTCCTTCTTATTCTTTCCCCACACTACACCCAGCCAGTTGTAACCTAGTGGATTAATACCAGGGCCTTCAGGATACCCCCCCTTTTTTTTCCTTCTTCTTTCCTTGCTCTGTATCTGCTTTCTCCCCACCTCCCTTTCTGGCTGCCTCTTAAGAGGAGTTCCAGCCTTTTTTTATGTTTATTAAAAGTCAGCAGCTACAAAAAGTGTATCTTCTGGCTTTTAATAAACATACACTTACCTGTTCCACTGTCCAGCGACGCGACGCCCGGAGCTCCGCTCCTCTCCCCCCTTCTCCGCCGGCGCCTCCATTCATAGTGTGGGCACCCGGCCGTGACAGCTTTCTGCTTCACGACCGGGCACTTACTGCGCATGCGCGAACGGCGCAACGCTCTCTGAGTGGACAGGCGATCGCCTGGGACCTGTCACGTCCCAGATGATCGCCTACAGGGAGGAGCCGCCAAAAGGCGATATGACGTATCGCCTAGGCGACCCCAGGGCGGAAGGAGGAAGTGGGACAGGAAGTCCCACTCCTACTGAAGCCCCCCCCAAAAAAATGACATGCCAAATGTGGCATGTAAGGGGGCGAGGAGTGGATTTAGCGGAAGTTCCAAATTTGGGTGGAACTCCGCTTTAATATTGTTCTCATGAAGTTTTTTGACCCAACCAGTTGTTTAGGTCGATGGCCTGCGCCGTGTGGCCAAACTGTTCAATCCTTGAAATGTTGTTCATTATATAGTCATGTATGCACCCACCTTTTTCAGCAATTGTTACTTAAAGGTGTAAGCGATTTTTATTTATATATGACTGTACAAGGCCCCCTGCGTGGGCAACTCTTGCACTGTACTGCTTTTGATTTTCAATAAAAATGATTGTACCAGAAGAACTGTTCAAAGAAGTTCCACTTAGTGAAGTGTGTCTTCCTGTTACAAGTCAGCATTTTTGGAGTATTCCATATCCCAAGTTCTACAAGCAATAAATATGAAAAAGACATCCCCTAAGCCAGGGATATGAAACTCAATTTAATTGCAGGCTGTATCAGTGGTATGATGGGCGTGAGAGCCACATGAACAGGCCTGGCGGACCACATTCAGCCCACAAGCCTTTTGTTTAAAAATACAGTTTGTTCCCTAGGCTAAGGTGACCAGATTTTTAAAATGAAATCCGGGGACAATTTTTTTTTTTCACTAGTAATGGCGGCAATCAGCGACTCTCTGCCCGTCGCCCCCACCGCCCGCCTCACAGCCTGTCAAGTGTTAGTCTCTGGCCCCCAGGTACTAGTGGGTGGAGAGCGAAGGAAGATCACTCCGCCAGGGAAGGCAAGGAGATAAGCAGGCAGGCGACTGACTGGGATTTGAGCTAAGGCAGAAGAACATGCAAGCGGAGCTGGATGGGCATGCACCTGAAACTGAAGAAATATTTCTTCCGCTCCGACCAGCACATGATCATCAGAAAGGGGTACAGATAATGGAAAAAATACACCCCCATAAGCTAGTAGGAGCGGGGGGGGGGGTGTAAATGAGAAAAAAATATTTAATTCTGCACTGACTGTCTTTGAAATTGCCTCAGCCCCTGTTCAAATCCAATCCGGGGACAAAACCGGGGACAGACTTGGTTCGGGGACAGTGTACTCAATCCGGGGACTGTCCCCGGAAACCGGGGATGTCTGGTCACCCTACCCTAGGCTGTTTAATGGAGCCAAAGTGAATTGACTGTTGCCTGTGTGGTTGGTGCCTTCTGAACTATTTGTAGAAGGACCAGTTAAAATTAACGGGTTCTATGGGGCAAGTGCTACATGTGCACTGACTGTGCAGATGTTGCACTGTGTGAACAGTATCGTGTGTATCTGTTCTACATCTCAGTGTTGGCACCGTAGCTGAAAATTCCCCTTATTGGGGGTCATTTTGTAAAGTCTACCTGACAAGGATCTGATCTGTAAAGAGTACTGCAGTGGAAAAGGGAGGTATTTTCTATAGCAGGGGTCTCCAAGCCTTCTAAACAAAGGGCCCGTTTTCTGTCCTTCAGAGTTTTGGGGGCTGGACTGTTGGTATTAGTTAGCGTAGAAATGGTCCCAAGGTCAGTGAGAAAAAATAATGTCCCATAATTTGTTCCAGTGGGAGTAATTATGTCCCATCGTTTGTGTCATTGGGATAAATTGTGCCCCATCATTGGTATCATTGGAAGGAAGTGTGCCCTATCGTTACTGTTATTGGAGAAATTGCGCCACATCGTTGATGTCATTGGGATAAATTATGCCCCATCGTTGGTATCATTGGAAGGAATTGTGCCCCATCGTTACTGTTATTGGAGAAATTGTGCCACATCGTTGATGTCATTGGGATAAATTGTGCCCCATCGTTGGTGTCATTTCGAGGAATTGTGCCCCATCGTTGGTGTCATTGGGAGGAATTGCGCCCCAAGGGCTGGATAAAAGCAAACAAAGGGCCACAGCTGGCCCCCGGGTCAAAGTTTGGAGACCACTGTTCTATATTAGTAACCAATAGGGCTTTTATTTTCTAGTCTGCAGGTTATGAGCAGAAGTTCCTTTAGCAGGTTCTTAAAGCTGAACTCTGGACACAAAAACCTGAATTGCTTAGGGGTCCATAGCCCTATGAGGTGGAAACCGCTGTGAGGTTGCAGGCTGGAAGTGGGTCTGTCCTGACCAAAGGCACACTGCCTCAGCTTGCTCCATCCAAACCATGCCCCCAACGCAGTGCGCCCCGCCCCAGGGGGTTAATCATGATTAAGCCCTCAGGGGTGTGGTGAAACATGTTGGGGGCATGGTCAAGAGAGGTTGCCTACGTTCCCACATACAGTGGGACCATGGGGAACAATCATAGCCACCCTCTAACAAGGAAGTCTGATCACAGCAGCAAAAAAAAGGAATTGGGGATTTGGAGAAGGCTAAGAGCAATAGAAAGGACTTTTCTGAGTTAAGAATACATACTGGAACAGAATTATTCTTTTCAAAGCAGAATTTAGTATCACTTTAATAATAGAGTCACTTTACGTTCCGCCATCTTTTGGAATTTTATGTTATTGCTTCTCGGTAACAAATCTATTTTTCCTCCCACCCAGGTCATGTGATCTCTTCTGAACGATAAGGATGGTTTCCACCGTGTGATTTGAACAACCTGCGCATGTGATGAGGCAGAGAAAAAGCACAAACCCTACCAAGATGGCAAAAGTAAGTGGTCACCATTTCTGTCACTTAAAGGGGAATTCCACTAAAATAAGGAAAGTAGGGATCCTGGCGGAAAGTGTGCAATGTGTTGTACCTTCACTCCTTCTCATCCTACCAATCAATCTGCCATTGTGGCAGCTTTTTGTTGGCAAAAATAAATAAATGTATAATTTGCCTATTAATGTTTATTTGCTTCCAACAATTTTGACTAATTATGAAGCTCTGAGCAGTTTTCTTCATATTTCAACTAAGGTAGAAGTAGGCTGGCTGTATGCAAGTTGATTGATAGATTGACTTACGCACAGCCAGCCAGCCTATACATGGATTGAAATTCAGCTGATCCCTGCTGAACCAGCCAAGTTTCGATCCGTGTACAGTATTTTCAGCTTAAAGTAGAACTATAGACAAAACTTTTTCCTGGTGCTTCCATGGCAGTATACATGTGATAGTAGCCCTGCCTACTTCGCCCACAGGACCAGTGCATAGCTATAAAGAGTTGATACCCACACACCCATTCCCTTTTTTGTCCTCACGGAACTCACAGCCAGTGTGAAGAGAGGAAACCCTTACCTGCCACCTTTGGTGGTTTTCCGTGCAGGTTCAGCCTCTCCTGTAGCGCAGTCCCTGCCCATGGTATGCTAAATGCTCTGATAAGGCAGGGAACCCCTTCTGTGGGGTGACAATGTGGTGCTAACTATCTCCACATACAGCAGTGCAGCCAGGGCTATGTTCTTCAGAAGAGCTGTCAGTGTCTGGAGCCTGCCTCCCAGAAGAGAGTGGATCCATGGAACCGTGACACGACATTTCCAAGATAAGTATGTTTTCAAATTTTTTGGAATTTCTCTGGGAATTGCCTCAAAAATTGGGTGTTACATCTCCTCTCGTATGGGCTGCAGTTGCACCGTGTCAGTTTTAATCCAGGACACTGTATTGTCCTGGAATGGATGTGCCTGGGACCGACCTGCAAAATGCGGGACTGTCCCGGGCAATCCGGGACATGTGGTCACCCTACTCCTGTCCAGCCCGCCTCTGAGGAGGGAGAGGTTCTGTTGGGGAGGGGATGGCTGCCTCACCCCAGCGTGGAAGGCCATGCAGCCTCAGATTGCAGATCTGAGGGCCTGAAGCCTGCAAGCTGCAACCCAGGGTTCCTGTGCAAGCTGACTGAGGGAGGAAGTCCATGGATCTGGTCGTGTGTCACTGTATAGAATGTTGCTTTGAAGGTGGGTACCAGCTGTCCCTGGACATTTTGTGTGTACAGACCCTGAAGGGATCCTTGAGACTGTGTGTGTTGCTGAAGTCTCCTTCTGGGTCCTGGGGCACCAGTGCACAAAGCAAGGTCCATAAAGGCATGGATTAGCGAGTTTGGGGTGGGGGAACTTGACTGGCCTGCACAGAGTCCTGACCTTCACCCGATAGAACACCTTTGGGATGATTTAGAGCGGAGACTGCGAGCCAGACCTTTTCGTCCAACATCAGTGCCTGACCTCACAAATGCGCTTTTGGAAGAATGGTCAAACATTCCCATAGACACACTCCTAAACCTTGTGGACAGTCTTCCCAGAAGAGTTGAAGCTGTTATAGGTGCAAAGGGTGGACCAGCTCAATATTGAACCCTACGGACTAAGACGCCATTAAAGTGCATGTGTGTGTAAAGGCAGGTGTCCCAATACTTTTGGAAATATAGTTGTAGCGGGGGTCTAAAATATAGGGGGAGTGCATGGGTGGTAGTATGACCCAATGCACCCTGATTGCTGGGGAATTAGAGACCAATTACTGTCTTGGAGGACTCTGGTGGTGTGAGGTTCCCTGTGGCCTGCAGGTGGCATTGTCGCCCTGGGCTGGGGTTGAACCCACACTGTAAGACTGTGCCTTTTTGTCCTTTCCTGGTGCTTGTACAGTGGGGCGGGGAACCCGCTGTGACGCAGGAGGAGAGGGGATAAAAGGGGCGGACGCTTTGACCTTGGGGTTCAGAGTTCGGAGTCGGAGGACATGGCCGCACTCAGGCACCCTCAGCCTGGGTGCTGGCGTTCTGGATTTCCGGGCCCAGGTGCCCTTGACCTGGCCGGAGCTGGAGATGGAGTCCATCTCAGGCACCTTTAGCCTGGGGTGAGGTACTATGGCGGAAGCCTGGAGCTCAGTACCTTCGACTGAGTTCCGCGAGGGTGGAGGAATCCGAGGGGGGCCCTAACTCCTTGGGTGCCCGTGTCTGAGACGAGGAGGCCGGTGAGCGGAACTTCTCCGGAGAGTCCAGTGCAGCATTGCTGGTGATGGAGAGGCCTCCGGTAACTGTCTTGGATGGATGTCTCCCCCCTGATAGGGGCTACGATAGTGAAGGTAATTCATGTTCTGTTCAATATAGTCAGTGGCAGTGACTATGCGCCACTGGTGACACTACAGTGGTTGGCTCTACAGTAAAGGATTGTGCCTCGACCTACTCCCTACAAATATTGAACTGTTCGTTGGGTCCCAACCTGTCTGTGTTGTATGACTATTTATCAGAGAAGAATAAATACGGGTTGGACCGTTTTCAATGTGTAGAACTTCGGTTAATGGAAGCAAAAGGGGGGGGGGGGTCATTCAGTGAAGGTTTGACCCTAGGACACACACACACAGCCCAATAGTTCTGGCCTTCACCTCTACACATTGGAGGACATGGGCCGTGGTGTATCTCATCCCTCCCTCCAGTACTAACCCCCTAGACGAGACAAACAAGCCGTGAATAAGAAGGGGTGAGGTCGCTACATAGTGTTTCTGGGACTGACAGCTTCATTATTACTCCCAAAGACAGGACAAGGATCAGAAATAGTTGCAATGTGAATATGCTTCTGTCTAGTTATTATTGCTTATCAAAAGCATGTTTAAATTTGGTTTATTGCGACCTCTGACCACTAATGGGGGAGATTCCCTTTGGTTGCTGTGAAGTGAAGGCGTGATTCCATCCAAAATCTTCTTCCTATTTTTAGTTGGCTCTGCCAGTTTACTTTTGTGGGACCAATGGGGGAGATTTTCGCCCTCGGGTCCTGATGTCACAGTCAGGGCTTGGTTGTGAGTGGATACGACTTATTCCAGTCATTGATCTTTGGGCCTCATTCACTCAGACATGAAAATCGCTGCATACAGATGCACACAGCATATGCTTTTATTTGCAGTCTATGTACCGTATATACTCAAGTATAAGCCGAGTTTTTCAGCACATTTTTTTGTGCTGAAAATGCCCCCCCCTCGGCTTATATTCGAGTCTGTGTCCATCTTAAACTTTGTGCGCCTGATCCCGGCCAGCCGTAGGCCCCACTTTTCCTCTACAAGTGTGCAAAGTTTGTTGTCCGGGGGACCTACGGCCGGGGAGCACTGACTTTTCAAAGCCGAGCACACCTTCCATAGACTCCCATGTTAAACTGTAATTTCTCTGGTGATTTTGGGGACCCAGTACCGGCCGGCCCTGGGTCCCCTGGACACCAAACTTGGCACACCTATAGCCCCACTCTTTATCTACAAGTGTGCAAAGTTTGTTGTCCAGGGGTCCTACAGCCGGGGAGCACCGATTTTTCAAAGCCGGGCACCCCTTCCATAGACTCCCATGTTAAACGTCAGTCTAGTCACACAGCGCCGGAGATCAGGTAGTGAGGCATGGGCACAGTGACAGTGAGGCATGGGCACAGTGAGGCATGGACACAGTGAGGCATGCAGATGGACACCCTAGGCTTATACTCGAGTCAATAAGTTTTCCCAGTTTTTTGTGGTAAAATTAGGTGCCTTGGCTTATATTCGAGTATATATACGGTATGTCAGGGTTCGACAAAATCCGGGCGCCAGGTCGCAATTGCGACTAGAAGGAGCGACCTGGCCCTTGGGGCGGCACAGCTGGGGTATCCTGTGTCTCCGTGCGCCCCCACTTCCCGATCGCGTTGAGCCGCGCCGGCCGGTAATTGAGGCCGAGGCTTTGCGGCCTTCTGCAGGTCTATGCTTCCTTCTGTGATCTGGCGCCATCTTGTGGTGGCCGTTAGTATGACAAGACAACCAGCAATGCTAATGGAGCTTCGCCTGTCTGTTTTCACTGCCATCTCCTTCCCTCTAATTAGAACCCCCAAACATTATATATATTTTTTATTCTAACACCCTAGAGAATAAAATGTCGGTCGTTGCAATACTTTCTGTCACACCGTATTTGCGCAGCGGTCTTACAAGCGCACTTTTTTGGGAAAAAATACACCTTTTTTTAATAAAAAAATAAGACAACAGTAAAGTTAGCCCAATTTCTTTTTTTTTATATTGTGAAAGATACTGTTACGCCGAATAAATTGATACCCAACATGTCACGCTTCAACATTGCGTCCGCTCATGGAATGGCGACAAACTTTTACCCTTTAAAATCTCCATAGGCGACGTTTAAAAAAATTCTACAGGTTGCGTGTTTTGAGTTACAGAGGAGGTCTAGGGCTAGAATTATTGCTCTCACTCTACCAATCGCGGCGATACCTCACATGTGTGGGTTGAACACCGCTTTCATATGCGGGCGCTACTCACGTATGCGTTTGCTTCTGCGCGCAAGCTCGGCGGGACGGGGCGCGTTCCTGGCTCTTACCTTTTTTAGCTGGCTCCTAGATTCCAAGCAAATTTGTCAAACCCTGCGCTATGTCCCTATTAACACAGCTTTCCTGGGCAGTGTAATATACTACTGAGTTCTGCAGTATAAAAATATTGAGAGTGCATCCAAGGCCATTTTTTGGGACATATTTAATGCTGTACACAAACATTTACATGTGTAAAAGTGTATAATAAGAATGCAGTACATTGGCCGCCACCAGCTGACATGTAGATCTTAACATTGTGTAACCAGCGGCGCTTGTGTCACTAATTACAGACTGAGTAGCCACCTGCATCGTAGCAACCTAGGACAATAGGCAGCAGGCGACATCTACACCTTAGCATCCAAGGATTCCAGGCTGCAATGGCTGCCTGAATTCTAGCAACCAAGTATGCTAGGCAGCAGGAGCTGCCTTCCTCCTAGCAACCATGGTCACTAGGCGAAGGAGCCACCTGCATCCTAGCAACAGGGGCCTCCTACATTCTAGCAACCTAGGACAATGGGCAACAGGAGACATCTACACCTTAGCATCCAAAGATGCCAGGCTACAATGGCTGCCTGCATCCTAGCAACCAAGTGTGCTAGGCAGCAGGAGCTGCCTTCCTCCTAGCAACCATGGTCACTAGGCAAAGGAGCCACCTGCATCCTAGCAACAGGGACTTCCTACATTCTAGCAACCTAGGACAATAGGCAACAGGAGACATCTACACCTTAGCATCTAAGGATGCCAGGCTGCAATGGCTGCCTGCATCCTAGCAACCAAGTGTGCTAGGCAGCAGGAGCTGCTGTCCTCCTAGCAACCATGGTCACTAGGCGAAGGAGCCACCTGCATCCTAGCAACATGGGGCCTCCTACATTCTAGCAACCTAGGACAATAGGCAACAGGAGACATCTACACCTTAGCATCCAAGGATGCTAGGCTGCTTGCATCCTAGAAACCAAGTGTGCTAGGCAGCAGAAGCTGCCTTTGTCCTAGCAACCAAAGTCACTAGGGCAGCGGAGCCACCTGCATCCTAAATGGCTAGGCAACAGGAGCTATCTGTAACCCAGCAACCAAGGATCATAGGTGTCAATGGCTGCCTGATTCCTATCAACCAAGGACACTAGGCAGCAGGAGCAACCCAGAAATCAAGCACATGGGGTAGCAATTTTTGCCTTCGTCCTACAAACCTAAGATTCTAAGCAACAATGGCCCCCCAGTGTGCGAACAACCAATAGGCTGCATTAATGCTTTACCCTTCTATGCATGTAAATGTAGCGACCTCACCCCTCTCACCCCTTCTCATTCTCGGCTTGTCTTTCTTTGTCTAGGGGTGTTAGTGCTGGGGGGAGGGATGAGATACACCACGGCTCATGTCCTCCTTAGTGAAGAGGTGAAGGCCAGAAAGATCGGGCTTTGTGTAGGTGTCCTAGAGTCAAGTCCTGTCCTTCGTCCCTGACTCCTTTGCTCCTAGTAACCAGAGTTCCACACAGTGAATAGGTCCAACACAGTTTTATTCTCCTCAGCGAATAAACACACAGCACGGTTAAGTTGGATTCTTTTGCAACAACTTAGTAGTAATGGGAATAGGTCGAGGCACAATCCTTTCCCTTCTCTTGCCAACCACTGTGGTATCACCAGTGGCGAATAGTCACTATGTGAAGTAGAACGTGAATTACCTTCGCTAGCACGGCCCCTGTCAGGGGAAAGATATCCGTCCAAGGGAGATACAGGAGGCCTCTCTGTCACCAGCGATGCTGCGCCGGACTCTCCAGAGAAGTTCTGCACACCAGACCTCACAAACTCAGACACGGGCACCCAAGGCATTAGGGCCCCCTCGGATTCCTCCACCCTCGCGGAACTCAGTCGAAGGTACTGAGCCCCAGGCATCCGCCATAGTACCTCACCCCAGACTAAAGGTGCCTGAGATGGACTCCATCTCCGCTCCGGCCAGGTCAAAGGCACCTGGGCCCGGAACACCGGGACGCCAGCACCCAAGCTGAAGGTGCCTGGGTGCGGCCACGTCCTCCGACTCTGCACTCTGAACCCCGTTGTGAGGGCGCCCGCCCCTTTTATCTCCTCTCCCTTTGCACCACAGCGGGTTCCCCGCCCCGCTGTACCAGCTCCAGGGGAGGACAAAAAGGCACAGTCTTGCGGTGTGAGTTCACCTCTGGCCCCCGGCAACAACGCCACCTATAGGCCCAGGAAACCTCACACCACCAGAGTCCTCCAAGAACCATAAAAGGGCCTCAGATCCCCTAGCAATCAGTGCATCTGGGTTACACTACCACCCAGATGCTTCCCCTAAATTCAAATACCCGCTACATATACATTACACAAACATTACATGCATACAAGGTAGGACAACTTAAACGCAGGATCTTGCTTCTAGCAAAATCCTGTGATCTATGTTGTAAAGCACTGTACATCTATGTAAATGAGGCCTAAAGTAGACCCTGTAACAGACCAAGCTGTCCAGCAAATGTGGCAGTTACAGTTGGGCAAAACAATATAACAGCACTGATGGGAGTGCCAACAACAGTCAGCTTTATTCATATGGATTTAACCACTTCCCTACCTGCCCATAGTCAAATGACGCCCACAGATGGGATCATATGACGTCCTCGACTTTGTGGGGGGATATCTGAATGATGCCTGCAGCTAGAGGCATCATTCAGATATCCTTCTCTTCTGCCGGCGATTCTGCGCACCATAAAAACGATCATAGCGGCGGTTCCGCTGCTTGATCGTTCTTATAGGCGGCGGGAGGGGACACCCCCCTCCCGCTGCCATCCGGTTCATTCTCCGGGCTCTCCCGTGCCATCGGGGGCCCAGGGAATGAATTGTCCGGCGCTGGATAGGAAGCATAGAGATGACTGGTGACCAGATGGTCACCAGTCATCTCTATGACCGTCGGAGGCCCGGGCGCGATGTAATGACGTCACGCCCGGGTCCTTTAGAAGTAAACAAAGCCGCTATTGCGGCTAGTAAGCATGAGATCGGTGAAATTTTTTTCATGATCTCATGCTTTCCAGCCTGGAGGAGAGATGTGGGGTCTTATTGACCCCGCATCTCTCCATAAAGAGGACCTGGCTGTCACACACCATTCCTATTACAAGGGATGTTTACATTCCTTGTAATAGGAATAAAAGTGATAAAAAATATTTTTTTTTTAAAAAGTGTAAAAATAAAAAAATTAATTATAAAAAAATTAATTTAAAATGCCCCTGTCCCCGGTAGCTCGCGATCAGAAGCGAATGCACAGGTAAGTCCCGCCCACATATGTAAACGCCGTTCAAACCACATATGTGAGGTATCGCCGCATGCGTTAGAGCGCGTGCAACAATTCTAGCACTAGAGCTCCTCTGTAACTCTAACCTGGTAACCTGTAAAAATTTTAAAGCGTCGCCTATGGAGATTTTTAAGTACCGAAGTTTGGCGCCATTCCATGAGTGTGTGCAATTTTAAAGCGTGACATGTTAGGTATCTATTTACTCGGCTTAACATAAGCTTTCATATTTTACAAAAAAATTGGGCTAACTTTACTGTTTTGTTATTTTTAAATTTATGAAACCATTTTTTTTCCCAACAAAAAGGCGTTTGAAAAATTATTGCGCAAGTACCGTGCAAGAAAAAAAGTTGCAATGACCATCATTTTATTCCCTAGGGTGTCTGCTAAAAAAACATATATAATGTTTGGGGGTTCTGAGTAATTTTCTAGCAAAAAAATGATGATTTGTACATGTAGTAGAGAAGTGTCAGAATAGGCCCAGTATTGAGGTGGTATAAAAAGCCCGGTATGGAAGTGGTTAATATTTTTCATGAAAATAAAAAATAAAAATCTTTTATCTTTCCCAAGAGGTGTTATGTACTGTAGTTGGCTTTTAATTTGTTTTTCCATTTACTTAAAGTCCATTCGGGTTGATTTACTAAAAGCAAACAGACTGTGCACTTTGCAAGTACAGTTGCTCCAGAGCTTAGTAAATTAGAAAAAAGCTTCACTTTGTAAAAGAATAGCCAATCACATGCAAGGAAAGTAAAACATATATTTTTTTTTACTGAATTTAGCTGAATTTTTGCTTGGAAGGAGTGGTAGGTGGGTGTTTGTTTGTAACGTCCTCCATTTTTTCCCTCCTCGTTGGGCACCAAGCAAGGGTCATATGAGAGAATATACATGGCTGTGTCAACTCTTAACTAACATCTTAGTCCAGGAAGTAGATGATGGCTGAACAGAGATGGCTCTGTCCTTTTGGAGAGAAAAGCAGATGAAGGCATTGCCAGCAATGTAAGGAGCATACTTCCCACTGATCACCAATGTAAGGAGCATTCTTCCCACTGATCACCAATGTAAGGAACATTCTTCCCACTGATCACCAATGTAAGGAGCATTCTTCTCACTGATCACCAATGTAAGGAACATTCTTCCCATTGATCACCAATGTAAGGAACATTCTTCCCACTGATCACCAATGTAAGGAACATTCTTCCCATTGATCACCAATGTAAGGAGCATTCTTCTCACTGATCACCAATGTAAGGAGCATTCTTCTCACTGATCACCAATGTAAGGAACATTCTTCTCACTGATCACCAATGTAAGGAACATTCTTCTCACTGATCACCAATGTAAGGAACATTCTTCTCACTGATCACCAATGTAAGGAACATTCTTCTCACTGATCACCAATGTAAGGAGCATTCTTCTCACTGATCATCACCAATGTAAGGAGCATTCTTCCCACTGATCACCAATGTAAGGAACATTCTTCCCACTGATCACCAATGTAAGGAACATTCTTCTCACTGATCACTAGGGATGAGCTTCGTGTTCGAATCGAACATACGTTCGACTCGAACATCGGCTGTTCGATCGTTCGACGAAGATCGAACGATTTGGGCCGTTCGCGCCAAATTCGAGTGACGCGAACGGCCCACAATGCACTACGCCATCGCAGTGTCATCCAGGCGCTGTGATTGGCCAAGCATGCACTGTGACCCCGCATGCTTGGCCAATCACAGCGCCGGCAGCGAGGAGAGCAATGATTGGCCACAGGCAGGATGCCTGTGGCCAATTATTGCTGAGGGTGTTTAGTACACGCCCCACACTATAAAAGGCCGCCAGCACGGCGGCCTAGTGTAGTGTGTTCCGGAGCAGGGATAGAGCAGCATAGGCAGGGACAGTGACTTTTATTTCTTTCTTGCTTAACCTGGATTCCTTTAGTTTAGGGAAAGAGAAGGATAGGTAGGGAGAGTGTCAGTGTGTTTTGTGCTTGTGCTATAGTGTGCTTAAAAAAAACATTTTTTCTAGGGACAGAAAACTGTAGGTAGGGAGAGTGTCAGTTTCTTTCACTGTGCAAGTCCTTGTTTCTAGGGACCTGGAAGGACAGTGAGTGAATTCTCCTTGTGCTATATTGTGCTTAAAAAAAACATTTTTTCTAGGGACAGAAAACTGTAGGTAGGGAGAGTGTCAGTTTCTTTCACTGTGTAAGTCCTTGTTTCTAGGGACCTGGAAGGACAGTGAGTGAATTCTCCTTGTGCTATATTGTGCTTAAAAAAAACATTTTTTCTAGGGACAGAAAACTGTAGGTAGGGAGAGTGTCAGTTTCTTTCACTGTGCAAGTCCTTGTTTCCAGGGACCTGGAAGGACAGTGAGTGAATTCTCCTTGTGCTATATTGTGCTTAAAAAAAACATTTTTTCTAGGGACAGAAAACTGTAGGTAGGGAGAGTGTCAGTTTCTTTCACTGTGTAAGTCCTTGTTTCTAGGGACCTGGAAGGACAGTGAGTGAATTCTCCTTGTGCTATATTGTGCTTAAAAAAAACATTTTTTCTAGGGACAGAAAACTGTAGGTAGGGAGAGTGTCAGTTTCTTTCACTGTGTAAGTCCTTGTTTCTAGGGACCTGGAAGGACAGTGAGTGAATTCTCCTTGTGCTATATTGTGCTTAAAAAAAAACATTTTTTCTAGGGACAGAAAACTGTAGGTAGGGAGAGTGTCAGTTTCTTTCACTGTGCAAGTCCTTGTTTCCAGGGACCTGGAAGGACAGTGAGTGAATTCTCCTTGTGCTATATTGTGCTTAAAAAAAACATTTTTTCTAGGGACAGAAAACTGTAGGTAGGGAGAGTGTCAGTTTCTTTCACTGTGCAAGTCCTTGTTTCTAGGGACCTGGAAGGACAGTGAGTGAATTCTCCTTGTGCTATATTGTGCTTAAAACAAACATTTTTTCTAGGGACAGAAAACTGTAGGTAGGGAGAGTGTCAGTTTCTTTCACTGTGCAAGTCTTTGTTTCTAGGGACCTGGAAGGACAGTGAGTGAATTCTCCTTGTGCTTTATTGTGCTTAAAAAAAACATTTTTTCTAGGGACAGAAAACTGTAGGTAGGGAGAGTGTCAGTTTCTTTCACTGTGCAAGTCCTTGTTTCCAGGGACCTGGAAGGACAGTGAGTGAATTCTCCTTGTGCTATATTGTGCTTAAAAAAAACATTTTTTCTAGGGACAGAAAACTGTAGGTAGGGAGAGTGTCAGTTTCTTTCACTGTGTAAGTCCTTGTTTCTAGGGACCTGGAAGGACAGTGAGTGAATTCTCCTTGTGCTATATTGTGCTTAAAAAAAACATTTTTTCTAGGGACAGAAAACTGTAGGTAGGGAGAGTGTCAGTTTCTTTCACTGTGCAAGTCCTTGTTTCCAGGGACCTGGAAGGACAGTGAGTGAATTCTCCTTGTGCTATATTGTGCTTAAAAAAAACATTTTTTCTAGGGACAGAAAACTGTAGGTAGGGAGAGTGTCAGTTTCTTTCACTGTGCAAGTCCTTGTTTCTAGGGACTGGGAAGGACAGTGAGTGAATTCTCCTTGTGCTATAGTGTGCTTAAAAAAAACATTTTTTCTAGGGACAGAAAACTGTAGGTAGGGAGAGTGTCAGTTTCTTTCACTGTGCAAGTCCTTGTTTCTAGGGACCTGGAAGGACAGTGAGTGAATTCTCCTTGTGCTATATTGTGCTTAAAAAAATCATTTTTTCTAGGGACAGAAAACTGTAGGTAGGGAGAGTGTCAGTTTCTTTCACTGTGCAAGTCCTTGTTTCTAGGGACCTGGAAGGACAGTGAGTGAATTCTCCTTGTGCTATATTGTGCTTAAAAAAAACATTTTTTCTAGGGACAGAAAACTGTAGGTAGGGAGAGTGTCAGTTTCTTTCACTGTGTAAGTCCTTGTTTCTAGGGACCTGGAAGGACAGTGAGTGAATTCTCCTTGTGCTATATTGTGCTTAAAAAAAACATTTTTTCTAGGGACAGAAAACTGTAGGTAGGGAGAGTGTCAGTTTCTTTCACTGTGCAAGTCCTTGTTTCTAGGGACCTGGAAGGACAGTGAGTGAATTCTCCTTGTGCTATATTGTGCTTAAAAAAAACATTTTTTCTAGGGACAGAAAACTGTAGGTAGGGAGAGTGTCAGTTTCTTTCACTGTGTAAGTCCTTGTTTCTAGGGACCTGGAAGGACAGTGAGTGAATTCTCCTTGTGCTATATTGTGCTTAAAAAAAACATTTTTTCTAGGGACAGAAAACTGTAGGTAGGGAGAGTGTCAGTTTCTTTCACTGTGTAAGTCCTTGTTTCTAGGGACCTGGAAGGACAGTGAGTGAATTCTCCTTGTGCTTTATTGTGCTTAAAAAAAACATTTTTTCTAGGGACAGAAAACTGTAGGTAGGGAGAGTGTCAGTTTCTTTCACTGTGCAAGTCCTTGTTTCCAGGGACCTGGAAGGACAGTGAGTGAATTCTCCTTGTGCTATATTGTGCTTAAAAAAAACATTTTTTCTAGGGACAGAAAACTGTAGGTAGGGAGAGTGTCAGTTTCTTTCACTGTGTAAGTCCTTGTTTCTAGGGACCTGGAAGGACAGTGAGTGAATTCTCCTTGTGCTATATTGTGCTTAAAAAAAACATTTTTTCTAGGGACAGAAAACTGTAGGTAGGGAGAGTGTCAGTTTCTTTCACTGTGCAAGTCCTTGTTTCCAGGGACCTGGAAGGACAGTGAGTGAATTCTCCTTGTGCTATATTGTGCTTAAAAAAAACATTTTTTCTAGGGACAGAAAACTGTAGGTAGGGAGAGTGTCAGTTTCTTTCACTGTGCAAGTCCTTGTTTCTAGGGACTGGGAAGGACAGTGAGTGAATTCTCCTTGTGCTATAGTGTGCTTAAAAAAAACATTTTTTCTAGGGACAGAAAACTGTAGGTAGGGAGAGTGTCAGTTTCTTTCACTGTGCAAGTCCTTGTTTCAAGGGACAGAGAAGGACACCTGAAGGTAGCCCTTATTGCTTTTTTCCCATCTCCCTGCAGGCCATCTATTAGAATGTCTGGAAGGCAAACAAGGAGAGGCAGACAGTCAGGAGGCAATAAAAGAGGGCAAGCAGGCTCTGTGTCTGGGGGCAACAGTGCTGGTCGTGGACGCGGTGCATTGTCATCAGCACATGGCCATGGGACACGCTTGTCCTTCTTTTCCGCAGCTGGACATGTTGAGCCACATCATGCCGAAGACTTGGTAGAGTGGATGACCAAGCCCTCCTCCTCCTCATCCTCTCTCACCCAGGCTCAGGGTACTGGCAAAGCAGCTGCCAAAGCGTCCTCTTCCCTGGTATCAATGTCAGACTCATCATCAGTCACTCCTTCCCTAGACCCACCATGTCCTCCTCCTGAGGAGTCCCCCGAACTGTTTGAGCACAGTGTTGGGTACATGCTCCAGGAGGATGCCCAGCGTTTCGAAGGGTCTGATGATGAAACCCAGCTACAGGAAGGCAGTAGGGTGAGAGCAGACAGAGGGGATGCTCAAGAAGGACACCAATCTGGCAGTCATGTTCCAGCAGCTGCAGCATACTGCCAGATTGGCTCCAGTGATGAGGAGGGAGGGGATGATGAGGTCACTGACTCCACGTGGGTGCCTAATAGGAGAGAGGAGGAGGAGGATGAGGAGGAGGCACATCTCCAACGAGACAGGATGCCCTTTGGTGGCCAGCGTAAGGGCAGTACACCGACGGAATCACACCGCAGAGCTCCGCCTGTGCAGGGCGCTGCCTCTGCCCGTCATTCAAAAAGTTCCTTGGTGTGGGCCTTTTTTGAGGCTAGTGCATCAGATCGCACAGCTGCTGTTTGCAACATATGTCTCAAGCGTATATCGCGTGGCCAAAACATCAGCCGCTTGGGTACCACATGCCTGACCAGACATATGTTGACCTGCCATGCAGCTCGTTGGCAAGCCTACCTCAAAGACCCACACCAAAGAACAAAGCGGACCTCTCCTTGCACCGCATCAGCTGGGATTTCCAACCCCACTATAACTTCAGTCCTCTCTGAAACATGCACTGAGAGGAATGAAGGTGTAGAATTAGGTGTGTCACAGCCAAGTACTTGCGGCCACTCTGCTAGCAGTACACCGACATCCGATTCTAGCAGGCAAATTTCCCTGCCCCAGCTGCTGGACCGTCAAAAGAAGTTCACTCCCAGCCATCCACATGCCCAGCGGTTGAATGCTAGCTTGGCTAAATTGCTAGCGCTTCAACTGCTGCCTTTTCAGTTGGTAGACTCGGCCCCCTTCCGTGAGTTTGTGCAATGTGCGGTTCCTCAGTGGCAGGTTCCCAAACGCCACTTTTTCTCACGGAAGGCTATTCCGGCTCTCTACCGGCATGTGGAAGGCAATGTCTTGGCCTCGCTGGACAGGGCGGTCAGCGGTAAGGTGCATATTACCGCTGACTCATGGTCCAGCAGGCATGGACAGGGACGTTACCTTTCTTTCACGGCCCATTGGGTCACTCTTTTGGCAGCTGGGAAGGATGCAGGACAAGGTGCAGTAGTGTTGGAGGTTGTCCCACCGCCACGCCTCCAAAATGCTACTACTGGTTGTGACACACCTCTCTCCTCCACCCCCTCCTCTTCTTCTTCCTCCATGGCCTCTTCCTGTGGTTTGTCCTCTGAACCAGCGGTGCTCCGTAGCCGTTCACGGGGCTACGCAAGTACGCAGGCAAAAAGATGCCATGCCGTGCTTGCGCTGGTGTGTTTGGGGGACAGAAGCCACACTGGGGCAGAGGTCCTGTCTGCTCTGCAGGGCCAGGCCGAGAGGTGGTTGACGCCACGCCAGCTTAAGCCAGGAATGGTGGTTTGCGACAATGGCACCAACCTCCTCTCCGCCCTCCGACAGGGACAACTGACCCATGTGCCCTGTGTGGCTCACGTCCTTAACCTGGTGGTGCAGCGGTTCTTGGGCAGGTACCCGGGCTTACAGGATGTCCTGAGGCAGGCCAGGAAAGTCTGTGTGCATTTCCGCAGATCTTATAATGCCAGTGCTCGCCTGGCTGAGCTGCAAAAGGAGTTGAACCTGCACAAGAACCGCCTTATATGTGACATGCCCACCAGGTGGAACTCAACGTTGGCCATGCTGCAGCGGCTGCACACGCAGCAGAGATCCATCAATGAGTACCTGTGCGACTACGGCACCAGGACAGGGTCAGGGGAGCTTGGTTTTTTTTCTCCACGCCAGTGGGGCATGATCAGGGATGCATGCACTGTCCTGGCACCATTTGAGGAGGCCACGAGGATGGTGAGCAGTGACAGTGCATGCATCAGTGACACTGTACCTCTTGTCCACCTGTTGGAGCACACGCTGCGTGGAATAATGGACAGGGCACTTGAGGCAGAACAGAGGCAGGAAGAGGAGGACTTCCTTGCCTCTCAAGGCCCCCTTTACCCAGACAGTGTTCCTTCTGTCCCACCCATCGCACAGGAAGAGGAAGAGGAGGAGGAGGAGGAGGAGGATTGTGTCAGCATGGAGGTGGAGGCTGCCACTCAGCATCATCAGCAGCAGTCTTTTAGGGATGATTTACAGTCCCAAGAAACCAGTGGACTTGTACGTGGCTGGGAGGAGGTGACTGCGGATCATGTCGTCCTTAGTGACCCAGAGGACTCCGGAGCGAATGCCTCAGCAAACCTACGCTGCATGGCCTCCCTGATCCTGCAAAGTCTGCGGAAGGATCCTCGTATTCTTCGGATCAAGGAGAGGGACCATTACTGGCTGGCCACTCTCCTTGATCCACGGTACAAGGGTAAGGTTGCGGACCTTATGTTACCGTCGCAGAGGGAGCAGAGGATGAGACAACTCCGGGAGGCCTTGCAGAAAGGTCTGTGCAACGCGTTCCCAGAGACTGGGAGGTTACAAACTCCTGGTCCAGGACAACGAGTTGCTGAGGCTTCGGCTAGTCAAAGAAGGAGCGGTGGGGAAGGTGGCCGTCTGACCGATGCGTTCAGACAATTCTTTAGTCCGCAGCCCCAAAGTATGATTGGTTCCAGCAACCATCGCCAGCGTCTGATAAACATGGTGCAGGAATATCTAGGGGCAAGGTCAGACTTGGACACCTTCCCCACTGAAAATCCTCTGGCTTACTGGGTCTTGAGGATGGATCACTGGCCAGAGCTTGCACAGTATGCAATTGAGCTACTGGCCTGTCCTGCATCCAGCGTTCTTTCGGAACGCACATTCAGTGCTGCTGGAGGATTTGTCACGGATCACAGGGTGCGCCTGTCCACCGACTCGGTTGATCGACTGACTTTCATCAAGATGAACCAGTCTTGGATCACCACCAGCTACCACACACCTGATGCTGATATAACAGACTAATTGATTTTAACATGTCACATCCCTTCAAGACTGATGCTGATGCTGAGTGTCTGTGCTGTTATGTTGACTGGCTATCCTCCTCCTCCGAGTCCTCAATGATACGATTGATGATGATAGCTTGGAAGATCATTTTTGTTTATGGGTGCCGCCACCAGTGGCTAAGGCCCAATTTTTCAGCCCCTGTTTTACAGGGGCGTGTAATTACAATTTTTTTAGCAATAATTTGCCATAGGGCTCATTGCTGTGCTCCAAGTACAGTATCTGTGAGGGGTTGGAGTGTTGTGGCACCAGTGCCTAAGGCCCAATTTTTCAGCCCCTGTTTAACAGGGGCGTGTCATTACAATTTTTGAAGCAATACTTTGCAACAGGGCTCATTGCTGTGCTCCAAGTACAGTATCTGTGAGGGGTTGTAGTGTTGTGCCACCAGTGCCTAAGGCCCAATTTTTCAGCCCCTGTTCAACAGGGGCATGTAATTACAATTCTTGATCTAATAATTCACAGCAGGGCCCATTCCTGCACCCACCAAGAGTAACTCTGAGGGCTTACAGTGTTGTGTCAATACCACCACCACCACCAAAGGCCCAATTTTTCAGCCCCTGTTCAACAGGGGCATGCAATTACAATTCTTGATCTAATAATTCACAGCAGGGCCCATTGCTGCACCCACCAAGAGTAACTGTCAGGGCTTACAGTGTTGTGGCACCAGCACCACCATCAAAGGCCCAATTTTTACTACCACTGTTCAACAATTATATGTAATTACAATTCCTGATATAATAGTTGACAGCAGGGCGTTCCAGCACCAACCAAGAGTAACTGTGAGTGCTTACAGTGTTGTGCCAACACCAACAACTAAGGGGCCTATTTCTGCAGAGTATCTACGGCAGGTCCCTACTTTCAAACATCCAACTTACAAACGACTCCTACTTGCAAACGCAAGAAGACAACAGGAAGTGAGAGGAAATCTACCCCTAGGAAGGAAAATTCTCTCCTGTAAGAATTAATATGGGAGAAAGGTGTCTCCTCTGTACTGATGCTTTATCAGCAATACTTGTTTCAAGAAAAACACCACATTTCAAAAACAGTTGTCATTGGGACGGAAAGTGAGGTGAAATGTTCTGAACAGGGGCACAGACAGCAAAACAAATGTTACAGGGGTGATAACCCTTACCTATGTTTTCCAAAAAGTTTAAAAATAGATTTTTGGGCTGGAGCTACACTTAAACAATGTACCTGTTCAAAATTACAAACAGATTCTACATAAGAACAAACCTACAGTCCCTGTCTTGTATGCACCGCCTGTATACGGCTGTTCAGAGTATATAGGGCCTTTTTTATTTTATGTGCGGGGTTCCCCTTAATATCCATACAAGACCCAAAGGGGCTGGTAATGGGCTGGGGTAGGGGGGGGGGGTCATGGGGTAGCTATGCCATTTTTCTTAAAGATTTTCATCCATATTACCGGGACCAGACATTACATTAAAG
Organism: Rana muscosa; assembly: GCA_029206835.1. Taxonomy (NCBI): domain Eukaryota; kingdom Metazoa; phylum Chordata; class Amphibia; order Anura; family Ranidae; genus Rana; species Rana muscosa. The sequence continues at coordinate 361,351,129 of CM055125.1, read as the reverse complement.
CCGCAAGCAGTTTTAAATGGCTTTTTTTTCCTTTAGAAGTGTCATTTTGTGCAGGGACAGTTCTAAACACGGGAAACACGTGGCACTTCACAGGCATACTTTAGACACCCCCCAGGTACGATATTTAAAGGAATATTTGACTTTTTTTTTCACTTTATGCATCATTAAAATGACTGCTCCCGAAAAACGACCGTTTTTAAAACTTCTTTTTGCATTGATACATGTCCCCTGGTGCAGAACCCGGGTTCCCAAACCCTTTTTAGGACAATAACATGCATAATAGTTGTTATAATTAGCACTTTAGAATTCGAACGTTCGCATCCATTGTATTTAATAGGGTTCTAATGTTCGTACGAACTTTCGGTCCGTTCGCGGGTTCTGGTGCGAACCGAACCCGGGGGTGTTCGGCTCATCACTACTGATCACCAATGTAAGGGACATTCTTCCCACTGATCACCAATGTAAGGAACATTCTTCCCACTGATCACCAATGTAAGGAACATTCTTCTCACTGATCACCAATGTAAGGAACATTCTTCCCACTGATCACCAATGTAAGGAACATTCTTCTCACTGATCACCAATGTAAGGGACATTCTTCTCACTGATCACCAATGTAAGGAACATTCTTCCCATTGATCACCAATGTAAGGATCATTCTTCTCACTGATCACCAATGTAAGGAACATTCTTCCCACTGATCACCAATGTAAGGAACATTCTTCCCACTGACCACCAATGTAAGGAACATTCTTCTCACTGATCACCAATGTAAGGAACTTTCTTCCCACTGACCACCAATGTAAGGAACATTCTTCCCACTGATCACCAATGTAAGGAGCATTCTTCCCACTGATCACCAATGTAAGGAACATTCTTCTCACTGATCACCAATGTAAGGAGCATTCTTCCCACTGATCACCAATGTAAGGAACATTCTTCCCACTGATCACCAATGTAAGGAACATTCTTCTCACTGATCACCAATGTAAGGAACATTCTTCTCACTGATCACCAATGTAAGGAACATTCTTCTCACTGATCACCAATGTAAGGAGCATTCTTCCCACTGATCACCAATGTAAGGAACATTCTTCCCACTGATCACCAATGTAAGGAACATTCTTCCCACTGATCACCAATGTAAGGAACATTCTTCTCACTGATCACCAATGTAAGGAACATTCTTCTCACTGATCACCAATGTAAGGAGCATTCTTCCCACTGATCACCAATGTAAGGAACATTCTTCCCACTGACCACCAATGTAAGGAACATTCTTCCCACTGATCACCAATGTAAGGAACATTCTTCCCACTGATCACCAATGTAAGGAGCATTCTTCCCACTGATCACCAATGTAAGGAACATTCTTCCCACTGATCACCAATGTAAGGAGCATTCTTCCCACTGATCACCAATGTAAGGAACATTCTTCTCACTGATCACCAATGTAAGGAGCATACTTCCCACTGATCACCAATGTAAGGAGCATTCTTCCCACTGATCACCAATGTAAGGAACATTCTTCTCACTGATCACCAATGTAAGGAGCATTCTTCTCACTGATCACCAATGTAAGGAACATTCTTCCCACTGATCACCAATGTAAGGAACATTCTTCTCACTGATCACCAATGTAAGGAGCATTCTTCCCACTGACCACCAATGTAAGGAACATTCTTCTCACTGATCACCAATGTAAGGAGCATTCTTCCCACTGACCACCAATGTAAGGAACATTCTTCTCACTGATCACCAATGTAAGGAACATTCTTCCCACTGATCACCAATGTAAGGAACATTCTTCCCACTGATCACCAATGTAAGGAACATTCTTCTCACTGATCACCAATGTAAGGAACATTCTTCCCACTGACCACCAATGTAAGGAACATTCTTCCCACTGATCACCAATGTAAGGAACATTCTTCCCACTGATCACCAATGTAAGGAACATTCTTCCCACTGATCACCAATGTAAGGAACATTCTTCTCACTGATCACCAATGTAAGGAACATTCTTCCCACTGACCACCAATGTAAGGAGCATTCTTCCCACTGACCACCAATGTAAGGAACATTCTTCCCACTGATCACCAATGTAAGGAATATTCTTCTCACTGATCACCAATGTAAGGAACATTCTTCCCACTGATCACCAATGTAAGGAACATTCTTCTCACTGATCACCAATGTAAGGAGCATTCTTCTCACTGATCACCAATGTAAGGAGCATTCTTCCCACTGATCACCAATACAGTGCCTTGAAAAAGTATTCATACCCCTTGAAATTTTCCACATTTTGTCATGTTACAACCAAAAATGGAAATGTATTTTATTGGGACTTTGTGTGATAGATCAACAATCTTTTACAAATGAATATGTGAAAAGTGTGGGGTGCATTTGTATTCAGCTAACTAAAATCTAGTCCAATTGCCTTCAGAAGTCAACCAATTGGTAAATAGAGTCCACCTGTGTGTAATTTAATGCTCAGTATAAATACAGCTGGTCTGTGAAGCCCTCAAAGGTTTGTTAGAGAACCTTAGTGAACAAACAGCATCATGAAGACCAAGGAACACACCAGACAGGTCAGGGATAAAGTTGTGGAGAAGTTTAAAGCAGATTTAGGTTATAAAATAATATCCCAAGCTTTGAACATCTCACGGAGCTCTGTTCAATCCATCATCCGAAAATGGAAAGAGTATGGCACAACTGCAAACCTACCAAGATATGGCCGTCCACCTAAACTGCCCGGCCGGGCAAGGAGAGCATTCATCATAGAAGCAGACAAGAGGTCCATGGTAACTCTGGAGGAGCTGCAGAGATCCACAGCTCAGGTGGGAGAATCTGTCCACAGGACAACTATTAGTCGTGCTTCTCCACAAATCTGCCCTTTATGGAAGAGTGACAAGAAGAAAGACATTGTTGAAGAAAAGCCATAAGAAGTCCTGTTTGCAGTTTGTGAGAAGTCATGTGGGGGACACAGCAAACATGTGGAAGAAGGTGCTCTGGTCAGATGAGATCAAAAATGAACATTTTGACCTAAAAGCAAAACGCTATGTGTGGAGGAAAACGAACACTGCACATCACCCTGAACACACCATCCCCACCGTGAAACATGGTGGTGGCAGCATCATGTGGTGGGGATGCTTTTCTTCAGCAGGGACAGGGAAGCTGGTCAGAGTTGATGGGAAGATGGATGGAGCCAAATACAGGGCAATCTCAAAAGAAAACCTGTTAGAGTCTGCAAAAGACTAGAGACTGGGGCGGAGGTTCACCTTCCAGCAGGACAACGACCCTAAACATACAGCCAGAACTACAATGGAATGGTTTAGATCAAAGTATATTCATGTGTTAGAATGGCCCAGTCGCAGTCCAGACCTAAATCACATTGAGACTCTGTGACAAGACTTGAAAATTGCTGATCACAGACGCTCCCCATCCAATATGACAGAGCTTGAGCTATTTTACAAATAAGAATGGGCAGAAATGTCCCTCTCTAGATGTGCAAAGCTGGTAGAGATATCCCCCAAAAAGACTTGCAGCTGTAATTGCAGTGAAAGGCAGTTCTACAAAGTATTGACTCCGGGGGGGGGGGGGGGGGCGCTATACAAATGTACCCCCCACACTTTTCACATATTTATTTATAAAAAAAATTGAAAACCATTTATCATTTTCCTTCCAGTTCACAATTATGTGCCACTTTGTGTTGGTCTATCACATAAAATCCCAATAAAATAGCGTATTTATTTATCTGAAAACAGGGTAAACAGTGCGCCAATATCATGTTTTACCAACAGGGGGGCGGTCCGCCCCAGGAGCCACCCATTGGGGGGGGGGGGGTGTCAGGCCGGCCATCCCGCCTCTCCTGGCCCTGGGACAGCGCTCCCTGCATAGTCTGAAGTTGAGAAAAAAAGTCACTTGCCAGCCCCTTCTACACCGCTCCTCCTGTGTCAGTGTCATTGTAAAACGAAGCTTGTAAATATCTCAATAGCTCTGTTTTTTCTGGCTGCTCTCCTCATCCGAGTGTAGCTTTGATTGGAGGAGGAGAGCGGTCACATGACCATCTGTGTGACATCAGAGGAGAGCAGTCATGTGACCAGGTCAGTGGAAAAAAACGGAGCTATTGAGGTATATGGAAGCTTTGTTTTGCAATAGGAGTGACACAGGACGAGCAGGGTGGAAGGGGCTGACAGTGATTTTATTTTACTTAAAGGGGTTGTAAAGGTTCATTTTTTATTTTCTAAATAGGTTCCTTTAAGCTAGTGCATTGTTGGTTCACTTACCTTTTTCCTTTGATTTACCTTTTAACCACTTAAGCCCCGGACCATTTGGTAGCTAAAGGACCAGAGGTGAATTCAGAATTTTGCACTGCGCTGCTTTAACTGTAAATTGTGCGGACATGCAATGTTGTACCCAAACGAAATTTGCGTCCTTTTCTTCCCACAAATAGAGCTTTCTTTTAATGGTATTTGATTGCCTCTGCGATTTTTCTTTTTTGCGATATAAATGGAAAAAGACCGAAAATTTTGAAAAAAAATGATATTTTCTACTTTTTGTTATAAGAAAAATCGAATAAACTCAATTTTAGTCATACATTTAGGCCAACATGTATTCAGCCACATGTCTTTAGTAAAAAAAATGTCAATAAGCGTATATTTATTGGTTTGCGCAAAAGTTATAGCGTTTACAAACTAGGGTACATTTTCTGGAATTTACACAGCTTTAAATTTATGACTGCCTATCTCATTTCTTGAGGTGCTAAAATGACAGGGCAGTACAAAACACCCCCAAATGACCCCATTTTGGAAAGTAGACACCCCAAGGAAATTGCTGAGAGGCCTGTTGAGCCCATTGAATTTTTCTTTTTTTTGTCCCAAGTGATTGAATAATGACAAAAAAAAAAAAAATTACAAAAAGTTGTCACTATGGGCTCTTTCACACGGGGCGGATCCGTGCAGATCCGCCCCGTGAAGCTCCGCTTGCTCAGCGGGGATCGCTCCGTTGATCCCCGCTGAGCCGACGGATGACTGGGCGGTCCCCGCACACTGTGCAGGGACCGCCCTGTCAGAGCGCCGCTCTCCCCTATGGGGAATCGGATGATGACGGACCGTAGAGTCCGTTGTCATCCGATCCGCTCCGCCGACGGAAGGAAAAATAGGGTTTTCCTCCGTCACACTTTGGCGGAGCGGAGCGGAGCGGATGTCAGCGGACATGTCACCGCTGACATCCGTGGCTCCATAGGGGTGCATGGAGGATCCGTTTCAGGTCCGCCTAAAAAACTGACAGGCGGACCTGAACGGACCTCCGTGTGAAAGGGCACTAAATGATATATTGCTCACACATGCCATGGTTATATGTGGAATTGCACCCCAAAATACATTTTGCTGCTTCTCCTGAGTACGGGGATACCACATGTGTGGGACTTTTTAGGAGCCTAGCCACGTACGGGACCCTGAAAACCAAGCACCGCCTTCAGGATTTCTAGGCACAAATTTTTGATTTGACTCCTCACTACCTATCACAGTTTCGAAGGCCATAAAATGCCAAAATAGCACAAAACCCCCAATTTTCAAAACTTTGTGACAAAAAGCGAGATCTGCAAAATACTCACAATACCTCTCAGCAAATAGCTTGGGGTGTCTACTTTCCAAAATGGGGTCATTTGGGGGGGGGGTTTGTGCCATCTGGGCATTCCATGGCCTCCGAAACTGTGATAGGTAGTGAAAAGTGAAATCAAAAATTTACACCCTTAGAAAGCCTGAAGGCGGTGCTTGGTTTTTGGGGTCCCGTACGCGGCTAGGCTCCCAAAAAGTCTCACACATAGGGTATTCCCGTACTCAGGAGAAGCAACAGAATGTATTTTGGGGTGTAATTCCACATTTGCCCATGGCATGTTTGAGCAATATATCATTTAGTGACAACTTTGTGCAAAAAAAAAAAAAAAAAATTGTCTTTTTTCCGCAACTTGTGTCAACATATAAAATATTCCATGGACTCGACATGCCTCTCAGTATATAGCTTGGGGTGTCTACTTTCCAAAATGGGGTCATTTGGGGGGGTTTTGAACTGTTCTGGCATTTTATACACAACATTAGGAAGCTTACATCCACTCTTCTAACCACTTGAAGACAAAGCCCTTTTTGACACTTTTTGTTTACATGAAAACATATTTTTTTTTACAAGAAAATTATGTTGAACCCCCAAACATTATATATATTTTTAAAGCAAAGGCCCTACAGAATAAAATGGTGGGTGTTGCATTTTTTTTTCTGCACAGTATTTGCGCAGCGATTTTTCAAACGCATTTTTTTGGGAAAAAATACACTTTTTTTAATTTGAATGCACTAAAACACACTATATTGCCCAAATGTTTGATGAAATAAAAAAGATGATCTTAGGCCGAGTACATAGATACCAAACACGACATGCTTTAAAATTTCGCACAAACGCGCATTGGCGACAAACTACATACATTTTTAAAAGCCTTTAAAAGCCTTTACAGGTTACCCCGTTAGATTTACAGAGGAGGTCTACTGCTAAAATTACTGCCCTCGATCTGACCTTCGCGGTGATACCTCACATGCATGGTGCAATTGCTGTTTACATATGACGCCAGACCGACGCTTGCGTTCGCCATTGGGCAAGAGCAGGGCAGGACAGGGGTGCTTTTTTTTTTTTTTTTTTTTATTATTAATTTTGCTTTTTTATTTTATTTTTAAATTGTTCCTTACATATTTTTTTTTTTTATCATTTTTATTGTTATCTCAGGGAATGTAAATATCCCCTATGATAGCAATAGGTAGTGACAGGTACTCTTTTTTTGAAAAAACTGGGGTCTAGACCCTAGATCTTTCCTCTGCCCTCAAAGCATCTGACCACACCAAGATCGGTGTGATAAAATACTTTCCCAATTTCCCAATGGCGCTTTTTATATCCGGGGGGGGGGGACATTCCCTCCCACTGCTTGTAAAAGCAGTCCAGAGGCTAATTAGCCACTAGGATTGCTTTTACATGAAAGCCGGCCGCTGGCTGAAAAGAATGATACCAAGATGATACCTAAACCCGCAGGCATCAATCTGGTATAACCATTCAAAGTCCAGCAACATACCAGTACGTTGCTGGTCCTTGTTGGACATGTATTGTAATCTTTTTTTTTCATGCAGCCAGTTGGCTGAATGAAAAAAGAGATTGATCAATGGGTATGCCCACCATTAGAATACCGCCCTTCATCCACCCACTTCTAATGATGGGCGTACATGCACCATTTATATATGCCGAAGCATGGGGGCATCCTCCCGCAAAAAAGTTATGCGGCACACACATGGTCGGACTTTTCCACGGGCAAGCCTCCGTCGGAATTTCGACCGTATGTACGCGGCATTAGGAGCAAAATCACTCCTCCGCCCCTGCTGCCCCAATGCTTCGGCATATATGCTTTTTTTATTTAACTGTGGTGGTGAAATCACCTCCTACAGCACTGGAGTCGCAGGGATCAGGCCTGTCTCTGCGAACGCTGCAGTTATGTGTGTTTTTGTTTTGTAAGTGACAGTGATCGATCGATACTGCACTTGGGTGGCCTGGGCTGGACGGAGGGGCAAAACGCAGGTGCTACCAGGTATCTGGGCTGATCCCGCTAACACTGCGTTTTTGGGAACCCTAAACTGCTGAGGACGCTAGTATAGATCTGATCAGATCAGATATTGATCTGTTCAGATACTATACCACTAAGGGGGGTGTATGCTTCACGCGTGGGTGTTAGCGTTACTGGCACTAACCTGACGCTGCCTGGGGTGTGACGTAGACCCTCTCTGACGCTAAAACCTAATTGATATCACCCGCCGGGCGATCAGGGGGTTAAACCTTTATTGGGTTATATACGGCGGGTGCCCTGACACTATAAAAAGCAAACTAACTAACCAGCGTCACCCGTAACACTTATATGGTGATTACTGGTGAAAGGGTTAACTAGGGGCAATTAATGGGTTAAAACCTTTATTAGATAATATATGGGGGTACCTGACGCTATAAAAACCTGCGGCGAACCTAAAAAAAATGACTGGCTACCGATCTGCATCACCGACGCTAAGACAGCGATCAGTAAAATGATCGCTTAGCGACAGTGGTGATAGGGGGTGAAAGGGTTACCTGGGGGGCGATCAAGGGGGTTAAACCTTTATTAGATAATTTATGGGGGTACCTGACGCTATAAAAACCTGCGGCGAACCTAAAAAAAATTACTGGCTACCGATCTGCATCACCGACGCTAAGACAGCGATCAGAAAAATGATCGCTTAGTGACAGTGGTGATAGGGGGTGAAAGGGTTACCTGGGGGGCGATCAAGGGGGTTAAACCTTTATTAGATAATTTATGGGGGTACCTGACGCTATAAAAACCTGCGGCGAACCTAAAAAAAATTACTGGCTACCGATCTGCATCACCAACGCTAAGACAGCGATCAGAAAAATGATCGCTTAGCGACGGCGGTGCTAGGGGGTGAAAGGGTTATCTGGGGGTGATCAAGGGGTTAAACCTTTATTAGGGGGGGTTAGGGGGCTACACTGGACCTAAAATTAAACTGTAGTGACACTTTTACAGTCACAAATGTCACTGATTGCAGTGATCAGTAAATAAATGGTCACTGCAATCAGTGACACTGTGACTGGGGGCTGGGGGGTGATCTGGGGGGGGGGGGCGATTTATGTGCCTATGTGTGCTGGTGTTAGTGTAGTGTTTGTGCACTAACCTTGATGTCTTCTCTTGTACTACGCTCGGTATATGTGAGCGCCGCACAAGAGATGACATCACTTCCTCCTGCTTCCTCTGCCTGTGTTTACATTACACAGGCAGAGGGGGCATTCTCATTCGCCGGGAGCGATCGCGGGGGGGGGTGGCCGGAATCGAACGGCCGCCCCCCCATCTCGGATCGCTCCCAGACTAATTCCGACCGCTCACTGTACAGAAGGGGGGTCCGATTGGACCCCCCAACTGTACAAAGGCAATCACGTACACTGTACGTGATTGTGCCTGTCGGTGCCATTGTGCCGACGTATATGTACAGTGAGCGGTCGTTAAGTGGTTAAGGCTTCATGTCCACGGACGTTTTTACAGCTGCCTTTTTTACAGCTTAAAAACGCCTGACCATGTTATTGTACATTTTTATTTATTTTTTTGAGAAAAAAAAAAAAAAAAAAAAAAAAAACGTCAGCGCTAAAAAACGCGACCGCGCGTTAGTGCGCGTTTTTTTCTTCCTAACTCCGACGCTGAGGAACGCACTGGTCCTGGGTTTTTTTTACAGCTTAAAAACGTCTATGCTATTTGCAGCTCAAAAATGTCTAGGTGGGCATGAAGCTATAGACTAACATGGACAGGCGTTTTTAAGCTGTAAAAAACGCTCAAAAACGCGGCTGTAAAAACGTCTGTGAGCAATGAGGCCTAAGGCCCCATGCACACAGGGCGTTTTTGCAGCTGCTAACAGCAGCGTTAGACATTTTTTTTTACAGCTGCAAAACGCCCATCCATGTTATTCTATTGTGTCATGCACACATAGAGCTTTTATGAGCTCCAAGTGGCATAGGCGTTTTCCAGCTGCAAAAAAACCCCAATTCCAGTGCGTTCTGGAGCTCCAGGTTTGAGCTGCAATAATGCCCGACGCTATTAAACGCGCACAAAACGCTGCAAAAACGCAGCGATTTGCGTTTTTGAGCTCCGGGATTTTTTTTTTTTTTTTTTTTATAAAAAAGGTCAAAACATGTTTACAAAACATGGACAGACGTTTTTAAGCTGTAAAAAACGCGGCTGTAAAAACGCCCTGTGTGCATGGGGCCTAAATGTCTTTTTTCTTTGTCTGAATTTCTCACTTCCTGTTTCTCGTCACTAAACTTCACACCATCATCCGAGCGGTGTTTAGTCAGCCAGAACAGCTTACTGAACAGCTTACTGAGGAGGAACAGGAAGTGAGAAATTCAGACAAAGAAAACAAAGAAAAAAAAATATTTAGAAGGGAATCGAAGGAAAAGGTAAGTGAACCAACAATACACTAGCTTAAAGGAACCTATTTAGAAAATAAAAAACGAACCTTTACAACCCCTTTAACTGTAGAGAATGCTGGCAGCGCTGTCCCAGGAGACTGAGTGAGTAAGTGAGTGAGTGAGTAACTTGTATAGCGCTACAAATGCAAACTAAATTGCCTCAAGGCGCTTGTATCCGTTGTTGTCCTGATCCTTCAGAAGAGAATGGGGGTCTCCTGGGAGTGCAGAGGAGCTGTGTACTGGATGGGGGGATGTGTACTGGATGGGGGGGATGTGTACTGGATGGGGGGGATGTGTACTGGATGGGGGGGGATGTATACTGGATGGGGGGATGTATAATGGATGGGGGGGATGTGTACTGGATGGGGGGGGGATGTATAATGGATGGGGGATGTGTAATGGATGGGGGGATGTGTAATGGATGGGGGGATGTGTACTGGATGGGGGGATGTGTAATGGATGGGGGGATGTATAATGGATGGGGGGGATGTATAATGGATGAGGGGGGGATGTGTACTTGATGGGGGGGATGTGTACTTGATGGGGGGATGTGTACTTGATGGGGGGATGTATAATGGATGGGGGGATGTGTAATGGATGGGGGGATGTATAATGGATGGGGGGGGGGTGTATAATGGATGGGGGGGTGTATAATGGATGGGGGGATGTGTACTGGATGGGGGGATATATAATGGATGAGGGGGATGTGTACTTGATGGGGGGGGGTGTGTACTTGATGGGGGGGGATGTGTACTTGATGGGGGGATGTATAATGGATGGGGGGGTGTGTACTGGATGGGGGGGTGTGTACTGGATGGGGGGGATGTGTGCTGGATGGGGGGGATGTGTGCTGGATGGGGGGGATGTGTGCTGGATGGGGGATGTATAATGGATGGGGGGATGTGTACTGGATGGGGGATGTATAATGGATGGGGGGATGTATAATGGATGGGGGGATGTGTACTTGATGGGGGGGATGTGTACTTGATGGGGGGATGTATAATGGATGGGGGGGTGTGTGTAATGAATGGGGGGGTGTGTGTAATGGATGGGGGGATGTGTGTACTGGATGAGGGGATGTGTACTGGATGGGGGATGTATAATGGATGGGGGGATGTGTACTGGATGGGGGATGTATAATGGATGGGGGGATGTGTACTGGATGGGGGGGATGTGTACTGGATGGGGGATGTATAATGGATGGGGGATGTATAATAGATGGGGGGGGGACGATGTGTACTGGATGGGGGGGATGTGTACTGGATGGGGGGGATGTATAATGGATGTGGGGGGATGTATAATGGATGGGGGGATGTGTACTGGATGGGGTGGGGCAGTGTACTGTAAAGGGGGCTGTGAAAACATGTTTTCCTTAAACTTCCCTCTTAAAATTGGGGTGCGTGTTATACGCCGATAAATACGGTAAATTTACATTTTTGGTTGTAACATGACAAAATGTGAAAAATGTCAAGGGGTATGAATACTTTTTCAAGGCACTGTATAAGGTCCATTCTTCCCACTGACCCCCAATGTAAGAATCATTCTTTCCACTGACCACCAATGTAAGGAACATTCTTCCCACTGATCACCATGTTAATGTACCAAGAGCTGTGGATATAGCCACAGCACAGCACATAGCTAAGCACAGTAGCTTAGTGGTCAGCACTTCCACCGGGCAGCACTAGGGTTGTTGGTTTGAATCCCAGCCATGATACAACCTGCATGGAGTTTGCATGTTCTCCCTGTGCGGGTTTCCTCTGGGTACTCCGGTTTTCTCCCACACTCCAAAAGACATACTGGAAGGTTTGTTAGCTCCTGTCTATATTGGCCATATTATGTATAAATTTGAGTTTGGGATCTTAGATTGTAAGAGGGCATGGACTGATGTGAATGTGCAATATATATGTAATTTGCCAGCACTATATAAGTACCTGAAATAAATAAATATTAGCACAGGAGATCTGGAAGTTATTTCACGGGTTTGTCCATGTTAGAAAAGTTGAGAAAGGCCTGTTCATGTAATATGTTTAAAGGCAGTTAGGACTAAATCCATCTATAGTGTGACAGCAGGAAGGTAAAGTCACCTGGTTGCATCCAGGGGGGTAGATATATTTCGCCCAGATTCAGGCTTTACGCCGACTTATACAACTAGGTGGAGAGTTGTATAAGGCTAGTGGGCTCATGGATGACTCATACCTCTAGGGAGAGTGTGGGGCGTCGTACAGACAGGGAGTTGATGAGACCAGCTGAAGCTTGTCAGCTCATTTAGGCCTCTATAAGAACTCCCAGCTTCATTAGATGTTAGCTCATGCCTGGAACCAGACCTGTGTGGACTGTCTAGGGAGAGTGAACCCCTGTGCGGTGAGACAAAGCCTGTGTGGCTATTTGCTTGGACATTTAAAACCAGGGACTTAGGGACTAGGACAGCACTAGGCTGATCCCAGTTGTTAGTTAGGAAACCTGTATGTTTAGTCAGAGGTCAAGTTGACCAGGATTTATTTTGTTTATGTTTCTTTTGCTTTGCTGTGTTTTGTCACTGTAAATAGAAAATAAACCACACCTTTATGATTTTGAAAACCACAACCACCGTTTGCTGGGCCTGTTTTTGTGTGGGGAGCCCATCTCGGGGGTCAGACACACCCGCTGCCGAGCTAACCCCCTCACAGTTGGTGGAGAACCAGTGGCAGTTTTTTTTTAAGCCAGCATGGAGGAGATACTGAAGCAGCTGGCTCTAGCAAATGCCAATCAACAGCAGACAAATGCAGGTTTGCAAAAGAGCCTTGCAGCTCAACAACAGAACTTCGCAGCCCAGCAGCAAGCTCATCAACAGAGCCTTGCAGCCCAGCAGCAAGCTCATCAACAGAGCCTTGCAGCCCAGCAGCAGACAAACGCAACTTTGCAACAGAGTCTGGAGGCTCAGCAACAAGCCCAGCAGCAATCTGAGGCCCGCTTCATAGACCTGTTACAGAAGCAAGAGCAGAGACTACAACAACAGATGGAAGCAGCAATGCAGCAACGTCCGCAAACCAGTGAGGAAAGCCGTCCCACTAATACCGCGTCCTTTGGGGTGAGTCGTTTATTGACAAAAATGACTGGAGAGGATGATCCAGAGGTATTTTTGACCACATTTGAAAGGACCGCTGAAAGAGAAAAGTGGCCTGAGGAGCAGTGGGCTGGACTGGTGGCTCCTCTGTTATCTGGTGAATCGCAGAAAGCTTACTATGACCTAGAGCCTAACCAAGCAAAAGACTATGCGATGCTAAAAGCTGAAATATTGGCAAGGCTGGGTGTCACCCAGGCTGTCCGGGCTCAGCGTGTGCATAACTGGACTTTCCAGCTTGGAAAACCCCCCAGGTCTCAAATGTATGATCTCATTCACCTGAGCAGAAAGTGGCTACAGCCAGAGACTTTGTCCGCACCAAAGATTGTGGAACGTGTTGTAATGGATCGGTTTTTGAGAGCTCTTCCTACTGCCATCCAAAAGTGGGTAAGCCATGGAGACCCAGAGACGGCCGATGGTCTTGTGGATCGTGTGGAGAAATACTTGGCTACAGAGAACCTGACGGCCTCTTCCAGAGACACTCGGACTTTCCACCCTAAGACCAGACCATCCCCAGGGGCGGATAAGAGGATTCCAAGGGGTGAGGGTGGAGAGAGTGAGAGGGTGGGAGCTCTACCCCAAGTTTGGCGAGAACAGCCTGGGAAATCAGCGGCTCAAGAGGCCGCAAGAAGGATCGTTTGCTACCGCTGCCGGCAAGCGGGACATATTGCAGCCAATTGCCCGGTTGTGGAGGAACCCATGCAGTGTGACTTTCTGACGGGCAGACGTCAGTCGCTGTGTGCGACAGTCGCATGCACTGCCATTCGAGGAACTGAGAAACATTTATGCAAAATGTGTGTTAATGGTAGAAATGTTGTGGTATTGCTGGATTCAGGTAGCCTTGTGACCCTGATAAAGGCTGAGTTAGTTAAAACAGAGGTCTCTGGGAATAGCAAGGTAGCTGTTATTTGTGTGCATGGGGACACCCGAGAGTATCCAGTGACTACAGTGTGTTTCGAGACCCCCAAAGGTACCCTCTCTCATCCAGTGGGCTTAGTATCTCAGTTACCGCATGACGCCATTGTGGGAAGGGATTTTCCGAAGTTCTGGGAACTGTGGGATGATCCTGAGCCCCCCACTGGTGCCCCTATGTACCAGGAATGTGATAGCCAGAACTCCCCTGAGAGTGGTGAGGACTCTCCAGAATTTCCCTTATCAGTATTGGCAGGGGAGACTCAAGAAACTGGAGAGGAGCCCACCTCCTCAGACGAAAACCTACCGTCTGTGGAGTTTTCTGATCTTGAGGTTCACAGGGAAAACTTTGCCACAGAACAGTTGAAAGACCCCGCCCTAATAAAGGCACGGGAAAACGTAGTGAAAATAGATGGCGAGTTAGTGAACCCAGATAACACCTGCACTTACCCATACTTCAGCGTAGAGAAGGACCTACTGTATCGGGTGGCAAAAAGGGCAGAAGAAACCGTTGAGCAGCTTGTGGTGCCCAAACCTTACAGGAAGTTGGTGTTGGAGTTGGCCCATGGGCACATTCTTGGAGGTTATCTGGGGACAGAGAAAACCCGAGAGAGGGTATTACAGAGATTCTATTGGCCGGGGGTGATGAAGGACATAGAAAATTATTGTTCCTCCTGCCCTGTGTGTCAGAGGTCGGCCCCGATGCCACATTTCCGTAGCCCGCTGGTCCCTCTACCCATCATTGAGGTCCCGTTTGAGAGGATCGCCATGGATTTGGTAGGTCCTATAATCAAGTCCGCTAGGGGGCACCAGTACATATTAGTTATAATGGACTATGCCACCCGTTATCCAGAAGCGATCCCTCTCCGAAACACCTCGGCCAAAACCATAGCCAAAGAGCTATCTCTTGTGTTTAGCCGGGTGGGTATTTGTAAAGAACTGCTTACGGACCAAGGTACACCCTTTATGTCCCGGGTTATGAAGGAGCTGTGTAAATTGTTCAAAGTGATGCAATTACGTACATCTGTGTATCACCCCCAAACCGATGGGCTGGTTGAAAGGTTCAACAAAACCCTAAAACAAATGTTGAAGAAAGTGGTGGATAGAGATGGAAAGGATTGGGACTGTCTACTTCCTTATCTGATGTTTGCTATTAGGGAGGTGCCCCAATCCTCTACGGGATTCTCCCCCTTTGAGTTACTGTATGGGAGACACCCAAGAGGGCTGTTGGATATTGCCAAGGAAACTTGGGAAAGTGAGAGTTCTCCCCACAGGAGTGTGATTGAGCATGTCGCCCTGATGCAAGACCGAATTGCACAGGTAATGCCCATCGTGAAGGAACATTTGGCCCAAGCGCAGTTAGCACAGCAGAGAGTGTACAACCGTGGAGCCAAGACCCGTACCTTTTCCCCGGGGGATAGGATACTGGTACTTGTCCCTACGGTTGAAAGTAAATTCCTTGCCAAATGGCAAGGCCCCTACGAGATAATGGAAAAAGTGAGCGAAGTGAATTACAAGGTCAGACAACCAGGAAGGCGAAAGCCCGAACAGATCTATCACGTTAATCTGTTGAAAGCCTGGAGGGATAGAGAGTCCCTAGTCGCAGACACTTGGTCACCAGCTCAAACTGGTTGCGTGATTCCGGAGGTTGGAATAGCAGCCACCTTGTCACAACCCCAACAACAGGAGGTTAAGGAGTTTGTGCTTCGCAACAAGGAGGTATTCTCTGAGCTGCCGGGACAAACATCTGGGGTAGAGCATGACATCATTACCCCGCCCGGTGAAAGGGTGAAGTTAAAACCCTATCGGATCCCAGAGGCCCGACGGGAGGCAATACGGGAGGAAGTACAGAAAATGCTGAACTTAGGGGTGATAGAGGAGTCCCAAAGTGATTGGTCTAGTCCCATTGTGTTGGTGCCTAAACCGGATGGGAGCTGGCGATTTTGTAACGATTTTCGACAGTTGAACAAAGTTACAAAATTTGACACCTACCCCATGCCACGTATAGATGAGTTGATCGACCGGCTGGGAACAGCCCGATACATGACGACTCTTGACCTCACAAAAGGGTATTGGCAAATCCCCCTGGCCAAGTCGGCCAAAGAGAAAACCGCATTTGTAACCCCAGACGGGGCGTTCCAATATAAAAGAATGCCGTTCGGGTTACAGAATGCGCCGGCCACATTCCAGCGGAAAATGGACCAGATGCTGAGGCCCCATCGGAAGTATGCTGCGGCTTACCTGGATGACATAATTGTCCATAGCACAGATTGGGCCTCACATCTGCCAAAAGTGCAAGCAGTCCTGGACTCTGTTCGGGAAGCGGGGTTTACGGCTAACCCCAAGAAGTGTACCATTGGGCAGGAGGAGGCCAAATATCTTGGGTACACCATTGGGAGGGGAGTAATAAAACCCCAACTCAACAAAGTCGAGGCCATCCAGAGTTGGCCACGTCCCAACAGCAAGAAGCAGGTACGAGCCTTTCTGGGAATCGCTGGGTATTATCGGCGATTCATTCCCCACTTTGCTTCTAAGGCTGTGCCCCTAACCAACCTGACGAAGGGGAAAGGGTCGGTCATGATTAAATGGACCCCCGAGGCTGAGGCAGCATTCCAATTCTTGAAACAAGCCTTATGTAGCCAGCCAGTGTTGTACTCACCCGACTTCTCTAAAGACTTTGTCGTACAAAGTGATGCGTCAGATGTGGGGTTAGGAGCAGTATTGTCCCAGGTCTGGAACGGGGAAGAGCACCCAGTCATTTACCTCAGCAGGAAGTTGAAGTCCCATGAGGTAAATTACGCCACCGTTGAAAAGGAGTGTTTAGCGGTGAAGTGGGCTCTAGATTCCCTTCGGTACTACCTGCTAGGTAGGCACTTTGACATGGTTACGGATCACGCTCCGTTAAAGTGGATGGCTCAAAACAAAGAAACAAATAGAAGAGTGAATAGGTGGTTCCTGGCCCTCCAGGAATTCAACTTCACAGTAAAGCATCGCCCTGGCGTTCAAATGGGGAATGTGGATGCTTTGTCTCGAGTACATGAATGCCTGATTGCTGGTGTTCCAACCCCGAGGTTAAAACAAGAGGGGGGGGTATGTGACAGCAGGAAGGTAAAGTCACCTGGTTGCATCCAGGGGGGTAGATATATTTCGCCCAGATTCAGGCTTTACGCCGACTTATACAACTAGGTGGAGAGTTGTATAAGGCTAGTGGGCTCATGGATGACTCATACCTCTAGGGAAAGTGTGGGGCATCGTACAGACAGGGAGTTGATGAGACCAGCTGAAGCTTGTCAGCTCATTTAGGCCTCTATAAGAACTCCCAGCTTCATTAGATGTTAGCTCATGCCTGGAACCAGACCTGTGTGGACTGTCTAGGGAGAGTGAACCCCTGTGCGGTGAGACAAAGCCTGTGTGGCTATTTGCTTGGACATTTAAAACCAGGGACTTAGGGACTAGGACAGCACTAGGCTGATCCCAGTTGTTAGTTAGGAAACCTGTATGTTTAGTCAGAGGTCAAGTTGACCAGGATTTATTTTGTTTATGTTTCTTTTGCTTTGCTGTGTTTTGTCACTGTAAATAGAAAATAAACCGCACCTTTATGATTTTGAAAACCACAACCACCTTTTGCTGGGCCTGTTTTTGTGTGGGGAGCCCATCTCGGGGGTCACACACACCCGCTGCCGAGCTAACCCCCTCACAATAGGTATTATGCTCCATCTTCTGTATAATCTCTTTTTCTGCAGAAAAACAAACATTCACGCGATTGGCTCTCCTCCAATGATTTTTATTTTTATTCTTATGTTTCCAGATGACGCACAGTTGCACTCTTCTCATTTTGCTTTGGCTGTCTCGTGTGTATGGAACACCAAACAACAGCACAACAGGTAAGAGATGAGTGTGGGGTATGACAGACGCTATAGGCGAGAGTGGAGAGAGAACAACATATGGTGTGTGTCTGGTGAGGGATGATGTGGTCAGGAGGTGCCAACACAGGTCTCACTCGCTTTGCAAAGACAGTCTGCCAACCATTTTATCCAAGACATCGTTCTGTTAAAGGGAAGATTAGCTCATGTCATTCTGAATGTGCCGTCATTCCAGGGACATACAGACTAAAGGACTGTTAAAGAGATTGGAAGGAGGATTGAAGGAGAGAAATGGATCAGGAGAAGATTATGATGGAGATTAAAAAAAACAAAAGGAAAGACGAGAAGGAAGAGGGAAGATGGAGGTTTTGTTTGATGTCAGTAGAGAGGCAAGAAAGATGGCAGAGAGAGGAGTATGACAGAGAGACAAGAGAGAGTTGGGGAGAGTCCATGAGAGAGTGAGGTGAGTCCATGAGAGAGTGAGGCGAGTCCATGAGAGAGTGAGGCGAGTCCATGAGAGAGTGAGTGAGGCGAGTCCATGAGAGAGTGAGTGAGGCGAGTCCATGAGAGAGTGAGTGAGGCGAGTCCATGAGAGAGTGAGTGAGGCGAGTCCAGGAGAGAGAGTGAGTGAGGCGAGTCCAGGAGAGAGAGTGAGGCGAGTCCAGGAGAGAGAGAGAGTGAGGCGAGTCCAGGAGAGAGAGAGAGAGTGAGGCGAGTCCAGGAGAGAGAGAGAGAGTGAGGCGAGTCCAGGAGAGAGAGAGAGAGTGAGGCGAGTCCAGGAGAGAGAGAGAGAGTGAGGCGAGTCCAGGAGAGAGAGAGAGAGTGAGGCGAGTCCAGGAGAGAGAGAGAGAGTGAGGCGATTCCAGGAGAGAGAGAGAGTGAGGCGATTCCAGGAGAGAGAGAGAGTGAGGCGAGTCCAGGAGAGAGTGAGTGAGGCGAGTCCAGGAGAGAGAGTGAGTGAGGCGAGTCCAGGAGAGAGAGTGAGTGAGGCGAGTCCAGGAGAGAGAGAGAGTGAGGCGAGTCCAGGAGAGAGAGAGAGTGAGGCGAGTCCAGGAGAGAGAGAGAGTGAGGCGAGTCCAGGAGAGAGAGAGAGTGAGGCGAGTCCAGGAGAGAGAGAGAGTGAGGCGAGTCCATGAGAGAGAGAGAGTGAGGCGAGTCCATGAGAGAGAGAGAGTGAGGCGAGTCCATGAGAGAGAGAGAGTGAGGCGAGTCCATGAGAGAGAGAGTGAGGCGAGTCCATGAGAGAGAGAGAGTGAGGCGAGTCCATGAGAGAGAGAGAGTGAGGCGAGTCCATGAGAGAGAGAGAGTGAGGCGAGTCCATGAGAGAGAGAGAGTGAGGCGAGTCCATGAGAGAGAGAGAGTGAGGCGAGTCCATGAGAGAGTGAGTGAGGCGAGTCCATGAGAGAGTGAGTGAGGCGAGTCCATGAGAGAGTGAGTGAGGCGAGTCCCTGAGAAAGTGAGTGAGGCGAGTCCATGAGAGAGTGAGTGAGGCGAGTCCATGAGAGAGTGAGTGAGGCGAGTCCATGAGAGAGTGAGGCGAGTCCATGAGAGAGTGAGGCGAGTCCATGAGAGAGTGAGGCGAGTCCATGAGAGAGTGAGGCGAGTCCATGAGAGAGTGAGTGAGGCGAGTCCATTAGAGAGTGAGTGAGGCGAGTCCATGAGAGAGTGAGTGAGGCGAGTCCATGAGAGAGTGAGTGAGGCGAGTCCATGAGAGAGTGAGTGAGGCGAGTTCATGAGAGAGTGAGTGAGGCGAGTTCATGAGAGAGTGAGTGAGGCGAGTCCATGAGAGAGAGAGAGGGGTGGGAAAAGTCAAGGTGAGACGAGTGGGGAGAGTCAAGGTGAGACGAGTGGGGAGAGTCAAGGTGAGACGAGTGGGGAGAGTCAAGGTGAGACGAGTGGGGAGAGTCAAGGAGAGAGAGGTGGGGAGAGTCGAGGAAAGACAGTTCCAGGAATGAATTTGTCACACCTTGTATTCTGAGAGCTGACACCTGCTGCTGTCAAAATACCTGAACAGTACCTGCATATGATTGAATAGAGGGAGATACAGCCTAGGAAAAACTCAGAGAAAAGGATGCAAAGAGAGAGAGCTTGGGAAGAGGAAGAGACAGAGTATGAAAAAAGGGTTAAGGATGACAGTGATACAGCTTAGTCAGAGGAAAAGCTCTTGGAGAGGAAGGGAAGGTAGAGAGGTCTTGAGAAGAGGACTAGACAGAGTGTGGAAAGGAAGTTGGATGGGGAGAGGGGTAGAGATACAGCCAAAAGAGAGGAAAATGGCAGAGAAGGAGGTGGAGATTGCTTAAGCTGGCCATACACATAAACAACATTGATGGACAAATCTGCAGTGCCAACAATTTTATTCTGGCAGATGGCACCTGCAACTGTCAAAATACCTGAACATTACCCACAACTGATTAAATGCAGGCATGTTTGGCTCAGAATTTTCTACTTGGCAAGTTCAGCAAAAATCGTTTGAGAAATTGACTTTTGTTTAGCCACATGCATAACAAATTTCGTCAAATTCCGCAGGAATCTGTCAAAAGTCAATCCATGTGTAGCCAGCTTTAGGTAGAGACAGAATATAGAAAGAGAGTTGGGGGAAGAGAGGCTCAGAAATACAGTCTAGAGAGAGGAAAATCTCATCTCAGAGCAAAGGAGATTGAAAGAGCTTAGGAAGATGAAGAGACATGGTGTGAAAAGGGAGTTGGGGAAGACAGAAGGAATACAGGTAGAGAAAGAGCCCAGAGAGGATGAAAGAGAGCTTGGGAAGATGACGAGAGAGGGTATGGAAAGAGAGTTCGTGGAGGACAGGGGCAGAGATACAGCCCAGACAGAGTTAAAAGCTTAGAGAGAGGGAGATGAAGATTGCTTAGGAAGAGGATGAGGCTATGGAAAAGACAGAGGCAGAAATCCTGTCCAGGTAGAGGAAAGGCTCAGAGAGAGAAAGATGGCGAGAGCTTGGAAAGAGTATGAGATAGTGTGGAAAGAGAGTTGGTGGAAGAAAGGGGCAAAGATACAGCCCAGGCAGAGGAAAAGCGGAGAGGAGATGAAGATTGCCTAGGATGTGGAAAGAGACAGAGTACAGAAAGGAAGTTGAGGGAAGACGGGTTGAGATACAGCCTATGTAGAGGGAAAGCTCAGAAATGAGAAGGAGACCTCTTAGGAAGAGACAGAGTATGGAAAAAGGATTAGATGAAGAGGGGGCAGAGATACATCCTGGGAAGAGGGAAAAGTTCAGAGAGAAGGATGCAAAGCTTGGGAAGAGGAAGAGACAGAGTATGGAAAGAGTTGGTGAATAACAGGGGCAGAGATACAGCCAAGGCAGAGGAATAGCTCAGAGAGAACAAGGTGGAGAGAGCTTGTCAAGAAGGAAGAGAGCCAGAGTATAAAAGGGGAGTTTGTGGAAGGCAGGGGCAGAGATACAGCCTAGGTAGAGGAAAAGCTCAGAAAGTAGATGGAGATCACTTAGGTAAAGAAAAAGTTGAGTTGAGTGAAGCGAGGGGCAGAGATACAGCCTCGGGAGAGGACAAGCTCAAAGAGAAGGGTGTGGGGAAATCTTGGGAGGAGGAAGAGACAGAGTATGGACAGACAGTTGGTGGATATTAGAGACAGAGATGCAACCTAGGCTGAGGAATAGCTTGGGAATAGCTCAAAGAGGACATGGAGATCCCTTGGGAAGAAGGAGAGAGTGGGGAGAAGAGAAAAACAGAGATACAGCCTAGGGACAGGTTTCGTTTAGAGAGAAAGAGATAGAGAGATTTGGAAAAATAAGAGACAGAGTGTGGAAAGAGTGTTGGTGGAGAACAGGGGCAGAGATACAGCTTAAACAGAAACAGATGGAGATTGCTTGGTAAGAGGAAGAGAAGGAGGGGTAAAAGAGTGCAGAGATGTAATCTGGGGAGAGAAATAGCTTAGAATGATTGATGTGGAGAGTGCTTAGGAAGAGAAAGAAGCAAAGAATGGAAGTAAGAGTGGGCAGAGATACAGCACAGGGAGATGACTAAATAGGGGAAATATCTAGAGAACCTGGAAAGAGGGAGAAAAGAAAACTTGGTAGGTAGCAGGAAACTGTTAAGACGGGGAGGACGCAAAAGAGTATGGGGACAAGGGGGGAAAAAAGACCTGCCTAGATAGGAAGCAGGAACTCAGGGAGAGTGAAGGAAAGAGAAGAAACCCTTAAGGAGAAATTATTAAGCGTACACACATTTTTAATGTCATTGAAAAAAACAAAGTTTTTCTCGACGTGAATCTTCTCAAGCCTGCCTTGCCTACACACTATCGTGAAAAAAAAAATGCTCGAGCAAAGCGCGGTGACGTACAACACGTACGACGCCACTATAAAGGGGAAGTTCCATTTGGATGGCGCCACCCTTTGGGCTGATTTTGCTGATCCTTGTGTTGTTAGTAAAGTTTGGTGAGAGACGATTCACACTTTTCAGCCTCGTGATCTTCGGGTCCGTTACAGCGTGACGTATGTGCTATCTCCATTATGAACGCTAGTTTTACGCATGCGCATGCGCGTTTTTTTCGCGTCGTTAAAGCGTACACACGGCCGTTTTTCACGACGAGAAAAACGACGAGAAAAAATAGAGCACGTTCAAAATTTTTAATGGTCATTTTTCACGTCGCGAAAAATGCTCTGGAGCCCACACACGGTCGTTTTTAATGACCAAATAAAAAAATTGAATTTTTCTCGTCATGAAAAACGGTTGTGTGTACGTGGCATTAGGAGGAGAAGTGGGACTTGTAAAAGAGGCAGAGATAGTGGGGGAAGAGGAGAGAGGGCAAGAAGGTTTGTAACAGAGGAGAGAGAGCTTGGGGGGGAGAAGAGGCAAAGATGAGGAGAAACAATGAGACAGGAGGTAAATGAGGACTAGAGGGGGAAGCAGAGAGGAAATGGGCCATAGCAGGGCAGATACAAACACTTTACAAGCAGTACTTATATATATATATATACAGTATGTATATATAACAATATCAGCCTTTGTCCTGATCAAGCCATGGTGTATGGAGCGGAGACAGTAATGTATACTCTGTGTTTTCACTGTCCACTTTCTCTCCATTTTAGGATGCCGGATCATACACCCTCCTAGAGACGGGGGGATCCGTTATAGGGGTCTCACCCTTACTCAGGTAAAGGCGGTTGAGATGCTTCCGGTGGATTATGAGATTGAATTTGTTTGCCGCGGAGAAAGGGAGATTTCTGGTCCAAAAGTACGCAAGTGCCAGCTGGATGGGACCTGGACAGATATGGACAAACCAAGCCGCTGTCGTAAGTTTCTTTTCTATTCGTCTCTTAGGTACCCATAGAGTTAGGTGACCAGAATTTTAAAATGAAATCCGGGGACATTTTTTTTTTTCTACTAGTAATGGCGGCAATCAGCGACTCTCTGCCCGTCGCCCGCCTCACAGCCTGTCAAGTCTGAAGCTCTGTACACACGGGCGGGAATCTCGTCGGGAAAAAAAACATTGGTTTTCCCAACGAGATTCCCGGCAAGCTTGCCTTGCTCGCCGAGTGTACACACGACCATTCAAAAGAACCGCCGTTCTTCTGAATGGCAAGAACGTTGTGACGTCATCGACTATGACGAGCCTGCGCTCGTCACATTCGATGCCGTCGCCGCCATCTTGCTACACCCTACACTACCCTTGTATGCTACCGCGCATGCGTCAAAGTCTTTTCGAGCATGCGCAGGTTTACCATGGACAGGTAAGCATACACACTCACGGTTTTCTCGTCGGGAAACAGGCCGACGAGAATCCCGATGAGAAAATAGAGAGCAGGTTCTCTATTTTTCTCGTCGAGCTTCCCGGCAGTTTTCCCGACGAGAAACCATACACACCAACGGTTTTCTCGGCAAGAAGCTCTCCCAGCAGTTTTCTTGCCGAGAAAACCGGTCGTGTGTACGAGGCTTGACTCTCCGGGCCCCGGCTACTACTGGGTGGGGAGAGGAGGAAGATCACTCCACCAGGGAAGGCAAGGAGATAAGCAGGCAGGCGGCTGGCCGGGACTTAAGCCAAGGCAGAAGAACATGCGAGCGGAGCTGAATGGGCACCCGAAACTGAAGAAATATTTACTCCGCTCCGACCAGCACATGATCATCAGAAAGGGGCACAGATAATAGAAAAAAATACACCCCCCTAAGCTAATAGGAGCGGCAGAGCGGGGGGGTGTAATTCATATATATTTTTTTTTAATTCTGCACTGACTGTCTTTGAAATTGCCCCAGCCCTGTTCATATCCAATCCTGGGACAAAACCGGTGAGAGATTTGGTCCGGGGACAGTGTCCTCAATCCGGGGACCGTCCCCTGAAACTGGGGATGTCTGGTCACCCTACCATAGAGAGGCCTCTGTTTCATGGCTATCTGCCTGTCTTTAAAGGTGCAAATTTACATTGCAGCTTGGCCCATGGATAAATTCTACTTGAAAGCTTTTAGTGGACGTGGCGCTGCTCTGTATTTATATATGTGTTAAATGCTGGTGCTTGTGTGCAATGCTCAACCATTGCCTATCCAACACCAACGGTGGGGGATTCATGACTGCAGCAGATCCGACACATAAATTTAAAGATACACACTGAAATAATCCACGGATTTATTTAAAAAAAAAAAAAATTGCGCCGGTGATACAACGCTCACAATGTGCTCAATACAATGCTCACAATGTGCTCAAAAGAGTATATAAAACAGTTCCTTCCAGTAAAGTGACAGGTACTATTATTACTAGACAAGTACGATTACAAATAAACAGTCCTCTAATTAAATACAGGAAGTCCCCGAGTTCCCAACGGGCTAGGGACTGTAGGTTTGTTCTTAAGTCGAATCTGTTCGTAAGTCGGAACAGTACCTTTTTTGATGTTCTGTCAAAATGTGCCCGCCGTCCAAAAGTGGCCGCGCATGCGCAGAACGGCAGAGACGTCACGCCGCCTCCCATTCATAAGTAGGAGTTGTTTTCAGATGTTCTTTTGAAATGTGCCCGCCGTCGTAAAGTGCCCGCGCATGCGCAGAACGGCAGAGACGTCACGCCGCCTCCAGTTCGTAAGTAGGAGTCGTTCGCAAGTCGAATTTCTGTAACTCGGGGACTGCCTGTAAGCATGCGCAGATCATGAATCATAAAAAATGCAAAACAATAAGGTGGTAATTAGTGTAAAAATCCTATTGTTATATTCAAGTCCTGGTGTTGATAATCAATCCACATATATTAAACAAAAACCATCTTTCAAAAACAAGGTGACTTGTGC
Organism: Rana muscosa; assembly: GCA_029206835.1. NCBI lineage: Eukaryota > Metazoa > Chordata > Amphibia > Anura > Ranidae > Rana > Rana muscosa. The sequence goes on along the minus strand of CM055125.1, from coordinate 361,325,980 downwards.
TTTTTTCCGTGCTTGTAAAAAATAGAAGTGCAGGTGCTCCACTCAGTGTTCCCCTATGCCAGTGCACTCACCAGAGGGCTCTCCCCTCAAGGGGGTAATGCACCTACACAGCCATTACTGCTGTACATTAGGACACCGAGCTCCGTTGTTGCTATCCTTATTCCTTATGCGATCGGCCCCTTCATCTCGATAGTATGCAGTATATGCAAAGAGAAATGACACGCCGTAGTGCAATACCGTTTTACTCCTTTTATTATATGTTAAAACGTATAGGAAATGCACTTACATTTTGTTTAAAAACAATGAGCAGTAAAAAAAAAAAAATGGGAAGTCCGGGATTCCCTTGCATTACACGGACCAAACAGGAAGTAACGCAATGCCGCTGAGGCTCCACACTATGCGTTTTGTCAGCATGACGTCATCAGGAGCGGCGCCATCTTGCTACACTTCCTAGAATATATACTATACAAAAGATCGATTTCCGATGAAGAAGCTGACACACCCACAGCTTCTTCATCAGAAATCAAACCTTTGTATCAAGCGTAGGGCGGAGCCCCAGCGAAATTGCATCACTTCCTGTTTGGTCCATAAAACGCATGAGAATCACGGACTTCCCGTTTTTTTGGCTTTTTACTCAAAATGTAAGTGCATTTCCATACCCAAATGCATAATTTTAAATTTTTCTACATTAAACCTCATTTGCCATGTAGTTGCCCACCACATTAAAATGGAGCTCCACCCGCAATTATTTTTTTTAAAAGTCAGCAGCTACAAACACTGTAGCTGCTGACTTTTAATAAGGACACTTACCTGTCCTACTCTCCCTCGATCATTGCAGGTCCCGAGCCGCCATCCTCACTAAGGGAAACAGGCAGTGAAGCCTTACGGCTTCACTGCCCGTTTTCCTACTGCGCATGCGCGAGTCTCGCGCCGATTTGTGAATGGGCGGCTGCTCTCTGTGATTACTCACAGTTCCCAGAAGGCAGCGCGGCCATTCACCAGAAGACACTGCGAGTAGGAGGGATGAAGAAGACCCACCTCGGATAAGGAAGAGGCAGATTAGGGACTTCTACATAGCAACCGGTATTTCGGGTGAGTAAATATTTACCGTATTTATTGGCGTATAACACGCACTTTTTTCCCCTTAAAATCAGGGGAAAATCGTGGGTGCGTGTTATACGCCGATACTCCGTCGAATTCCCCTGCTGAAAACGAGCGAGAGGAGCGAGCGGAGCCGAAGCCGAAGTACAATCGGCTTTACTCGGCTCCTCTCGCAGTCCCGCCCATCTCTGACTGCGCCGCTGACATAGAGAAAGCCGAGTGTACTTCGGCTAGTCTCGGCTCCTCTCGCAGTCCTGCCTGTGACTGTGAGCAGACACGAGTCTAGCCGAAGTACACTCGGCTTTCTCCGTCAGCGGCGCAGTCAGTGGAGATGGGCGGAACTGCGAGAGGAGCCGAGTCTAGCCGAAGTACACTCGGCCCCGCTCGCTCCTCTCCACAGAAATCGGCGCCAAATTTTAAAAACCGCCGGGACTGACACGATCGCAAAGGCACTGGGCAAGGCTGCAGATGGACAGATGGACACTGGGCACGGCTGCAGATGGACAGATGGACACTGGGCACGGCTGCAGATGGACAGATGGACACTGGGCACGGCTGCAGATGGACAGATGGACACTGGGCACGGCTGCAGATGGACAGATGGACACTGGGCAAGGCTGCAGATGGACAGATGGACACTGGGCACGGCTGCAGATGGACAGATGGACACTGGGCAAGGCTGCAGATGGACAGATGGACACTGGGCAAGGCTGCAGATGGACACTGGGCAAGGCTGCAGATGGACAGATGGACACTGGGCAAGGCTGCAGATGGACACTGGGCAAGGCTGCATGCTGCATTTAAATGTAAGTTTTTTTTCCTTGAATTTCCCTCCTAAAAGTTTTTTTCCTTAAAATTCCCTCCTAAACTTGGGGTGCGTGTTATACGCCGATAAATACGGTATTTGTTTTTAAAGTTTTTTTGCTGCATTTTCGCGTGTTTTTTTTTTTTTCAGGGTGGAACTCCACTTTAAGTTGTTCAGATCTTCTTGCAAGGTTTCCACATCCTGCAGAGAAATTATTGCCCTGCTTAGCTTAGTATCGTCTGCAAATACTGAGATTGAGCTGTTTACCCCATCCTCCAGGTTGTTTATGAATAAATTAAATGGGATTGGTCCCAGGAGAGAACCCTGGGGGACCCCACTTTCCACACCGGACCATTCCGAGTACTCCCCATTTATCACCACCCTCTGAACTCGCCCCTGTAGCCAATTTTCAATCCATGTACTCACCCTATGGTACATGCCGACAGACCTTAGTTTGTACAGTTTTATGGGGAACTGTATCAAATGCCTTTGCAAAATCCAGATACACCACGTCCACTGGCCTTCCTTTATCTATATGGGACCTCACCTCAGGGCCGCCATCAGGAATTTTGGTGCCCCTTACACAGCTTCAGGCATAGGCCCCCTGGAGCAGAGGAGAACCGGGGGGGGGGTGCTGCCGGCGCGAATTGTTGGGGGGCTTTGGGTGCTGACGAACACAGAAAAAAAACAAAAGAACAAAAAAAAGGGGGGGTTGCCATCCGGGGACCTCCAGGCCTCTGGGGACCTCTGGGGCCCCTTACAAAAAAATTATAAAAATTAAAAAATAATAATACATTTTTATAAAAAAAAAAAAAGGGAGGTAGCCATCCGGGGCCTTGGGGACCTCCGGGCCTCTGGGGACCTCTGGGCCCCTTACAAAAAAATAAATAAATAAAAATAAATAAAAAATAAATAACATAAATAAAAAAAAATTAAATATTTATTTTTTTTTTTATAAAAAAATTGAATTATAAAAAATAAAAAAAGGGGGGGGGGTTGACATTCGGGGCCCTGGGGAACTCCGGGCCCCTGGGGACCTCTGGGCCCCTTACAAAAAAAAGGGGGGCCTTCCGGGCCCCTTACAGGTGTACTGCCTGTACCCCCCTGATGGCGGCCCTGGCTCACCTCCTCATAGAAGGTTAACAGGTTGGTTTGGCAAAAATGATTCTTCATGAATCCATGCTGATTACTGCCAATGATACAGTTTTCATTACTAAAATCTTGTATATAGTCCCTTCTCATCCCCTCCAAGAGCTTGCATACTATCAACCTCACAATAGACTGAATGGATTTTATTGAGCCTTCAAAGTAGAGTGACTACACTCCTATTTAGATTTTTTTGATAAAGAAACAATAGGCTATATTGGGACCTCACAGTAGAGTGAATGTACTCTCATGGAACCTTATAGTTGAGTGGCTGCACTGTATTGCGATCTCATAGTAGAGTGACAGCACTCCTTTGGGACTTAATGGTTAAGTGACTGCACGCTATTGAGACTTTATGGTAGAGAGACTACACTCTAGTGGGACCTCATAGTTGAGTGGCTGCACTCTAGTGGGTCCTCATTCTAAAGTACAGTGCCTTGAAAAAGTATTCATACCCCTTGACATTTTCCATATTTTGTCATGTTACAACCAAAAACGTAAATGTATTTTATAAAACAACACAAAGTGGCACATAATTGTGAAGTGGAAGGAAAATAATAAATGGTTTTCAATTTTTTTTTATACAAATAACTAAGTGAAAAGTGTGGTGTGTATTTGTATAGTGCCCCCCTGAGTCAATACTTTGTAGAAACACCTTTTACTGCAATTACAGCTGCAAGTCTTTTTGGGGATTTCTCTACCAGCTTTGTACATCTAGAGAGGGACATTTTGGTCCATTCTTCTTCACAAAATATCTCAAGCTCTGTCAGATTGGATGGAGAGCGTCTGTGAACAGCAATTTTCAAGTCTTGCCACAGATTTTCAATTGGATTTAGGTCTGGACTGTGACTGGGCCATTATAACACATGAATATGCTTTGATCCAAACCATTCCATTGTAGCTCTGGCTGTATGTTTAGGGTCGTTGTCCTGCTGGAAGGTGAACCTCCCCCCCCCCCCCAGTCTCAAGTCTTTTGCAGACTCTAACAGGTTTTCTTCTAAGATTGTCCTGTATTTGGCTCCATCCATCTTCCCATCAACTCTGACCAGCTTCCCTGTCCCTGCTGAAGAAAAGCATCCCCACAACAGGATGCTGCCGCCACCATGTTTCACGGTGGGGATAGTGTGTTCAGGGTGATGTGCAGTGTTAGTTTTCCTCCACACATAGCGTTTTGCTTTTTGGCCAAAAATTTTGATTGTGATCTCATCTGACCAGAGCACCTTCTTCCACGTTTGCTGTGTCCTCCACATGACTTCTCACAAACTGCAAACAGGACTTCTTATGGCTTTCTTCCAACAATGTCTTTCTTCTTGCCACTCTTCCATAAAGAGCAGATTTGTGGAGAGTACGACTAATAGCTGTCCTGTGGACAGATTCTCCCACCTGAGCTGTGGATCTCTGCAGCTCCTCCAGAGTTACCATGGGCCTCTTGGCTGCTTCTCTGATTAATGCTCTCCTTGCCCGGCCGGTCAGTTTAGGTGGACGGCCATGTCTTGGTAGGTTTGCAGTTGTGCCATACACTTTCCATTTTCGGATCATGGATTGAACAGAGCTCCGTGAGATGTTCAAAGCTTGGGATATTTTTTTTATAACCTAACCCTGCTTTAAACTTCTCCACAACTTTATCCCTGACCTGTCTGGTGTGTTCCTCAGCCTTCATGATGCAGTTTGTTCACTAAGGTTCTCTAACAAACCTCTGAAGGCTTCACAGAACAGCTGTATTTATACTGAGATTAAATTACACACAGGTGGACTCTATTTACTAATTAGGTGACTTCTGAAGGCAATTGGTTCCACTAGATCTTATTCCAATAAAATACATTTATGATTTACGTTCTACTGAGCCTGTTTTAAACCCCCTGAAAAGGGTGGTCGCAGGCTGTCTGGTAAGCCTTTACTCTACACCTTGGTGGCGGGATCTTTTTCTAAGCATTGGATGGTTATCCCCATGTTTAACATCGGATACCTGCACTCTGTAGAACTCTTTATCATGAAATCTTTGAACAGAGGAGACATACATTCATTTCTTTTTCGTACATCACGGGACACAGAGCGACTTAGTCATTACTAATGGGTTATATAGATTACCTTCAGGTGCTGGCACTGGCAACTTCCAAACCGGAAGTACCCTCCCCTATATAAGCCCCTCCCATCCGGGAGCACCTCAGTTTTTTGCCAGTGTCTAAGGTGTTGGCCAAAGAGTAACATGTGTTTTCACTGGGCTTGCGTACAGGTTCTTTTATGGGCCTCAGTAAGCTGTTCCGGATCCGACCAAAAAAGCTTCATAGCTAAACGGTCGGTACCCGGGCCTTGCAACAGAAGAGCAAGGTTTTGCCTGTAATGCCTCTCTTAGGAGGGCTGGACCCTGGGATCCAGAGCTCTGGTCATACCCACGACCAAGATGTTTTCTGTGCAGGGTGCTATACAGGTCCAGGGGAGTGGAATCCTTGGGAACCCGGTCCCTGGTGGATGACGCTCGATGCACGCCGCGGCGCTTCTGCGCATGTGCAGGCGTCCCAGCATGGATAAAAGACACAGTACAAGTGTCAGCTGGATGCAAACAGAGCTAGCAACAAAACGGTGGCACACAGAGGCGGTTGATGCAGGCATCCCCATAGAAAGGCACTTTAGTGGACACCAGCTGGTATATAGCAGCAACTGTGCTAGACTATTCCCAGTAAAAGTGGTGTATGACGACGGGAATACCTCAGCTTTGTGCTTAAAGGATATGTCGTCCAGACGCTCTGGAAATAAGTCTTCCAAGAAGCGAAAGGGGTCTCCATCGGGCTCTGAGGATTTTGGGCATGCTTGTACTGCACCAATCTCCCCTGAAATTTCAGAGGTTAGTAGCCGTAGGAACCCCGCAGGAGTACCTGGTGCTGCGGCTGTCCCCAGTCCACCTGCTCCTGTATATATAACAGAGGAGGTTTTTTCCTCAGCTCTGGGAGGATTGGAAGAGAGATTAACAGCATTGATCGCTGCTTCCCTGTCACAGGGAAAGCGTGTCCGATCTCCGTCTCCTCCTTCAGAGTACCTGTTAGTGGAGGAACAGCCCCACACAGAGATCGACCTGCCTGAAGGGGATCAGGATGAGGTTGATTCGGTTATAGAGGAATCAACAGTGGAAGAACCTTTCTCAGCATCTCAGGCTGAAAGATTATGGGTTCAGTCTCTGACTAACATGGTCCGATCAGCATTTAAAATGCCTCTTGCGGAGCCATCAACCACTACTGTCTCCTCGCTGGGGTCGCTAAAAGCTCCCCAGACTGTCTGTTCCTTCCCAATCCACCCCTTATTGGAAGGGCTTATTTACCAGGATTGGGAGCATCCTGATAAAATATTTACTCCCCCCAAGAGATTTCCGGTGATCTATCCCATGGAGGATAAGTTCATACAAAAATGGAAGGTGCCCACAGTGGACGCAGCCATCTCTTATGTGAATAAATCACTGACATGTCCAGTAGATAATGTTCCAATGTTCAAAGACCCAATAGATAAAAAATTGGAGTCTTTACTAAAATCTGCTTTCTCTACAGCAAGCATGGTGACACAACCTGCAGTAGCAGCTATTGGGGTCTGCCAAGCAGTGAAGGATCAGTTAAAACAAGTCTTAAGGGACTTACCAGATCAGCAGGCTCTTGCCTTAGCTGACCTACCTAGAGCCTTGTGTTTTGCGGTGGACGCCATAAAGGATACAATCCAACAGGCCTCCTGCTTTACGCTGTCTGTAGTACATATGCGTAGGCTTCTATGGCTCAAAAACTGGTCTGCTGAGGCTCCCTGTAAGAAATTGCTGATTAGCTTCCCATTTCATGGAGAACGCTTATTTGGAGAAGATCTGGACAAGTATATCCAGAAAATTTCTGCCGGTAAAAGTACACTCTTGCCGGTTAAGAACAAAGTTAGAAGTCCTTCTTTTAAGAGGCCTACTTCTCCAGTCCCTGGCACATCGGCTGTGAAACAGTTCCGACGGCCTCCGCGGTCAAATTCTGGGGGCAGAAATCAGGGACAATCACAGGGTAACAAGAAACCCTGGGCCAAGAGAGGTACGAAACCTCCCCCCAAGTCATGAAGGGTTGCCCCCACTCAATCGGGTGGGGGGAAGACTTCAGTTGTTCACAGAGACCTGGCAGGACACCATCAGAGACAGATGGGTGATCTCCGCAGTAAGTCTGGGATACAAGCTGGAGTTAAAAGACACTCCTCCTGCCCATTTTATGAGGTCAAACGTGCCAAGCGATCCCCAGAAGAGAGGATCCCTCCTTCTGGCACTAGAACAACTATTGCTCCAAGGTGTAATCATGAAGGTTCCCTTGGAAGAATGCGGGTTCGGGTTTTACTCAAACCTCTTCACAGTCCCAAAACCAAATGGGGACGTGAGGCCCATATTAAATCTAAAAGGGCTACACAAATTCCTACATATCAGGACTTTTCGGATGGAGTCAATCCGATCGGTGGCCACCGCCCTACAAGGGCAGGAATGGTTAGCCTCGATCGACATAAAGGATGCTTATCTGCATATTCCCATCTTTCCGGCCCACCAGAAATTTCTACGCTTTGCAGTAGAAGGGCGCCATTTTCAGTTCAGAGCCTTACCTTTCGGTCTGGCCACAGCACCACGAGTGTTCACAAAAATTCTGGCCCCACTATTGGCTAGTGATGAGCCGAACACCCCCGGGTTCGGTTCGCACCAGAACCCGCGAACGGACCGAAAGTTCGAACGAACATTAGAACCCTATTAAATACAATGGATGCGAACGTTCGAATTCTAAAGTGCTAATTATAACAACTATTATGCATGTTATTGTCATAAATAGGGTTTGGGAACCCGGGTTGTGCACCAGGGGACATGTATCAATGCAAAAAGAAGTTTTAAAAACGGTCGTTTTTCGGGAGCAGTCATTTTAATGATGCATAAAGTGAAAAAAAAAAAGTCAAATATTCCTTTAAATATCGTACCTGGGGGGTGTCTAAAGTATGCCTGTGAAGTGCCACGTGTTTCCCGTGTTTAGAACTGTCCCTGCAGAAAATGACACTTCTAAAGGAAAAAAAAGCCATTTAAAACTGCTTGCGGCTTTAATGTAATGTCTGGTCCCGGTAATATGGATGAAATTCTTTAAGAAAAATGGCATAGCTACCCCATGACCCCCCCCCCCTACCCCAGCCCATTACCAGCCCCTTTGGGTCTTGTATGGATATTAAGGGGAACCCCGCACATAAAATAAAAAAGGCCCTATATACTCTGAACAGCCGTATACAGGCGGTGCATACAAGACAGGGACTGTAGGTTTGTTCTTATGTAGAATCTGTTTGTAATTTTGAACAGGTACATTGTTGAAGTGTAGCTCCAGCCCAAAAATCTATTTTTAAACTTTTTGGGAAACATAGGTAAGGGTTATCACCCCTGTAACATTTGTTTTGCTGTCTGTGCCCCTGTTCAGAACATTTCACCTCACTTTCCGTCCCAATGACAACTGTTTTTGAAATGTGGTGTTTTTCTTGAAACAAGGATTGCTGATAAAGCATCAGTACAGATGAGACCCCTTTCTCCCATATTTATTCTTACAGGAGAGAATTTTCCTTTCTAGGGGTAGATTTCCTCTCACTTCCTGTTGTCTTCTTTCGTTTGCAAGTAGGAGTCGTTTGTAAGTTGGATGTTTGAAAGTAGGGACCTGCCGTATATACTCTGCAGAAATAGGCCCCTTAGTTGTTGGTGTTGGCACAACACTGTAAGCACTCAGTTACTCTTGGTTGGTGCTGGAACGCCCTGCTGTCAACTATTATATCAGGAATTTTAATTACATATAATTGTTGAACAGTGGTAGTAAAAATTGGGGCTTTGATGGTGGTGCTGGTGCCACAACACTGTAAGCCCTGACAGTTACTCTTGGTGGGTGCAGCAATGGGCCCTGCTGTGAATTATTAGATCAAGAATTGTAATTACATGCCCCTTTTGAACAGGGGCTGAAAAATTGGGCCTTTCGTGGTGGTGGTGGTGGTGGCGTTGCCACAAGACTGTAAGCCCTCAGAGTTACTCTTGGTGGGTGCAGCAATGGACCCTGCTGTGAATTATTAGATCAAGAATTGTAATTGCATGCCCCTGTTGAACAGGGGCTGAAAAATTGGGCCTTAGGCACTGGTGGCACAACACTACAACCCCTCACAGATACTGTACTTGGAGCACAGCAATGAGCCCTGTTGCAAAGTATTGCTTCAAAAATTGTAATGACACGCCCCTGTTAAACAGGGGCTGAAAAATTGGGCCTTAGGCACTGGTGCCACAACACTCCAACCCCTCACAGATACTGTACTTGGAGCACAGCAATGAGCCCTATGGCAAATTATTGCTAAAAAAATTGTAATTACACGCCCCTGTAAAACAGGGGCTGAAAAATTGGGCCTTAGCCACTGGTGGCGGCACCCATAAACAAAAATGATCTTCCAAGCTATCATCATCAATCGTATCATTGAGGACTCGGAGGAGGAGGATAGCCAGTCAACATAACAGCACAGGCACTCAGCATCAGCATCAGTCTTGAAGGGATGTGACATGTTAAAATCAATTAGTCTGTTATATCAGCATCAGGTGTGTGGTAGCTGGTGGTGATCCAAGACTGGTTCATCTTGATGAAAGTCAGTCGATCAACCGAGTCGGTGGACAGGCGCACCCTGTGATCCGTGACAAATCCTCCAGCAGCACTGAATGTGCGTTCCGAAAGAACGCTGGATGCAGGACAGGCCAGTAGCTCAATTGCATACTGTGCAAGCTCTGGCCAGTGATCCATCCTCAAGACCCAGTAAGCCAGAGGATTTTCGGTGGGGAAGGTGTCCAAGTCTGACCTTGCCCCTAGATATTCCTGCACCATGTTTATCAGACGCTGGCGATGGTTGCTGGAACCGATCATACTTTGGGGCTGCGGACTAAAGAATTGTCTGAACGCATCGGTCAGACGGCCACCTTCCCCACCGCTCCTTCTTTGACTGGCCGAAGCCTCAGCAACTCGTTGTCCAGGACCAGGAGTTTGTAACCTCCCAGTCTCTGGGAACGCGTTGCACAGACCTTTCTGCAAGGCCTCCCGGAGTTGTCTCATCCTCTGCTCCCTCTGCGACGGTAACATAAGGTCCGCAACCTTACCCTTGTACCGTGGATCAAGGAGAGTGGCCAGCCAGTAATGGTCCCTCTCCTTGATCCGAAGAATACGAGGATCCTTCCGCAGACTTTGCAGGATCAGGGAGGCCATGCAGCGTAGGTTTGCTGAGGCATTCGCTCCGGAGTCCTCTGGGTCACTAAGGACGACATGATCCGCAGCCACCTCCTCCCAGCCACGTACAAGTCCACTGGTTTCTTGGGACTGTAAATCATCCCTAAAAGACTGCTGCTGATGATGCTGAGTGCCAGCCTCCACCTCCATGCTGACACAATCCTCCTCCTCCTCCTCCTCCTCCTCCTCCTCTTCCTGTGCGATGGGTGGGACAGAAGGAACACTGTCTGGGTAAAGGGGGCCTTGAGAGGCAAGGAAGTCCTCCTCTTCCTGCCTCTGTTCTGCCTCAAGTGCCCTGTCCATTATTCCACGCAGCGTGTGCTCCAACAGGTGGACAAGAGGTACAGTGTCACTGATGCATGCACTGTCACTGCTCACCATCCTCGTGGCCTCCTCAAATGGTGCCAGGACAGTGCATGCATCCCTGATCATGCCCCACTGGCGTGGAGAAAAAAAACCAAGCTCCCCTGACCCTGTCCTGGTGCCGTAGTCGCACAGGTACTCATTGATGGCCCTCTGCTGCGTGTGCAGCCGCTGCAGCATGGCCAACGTTGAGTTCCACCTGGTGGGCATGTCACATATAAGGCGGTTCTTGGGCAGGTTCAACTCCTTTTGCAGCTCAGCCAGGCGAGCACTGGCATTATAAGATCTGCGGAAATGCACACAGACTTTCCTGGCCTGCCTCAGGACATCCTGTAAGCCCGGGTACCTGCCCAAGAACCGCTGCACCACCAGGTTAAGGACGTGAGCCACACAGGGCACATGGGTCAGTTGTCCCTGTCGGAGGGCGGAGAGGAGGTTGGTGCCATTGTCGCAAACCACCATTCCTGGCTTAAGCTGGCGTGGCGTCAACCACCTCTCGGCCTGGCCCTGCAGAGCAGACAGGACCTCTGCCCCAGTGTGGCTTCTGTCCCCCAAACACACCAGCGCAAGCACGGCATGGCATCTTTTTGCCTGCGTACTTGCGTAGCCCCGTGAACGGCTACGGAGCACCGCTGGTTCATAGGACAAACCACAGGAAGAGGCCATGGAGGAAGAAGAAGAGGAGGGGGTGGAGGAGAGAGGTGTGTCACAACCAGTAGTAGCATTTTGGAGGCGTGGCGGTGGGACAACCTCCAACACTACTGCACCTTGTCCTGCATCCTTCCCAGCTGCCAAAAGAGTGACCCAATGGGCCGTGAAAGAAAGGTAACGTCCCTGTCCATGCCTGCTGGACCATGAGTCAGCGGTAATATGCACCTTACCGCTGACCGCCCTGTCCAGCGAGGCCAAGACATTGCCTTCCACATGCCGGTAGAGAGCCGGAATAGCCTTCCGTGAGAAAAAGTGGCGTTTGGGAACCTGCCACTGAGGAACCGCACATTGCACAAACTCACGGAAGGGGGCCGAGTCTACCAACTGAAAAGGCAGCAGTTGAAGCGCTAGCAATTTAGCCAAGCTAGCATTCAACCGCTGGGCATGTGGATGGCTGGGAGTGAACTTCTTTCGACGGTCCAGCAGCTGGGGCAGGGAAATTTGCCTGCTAGAATCGGACGTCGGTGTACTGCTAGCAGAGTGGCCGCAAGTACTTGGCTGTGACACACCTAATTCTACACCTTCATTCCTCTCAGTGCATGTTTCAGAGAGGACTGAAGTTATAGTGGGGTTGGAGATCCCAGCTGATGCGGTGCAAGGAGAGGTCCGCTTTGTTCTTTGGTGTGGGTCTTTGAGGTAGGCTTGCCAACGAGCTGCATGGCAGGTCAACATATGTCTGGTCAGGCATGTGGTACCCAAGCGGCTGATGTTTTGGCCACGCGATATACGCTTGAGACATATGTTGCAAACAGCAGCTGTGCGATCTGATGCACTAGCCTCAAAAAAGGCCCACACCAAAGAACTTTTTGAATGACGGGCAGAGGCAGCGCCCTGCACAGGCGGAGCTCTGCGGTGTGATTCCGTCGGTGTACTGCCCTTACGCTGGCCACCAAAGGGCATCCTGCCTCGTTGGAGATGTGCCTCCTCCTCATCCTCCTCCTCCTCCTCTCTCCTATTAGGCACCCACGTGGAGTCAGTGACCTCATCATCACCTCCCTCCTCATCACTGGAGGCAATCTGGCAGTATGCTGCAGCTGCTGGAACATGACTGCCAGATTGGTGTCCTTCTTGAGCATCCCCTCTGTCTGCTCTCACGCTACTGCCTTCCTCTAGCTGGGTTTCATCATCAGACCCTTCGAAACGCTGGGCATCCTCCTGGAGCATGTACCCAACACTGTGCTGAAACAGTTCGGGGGACTCCTCAGGAGGAGGACATGGTGGGTCTAGGGAAGGAGTGACTGATGATGAGTCTGACATTGATACCAGGGAAGAGGACGCTTTGGCAGCTGCTTTTCCAGTACCCTGAGCCTGGGTGAGAGAGGATGAGGAGGAGGAGGAGGGCTTGGTCATCCACTCTACCAAGTCTTCGGCATGATGTGGCTCAACATGTCCAGCTGCCGAAAAGAAGGACAAGCGTGTCCCATGGCCATGTGCTGATGACAATGCACCGCGTCCACGACCAGCACTGTTGCCCCCAGACACAGAGCCTGCTTGCCCTCTTTTATTGCCTCCTGACTGTCTGCCTCTCCTTGTTTGCCTTCCAGACATTCTAATAGATGGCCTGCAGGGAGATGGGAAAAAAGCAATAAGGGCTACCTTCAGGTGTCCTTCTCTGTCCCTTGAAACAAGGACTTTGACAGTGAAAGAAACTGACACACTCTCCCTACCTACAGTTTTCTGTCCCTAGAAAAACATTTTTTTTAAAGCACAATTTAGCACAAGGAGAATTCACTCACTGTCCTTCCAGGTCCCTGGAAACAAGGACTTTGACAGTGAAAGAAACTGACACACTCTCCCTACCTACAGTTTTCTGTCCCTAGAAAAAATGTTTTTTTTAAGCACAATTTAGCACAAGGAGAATTCACTCACTGTCCTTCCAGGTCCCTGGAAACAAGGACTTTGACAGTGAAAGAAACTGACACACTCTCCCTACCTACAGTTTTCTGTCCCTAGAAAAAATGTTTTTTTTAAGCACAATTTAGCACAAGGAGAATTACCTCACTGTCCTTCCAGGTCCCTGGAAACAAGGACTTTGACAGTGAAAGAAACTGACACACTCTCCCTACCTACAGTTTTCTGTCCCTAGAAAAAATGTTTTTTTTAAGCACAATTTAGCACAAGGAGAATTACCTCACTGTCCTTCCAGGTCCCTGGAAACAAGGACTTTGACAGTGAAAGAAACTGACACACTCTCCCTACCTACAGTTTTCTGTCCCTAGAAAAAATGTTTTTTTTAAGCACAATTTAGCACAAGGAGAATTACCTCACTGTCCTTCCAGGTCCCTGGAAACAAGGACTTTGACAGTGAAAGAAACTGACACACTCTCCCTACCTACAGTTTTCTGTCCCTAGAAAAAATGTTTTTTTTAAGCACAATTTAGCACAAGGAGAATTACCTCACTGTCCTTCCAGGTCCCTGGAAACAAGGACTTTGACAGTGAAAGAAACTGACACACTCTCCCTACCTACAGTTTTCTGTCCCTAGAAAAAATGTTTTTTTTAAGCACAATTTAGCACAAGGAGAATTACCTCACTGTCCTTCCAGGTCCCTGGAAACAAGGACTTTGACAGTGAAAGAAACTGACACACTCTCCCTACCTACAGTTTTCTGTCCCTAGAAAAAATGTTTTTTTTAAGCACAATTTAGCACAAGGAGAATTACCTCACTGTCCTTCCAGGTCCCTGGAAACAAGGACTTTGACAGTGAAAGAAACTGACACACTCTCCCTACCTACAGTTTTCTGTCCCTAGAAAAAATGTTTTTTTTAAGCACAATATAGCACAAGGAGAATTCACTCACTGTCCTTCCAGGTCCCTGGAAACAAGGACTTTGACAGTGAAAGAAACTGACACACTCTCCCTACCTACAGTTTTCTGTCCCTAGAAAAAATGTTTTTTTTAAGCACAATTTAGCACAAGGAGAATTACCTCACTGTCCTTCCAGGTCCCTGGAAACAAGGACTTTGACAGTGAAAGAAACTGACACACTCTCCCTACCTACAGTTTTCTGTCCCTAGAAAAAATGTTTTTTTTAAGCACAATTTAGCACAAGGAGAATTACCTCACTGTCCTTCCAGGTCCCTGGAAACAAGGACTTTGACAGTGAAAGAAACTGACACACTCTCCCTACCTACAGTTTTCTGTCCCTAGAAAAAATGTTTTTTTTAAGCACAATTTAGCACAAGGAGAATTACCTCACTGTCCTTCCAGGTCCCTGGAAACAAGGACTTTGACAGTGAAAGAAACTGACACACTCTCCCTACCTACAGTTTTCTGTCCCTAGAAAAAATGTTTTTTTTAAGCACAATTTAGCACAAGGAGAATTACCTCACTGTCCTTCCAGGTCCCTGGAAACAAGGACTTTGACAGTGAAAGAAACTGACACACTCTCCCTACCTACAGTTTTCTGTCCCTAGAAAAAATGTTTTTTTTAAGCACAATTTAGCACAAGGAGAATTACCTCACTGTCCTTCCAGGTCCCTGGAAACAAGGACTTTGACAGTGAAAGAAACTGACACACTCTCCCTACCTACAGTTTTCTGTCCCTAGAAAAAATGTTTTTTTTAAGCACAATTTAGCACAAGGAGAATTACCTCACTGTCCTTCCAGGTCCCTGGAAACAAGGACTTTGACAGTGAAAGAAACTGACACACTCTCCCTACCTACAGTTTTCTGTCCCTAGAAAAAATGTTTTTTTTAAGCACAATTTAGCACAAGGAGAATTACCTCACTGTCCTTCCAGGTCCCTGGAAACAAGGACTTTGACAGTGAAAGAAACTGACACACTCTCCCTACCTACAGTTTTCTGTCCCTAGAAAAAATGTTTTTTTTTAAGCACAATTTAGCACAAGGAGAATTACCTCACTGTCCTTCCAGGTCCCTGGAAACAAGGACTTTGACAGTGAAAGAAACTGACACACTCTCCCTACCTACAGTTTTCTGTCCCTAGAAAAAATGTTTTTTTTAAGCACAATTTAGCACAAGGAGAATTACCTCACTGTCCTTCCAGGTCCCTGGAAACAAGGACTTTGACAGTGAAAGAAACTGACACACTCTCCCTACCTACAGTTTTCTGTCCCTAGAAAAAATGTTTTTTTTAAGCACAATTTAGCACAAGGAGAATTACCTCACTGTCCTTCCAGGTCCCTGGAAACAAGGACTTTGACAGTGAAAGAAACTGACACACTCTCCCTACCTACAGTTTTCTGTCCCTAGAAAAAATGTTTTTTTTAAGCACAATTTAGCACAAGGAGAATTACCTCACTGTCCTTCCAGGTCCCTGGAAACAAGGACTTTGACAGTGAAAGAAACTGACACACTCTCCCTACCTACAGTTTTCTGTCCCTAGAAAAAATGTTTTTTTTAAGCACAATTTAGCACAAGGAGAATTACCTCACTGTCCTTCCAGGTCCCTGGAAACAAGGACTTTGACAGTGAAAGAAACTGACACACTCTCCCTACCTACAGTTTTCTGTCCCTAGAAAAAATGTTTTTTTTAAGCACAATTTAGCACAAGGAGAATTACCTCACTGTCCTTCCAGGTCCCTGGAAACAAGGACTTTGACAGTGAAAGAAACTGACACACTCTCCCTACCTACAGTTTTCTGTCCCTAGAAAAAATGTTTTTTTTAAGCACAATTTAGCACAAGGAGAATTACCTCACTGTCCTTCCAGGTCCCTGGAAACAAGGACTTTGACAGTGAAAGAAACTGACACACTCTCCCTACCTACAGTTTTCTGTCCCTAGAAAAAATGTTTTTTTTAAGCACAATTTAGCACAAGGAGAATTACCTCACTGTCCTTCCAGGTCCCTGGAAACAAGGACTTTGACAGTGAAAGAAACTGACACACTCTCCCTACCTACAGTTTTCTGTCCCTAGAAAAAATGTTTTTTTTAAGCACAATATAGCACAAGGAGAATTCACTCACTGTCCTTCCAGGTCCCTGGAAACAAGGACTTTGACAGTGAAAGAAACTGACACACTCTCCCTACCTACAGTTTTCTGTCCCTAGAAAAAATGTTTTTTTTAAGCACAATTTAGCACAAGGAGAATTACCTCACTGTCCTTCCAGGTCCCTGGAAACAAGGACTTTGACAGTGAAAGAAACTGACACACTCTCCCTACCTACAGTTTTCTGTCCCTAGAAAAAATGTTTTTTTTAAGCACAATTTAGCACAAGGAGAATTACCTCACTGTCCTTCCAGGTCCCTGGAAACAAGGACTTTGACAGTGAAAGAAACTGACACACTCTCCCTACCTACAGTTTTCTGTCCCTAGAAAAAATGTTTTTTTTAAGCACAATTTAGCACAAGGAGAATTACCTCACTGTCCTTCCAGGTCCCTGGAAACAAGGACTTTGACAGTGAAAGAAACTGACACACTCTCCCTACCTACAGTTTTCTGTCCCTAGAAAAAATGTTTTTTTTAAGCACAATTTAGCACAAGGAGAATTACCTCACTGTCCTTCCAGGTCCCTGGAAACAAGGACTTTGACAGTGAAAGAAACTGACACACTCTCCCTACCTACAGTTTTCTGTCCCTAGAAAAAATGTTTTTTTTAAGCACAATTTAGCACAAGGAGAATTACCTCACTGTCCTTCCAGGTCCCTGGAAACAAGGACTTTGACAGTGAAAGAAACTGACACACTCTCCCTACCTACAGTTTTCTGTCCCTAGAAAAAATGTTTTTTTTAAGCACAATTTAGCACAAGGAGAATTACCTCACTGTCCTTCCAGGTCCCTGGAAACAAGGACTTTGACAGTGAAAGAAACTGACACACTCTCCCTACCTACAGTTTTCTGTCCCTAGAAAAAATGTTTTTTTTAAGCACAATTTAGCACAAGGAGAATTACCTCACTGTCCTTCCAGGTCCCTGGAAACAAGGACTTTGACAGTGAAAGAAACTGACACTCTCCCTACCTACAGTTTTCTGTCCCTAGAAAAAATGTTTTTTTTAAGCACAATTTAGCACAAGGAGAATTCACTCACTGTCCTTCCAGGTCCCTGGAAACAAGGACTTGCACAGTGAAAGAAACTGACACACTCTCCCTACCTACAGTTTTCTGTCCCTAGAAAAAATGTTTTTTTTAAGCACAATTTAGCACAAGGAGAATTACCTCACTGTCCTTCCAGGTCCCTGGAAACAAGGACTTTGACAGTGAAAGAAACTGACACACTCTCCCTACCTACAGTTTTCTGTCCCTAGAAAAAATGTTTTTTTTAAGCACAATTTAGCACAAGGAGAATTACCTCACTGTCCTTCCAGGTCCCTGGAAACAAGGACTTTGACAGTGAAAGAAACTGACACACTCTCCCTACCTACAGTTTTCTGTCCCTAGAAAAAATGTTTTTTTTAAGCACAATTTAGCACAAGGACAATTACCTCACTGTCCTTCCAGGTCCCTGGAAACAAGGACTTTGACAGTGAAAGAAACTGACACACTCTCCCTACCTACAGTTTTCTGTCCCTAGAAAAAATGTTTTTTTTAAGCACAATTTAGCACAAGGAGAATTACCTCACTGTCCTTCCAGGTCCCTGGAAACAAGGACTTTGACAGTGAAAGAAACTGACACACTCTCCCTACCTACAGTTTTCTGTCCCTAGAAAAAATGTTTTTTTTAAGCACAATTTAGCACAAGGAGAATTACCTCACTGTCCTTCCAGGTCCCTGGAAACAAGGACTTTGACAGTGAAAGAAACTGACACACTCTCCCTACCTACAGTTTTCTGTCCCTAGAAAAAATGTTTTTTTTAAGCACAATTTAGCACAAGGAGAATTACCTCACTGTCCTTCCAGGTCCCTGGAAACAAGGACTTTGACAGTGAAAGAAACTGACACACTCTCCCTACCTACAGTTTTCTGTCCCTAGAAAAAATGTTTTTTTCAAGCACAATTTAGCACAAGGAGAATTACCTCACTGTCCTTCCAGGTCCCTGGAAACAAGGACTTTGACAGTGAAAGAAACTGACACACTCTCCCTACCTACAGTTTTCTGTCCCTAGAAAAAATGTTTTTTTTAAGCACAATTTAGCACAAGGAGAATTACCTCACTGTCCTTCCAGGTCCCTGGAAACAAGGACTTTGACAGTGAAAGAAACTGACACACTCTCCCTACCTACAGTTTTCTGTCCCTAGAAAAAATGTTTTTTTTTAAGCACAATTTAGCACAAGGAGAATTACCTCACTGTCCTTCCAGGTCCCTGGAAACAAGGACTTTGACAGTGAAAGAAACTGACACACTCTCCCTACCTACAGTTTTCTGTCCCTAGAAAAAATGTTTTTTTTAAGCACAATTTAGCACAAGGAGAATTACCTCACTGTCCTTCCAGGTCCCTGGAAACAAGGACTTTGACAGTGAAAGAAACTGACACACTCTCCCTACCTACAGTTTTCTGTCCCTAGAAAAAATGTTTTTTTTAAGCACAATTTAGCACAAGGAGAATTACCTCACTGTCCTTCCAGGTCCCTGGAAACAAGGACTTTGACAGTGAAAGAAACTGACACACTCTCCCTACCTACAGTTTTCTGTCCCTAGAAAAAATGTTTTTTTTAAGCACAATTTAGCACAAGGAGAATTACCTCACTGTCCTTCCAGGTCCCTGGAAACAAGGACTTTGACAGTGAAAGAAACTGACACACTCTCCCTACCTACAGTTTTCTGTCCCTAGAAAAAATGTTTTTTTTAAGCACAATTTAGCACAAGGAGAATTACCTCACTGTCCTTCCAGGTCCCTGGAAACAAGGACTTTGACAGTGAAAGAAACTGACACACTCTCCCTACCTACAGTTTTCTGTCCCTAGAAAAAATGTTTTTTTTAAGCACAATTTAGCACAAGGAGAATTACCTCACTGTCCTTCCAGGTCCCTGGAAACAAGGACTTTGACAGTGAAAGAAACTGACACACTCTCCCTACCTACAGTTTTCTGTCCCTAGAAAAAATGTTTTTTTTAAGCACAATATAGCACAAGGAGAATTCACTCACTGTCCTTCCAGGTCCCTGGAAACAAGGACTTTGACAGTGAAAGAAACTGACACACTCTCCCTACCTACAGTTTTCTGTCCCTAGAAAAAATGTTTTTTTTAAGCACAATTTAGCACAAGGAGAATTACCTCACTGTCTTTCCAGGTCCCTGGAAACAAGGACTTTGACAGTGAAAGAAACTGACACACTCTCCCTACCTACAGTTTTCTGTCCCTAGAAAAAATGTTTTTTTTAAGCACAATTTAGCACAAGGAGAATTACCTCACTGTCCTTCCAGGTCCCTGGAAACAAGGACTTTGACAGTGAAAGAAACTGACACACTCTCCCTACCTACAGTTTTCTGTCCCTAGAAAAAATGTTTTTTTTAAGCACAATTTAGCACAAGGAGAATTACCTCACTGTCCTTCCAGGTCCCTGGAAACAAGGACTTTGACAGTGAAAGAAACTGACACACTCTCCCTACCTACAGTTTTCTGTCCCTAGAAAAAATGTTTTTTTTAAGCACAATTTAGCACAAGGAGAATTACCTCACTGTCCTTCCAGGTCCCTGGAAACAAGGACTTTGACAGTGAAAGAAACTGACACACTCTCCCTACCTACAGTTTTCTGTCCCTAGAAAAAATGTTTTTTTTAAGCACAATTTAGCACAAGGAGAATTACCTCACTGTCCTTCCAGGTCCCTGGAAACAAGGACTTTGACAGTGAAAGAAACTGACACACTCTCCCTACCTACAGTTTTCTGTCCCTAGAAAAAATGTTTTTTTTAAGCACAATTTAGCACAAGGAGAATTACCTCACTGTCCTTCCAGGTCCCTGGAAACAAGGACTTTGACAGTGAAAGAAACTGACACACTCTCCCTACCTACAGTTTTCTGTCCCTAGAAAAAATGTTTTTTTTAAGCACAATTTAGCACAAGGAGAATTACCTCACTGTCCTTCCAGGTCCCTGGAAACAAGGACTTTGACAGTGAAAGAAACTGACACACTCTCCCTACCTACAGTTTTCTGTCCCTAGAAAAAATGTTTTTTTTAAGCACAATTTAGCACAAGGAGAATTACCTCACTGTCCTTCCAGGTCCCTGGAAACAAGGACTTTGACAGTGAAAGAAACTGACACTCTCCCTACCTACAGTTTTCTGTCCCTAGAAAAAATGTTTTTTTTAAGCACAATTTAGCACAAGGAGAATTCACTCACTGTCCTTCCAGGTCCCTGGAAACAAGGACTTGCACAGTGAAAGAAACTGACACACTCTCCCTACCTACAGTTTTCTGTCCCTAGAAAAAATGTTTTTTTTAAGCACAATTTAGCACAAGGAGAATTACCTCACTGTCCTTCCAGGTCCCTGGAAACAAGGACTTTGACAGTGAAAGAAACTGACACACTCTCCCTACCTACAGTTTTCTGTCCCTAGAAAAAATGTTTTTTTTAAGCACAATTTAGCACAAGGAGAATTACCTCACTGTCCTTCCAGGTCCCTGGAAACAAGGACTTTGACAGTGAAAGAAACTGACACACTCTCCCTACCTACAGTTTTCTGTCCCTAGAAAAAATGTTTTTTTTAAGCACAATTTAGCACAAGGACAATTACCTCACTGTCCTTCCAGGTCCCTGGAAACAAGGACTTTGACAGTGAAAGAAACTGACACACTCTCCCTACCTACAGTTTTCTGTCCCTAGAAAAAATGTTTTTTTTAAGCACAATTTAGCACAAGGAGAATTACCTCACTGTCCTTCCAGGTCCCTGGAAACAAGGACTTTGACAGTGAAAGAAACTGACACACTCTCCCTACCTACAGTTTTCTGTCCCTAGAAAAAATGTTTTTTTTAAGCACAATTTAGCACAAGGAGAATTACCTCACTGTCCTTCCAGGTCCCTGGAAACAAGGACTTTGACAGTGAAAGAAACTGACACACTCTCCCTACCTACAGTTTTCTGTCCCTAGAAAAAATGTTTTTTTTAAGCACAATTTAGCACAAGGAGAATTACCTCACTGTCCTTCCAGGTCCCTGGAAACAAGGACTTTGACAGTGAAAGAAACTGACACACTCTCCCTACCTACAGTTTTCTGTCCCTAGAAAAAAATGTTTTTTTTAAGCACAATTTAGCACAAGGAGAATTACCTCACTGTCCTTCCAGGTCCCTGGAAACAAGGACTTTGACAGTGAAAGAAACTGACACACTCTCCCTACCTACAGTTTTCTGTCCCTAGAAAAAATGTTTTTTTTAAGCACAATTTAGCACAAGGAGAATTACCTCACTGTCCTTCCAGGTCCCTGGAAACAAGGACTTTGACAGTGAAAGAAACTGACACACTCTCCCTACCTACAGTTTTCTGTCCCTAGAAAAAATGTTTTTTTTAAGCACAATTTAGCACAAGGAGAATTACCTCACTGTCCTTCCAGGTCCCTGGAAACAAGGACTTTGACAGTGAAAGAAACTGACACACTCTCCCTACCTACAGTTTTCTGTCCCTAGAAAAAATGTTCTTTTTAAGCACAATATAGCACAAGGAGAATTCACTCACTGTCCTTCCAGGTCCCTGGAAACAAGGACTTTGACAGTGAAAGAAACTGACACACTCTCCCTACCTACAGTTTTCTGTCCCTAGAAAAAATGTTTTTTTTAAGCACAATTTAGCACAAGGAGAATTACCTCACTGTCCTTCCAGGTCCCTGGAAACAAGGACTTTGACAGTGAAAGAAACTGACACACTCTCCCTACCTACAGTTTTCTGTCCCTAGAAAAAATGTTTTTTTTAAGCACAATTTAGCACAAGGAGAATTACCTCACTGTCCTTCCAGGTCCCTGGAAACAAGGACTTTGACAGTGAAAGAAACTGACACACTCTCCCTACCTACAGTTTTCTGTCCCTAGAAAAAATGTTTTTTTTAAGCACAATTTAGCACAAGGAGAATTACCTCACTGTCCTTCCAGGTCCCTGGAAACAAGGACTTTGACAGTGAAAGAAACTGACACACTCTCCCTACCTACAGTTTTCTGTCCCTAGAAAAAATGTTTTTTTTAAGCACAATTTAGCACAAGGAGAATTACCTCACTGTCCTTCCAGGTCCCTGGAAACAAGGACTTTGACAGTGAAAGAAACTGACACACTCTCCCTACCTACAGTTTTCTGTCCCTAGAAAAAATGTTTTTTTTAAGCACAATTTAGCACAAGGAGAATTACCTCACTGTCCTTCCAGGTCCCTGGAAACAAGGACTTTGACAGTGAAATAAACTGACACACTCTCCCTACCTACAGTTTTCTGTCCCTAGAAAAAATGTTTTTTTTAAGCACAATTTAGCACAAGGAGAATTACCTCACTGTCCTTCCAGGTCCCTGGAAACAAGGACTTTGACAGTGAAAGAAACTGACACACTCTCCCTACCTACAGTTTTCTGTCCCTAGAAAAAATGTTTTTTTTAAGCACAATTTAGCACAAGGAGAATTACCTCACTGTCCTTCCAGGTCCCTGGAAACAAGGACTTTGACAGTGAAAGAAACTGACACACTCTCCCTACCTACAGTTTTCTGTCCCTAGAAAAAATGTTTTTTTTAAGCACAATTTAGCACAAGGAGAATTACCTCACTGTCCTTCCAGGTCCCTGGAAACAAGGACTTTGACAGTGAAAGAAACTGACACACTCTCCCTACCTACAGTTTTCTGTCCCTAGAAAAAATGTTTTTTTTAAGCACAATTTAGCACAAGGAGAATTACCTCACTGTCCTTCCAGGTCCCTGGAAACAAGGACTTTGACAGTGAAAGAAACTGACACACTCTCCCTACCTACAGTTTTCTGTCCCTAGAAAAAATGTTTTTTTTAAGCACAATATAGCACAAGCACAAAACACACTGACACTCTCCCTACCTATCCTTCTCTTTCCCTAAACTAAAGGAATCCAGGTTAAGCAAGAAAGAAATAAAAGTCACTGTCCCTGCCTATGCTGCTCTATCCCTGCTCCGGAACACACTACACTAGGCCGCCGTGCTGGCGGCCTTTTATAGTGTGGGGCGTGTACTAAACCCCCTCAGCAATAATTGGCCACAGGCATCCTGCCTGTGGCCAATCATTGCTCTCCTCGCTGCCGGCGCTGTGATTGGCCAAGCATGCGGGGTCACAGTGCATGCTTGGCCAATCACAGCGCCTGGATGACACTGCGATGGCGTAGTGCATTGTGGGCCGTTCGCGTCACTCGAATTTGGCGCGAACGGCCCAAATCGTTCGATCTTCGTCGAACGATCGAACAGCCGATGTTCGAGTCGAACGTATGTTCGACTCGAACACGAAGCTCATCCCTACTATTGGCCAATCTAAGAACACGGGGTGTAACGATAATGGCATATTTAGACGACCTGCTACTAATAGACCACTCAGTGGAAAAACTGGAAGTAGCTATTCACGAGACAATCAAGTATCTGGAATATCACGGTTGGATTATCAACCGAGACAAGTCAGCTCTAAGACCAGTCAAAAGTCTGGAATACTTGGGGCTAAGGCTGGATTCAAATCAGAGAAAGATTTTCTTACCTCCAGAGAAGGTGTCGTCTTTGAAAGATTTGACCCACTTAGTGGGTACAAAAAGAAAACCATCCATACGCCTGTGCATGAGGCTGCTGGGAAAAATGGTGGCTTCATTCGAAGCAGTACCCTACGGTCAATTCCATTCAAGGAACTTGCAGAGGGCCATACTGTCAGCCTGGAACAAAAAAGTTCAGGCTTTAGACTTACCAATGTCCCTGTCCCCTTCCGTTCGCAAGAGCCTCCATTGGTGGTTGGTGCCCCAGAATCTGGAAAAAGGGAAACCCTTCAGTCCGGTTTCTTGGAAGGTGGTCACTACAGATGCCAGCCTCATAGGCTTGGGGGCAGTACTGGAGCAATGGTCTCTACAGGGCAAGTGGTCAGAAGCAGAGAAGGCCCTGCCCATCAATCTCTTAGAGATACGAGCAGCCCGGTATGCCCTAGTAGCATGAACATCCAAACTCCAAGGGTCCCCTGTCAGAATTCAATCAGACAATGCCACAGCAGTGGCATATATCAATCACCAGGGTGGCACCAGGAGTCGTGAAGCCCAGAGGGAAGCGAATTACATCCTGAAATGGGCAGAAAGATATGTCCCAGCCATATCCGCGGTTTTCATCCCAGGAGTGGAAAATTGGAGAGCGGACTTTCTAAGTCGCCAGTAATTATTCCCGGGGGAATGGTCTCTTCACCCCGAGGTTTTCCAGGCAATATGCCAGCGGTGGGGAACACCGGATGTAGATCTGTTAGCATCCAGATTCAACGCAATGGTGGACAGATTTGTGTCTCGCACAAGGGATCCCCTAGCTTGCGGCTCGGATGCCCTAGTGTTCCCTTGGGATCAGTTCAAGCTGATATATGCATTCCCACCGCCACAATTGTTACCGCGATTAATCCGCAGAATCCGTGTAGAAAAGAAACCGGTGATTCTGGTGGCTCCAGCGTGGCCCCGAAGAGCATGGTACGCGGAGATCGTAAAGATGTCAGTGGGGAGTCCTTGGACCCTCCCACATCGTCCGGACCTGCTTTCGCAGGGACCGATATACCACCCTTCCTTACCAGCCCTAGGTTTGACAGCCTGGCTATTGAAGCCCACATTCTAAAAAAGAGAGGTCTCTCTAATCCGGTGGTATCTACCATGATCAATGCCAGGAAGCCGGTATCCAGGCAGATCTATTATAGGATCTGGAAGGCGTACATCGCGTGGTGTGAGGCCAAGAAATGGCATCCGCGTAAGTACGTAATAGGTAGGATTCTGGACTTCCTACAGTGGGCTGTGGATAGGAAGCTTGCCTTGAGTACTATCAAGGGTCAGATTTCGGCCTTGTCAATATTTTTTCAAAGGCCCTTGGCTTTGCATTCATTAGTCAAAGCTTTCATACAAGGAGTGATGCGTATTAGCCCTCCGGTTAGTATTCCTATATGTCCATGGGACTTAAACCTGGTTCTGTCGGTTCTACAGAAACAACCATTTGAACCATTGCAGCACATTTCCTTGGTTCTTCTCACCAGGAAATTTATTTTCTTAGTAGCCATTTGTTCGGCTAAAAGAGTATCGGAATTAGCCGCCATGTCCTGTAAGGAGCCATATCTGGTTGTCCATAAGGACAGAGTAGTATTACGTCCTCACCCAGCCTTTCTTCCTAAGGTGGTATCGAGGTTTCATTTGAACCAAGATGTGGTTCTTCCTTCTTTTTTTCCCAAACCTACCTCGGTAGAGGAAAAGTTATTGCATTCTTTGGATGTAGTAAGAGCAGTTAAAGCTTATCTAAAAGCCACTGCTCAGATTCGCAGAACGGATACTTTGTTTGTTCTGCCGGAAGGCCCCAGAAAGGGTCAGGCAGCATCAAAATCTACTTTAGCCAAATGGATTCGACAGGTCATAATACAAGCCTATGGCTTGAAAAAGAGACCGCCTCCGTTCAAAGTTAGGGCGCACTCCACAAGAGAACTTCATGGGCAGTGCATCACCAGGCCTCCCTGGCTCAAATCTGTAAGGCCGCAACATGGTCTTCAGTACACACGTTTACTAGGTTCTACCAGGTGGACGTTAGAAGTCAGGAGGATGTCGCCTTTGGGCGCAGTGTGTTGCAGGCCGCAAAAGATCCTCATGCCTGATGGCGCCCAGCTTATGTATAGTGTATCCCCCCCTCATTTGGCATTGCTTTGGGACGTCCCATTAGTAATGACTAAGTCGCTCTGTGTCCCGTGATGTACGAAAAAGAAAAAGGGATTTTTATAACAGCTTACCTGTAAAATCCTTTTCTTGGAGTACATCACGGGACACAGAGCTCCCACCCCTCTTTTGGGGACACTTATTGCTTTGCTACAAAACTGAGGTGCTCCCGGATGGGAGGGGCTTAAATAGGGGAGGGTACTTCCGGTTTGGAAGTTGCCAGTGCCAGCACCTGAAGGTAATCTATATAACCCATTAGTAATGACTAAGTCGCTCTGTGTCCCGTGATGTACTCCAAGAAAATAATTTTACAGGTAAGCTGTTATAAAAATCCCTTTTTTTTGTCACAGCACATATGAACTATGATGTGTTTTATTCATTTGTAACATTTACACAAGTTTTTTTATATACTTTTTTTCTTGTCAATTAGTTCACTATATGGTCATATATATTTTTATTTATCCAGCGCTACACCTTTTTGTATATATATTTTCTGTGGTACCTTATATCAAGGTTTTTGGTGTTTAGTAGCAGGTTTTCCTTTTGGGATTTATTCATTTATTATATTTAAATAATTTTGAACCTAGCGCGAATTTTTCTTTTATAACCACGTTTTTGGTTGTAACATGACAAAATGTGGAAAATTTTAAGGGGTATGAATGCTTTTTCAAGGCACTGTAATTACACTCCATTGGGACCTTATGGTATACTGACCGCACCCTTTTTTTTTTATCCTTTCATAAATAAACTAGATGCTATTGGGACCTTGGAAGTAGGGTGACTGTACTGTATTGGGACCTCATAGTAGACTGGCTGCACTGTACAGTAAAAGCAAAACAATGTTTTTATATTCCTTTCTTTTCTGCTGCTAAAACAGGAGATCAGGTCCTATAAGAAGTTATGCCCACCCAAGTCTAATTTTTCCAGAACATGCACTTTAAGGGCCTATGTTGAGGCTTCTAGCTGCTCAGAGTTTTTAAAATTCTTATAGATTTGTATGGGAATGGAAAATCTATCTGATTTGAACTAAAGTCCATCGACACAGGCCATAAGCAGACCCGTCGCGACAGGACAGTCAAACCAAGCAATTGCTTGGGGCCACCAAATTCCTTCAAACGGCCCTGGCCATAAGGCATGCAAATTTTTTGCTAAACAAAAAACCCCATGCATTAATATTGAATGAGGGGCCTTCTTTTGCATGCCTGTAGTGCTAGTTGGAAATCCTTAAATGTTGCTGCAATGAAAACCCTGCTACCCTTTTTACTACTTAAAAGAGAAAGTTTAAAATTTGATTGATTGCTGTATTATCTTATCAGAACCTGTGCATGGAGTTGATCCTACTGATCTACAGACATCCCAACCTGCAAAAGCTCATTTCAGGGAGGTGATGCTTCGCACCGGCGCCGACCCCCACCCCAATTAACCACTTCTCTACCCGCTGTGAGGGGTTAGCTCAGCAGCGGGTGTGTGTGACCCCCTGGATGGGTTCACCACACAAAAACAGGCACAGCAGACAGTGGTAGAAGAAAACAAAAGGGTGTGGTTTTATTTGAACTATATACAGACAAAAAAATACAGCAAAAACAAAAGAAACAGGAAAAGAAATCCTGGTCAACTTGACCGCTCACTACACACGTTGGTGTCCCTAACTAACAACTAGGTGCAGCCTTGTGCTGTCCCAGTCCCTAGCTCCCTGCTTTTTTTAAGTTCTTAGCAATAACCACACAGGCTTTGGCTCACCGCACAGAGATCACACTCCCCAGATTATCCACACAGATCTGGTTCCAGGTTGAAGCATCTCCCTTAGCATGCTGGGAGTTCTTGTAGAGGCCCTAACGAGCCGACTTACTTCAGCTGGGCTCAGTAACTCTTCCCCTGCAAGACTCCCCGCACTCCCCCTAGTGGTATAAATAGTCATAAAGCCTGAATCTAGGACATATATACCTTCCATCCTGGATGCAACCTGGTGATTTTACCTGCATGCTGTCACATACCCCCCCCTCTTGTTTTAACCTTGGGGTTGGAACACAAGCAATCAGGCATGCATGTACTCGAGACAAAGCATCCACATTCCCCATTTGAACGCCAGGGCGATGCTTTACCGTAAAGTTGAATTCCTGTAGGGCCAGGAACCACCTATTTACTCTTCTATTTGTCTCTTTGTTTTGAGCCATCCACTTTAAAGGAGCGTGATCAGTAATCATGTCAAAGTGCCTACCTAGCAGATAGTACCGAAGGGAATCTAGAGCCCACTTCACCGCTAAACACTCCTTCTCAATCGTGGCGTAATTTACCTCATGGGACTTCAATTTCCTGCTGAGGTAAATGACTGGGTGCTCTTCCCCGTTCCAGACCTGGGACAATACTGCTCCTAACCCAACGTCGGATGCATCACTTTGTACGACAAAGTCCCTAGAGAAGTCTGGTGAGTACAACACTGACTGGCTACATAAGGCTTTTTTTAAGAATTGAAATGCTGCCTCAGCCTCTGGGGTCTATTTAACCATGACAGACTCCTTCCCTTTTGTCAGGTTGGTTAGGGGCACAGCCTGAGAAGCAAAGTGGGGAATGAATCGCCGATAATAACCAGCGATTCCCAGAAAGGCTCGTACCTGCTTCTTGCTGTTGGGACGCGGCCAATTCTGTATGGCCTTGACTTTATTGACTTGGGGTTTTATTACTCCCCTCCCAATGGTGTACCCAAGATACTTGGCCTCCTCCTGTCCAATGGTACACTTCTTGGGGTTGGCCGTAAACTCAGCTTCCCGGATAGAGTCTAGGACTGCTTGCACTTTTGGCAGATGTGAGGCCCAATCTGTGCTATGGACAATTACATCATCCAGGTAAGCCGCAGCATACTTCTGATGGGGCCTCAGTATCTGGTCCATTTTCCGCTGGAATGTTGCCGGCGCATTCTGTAAACCAAACGGCATTCTTTTATATTGGAACGCCCCGTCTGGGGTTACAAATGCGGTTTTCTCCTTGGCCGACTTGGCCAGGTGAATTTGCCAATACCCTTTGATGAGATCAAGAGTTGTCATGTATCGGGCTGTTCCCAACCGGTCGACCAACTCATCTATATGTGGCATGGGGTAGGTGTCAAATTTTGTAACTTTGTTCAGTTGTCGGAAATCGTTACAAAATCGCCAGCTCCCATCCGGTTTAGGCACTAACACTATGGGACTTGACCAATCACTTTGGGATTCCTCTATCACCCCTAACTTAAGCATTTTCTGTACTTCCTCACGTATTGCCTCCCGTCGGGCCTCTGGGATCCGATAGGGTTTTAGCTTCACCCTTTCACCGGGCGGGGTAATAATATCATGCTCTACCCCAGGGATATGCAATTAGCGGACCTCCAGCTGTTGCAAAACTACAAGTCCCATCATGCTTCTGCCTCTGGGTGTTATGCTTGTGGCTGTCAGAGTCTTGCTATGCCTCATGGGACTTGTAGTTTTGCAACAGCTGGAGGTCCGCTAATTGCATATCCCTGCTCTACCCCATACATTTGTCCCGGCAGCTCAGAGAAACCCTCCTTGTTGCGAAGCACAAACTCCTTAACCTCCTGTTGTTGGGGGTTTAACAAGGTGACTGCTATTCCAACCTCAGGAATCACGCAATCAGACTGAGCTGGTGACAAAGTTTCTGCGACTAGGGATTCCCTATCCCTCCAGGCTTTCAACAGATTAATGTGATAGATCTGTTCGGGCTTTCACCTTCCTGGTTGTCTGACTTTGTAATTCACTTCGCTCACTTTTTCCATTATCTCGTAGGGGCCTTGCCATTTGGCGAGGAACTTGCTTTCAACCGTAGGGACAAGTACCTGTTGTCATGGATATGCATTAATGTCTGTCTGCCATCTTACCTTCCTCCTCATGTGTTCATCTTAGAGACCAGACCTCCTTCACCTGGCTTCCTTTATAATCTCCTCCCAGCCTGACTCCACCCCAGGCCCTATCACAGAACACTATATTAACCTGTGCACTGCAAGCCTGCTTTGCTGATCAACGGGTTTGTTAGGCATTGTGTGTTTGGGTTCCTGCCTGCCGTGTGCTACGTCTGTCTCTCTGTTACGTTATTGGCTTGTCCCCGACTATCCCTGTCTGCTCGTGACCCTTGACCTTCGGCTCGTTCTTTCGTTATCCTTGTCTGCTTGTGGCCCCTGACCTTCAGCTTGTTATTCGGTTCTCTCTTATCTTGTGCTGCTGCTTCCCCTCTTTTCCCCTTATCCTACGGGGCGTGAGCTAGGAAACTCCAGGGGCCGCGACCTGGTCCCAGCCTGCAGCATAACATCCTCACCACTAGAGGCCCTGGAGAAGACCAGCTGGGTCTTAGACTCCGCGCCCTGGGGAATCTTGGCTCTAGCTTCCGTTAGGATCCCGGTTGTGCTCCTCTGGTCCCGCTTTCCACAACCACCCAGTTTCCTATCCGCAGAAGCCAGCCATAGGGTTCACTACCTCGCGGTGCACTCCTGTCCCCCTACGGTTTGCATCTGTCACCTGGCCACAGGTGACCCTGACACCTGTTGTGCTTTTAAGGGACAGTTTTGCCCGCACAATATATTAATTTTAAGTTCTTTTTAACGAAAGATATTTTTGAATGCAAGTCAATCTATATGATACAGTCTATAATATGAAACTTATTCACGGAGACGTGCGATCATACAAAATAGCTACATTTATTGGTTGACAAAAAGCAAATATTTACATGAAATTAAAATACCAATTCTGTTACATGAACGACTACAAAATCAATAAAATTACCCGCAAAATGGGCATACAGTCCCTTATGCCGCGTACACACGATCATTTTTCCCGTCGGGAAAAATGCCATTTTTTTTTTCGCCGAGAAAAACAATCGTCTGTGGGCTTTATACCGTTTTTCTCGTTGAGAAAAACGGCAGGAAAAACGACGAGAAAAATTAGAACATGTTCTAAATTTTCTCATCGTTTTTTCCATCATTTTTTTCCGCGGCAGTTTTCCCATAGGGAGACACTGCCGCGGAGCCCACAGACGGTCGTTTTTCTCGACAAAGAAAAAAATGACGGGAAAAACGGTCGTGTGTGGGGGAAAATGCCGTTCCCTCGTTTTTCATTTTTTTTCATGTCGTGATTCACGGCGGTGTTTTCACCGCCGTGAATCACGATCGTGTGTACGCGGCATTAGACATAATGCTGTCATGATGAATTCTCAATAGGCTCAACAACCTTGTATAATTGACAATGAAACAGAACGTCTGTATTTCACACATCCAACCGTTACTATACTGCAGGTAAGTAAGTGGTTAACAATATGAAATAAATTGGACGTTTGTTTTGTCACTAAGATTGGAACTATGCAAAAAGAAAAATATATTGAAAAATTGAATCTTTACAAAAACATCTACCAGTTGTTGGTTAATGAGAATAAATCAGGATTGCAGAATATTCAATACTTCAACAATTTTGACAACAACAATGAATTCAAGATAAAATCAAAAATGGCATATCTACCCATTCCATAATGGCAATCTCCTGACCAGAGTTAAGATGGCTGCTGTGGCTTTCAGGATTCGGGTGTCTAGGAATCTTCATGAGTGTAAGAATATGTCTTCATGCATGGTGCATGTGTGTCAGTCTGTCTGAGCGTGTGGATCTCCCAGTGTGCCCCTCAGGGTGGGTCCCTGGGTGTCTCTCCCCGGCCGGTGGGAGTGACTGGCTGCCAGGGAGTCCTCGGTGAGTGATGTCAGCTTGTGGTCCGTCTCTCTCTCCTCGTCATCTAATTTTTCTTCCCTTAAATATTGTCTCTGGACAATAAGGTTATAAAAATTATCATAGGTTCTTCCCAAAGGAGGTGGGTCTTCCACTCATTGGTGGCTGCAGTTTGGGGAGTTACTGTACAAAAATCTCTGGTTTCTATAGGTTGGTAATTTAATAATTAACTGTTCTCTGTATTTTTAGGAACCTCAAGTAATACCACTTTCAGCCACTAGGGCATCAATTCTTTAAGTTTATATATTCTATTCTCAGAATGTGTATATTTTGTATAGTGTGGGAAGAATATATGGATTTTAATCTTCTGGTAATCCGGTATATATAACATACTTATAATATACTTTTTGATTCATTCACATAACATAATATGTTTTATATTCCTGTCTAAAAATATATCTATAAGCTGTTTTTTCTTAATAGGTTACAGATTATAGGTCAATCAATATAACATTCAATATTTATCTATATATTTTGAATATGTGGTCATTTCTAAACGTAGACTCCTTTTGTATTCTATAACCATAATTTGACGTATTTCATAATGCTAATTAACTCTTTATGACACTTCTATATATATAGTCACACTGGTATCTATATTTATTCTTCTAACACAGTCCCTAGGTCAACAGATACTAAAATCATAATTTCCCTATGGCTTAATATGTCGTTTGGTAATCTAAACATAATTTTTAATTTATTCCCGACCTATATTTATATAGACAGATATATAGGAAAAGCTATACCTGGTTTGATTTGTTTATGGTTTGTAAGAAGGCATTCCGATTGACCTATCTTCCTCTATTACTACTATGTGCTAGGACGCTCTATTAAGCAGTATACAAAATGTATGGCATGTTGTAATATACATTTATATATGTATCTTTATATGAACCGTAATGTCATTTTTTTTTTTATTCCAGTTTCAGTTGCTTGTTAATAATGGACTGGGTTTTCCTTAAGACAAGATACCAGTTCAGCTATATAAACAAATCCTTCACATGGATCCTTCTTGGTCAACATCATCCTTTGTCCCCATACGGCTAGTATTGTCCTTTCTGTGTACTAAAAAGCCTCACAATGGGTGAGTTTAGAGAGAGAGTTTACCTCCCGGTGATAAATGTTTAGTTAGTTATCTGTGGAAATTGTCCTCTATGGCAAAACTTCAACTAACCCATATATTAAACATTTCTTGTTTGTTTATTAAAACTGGGACAACATCCCTTTGTCTTGTGACGAAAGTCACCATTGTTTCTGAAGTCTCAAAGGAGGCTCGTAAATGTTGGAGATTACTCATCCATTGACCATGGGAAAAAACATGTGTTTTGCTCTGAAAGGTCTTTTTACAAGCTACAGTCCAATAATGGTGCATCAACTTCTGAGGCCTAAGTAAACTTTAAAATTTCTGCCCGTAAATATTAAGATTATTATTATTAATATTATTATTAAGGAAACCGATAACATACCAATATCTTATCCCCTGGGGAAAAGGTCCGGGTCTTGGCTCCACGGTTGTACACTCTCTGCTGTGCCAACTGCGTTTGGGCCAAATGTTCCTTTACGATTGGCATTACCTGTGGAATTCTATCTTGCATCAGGGCGACATGCTCAGTCACACTCCTGTGGGGAGAACTCTCACTTTCCCAAGTTTCCTTGGCGATATCCAACAGCCCTCTTGGGTGTCTCCCATAGAGTAACTCAAAGGGTGAGAAACCCGTAGAGGATTGGGGTACCTCCCTAATAGCAAACATTAAATAGGGAATTAGACAGTCCCAATCCTTTCCATCTTTATCCACCTTCTTTAACATTTGTTTTAGAGTTTTGTTGAATCTTTCAACCAACCCATCTGTTTGGGGGTGATACACAGATGTACGCAATTGCGTCACTTTGAACAACTTGCACAGCTCTTTCATAACCCGGGACATAAAGGGTGTACCTTGGTCCGTAAGCAGTTCCTTACAAATACCCACACAGCTAAAAACAAGAGATAGCTCTTTGGCTTTGGTTTTGGCCGAGGTATTTCGGAGAGGAATCGCTTCCGGATAACGGGTGGCATAGTCCATTATAACCAAGATATCCTGGTGCCCCCTAGCGGACTACATTATCGGACCTACCAAATCCTTTGCGATCCTCTCAAAGGGGACCTCAATGATGGGAAGAGGTACCAGCGGGTTACTGAAATGTGGCATCGGTGCCGACCTCTGACACACAGGGCAGGAGGAACAATAATTTTCTGTTTCCTTCATGACCCCAGGCCAATAGAATCTCTGCAATACTCTCTCTCTGGTTTTCTCTGTCCCCAGATGACCTCAGAGTTGGCCCATGGGCACATTCTTGAACACCAACTTCCTGTAAGGTTTGGGCACCACAAGCTGCTCAATGGTTTCTTCTGCCCTTTTAGCCACCTGATACAGTAGGTCCTTTTCCACGATGAAGTATGGGTAAGTGCCGGTCTCATTTGGGTTCACTAACTCGCCATCTATTAACACTACGTTTTCCCGTGCCTTTATTAGGGTGGGGTCTTTTAACTGTTCTGTGGCAAAATTTTCCTTGTGGACCTCGAGATCAGAAAACTCCACAG
Organism: Rana muscosa; assembly: GCA_029206835.1. Classification (NCBI taxonomy): domain Eukaryota; kingdom Metazoa; phylum Chordata; class Amphibia; order Anura; family Ranidae; genus Rana; species Rana muscosa. The sequence continues at coordinate 361,291,578 of CM055125.1, read as the reverse complement.
ACGGCATGTTTTCGTCTGAGGATGTTGGCTCCTCCCCAGTTTCTCGAGTCTCCCCTGCCAACACCGACAAGGGAAATTCTGGAGAGTCCCCACCACTCTCCGAGGAATTCTGGCTATCACATTCCTGGTATATAGGGGCACCAGTGGGGGGCTCAGGACAATCCCATAGTTCCCAGAACTTTGGAAAATCCCTTCCCACAATGGCATCATGAGGCAAGTGAGACACTAATCCCACCCGATGAGAGACCTTTGGGGGTCTCAAAACACACTGTAGTCACCGGATACTCTTGGGTGTCCCCATGCTCACAAATAACAGCTACCTTGTTATTCCCAGAGACCTCTGTAGTAACGAATTCAGCCTTTCAGTGTCACGAGGCTACCTGAATCCAGCAATACAACAACATTTCTACCATTAACACACATTTTGCATAAATGTTTCTCAGTTCCCCGCATGGCAGTGCATGCGACTGTCGCAAACAGCGACTGACGTCTGTCCGTTAGAAAGTCACATTGCATGGGTTCATCCACAACCGGGCAATTTGCTGCAATATGTCCCTCTTGTCGGCAGCGGTAACAAACAATCCTTCTTGCTGCCTCTTGAGGCCCTGACTTCCCAGGCTGTTCTCGCCAAACCTTGGGTAGAACTCCCACCCTCTCACTCTCTCCACCCTCACCCCTTGGAATCATCTTACCCGCCACTGGGGACTGTCTGGTCTTAGGGTGGAAAGTCTGTGAGTCTCTGGAAGAGGCAGTCAGGTTCTCTGTAGCCAAGTACTTCTCTACACGATCCACAAGATTATCGGCCGTTTCTGGGTCTCCATTAGTGATGAGCCGAACACCCCCGGGTTCGGTTCGCACCAGAACCCGCGAACGGACCGAAAGTTCGTACGAACATTAGAACCCTATTAAATACAATGGATGCGAACGTTCGAATTCTAAAGTGCTAATTATAACAACTATTATGCATGTTATTGTCCTAAAAAGGGTTTGGGAACCCGGGTTGTGCACCAGGGGACATGTATCAATGCAAAAAGAAGTTTTAAAAACGGTCGTTTTTCGGGAGCAGTCATTTTAATGATGCATAAAGTGAAAAAAAAAAAGTCAAATATTCCTTTAAATATCGTACCTGGTGGGTGTCTAAAGTATGCCTGTGAAGTGCCACGTGTTTCCCGTGTTTAGAACTGTCCCTGCACAAAATGACACTTCTAAAGGAAAAAAAAGCCATTTAAAACTGCTTGCGGCTTTAATGTAATGTCTGGTCCCGGTCGGTAATATGGATGAAAATCTTTAAGAAAAATGGCATAGCTACCCCATGACCCCCCCCCCCCCACCCCAGCCCATTACCAGCCCCTTTGGGTCTTGTATGGATATTAAGGGGAACCCCGCACATAAAATAAAAAAGGCCCTATATACTCTGAACAGCCGTATACAGGCGGTGCATACAAGACAGGGACTGTAGGTTTGTTCTTATGTAGAATCTGTTTGTAATTTTGAACAGGTACATTGTTGAAGTGTAGCTCCAGCCCAAAAATCTATTTTTAAACTTTTTGGAAAACATAGGTAAGGGTTATCACCCCTGTAACGTTTGTTTTGCTGTCTGTGCCCCTGTTCAGAACATTTCACCTCACTTTCCGTCCCAATGACAACTGTTTTTGAAATGTGGTGTTTTTCTTGAAACAAGGATTGCTGATAAAGCATCAGTACAGAGGAGACACCTTTCTCCCATATTTATTCTTACAGGAGAGAATTTTCCTTCCTAGTGGTAGATTTCCTCTCACTTCCTGTTGTCTTCTTGCGTTTGCAAGTAGGAGTCGTTTGTAAGTTGGATGTTTGAAAGTAGGGACCTGCCGTATATACTCTGCAGAAATAGGCCCCTTAGTTGTTGGTGTTGGCACAACACTGTAAGCACTCACAGTTACTCTTGGTTGGTGCTGGAACGCCCTGCTGTCAACTATTATATCAGGAATTTTAATTACATATAATTGTTGAACAGTGGTAGTAAAAATTGGGCCTTTGATGGTGGTGCTGGTGCCACAACACTGTAAGCCCTGACAGTTACTCTTGGTGGGTGCAGCAATGGGCCCTGCTGTGAATTATTAGATCAAGAATTGTAATTACATGCCCCTTTTGAACAGGGGCTGAAAAATTGGGCCTTTCGTGGTGGTGGTGGTGGTGGCGTTGCCACAACACTGTAAGCCCTCAGAGTTACTCTTGGTGGGTGCAGCAATGGGCCCTGCTGTGAATTATTAGATCAAGAATTGTAATTACATGCCCCTTTTGAACAGGGGCTGAAAAATTGGGCCTTTCGTGGTGGTGGTGGTGGCGTTGCCACAACACTGTAAGCCCTCAGAGTTACTCTTGGTGGGTGCAGCAATGGGCCCTGCTGTGAATTATTAGATCAAGAATTGTAATTGCATGCCCCTGTTGAACAGGGGCTGAAAAATTGGGCCTTTCGTGGTGGTGGTGGTGGTGGTGGTGGTGTTGCCACAACACTGTAAGCCCTCAGAGTTACTCTTGGTGAGTGCAGAAATGGGCCCTGCTGTGAATTATTAGATCAAGAATTGTAATTACATGCCCCTTTTGAACAGGGGCTGAAAAATTGGGCCTTTCGTGGTGGTGGTGGTGTTGCCACAACACTGTAAGCCCTCAGAGTTACTCTTGGTGGGTGCAGCAATGGGCCCTGCTGTGAATTATTAGATCAAGAATTGTAATTACATGCCCCTTTTGAACAGGGGCTGAAAAATTGGGCCTTTCGTGGTGGTGGTGGTGGTGGCGTTGCCACAACACTGTAAGCCCTCAGAGTTACTCTTGGTGGGTGCAGCAATGGGCCCTGCTGTGAATTATTAGATCAAGAATTGTAATTGCATGCCCCTGTTGAACAGGGGCTGAAAAATTGGGCCTTAGGCACTGGTGGCACAACACTACAACCCCTCACAGATACTGTACTTGGAGCACAGCAATGAGCCCTGTTGCAAAGTATTGCTTCAAAAATTGTAATGACACGCCCCTGTTAAACAGGGGCTGAAAAATTGGGCCTTAGGCACTGGTGCCACAACACTCCAACCCCTCACAGATACTGTACTTGGAGCACAGCAATGAGCCCTATGGCAAATTATTGCTAAAAAAATTGTAATTACACGCCCCTGTAAAACAGGGGCTGAAAAATTGGGCCTTAGCCACTGGTGGCGGCACCCATAAACAAAAATGATCTTCCAAGCTATCATCATCAATCGTATCATTGAGGACTCGGAGGAGGAGGATAGCCAGTCAACATAACAGCACAGGCACTCAGCATCAGCATCAGTCTTGAAGGGATGTGACATGTTAAAATCAATTAGTCTGTTATATCAGCATCAGGTGTGTGGTAGCTGGTGGTGATCCAAGACTGGTTCATCTTGATGAAAGTCAGTCGATCAACCGAGTCGGTGGACAGGCGCACCCTGTGATCCGTGACAAATCCTCCAGCAGCACTGAATGTGCGTTCCGAAAGAACGCTGGATGCAGGACAGGCCAGTAGCTCAATTGCATACTGTGCAAGCTCTGGCCAGTGATCCATCCTCAAGACCCAGTAAGCCAGAGGATTTTCGGTGGGGAAGGTGTCCAAGTCTGACCTTGCCCCTAGATATTCCTGCACCATGTTTATCAGACGCTGGCGATGGTTGCTGGAACCGATCATACTTTGGGGCTGCGGACTAAAGAATTGTCTGAACGCATCGGTCAGACGGCCACCTTCCCCACCGCTCCTTCTTTGACTGGCCGAAGCCTCAGCAACTCGTTGTCCAGGACCAGGAGTTTGTAACCTCCCAGTCTCTGGGAACGCGTTGCACAGACCTTTCTGCAAGGCCTCCCGGAGTTGTCTCATCCTCTGCTCCCTCTGCGACGGTAACATAAGGTCCGCAACCTTACCCTTGTACCGTGGATCAAGGAGAGTGGCCAGCCAGTAATGGTCCCTCTCCTTGATCCGAAGAATAGGAGGATCCTTTCGCAGACTTTGCAGGATCAGGGAGGCCATGCAGCGTAGGTTTGCTGAGGCATTCGCTCCGGAGTCCTCTGGGTCACTAAGGACGACATGATCCGCAGCCACCTCCTCCCAGCCACGTACAAGTCCACTGGTTTCTTGGGACTGTAAATCATCCCTAAAAGACTGCTGCTGATGATGCTGAGTGCCAGCCTCCACCTCCATGCTGACACAATCCTCCTCCTCCTCCTCCTCCTCTTCCTGTGCGATGGGTGGGACAGAAGGAACACTGTCTGGGTAAAGGGGGCCTTGAGAGGCAAGGAAGTCCTCCTCTTCCTGCCTCTGTTCTGCCTCAAGTGCCCTGTCCATTATTCCACGCAGCGTGTGCTCCAACAGGTGGACAAGAGGTACAGTGTCACTGATGCATGCACTGTCACTGCTCACCATCCTCGTGGCCTCCTCAAATGGTGCCAGGACAGTGCATGCATCCCTGATCATGCCCCACTGGCGTGGAGAAAAAAAACCAAGCTCCCCTGACCCTGTCCTGGTGCCGTAGTCGCACAGGTACTCATTGATGGCCCTCTGCTGCGTGTGCAGCCGCTGCAGCATGGCCAACGTTGAGTTCCACCTGGTGGGCATGTCACATATAAGGCGGTTCTTGGGCAGGTTCAACTCCTTTTGCAGCTCAGCCAGGCGAGCACTGGCATTATAAGATCTGCGGAAATGCACACAGACTTTCCTGGCCTGCCTCAGGACATCCTGTAAGCCCGGGTACCTGCCCAAGAACCGCTGCACCACCAGGTTAAGGACGTGAGCCACACAGGGCACATGGGTCAGTTGTCCCTGTCGGAGGGCGGAGAGGAGGTTGGTGCCATTGTCGCAAACCACCATTCCTGGCTTAAGCTGGCGTGGCGTCAACCACCTCTCGGCCTGGCCCTGCAGAGCAGACAGGACCTCTGCCCCAGTGTGGCTTCTGTCCCCCAAACACACCAGCGCAAGCACGGCATGGCATCTTTTTGCCTGCGTACTTGCGTAGCCCCTTGAATGCCTACGGAGCACCGCTGGTTCCGAGGACAAACCACAGGAAGAGGCCATGGAGGAAGAAGAAGAGGAGGGGGTGGAGGAGAGAGGTGTGTCACAACCAGTAGTAGCATTTTGGAGGCGTGGCGGTGGAACAACCTCCAACACTACTGCACCTTGTCCTGCATCCTTCCCAGCTGCCAAAAGAGTGACCCAATGGGCCGTGAAAGAAAGGTAACGTCCCTGTCCATGCCTGCTGGACCATGAGTCAGCGGTAATATGCACCTTACCGCTGACCGCCCTGTCCAGCGAGGCCAAGACATTGCCTTCCACATGCCGGTAGAGAGCCGGAATAGCCTTCCGTGAGAAAAAGTGGCGTTTGGGAACCTGCCACTGAGGAACCGCACATTGCACAAACTCACGGAAGGGGGCCGAGTCTACCAACTGAAAAGGCAGCAGTTGAAGCGCTAGCAATTTAGCCAAGCTAGCATTCAACCGCTGGGCATGTGGATGGCTGGGAGTGAACTTCTTTCGACGGTCCAGCAGCTGGGGCAGGGAAATTTGCCTGCTAGAATCAGACGTCGGTGTACTGCTAGCAGAGTGGCCGCAAGTACTTGGCTGTGACACACCTAATTCTACACCTTCATTCCTCTCAGTGCATGTTTCAGAGAGGACTGAAGTTATAGTGGGGTTGGAGATCCCAGCTGATGCGGTGCAAGGAGAGGTCCGCTTTGTTCTTTGGTGTGGGTCTTTGAGGTAGGCTTGCCAACGAGCTGCATGGCAGGTCAACATATGTCTGGTCAGGCATGTGGTACCCAAGCGGCTGATGTTTTGGCCACGCGATATACGCTTGAGACATATGTTGCAAACAGCAGCTGTGCGATCTGATGCACTAGCCTCAAAAAAGGCCCACACCAAAGAACTTTTTGAATGACGGGCAGAGGCAGCGCCCTGCACAGGCGGAGCTCTGCGGTGTGATTCCGTCGGTGTACTGCCCTTACGCTGGCCACCAAAGGGCATCCTGCCTCGTTGGAGATGTGCCTCCTCCTCATCCTCCTCCTCCTCCTCTCTCCTATTAGGCACCCACGTGGAGTCAGTGACCTCATCATCCCCTCCCTCCTCATCACTGGAGCCAATCTGGCAGTATGCTGCAGCTGCTGGAACATGACTGCCAGATTGGTGTCCTTCTTGAGCATCCCCTCTGTCTGCTCTCACGCTACTGCCTTCCTGTAGCTGGGTTTCATCATCAGACCCTTCGAAACGCTGGGCATCCTCCTGGAGCATGTACCCAACACTGTGCTCAAACAGTTCGGGGGACTCCTCAGGAGGAGGACATGGTGGGTCTAGGGAAGGAGTGACTGATGATGAGTCTGACATTGATACCAGGGAAGAGGACGCTTTGGCAGCTGCTTTTCCAGTACCCTGAGCCTGGGTGAGAGAGGATGAGGAGGAGGAGGAGGGCTTGGTCATCCACTCTACCAAGTCTTCGGCATGATGTGGCTCAACATGTCCAGCTGCCGAAAAGAAGGACAAGCGTGTCCCATGGCTATGTGCTGATGACAATGCACCGCGTCCACGACCAGCACTGTTGCCCCCAGACACAGAGCCTGCTTGCCCTCTTTTATTGCCTCCTGACTGTCTGCCTCTCCTTGTTTGCCTTCCAGACATTCTAATAGATGGCCTGCAGGGAGATGGGAAAAAAGCAATAAGGGCTACCTTCAGGTGTCCTTCTCTGTCCCTTTACTTAAGGATTTCTAAATATGGTTGAGGATGATTGCTTTTGCACAGAATAGCACAACGACAATTTCCCTGACTGTCCAAAAAAACAAGGATTTCAAAGATGGTTGATGAGGAATGCTTTAGCACACTATAGCACAAGGAGAATTTCCCTCACTTACCTTCTTTGTCCCTAGAAACAAGGATTATCACAGTGAAAGAAACTGACACTCTTCCTACCTATAGTTTTCTGTCCCTTGAAAAAATGTTTTTTTAAAGCACACTATAGCACAAGGAGAATTCCCTCACTGTCCTTCCCTGTCCCTAGAAACAAGGATTCGCACAGTAAAACACACTGACACTCTCCCTACCTATAGTTTTCTGTCCCTAGAAGAAATGTTTTTTTAAAAGCACACTATAGCACAAGGAGAATTTCCCTCACTTTCCTTCTTTGTCCCTAGAAACAAGGATTATCACAGTGAAAGAAACTGACACTCTTCCTTCCTATAGTTTTCTGTCCCTAGAAAAAATGTTTTTTTAAAGCACACTATAGCACAAGGAGAATTCCCTCACTGTCCTTCCCTGTCCCTAGAAACAAGGATTCGCACAGTAAAAGGCACTGACACTCTCCCTACCTATAGTTTTCTGTCCCTAGAAAAAATGTTTTTTTAAAGCACACTATAGCACAAGGAGAATTTCCCTCACTTTCCTTCTTTGTCCCTAGAAACAAGGATTATCACAGTGAAAGAAACTGACACTCTTCCTACCTATAGTTTTCTGTCCCTAGAAATTTTTTTTTTTAAAGCACACTATAGCACAAGGAGAATTCCCTCACTGTCCTTTCCTGTCCCTAGAAACAAGGATTCGCACAGTAAAACACACTGACACTCTCCCTACCTATAGTTTTCTGTCCCTAGAAAAAATGTTTTTTTAAAGCACACTATAGCACAAGGAGAATTTCCCTCACTTTCCTTCTTTGTCCCTAGAAACAAGGATTATCACAGTGAAAGAAACTGACACTCTTCCTACCTATAGTTTTCTGTCCCTAGAAAAAATGTTTTTTTAAAGCACACTATAGCACAAGGAGAATTTCCCTCACTTTCCTTCTTTGTCCCTAGAAACAAGGATTATCACAGTGAAAGAAACTGACACTCTTCCTTCCTATAGTTTTCTGTCCCTAGAAAAAATGTTTTTTTAAAGCACACTATAGCACAAGGAGAATTCCCTCACCGTCCTTCCCTGTCCCTAGAAACAAGGATTCGCACAGTAAAACACACTGACACTCTCCCTACCTATAGTTTTCTGTCCCTAGAAAAAATGTTTTTTTAAAGCACACTATAGCACAAGGAGAATTTCCCTCACTTTCCTTCCCTGTCCCTAGAAACAAGGATTATCACAGTGAAAGAAACTGACACTCTTCCTACCTATAGTTTTCTGTCCCTAGAAAAAATGTTTTTTTAAAGCACACTATAGCACAAGGAGAATTTCCCTCACTTTCCTTCTTTGTCCCTAGAAACAAGGATTATCACAGTGAAAGAAACTGACACTCTTCCTTCCTATAGTTTTCTGTCCCTAGAAAAAATGTTTTTTTAAAGCACACTATAGCACAAGGAGAATTCCCTCACTGTCCTTCTTTGTCCCTAGAAACAAGGACTGGCACAGTAAAAGACACTGACACTCTCCCTACCTATAGTTTTCTGTCCCTAGAAAAACTGTTTTTTTAAAGCACACTATAGCACAAGGAGAATTTCCCTCACTTTCCTTCTTTGTCCCTAGAAACAAGGATTCGCACAGTAAAAGACACTGACACTCTCCCTACCTATAGTTTTCTGTCCCTAGAAAAACATTTTTTTTAAAGCACACTATAGCACAAGGAGAATTTCCCTCACTTTCCTTCTTTGTCCCTAGAAACAAGGATTATCACAGTGAAAGAAACTGACACTCTTCCTACCTATAGTTTTCTGTCCCTAGAAAAAATGTTTTTTTAAAGCACACTATAGCACAAGGAGAATTCCCTCACTGTCCTTTCCTGTCCCTAGAAACAAGGATTCGCACAGTAAAACACACTGACACTCTCCCTACCTATAGTTTTCTGTCCCTAGAAAAAATGTTTTTTTAAAGCACACTATAGCACAAGGAGAATTTCCCTCACTTTCCTTCCCTGTCCCTAGAAACAAGGATTATCACAGTGAAAGAAACTGACACTTTTCCTACCTATAGTTTTCTGTCCCTAGAAAAAATGTTTTTTTAAAGCACACTATAGCACAAGGAGAATTTCCCTCACTTTCCTTCTTTGTCCCTAGAAACAAGGATTATCACAGTGAAAGAAACTGACACTCTTCCTTCCTATAGTTTTCTGTCCCTAGAAAAAATGTTTTTTTAAAGCACACTATAGCACAAGGAGAATTCCCTCACTGTCCTTCCCTGTCCCTAGAAACAAGGATTCGCACAGTAAAAGACACTGACACTCTCCCTACCTATAGTTTTCTGTCCCTAGAAAAACTGTTTTTTTAAAGCACACTATAGCACAAGGAGAATTTCCCTCACTTTCCTTCTTTGTCCCTAGAAACAAGGATTATCACAGTGAAAGAAACTGACACTCTTCCTACCTATAGTTTTCTGTCCCTAGAAAACATGTTTTTTTAAAGCACACTATAGCACAAGGAGAATTTCCCTCACTTTCCTTCCCTGTCCCTAGAAACAAGGATTATCACAGTGAAAGAAACTGACACTCTTCCTACCTATAGTTTTCTGTCCCTAGAAAAAATGTTTTTTTAAAGCACACTATAGCACAAGGAGAATTTCCCTCACTTTCCTTCTTTGTCCCTAGAAACAAGGATTATCACAGTGAAATAAACTGACACTCTTCCTTCCTATAGTTTTCTGTCCCTAGAAAAAATGTTTTTTTAAAGCACACTATAGCACAAGGAGAACTCCCTCACTGTCCTTCCCTGTCCCTAGAAACAAGGATTCGCACAGTAAAAGACACTGACACTCTCCCTACCTATAGTTTTCTGTCCCTAGAAAAAATGTTTTTTTAAAGCACACTATAGCACAAGGAGAATTTCCCTCACTTTCCTTCTTTGTCCCTTGAAACAAGGATTATCACAGTGAAAGAAACTGACACTCTTCCTACCTATAGTTTTCTGTCCCTAGAAAAAATGTTTTTTTAAAGCACACTATAGCACAAGGAGAATTTCCCTCACTTTCCTTCCCTGTCCCTAGAAACAAGGATTATCACAGTGAAAGAAACTGACACTCTTCCTACCTATAGTTTTCTGTCCCTAGAAAAAATGTTATTTTAAAGCACACTATAGCACAAGGAGAATTCCCTCACTTTCCTTCCCTGTCCCTAGAAACAAGGATTCGCACAGTAAAAGACACTGACACTCTCCCTACCTATAGTTTTCTGTCCCTAGAAAAAATGTTTTTTTAAAGCACACTATAGCACAAGGAGAATTTCCCTCACTTTCCTTCTTTGTCCCTAGAAACAAGGATTATCACAGTGAAAGAAACTGACACTCTTCCTACCTATAGTTTTCTGTCCCTAGAAAAAATGTTTTTTTAAAGCACACTATAGCACAAGGAGAATTTCCCTCACTTTCCTTCTTTGTCCCTAGAAACAAGGATTATCACAGTGAAAGAAACTGACACTCTTCCTTCCTATAGTTGTCTGTCCCTAGAAAAAATGTTTTTTTGAAGCACACTATAGCACAAGGAGAATTCCCTCACCGTCCTTCCCTGTCCCTAGAAACAAGGATTCGCACAGTAAAACACACTGACACTCTCCCTACCTATAGTTTTCTGTCCCTAGAAAAAATGTTTTTTTAAAGCACACTATAGCACAAGGAGAATTTCCCTCACTTTCCTTCCCTGTCCCTAGAAACAAGGATTATCACAGTGAAAGAAACTGACACTCTTCCTACCTATAGTTTTCTGTCCCTAGAAAAAATGTTTTTTTAAAGCACACTATAGCACAAGGAGAATTTCCCTCACTTTCCTTCTTTGTCCCTAGAAACAAGGATTATCACAGTGAAAGAAACTGACACTCTTCCTTCCTATAGTTTTCTGTCCCTAGAAAAAATGTTTTTTTAAAGCACACTATAGCACAAGGAGAATTCCCTCACTGTCCTTCTTTGTCCCTAGAAACAAGGACTGGCACAGTAAAAGACACTGACACTCTCCCTACCTATAGTTTTCTGTCCCTAGAAAAACTGTTTTTTTAAAGCACACTATAGCACAAGGAGAATTTCCCTCACTTTCCTTCTTTGTCCCTAGAAACAAGGATTCGCACAGTAAAAGACACTGACACTCTCCCTACCTATAGTTTTCTGTCCCTAGAAAAACAGTTTTTTTAAAGCACACTATAGCACAAGGAGAATTTCCCTCACTTTCCTTCTTTGTCCCTAGAAACAAGGATTATCACAGTGAAAGAAACTGACACTCTTCCTACCTATAGTTTTCTGTCCCTAGAAAAAATGTTTTTTTAAAGCACACTATAGCACAAGGAGAATTCCCTCACTGTCCTTTCCTGTCCCTAGAAACAAGGATTCGCACAGTAAAACACACTGACACTCTCCCTACCTATAGTTTTCTGTCCCTAGAAAAAATGTTTTTTTAAAGCACACTATAGCACAAGGAGAATTTCCCTCACTTTCCTTCCCTGTCCCTAGAAACAAGGATTATCACAGTGAAAGAAACTGACACTTTTCCTACCTATAGTTTTCTGTCCCTAGAAAAACTGTTTTTTTAAAGCACACTATAGCACAAGGAGAATTTCCCTCACTTTCCTTCTTTGTCCCTAGAAACAAGGATTATCACAGTGAAAGAAACTGACACTCTTCCTACCTATAGTTTTCTGTCCCTAGAAAACATGTTTTTTTAAAGCACACTATAGCACAAGGAGAATTTCCCTCACTTTCCTTCCCTGTCCCTAGAAACAAGGATTATCACAGTGAAAGAAACTGACACTCTTACTACCTATAGTTTTCTGTCCCTAGAAAAAATGTTTTTTTAAAGCACACTATAGCACAAGGAGAATTTCCCTCACTTTCCTTCTTTGTCCCTAGAAACAAGGATTATCACAGTGAAAGAAACTGACACTCTTCCTACCTATAGTTTTCTGTCCCTAGAAAAAATGTTTTTTTAAAGCACACTATAGCACAAGGAGAATTTCCCTCACTTTCCTTCTTTGTCCCTAGAAACAAGGATTATCACAGTGAAAGAAACTGACACTCTTCCTTCCTATAGTTTTCTGTCCCTAGAAAAAATGTTTTTTTAAAAGCACACTATAGCACAAGGAGAATTCCCTCACTGTCCTTCCCTGTCCCTAGAAACAAGGATTCGCACAGTAAAAGACACTGACACTCTCCCTACCTATAGTTTTCTGTCCCTAGAAAAAATGTTTTTTTAAAGCACACTATAGCACAAGGAGAATTTCCCTCACTTTCCTTCTTTGTCCCTTGAAACAAGGATTATCACAGTGAAAGAAACTGACACTCTTCCTACCTATAGTTTTCTGTCCCTAGAAAAAATGTTTTTTTAAAGCACACTATAGCACAAGGAGAATTTCCCTCACTTTCCTTCCCTGTCCCTAGAAACAAGGATTATCACAGTGAAAGAAACTGACACTCTTCCTACCTATAGTTTTCTGTCCCTAGAAAAAATGTTTTTTTAAAGCACACTATAGCACAAGGAGAATTCCCTCACTTTCCTTCCCTGTCCCTAGAAACAAGGATTCGCACAGTAAAAGACACTGACACTCTCCCTACCTATAGTTTTCTGTCCCTAGAAAAAATGTTTTTTTAAAGCACACTATAGCACAAGGAGAATTTCCCTCACTTTCCTTCTTTGTCCCTAGAAACAAGGATTATCACAGTGAAAGAAACTGACACTCTTCCTACCTATAGTTTTCTGTCCCTAGAAAAAATGTTTTTTTAAAGCACACTATAGCACAAGGAGAATTCCCTCACTGTCCTTTCCTGTCCCTAGAAACAAGGATTCGCACAGTAAAACACACTGACACTCTCCCTACCTATAGTTTTCTGTCCCTAGAAAAAATGTTTTTTTAAAGCACACTATAGCACAAGGAGAATTTCCCTCACTTTCCTTCTTTGTCCCTAGAAACAAGGATTATCACAGTGAAAGAAACTGACACTCTTCCTACCTATAGTTTTCTGTCCCTAGAAAAAATGTTTTTTTAAAGCACACTATAGCACAAGGAGAATTTCCCTCACTTTCCTTCTTTGTCCCTAGAAACAAGGATTATCACAGTGAAAGAAACTGACACTCTTCCTTCCTATAGTTTTCTGTCCCTAGAAAAAATGTTTTTTTAAAGCACACTATAGCACAAGGAGAATTCCCTCACTGTCCTTCCCTGTCCCTAGAAACAAGGATTCGCACAGTAAAAGACACTGACACTCTCCCTACCTATAGTTTTCTGTCCCTAGAAAAAATGTTTTTTTAAAGCACACTATAGCACAAGGAGAATTTCCCTCACTTTCCTTCTTTGTCCCTAGAAACAAGGATTATCACAGTGAAAGAAACTGACACTCTTCCTACCTATAGTTTTCTGTCCCTAGAAATTTTTTTTTTTAAAGCACACTATAGCACAAGGAGAATTCCCTCACTGTCCTTCCCTGTCCCTAGAAACAAGGATTCGCACAGTAAAAGACACTGACACTCTCCCTACCTATAGTTTTCTGTCCCTAGAAAAAATGTTTTTTTTAAAGCACACTATAGCACAAGGAGAATTTCCCTCACTTTCCTTCTTTGTCCCTAGAAACAAGGATTATCACAGTGAAAGAAACTGACACTCTTCCTACCTATAGTTTTCTGTCCCTAGAAAAAATGTTTTTTTAAAGCACACTATAGCACAAGGAGAATTCCCTCACTGTCCTTTCCTGTCCCTAGAAACAAGGATTCGCACAGTAAAACACACTGACACTCTCCCTACCTATAGTTTTCTGTCCCTAGAAAAAATGTTTTTTTAAAGCACACTATAGCACAAGGAGAATTTCCCTCACTTTCCTTCTTTGTCCCTAGAAACAAGGATTATCACAGTGAAAGAAACTGACACTCTTCCTACCTATAGTTTTCTGTCCCTTGAAAAAATGTTTTTTTAAAGCACACTATAGCACAAGGAGAATTCCCTCACTGTCCTTCCCTGTCCCAAGAAACAAGGATTCACACAGTAAAACACACTGACACTCTCCCTACCTATCCTTCTCTTTCCCTAAACTAAAGGAATCCAGGTTAAGCAAGAAAAAAATAAATGTCACTGTCCCTGCCTATGCTTCTCTTTCCCTGCTCCGGAACACACTACACTAGGCCGCCGTGCTGGCGGCCTTTTATAGTGTGGGGCGTGTACTAAACACCCTCAGCAATAATTGGCCACAGGCATCCTGCCTGTGGCCAATCATTGCTCTCCTCGCTGCCGGCGCTGTGATTGTCCAAGCATGCGGGGTCACAGTGCATGCTTGGCCAATCACAGCGCCTGGATGACACTGCGATGGCGTAGTGCATTGTGGGCCGTTCGCGTCACTCGAATTTGGCGCGAACGGCCCAAATCGTTCGATCTTCGTCGAACGATCGAACAGCCGATGTTCGAGTCGAACGTATGTTCGACTCGAACACGAAGCTCATCCCTAGTCTCCATGGCTTACCCACTTTTGGATGGCAGTAGGAAGAGCTCTCAAGAAACGATCCATCACAACACGTTCCACAATCTTTGATGCGAACAAAGTCTCTGGCTGTAGCCACTTCCTGCTCAGGTGAATGAGATCATACATTTGAGACCTGGGGGGTTTTCCAAGCCGGAAAGTCCAGTTATGCACAAGCTGAGCCCAGACAGCCAGGGTGACACCCAGCCGTGCCAATATTATAGTTTTTAGCATCACATAGTCTTTTGCTTGGTCAGGCTCTAGGTCATAGTAAGCTTTCTGCAATTCACCAGTTAACAGAGGAGCCACCAGTCCAGCCCACTGCTCCTTAGGCCACTTTTCTCTTTCTGCAGTCCTTTCAAATGTGGTCAAAAACACCTCTGGATCATCCTCTCCAGTCATTTTTGTCAATAAACGACTCACCCCAAAGGACGCAGTATTAGTGGAACTACTTGCCTCACTGGTCTGCGGACGTTGCTGCATTAATGTTTCCATTTGTTGCTGTAGTCTCTGTTCTTGCTTCTGTAACAGGTCTATGAAGCGGGCCTCAGATTGCTGCTGGGCTTGTTGCTGAGCTTCCAGACTCTGTTGCAAAGTTGCATTTGTCTGCTGCTGGGCTGTAAGGCTCTGTTGATGAGCTTGCTGCTGGGCTGCAAGGCTCTGTTGATGAGCTTGCTGCTGGGCTACAAGGCTCTTTTGCAAACCTGCATTTGTCTGCTGCTGATTGGCATTTGCTAGAGCCAGCTATTTCAGTATCTCCTCCATGCTGGCCTTAAAAAAACTGCCCGCATTCTCCACCAACTGTGAGGGGGTCAGCTCAGCAGCGGGTGTGTGTGACCCCCTGGATGGGTTCACCACACAAAAACAGGCACAGCAGACAGTGGTAGGAGAAAACAAAAGGGTGTGGTTTTATTTGAACTATATACAGACAAAAAAATACAGCAAAAACAAAAGAAACATGAAAAGAAATCCTGGTCAACTTGACCGCTCACTACACACATTGGTGTCCCTAACTAACAACTGGGTACAGCCTTGTGCTGTCCCAGTCCCTAGCTCCCTGCTTTTTTGAAGTTCTTAGCAATAACCACACAGGCTTTGGCTCACCGCACAGAGATTACACTCCCCAGACTATCCACACAGATCTGGTTCCAGGTTGGAGCATCTCCCTTAGCATGCTGGGAGTTCTTGTAGAGGCCTTAACGAGCCGACTTACTTCAGCTGGGCTCATTAACTCTTCCCCTGCAAGACTCCCCACACTCCCCCTAGTGGTATAAATCGGCATAAAGCCTGAATCTAGGACATATATACCTTCCATCCTGAATGCAACCTGGTGATTTTACCTGCATGCTGTCACACCGCCCATAGTAATATGACGTTCACAGATGGGATCTCCCATCCTGGGTGGACGCCATATGACGTCCTGGGCTTTGTGGGGGGATATCTGAATGATGCCTGCAGCTAGAGGCATCATTCAGATATCCTTCTGTTCTGCCGGCGATTCTGTGCACCATAAGAATGATCATAGCAGTGGTTCCGCCGCTTGATCGTTCTTATAGGTGGCGGGAGGGGGCTCGGAGAATGAATCGTCCGGCGCCGGAGGTGAACCATAGAGATGACTGGTGACCAGATGGTCACCTGTCATCTCTATGACCGTCGGAGGCCCGAGCGCAATGTGATGACGTCACGCCCCAGTCCTCAGAAGTAAACAAAGCCGCCATTGCGGCTAGTAAGCATGAGATCGGTGAATTTGTTTTCACAATCTCATGCTTTCCAGCCTGGAGGAGAGATGTGGGGTCTTATTGACCCCGCATCTCTCCATAAAGAGGACCTGTCACACACATTCCTATTACAAGGGATGTTTACATTCCTTGTAATAGGAATAAAAGTGATCAAAAAAAAAAAATGTAAAAAAAGTGTAAAAATAAATGAATAAAAAAAAATGAAAAAATTTTAAAACGCCCCTGTCCCCGGTAGCTCGCGATCAGAAGCGAATGCACACGTAAGCCCCGCCCACATATGTAAACGTCGTTCAAACCATATATGTGAGGTATCGCCGCGTGCATTAGAGCGCGTGCAACAATTCTAGCACTAGACCTCCTCTGTAACTCTAACCTGGTAATCTGTAAAAATTTTCAAAGCATCGCCTATGGAGATTTTTAAGTACAGAAGTTTGGCGCCATTCCATGAGTGTGCGCAATTTTAAAGCGTGACTTGTTAGGTATCTATTTACTCGGCGTAACATCATCTTTCATATTTTACAAAAAAATTGGGCTAACTTTACTGTTTTGTTATTTTTTAATTCATGAAACCATTTTTTTTCCAAAAAAAAGGCGTTTGAAAAATTATTGCGCAAATACCGTGCAAGAAAAAAGTTGCAATGACTGTCATTTTATTCCCTAGGGTGTCTGCTAAAAAAACGTATATAATGTTTGGGGGTTCCGAGTAATTTTCTAGCAAAAGAATGATGATTTGTACATGTAGGAGAGAAGTGCCAGAATAGGCCCAGTATTGGGGTGGTAAAAAAGCCTGGTGTTGAAGTGGTTAAATACAGCCTGATCAGTGCCAATTAAATGCAGCTATACCAGGGCAGACATCTCAAGTCTCCTGCGACTCGCAGGAGTCTCCCGCATTTGACAGCGGGCTCACGGACACCTGCGAGTGCAGGCAAAATCTCCCGGCTGAGCCTACCTGCACTGTCACCCACTGCCAAAGGAGGCGTTTGAACAGCAGCTGCGAACGAAGCTCCTGAGCTCGGCTCTCATTGGTCCATGGGCGGTGCCTGCGTCAGCGAAAGGAAGAGGGAGGTGGGCCCGTGCGGTGAAATCATTCCCGTGCGTGCGCCGCATTTGGTTGCTAGGCTTGGCTAATTTGCCTAGCACCTGAGCGTATTGAGGCGGGGTCACGTGATGTTTCTACACATATGCAGTAGAGCTGCACGATTAATCGTATATTAATCGCGATCTCGATTCACCCCCCCCCCCCCGTGATCTCCGGCCTGGATTACCTCGATTTTTTTTCGGTCTCCCCCGGGATGTAGAACCAGCATGGAAAGCAAATGGCGCCGATATCGGAACTGACGTAAGCGTGATGAGCCGCTGGATGGATGCGTGGGCTTCCTTCTTTCTCACAGTGCGCCACCCAGTGGACTCAGGACAGCATCGTTCTCATCTCCTCCTACATGTTAGCGGTCACTGTCTCTAGTGGTTGCCGGCGGTATTGTGATGTGTCCGGTCACTTCCTTCACTTCACTTACTATGGAGTCCATAGTACCAATGCACCCATCATCCCCGGCCGCAATACAGGACACATTAGTATTGATATCAAAGCACCAAACATTCCATGTCCTCCCATATTCCCTCCACAGTATTAAACCTCTCATCCCATGTATTACATCCGCCCCTTTGAGAAAAGCATCCGCCCATTATAACAACTAGCCCCGAGCGTGTTGATTGCGCATGCGCCATCTAAAGCTGATTTTTTTCTTTTTTAAATTAACCATCTTAAAGAATTGTGAGAGAATCGTGATCTTTGTTCTAAGTAAAAGAATTGCGATTTCATTTTTCCCAGAATCGTGCAGCTCTAATGTGCAGTACAGAGCCGCAGAACAGCTGAGTTTACGATCAGCTGTTGTCTCGTGTTGCCGAGGCACGTTCATGTAGGTGAGGGGCGGATAGTTACATGATATATAAAGGTTCCATGCTGCCAGTGTGAACGAGGCCTACGTTTTCCATAGTAAAGTGTGCTGTTGCCAAGAAGTACAAAGCTGTGACTACACAGGGTGCTGGGCATTTGCAAGGTGTCCTTGTACTGACTGTCATTATTATATTACAGGACATAAACTGCACACATGGCACACCGTGCTATTATTCCCCTCCTGTGACAATAGTATACACCCAACACTACACACATCCAGCCGCCCTCCATCCTGGGCCATCACTGATAGTGGTAAAGTCAGAGAGGACTAAAGAAGCCTGATCCACGCCCCATCTTCTCCGGCCATCCAATCACCGTCATACTCTTCTGTACACCAGCCTTAATACACTCAGTTGCTAGGCAGATTAGCCAAGCCTAGCAACCAATGGCGGCGCACGCACGGGAATGATTTCACCGCACGGGCCCGCCTCCCTATTCCCCCCTCTCGCTGACGCAGGCACCGCCCATGGACCAATGAGAGCTGACCTCGTGAGCTTTGTTCGCAGCCACTGTAAGTGACATTGCAGGTAGGCTCAGCCAAGAGATTGTGCCGCACTCGTGGGTGTCCGTGAGCCCGCTGTCAAATGCGGGAGACTCCCGCGAGTCGTGGGAGACTTGAGATGTCTGGATCTATATACACTATATTGTCAAAAGTATTGGAACGCCTGCCTTTACACACACAGGAACTTAATTGGCATCCCAGTCTTAAGCCTCGTACACACCACCAAGTTTCTCGTCGTAAGAAACCCGTCGATTTTCTCGACGAGATTTTTGTCGAGCTTGACGAGCTTCTTGTCAAGCTTTCCTTGCATGCACACTGTTGATTCCAAATCTCGTTGTTGTAAAGCGCGGTCACGTACAGCACGTACGACGGCAGTATAAAGGGGAAGTTTAATTCCAATGGTGCCACCCCTTGGGCTGCTTTTGCTGATCTCGTGTTACCAAAAAATTTGGTGATAGACAATTCGCACTTTTCAGCCTCGTGCTTTTCAGTTCAGCATGACGAATGTGCTATCTCCATTACAAACGCTAGTTTTACCAGAAGGAGCTCCCGTCTCATACTTAATTCTGAGCATGTGCAGTATTTTAAGACTCGGAAAAGCATACACGCGACCGGTTTTCTCGTCGCAAAACAGGCCGACGAGAAACCCGATGAGAAAAACGAGAATCCTGACGAGAAAATAGAGAGCAGGTTCTCTATTTTTCTCGTCGAGATTCCCGGCAGTTTTCTCGACGAGAAACCATACACACGAACGGTTTTCTCGGCAAGAAAGCTCTCTCTGCAGTTTTCTTTTTCGTTTTTTGGACGAGAAACTCGGTCGTGTGTACGAGGCTTTAGTCTGTAGGGTTCAATATTGAGTTGGCCCGCCCCTTGCAGCTATAACAGCTTCAACTCTTCTGGGAAGGCCGTCCACAAGGCTTAGGAGTGTGTCTTTTTTTTTTTTTTAAGATATTTTTATTAGGTTTAAGACAAACCAACAAACAGAAAGAAACATACAAAAAAACAACAATACCACCAGACAACCTGGTCATAAACATTAGGCAATACACTCAAACATAGAAAAATAAACTGACATCAGTGCAAAATATAAAGTAGGCACAGTGGTAAAAGGCTCGGGTATAATACCGGGATATAGCAAAAGCGGAGGTCCAGACATTCGAGATCCCTGAGGCACAACCCATCAATGGTCAAGCAAGAGTAGTACAATCAGTGCTGGGAGAGGGTTAGCGGACTAGCCAACCATCTACCCCAAATTTTGTGGAAGGTTTTGTTCCGTTTCCGGAGTTCAAAAGTAAGTTTATACAGTGGGATAGCGTCATTAATAAGTTTTAACCAGAGGGATTTCGGAGAGGTCTGTGCGCCCTTCCAGGACAGTAAAATGGCTTTTTTAACATAGAAGAAGAGTATACGGAGCAGTCTCTTGGCATGTGATGATAGATGTAATTCGCCAAAATAGGCAGTTCTTGGGGTGGATTATGTTTGGGAGGCCTAGCGCCGATGAGATGAAAGCACCCACTTCTTCCCAGAAGTCCCGGACTACCGGGCATGACCAGAAGCAGTATAAGAAATCGGCCTCTTGGCCACAGCCGCGGAAACAGGCAGCCGAGGAAAGGAGACCCATCTTGTGTAACCTAGCCGGTGTGAGGTGGGTTTGATAAAAAAATTTGACCTGTATGATGCGGTCCCGGGAAGCAAAAACAGAGGTTTTATACGTATCACTAAATTCTGACCAGTCCTCGTCTACCAGGGAGATGTCCAGAGAGGTCCACTTTACCTGAGCTTTGTGAAACCTGGGGTTAAAGTCAGTCATTAGGGCTGCATAATAGGTGGAGACAAGTTTAGTGGGATCTGGCTGTCTGAGCAGTTTTTTTCCAATGGGGGCAGGTCAGTGGGATCATCCAGGGAGCCAAACTGGGCACGAATAGTGTGCCTGAGCTGGTAGTAATAAAATAGGTACGATCTTGGTAGATCGAAGTCTAAACGTCTAATGCCCCATACACACGATCGTTTTTCTTGTCATTTTTTTTCTTGCCGTTTTTCACGTCGTTTTTTTTCATGCTTCCTCTCAAGCCTGTCTTGCGTACACACGATCATTTAAAAAAATGATCAAGCAAAGCGCAGTGACGTATACCACGTACGACGGCACTATAAAGGGGAAGTTCCGCTCGAATGGCGCCACCCTTCATGTTAGTAAAGTTTGTTGAGCAACGATTCGCGCTTTTCAGCCTCGTGCTTTTCAGTCCGTTACTGCGTGACGAATGTGCTATCTCCATTACGAATGCTAGTTTTACCAGAACGAGCGCTCCCGTCTCATACTTGATTCTGAGCATGCGCGTTTTTTTTCACGTCGTTAAAGCATACACACTATCGTTTTTCACGTCGTTAAAAAAAACGACATGAAAAACAACGTGAAAAAAGAGAGCATGTTCGAAATTTTTAATGGCCGTTTTTCACGTCGTTAAAAATGCTCTGGAGCATACACACGATCATTTTTAATGGCCATTTTTAAAAATGGCATTTTTAACGGCATGAAAAACGATCGTGTGTATGGGGCATTAGGAGTGTGTCTATGGGAATGTTTGACCATTCTTCCACAAGGCATTTGTGAGGTCAAGCACTGATGTTGGATGAGAAGACCTGGCTCGCAGTCTCCGCACTAATTCATCCCAAAGGGGTTCTATCGGGTTGAGGTCAGGAATCTGTGCAGGCCAGTCAAGTTCCTCCACCCCAAACTCGCTCATCCATGTCTTTATGGACCTTGCTTTGTACACTGGTCCACATCATTTGGTGGAGGGGGGATTATGGTGTGGGGTTGTTTTTCAGGGGTTGGGCTTGGCCCCTTAGTTCCAGAGAAGGGAACTCTCAAGACATCAACATACCAAAACATTTTGGACAATTTCATGCTCCTAACTTTGTGGGAACAGTTTGGGGACGGCCCCTTCCTGTTCCAACATGACTGATCACCAGAGCACAAAGCAAGGTCCATAAAAATATGGATGAGCGAGTTTGGGGTGGAGGAACTTGACTGGCCTGCACAGAGTACTGACCTCAACCCGATAGAACACCTTTGGGATGAATTAGAGCGGAGACTACGAGCCAGGCCTTCTTGTCCAACATTACTGCCTGACCTCACAAATGCACTTCTGGAAGAATGGTCAAAAATTCCCATAGACACACTCCTAAACCTTGTGGACGGCCTTCCCAGAAGAGTTGAAGCTGTTATAGCTGCAAAGGGTGGGCCAACTCAATATTGAACCCTACAGAGTAAGACTGGGATTCCATTAAAGTTTATGTGCTTGTAAAGGCAGGCGTCCCAATACTTTTGGTAATATAGTGTACAACGTCCATGGTGCAGTTCTCATTAGAGATGCTACCACCGGTCACATCTAAAAAACCTGGCCTGTTTAAGGACAGCCTTAAATTGGACATCCAGCCACTTTTTTTTTTTACTTTCAAATGGAGTGGAAAAAAAGTTAAAACTTTTCTGTCCTGAGACCATTGGAACAGCAGTAGAAGGGAAATCTCCCAATGGGGACACTTGTTCTGGTGACTTCTGTCAAAGGTGGGGTTTTCCTTCAATTAAGAGAAATTTCCTCTTACTTCCTGTTTTTTGGGACAGGAAGTGAGAGAAAATATCACCAGTCAAAATGCAGACAACAATCAAAGCAGTTCTATTACTTTACCACTCTTCTTATCTCAAGCCCTCGTACACACGACCGGTTTTCTCGACAAGAAAACTGCTGGGAGAGCTTTTTGCCGAGAAAACCGTTCGTGTGCGTGGTTTCTCAGCAGGAAAACTGCCCGGGAATCTCGACGAGAAAAATAGAGAACCTGCTCTCTATTTTCTCGTCGGGATTCTCCGCAGAGTGTTTCCTGCCGAGAAACCCGGTCGTCTGTGTGCTTACCTGTCCAAGAAAACCCGCACATGCCCGATGAGACTTCGACGCATGCGCGGTAGCATACAAGGGTAGTGTAGGGTGTAGCAAGATGGCGGCGACGCCATCGAATGTGACGAACGCCGGCTCGTCGTAGTCGATGACGTCACCGCGTTCTTGCCATTCAAAAGAACGGCGGTTCTTTTGAATGGCGCATGTGTACACAGGGCTTAGCAAGACATGCTTGCCAGGAATCCTGTCGAGAAAACCGACGTTTTTTTCCCGACGGGATTCCCGCCCGTATGTACGAGGCTTCAAACTAGAAAATGGTTTGGGCTGGAGTTCTATTTTAGGTCTACATTAGCCACATTGGGCTTTAGCCTAGGACAGCCTAGCCAAAGGGGCATTCTGTATTAAATTGGTGCTGACTCTTGTTTTTTTTTCTCCTCTCTCGTAGTCCCCACCTGCCCACGTATGCACCTGAAGCTGGAGAACGGGCAAGTGGATGTCGGCACGATGGGCCGAGTACCAATGGAAGGCACAAGCATCCGGTTCCGATGTGACCCAGGCTTCCTGCTGGTCGGCTCCAGTCACAGCATGTGTACCAAAGCAGGGAAATGGGACCACCCTAAACCTACCTGCCAAGGTGAGATGATAAGGAGGTAAAACTGATTGGTAGTAAAATGGGGGGGAACCATGCTGGATGTTCTAAGGGACCCACAGACATATGCCTGGGGCTCAATGTTTGGGTTCTGTAAGACAGACATCGTATTTTATTTTTCTGTTCAAACTGTCTGAACCAGGCAAATCTCAATGTGTATGTGGGTTTAAAGGGAACAGGCAACTCTGCTTCTCATCAAGTGTACCTAAGAGTAACAATAATGTGTCCTCCTCCAAAATGCGCCTCTGAAAACACAAATATGTAGATTAACAAACAACAATGCAGAGCAAGGATTCTATCAGATGAGCCCCTTCCAGCTAAGGGTGCCGTCCTAAGCTCAGCTCCTGTGTGGTACACCTTCCTGCAGTCCAGGCACTGGATATGTGATCTGTGACCTTTCTTAAGGTAGCCTGTCCAGACCCTGAGCTGTCCATTGTTGTCCTGTCCCTAGACCTAATCCGACCAATAGACAGATTCCTATACCTGCCTAGTAATTCCCTCCTTGCTGGGTGCACCTCAGTGACACAAATGGAGTTCTATACAGCGCCGCTGCATCCACAGTTATCCGAAATAACAGAGTGTAGGGGTCAGGACTAAGTAATGCAGTGTGCAGGGGTCCGGAGTAAGTAACACACAATGTGCAGGGGTCCAGAGTAAGTAACACACAATGTGCAGGGGTCCGGAGTAAGTAACCCACAATGTGCAGGGGTCCGGAGTAAGTAACACAAAATGTGCAGGGGTCCGGAGTAAGTAACACACAATGTGCAGGGGTCCGGAGTAAGTAACACACAATGTGCAGGGGTCCGGAGTAAGTAACACACAATGTGCAGGGGTCCGGAGTAAGTAACACACAATGTGCAGGGGTCCGGAGTAAGTAACACAAAATGTGCAGGGGTCCGGAGTAAGTAACACACAATGTGCAGGGGTCCGGAGTAAGTAACACACAATGTGCAGGGGTCCGGAGTAAGTAACACACAATGTGCAGGGGTCCGGAGTAAGTAACACACAATGTGCAGGGGTCCGGAGTAAGTAACACACAATGTGCAGGGGTCCGGAGTAAGTAACACACAATGTGCAGGGGTCCGGAGTAAGTAACACACAATGTGCAGGGGTCCGGAGTAAGTAACACACAATGTGCAGAGGGCCGGAGTAAGTAACACACAATGTGCAGGGGTCCGGAGTAAGTAACACAAAATGTGAAGGGGTCCGGAGTAAGTAACACACAATGTGCAGGGGTCTGGAGTAAGTAACACACAATGTGCAGGGGTCTAGAGTAAGTAACACACAATGTGCAGGGGTCCGGAGTAAGTAACACACAATGTGCAGGGGTCCGGAGTAAGTAACACACAATGTGCAGGGGTCCGGAGTAAGTAACACACAATGTGCAGGGGTCCGGAGTAAGTAACACACAATGTGCAGGGGTCCGGAGTAAGTAACACACAATGTGCAGGGGTCTGGAGTAAGTAACACACAATGTGCAGGGGTCCGGAGTAAGTAATACAAAATGTGAAGGGGTCCGGAGTAAGTAACACACAATGTGCAGGGGTCTGGAGTAAGTAACACACAATGTGCAGGGGTCTAGAGTAAGTAACACACAATGTGTAGGGGTCCGGAGTAAGTAACACACAATGTGTAGGGGTCCGGAGTAAGTAACACACAATGTGCAGGGGTCCGGAGTAAGTAACACACAATGTGCAGGGGTCAGGAGTAAGAAAAGCAGTATGCAGGGGTCAGAAGTAAATAATGCAAAAAGTACAGAGATTAGAAGTAAGTAAACACAAAGTGTAAGGATTTGGCGTAATTAGTACAGAGGGGTTTATTTACTAAAGGCAAATCCACTCTGCACTGCAAGGGAAAAAAAAAAAAACAGCAATTTTGTTTGTACATGATTGGATGATAAAATCAGCAGAGCTTCTCCTAATTTCAGATCTTCCCCTCAGATCTGCAGCGACTGCTCTTCCAAAGGGCATTTCCAAGTGCGCTTGCAGTGCACTTGTAGTGCAATGTGGATTTGCCTTTAGTAACTCAACCCCAGTGTGTAAGGGTCGGGACTATGTAACACAGTGTAGGGGTCAAGAGTAAGTAATACTAAGTGCAGGGGTCAGTAGTGTGTAACAGAGTTCAGAGGTCACCTGTAACTAACGTCATTTGTAACCCCACATTCTGGACATCCACTAGTTGTCACCCAAACATTCAGAACACCCCAACCATGCTTTAGGCAGGGTAGTCTCATCAGCCCCCCCTGTACCCCCCCCCCCCATGAGGTGATGACCACTCCCTCCGAATCTGTCAGGCTTTGGGGGGAAGCAGAAGGCCAGGTTTGACTGGTTGCTTTTTCAGATGCAGAAAGGGGTGGTGGCATGGAATTCCGGCATTGGTTCCCTATCCTGGGTCACGCTTATGAGTTGAGTCAACTCAGAGATGGTTGAAAACTTTCACACAACTGTAGCGCCCTGGTGTTAGGCAGGGTTGCTAACAAATTTAGTTTGCTAGGTGGTAACCAGCCTGGCTAATTGTTAGGAAGATCCACTGACCTTTTCCTAAATATGGGTTTGATGCACCTCTCTCTTGTGTCACTAGGTGGCATTGTTACCTGTGCCATTAGATTGACAAGGGTTTAGTAAATCCAGACTAGGAGTGGATGGGTTGGCAGGGGTTTCTTTGCCCTTGGCCTGCTGGGAGAGCCTTTTTATTCGGGAGGGGTCAGGTGATCAGGGTTCTGTGCCACCCGGACAGCTGTCTGGGTGGACTGGTGTCGAACAACTCTCGGCTGCTAGGCCAGAAGCCCAAGGCCTATCCGGGAGTACCTGGCTGCTAGGTGGTGGTCTGAGGCCTCTCCAGGTTGGAAGCAAGCAGCGTGGGGTTGGGGCTTCAGGCTTGGAGCCCAACCAAGTTGCAGGGGATTCTGCAGGCTGGAGAACCAAGTAGTTGCCATGGGTGAAGGAAAGCAGTTGCCGTCAGACAACCACTCCTGTCGCCAGAGGCAAGTGAGAACCAGAGTCAGAGGTAAAGGGGACACAGTCGCCAGCAAAAGAGAATCTCTCCTGATATCAGAGGCCAGGTTCTGTTGGGACTGAAGAGGTCCCAGAGCAGCCCTTTTCACTAGCTGGGGACGATAAAGAAGTTGGGAAACCTTCAGCAGAGTCAGGCTAGGGAACCAGCGGAACAGTGTGGGTGACGCTTGCAGAGGATTCAGCAGGTTAGCTGAAGAGCCAAGTCAGGGACCCAGTGGGACAGTGTGGGTGACACTTGCAGAGGATTCAGCAGGTTAGCTGAAGAGCCAAGTCAAGGACTCAGTGGGACAGTGTGGATGACACTTGCAGAGGATTCAGCAGGTTAGCTGAAGAGCCAAGTCAAGGACTCAGTGGAACAGTGCGGGTGACACTTGCAGAGGATTCAGCAGGTTAGCTGAAGAGCCAAGTCAAGGACTCAGTGGGACAGTGTGGATGACACTTGCAGAGGATTCAGCAGGTTAGCTGAGGAGCCAAGTCAAGGACTCAGTGGGACAGTGTGGATGACACTTGCAGAGGATTCAGCAGGTTAGCTGAGGAGCCAAGTCAAGGACTCAGTGGGACAGTGTGGATGACACTTGCAGAGGATTCAGCAGGTTAGCTGAGGAGCCAAGTCAGGGACCCAGTGGGACAGTGTGGGTGACACTTGCAGAGGATTCAGCAGGTTAGCTGAAGAGCCAAGTCAAGGACTCAGTGGGACAGTGTGGATGACACTTGCAGAGGATTCAGCAGGTTAGCTGAGGAGCCAAGTCAAGGACTCAGTGGGACAGTGTGGATGACACTTGCAGAGGATTCAGCAGGTTAGCTGAGGAGCCAAGTCAGGGACCCAGTGGGACAGTGTGGGTGACACTTGCAGAGGATTCAGCAGGTTAGCTGAAGAGCCAAGTCAAGGACTCAGTGGGACAGTGTGGGTGACACTTGGAAGCCACAGCGGGATAGTTGTGAAGGAGCCCAAGGGATCCAGTGGTGGCTGGGATCTGAAGAGTCTAGTGAGAGACTGGGAGCTCAGTGAGAGGATCTACAACTGGATACTGTGAGTTGTGATCTGAAGTTGAAGTTACCAGATCAGTTGCTATAGGAGACAGCGGTCTACAGATACAGTTTGCTGCGATCCAGCTTAAAGGCCCTTGAACTGTATAGCTGTTCTTCTATTCTTATTTCTGTCTCGAGTCTGCCAAGTGTTTTGCATCTGCCTAAGGTGTTCAGGCCTTAACCCTCTCTCCCCAGTTCTGTTAAGAGACAATAAATCTCTTTTTGCATTCTCAAAGTGTCTGGCGCCCAACTTACTCTATCTACGAAAAAGGGAAAGAAAAATGGGATTTTGACAGTGCAATAATGAGCCAAATAGTGATGAGAAGGAAATAACATTAATACAAATTTGTATTTTTATATTTTATTACAGTAAATATCACATTATAAAAAAGATCCTTAATGGATATGTAATAAGGGTGGTGGTCACAGCTAATGAGTTATAGTTACTTACATTGAAGGAAATCACATATACCCGACATGTTTCGCTGAACGCTTCTTCAGGGGTATGCGATAACAATCCAAAATAATTATAACTGTACAAGAGACAAAAAACACAATCACTAATGGGTCACAGAGAACATGGTTTACAAAAAATTCTCAATAAGTGAGTAAGGAGTCACATATATTGCTGAAAACATCATAGGCAACCATGCTTACCCAGCCAACTCCCAACCGTCCACGCTCTAAGTTCCAGGATCAGTTTGGACTAAATCAACACTTACTCTATCTACACCACACCCACCATGCCTAGTAACCCACACTGTGAAGATGGATGTCAGCTCTCCTTGACTCTGGAGGTCACCATTAGACCTCTAGGGGTGGTGGCCGCGGCTGCACAACCTTTGCCTAGCGGGGGGGGGGGGGGGGTTTGGACACCTTTCCCCTGTATCTATGGCCTGGGTGGTCAGTGTTTTTTGCTGAATGGAGTCGAACAACATACTCAAAGAGGGGTTGGAAGCTTTTAGACTTACATATGTAATGAGATGAAAGAGTACTGTACTTCAAACAAGCTCAGTAGCTCTGGCGAGGTGTCTCCCACACAGTAAGACTTCCCTTGATGGGCACCCAGTAGCTCAAACTGGAAAAATATGGAAAGAAGCACAAGACCATCTGAGTTTTATCCTGTGTTGAGCCCTGATGAAGGAGGAGTGGTGTTGCTCTCAAAACGTGTTGGCTGATTTTATAGTGGTAGTTTTGGTAGTGCCTTAAAAGTCCCACCCTTAGGCTGCATTCACACCTGAGCGTTTTGTAGCCCTAAGCCTGAAGCTACAAAACGCTAGAGGGGAAAAAATCCATTATTCTCTATGGAGATGGTTCACATCTCCACTCAAAAACGCCTGAAGCCAAACGCCTGAAGCTCAAACAAGTTCCGGACCCTTTTTTTGTCGCACGAATCGGGCAGATTTGGGCGTTTTAGGAGTCATAGAATGTAATGGAAACGCTCGATTCAAGTGTCTAGCGCGACAACGAGCACTTCGACGGGCGCAAATTCGCGCGACAAAACGACGGTAAAAACAACGGTAAACACGCTCAAATCGCTACGCTCAGGTGTGAATGCGGTCTTAGGGGTTTTCTTCTTTTGGCTGTTTTTATAGGACTTTTTTTTGCCAACTACTAAAATGATCTTGGGCTCTTTCATTCGGATTTGGTCTGGCGCTTCTTTTTGTAGTTCTACAGTGATGGAGAAGGGCACAACCCAGACAATGGGTCAAAATAAATGTGTCGCTGTTCTTGTCATGGGAAGTTTTGAGTCCAACAGTTTGCCCATTTTTCACAAAAATGTGTAGGCAGGTGGACCAGCTCATGGCTGCCACTACACATAAAGAGTGGGGCTTCTGCTCTGTTAAAATGGCATTTGGGAGGTGATGCAGTGATCCGGTGATTGCTCGGTCACTTCTTTGTTTTGTTGTCGGAAGCAAAATAAGCGGTCATCTGGTGCTAGAGGGAGCCTTGTAGATGACATTCAAAAAAAAAAAAAGAAAAACAGTGTGAATTAAGAAAATCCTGCAATATGGCCACTAGATGGCGATGAGTATAATAGAAAATAAGTATGCTCCTTAGCTCCGTCTAGTGGCCATTATGCGGTATTTTCCCCATTCACACAGTTTTTTCAATAAATGACATTTGATGTGCAGAGAATATAGCCTAAGAACATTCGTTTTTGCCCTATTCAAACACAGCGAATTTACATTCAGTTTTGATGAACAGCTGTGCAAAATGTTTATAAATGCACCCATAAAGTTGAATGAGAGAGATTTATTCCTCTCCTCCCCACTGCTAGCAGACATATCTGTCCAGGAGCTACCACAAAGAGCAGTTAGTGCAGGGCTTTCTTATTAGCCCAACATGTTTTGCAAACCTGAATTATCTAAAGAAGTAGAGCATGTTCACTTACAAAGTGAATGTTCACTTATCTTAGTGGATAAGGTGAAAAAAACATTTTATCACCATCAATCATATGCAAGGAAAATAATGAAAAAAACAGGACTTTTGCTTCACCTCCTTCACCAAGGTAAGCAAAATTTCACTGGGCAAAGAGAAAGTTCACTTAACTTAGTGAATGAAGTGACAATCAACTGACGTTAATCCCTTTTCACCCAGCCCTGGTGTCCCTTTAGGCCCCTTTCACAATTGTGCGACTCCAAAGTCGTGCGATTTTGCCGCTATTCGCGGCCACGATTTCAAGGAATGTCTGTGTAAGTGGCATCAAAATCAGGCCAAAGTAGTGCAGGGACTACTTTGAAGTCGGAATGACTTGAAGTCGTACTAATATGAATGGTTGTCATTGGAAATCATGGGAAACGACTCGTCATGCTACTTTGCCATCACAAATCCTGGGACAAGTCGTATGAGTGTGAAAGGGGCCTTACTGGGGTCTATACCCCTGGGGGGGAGGGCTGGAAGGATCGGCAATCATATGATTACAGTGATTATCTGTCAAAGTGGTCACATGATTAGGATCCGGTCCCGGATGAGACCCCAAGTGTAGCTGTACCCCTGTAGGAACCTGCAGTATGAAAGGTCCCTCAGGTTTTTCCCCAGAATCGGTCTCTGTGCTGGGAACATGCGTTCAGCACAGCAACATTGGCTGCCCAGTAATGCATGTGGGCGTTAAAGTAGGGTGACCAGACATCCCCGGTTTCAGGGGACAGTCCCCGGATTGAGGACACTGCCCCCGGACCAAGTCTGTCCCCGATTTTGTCCCCGGATTGGATTTGAACAGGGGCTGGGGCAATTTCAAAGACAATCAGTGCAGAATAAAATTCTGAATTATACACCCCCCGCTCCACCGCTCCTAATAGCTTAGGGGGTGTATTGTTTTCCATTATCTGTGCCCCTTTCTGATGATCATGTGCTGGTTGGAGCGGAGGGAATATTTCTTCAGTTTCGGGTGAATGCCCATTCAGCTCCGCCCACAATTTACTTCTGCCTTGGCTCAAGTCCCGGCTAGCCGCCTGCCTGCTTATCTCCTTACCTTCCCTGGCATAGTGATCTTCCTCCGCTCCCCACCCAGTAGTAGCCGGGGCCCGAGAGTGAGACTTGACAGGCTGTGAGGCGGGCGGCGGCGGCGACAGGCAGAGAGTCACTGATTGCCGCCATTACTTGTAAAAAAAAAAAATATATGTCCCCGGATTTCATTTAAAAAATCTGGTCACCTTACGTTAAAGTCCACCCTTTTGTTGACACACATGTCTTACGTGGGTGGCAACATACTTTCCGACTGCCCACAGTATATATATACGTTATTAGTTAGACGTTTAATACCGGGGTTATGGCAGCAGCTAGCAGCATAACCCCAGTATCATTTTTTTTCTGTGGGCAATTTAGCATCTGATAAAAGTGATCCCAGCAGCACATTCGCCGCGGGATCACATTTAGAGGTGGCGAGAGAGGTCCCCCCTTCCCATCGCTTCCCGGTCCTTTTTTCGAGTTTATCAGAGCCGTCTGTAAATCTGGAAGCGTTCCGATGACTAGGCAGGAAATTGAGTGAGGGCAACCTGGTCCCCACTCAGCTCTATGCCCTTGGAGGACCGGAGTGATCTTTAAGGGGTTGTAAAGGTTCGTGTTTTTTCACCTTAATGCATCCTATGCGTCCTCTTCTCCACCGAGTCCCGGCTTTGATTGGATAGATTGATAGCAGCGCAGCTATTGGCTCCCGCTGCTGTCAATCAAATCCAATGATGCGGGAGGGCGGGGCCGAGTCATACACTCGGCGGCTATGGACGCAGAGTGTATGACAGGGGAGCGCGCCCGCAAGGTAACCCCCTGCAGGGAGGAGCCACGAGAACCGCCGTGGGACCCCAGAAGAGGAGGATCGGGGCCACTCTGTGCAAAACTAACTGCACAGTGGAGGTAAGTATGATATGTTTGTTATTTTTTTTTTAAAACTGAACCTTTACAACCACTTTAAATGTCACTTCTGGTTCTCTCGCATGTCATAGATGTTCAAATGAAAAAAAAAAAAAAAAAAATGTTCTTAGTGGGTACCTGTCTAGCCTTCTTTTGTTTCTTACTTCCTGGTTCTAACCCCCGCGGGAGTAGGCGTGTATACTCATCACCCCCGGTGGTGCACTCCTGGGAGCTAAGTATCAGTATTCCCAGGAGTTAGTGCGGATCTCAAAACCGGAAGTGACACATGACGCTCTGCTGCTCTCTCCCCGTACTGTAAGGTGACCAGATTTTTAAAATGAAATCCAGGGACATATTTTTTTTTTTATACTAGTAATGGCGGCAATCAGCGACTCTCTGCCCGGCGCCGCCGCCACCCACCTCACAGCCTGTCAAGTCTTACTCTCCGGGCCCCGGCTACTACTGGGTGGGGAGCGGAGGAAGATCACTCTGCCAGGGAAGGCAAGGAGATAAGCAGGCAGGCGGCTGGCCGGGACTTGAGCCAAGGCAGAAGAACATGCGAGCGGAGCTGAATGGGCACCCGAAACTGAAGAAATATTCCCTCCGCTCCGACCAGCACATGATCATCAGAAAGGGGCACAGATAATGGAAAAAAACACATCCCCCCCCCCCCAAGCTAGTAAGAACGGCAGAGCGGGGGGTGTAATTTAGATTTTTTTTTTTATTCTGCACTGACTGTCTTTGAAATTGCCCCAGCCCCTGTTCAAATCCAATCCGGGGACAAAACCAGGGACAGTGTCCTCAATCCGGGGACTGTCCCCGGAAACCGGGGATATCTGGTCACCCTACCGTACTGAGCTTTTTCTTCGTCTGTGTTTGTTTTGTTCTCCTCGTTGCCATCACGGGGCGGGAACTTCCGACGCCGCCACCCGTTGTGATGGCAACATGGAAGTTTACGGCGCTCGGCGCCTTACAAACTGAGCATGCGCGGGAACGAGCAGTGAATACTGGTAGCTCAGCATTCACCGCATCCAGGAAGTTTATGCTTGTGGGCTTCACATGCCCACAAGCAAGATGAAACCTGCCATCTACACTTTTTAAAAGTACGATTTTCCAACAAAACTGGACATCTGGGGAGATAATTTCACAAAACAAGTGAGTGTAACATTGTGCATATTGAAGTGTCTGAATGTTTAAAAAAAAAAAAAAAAAAAAAAAATTGTCGGTGGACCTCCGCTTTAAAGTGGTTGTAAACCCTTATGCCGCGTACACACGACCGTTTTTAATGACGAGAAAAATGCAATTTTTTAAAATGATCATTAAAAACGATCGTGTGTGGGCTTCCGAGCATTTTTCACGACGTGAAAAATGGCCATCAAAAAATTGGAACATGCTCTAATTTTTCTCGTCGTTTTTCTCGTCATGAAAAAACGGTAGTGTGTATGCTTTAACGACGTGAAAAAAAATGCGCATGCTCAAAATCAAGTATGAGAAGGAGGAGCGCTCGTTCTGGTAAAACTAGCGTTCGTAATGGAGATAGCACATTCGTCACGCTGTAACGGACTGAAAAGCACGAGGCTGAAAAGCGCGAATCGTCTCTCAACAAACTTTACTAACATAAAGGGTGGTGCCATCCGAATGGAACTTCCCCTTTATAGTGCCGTTGTACGTGTTGTACGTCACCGCGCTTTACACTAACATTTTTTTCAACGATAGTGTGTAGGCAAGGCAGGCTTGAGAAAATCACGTTGAGAAAAATGCAGTTTTATTCAATGACATTAAAAATGGTCGTGGGTACGCGGCATTAGGGACAAATTACACCTACAGGTAAGCCTAGATTAAGGCTTACCTGTAGGTGTTTGCAATTACTTCTAGACCTACACGGTCTAGGAGATATTTGCAATTTCCCCGAGCGACACCTTCAACGGCGCATGCGCCGGCTTGAAAGGGCGCGCTATGCCGTTTCAAGCTGGGGTCATGCCGTTAAAGGCGGCTCCCGTGCGACTCCGGCCAGTCACAGAGCCGGAGTTCACGGCCCCCGGAAGAAGAGGGGTGAAGATGGACACTCGCTGCCAGCATGGAAGACGGTGACATTGCGGGCTTCTCCTGCAGGTAAGTGTCACATAATGGGCTACTATGTGATGCATAGTAGCCAATTATGCTTTACCTTTGCAGGGAGACAAAGAGGAAGTAACACCCATCAGGGTTTACTAACTCTTTAAGTCAAAGGGTCATTTTTTTATTA
Organism: Rana muscosa; assembly: GCA_029206835.1. NCBI lineage: Eukaryota > Metazoa > Chordata > Amphibia > Anura > Ranidae > Rana > Rana muscosa. The sequence continues at coordinate 361,257,854 of CM055125.1, read as the reverse complement.
TTTTTTGCTTTTAAGGGTAAATGAGTAATCTGGGGTCTTTTTGACCCCAGATCTCTCAATAAAGAGGACCTTTCATGCTTATTTCTATTACAAGGGATGTTTACATTCCTTGTAATAGGAATAAAGTGATAAAAAATAAAAGAAAATAAAGGGACAGTGAAAAAAAAAAAAAGTGTAAAAAAAAAAAAAACAGTAAAGTGTCCCATCTCTCTGTGCTTACACACAGAATCAAACACTTATGAAAAAGGTGAACAAACCACACACGTGAGGTATCGCCACGATCGTTAGAGCGTTAGAGTGAGAGCAATAATTCTAGCACTAGACCTCCTCTGTCACTCTAAACAGGTAACCAGTACATTTTTTTTAAAGCGTTTCCTATGGAGATTTTTAAGCACTGTAGTTTGTCACAATTCCACAAACGTGCGCAATTTTAAAGCATGACATGTTCGGTATCTACTTACTTGGCGCAACATCATCTTTCACATTATACAATAAAAATTTGGGGCACTATTGTGTGTTTTTGTTATTTGAATTTTTTATTTTATTCATTAAAATGTATTTATTCCCCAAAAAAGTTGTGTTTGAAAGACCACTGTGACATAAAATATTGCAACGATCGCCGTTTTATTCTCTAGATCAGGGGTGTCCAACTCAATTTCATTGCGGGCCGCATCAGCATTATGATTGCCCTCAAAAGGGCCGGTTGTATCTGTAAGATTAGATGTCCAGCGCATCCCCCCCTCCCCTTACATTAGATGTCAAGAGCCCCCCCACCATCAGAAGTTGAGTCCCCCCCCTCCCTTACATCACAGTGCACCCCCCTTACCTTATGCTGCTGCTGGGAAGATGCTGGATGCATTGCTTGAAAGCAGAAAGTAGGGGGTCTGGAGGAGGACCAGAGGAGGGCTTTTTCTAGGAAAAAAATATTAATTTAAACTTGTAAACACAAAGTTCCAGAAAAGGCATGGTCAGCAAGTATAAATAAAATTTTATATATATATACACCGTATTTATCGGCGTATAACACGCACTTTTTTCCCCTTAAAATCAGGGGAAAATCGTGTTATACGCCGATACTCCGCCGATTCCCCTGCTGAAACGAGCGAGAGGAGCGAGCGGGACCGAAGCCGAAGTACACTCGGCTTTACTCGGCTCCTCTCGCAGTCCCGCCCATCTCTGACTGCGCCGCTGACATAGAGAAAGCCGAGTGTACTTCGGCTAGTCTCGGCTCCTCTCGCAGTCCTGCCCCTGAGCAGAGCCGAGTCTAGCCGAAGTACACTCGGCTTTCTTTATGTCAGCGACACAGTCAGTGGAGATGGGCGGGACTGCGAGAGGAGCCGAGTCTAGCCGAAGTACACTCGGCCCCGCTCGCTCCTCTCCACACAGAAATCAGCGCCAATTTTAAAATCGCCGAGACTGACACGATCGCAAAGGCACTGGGCAAGGCTGCAGATGGACAGATGGACACTGGGCAAGGCTGCAGATGGACAGATGGACAATGGGCAAGGCTGCAGATGGACACTGGGCAAGGCTGCATTTAAATGTAAGTTTTTTTTCCTTGAATTTCCCTCCTAAAAGTTGTTTTCCTTAAAATTCCCTCCTAAACTTGGGGTGCGTGTTATACGCCGATAAATACAGTATATAAAATAAAAAATCTTGGCTATTTTTTGCAAAATACATTTTCACTTAGTTTCTCCTTATTCACTGAAATACATGAAAATTTACTTTGAATGTGAACATGCTCTACTAATTTTGTAAATTGTCCTCGCCAACTGATGTGTAGACCCAGATTAGTGTAGTCTGCTGCCCTCCAGTGGTAGAACCTGTCCCCTGCATCCTCTCTTGGTCAGATGCTGAGCCAGCCAGTGGAGTTGGACAGTGAAGGTAATTGCAGAAAATTGCTCATGAAAAATATAAGATCTCCTGGATATACGCCGATGATACATCTATCACGGTGCATGTAAATATGTAGGATCAAAGAGATTACCTGCAATGCAACGGGATTCTTCTCACCGAAAACCATTTTGATTGCTTTTAGTTTTTTTTTTTTTAGAAAAATATCAGGAATTTTCCAGTGCTATGTATCAGAAGTGTCAGAGGCACATGGAGGTGAACTGCCTGAGCGAGTTCTGGAAGAGGACTGCATTTACCTAATTGCAAAAAATTCTACAGCACTCCGATGATTCCAATACCAGTTTATGGAAACCTTATGGCCGGGTTCACACTAAAAATATCAGTGCCCATCAGTGATGCCTGTCGGTGCTCCTCAGTGATGTCTGTCGGTGCTCATCAGTGATGCCTGTCAGTGCCAACTATCAGTGCCCATCAGTGATGTGCTCATCAGTGCCGACTATCAGTGCCTATCAGTAATGCCTGTCGGTGCCCATCAGTGATGCCTGTCGGTGCTCCTCAGTGATGCCTGTCAGTGCCCATCTGTGATGCCTGTCAGTGCTCCCTGTCTATGCCCATCAGTGATGCCTGTCTGTGCCCATCAGTGATGCCTGTCTGTGCCCATCAGTGATGCCTGTCTGTGCCCATCAGTGATGCCTGTCTGTGCCCATCAGTGATGCCTGTCAGTGCTCCTCAGTGATGCCTGTCAGTGCCCACCTGTGATGCCTGTCAGTGCTCCCTGTCTATGCCCATCAGTGATACCTGTCTGTGCCCATCAGTGATACCTGTCTGTGCCCATCAGTGATACCTGTCTGTGCCCATCAGTGATACCTGTCAGTGCTCCTCAGTGATGCCTGTCAGTGACCATCAGTGATACCTGTCTGTGCCCATCAGTGATACCTGTCAGTGACCATCAGTGATACCTGTCTGTGCCCATCAGTGATACCTGTCAGTGCTCCTCAGTGATGCCTGTCAGTGACCATCAGTGATACCTGTCTGTGCCCATCAGTGATACCTGTCAGTGACCATCAGTAATACCTGTCTGTGCCCATCAGTGATACCTGTCAGTGCTCCTCAGTGATGCCTGTCAGTGCTCATCTGGTGCAGCTGTGCATAGAATCCAGCGTCCAGGTTTTAGCCCTCGTTCACACTGAAGTGATTTGACAAGTCACTGCCTATTACCGGCAACAGCAGGATTCCAATCGGTGCAACGCTGACTTTGCGGCGCCGCACCGATTTGCAAAAGTAGTTCCTGCACAACTTTTGGCAATTTTTAGTGCGACTTCAATAGACATCTGTGCATGAAGCCGCCCGGATGTCTTTCAAATCACCAACGAAGTCACGGCTTTGAGATCTTGTGATTTCAGATGAGGTTGCACGATTTCAAAGCCGTGTTCAGTGAGAACGAAGGGGCTAATTGTCAAAGCCTAACTGAACGAGCTGAAGCGGATGGGTCATTTCATGGAAAACTGAGAGCTGTTGAACTTCCACTTCCTTGGGGATCTCCCCTCCCCCAACCAATTTGAACAATTAACAAGCAGCAAAACACTGATAAGGTCAATCCTGTATCCCCCCACCTGTTTATATTTTGGTAGCATTGGGCTGAATACAGATGAAACTCAAAAAAAAATTTGAATATCGTGCAATAGTTAATTTATTTCACTAAAGCTGGCCATACACCATACAATTTTCTATTTCAATTTCCTTTAGATTTACCTTCAACTGTGTAGTACTAGGGCCTGCCTGATTGCATACAAATTGCAAGTGCTTAGATTTGACCTCATATTTTGGTAACTCTAAAGGAAATCTATAGAATAAAATTGTATAATGTATGGCCAGCCTAATGCAACTTAAAAGGTGAAACTAATATATGAGAGAGACTCATTACATGCAAAGCAAGATAGTTCAAGCCGTGATTTGTCATCATTGTGATGATTATTGCTTACAGCTCATGAAAACCCCAAATCCACAATCTCAGAAAATTAGAATATTGTGAAAAGGTGGAATATTCTCGGCTCAAAGTGTCCCAATCTAATCAGATAATTAAGCCATAACACCTGCAGAGGGTTCCTGAGCCTTTAACCACTTCAGCCCCAGACCAATATGCAGCTTAAAGACCAGGCCCCTTTTTGCGATTCGGCACTGCGTCGCTTTAACTGACAATTGCGCGGTCCTGGGACATGGCTCCCAAACAAAATTGACGTCCTTTTTTTCCCCACAAATAGAGCTTTCTTTTGGTGGTATTTGATTACCTCTGCGGTTTTTATTTTTTGCGCTATAAACAAACATAGAGCGACAATTTTGAAAAAAAATCAATATTTTTTACTTTTTGCTATAATAAATATCCCCCAAAAATATATAAAAAAACATTTTTTTTCCTCAGTTTAGTCCGATACGTATTCTTCCACATATTTTTGGTAAAAGAAATCGCAATGGCCGTCTATTGATTGGTTTGCGCAAAAGTTATAGCGTTTACAAAATTGGGGGTTGTTTTATGGCATTTTTATAATTTTTTTTTTTTTTTAACTAGTAATTGCGGCGATCAGCGATTTTTTTTTTGTGACTGCGACATTATGGCGGACACATCGGACACTTTTGACACATTTTTGGGACCATTGTCATTTTCACAGCGATCAGTGCTATAAAAATGCACTGATTACTGTGAAAATGACACTAGCAGTGAAGGGGGTTAACCTCTAGGTGGCGCTGTAGGGGTTAAGTGTGTCCTAAGAAGTGATTCTTACTGTAGGGGGGCGTGGTTACACGTCACTGATCGTCTGTTCCGATGACAGGGAACAGACGATCACTGACATGCCACGGAGAAGAACGGGGAAAGGTTTGTTTACACTCACCTCTCCCCGTTCTTCAGCTCTGTGACCCGATCGCGGGACACCAGCGGCGATCGGGTCCCGCGGGTTCGGTCACGGAGCTCAGGACCGGGTCGCGAGCGCGCGACCCACGGCTGGGCTCTTAAAGGGCAACTTACCTGTACGTTCATGTGCCCAGCCGTGCCATCCTGCCGACGTATATCGGCGTAAGCCGGTCCTTAAGAGATTAAATGGTCTCTCAGTCTAGTTCAGAAGGAATCACAATCATGGGAAAGACTGCTGACCTGACAGTTGTGCAGAAAAACATCATTGACACCCTCCATAAGGAGGGAAAGCCTCAAAAAGGTAATTGCAAAAGAAGTTGGATGTTCCCAAAGTGCTGTATCAAAGCACATTAATAGAAAGTTATGTGGAAGGGAAAAGTGTGGAAGAAAAAGGTGCACAAGCAGCAGGGATGACCGCAGCCTGGAGAGGATTGTCAGGAAAAGGCCATTCAGAAGTGTTGGGGACTTTCACAAGGAGTGGACTGAGGCTGGAGTCAGCGCATCAAGAGCCACCACACACAGACGGATCCTGGACATGGGCTTCAAATGTCGTATTCCTCTTGTCAAGCCTCCTGAACAACAAACAAGGTCAGAAGCGTCTTAACTGGGCTAAAGAAAAACACACCTGGTCTGGTGCTCAGTGGTCCAAAGTCCTCTTTTCTGATGAGAGAAAATTTTGCATCTGATTTGGAAACCAAGGACCCGGAGTATGAAGAAGAATGGAGAGGCACCCACTGCAAGATGCTTGAAGTCCAGTGTGAAGTTTCCACAGTCTGTGTTTATTTGGGGAGCCGTGTCATCTGCTGGGGTTGGTCCACTGTGCTTCATTATGTCCGGGGTCACCGCAGCCATCTACCAGGAGATTTTGGAGAACTTCATGCTTCCTTCCACAGACGAGCTCTATGGGGATACTGACTTCATTTTCCAGCAGGACCTGGCACCTGCCCACACTGCCAAAAGCACCAAAACCTGGTCACTTGACGGTGGGATTACTGTGCTTGATTGGCCAGCAAACTCGCCTGACCTGAACCCCATAGAGAATCTATGATAGAGAATCTATGGGGCATTGCCAAGAGAAAGATGAGACATGAGACCCAAGAATGCAGAAGAGCTGAAGGCCGCTATTGAAGCATCCTGGTCTTCCATAACCCCTCAGCAGTGCCACAGGCTGATGGCTTCCATGCCACGCCGCATTGAGGCAGTAATTGCTGCAAAAGGAGCCCAAACCAAGTACTGAGTACATATGCATGTTATACTTTTCAGAGGTCCGATATTGTTCTATGTACAATCCTTGTTTTATTGATTGCATGTAATATTCTAATTTTCTGAGATTGTGGATTTGGGGTTTTCATGAGCTGTAAGCCATAATCACCACAATTATGACAAATCACGGCTTGAACTAACTGGCTTTCCATGTATTGAGTCTCTGTCATATATTAGTTTCACCTTTTAAGTTGCATTAGTGAAATAAATGAAGTGTATCAGCCGCGTTTTTATCGCCCCCCCAACATCTCCTCTTAACCACTTAAGGACCGCCGCACGACGATATACATCGACAAAATGGCACGGACAGGCACAAGGGCGTACAGGTACGCCCCCTTTAAGATCCCAGCTGTGGGTCACGCGCGACCCGGTCCGGAGCTCCATGACCGCGTCCGCGTACCCGATCGCCGCTGGTGTCCCGCGATCGGGTCACAGTGCTGAAGAACGGGGAGAGGTAAGTGTAAACAAACATCTCCCCGTTCTTCACAGTGGCATGTCAGTGATCGTCTGTTCCCTGTCATCGGGAACAGCAATCAGTGATGTGTCACGCCGAGCCACGCCCCCTAACAGTTAGAAGCACTCCCTAGGTCACACTTAACCCCTTTCAGCGCCCCCTACAGGTGAACCCATTCAGTGCCAGTGTCATTTTTACAGTAATCAGTGCATTTTTATAGCACTGATCGCTGTAAAAATTACTGGTCCCAAAATGGTGTCAAAAGTGTCCGATGTGTCCGCCATAATGTCGCAGTCACGATAAAAATCGATGATCGCCGCCATTACTAGTAAAAAAAAAAAATATATTAATATGCCATAAAACGATCCCCTATTTTGTAGACGCTATAACTTTTGCGCAAACCAATCAATAAACGCTTATTGCGATTTTTTTTTTTAACCAGAAATATGTAGAAGAATACGTATCGGCCTAAACTGAGGAAAAAAAAAATTTTTATATATTTTTTGGGGATGTTTATTATAGCAAAAAGTAAAAAATATTGCATTTTTTTCAAAATTGTCACTCTATTTTTGTTTATGGCGCAAAAAATTAAAAACGCAGAGGTGATCAAATACCACCAAAAGAAAGCTCTATTTGTGGGAAAAAAAGGACGTAAATTTTGTTTGGGAGCCACGTCGCACGACCGCGCAATTGTCAGTTAAACCGATGCAGTGCCGAATCGCAAAAAGTGGCCTGGTCTTTGACCAGCGAAATGGTCCGGGGCTGAAGTGCTTAAGCTGCAACGACAGCGTATAAGGCTGTTCACATGCATGCAAAGACTGCAGTAACCCTGCCATGTATAACCCATTCAAGTGACTGGGGGAAACGTCACAATTGTCCTGCAACTGGATGCTATGTATGTGGTTGTGGCCCGTGCTGTAGTAATTTTGGTATTAAAATAGGTGGCGAGGAGGCATCACATCGCCTCCTTTCCGCCTGTCAAACGCCTCTGAAAAACGATCTGAAGGAGGATCGTTTTTCAGAGGCATGGCAGTTTAGGTGCAAGTCAACTATAGAATTTTACAAGTCGCATAATACAAAACCTGCAGGGTTCCTTTTTCACCACCAGGGGTCTCTCTTGCACAACTTTTTTGATTTTTAAATTGTGTTTTTACTCCACAGTGCACTGAGGATGAAGCAGCCAATTCCTGCAGCAATAAATAATATTTTCCAGCAATCTTTTGTGTCTGTGCGGTGTATTCATTACAGCATTGCACTGTTGGATTTCATGAACAACATATAAATCAATAGTACATCAGCTTCATGTTTGGTTCCCACAAAGGGAGTAGCTGGGATTGATAAATGAAGTGGATTAGGGCGAGAATTTATTTATTTTTTGCTTTATGTGAAAGAGATGCTTCCAGCCTTCACAAATAGGAGCCCAGCCCCCACCTGTATAGAAACTGAGATATGTGACATTTATGTGACTTCCTTTTGCCTATAGTGTTAGTGATACTTCATGGTAAACCTATTCAGCCTATGAGAGGCCTTGTCTTTGGGACTTACTATTCAGACTAGCAAGAATAAAATCCTTTACTCATGGGGGGCATTTCTTTTTTAAAATTAAAATTGTTGTTTGGTGACTTCTTCTTGCGAGAAATAATGTATCCAATCTATTCAAGCACTTTAGCGCTCTCACGGTACATTCCCTATGAAATATAGCAAAAAAGTTCAGCAAAACTTTAAAATAACTAAGTAATACATACTTTTCTTTTTTTTTCTTAGGACAAACAAAATTTCCTTTGGTAGTAATGTCTTGCAAAAAAGACGCTGAGACGCAGAGACGCTGCGGTATCTGGGCCCTGACCGGTTTCGTCACACAATGACTTCAACTGAAGTCCTCAGTTGAAGTCATTGTGTGACGAAACCGGTCAGGGCCCAGATACCGCAGCGTCTCTGTAACTAGGAAGTACAGAGTGAGCTCCACGGCCAGCTGTCCCAGATACGGAAGGAATACTGCAGCGCCACGTTTGCAACACGGGCGCCCTCTTGAGACAGAAGAGCGGTGAATACACTCTATACTTTGTGTGCTTTTTATCAGTGATTTTTATGTACGTGCATTTGACACAGGGACTTTGTATTGGGGGATTTCTTTATTAAAGCAATATTACACTATTTGGTGCTTTTATGTCCTTATATGTTTCTTGAGGATTTTAACCCTTACTACCCTGGTGGTGATGACCGAAGTTGGAGTGAGACTACCTACAGATTAAAAGGCTTATCTTTTTCATCTTTTTGGTGAGTTTGTACCCCAGAGGGGGAGCGTGCCTCACTCGTGGTGGAGATTTGGGATTTGGTGTAGGGTGCACTACAGACCGTATCCACAGAAGAAACTTCACTCTTAGTTAGACTGTTGCATAGTCATCACTCAAGTGCTCTATGTGCTTTTGGACACTTATCCTTTACTAGCGCTGTTTATCATATGGACTTATGTTCTAGTTTTTTTAATATGATATTTATATTTTATTTTATATATATATAAAAAGAAAATAAATATATAAACTATATTACCAAAAGTATTGGGACACCTGCCTTTACATGCACATAAACTTTATTAACATCCCAGTCTTAAGCCTTGTACACAGGGGCGAGAATCTCGTCGGAAAAAAAAAAACCATTGGTTTTCCCGTCGAGATTCCCAGGAAGCTTGCCTTACTCTCGGAGTGTACACACGGCCATTCAAAAGAACCGCCGTTCTTTTGAATGGCAAGAATGCGGTGACGTCATCGACTACGACGAGCCGGCGCTCCTCACATTCGATGCCGTCGCCGCCATCTTGCTACACCCTACACTACCCTTGTAAGCTACCGTGCATGCGTCAAAGTCTCATCGAGCATGCGCGGGCTTACCTGGGGGACAGGTAAGCATACAAGCCTCGTACACACACACAGTTTTCTCGGCAGGAAACACTCTGCTGAGAATCCCGACGAGGAAAATAGACAGCAGGTTCTCTATTTTTCTCGTTGAGATTCCCGGCAGTTTTCCCAACGAAAAACCATAAAACACGAACGGTTTTCTCAGCAACAAGCTCTCCCAGCTGTTTTCTTGCTGAGAAAACCGGTCGTGTGTACAGGGCTTTAGTCTGTAGGGTTCAATATTGCGCTGGCCCACCCTTTGCAGCTACAACAGCTTCAACTCTTCTGGGAAGGCTGTCCACAAGGTTTAGGAGGGTGTCTATGGGAATGTTTGACCATTCTTCCAGAAGTGCATTTGTGAGGTCAGGCACTGATGTTGGATGAGAAGGCCTGGCTCACAGTCTCCACTCTAATTCATCCCAAAGGTGTTCTATCAGGTTGAGGTCAGGACTCTGTGCAGGCCAGTCAAGTTCCTCCACACCAAATTTACAAAGTAAAATATATTTTTAATCCTTTATTTGTTTTATATACATATTTGATATGATATGTGAGATATATATATATATATATATATATATTATATTCGAGTTTATATACTGTGTGTATATTTATAGTTTGGAATGTTTGTTCCATTTCCTAATGGTTAGTGACCACAGTGATGAAAAAATTCAAAGGAGCAAGATGGAAAAATTTCGAACTGCAAATGTGTTTTTTGTTAGAAAAATGTTGTAACGTGCGTATGAAATCTATTTGTTACATCTGTTATTCCATTCAAGTAGCGGTCCTGGATTAAATTTTAAGGGTTTTCATTAGTTGAGTTAATGATGGGGAAGATCAAACTTTTCAGGATTTCCATATGAATATCCTCCTGGAGTATGGCCAACTTCATTGTGCTGAGTAATTGTCTGATATTGGCCTCTAGGGGGTGCTGCAGACCTTCTTCATCTATTCTCAGTTATGCTGCATCCTGGTCCTTCCAATGTTGATTTTTTTGCAAGTACAAGAAAGTAAAAAATGAATACATTGTATATATATATTATTATTATTATTATTATTATTATTATTATTATTATATATATTATATATCTCTTGTTGATAAAATGTGTCTTATTTCAGTTTTTTGTATCTTCTGCTATTAGTTTCAGTAAACAGGACAGCCAAAGGAGAGTTTAAAATAACTTGGGCTGGAGAAACCTAAAGAATATCCTAAGAGCCGGTTCACACACAGGGGCGGCACGACTTTGGGGGCGACTCGGCAAGGCGATCTCAAGACGACTTGAGAGGCGATTTGCAAAATGACTTCTGTATTGAAGTCAATGCAAGTCGCCCCCAAAGTCGTACAGGAACCTTTTTCTAAGTCGAAGCGACTTGCGTCGCTCCTATTAGAACGGTTCCATTGAACAGAGCGGAGCGCGACTTGTCAGGGGGCTGAGTCGCCCCTGTGTGAACCGGGTCTTAAGGGGTTGTAAACCTTCGTGTTTTTTCACCTTAATGCATCCCATTAAGATGAAAAAACACCTTGCTGTGCCTGGTCCCCCCAGCCCCCCCCCCCCCCGTTTTACTAACCTGATCCCCGAATTTCCGTGGGCACGATCCCGCATCGCTATCCCCACAGCTTCTCAGCTCTTCATTGGATAGATTGATAGCAGCACAGCCATTGGCTCCCGCTGCTGTCAATCAAATCCAATGACGAGGCCGCCGGGGGGGCGGGGGCAAGTCATACACTCAGCGGCTATGGACGCAGAGTGGATGACACGGGAGCGCGCCCGCAAGGTAACCCCCTCGGGAGAGAGCTTCCCAGAGCGGGTTATCTATTGCGGGGAAGAGCCGCCGTGGGGCCCCAGAAGATGAGGATCGGGGCCACTCTGTGCAAATCGAACTGCACAGTGGAGGTAAGTATGATATGTTTGTTATTTAAAAAAAATAAAAAAACGGAACCCATAGTATCACTTTAAGACCTCTCACACTGGGGCGCCTTTCAGGCGCTTTAGCGCTTGAAATCACCTCTGCTAAGCGCCTGAAAATCGCCTCCCATTCATTGCGCTGTGACTTTTCACACTGGGGCGGTGCGCTTGTGGGATGTTATGAAAAGTCCTGCAAGCAGCATCTCTGGGGCGGGTTGGGAGCGCCGTATTCCATTGCAATGAATGGGCAGCCTTAAACGCTTTGAAAGCGCTGCAAATCTGGAGTTTTTAACCCTTTTTTTGGGGGTTAAAAGCCCCCCCCCGCTAGTGGCCGAAAAGCGCCGCTAAAACGAGCGTCGCTTTACCGCGAACGGTGGGCGCTGTCAGTGTGAAAGGGGTCTAAGTCAAGTATGGAAGGGTTAAGGCTCCATTCACACTTGTGCGACTTGTCACGCGACTTTGGACACATAAAGTCGCATGACAGGTCGCAGCCCCGCGTGTTTCAATGGAAGCCGTTCAAATCTATGTAACCTACAGTTGCAGCGATTTTAAAAAGGTTCCGGCACAACTTTGATGCGGCTTTCATGTGACTTGAGCGCCATAAACTGCAATGTCAACTCTCAAAAGTCGCAATTAAAGTCCCATCTTAATTTTATCAATGTGACAGTCAAAGTCAGAAGCCAATGTTGCATCAAAGTCGCACTTTAAAGTTGCAACGAAAATCGCACAACTTTGGAGCCTAAAACACTTGTCAGTCTTTTTGCCATATGTGCCGCAGTGGAGACCCCTCTCGTCACTTCCTATCCAATAGACACAACAGGAAGTGAGGGGAATTCTCTCTTAGGTGTCACAGGAACAGGTTTCCCAATTGGATGATGATTCCCCTCTTATCCTGTTCTGCTGACAACCCAAAATGTTGGATTTCCTGTGACCTGCAGTTCAGTGACAGTGGTCACCAGGAGAAATAGAGAGGGTTCCCCGAGCTGAGAAACACGGGAATTCAAGAATAGAGGGCAGGGCCACTGATAGGGGGGTAATACCTACCCTCCTGTATGGAGCCCAGGCCTCATAAGTTCAACAGGGGGGCCCAGGGCAGCAGGAGTGGGCGCAAATACTGGAACCATTAATGGCAAAATGTGTGATTCAGCCCGTGATTCCAAGTGGCAATCGCTTTACAACGTGCAGCATGAGTTTGGGTGCCATTATCATTGAATGGCACCCCAAATGTGATGTGATTCTGCTGCCACTGTTACACGACAGGATTGTGGGGAAATCACAGCAAATCCATGCCATTAAAACTCGCATGGAGCTTATCACCCAAAAAAAGAGCAGGAGCTTCTTTTTGGGGGACAAATGTGCATAGGGGCCCTATGCGACACGCAGAATTGCACTTGGAAAATCACTCATTCCCACTACACTACACTATGTTACCAAAAGTATTGGGACACCTGCCTTTACACGCACATGACCTTTAATAGCATCCCAGTCTTAGTCTGTAGGGTCCAATATTGAGTTGTCCTCCCTTTGCAGTTATAACAGCTTCAATTCTTCTGGGAAGGCTGTCCACAAGGTTTAGGAGTGTGTCTATGGGAATGTTTGATCATTCTTCCAGAAGAGCATTTGTGAGGGCAGGTACTGATGTTGGATGAGAAGGCCTGGCTCACAGTCTCCACTAATTCATCCCAAAGGTGTTCTATCAGGTTGAGGTCAGGACTCTGTGCAGGCCAGTCAAGTTCCTCCACCCCAAACTCACTCATCCATGTCTTTATGGACCTTGCTTTGTGCTCTGGTCCAAATCATTTGGTGGAGGGGGGATTATGGTGTGGGGTTGTTTTTTAGGGGTTGGGCTTGGCCCCTTAGTTCCAGTGAAGGGAACACTTATGCCGTGTACACACGATCGGTTTTACAGATGAAAACAGTCCGATGGACTTTTCTCATCGGGCAAACCGATCGTGTATGGGCCCCATCAGTCTTTTTTCCATCGGTGAGAAAAAATAGAACATGTTTTAAATTTATCCAATGGGAAAAAAAACGATAGCAAATTCCGATCGTCTGTGTGGAACTCCATGGGACAAAAAACCCACGCATGCTCAGAATCAAGTCGACGCATGCTCAGAAGCATTGAACTTCATTTTTCTCGGCTCATCGGAGTGTTTTACGTCACGGCGTTTGGAACGGTCGGATTTTTGACTGATGGTGTGTGGGCAAGACTGATGGAAGTCAGCTTCATTGGATTTCCGATGGAAAAATCCATCGGATTAGAATCCATACGAAATCCGATCGTGTGTACAGGGCTTTAAGGCATCAGCATACCAAGACATTTTGGACAATTTCATTCTCCCGACTTTGTGGGAACAGTTTGGGGACGGCCCCTTCCTGTTCCAACATGACTGCCCACCAGTGCACAAAGCAAGGTCCATAAAGACATGGATGAGCGAGTTTGGGGTGGAGGAACTTGACTGGCCTGCACAGAGTCCTGACCTCAACCCAATAGAACACCTTTGGGATGAATTAGAGCGGAGACTGTGAGCCAGGCCTTCTCCTCCAACATCAGTGCCTGACCTCACAAATGTGCTTCTGGAAGAATGGTCAAACATTCCCATAGACACACTCCTAAACCTTGTGGACATCCTTCCCAGAAGAGTTGAGGCTGTTATAGCTGCAAAGGGCGGGCCAACTCAATATTGAACCCTACGGACTAAGACTGGGATGCCATTAAAGTTCATGTGCGTGTAAAGGCAGGTGTCCCAATACTTTTGGTAATATAGTTTAGATGTGAAGGGTGCCCTAAAAGCCTGGTAAGATTGCTGCTCTATGTGTGGTGTCTTATGGTGCCATTCATTGTGAATGGCACCCCAATGCATTGTACAGTTAAGCCCAATCCACCATAGCTCACCATTTCACATATACCGTGCGTTGCGGTTTGCTGCATTTTCGAAAAAGGGTCGTGTATGTTTTTTTTCTTGCATCGTGGTGCGCCATTCGTAAGGAACGTGCTGCCTTGACGCAACGCATTAACATGTGCCTTACCGCATGCGCATTCATTCACCGCAATGGAATGCTTACGTGTAAATGAGTCCTTAGCCGATAACAGGCTAATTTAATAAAATAAAAAGTGCAAGCGGCAAATCAGAAACCATGTGGCGTTCTGACTTCAGTAAAGTGAATTCTGATTGGTTGCTGAGATCCCTTTCCTGCTTATTGAATAAAGTAATGAAATTACCATTTCCAGCCGCACCACTACAATACTCATCATCTTCTGCCATACTAATACACCCATCTAACCGGATTCTCTTTGCTCTTCCCACTAACATGCTGCTGTCTCTCCTCGTAGTCCGTCGGCCGGACTCATCACGTAAGTCTGCCTATGTGTCGCCTGGCGGCGTCCTCCCCATACCGTCTGCATGTGTGTGTTGTGTTGTGCTGTTTCCTGTCTCACCGCCCCGTTTGCCGTTTCTGTATTGCCAACTTCCTGTCTTGTTTTAATGAATTGCTTATACCTTTCCCGCCTTGTCATCCGCCATCTTTTTTTTTTTTTTTTGCTACAACTGGTTTTAATGGCTTATTTGATGATGTAATAAAAAGAGCAATGATAAATTTCAAGGAGCCAATTTGGTCAATTCTGATTGGTTGGCACACATTGTGGACATGACCAGCAATAGGCTAAAGACAACATTCGGAGAAAATTGTTTTCGTGGGTTTGTAGGAACAAGAGCCCTTAATTTTGTATAAAAACTAGGAACTAGAGATGGTGCACACCCCAAAAAAAGTTAAAAAGGTTAAGAGATCCCCAGGGTTTTTTTTTTTAGCAGCAAAGAAAGTATATAAAAAAAAATATCAATATAAAAAGGTTTAATTTATTGTACAAATGGTAAAATCAAACAAAGATTTTAAAATATGAGCTCTGGTTACATGCACTCCTATTTTGGACCATCGGCCATCACAACAATAATACAGGCAGGTATACTTATGTGCAAAGCAAATTTTTGCAATATTGATCCAGCCCCAAAGGGTGTCTCAACGCATTTCGACCAAAAAAGTAATCATCTTCTTCAGGGGGACTGTTGTCTCCAACGAATGGAAGACAGACAGAGTTTGCAACCAGAGAATTTAGTAACATCCGAGATCCTTCTTAGAACGTTCTAACCATCCACATAACAGGGGCGGCCCATGCATTAAGGGCGCACGGGCACCGCCCCCTCTATCTTCGCCACCCCCCTATATGGTTAATGGATAGATTCATGCATTGCATGAATCTATCCATGGCTGCCGCTGCCACCCCCTATTCAGGCATCCGGCCCCTTTTCGGACAACAGACGCCTGAATTGCAGCGACAGGGGGTGTTTTTTTCAAGCACCTAATCAGAGCCATAGGCTCTAATAGGCTTCAAAATAGGGTGGACTCATGGCACAGAGCATTGCACTCTGAGTGTACCCAGATGTGTTAGAAAAGCAAATGAATATTTGCTTTTCTAACACTGAATCACCTCTCCGCCAATCAGGAATCGCGGGCCTGTTACCTGTTTCCCGATTGGCTGAAAGGTTAGGTGATCCTATTGGACGCCTAGGAGGAGGGGAGGAGTCACACGGTGGAAGCCGCCCTGATCTCAGAAGGGAAGATGACACGGAAGACGCTGCAAGATGCCTGCCGCAGCCTGTCCCTCTGCCCGATGATCCCCGATGTGGGGGGTTTAAGGTGCAGTGGTGGTGGAGGTTGTTTACCGCCCCCCCAAACAAAAAAACACCAGCCGCCACTGGGGGCCAACATATCTGGCTTACAAGGAACCATTTGTAGGGGTGCTTGAGGAAGATGGAAATAGGCACACCTTAAGAAGATAAACCACTGATACCCCCCCAGTAATGGAATCCCTTACAGCAGACAAGAAAGAATGGGCAAATCATTCGTAAATTGCTTCATTAGATGGTATGGGAAAAGCAGGGACAGCAGGTCCTCAAAAAGCCCTTTGTCCACCCAACTGACCACCGATTTGCAGCTAATCAACTTGTGTGCTCCCAACAGTTGATTGTTAATACCATCTAATAAAGCAATTTACGAATGATTTTCCCATTCTTTCTTGTCCCCTGTATGGGATTTCATTCCTGGGGGAGTATTAGTGGCTTATCTTCTTAAGGTGTGCCTAATCCCGTCTTCTTCAAGCACCCCTACATACAGTGGAACCTCGGTTAACGAGTAATGCGGTTAACGAGCGTTTTGAAAGACGAGCAACTTTTTTTTTTTTTTAAATCCTGACTCGGTTTGCGAGTGTTGTCTTGCAAAACGAGCAGAATTCAAGCTAATGGGGTGTGCAGTACCACATTTAGCCAGAGGTGCGGGGGCGCTGGTAGCACTCGAAACGGTTCGGAGCCTTTCGTAAATACTCGGAAAAACTTGGAAATAATTTGTTTCTGAGTGTTTCCGAGCCTTTCCGAGTTCAGCCGAGCTGTTCCCGAGTATTTCCGAGGCTCCTCTGCGCCCCCCCACCTCTGGCCACATGCAGTATTGCATGCAATAGAAGTCAATGCGGAACAAATTATCTTTGTTTCCATTGACTTCTATGGGGAAACTCGCTTTGATATGTGAGTGCTTTGGATTACAAACATTCTCCTGGAACGGATTATGCTCGTAATCCAAGGTTCCACTGTATGGTTCCTTGTAAGCCAGATATGTTGGGCCCTGTCATGTGGATGGTTAGAACGTTCTAAGAAGGATCTTGGATGTTACTAAATTCTCTGGTTCCAAACTCTGTCAACAACACAATCCCCTTGAAGAAGAACAACTTACTTGGTCAAAACGCGTTGGGACACCCTTTGGGGCTTTATTTGCTTTGTACATAAGTATACCTGCCTGTATTATTGTTATGGGCCAAAATGGGAGTGCATGTAACTACAACCAGAGCTCAAATTTTAAAACGTTTGTTTTATTTTACCATTTGTACAATCAAATATGCCTTTTTATATTGATTTTTTTTTTAATATGCTTTCTTTGCTGCTAAACCCCCCCCTAGGGATCTCTTTTTTTTTTTAATTCTTTATTTTATTTTATCAAAATTACAATGGTGATACATCCGAACATTTCCATATATCATGCAAAAGAGATGCCTATAGACAATCTAATAAGTACTGTGAAAGCTCTCTGCTCAAAATACTTAACTCAGTTCTAAGAACTCTATTTCACCCTCTTACCCTCCCCCTCCCCACTATCTACCCCCCCCCCTTCCTCCCATCTACCTCTTATTTTCTACTTATTTTTCCTCTAGCGTCTCAAATTTTCTGCATAGCTCCATGTTTTCCCCTGGGGATCTCCTAACCTTTTCTTATGATCCTTTAATTTTGTTACTTGCGCTAATAAAATGAACACTGCATCTGATTGGTTGGCATAGGCGATACTGGCCTTCTCTTTCCTTTGAATGTTACAGATCAGCCTGATTTTCCTCCAGCTGTCTTGTCTTTTGTACATTGTCTAAACTTCCTTTCTGTTTCTTCATACTCTGTGTGACACAGGCTCATTTATGGGGTCACTCCCCCCCCCCTATTGTGGAGTACCTCCTGAAATGTGCAAATCCCTCCACCCTAACCTCTTCCCACTGATGGGAGCCGGCCCTTTAAGAGAGCGTAACGCTATAGGGGTTAAGTCAGATTCCAGATCATGTGACCGCTGTGATTGGTTGTCACAGTCCTCTTGTGCTTGGGAGTCCATCCTACTGGCTCCTGATCATTGCTATGTCTCCAGAAGATGCTGGTGACAGTGCAGTCACAGTGCTGGGGGTGAGCAATTAAGTGTGCTCCCAGCACAGCAATGTTGGCAAAACACATATATGCAGCATCATGGCATAAGGGCCACCACCACCACCACTCTACAAGGCAGGCAGAGGGCAAAGGACTAGGTACCAGTATTGCCTGTGGTCTCCTTGCAGCTTATTCCCCAATACGGGTTGGGACAAGGGGTGGGCAGGAGGGGTGGCTGCCCTGGGCACTATGGTATCATGTGAGGTGGGGGGGATTTGTGTTGGGGAGGGGGGAATTTGGGGGGCAGCAGGGAACAAGAATTGTTCTAGGAGGGGAAATTTCATTAGGTGTGCTACGAGTGCTGATATGAGGGGATCTATGTTGGGAGGGTAAATTTAAGGGGCAGAGGATTTGTGCTCAGAGGGGAAATTTGAGGGGCAGAGGATTTCTATTCAGAAGGGGAAATTTGAGGGGCAGAGGATTTGTGTTCAGAGGGGAAATTTGAGGGGCAGAGGATTTGTGTTCAGATGGGAAATTTGAGGGGCAGAGGATTTGTGCCCAGAGGGGAAATTTGAGGAGCAGAGGATTTGTGCTCAGAGGGGAAATTTGAGGGGCAGAGGAATCGTGCTCAGAGGGGAAATTTGAGGGGAAGAGGATTTGTAATCAGAGGAGAGATTTGAGGGGAAGAGGATTTGTGCTCAGAGGGGAAATTTGAGGGGCAGAGGAATTGTGCTCAGAGGGGAAATTTAAGCCGCAGAGAATTTGTGCTCAGAGGGGAAATTTGAGGGGAAGAGGATTTGTAATCAGAGGAGAGATTTGAGGGGAAGAGGATTTGTGCTCAGAGGGGAAATTTGAGGGGCAGAGGATTTGTGCTCAGAGTAGAAATTTGCGGGTCAGAGGATTTGTGTTCAGATGGGAAATTTGAGGGGCAGAGGATTTGTGTTCAGAAGGGGAAATTTGAGGGGCATAGGATTTGTGCTCTGAGGGGAAATTTGAGGGGCAGAGGATTTGTGTTCAGAAGGGGAAATTTGAGGGGCAGAGGATTTGTGTTCAGAGGGGAAATTTGAGGGGCAGAGGATTTGTGTTCAGATGGGAAATTTGAGGGGCAGAGGATTTGTGCTCAGAGGGGAAATTTGAGGGGCAGAGGAATTGGGCTCAGAGGGGAAATTTGAGCCGCAGAGGATTTGTGCTCAGAGGGGAAATTTGAGGGGAAGAGGATTTGTAATCAGAGGAGAGATTTGAGGGGAAGAGGATTTGTGCTCAGAGGGGAAATTTGAGGGGCAGAGGATTTGTACTCAGAGGGGAAATTTGCGGGTCAGAGGATTTGTGTTCAGATGGGAAATTTGAGGGGCAGAGGATTTGTGCCCAGAGGGGAAATTTGAGGAGCAGAGGATTTGTGCTCAGAGGGGAAATTTGAGGGGAAGAGGACTTGTGCTCAGAGGGGAAATTTGAGGGGCAGAGGATTTGTGCTCAGAGGGGAAATTTGAGGGGAAGAGGATTTGTAATCAGAGGAGAGATTTGAGGGGAAGAGGATTTGTACTCAGAGGGGAGATTTGAGGGGTGGAGGATTTGCACTCAGAGGGGAAATTTGAGGGGCAGAGGATTTGTACTCAGAGGGGAAATTTGCGGGGCAGAGGATTTGTGTTCAGATGGGAAATTTGAGGGGCAGAGGATTTGTGCCCAGAGGGAAAATTTGAGGAGCAGAGGATTTATGCTCAGAGGGGAAATTTGAGGGGCAGAGGAATTGTGCTCAGAGGGGAAATTTGACGGGCAGAGGATTTGTAATCAGAGGAGAGATTTGAGGGGAAGAGGATTTGTACTCAGAGGGGAGATTTGAGGGGTGGAGGATTTGCACTCAGAGGGGAAATTTGAGGGGCAGAGGATTTGTGCTCAGATGGGAAATTTGAGGGGCAGAGGATTTGTGCCCAGAGGGGAAATTTGAGGGGAAGAGGATTTGTAATCAGAGGAGAGATTTGAGGGGAAGAGGATTTGTGCTCAGAGGGGAAATTTGAGGGGCAGAGGATTTGTGCTCAGAGTAGAAATTTGCGGGTCAGAGGATTTGTGTTCAGATGGGAAATTTGAGGGGCAGAGGATTTGTGTTCAGAAGGGGAAATTTGAGGGGCATAGGATTTGTGCTCTGAGGGGAAATTTGAGGGGCAGAGGATTTGTGTTCAGAAGGGGAAATTTGAGGGGCAGAGGATTTGTGTTCAGAGGGGAAATTTGAGGGGCAGAGGATTTGTGTTCAGATGGGAAATTTGAGGGGCAGAGGATTTGTGCTCAGAGGGGAAATTTGAGGGGCAGAGGAATTGGGCTCAGAGGGGAAATTTGAGCCGCAGAGGATTTGTGCTCAGAGGGGAAATTTGAGGGGAAGAGGATTTGTAATCAGAGGAGAGATTTGAGGGGAAGAGGATTTGTGCTCAGAGGGGAAATTTGAGGGGCAGAGGATTTGTACTCAGAGGGGAAATTTGCGGGTCAGAGGATTTGTGTTCAGATGGGAAATTTGAGGGGCAGAGGATTTGTGCCCAGAGGGGAAATTTGAGGAGCAGAGGATTTGTGCTCAGAGGGGAAATTTGAGGGGCAGAGGATTTGTGCTCAGAGGGGAAATTTGAGGGGAAGAGGATTTGTAATCAGAGGAGAGATTTGAGGGGAAGAGGATTTGTACTCAGAGGGGAGATTTGAGGGGTGGAGGATTTGCACTCAGAGGGGAGATTTGAGGGGCAGAGGATTTGTACTCAGAGGGGAAATTTGCGGGGCAGAGGATTTGTGTTCAGATGGGAAATTTGAGGGGCAGAGGATTTGTGCCCAGAGGGAAAATTTGAGGAGCAGAGGATTTATGCTCAGAGGGGAAATTTGAGGGGCAGAGGAATTGTGCTCAGAGGGGAAATTTGACGGGCAGAGGATTTGTAATCAGAGGAGAGATTTGAGGGGAAGAGGATTTGTACTCAGAGGGGAGATTTGAGGGGTGGAGGATTTGCACTCAGAGGGGAAATTTGAGGGGCAGAGGATTTGTGCTCAGATGGGAAATTTGAGGGGCAGAGGATTTGTGCCCAGAGGGGAAATTTGAGGAGAAGAGGATTTGTGCTCAGAGGGGAAATTTGAGGGGTGGAGGATTTGTACTAGGAGGAGGGAATTTTTTTGGGGGAGGGTGGATTTGTGCTGGGGGCATATGGGGAATGAGAGAGATTAAGTTGGGGGGGGGTTGGGGGCAAAGATTTGTGCTGGGAAGGGGGTTTGAGCAGGGGTTGGATTTGTACTGGGAGGAGGGGAAATATATGCTTAGGAGGTAAGCATGCAGATTAGTGCATTTTTATTTTATTGGGGGGGGGGGGGATATTTGCTGATACATAATTCTCATACACCTTGTCTTGGCACTGCTTGCCATGTCTTGTTTTACGCTGTGTCTCTGTGTGGAGGCGGCCATCTTGGTAGAGGCAGGGCTTTGCTTCCTCATGTCAGAGCCTCCAGCAAGGAGACTAGTGAGCAGCACAGTAGTAAACACAGCCAAGAACTGCACAGGCACCAGGATTTACACGCTTGAATAATCCAGCATCTCAGTCCAGCAAGTAGATGCTGACTCTGGATGATGCCTGAACAAAGATGGCACTGTCCTAGAGAGAAAAGCAGATGAAGGCGCTGTCAGAGGGAGTACTACAATCTCTGTGAAAGGTAATGAATACCTGGAAGTGTTACTGTTACATGTTAGCATGCATTTAATTAGCATTAATGATGCTAGGTCCAATTCAAGGAATGCGGGAAGGGTGTCTGGATGTGGTAAAATGGTCCTCCAGGTCTTCCAAGGAATAGAAGTACCTCAACATCTGTGACCCGTGTTACCCGTTCTCCATTGCCACTCCTCGAATGCATCATACTCAATATGCTGACAACTCTGCTGCCACCTGTACATGATTTAGGCACACTTTGGGATCTACTGTATGTATAAAATGCACACATGCTGCTTTTTATCGCAGCACACCGGCCTGAATTGCACCGCAATGTCAGGCAGTGCATCGTGCTGCCGGACTTTGGAGTAAATGTAGCAGTGGCGACCCATTCATTAGGGAGGCACGGGCGCCGCCCCCCCCATCCATGCATCCAACCCCCTGATCTACATACAGTGTGCCGGACGCATGGATTCCAATGGTGGGGGTGTTTTTTTTTTTGAAGCATGTGATTAGAGCCAGAGGCTCTAATAGGCTTCAGAAAAGTGTGGGCTCAGGGTGCAGAGCACTGCGCCCTGATCCCACCCAGTTGTGTGACAATAGCGAATCGCCACACTGATCCTCCTCCCGGCCAATCAGGAAGCGGTTCTTGAGACCCATCACCCGATTGGCTGAAAGGACAGGCGATCCTATTGGCCATATCTGGCCACATACAGTACAAAATAATCTACATAGGTGTCCCGTCTGCTGATGTTAGCAAATCACGGCCGCTGGAGGTGCTCACAGGGCTGGAGGAGAAGTTCCGGGACCCCGTGGGTGTAGGATGGAAATTATGTCAGCTTGGGGGCGGACCGCCTCTATAGTGGCCTTTTTTAAACTGCCCACTAGATGCCGCTTTTCCCCTTTCTAGACACACACACACAGGAGCGGTGCTGGAAATCGCATGCGGTTCTGACAGGAATCGCACCATAATCCTGTTCAAATTGCATGTGATTCTTTGCAGTGCGGTTTGCGCCCATTTTTTTTGTATTGACACAAATCGCACCACAAATCGCACCTCCTCCCTCCTCCTCCTAGGCGAATAATAATTTGCTATTGTCACACAGCTGGATGTGCTCGGGGCGCAATGCTCTGCGCCCTGAGCCCACCCTTTTTTGTAGCCAATTAGAGCTTCTGGCTCTAATCACATGCTTAAAAAAAAAAACCCTGATTGGAATCAATGCGTCCGGCGCCCTGCATGTAGATTAGGGGGCCGGACGCATGGATGGGGGGGGTGGCGCCCATGCACCCTGCATTATGGGCCACCAATGTTTACTTGTAAAACTTCCAGTCTCTGCCTAGATACAGCACACAGGGCCGGGACAAGGAGTGGACAGGAGGGACAGTTGCCCTGGGCACTGTGGTATCATGTGAGGTGGGGGGGCACCACAAGAAGAATGGGGGAGACAATTTGTTTTGGCAGGATTTATTTGTGGGGGGTAAGGGGTAAGAATTGTTCTAGGCGGGGACATTTTGGGAGGTGTGCTAGGAGTGGTGATCTGGGGGGGGGGATTTGTGTTAGGAGGGTGAATGGGGGGAGAGGGTTTGTTTTAGGAGGGTGGTTTTGGGGGTATTTGTGCTAGGAGAGGAAATTTGTGTGGGGGATTTGTGCTAGGAGTAAGGGAAGGGGGGGGGGGGGGGTTGTGCTTGGAGGGGAAATTTGAGGGGTAGAGGATTTGTGCCAGGAGAGCAAGTTTTTTTTTTGGGGGTGGGGGGATTTGTGCCGGGAGGGGGGATTTCAGCAGGGGTAAGCTCACAGATTAGTGCTCGATTCTTTTGGCGGGGGGGGGGGATTTTTGCTGACTCATGATCAAACATCTTTAGGGGGGGGCGCAATTTAGCATGTTCACCCTGGACTCTAGATGACCTTGTCCTGGCACTGCACAGCACACAGAATATGAAAATGTTGACTGATTGAGGCCGAGCCCATCCATTGCTAGTCTCTCCTTCTACCTACAACGTCTTCTGCACCAAAACCGTGGGCGGAGTCCCATGAGGGTTATTAGAAGCTTCAGCAAGATTGATAGAACAGGTATAGCTTGATATGATGGTGCTAAACACAGAAGAGCCTTCTTAAAACATAATTTGAATTGACATTTTCCATCCGAGATCGAAAAAACAAGAGGTCCCCATTTTAGGGTAGTGGGTGGAGCTATACAAATTATTCCTTTATGCCCCTGTAGCTAGGTGTACATCCAGAACCTCAGGTTTACAGCCTGATATTATAGATCAGGAGTCTTCAAACTTTCTAAACAGAGGGCCAGATTATGGTCTCTTCGGCTTTAGGAGGGCTGAACTGTGGCCACTAGGAGCAGAGAATGTTCTGGTATCAGTGGGAGGGAAAAGAAAAATTACATAAGGTGTGTTGGTATGTAGGAGGAGGAATAGTGCTCTATCATTTGTATCAGTGGAGGGAACAGCATCACATCATCGTTGGTGTCACTGGGAGGAATAGTGCCCCTCCATTGGTGTCAGTGGAAGAAATGATGCCTCATCATTGGTGTCAGTGAAACGGATACTGCTCTAGCATCGCTGTCAGTAGAAGGATAGCGCCCCATCGTTGGTGTCAATGGCAGGAATAGTGCTAGAGCTGGGAGATTTTCTCCCCCAAAAAAATCTGCAATTGAAAAAAAAAATTCACATCGAGTTGTTTTTTTTTGATGGACACTGCGCCGGTCCTGAGGAGATGCGGGCAGGAGTTTTTAGGCAAGGCCGCGGCTTCGGCCTAGTCCATGGCGTCCGGCCTCGTGGACTAGGCCGAAGCCGCGGCCTCGCCTAAAAACTCCTGCCCGCATCTCCTCGGGACCAGCGCGGTGTCAGCGCCGGTTCTGGTGAAAAAAAAAAATCAGATTTGCTGAAAATTTGAATCGATTTGACCTCTCAACTCGATTCAAGATTTAAATTGTTTTTTTTTCCCAGCCCTAAATAGTGCCCCATCATTGGTGTTGGTGGAAGGAATAGTGTCCAAACATTGGTATCAGTAGGAGAAATAGTGCCCCATTAGTGGCATCAGTGGAAGGAAGGATGATTTATCATTGGTATCAGTGGAAGGAATAGTGCCTCATCATTGGTATCAGTAGGAGGAATAGTGCCCCATCATTGGTATCAGTGA
This sequence comes from Rana muscosa, assembly GCA_029206835.1. Classification (NCBI taxonomy): domain Eukaryota; kingdom Metazoa; phylum Chordata; class Amphibia; order Anura; family Ranidae; genus Rana; species Rana muscosa. The sequence goes on along the minus strand of CM055125.1, from coordinate 361,233,042 downwards.
GAAGAATAGTGTCCCATCATTGAAGTCAGTAGGAGGAATAGTGCCCCATCATTGGTATCAGTGGGAGGAATAGTGTCCCATTAGTGGAATCAGTGGAAGGAAGGGTGATTTATCATTAGTATCAGTGGGAGGAATAGTACCTCATCAATGGTATCAGTGGGAGGAATAGTGCCCCATCATTGGTATCAGTGAGAAGAATAGTGCCCCTTCATTGGTATCAGTGGGAGGAATAGTGTCCTATTATTGGTATCAGTAGGAGGAATAGTGTCCCATCATTGGTATCAGTAGGAGGAATAGTGTCCCATCATTGGTATCAGTGGGAGGAATAGTGCCCCATTGTTGGTATTAGTGGGAGGAATAGTGTCCCATTATTGGTATCAGTGGGAGGAATAGTGTCCCATCATTGGTATCAGTAGGAGGAATAGTGTCCCATCATTGGTATCAGTGGGAGGAATAGTGCCCCATTGTTGGTATTAGTGGGAGGAATAGTGTCCCATTATTGGTATCAGTGGGAGGAATAGTGTCCCATCATTGGTATCAGTAGGAGGAATAGTGTCCCATCATTGGTATCAGTGGGAGGAATAGTGCCCCATTGTTGGTATTAGTGGGAGGAATAGTGTCCCATTATTGGTATCAGTAGGAGGAATAGTGTCCCATCATTGGTTTAAATAGAAGGGATGATGCCTCATCCAAGGGCTGGATAAGGGCAAAGGGCCAGAGTTTGAAGACCACAGTTATAGAGCCATTCTTTCCATACTCAGGCTAGTTGGCATCATCAGTGCAGTGTATGAAAAGCACGGCTTGCATGGAACAGAAAGTATTCTTGCTCTTGTATTCTCTCCCCTGGCTTCTCTGCTATGGCTACAAGCTATTAGTTCTGAGTGAGAGGAGCATGCAGGGTGGTGCCAATGAAGGGGAAAGGCAAAGCACCCTCCGGAGGGAGGCTGGGGAAAGATTTATGCTGTCCAAACATGCATTCAATTTTGGGCGTTCGATTACTTTTTAAGCAATTGGGCAGGGAATTTGAATCGGCTATTTACAGCAAAAGGAATTCATTTGAGAAGCCACACGTCCCTGCACTTTTTATCGGTGATATTTGCCCCGGTCCAATCAAAACTGGGCAAAAATCAATCGCATCGTTTATCTTTTAATTCATTGTGCTTATGTGATTGTATTTTAACGATCAAGCCAACGCTGCCCTATCCACGAGATTTTCCACCTCGCCTGCTTCTGCTTTCATTGATCGCATTGGGCTGTCTCATACGACTTGCACATTTCCCTAGCTGCAATATTGAAGAGCAACAAAAATCCCAAAAAATTACATTGATGTGTGTGACTGCCTTTAGAGAGAAAAGTTAGACTTGCGCTTTTTTTTTTATTAACAGAATCTTCTATTGATTCCTAGTGGCATTTTTTATTTTATTTTTTCTATTTTATTTTATTAATCTTTTTCGGAGCTACTGATATATTAAAAAAAAAAATTGCTTACCGTATTTATCGGCGTATAACACGCACCGGCGTATAACACGCACCCCAAGTTTAGGAGGGAATTTTAAGGAAAAAAACTTTTAGGAGGGAAATTCAAGGAAAAAAAACTTACATTTAAATGCAGCATGCAGCCTTGCCCAGTGTCCATCTGCAGCCTTGCCCAGTGTCCATCTGTCCATCTGCAGCCGTGCCCAGTGTCCATCTGTCCATCTGCAGCCGTGCCCAGTGTCCATCTGTCCATCTGCAGCCGTGCCCAGTGTCCATCTGTCCATCTGCAGCCGTGCCCAGTGTCCATCTGTCCATCTGCAGCCTTGCCCAGTGTCCATCTGTCCATCTGCAGACGCGCCCAGTGTCCATCTGTAGCCTTGCCCAGTGTCCATCTGTCCATCTGCAGCCGTGCCCAGTGTCCATCTGTCCATCTGCAGCCGTGCCCAGTGTCCATCTGTCCATCTGCAGCCGTGCCCAGTGTTCATCTGTCCATCTGCAGCCGTGCCCAGTGCCTTTGCGATCGTGTCAGTCCCGGCGGTTTTTAAAATTTGGTGCCGATTTCTGTGGAGAGGAGCGAGCGGGGCCGAGTGTACTTCGGCTGGACTCGGCTCCTCTCGCAGTTCCGCCCATCTCCACTGACTGCGCCGCTGACGGAGAAAGCCGAGTGTACTTCGCCTAGACTCGTGTCTGCTCACAGTCACAGGCAGGACTGCGAGAGGAGCCGAGACTAGGCGAAGTACACTCGGCTTTCTCCGTCAGCGGCGCAGTCAGAGATGGGCGGGACTGCGAGAGGAGCCGAGTAAAGCCGATTGTACTTCGGCTTCGGCTCCGCTCGCTCCTCTCGCTCGTTTTCAGCAGGGGAATTCGACGGAGTATCGGCGTATAACACGCACCCACGATTTTCCCCTGATTTTAAGGGGAAAAAAGTGCGTGTTATACGCCGATAAATACGGTAATTTAAATCAGCCAATCAACGCATTTCACAATATTCTCAAAAGCTCATTAAAAAAAAATATATATACATCGATATATATATATATATATATATATATATATACCGTATATACTCGAGTATAAGCCGTGTTTTTCAGCAAATTTTTTTGTGCTGAAAATGCCCCCCTCGGCTTATACTTGAGTCTGTGTCCATCTTCACCTTTGTGCACCTGATCCTGGCCGGCTGTAGGTCCCCTGGACCGCAAACTTGGCACACATGTAGCCCCACTCTTCCTCTACAAGTGTTTAAAGTTTGTTGTCCGGGGGACCTACGGCCGGGGAGCACCGATTTTTCAAAACCGGGCACCCCTTCCATAGACTCCCATGTTAAATGGTAATTTCTCCAGTGATTTTGGGGACCTGGTACCGGCCGGCCCTAGGTCCCCTGGACCCCAAACTTGGCACACATGTAGTCCTACTCTTCCTCTACAAGTGTGCAAAGGTGGTTGTCCGGGGGACCTACGGCCAGGGAGCACCGATTTTTCAAAACCGGGCACCCCTTCCATAGACTCCCATGTTAAATGGTAATTTCTCCAGTGATTTTGGGGACCTGGTACCGGCCGGCCCTTGGTCCCCTGGACCCCAAACTTGGCACACATGTAGCCCCACTCTTCCTCTACAAGTGTGCAAAGTTTGTTGTCTAGGAGACCTACGGCCAGGGAGAACCGATTTTTCAAAACCGGGCACTCCTTCTATAGACTCCCATGTTAAATGGTAATTTCTCCAGTGATTTTGGGGACCCAGTACCGGCCGGCCCTAGGTCCCCTGGACCCCAAACTTGACTCCCATGTTAAACGTCAGTGTAGTCACACAGCGCCGGAGATCAGGTAGGGAGATTGGGCACAGTGAGGCATGGGCACAGTAAGGCATGCACATGGACACAGAGAGGCAAAGTGAGGCATGCAGATGGACACTCTAGGCTTATACTCGAGTCAGTACGTTTTCCCAGTTTTTTGTGGTAAAATTAGGTGCCTCGGCTTATATTCGGGTCGGCTTATACTTGAGTATATATGGTATATATGGTATATATATATATATATATATATATATATATATATATATATATAGTGTGACAGCAGGAAGGTAAAGTCACCTGGTTGCATCCAGGGGGGTAGATATATTTCGCCCAGATTCAGGCTTTACGCCGACTTATACAACTAGGTGGAGAGTTGTATAAGGCTAGTGGGCTCATGGATGACTCATACCTCTAGGGAGAGTGTGGGGCATCGTGCAGACAGGGAGTTGATGAGACCAGCTGAAGCTTGTCAGCTCATTTAGGCCTCTATAAGAACTCCCAGCTTCATTAGATGTTAGCTCATGCCTGGAACCAGACCTGTGTGGACTGTCTAGGGAGAGTGAACCCCTGTGCGGTGAGACAAAGCCTGTGTGGCTATTTGCTTGGACATTTAAAACCAGGGACTTAGGGACTAGGACAGCACTAGGCTGATCCCAGTTGTTAGGAAACCTGTATGTTTAGTCAGAGGTCAAGTTGACCAGGATTTATTTTGTTTATGTTTCTTTTGGCTTTGCTGTGTTTTGTCACTGTAAATAGAAAATAAACCGCACCTTTTTGATTTTGAAAACCACAACCTCCGTCTGCTGGGCCTGTTTTGTGTGGGGAGCCCATCCCGCGGGTCACACACACCCGCTGCCGAGATAACCCCCTCACAGTTGGTGGAGAACCAGTGGCAGTTTTTTTTAAGCCAGCATGGAGGAGATACTGAAGCAGCTGGCTCTAGCAAATGCCAATCAACAGCAGACAAATGCAGGTTTGCAAAAGAGCCTTGCAGCTCATCAACAGAGCCTTGCAGCTCAACAACAGAACTTCGCAGCCCAGCAGCAAGCTCATCAACAGAGCCTTGCAGCCCAGCAGCAGACAAACGCAACTTTGCAACAGAGTCTGGAGGCTCAGCAACGAGCCCAGCAGCAATCTGAGGCCCGCTTCATAGACCTGTTGCAGAAGCAAGAGCAGAGACTACAACAACAGATGGAAGCAGTAATGCAGCAACGTCCGCAGACCAGTGAGGAAAGCCGTCCCACTAATACCGCGTCCTTTGGGGTGAGTCGTTTATTGACAAAAATGACTGGAGAGGATGATCCAGAGGTATTTTTGACCACATTTGAAAGGACCGCTGAAAGAGAAAAGTGGCCTGAGGAGCAGTGGGCTGGACTGGTGGCTCCTCTGTTAACTGGTGAATCGCAGAAAGCTTACTATGACCTAGAGCCTAACCAAGCAAAAGACTATGTGATGCTAAAAGCTGAAATATTGGCAAGGCTGGGTGTCACCCAGGCTGTCCGGGCTCAGCGTGTGCATAACTGGACTTTCCAGCTTGGAAAACCCCCCAGGTCTCAAATGTATGATCTCATTCACCTGAGCAGAAAGTGGCTACAGCCAGAGACTTTGTCCGCACCAAAGATTGTGGAACGTGTTGTAATGGATCGGTTTTTGAGAGCTCTTCCTACTGCCATCCAAAAGTGGGTAAGCCATGGAGACCCAGAGACGGCCGATGGTCTTGTGGATCGTGTGGAGAAATACTTGGCTACAGAGAACCTGACGGCCTCTTCCAGAGACACTCGGACTTTCCACCCTAAGACCAGACCATCCCCAGGGGCGGATAAGAGGATTCCAAGGGGTGAGGGTGGAGAGAGTGAGAGGGTGGGAGCTCTACCCCAAGTTTGGCGAGAACAGCCTGGGAAATCAGCGGCTCAAGAGGCGGCAAGAAGGATCGTTTGCTACCGCTGCCGACAAGCGGGACATATTGCAGCCAATTGCCCGGTTGTGGAGGAACCCATGCAGTGTGACTTTCTGACGGGCAGACGTCAGTCGCTGTGTGCGACAGTCGCATGCACTGCCATTCGAGGAACTGAGAAACATTTATGCAAAATGTGTGTTAATGGTAGAAATGTTGTGGTATTGCTGGATTCAGGTAGCCTTGTGACCCTGATAAAGGCTGAGTTAGTTAAAACAGAGGTCTCTGGGAATAGCAAGGTAGCTGTTATTTGTGTGCATGGGGACACCCGAGAGTATCCAGTGACTACAGTGTGTTTCGAGACCCCCAAAGGTACCCTCTCTCATCCAGTGGGCTTAGTATCTCAGTTACCGCATGACGCCATTGTGGGAAGGGATTTTCCGAAGTTCTGGGAACTGTGGGATGATCCTGAGCCCCCCACTGGTGCCCCTATGTACCAGGAATGTGATAGCCAGAACTCCCCTGAGAGTGGTGAGGACTCTCCGGAATTTCCCTTATCAGTATTGGCAGGGGAGACTCAAGAAACTGGAGAGGAGCCCACCTCCTCAGACGAAAACCTACCGTCTGTGGAGTTTTCTGATCTTGAGGTTCACAGGGAAAACTTTGCCACAGAACAGTTGAAAGACCCCGCCCTAATAAAGGCACGGGAAAACGTAGTGAAAATAGATGGCGAGTTAGTGAACCCAGATAATACCTGCACTTACCCATACTTCAGCGTAGAGAAGGACCTACTGTATCGGGTGGCAAAAAGGGCAGAAGAAACCGTTGAGCAGCTTGTGGTGCCCAAACCTTACAGGAAGTGTTGGAGTTGGCCCATGGGCACATTCTTGGAGGTCATCTGGGGACAGAGAAAACCCGAGAGAGGGTATTACAGAGATTCTATTGGCCGGGGGTGATGAAGGACGTAGAAAATTATTGTTCCTCCTGCCCTGTGTGTCAGAGGTCGGCCCCGATGCCACATTTCCGTAGCCCGCTGGTCCCTCTACCCATCATTGAGGTCCCGTTTGAGAGGATCGCCATGGATTTGGTAGGTCCTATAATCAAGTCCGCTAGGGGGCACCAGTACATATTAGTTATAATGGACTATGCCACCCGTTATCCAGAAGCGATCCCTCTCCGAAATACCTCGGCCAAAACCATAGCCAAAGAGCTATCTCTTGTGTTTAGCCGGGTGGGTATTTGTAAAGAACTGCTTACGGACCAAGGTACACCCTTTATGTCCCGGGTTATGAAGGAGCTGTGTAAATTATTCAAAGTGACGCAATTACGTACATCTGTGTATCACCCCCAAACCGATGGGCTGGTTGAAAGATTCAACAAAACCCTAAAACAAATGTTGAAGAAAGTGGTGGATAGAGATGGAAAGGATTGGGACTGTCTACTTCCTTATCTGATGTTTGCTATTAGGGAGGTGCCCCAATCCTCTACGGGATTCTCCCCCTTTGAGTTACTGTATGGGAGACACCCAAGAGGGCTGTTGGATATTGCCAAGGAAACTTGGGAAAGTGAGAGTTCTCCCCACAGGAGTGTGATTGAGCATGTCGCCCTGATGCAAGACCGAATTGCACAGGTAATGCCCATCGTGAAGGAACATTTGGCCCAAGCGCAGTTAGCACAGCAGAGAGTGTACAACCGTGGAGCCAAGACCCGTACCTTTTCCCCGGGGGATAGGATACTGATACTTGTCCCTACGGTTGAAAGTAAATTCCTTGCCAAATGGCAAGGCCCCTACGAGATAATGGAAAAAGTGAGCGAAGTGAATTACAAGGTCAGACAACCAGGAAGGCGAAAGCCCGAACAGATCTATCACGTTAATCTGTTGAAAGCCTGGAGGGATAGAGAGTCCCTAGTCGCAGACACTTGGTCACCAGCTCAAACTGGGTGCGTGATTCCTGAGGTTGGAATAGCGGCCACCTTGTCACAACCCCAACAACAGGAGGTTAAGGAGTTTGTGCTTCGCAACAAGGAGGTATTCTCTGAGCTGCCGGGACAAACATCTGGGGTAGAGCATGACATCATTACCCCGCCCGGTGAAAGGGTGAAGTTAAAACCCTATCGGATCCCAGAGGCCCGACGGGAGGCAATACGGGAGGAAGTACAGAAAATGCTGAACTTAGGGGTGATAGAGGAGTCCCAAAGTGATTGGTCTAGTCCCATCGTGTTGGTGCCTAAACCGGATGGGAGCTGGCGATTTTGTAACGATTTTCGTCAGTTGAACAAAGTTACAAAATTTGACACCTACCCCATGCCACGTATAGATGAGTTGATCGACCGGCTGGGAACAGCCCGATACATGACGACTCTTGACCTCACAAAAGGGTATTGGCAAATCCCCCTGGCCAAGTCGGCCAAAGAGAAAACCGCATTTGTAACCCCAGACGGGGCGTTCCAATATAAAAGAATGCCGTTCGGGTTACAGAATGCGCCGGCCACATTCCAGCGGAAAATGGACCAGATGCTGAGGCCCCATCGGAAGTATGCTGCGGCTTACCTGGATGACGTAATTGTCCATAGCACAGATTGGGCCTCACATCTGCCAAAAGTGCAAGCAGTCCTGGACTCTGTTCGGGAAGCGGGGTTTACGGCTAACCCCAAGAAGTGTACCATTGGGCAGGAGGAGGCCAAATATCTTGGGTACACCATTGGGAGGGGAGTAATAAAACCCCAACTCAACAAAGTCGAGGCCATCCAGAGTTGGCCACGTCCCAACAGCAAGAAGCAGGTACGAGCCTTTCTGGGAATCGCTGGGTATTATCGGCGATTCATTCCCCACTTTGCTTCTAAGGCTGTGCCCCTAACCAACCTGACGAAGGGGAAAGGGTCGGTCATGATTAAATGGACCCCCGAGGCTGAGGCAGCATTCCAATTCTTGAAACAAGCCTTATGTAGCCAGCCAGTGTTGTACTCACCCGACTTCTCTAAAGACTTTGTCGTACAAAGTGATGCGTCAGATGTGGGGTTAGGAGCAGTATTGTCCCAGGTCTGGAACGGGGAAGAGCACCCAGTCATTTACCTCAGCAGGAAGTTGAAGTCCCATGAGGTAAATTACGCCACCGTTGAAAAGGAGTGTTTAGCGGTGAAGTGGGCTCTAGATTCCCTTCGGTACTACCTGCTAGGTAGGCACTTTGACATGGTTACGGATCACGCTCCGTTAAAGTGGATGGCTCAAAACAAGGAAACAAATAGAAGAGTGAATAGGTGGTTCCTGGCCCTCCAGGAATTCAACTTCACAGTAAAGCATCGCCCTGGCGTTCAAATGGGGAATGTGGATGCTTTGTCTCGAGTACATGAATGCCTGATTGCTGGTGTTCCAACCCCGAGGTTAAAACAAGAGGGGGGGTATGTGACAGCAGGAAGGTAAAGTCACCTGGTTGCATCCAGGGGGGTAGATATATTTCGCCCAGATTCAGGCTTTACGCCGACTTATACAACTAGGTGGAGAGTTGTATAAGGCTAGTGGGCTCATGGATGACTCATACCTCTAGGGAGAGTGTGGGGCGTCGTGCAGACAGGGAGTTGATGAGACCAGCTGAAGCTTGTCAGCTCATTTAGGCCTCTATAAGAACTCCCAGCTTCATTAGATGTTAGCTCATGCCTGGAACCAGACCTGTGTGGACTGTCTAGGGAGAGTGAACCCCTGTGCGGTGAGACAAAGCCTGTGTGGCTATTTGCTTGGACATTTAAAACCAGGGACTTAGGGACTAGGACAGCACTAGGCTGATCCCAGTTGTTAGTTAGGAAACCTGTATGTTTAGTCAGAGGTCAAGTTGACCAGGATTTATTTTGTTTATGTTTCTTTTGGCTTTGCTGTGTTTTGTCACTGTAAATAGAAAATAAACCGCACCTTTTTGATTTTGAAAACCACAACCTCCGTCTGCTGGGCCTGTTTTGTGTGGGGAGCACATCCCGCGGGTCACACACACCCGCTGCCGAGCTAACCCCCTCACAATAGATATAGATATATCTATATATATATATATATATATATATAGATAGATAGATAGATAGAGATATATATATATATATATATATATATATATATATATATATATATATATATATATATATGTATTTAATAAATGTATAAATTAAAAAATATATATAAAACAGATTACACAAGTACTTGTACCCAATGGATAAAGGACCATGGTAATATTTTATATATTAGTATCAGGAATCTAACATACATACAAATTTGTATCAAAACATCAAAGTTTAAAAAATCGCTGTAGAAATACAAATCGCATAAAAAAAATATAAAAATGTAATTGTACAATTTATATATCATGTGATTAATGTGACAACTCTTGCTATAGCCCTTACATAATTCATCCTCAGATAAGTCCTAAGCCCATAATTATCATGCCCATAACTAGGATGTATCACAAAGTCCTCCAATCCAAATGGATTGTTAAACAGAAATATGAGGCTTACTGTTACTGAAAATAATTTTTCAATAGACGTAGGAGACTAATTCCATCATATTTCATATATGAACCCAACTGAATGCTGGGTAATGTTGGTAATATTATAGATGGATGTAGCAATAGCAGCAAACTTAAAAGAATGCCACGTCACCGCTCAAATATAAAACCTCAATCCCTTCAGTGTATTGAAAATCCACCCAGGTGTCACTTGGAGCCTTTACATCAAATATTCCAACAAAGCACTGTATAGATACTGTCGCTGGTGAAAGTTGAACAAGCAACTTGGACGTCATTTGTATATTTTAAAACGCTATGTAATACTGTAGACCAGTGGTCTCCAAACACGCTGCCCTTTGCTTGCTTTTATTCAGCCCTTGGGGCAATATTTTATCCTCTGACACCAATACTGGGGTGTAATTCCCCCCACTGATACCAACGAAGGGGCAAAATTCCTCCCCATGACCCCAACAATGAGGGACAGGTCCTCCAAATGACACCAATGATGGGGCACAATTCCTCTCACTGACACCAAAGTTGTCAGCATTGTTTATTCCCACTGATGCCGGGACATTTTCTACTTCCAATGGCCACAGTCCAGCCCCCCTAAGGTCTGAAGGACAGTCAACTGGCCCTTTGTTTAGAAAGTTTGAAGACCCCTGCTGTAGAACACCCTTTCTCAAACATTTTTATCACAGGAATCCATAAATAATTTCCAGGTGTCGAAGAACCCTTACTAAAACCAATTCATTGGAGGTCAGCAGAATAAAATAGCCCTTACATTTGTGGCCAGTGGGAAGAATGCCCCTTACATTGTTGATCAGAATACCACCCTTACAGACAGCTAAAAAGAGCTTTAATTTCATGCAGTTGGCTCTGCCAAGCGGCGTTGGCCCTGAAAATATGTAGGCATCATCAAATGTGAGGTCAATCAGCCACAGATCAAGGAACCTCTAGAACCTCTGGAACAGTAGTCTCCAAACTGCGGCTCCAGGGCCAGATGTGGCCCTTTGGGCACTATTCCCCCCACCGACACCAACAATGGGGCATTATTTATTCTATGGATACCAATGATTGGATACTATTCCTCCTACTAATAGGGGCACCACTCCTCCTATTGACCACCAACCCTAAGGCCATATTTATTCTCACTGATGGGCCCGTGACACATTCTGCCCATGTTGGCCACAATCCGGCCCCCCTAAAGTCTGAAGGAAAATAAACTGGCCCTTTGTTTGAAAAGTTTGTAGACCCCTGCTCTGGAGGAACCTTAGAATTACAGGGAATCCTGGTTGGGAATGGCTGCTCATTGAACACAGGAATGGCTGCTCTAGACTACCTTTATCTGGTTCTTGGGGCACTAGTCCTCCAACTGATATGAAGCATTATTCCTACCACTAACACCTACAGTGGGACACTTTTCCTCCTACTGACACCATTGATGGGGCACTATTCCTCATCCTACTGACACCAATCATGGGGCACTATTCCTCCCACTGACACCAGTGATGGGGCACTATTCCTCATCCTACTGACACCAATGATGGGGCACTATTCCTCCCACTGACACCAGTGATGGGGCACTATTCCTCATCCTACTGACACCAATGATGGGGCACTATTCCTCCCACTGACACCAACTATGGGACACTATTTCTCTCACTGATGCCACCCCAACAATGGGACACTATTCCTCCTCCTCCTCCTCCTCCTGACCACAGATAATTTGTTTACTGCCACTGACCACAAAGACTGAAACCTTGTCTACTCCCACTGATGCTTGTGAATTTACTACTCCCAGTGGTCACAGTCCGGCCCACCTAAAGTCTGAAGGGCAGCAAACTGGCCCTTTGTTTAGAAAGTTTGGAGACCCCTGCAACAGACCAATATGCTGTTGCCATGAATCCAAAGGATACTTTTACACACCCCTTACCTCCCAAATGGTAAAATGATGGTGAATATATCTTTGCCAGCTGGAAACCTAATTTTAATGTTTGAAAAAGAGCCTTTTTCAACCTTTTTACCCAGGAGCAACCATTAAAACACACTTCAGATCATAGGGAATCCCTGCTTGAATTATATCTTCAACTCACCAGAACACTAATGTGATCAGTAATTTGTACATTGGAGGTCAGCAAGAAATTGTCCCCTGACATTGGCGGTCACTAGGAGAAGAACCCCCTTAAAATGGTGGTTGGTGGTAGAAGAGTCCCCTTACAGAGAACTAAATACATCATTAGTATCAATTACTAACCTGAAACGATGCAGAAAAAAAAAAGATCTACTGGTCCTACATCCATTACTCAGCCAAGTGAGACTAGTGCCATACCTATGCAGGCACCATTGGGCAGAAGATCAGTCCACCACTGGTCATTGCTCAAGGAACCCGTAGCTACCTCAAGAGAAACCCTGGTTGGGACAGCCTGGACTAAAATATCGTATTGGTGTATTTCAGCAGAAAGTTGCATAAAAGCATGGTGCTGCAATCAAAAATGCCACTATCACCACAATGGCAAACTGTGAATCTGACATACAGGCGGTCCCCTAGTTACAAACATCTGACTTACAAATGACTCCTACTTACAAACGGAAGGAGACAACAGGAAGTGAGAGGAAATCTACCCCTAGGAAGGGAAATTCTCTCCTGTAAGAGTTAATATGGGAAAAAGGTGTCTCCTCTCTACTGATGCTTTATCACCAATCCTTGTTTCACTAAAAACCCCAAATTTTCAAAATCCAATTGTCATTGGGCCAGAAAGTGAGGTGAAATCTTCTAAACAAGGGCACAGACAGCAAAACAAATGTTACAGGGGTGATAACCCTTCCCTATATTTTACAAAAAGCTTAAAAATTTATTTTTTGGCTGGAGCTACACTTAAAAAATTTACCTGTTCCGACTTACAAACAGATTCAACTTAAAGTGGAAGTAAACCCTCCTATCATTTTCAGCCAAGGAAGCTGCCATCTTGGCCTCTGTTTAATCTTCAACTGCCATGATGCTGCACATGTGATCAGTTATGACACCAGCCATTGGATGGTGTGATAGTTTGGTTGAGAGCACAACCAATGTGACAGTTAGCATTTCCGGCATGCCGGGAATGTAACTGTTTTTTGAAACTATTAAATCGTTGGGTTTACTTCCGCTTTAAGAACAAACCTACAGTCCCTGTCTTGATTGTAACCCGGGGACCACCTGTGTTTGTGTAGAGATCAGCCCAGAGTATCTAAAATGGCACCATTATATTAACATATGTATCATAATTTGCAACAATTTTCCATTTGGAGGGATTTGTTATGCATTCTAGTTACGGGTGTGATATTTATAGATTTGAGACTTACCTGGGGATAAATTACCCAAAGCTGACTATACACTAGTAGAATTTTTATTTTTTTAAATGTTTAGCTCTAAGACTGTTAAATTTTTTCATTAGTATGGCTGAATCGATGTTAGTTTCTGGCGATATATTGGCGATGGGACACGCTAGCCTCACTCTACCTTCATTTCAAGGTTTTTGAGTTTTGAGCCCTGAAGAAGGGGGTGTCCTTCCTCTAGAACGTGTTGGCTGTATCTACTGCTATAACACATGGTTTCTCAACTGGGGTTCCATGGAACCCTAGGGTTCCTCCAGAGGTTGCTAGGGATTCCTTGAGCTATGGATAATTTCTGTCTCTCTGAGAAGCCCCCACTGACACCAATGATCTTTTTAGCTATCTGTAAAGCCTCGTACACAGGGGCGGGAATCTCCTCGGGGAAAAAAAAGTTGGTTTTCCAGACGAGATTCCCGGCAAGCTTGCCTTGCTCGCCAAGTGTACACATGGCCATTCAAAAGAACCGCCGTTCTTTTGAATGGCAAGAACGCAGTGACGTCATCGACTACGACGAGCCTGCGCTCGTCACATTCGATGCCATCGCCACCATCTTGCTACACCCTACACTACCCTTGTATGCTACCGTGCATGCGTCAAAGTCTTTTCGAGCATGCGCGGGTTTACCATGGACAGATAAGCATACACACTCACGGTTTTCTCGTCGGGAAACAGGCCGACAAGAATCCCGACAAGAAAATAGAGAGCAGGTTCTCTATTTCTCTCGTCGAGATTCCCGGCAGTTTTCCCGACCATACACACGACCGGTTTTCTCTACAAAAAGCTCTCCCAGCAGTTTTCTGCCTGAGAAAACGGGTCGTGTGTACGAGGCTTTAGAGAGTAATTCTTCTCAGTGACCACAAGTATAAGGAGTAGTGATGAGCCGAACACCCCCGGGTTCGGTTCGCACCAGAACCCGCGAACGGACCGAAAGTTCGTACGAACATTAGAACCCTATTAAATACAATGGATGCGAACGTTCGAATTCTAAAGTGCTAATTATAACAACTATTATGCATGTTATTGTCCTAAAAAGGGTTTGGGAACCCGGGTTCTGCACCAGGGGACATGTATCAATGCAAAAAGAAGTTTTAAAAACTGTCGTTTTTCGGGAGCAGTCATTTTAATGATGCATAAAGTGAAAAAAAAAAGTAAAATATTCCTTTAAATATCGTACCTGGGGGGTGTCTAAAGTATGCCTGTGAAGTGCCACGTGTTTCCCGTGTTTAGAACTGTCCCTGCACAAAATGACACTTCTAAAGGAAAAAAAAGCCATTTAAAACTTCTTGCGGCTTTAATGTAATGTCTGGTCCCGGTAATATGGATGAAAATCTTTAAGAAAAATGGCATAGCTACCCCATGACCCCCCCCCCCTACCCCAGCCCATTACCAGCCCCTTTGGGTCTTGTATGGATATTAAGGGGAACCCCGCACATAAAATAAAAAAGGCCCTATATACTCTGAACAGCCGTATACAGGCGGTGCATACAAGACAGGGACTGTAGGTTTGTTCTTATGTAGAATGTGTTTGTAATTTTGAACAGGTACATTGTTGAACTGTAGCTCCAGCCCAAAAATCTATTTTTAAACTTTTTGGGAAACATAGGTAAGGGTTATCACCCCTGTAACATTTGTTTTGCTGTCTGTGCCCCTGTTCAGAACATTTCACCTCACTTTCCGTCCCAATGACAACTGTTTTTGAAATGTGGTGTTTTTCTTGAAACAAGGATTGCTGATAAAGCATCAGTACAGAGGAGACACCTTTCTCCCATATTTATTCTTACAGGAGAGAATTTTCCTTCCTAGGGGTAGATTTCCTCTCACTTCCTGTTGTCTTCTTTCGTTTGCAAGTAGGAGTCGTTTGTAAGTTGGATGTTTGAAAGTAGGGACCTGCCGTATATACTCTGCAGAAATAGGCCCCTTAGTTGTTGGTGTTGGCACAACACTGTAAGCACTCACAGTTACTCTTGGTTGGTGCTGGAACGCCCTGCTGTCAACTATTATATCAGGAATTTTAATTACATATAATTGTTGAACAGTGGTAGTAAAAATTGGGGCTTTGATGGTGGTGCTGGTGCCACAACACTGTAAGCCCTGACAGTTACTCTTGGTGGGTGCAGCAATGGGCCCTGCTGTGAATTATTAGATCAAGAATTGTAATTGCATGCCCCTGTTGAACAGGGGCTGAAAAATTGGGCCTTTCGTGGTGGTGGTGGTGGTGGTGTTGCCACAACACTGTAAGCCCTCAGAGTTACTCTTGGTGGGTGCAGGAATGGGCCCTGCTGTGAATTATTAGATCAAGAATTGTAATTACATGCCCCTTTTGAACAGTGGCTGAAAAATTGGGCCTTTCGTGGTGGTGGTGGTGGTGGCGTTGCCACAACACTGTAAGCCCTCAGACTTACTCTTGGTGGGTGCAGGAATGGGCCCTGCTGTGAATTATTACATCAAGAATTGTAATTGCATGCCCCTGTTGAACAGGGGCTGAAAAATTGGGCCTTAGGCACTGGTGGCACAACACTACAACCCCTCACAGATACTGTACTTGGAGCACAGCAATGAGCCCTGTTGCAAAGTATTGCTTCAAAAATTGTAATGACACGCCCCTGTTAAACAGGGGCTGAAAAATTGGGCCTTAGGCACTGGTGGCACAACACTACAACCCCTCACAGATACTGTACTTGGAGCACAGCAATGAGCCCTATGGCAAATTATTGCTAAAAAAATTGTAAGTACACGCCCCTGTAAAACAGGGGCTGAAAAATTGGGCCTTAGCCACTGGTGGCGGCACCCATAAACAAAAATGATCTTCCAAGCTATCATCATCAATCGTATCATTGAGGACTCGGAGGAGGAGGATAGCCAGTCAACATAACAGCACAGGCACTCAGCATCAGCATCAGTCTTGAAGGGACGTGACATGTTAAAATCAATTAGTCTGTTATATCAGCATCAGGTGTGTGGTAGCTGGTGGTGATCCAAGACTGGTTCATCTTGATGAAAGTCAGTCGATCAACCGAGTCGGTGGACAGGCGCACCCTGTGATCCGTGACAAATCCTCCAGCAGCACTGAATGTGCGTTCCGAAAGAACGCTGGATGCAGGACAGGCCAGTAGCTCAATTGCATACTGTGCAAGCTCTGGCCAGTGATCCATCCTCAAGACCCAGTAAGCCAGAGGATTTTCGGTGGGGAAGGTGTCCAAGTCTGACCTTGCCCCTAGATATTCCTGCACCATGTTTATCAGACGCTGGCGATGGTTGCTGGAACCAATCATACTTTGGGGCTGCGGACTAAAGAATTGTCTGAACGCATCGGTCAGACGGCCACCTTCCCCACCGCTCCTTCTTTGACTGGCCGAAGCCTCAGCAACTCGTTGTCCTGGACCAGGAGTTTGTAACCTCCCAGTCTCTGGGAACGCGTTGCACAGACCTTTCTGCAAGGCCTCCCGGAGTTGTCTCATCCTCTGCTCCCTCTGCGACGGTAACATAAGGTCCGCAACCTTACCCTTGTACCGTGGATCAAGGAGAGTGGCCAGCCAGTAATGGTCCCTCTCCTTGATCCGAAGAATACGAGGATCCTTCCGCAGACTTTGCAGGATCAGGGAGGCCATGCAGCGTAGGTTTGCTGAGGCATTCGCTCCGGAGTCCTCTGGGTCACTAAGGACGACATGATCCGCAGTCACCTCCTCCCAGCCACGTACAAGTCCACTGGTTTCTTGGGACTGTAAATCATCCCTAAAAGACTGCTGCTGATGATGCTGAGTGCCAGCCTCCTCCTCCATGCTGACACAATCCTCCTCCTCCTCCTCCTCCTCTTCCTCTTCCTGTGCGATGGGTGGGACAGAAGGAACACTGTCTGGGTAAAGGGGGCCTTGAGAGGCAAGGAAGTCCTCCTCTTCCTGCCTCTGTTCTGCCTCAAGTGCCCTGTCCATTATTCCACGCAGCGTGTGCTCCAACAGGTGGACAAGAGGTACAGTGTCACTGATGCATGCACTGTCACTGCTCACCATCCTCGTGGCCTCCTCAAATGGTGCCAGGACAGTGCATGCATCCCTGATCATGCCCCACTGGCGTGGAGAAAAAAAAAACCAAGCTCCCCTGACCCTGTCCTGGTGCCGTAGTCGCACAGGTACTCATTGATGGCCCTCTGCTGCGTGTGCAGCCGCTGCAGCATGGCCAACGTTGAGTTCCACCTGGTGGGCATGTCACATATAAGGCGGTTCTTGGGCAGGTTCAACTCCTTTTGCAGCTCAGCCAGGCGAGCACTGGCATTATAAGATCTGCGGAAATGCACACAGACTTTCCTGGCCTGCCTCAGGACATCCTGTAAGCCCGGGTACCTGCCCAAGAACCGCTGCACCACCAGGTTAAGGACGTGAGCCACACAGGGCACATGGGTCAGTTGTCCCTGTCGGAGGGCGGAGAGGAGGTTGGTGCCATTGTCGCAAACCACCATTCCTGGCTTAAGCTGGCGTGGCGTCAACCACCTCTCGGCCTGGCCCTGCAGAGCAGACAGGACCTCTGCCCCAGTGTGGCTTCTGTCCCCCAAACACACCAGCGCAAGCACGGCATGGCATCTTTTTGCCTGCGTACTTGCGTAGCCCCGTGAACGGCTACGGAGCACCGCTGGTTCATAGGACAAACCACAGGAAGAGGCCATGGAGGAAGAAGAAGAGGAGGGGGTGGAGGAGAGAGGTGTGTCACAACCAGTAGTAGCATTTTGGAGGCGTGGCGGTGGGACAACCTCCAACACTACTGCACCTTGTCCTGCATCCTTCCCAGCTGCCAAAAGAGTGACCCAATGGGCCGTGAAAGAAAGGTAACGTCCCTGTCCATGCCTGCTGGACCATGAGTCAGCGGTAATATGCACCTTACCGCTGACCGCCCTGTCCAGCGAGGCCAAGACATTGCCTTCCACATGCCGGTAGAGAGCCGGAATAGCCTTCCGTGAGAAAAAGTGGCGTTTGGGAACCTGCCACTGAGGAACTGCACATTGAACAAACTCACGGAAGGGGGCCGAGTCTACCAACTGAAAAGGCAGCAGTTGAAGCGCTAGCAATTTAGCCAAGCTAGCATTCAACCGCTGGGCATGTGGATGGCTGGGAGTGAACTTCTTTCGACGGTCCAGCAGCTGGGGCAGGGAAATTTGCCTGCTAGAATCGGACGTCGGTGTACTGCTAGCAGAGTGGCCGCAAGTACTTGGCTGTGACACACCTAATTCTACACCTTCATTCCTCTCAGTGCATGTTTCAGAGAGGACTGAAGTTATAGTGGGGTTGGAGATCCCAGCTGATGCGGTGCAAGGAGAGGTCCGCTTTGTTCTTTGGTGTGGGTCTTTGAGGTAGGCTTGCCAACGAGCTGCATGGCAGGTCAACATATGTCTGGTCAGGCATGTGGTACCCAAGCGGCTGATGTTTTGGCCACGCGATATACGCTTGAGACATATGTTGCAAACAGCAGCTGTGCGATCTGATGCACTAGCCTCAAAAAAGGCCCACACCAAGGAACTTTTTGAATGACGGGCAGAGGCAGCGCCCTGCACAGGCGGAGCTCTGCGGTGTGATTCCGTCGGTGTACTGCCCTTACGCTGGCCACCAAAGGGCATCCTGCCTCGTTGGAGATGTGCCTCCTCCTCATCCTCCTCCTCCTCCTCTCTCCTATTAGGCACCCACGTGGAGTCAGTGACCTCATCATCCCCTCCCTCCTCATCACTGGAGCCAATCTGGCAGTATGCTGCAGCTGCTGGAACATGACTGCCAGATTGGTGTCCTTCTTGAGCATCCCCTCTGTCTGCTCTCACCCTACTGCCTTCCTGTAGCTGGGTTTCATCATCAGACCCTTCGAAACGCTGGGCATCCTCCTGGAGCATGTACCCAACACTGTGCTCAAACAGTTCGGGGGACTCCTCAGGAGGAGGACATGGTGGGTCTAGGGAAGGAGTGACTGATGATGAGTCTGACATTGATACCAGGGAAGAGGACGCTTTGGCAGCTGCTTTGCCAGTACCCTGAGCCTGGGTGAGAGAGGATGAGGAGGAGGAGGAGGGCTTGGTCATCCACTCTACCAAGTCTTCGGCATGATGTGGCTCAACATGTCCAGCTGCGGAAAAGAAGGACAAGCGTGTCCCATGGCCATGTGCTGATGACAATGCACCGCGTCCACGACCAGCACTGTTGCCCCCAGACACAGAGCCTGCTTGCCCTCTTTTATTGCCTCCTGACTGTCTGCCTCTCCTTGTTTGCCTTCCAGACATTCTAATAGATGGCCTGCAGGGAGATGGGAAAAAAGCAATAAGGGCTACCTTCAGGTGTCCTTCTCTGTCCCTTGAAACAAGGACTTGCACAGTGAAAGAAACTGACACTCTCCCTACCTACAGTTTTCTGTCCCTAGAAAAAATGTTTTTTTTAAGCACAATATAGCACAAGGAGAATTCACTCACTGTCCTTCCAGGTCCCTAGAAACAAGGACTTGCACAGTGAAAGAAACTGACACTCTCCCTACCTACAGTTTTCTGTCCCTAGAAAAAATGTTTTTTTTAAGCACAATATAGCACAAGGAGAATTCACTCACTGTCCTTCCAGGTCCCTGGAAACAAGGACTTGCACAGTGAAAGAAACTGACACTCTCCCTACCTACAGTTTTCTGTCCCTAGAAAAAATGTTTTTTTTAAGCACACTATAGCACAAGGAGAATTCACTCACTGTCCTTCCAGGTCCCTGGAAACAAGGACTTGCACAGTGAAAGAAACTGACACTCTCCCTACCTAGAGTTTTCTGTCCCTAGAAAAAATGTTTTTTTTAAGCACACTATAGCACAAGGAGCATTCACTCACTGTCCTTCCAGGTCCCTGGAAACAAGGACTTGCACAGTGAAAGAAACTGACACTCTCCCTACCTACAGTTTTCTGTCCCTAGAAAAAATGTTTTTTTTAAGCACAATATAGCACAAGGAGAATTCACTCACTGTCCTTCCAGGTCCCTAGAAACAAGGACTTGCACAGTGAAAGAAACTGACACTCTCCCTACCTACAGTTTTCTGTCCCTAGAAAAAATGTTTTTTTTAAGCACAATATAGCACAAGGAGAATTCACTCACTG
Source organism: Rana muscosa (assembly GCA_029206835.1). Taxonomy (NCBI): domain Eukaryota; kingdom Metazoa; phylum Chordata; class Amphibia; order Anura; family Ranidae; genus Rana; species Rana muscosa. The sequence continues at coordinate 361,212,937 of CM055125.1, read as the reverse complement.
TCCTTCCAGGTCCCTAGAAACAAGGACTTGCACAGTGAAAGAAACTGACACTCTCCCTACCTACAGTTTTCTGTCCCTAGAAATTTTTTTTTTTTTAAGCACAATATAGCACAAGGAGAATTCACTCACTGTCCTTCCAGGTCCCTGGAAACAAGGACTTGCACAGTGAAAGAAACTGACACTCTCCCTACCTACAGTTTTCTGTCCCTAGAAAAAATGTTTTTTTTAAGCACAATATAGCACAAGGAGAATTCACTCACTGTCCTTCCAGGTCCCTGGAAACAAGGACTTGCACAGTGAAAGAAACTGACACTCTCCCTACCTACAGTTTTCTGTCCCTAGAAAAAATGTTTTTTTTAAGCACAATATAGCACAAGGAGAATTCACTCACTGTCCTTCCCAGTCCCTAGAAACAAGGACTTGCACAGTGAAAGAAACTGACACTCTCCCTACCTACAGTTTTCTGTCCCTAGAAAAAATGTTTTTTTTAAGCACAATATAGCACAAGGAGAATTCACTCACTGTCCTTCCAGGTCCCTGGAAACAAGGACTTGCACAGTGAAAGAAACTGACACTCTCCCTACCTACAGTTTTCTGTCCCTAGAAAAAATGTTTTTTTTAAGCACAATATAGCACAAGGAGAATTCACTCACTGTCCTTCCCAGTCCCTAGAAACAAGGACTTGCACAGTGAAAGAAACTGACACTCTCCCTACCTACAGTTTTCTGTCCCTAGAAAAAATGTTTTTTTTAAGCACAATATAGCACAAGGAGAATTCACTCACTGTCCTTCCAGGTCCCTAGAAACAAGGACTTGGACAGTGAAAGAAACTGACACTCTCCCTACCTACAGTTCTCTGTCCCTAGAAAATTTTTTTTTTTTAAGCACAATATAGCACAAGGAGAATTCACTCACTGTCCTTCCAGGTCCCTGGAAACAAGGACTTGCACAGTGAAAGAAACTGACACTCTCCCTACCTACATTTTTCTGTCCCTAGAAAAAATGTTTTTTTTAAGCACAATATAGCACAAGGAGAATTCACTCACTGTCCTTCCAGGTCCCTGGAAACAAGGACTTGCACAGTGAAAGAAACTGACACTCTCCCTACCTACAGTTTTCTGTCCCTAGAAAAAATGTTTTTTTTAAGCACAATATAGCACAAGGAGAATTCACTCACTGTCCTTCCCAGTCCCTAGAAACAAGGACTTGCACAGTGAAAGAAACTGACACTCTCCCTACCTACAGTTTTCTGTCCCTAGAAAAAATGTTTTTTTTAAGCACACTATAGCACAAGGAGAATTCACTCACTGTCCTTCCCAGTCCCTAGAAACAAGGACTTGCACAGTGAAAGAAACTGACACACTCTCCCTACCTACAGTTTTCTGTCCCTAGAAAAAATGTTTTTTTTTAAGCACACTATAGCACAAGGAGAATTCACTCACTGTCCTTCCCAGTCCCTAGAAACAAGGACTTGCACAGTGAAAGAAACTGACACTCTCCCTACCTACAGTTTTCTGTCCCTAGAAAAAATGTTTTTTTTAAGCACAATATAGCACAAGGAGAATTCACTCACTGTCCTTCCAGGTCCCTGGAAACAAGGACTTGCACAGTGAAAGAAACTGACACTCTCCCTACCTACAGTTTTCTGTCCCTAGAAAAAATGTTTTTTTTAAGCACAATATAGCACAAGGAGAATTCACTCACTGTCCTTCCAGGTCCCTAGAAACAAGGACTTGCACAGTGAAAGAAACTGACACTCTCCCTACCTACAGTTTTCTGTCCCTAGAAAAAATGATTTTTTTAAGCACAATATAGCACAAGGAGAATTCACTCACTGTCCTTCCAGGTCCCTAGAAACAAGGACTTGCACAGTGAAAGAAACTGACACTCTCCCTACCTACAGTTTTCTGTCCCTAGAAAAAATGTTTTTTTTAAGCACAATATAGCACAAGGAGAATTCACTCACTGTCCTTCCAGGTCCCTGGAAACAAGGACTTGCACAGTGAAAGAAACTGACACTCTCCCTACCTACAGTTTTCTGTCCCTAGAAAAAATGTTTTTTTGAAGCACAATATAGCACAAGGAGAATTCACTCACTGTCCTTCCAGGTCCCTGGAAACAAGGACTTGCACAGTGAAAGAAACTGACACTCTCCCTACCTACAGTTTTCTGTCCCTAGAAAAATGTTTTTTTTAAGCACAATATAGCACAAGGAGAATTCACTCACTGTCCTTCCAGGTCCCTGGAAACAAGGACTTGCACAGTGAAAGAAACTGACACTCTCCCTACCTACAGTTTTCTTTCTGTCCCTAGAAAAAATGTTTTTTTTAAGCACAATATAGCACAAGGAGAATTCACTCACTGTCCTTCCAGGTCCCTAGAAACAAGGACTTGCACAGTGAAAGAAACTGACACTCTCCCTACCTACAGTTTTCTGTCCCTAGAAAAAATGTTTTTTTTAAGCACAATATAGCACAAGGAGAATTCACTCACTGTCCTTCCAGGTCCCTGGAAACAAGGACTTGCACAGTGAAAGAAACTGACACTCTCCCTACCTACAGTTTTCTGTCCCTAGAAAAAATGTTTTTTTTAAGCACAATATAGCACAAGGAGAATTCACTCACTGTCCTTCCAGGTCCCTAGAAACAAGGACTTGCACAGTGAAAGAAACTGACACTCTCCCTACCTACAGTTTTCTGTCCCTAGAAAAAATGTTTTTTTTAAGCACAATATAGCACAAGGAGAATTCACTCACTGTCCTTCCAGGTCCCTGGAAACAAGGACTTGCACAGTGAAAGAAACTGACACTCTCCCTACCTACAGTTTTCTGTCCCTAGAAAAAATGTTTTTTTTAAGCACACTATAGCACAAGCACAAAACACACTGACACTCTCCCTACCTATCCTTCTCTTTCCCTAAACTAAAGGAATCCAGGTTAAGCAAGAAAGAAATAAATGTCACTGTCCCTGCCTATGCTTGTCTTTCCCTGCTCCGGAACACACTACACTAGGCCGCCGTGCTGGCGGCCTTTTATAGTGTGGGGCGTGTACTAAACACCCTCAGCAATAATTGGCCACAGGCATCCTGCCTGTGGCCAATCATTGCTCTCCTCGCTGCCGGCGCTGTGATTGGCCAAGCATGCGGGGTCACAGTGCATGCTTGGCCAATCACAGCGCCTGGATGACACTGCGATGGCGTAGTGCATTGTGGGCCGTTCGCGTCACTCGAATTTGGCGCGAACGGCCCAAATCGTTCGATCTTCGTCGAACGATCGAACAGCCGATGTTCGAGTCGAACGTATGTTCGACTCGAACACGAAGCTCATCCCTAATAAGGAGCATTCTTCCCACTGACCATCACACTAATGTATCATGAGTTGTAGATATAGTAATAATTAGCAGGGGTTCTCTGAGACCTGAAAGTTTTTTTTCAAGGGTTCCTCTTTGCTGAAAAGGTTGAGAAAGACTTCTCTAACAAGTAAATATTTTAAATGAATTTCAATGAGATGAAAGTTTGTAGAAGACACTCCTAACCACACTTATGCCGCGTACACACGGTCGGAATTTCCGACAACAAATGTTCGATGTGAAAATCCGACCGTGTGTAGGCTCCATCGGACATTTGCTGTCGGAATTTCCGACAACAAATGATTGAGAGCTGGTTCTCAAATTTTCCGACAACAAAAAGTTGTTGTCGGAAATTCCGATCGTGTCTACACAATTCAACGCACAAAAATTCTATGCATGCTCAATTTGACGCATGCTCAGAATCATTGAACTTCATTTTTCCTGGCTCGTCGTAGTGTTGTACATCACCGCGTTCTTGACGTTCGCAATATCCGACAACATTTGTGTGACCGTGTGTATGCAACACAAGTTTGAGCCAACATCCTTTGGAAAAAAATCCACGGTTTTGTTGTCGGAATGTCCGATCGTGTGTACGCGGCATTACATTTGTTTGTCTGTTGAGAGATTGGCCTATCATGATCAGGGCCGTCGGAACAGGACAGGCAAAACAAGCAATTGCTTGGGGCTCCGAGCTGGCCTGGGGCCCCAGCCTAGGGTGCCTGCCTGCTGCCTGTCACTGTCCTGGATTTCTGCCCTGAGCCGATCCACGGATTGCGGCCATAAGAAAGGCAGCGGCTTCGGCCTAGCTCCGGAGCGGCGGCCATCTTGGTACACCCGGCGGCAGCGGCCGAGGTGAGATGTGGGGAGATGTGGACATTACAGTGGGGGAGATGTGGACATTACAGTGGGGGAGATGTGGACATTACAGTGGGGGAGATGTGAACATTACAGGGGGGAGATGTGGACATTACAGTGGGGGAGATGTGGACATTACAGTGGGGGAGATGTGGACATTACAGTGGGGGAGATGTGAACATTACAGGGGGGAGATGTGGACATTACAGTGGGGGAGATGTGGACATTACAGTGGGGGAGATGTGGACATTACAGGGGGGAGATGTGGATATTACAGGGGGGAGATGTGGATATTACAGGGGGGAGATGTGGATATTACAGGGGGGAGATGTGGACATTACAGTGGGGGAGATGATGTGGATATTACAGTGGGGGAGATGATGTGGATATTACAGTGGGGGAGATGATGTGGATATTACAGTAGGGGAGATGATGTGGATATTAAAGTGTGGAGTCCATCCCACGGTCCCCCTGTCCATCCCCACGGTCCCCCTGTCCTTCCCACGATCCCCCTGTCCATCCCACGGTCCCCCTGTCCATCCCACGGTCCCCCTGTCTATCCCACGGTCCCCCTGTCCATCCTACGGTCCCCCTGTCGATCTCACGGTCCCCCTGTCCATCCCACGGTCCATAAACAGTCCTAAACAGCATCTTAATGTTAATGTGAGTGTGTATGTGTTTTAAGTATGTTGGATTATACGCAACAGCAGTATTTGCACTGTAAACCTTTTTTATTTATATAAAGTGTGGGTGAGCTTAAACTGTATCTCTATGCTGTGGTTCCTGTAGGCTTTGCGTGAGTGCGGGGGGGGGGGGGGGCTATGGGGGGCCTCAATGTCCATTTTGATTGGGGCCCCCAAATTCCTTCAAACGGCCCTGATCATGATCACAGTGGCAGAAGCCCGGGCTCAGAAGCAGGACCACACATAACTTACTTTCACCATAAAACGAACCTCAGGTGGGGAAAACACACTTTATTCTTTAGAATCAATCTCCGCTCTCATCAGTCCAGCGCTATCACACACCTTCCTTGGACAGACTGAAGCAGAATTTCTGTTCACCGATTGTACACCAGGGACTTGTTGTACAAAATTAATATAGTGAATGGTTGGCAGCAATTTCTGAACACATTGCCAAAGGAAAGGGTTACTTATCTGCGAGCTTCTAACAGACATCAGAAGAGGAGAGCAGAAAAGGAAAAGGTGGTGGTGTGAGATAAAATTCCGATTTATGAAAAATAGAGGCTTTCAGCAATATTATTGGGCCTTGAATCCAAGGTCCATTTATCTTCAAGTCTTCTACCCCCTGTATGTCTGTGAAGGTTCTCATTTATCAGATTCAGTTGGGCTTGTTCTGTAATGTTGAAGACATTTCATACCTTGTCTTCTTCAGTTCTAATGAGTGTCAGGAAGGTAAACCAACATTTATATCCATGCAGGTAGAACAGACACCATTATCCAATCACCATGAAATGTGTCAAGGCAGATGTTCATTGTCCAAGAACATGATGGAAGGTGTATAAATTGTGGAACCACCTTGTTCTAATTACGTAATGCCATCCTCGTGTCAAGGTGTCTGCATAGGTGCTAATTATTCCAGTTGGCAGATACATGACTGCAGGTGTGAAATGTTGTCCAATCTCCATGGTAGGCAGCAAAATGCCATTATATGTGGAAGACAGATGGTGTCAAAGTCCCACACCCCAGTTTTCACAGAAGGAAGCCTTTCACACCTGGTTAAAAAAAAAACACAGTAAAAGCAATTAAAGAGATATAAAAAAAATGCTCACCGTATTTATCCCCCTCTGGTGTAAGAATGACCTTACTGGTCCTCACCACAGGTTGTGGGAAAGCTGAGGATCCCAAATCCTGCAAGAAGGCACTCCAGTGCTATACAATGGGATTTGGGATCCCCTGCTTTCCTGGGACCCAATGACGACGTGACATCATCATTTTTTTTTTTTTTTTTTTATGGCCTTTACTAAGTTTTTTTAGAATCAAGGGGTAGAGGCCTCCAAAACAAGCAGATCTTGAATTTCCATGCAAGGTCCACTTTAAAGCGGGGGTTCCGCGGCCAAGCGTTTTTTTTTTTTTTCAGCATTCAATGGGGTTTAACAATACTAATGTACACTCACTTCCTTAAGTCTCTGCAAATATCTGCTGTTTGTTTTCGTGGCAAAGAAGGAGTTATAAAATCTGTTCCAGTGAGTTTCCATTTTGCTTGTGGGCATTGTGAAGCCCACAAGCAATCATTTCCTGGAAGCGGTGAATGCTCATCTCCCAGCATTCACCGCTCATTCTCGTGCCTGCGCAGTGTTTACGGCGAGTAGCGCCGTAAACAAACTGGTTGCCATCACAACGGGCGGGGTCAATGATAGTTCACACCCTGTTGTGATGGTATGCTTGTAATTTAGAGACGCCCTCATCACGTGACCGGCGTCACTTCGTATGTGAAATCTCTCGAGATTTCGCTGCACGGTGTTCCACAAGGTATCTTGGGAAGCACGACACTGTGCTCCCAGAAGACATTGCAGCGAAGTCCCACATTGCATTGCGGCGCCGGGGAAAGGCTTAGAAACGCCTACTCCCGCGGGAGGGGAATCCCGGAAGTCTAACTTTGAAAGGCATTAATACGGTATTTATCTATGTAAAAAAAAATCTTGTGGCATTTGATGATGTAGATAGTGCATTGATTAAGTTAGAATATAGTTGATGTTTTCGGTGAACCTCCGCTTTAACCACTTCCTAACCATGCCATAGCAATAGAAAAACAGCTACAACACGGCTCTGTTCCGGTAGGGCATCCATGGGGGCTAGCGTTCGGTGCACTCTGTGATTGCTGTTTCCTTTGGACATTCACATCACAGATCGTGGTAAAGGGCCAATCACAGAAGCCCTTTACCACATGATCAGCTGTGTCCAATCACGGCTGATCACAGTGTAAACAGAATTGCTGGTTATCTGCATTCCTCTCCTCATGCGTTTTCACAGCGCGAGGAGAGCAGGTAATCAGTGCCCTGATTACCAGTGCCAATCAGTGCCATCGATGTTGCCCATCAGTGCCTCCTCATCAGTGCTGCCTATCAATGCCCATCAGTGTCGCCTATTAGTGCTGCATGTCAGTGCAGCCTCATCAGCACACATCAACGAAGGAGAAAAGCTACTTATTTGCAAAATTGTATAACAGAAACTAAAGAGAAGGTTTTTTTTTTCAAAATTTTCTGTCTTTTTTAGTTTCTTTAGCAATAAAGAAAAAACCCAGTGGTAATTAAATACCACCAAAAGAAATCTCTGTAAAAAAATTATAAAAATATTATTTGGGTATAGAGTTGTCATTCAAAGTGCGACAGCATAAAAGCTGAAAATTGGCCTGGGCAGGAATAAGTGGCCAGTAAGCAAGTGGTTAAGTCTTCATATCTAGCACTCACCCCCGAAAGGGCCAGTTGATTGGTCCCAAGGTTCTTTTCCAAGCTAGTGTATTCGCAGCCAGGCACACAGTCTCAGTTTCTCTTCTGGCTCAATGATTAGTCTAGGGGTGTCCTTTTTTTATAATGCTTTATTAAACTTGAACGTGGATGGGTGCGGGGTAACTGTGGGATACTCCTGTAGGACAAAGTAGTAACTTGAGGACCCTTGTTTCTTTCTCAAAGATTCCTAGCTCAGTCCTTGCTGCAGCAAATAATGGGCTGAACTACACAGGGACACCATAAGGAATGTCCACCTTTCAGCACCTTTGCAGCACACAGTCACTGTGATCTCACACACCATTTGTGCTTGGATATTTGGATCCCTACTTCCAATATCAGCCAGGCATGTCTCCTGTGGGCTCTTCAGAACAAACCCCCAGATAACCCCTTTGGCTCCAACATAATTCAGTAGATTAGCCCCCCCCCCAGCTAATTAGGCTGGGACCTCAATGAGCAAATGAAGCACAGCTGGACTACCCAGAAGTGCAGCAGCCCTTCAGGCTGGGAACTTCTCCTCCTGGACAAAAACCCCTTTGCTCCAGACCTCAGACTATTTATGCTCCCTCCCAGCCACCTACTGGGTACCCTCCCCCAGGGATTGGCTGGCACCACATAAATATTCAGTTTGTAGATTTACACTCTCCCAGGCGTCTACTTTCCAGAACCATCCAAAAAGACAGGGGGAAGCAGTCAAATCCACAGCCTGTGAAACTCAGAGCAGGCCAGAGCAATCACAAGCTGTGCTCTACTGATTACAGGGGAGCTAAAGAACTAAATTTACCTCACCAAGCTATCACCTAACGAGGAGGGTGCTATATCTATATTACAAGTGACCAGTGCTTGGATGTGGTGACTGCATTGGTTTTCTTTATTTAAACTGAGATGTGGGGTGCTTAGGTCCTTATTCCTATGGGAAAAAAATAAAACAAGCTTCCCCTAGCAGTTTGGGGGCTTGGTGACCATCAGGGGCCACCTTTTTGTTTTTTGTGATTAGTGTCCTGCTCCTGAAGATGGCGCCATAACCCAATAGTCCGATATTGAGATCCCAACTGTGTCCTTCAATGAATGATCCTGCCAGAATTTCAGTTTTTCCAGTAACTTCCTGTGCATTGAACTGATATCCCAAACAGTGTTTTCTTTTGTGAGCGACAGAACACCTCCCTGCTATGTTTCAGAGATAACAAGAGAGGGAAAGGGTTGGATTCCAAATCAGGAGAGCAGCCTAGTGTGACAACACTGCTCTTAAAGCGTTGTCACCTTAAAGAGTTTCTAAACCCACAACAGTAAAATCATTATATATATGCGTTAAAGCATGCTTGTTATACTCACTGTGGAGCCTAAAGGGTTAATCATCCACATTGTGTAATAAGGCTGTTTGATCCTGTCTTCTCTGATCCTACCCTTCTTCCACTGTCCCCAATCCATCTCCTGATAGAGCAGAACCTTGGGGGCACTCTGCACATGCTCAGTTTGATGTGTATTGCTAGAGAGGTTTTTTTGGGGGGAGGGTGCATGTGATCAGCACGGCCCATTAGCACTGTCCAGACAGAAAGTAAGGGGTCCTGCAGCCTCATTGGACAGTCAGAGCAGAATGAAAACTCCTCCTACAAGCTTTAAACAGACACTGATAGGCGTCACAAGACTGCTATATACTGCTGATGAGAAAAGGTATTTAGCAGTTTATATTTTTTTAAATAATTACATTTACATGCTCTGTGTACTGTGGGAGACCAGATATAGTGAATGCAGGGTCCTGGGTTTAGGCCCCATTCACACTTGTGCGACCTAAAAGTCGCACGGCTTCGACATGACTTGAAGCAATGCCTGTGTAATCTTGAGGTCTATGGACCTCAAGTCGCATCAAAGCCGGAGAAAAGTAGTGCAGGAACTACTATGAATATGAATGGTACTCATTGGAAATCATGGGGTATGACTTGTCATGCGACTTTGCAGTCCCAATTCGGACAGGTGTGAATGGGGCTTTAGTTACACTCTAATGCCGCATACACACGATCGGAATTTCCAACAACAAATGTTCAATGTGAGCTTTTGGTCGGAAATTCCGACCGTGTGTAGTCTCCATCGGACATTTTCTGTCGGAATTTCCGACATCAAATGATTGAGAGCAGGTTCTCTATTTTTCCGCCAACAAAAGTTCTTGTCGGAAATTCGTGTGTAGCCATTTCCGACGCACAAAAGTGCTGCGCATGCTCGGAATCAATTCGACGCATGCTCGGAATCATTGAACTTCATTTTTCTCGGCTCGTTGTAGTGTTGTACGTCACTGCGTCCTTGGCATTCGGAATTTCCGAGCAACATTTGTGCGACCATGTGTATGCAAGACAACATCCGTCGGAAATTCCGATCGTGTGTACGCGGCATTAGGCTCAATTCACATCTATGCATGTTGCTTTTGAGCATTTTTGCTATGCTTTTCACGTTTTTTCACCGCGATTTGCGCTTTTGCATTTTTTTATGCTCTGTGTGTTTTGTATTTTTTATATGTTGTTGGTCAGATTTGAAAATGCAAAACGCAAATTCTGGAAAAATCATGGTAAAAACGCACTACATGCATTTCTGCAGCTTCTCCATTGAAGTCTATGAAGTCCAAAAAAAAGAAAAAAAAAAGTTTTGCATTTCAAAAAGTCCCCGACCCTTTCCAAAAAAACGCAAAGGCACAAAAATGAATCGATGTGAACATGTTCCATAGGAACCCGTGTTAAAAAAAAATGTTCTGTGTTTCTGAAAAAAGGCATGAAAAAAGGCATTGGTATGACTGGAGCCTGAGACAGGAAATGTCTTATTGGCAGGATCACCAGGTGAAAACTAAAAAATAAGTAATGCCTGAAAAAACAATATATAATATTTTTGTTCTTGTGCACTAATTTGAAAAAAAAAAGTTACAGAAAAAGATTTTTTTATTAACCACTTAAGGACCGCCTCACGCCGATATTCGTTGGCAGAATGGCACGGCTGGGCACATCAACGTACAGGTACATTCTCTTTAAGAAGCCCAGCCGTGGGTCGCGCGCGCCGCCGGCGGCGCACTCGTGATCAGGTCCTGAGCTCCGTAAGCGCCCGTGGGACCCACGGACCCGATCGCTGCTGGTGTCCCGCGATCGGGTCACAGAGCTGAAGAATGGGGAGAGGTAAGTGTAAACAAACCTCTCCCCGTGCTTCCTAGTGAGATTGTCACTGATCTTCTGTTTCCTGTCATAGGGAACGCCGATCAGTGACGTCACACGCCAAGCCACGCCCCTCCACAGTAGTAATCACTCCCTAGGAAACACTTAACCCCTTCAGCGCCCGCTACAGGTAATCCATTCACTTCCAGTGTCATTTTTACAGTAATCAGTGCATTTTTATAGCACTGATCGCTGTAAAAATAAAAATGGTCCCAAAATGGTGTCAAAAGTGTCCAATGTGTCCGCCATAAGGTCGCAGTCATGATAAAAATCGCTGATCGCCGCCATTACTAGTAAAAAATAATATTAATAAAAATGCCATAAAACTACCCCCTATTTTGTAGACGCTATAACTTTTGCGCAAACCAATCAATAAACGCCGATTGCGATTTTTTTTCCCCAAAAATATGTAGAAGAATACGTATCGGCCTAAACTGAGGGAAAAAAACGTTTTTTTATATATTTTTTGGGGATATTTATTATAGCAAAAAGTAAAAAATATTGATTTTTTTTCAAAATTGTCGCTCTATTTTTGTTTATAGCGCAAAAAATAAAAACCGCAGAGGTGATCAAATACCACCAAAAGAAAGCTCTATTTGTGGGAAAAAAAAGGACGTAAATTTTGTTTGGAAGCCACGTCGCACGACCGCGCAATTGTCAGTTAAAGCGACGCAGTGCCGAATCGCAAAAAAGGGCCTGGTCCTTTAGCAACAAAATGGTCCGGGGCTTAAGTGGTTAATATTATGTTTTTTTTCTTTGCTATATATTTGATATCTATTATCTCCGACTCCCAGACAATAGAACAGGAGTGTATGGGAGACGGGGGAGGGGGGGGGGTTTGTACGGTGCCCCCTTACTAATTGAGCGCAGGGCGCTGACTCTGAGCACAGAGCCGTGTGTGATCCCGCATACAATTTATCCGTTTCCCGCATCGGGTTAATTTCTCCAACAAGTGCTGAGCGGCGCCGCACGGTACAGAAGGAAATTGCTCGCTGCCAGCTGATTAAGAAAGAAAACCTATGATCTTAAATTCCGTCAAGACGCAGACTTCCACACCAATATATAAAATGGGAATTCAGCTACGATTAATAATCTGCAGATAAAGCGAAGCAACGGGAAGCAAGCCTACTACAGTGTTCAGCAGCTGCTTAAGGACCGAGCCTCTTTCTGAGATTTGGTGGGTTTTTTTTGCTAGAAAATTACTTAGAACTCCCAAACATTATAGATTTTTTTTCCTAACACCATAGAGAATAAAATGGCGGTCGTTGCAATACTTTCTGTCACACCGTATTTGCGTAGCGGTCTTACAAGCGCAGTTATTTAGAAAAAAATACACTTTTTTTAATTAAAAAATAAGAAAAGTTAGGCCAATTTCTTTTTATATTGTGAAAGATAATGTTACGCCGAGTAAATTGATACCCAACATGTCACGCTTCAAAATTGCCCCGGTCGTTGAAAGGCGACAAACTTTTACTTTTTAAAATCTCCATAGGCGACGTTTAAAAAATTCTACAGGTTGCATGTTTTGAGTTGCAGAGGAGGTCTAGGGCTAGAATTATTGCTCTCGCTCTAACGATCGCGGCGATACCGCACATGTGTGGTTTGAACACCGTTTTCATATGCGGGCACTGCTCACATATGCGTTCGCTTCTGCGCTCGAGCTCGGCGGGACGGGGCGTGTTTACATTTTTTATTTATTTTTTCTTATTTATTTTACCTTTTATTTTTTATTTTTACACCGTTCTTTTTTTTTAAAAAATGGTGTCACTTTTATTCCTATTACAAGGAATGTAAACATCCCTTGTAATAAAAAAAAAGCATGACAGGACCTCTTAAATATGAGATCTGGGGCCAAAAAGACCTCACATCTCATATTTACACTAAAATGCAATAAAAAATCCTAAAAAATGAAATGTACACACGATCGGAATTTCCGATGAAAAAAGTCAGACGGAATTTTTTCATCGGATATTCCGACCGTGTGTGGGCCCCATCGGACTTTTTTCCGTCGGAGTTTATAAATAGAACATGTTAGGATTTTTTTCCGATGGAAAAAAATCCTATCGGAAATTCCGATCGTCTGTGTGGAACTCTGACGCAGGAAAAAACACGCATGCTCAGAATCAAGTCGACGCATGCTCGGAAGCATTGAACTTCGTTTTTCTCGGCTCGTCGTAGTGTTTTACGTCACCGCTTTTTGGGCGTTCGGAATTTGGTCTGACAGTGTGTATGTAAGTGACGTTTTGACCTCGCTTCCGCCCTGCAAAGGTATGGAGACTGGTGGGGGCCATCTTCCCCTCACTCGTCTCCATACCAAGCAAGGGAGAGGACCCGATCACCTCCGCCGCTACCGACGGCTCCGGTAAGGGGCGGAGGGCACCGGAGAGCAGCGGGAGGGGGGACCCTCCCGCCGCCGATAAAAGTAATCTTGCAGCGAATCCGCCACAGAGACCACTTTTATCTGAAAACCGGACCACTCACTGAAGAAGAGGATACCGGGGTTATGGTAGCTAGCTGCTGCCATAACAAAGATATCCATCTTCAAAGTGCCGACGTATATCGGCGTGAGCCGGTCCGGAAGTGGTAAAAAAGAAAAAAATGGTATAAACGAATAGTATAATATCCACAGGTACCTAAGAAGGTACCTATAAATAATACAGCGGCGCTGCTGTCATTTCCTAATATGACAAGCTTTCATACGGTTTCAGCATATTAGACAAATGAATGACAGATGGTGATAACAAGTCCAAAAGACACAGGTAGTGGTCCTAATGTTGAATTGTAGAAGTGCACCTCACACCAAGATCCTCCAACCGTGCGACACACTCCCCTTAGGGGGTTCTCACTCACCAGAAATAAAAAGACATCACGCCTTAAGATATTGAGATAGCTGTCATCCACATCCTGGGTTGGATCACAACTGCATCTCTCCACCGGTACTTGGATAGATTGAAAAGAGACTCCAAATAGCGTCATTCCGTTTACCCCTTATTACAGTTCCCAACTTCTTATAACATGACAGTTTCCAATAAAATAGAATCAATAAGTAACATCTACGGACTTCAGCGTTACCAACAGTCCAAGTTGGACACGAGACACTCAAACTCAGGAAGAGCAGCGTCCGTTGGTTACTTCCGGTTGTCTCTTCCTGGCTGTGGAACGCACTCGTCACTTCTGGTCGCCGTAAGGTCACCACTGACGCGTTTCGTCATTACGACTTTGTCTGATTTTGAGTGTCTCGTGTCCAACTTGGACTGTTGGAAAGCGACTCTATCCGAGTACCGGTGGAGACGAGATGCAGTTCTGTTCAAACCCAGGATGTGGATGACAGCTATCTTAAAGTGGAACTTCCGCTTTTCGGAACCCTCCCCCCCTCGGTGACACATTTGCCACCTTTCAGGAGGGAGGGGGGTGCAGATACCTGTCTAAGACAGGTATTTGCACTCACTTCTGGGCATAGACTCCCGTGGGAGTCTACGCCAATTCCCGTCCCCCCCCGCTGTCTCCTGGGAAACACACTGTTCCCAGGAGAGAGCGGGGACCAGTGACGGCGCGCCGCGCTATTCGAGCATGCGCAGTAGGGAACTGGGCAGTGAAGCCGCAAGGCTTCACTTCCTGATTCCCTCACCGAGGATGGCGGCGGCAGCATCCGAGGACCGATCGATTGCTCAGCCTCGTCTGCCGAACATCGCTGGTGCGCTGGACAGGTAAGTGTCCATTTTTTAAAAGTCAGCAGCTGCAGTATTTGTAGCTGCTGGCTTTTTAAAAAAAAATAATTTGGGTGGACCTCCTCTTTAATACCTTAAAGCGGAGTTCCACCCAAAAATGGAACTTCCGCTTTAAGGGAAGGTGACCCCCTGACATGCCACATTTGACAGGTATTTTTTTGGGGGGGGAGCGGAAACCCTCTTTTTAGAGGGTTCCAGCTCCCACTTCCTCCCGGAGCTCCGCGGCGCCGGAAGGAAGTTCACCTCTCCCCCCTCCCTCTTGGCAATCATCTGGGACACGTCACAGGTCCCGGGTGATTGCTCGGCCAGTCACAGTGCGCAGCGCGGCTCGCGCATGCGCAGCGTGTGCCTGGCTGTGAAGCCACACCCGGGCGCCCTCAGTAACAATGCCGGCGCCGCTGAGAGGAGGGAGAGACGAGCGGGGGGGCTTCGTTCCCCCGCATCGCTGGACCCTGGGACTAGGGTGACCACATTTCCAAACTATCATTCAGGGACACCCTCCCTTCCCAAAAATCAACTTGTGCTGTAACGAATCACAGCACAGTGATTGGACACAAGAGGCGGGATTTATGATTTCTCCAATCACAAGCAGGGGGCGGGGTTGTGCTCCTCCAGGCATTCCCGGCCAGGACAAGTACTGTCAGTGAGTAAAGCGGTGATGTGGTGGCCTTTTTTGGGGGCATCAGATTGGCCCGGGGGGGGGGGGGTGGCTATGTCAGTTTCATTCCGGAACACTGTATTGTCCTGAAATAAATGTGCCCGGGACAGACCTGCAAAATGCGGGACTGTCCCGGGCAATCCGGGACATGTGATCACCCTACCTGGGACGGGTAAGTGTCTGATTTATTAAAAGTCAGCAGCTGCAGTATTTGAAGCTGCTGACTTTTAATACTTTTTTTTTTGTAGGAACTACACTTTTTTATTTCTGGTGGGTGAGAACCCCCTAAGGGGAGTGTGTCGCACGGTTGGAGGATCTCGGTGTGAGGTGCACTTCTACAATTCAACATTAGGACCACTACCTGTGTCTTTTGGACTTGTTATCACCATCTGTCATTCATTTTTCTCATATGCTGAAACCGTATGAAAGCTTGTCATATTAGGAAATGACAGCAGCGCCGCTGTAGGATTTGTAATATTGCTTATACTTCTGCCATCAAACACCTCTGCTTTGTTGGATGTTGTAAGAAATAAGAGGGAGACAGAACTGTCAGAACATGCATTTGGCAGACTTTGTGTCACTGCCCCGTCTCCTCTCTGTGCCCCCCCCCCCCAAAGTACCCACCTCTCCCTCCAACAACTCACAGAGCCGGCATTGCCACAGAGGCTGGCATAAGCTTTCATCTTTGCATGAGCAAGCCAAATTTCAGATAATCGCATCAGCTGAAATGAAGTTCAAAATGGCGTTGAGTATATGTTTAACCCTTTAGTGAGCAGATGTCATTGAAGCTTAGATGCTTAAGATTAAAGGGGCTAGTATGCATTTGACAAATGTTCCTCCTAAATAATTTTTTTTATATAAGGCATTTATTTGGCATACTGTATATACTCGAGTAGAAGCCGAGTTTTTCAGCACATTTTTTTGTGCTGAAAATGCCCCCCTTGGCTTATACTCGAGTCTGTGTCCATCTTCACCATTTGTGTGCCTGATCCCGACCAGCCGTAGGTCCCCTGGACCCCAAACTTGGCACACATGTAGCCCCACTCTTCCTCTATAAGTGTGCAATGGTTGTTGTCCAGCCGGGGAGCACCGATTTTTCAAAACCGGGCACCCCTTCCATAGACTCCAATGTTAAACGGTAATTTCTCCAGTGATTTTGGGGACCCAGTACTGGCCGGCCGTAGGTCCCCCAGACCCCATATTTGGCAGACATGTAGCCCCACTCTTTATCTACAAGTGTGCAAAGCTTGTTGTCCAGGGGACCTACAGCTGGGGAGCACCGATTTTTCAAAGCCAGGCACCCCTTCCATAGACTCCCATGTTAAACGTCAGTCTAGTCACACAGCGCGGGAGATCAGGTAGGGAGATTGGGCACAGTGAGGCATGGGCACAGTGAGGCATGCACATGGATACAGTGAGGCATGGATACAGTGAGGCATGGGCACAGTGAGGCATGCACATGGATACAGTGAGGCATGGATACAGTGAGGCATGGGCACAGTGAGGCATGCACATGGATACAGTGAGGCATGGGCACAGTGAGGCATGCACATGGATACAGTGAGGCATGGATACAGTGAGGCATGGGCACAGTGAGGCATGCACATGGATACAGTGAGGCATGGGCACAGTGAGGCATGCACATGGATACAGTGAGGCATGGATACAGTGAGGCATGGGCACAGTGAGGCATGCACATGGATACAGTGAGGCATGGGCACAGTGAGGCATGGGCACAGTGAGGCATGCAGATGGACACCCTAGGCTTATACTCGAGTCAATACGTTTTCCCAGTTTTTTTGTGGTAAAATTAGGTGCCTCGGCTTATATTCGGGTCGGCTTATACTCGAGTATATATATATATATATATACACACACACACACACACATGCACGCACACACGCACACACACACACACGCACACACACTATATTACCAATAGTATTGGGACGCCTGCCTTTACACGCACATGAACTTTAATGGCATCCCAGTCTTAAGCCTCGTACACACAATCGGATTTTCCGACGGGAATTGTGTGATGACAGCCTGTTGTCGGAAAATCCGACCGTTTGTACGCTCCATCGGACAATTGTTGTTGGATTTTCTGCCAACAAATGTTGGATAGCATGCTTTAAAAATTTTCCGACAACAAATGTGTGTTGTCGGATTTTCCAATCGTGTGTACACAAGTCCTTCGTACAAAACTCCAAAGTACAAACACGCATGCTCAGTAGCAATGCTCACCATAACACAACATTAGCAGAAGTTGCCCAAAGGGTGGCGCTATAGAGCTGAAAAACCACGTTGTTTTGTGTTTGTTGGCCAACAATTCTTTGCTGTTTGTATGCAAGACAAGTTCCTGGCCAACGCCCTTTGGAAAAAAGTCCTACGCTTTGTCCGCAGAAAATCCGATCATGTGTACCAGGCTGCAGTCTGTAGGGTTCAATATTGAGTTGGCCCACCCTTTGCAGCTATAACAGCTTCAACTCTTCTGGGAAGGCTGTCCACAAGGTTTAGGAGTGTGTCTATGGGGATGTTTTTTTTATAAATTCTTTTTATTAGATTTCCTTACAGTACAGTACAGTACAACAATAAAACACATACTCGAGTAGGCAACATACCTTCTCGACCGCGGCCATGCAAGGCCCACTCTACCAGAACTAACATAGCTCATCTATAACTATAACCCCCCTTCCCCCCCCCCCCCATCCCGACCAAGGCCACCGTTATATATATAACACATAAGACATTCTTGCATCAATCCTAACATCACAGTCTGTCCTCCTATTATTATATCCACTATCCTCCTAAAGAGCCTATATTCACCAGGAAAACCATGTGGAACACATGTCAGCTATACAGTAGTAAATTTATAATCATGTTATCTTTGACCGACCGTCAATTCCATTGATCAGATCAGCCTACTGTTGCAGAAGAGTCCAACCATGCCTGCCAGACCTTGTCAAACTTTTTCCCACATCCACGTGCCCTGTACGTAGCCTTATATAGATGTATAACTGAGTTAACCAGACCTTTCCAGAATGAGAGTGTGGGGGCACTAGCGTTCTTCCACTTTAATAAAATAGCCTTTCTGCCATAAAACATCCCAATAATTAGCAATATGCGGTGTGCCAATGATGGAACCACCCCCTCCACCAAACCTATGAGGCAAACCCTGGGCGCCAGGGGGACCGGAGCTCCAAGCACCTCCGACATGCACTCCACCACCCCAGACCAAAAGGTCTGAATCTGTGGGCACGTCCAGAAAACATGTTCCGAATCTGCCGGGGAGTATGTGCACCTCCAACATTGACCACTGGTGGTAGGATATATACGAGAAAGCCTAGCAGGAGTGAAATATATACGGTGCAGAAATTTGAACTGTATTAGACGATCTCTAGCAGAAACCAAATGCCTAAATGGGTGATCCCACATATCCTCCCA
Organism: Rana muscosa; assembly: GCA_029206835.1. Taxonomy (NCBI): domain Eukaryota; kingdom Metazoa; phylum Chordata; class Amphibia; order Anura; family Ranidae; genus Rana; species Rana muscosa. The sequence goes on along the minus strand of CM055125.1, from coordinate 361,194,254 downwards.
ATCCTCCCCCTGTATCTCTGGAATTTCCCTTTCCCACCTCTCTCTACACCTAGTTACCCCCAACGGTATTTTTTTAAATAGGGATTTGTAAACAGTGGACAGAGGTTTGGCTAGGTCTTTGTCTTTCAAAAGGGTCTCCAGTGGGGATGGAAGGGACTCGACTCTTTGGCCACTGAACTGCGCCTGAAAAGCGTGGCGCAGCTGCAGATAGCGAAAGAAGAAGGAATTTGGCAGATCATGCCTTGCTTTTAATTGATCAAAAGAAATAAGCTCACCTTCCCTAGTAATATCCTCTAACACTTTAATCCCCCCACAAGCCCAAATCATTGGATCCGGGAGGGAGCAAAAATCTGATAAGTTTGGGTTCAACCAGAGAGGGGCCGAAGGCGAAACTCCCAAATAGGAAGGTGACATCAGAGCAGTAGTGACCTCCCAGGCCCTAATGGTGGCCTTCATAGAGACTGTTAAAGGGAGACTGGACCTGGGACCCCTAAATAAGGCCAATCGTAAGCTCTCAAATGATCCCAAATGAGCCGCTTCCAGGACCGTGGCCGAATCGCCTTCATCAGCCAGCAGCCAGCGCCTAGCAAACACCATCTGGCCAGCCAGATAATACTTTTGCCAGTCCGGAAGCGCCAACCCCCCCTGCCCCAGGGGCTCCTGCAGGACCGAAATACTAATACGAGGGGATTGTGGAGACCAAAGAAAAGCCCCCACTATACTATTCAATGTTTTAAAGAAATCTTTGGGAATCCACACTGGAGAGTGACGCAGGAAGTATAGGAGTACTGGTAGGAATTTCATTTTGAGTAGACTTATTCTCCCTATCAGGGAGAGAGGCAGTTTTCGCCAGACCTGAGTTTTTTGTCTGAGGCCAGACACCAGCGGGAGAAGGTTCAAAGCCATATAATCTCCAATATGGGCAGTTATTCTGACACCCAGGTAGGTAATAGTAGAGACCCACTGCAACGGTAAGTCGTTATCTCTAAGCATCTGTGCTTCAGGGCCCAGCGGCAAAATAGATGACTTGCTCCAGTTCACCCGCAAACCCGAAAAGGAGGCAAATAAATCTAATATCTGCAAAACAGCCCTGAGGGAGGGCCCAGGGTCCCTAAGGAATAGGAGCAAGTCATCAGCATATAGTGCTACACATTCTGTAATTGAGCCAACTCGGATACCCCCCACCCCACTGGAGCGCCTAAGTGCTCTAGCAATTGGTTCCATCATTAATGCAAAAAGAAAGGGGGAGAGTGGACACCCCTGCCTAGTACCCCTACCTAATGGAAAAAATTCAGAGATTGTTGTACCGAGCCGAATCGCTGTTCGAGGATTAGTATACAATAGAGTGATCCATCGACGGAAACCGGGTCCAAAGCCCATTCCCTCCAACACCCCATGCATGTAGCACCAGTCAACCGAGTCAAATGCTTTCTCTATATCTATCGAGACAATTACCTTGGCCAGGGAGTCAGTGGTACCTAGCTGAATATGCGTGAACAACCTCCTCAAGTTAGTGTCCGTCGACATGCCGGGTATGAAGCCCGTCTGGTCAATGTCCACTAGGGACGAAATTACCCTGGCCAACCTTGACGCCAGCACTTTAGCAAGGATCTTCAGATCTACATTTAGCAACGCAATCGGGCGATATGATGAGCATTCTAGTGGGTCCCTCCCCGGCTTCAAGAGGAGCACCATGTAGGCCTCCATCATTGACGCCGGCAAGGCCCCCCGCTCCCAGCAGTGACGAAAGAGCACATTTAGTCTTGTGGCCAATCGGGACCTAAACGCTCTGTAGAAATCCGCCGGAAATCCATCCGGACCCGGCGCCTTCTGTGGGGGAAAAGCGAGCATAGCTGCTTCAATTTCCAATACAGAAATAGGTTCATCTAACATAATAGCATCAGTATCTGACAATCTCGGTATGGAGAGGCTCAGCAACAACTCATTCAGTTCCGAGGGATCGTAAGAAGGGATAGGCGAGTACAGGGACGAGTAAAATTGAACAAATTCCCTTAATATGTCTGTGGGATCTGTAATCAAGGTCCCCCCTTTATTCCGTATCACCGGTATACTAACTGGTATTTTTTGGTCAGCGGCAAGGTTAGCTAACAACTTGCCATTTTTGTCACCCTCAGCGAACACCGTTTCTGCCCTCTGACGCACCTCAGTGTGCGCCAGATCCGTAAAATGTAATGCCACTAAGCGTCTAGCTTCCAGTAAGGATACATAATTGGCCTCTGAGGGAGAGTCTGCATTTACTTTAGCACTCTCTCGCTCATGAGCCATGAGAAGCTCACTCTCCTGGATATGATCCTTCCTGACTGACTTTATTGCGGAAATACACTCCCCTCTTGCCACTGCTTTGAAAGCATCCCATACCACCGAGGGATCAGCCTATCCCTCGTTTGCCTCCCAGTAGGCGTCTGTGGATTGTTGAATCTGAGCCAGCACTTGATCCTCTAACAACCAACCTGGTGACAATCTCCACCCCCCTACCCTTTTCTTCACATGAAAGGCCATAGTGACCATAAGTGGGTTATGATCCGAAGTTCCCCCAGGTAAGTAGTTCACCTCAGATACATACTGCAGAATGGAAGCATTGCCAAACGCCAAATCAATCCTAGCGGAAGATTTGTGAGTGGAAGACAGATGCGAGTAGGATACCGTATCCGGATGCTTCCACCTCCACAGTTCAGTCAGACCCGCCATAGACATCCAGGAGCAGAGATCCGCCGAGGCCGGTCTCCCAGCATTGGAGGAGTCCAGCACCGGGTCTAAGATGGCATTATAATCCCCCATGAAAAGTATCGGCAGATGGAGATACGGGGCCAACGTTACCAACAAATCACATAGTAAATTAACCTTGAAAGGAGGGGGCAAATATACATTCACCAGTAGGATTTTATGAGAGAATATTTCCAAGAGGACTGCCACATATCGACCTCCCGAGTCAGTAAACACTTGATGTATTGCACATGGAATTGCCTTACTGATTAGCAAGGAAACCCCTCTAGAGTATGTGGAATAGGTAGCGTGAACCGCCCTTTGAATCCAGGGCTTGCGTAACGACAAAATCGTACTGCCCTCCAAGTGAGTTTCCTGTAGGAGGACAACATGTGGTTTGACCCGTTTGAGGTATTGGAAAACTGCGGCCCTCTTAAATTTATTATTTAGACCCCTGACATTCCAGGAAAGTATTTTAAGTTTACTATCCATTATGAAAATCAAAGAGATATGATAACCACATGAAAACAGTTAGCGGAGGGAAAACAGTTGCAATTATCATATAGGAGGACATACACATTTCAGCCAGTAGTTGTGCAAATCCGGGAGAAGCTCCATGGCCTTGGTCAGAAAAACAAAAAAACACCCCTGCTGTCATACCACAAACTACTAATCTACCAAAAAAATACAAAATCAACATAAAATCCAAAACCTGAACAAAAACAAAAATCTTCCGGTATGCAGCTTTAGTCCCAAAACAAACAAACCTGTAGGAGTTCAACCTGAAGCGTTGACAGTTCGGCATTTGAAGCTGGAAAAAGAAAAAAAAAAAGAAAAAAAAAAATCCGTGCCAGTCGCACCAGACTCCTACGGCTGTCCATGATATAGAAGTAGCAGCTGACCGTGCACAAAGAACCCCTTGTGGGTACAACCTGAACCGTGGGAATGTATCATTGTGTAGTCGTTACCACAAAAGTACAATGCAGCTGCCACATTTGTGCATCTCTGAAAAAGAGCACTCACAGAGGAATAGTGAGATGGTGGCCCCACAATAAAGCAGATCCAAGGGCTCCGGATTTCAGCCATAATACTGGGGTCCCAGGGGAAAAAAAAATAGCAAAAGAAAACATCTTGCCCCCTGAATCTGATCCTGAGAGTATAGCAATGCGTGATGCCCCAAAAAGAGAAGGGGAAAATAGAGTAAGTCTACAGGAGTAAACAGGCAGTTCCCTTGCAAAAAACAACAGACCAGAAAATAAAAAATAGAAAAATCATAACAGTAACAAGGTGGACAGGTAAACCTCGTACGGCATCACGGGTTCTGGTCCAACCAGTCGCAGGCATCCTGTGGAGTTTCAAAGAACTTTACTGAACCCTTGTGCTGCACTTGGAGACGGCTGGGGTACAACATACTGTATTTCAGATCTTTCTCTCTGAGCCTTCTTTTCACATCTGTAAAGGAGCGACGCCTCCTCTGAGTCTCCGCCGAGAAATCCGGAAAAAGCATGATGCGTGCGTTGTCATATTTCAGCTCCTTATGTTTTCTTGCCTCCGCCAGTAACATGTCACGGTCCCTATAGTTTAGGAACCGGACCAGAAAAGGACGAGATGGGGCACCCGATGGCCGAGCTCCAGTGGGGACCCTGTGTGCCCTCTCAGCAACATATGTGGGGGGGAGATCCCCTAAAGCCAGCAGTGATTTGAAGAACTGCTCGGCAAAAGTAGTAGTGGCTACCCCCTCAGCCCCTTCAGGTAACCCCACAACTCTTATGTTGTTTCTTCTCTGGCGGTCCTCGGCGTCATCTGCTCTGTGCTGCAAGAACCGGACCATATCTTTCAGCTCCCCGAGTTGAAAACCCTGAGTATGGGCAGCGTCCTCCACTCCAGAGATGCGATCCTCCGCTGTAGATAGCCTGCCTCTGATCTTGTCCAGATCATGCCGGATAAGGTTACACTCCGAGGCCAAACAGTCAATACGTGTCATAAGCTCCGTTTTAGAAGCCGCAATAGCTTCCAGGATTGGACCTGTTATGGCTGCCGTATCCACCTCAATTTCCTGCGGCAGGGGAGATGGTGCCTCCTGTACCTGCGACGCCATACTCACTGGCTGCGTCATCCTGGAGGTCTGTGGTTTGGCGCGCTGTGTCGAGTTAACAGGAACCAAGATGGCGTGGGCGGAGCCAAGCGCCATGATGCTCTGAGAGCACAACTGCCTCTGTTCTAAAGGTGGCTGATTAAGGTGCCTCTGCTGCTTCTTCGAAGCCGAGGATGGCATCGTTAGGTGCCACGGCAGTTCCCCTTTCACCGGAGCAGTGCAGCACCGAGTACCGGGTATTTAGTCAGCTGCAATCAGGATATAGAGCCGGATGAAAGCCGGAGCTCCGGGCAGACACGTCCTGCCGCAATCACATCCGGTCACGCCCCCCCGTCTATGGGAATGTTTGACCATTCTTCCAGAAGCACATTTGTGAGGTCAGGTACTGATGTTGGATGAGAAGGTCTGGCTCGCAGTCTCCACTCTAATACATCCCAAAGGTGTTCTATCGGGTTGAGGTCAGGACTCTGTGCAAGCCAGTCAAGTTCCTCCACTCCAAACTCGCTCATCCATGTCTTTATGGACCTTCCTTTGTGCAGGAAAAGGATTGGGGATCTATGTCCCCAATTCTTCTCTCTGTCGCAAATGTGAGATATCAGGGATCTGTTTAGACCCCTGATATTTCACCAAAGGCCACCCCACCCCCACCCAACAGCATTGTGAATTTTTTTTGTAAAAAATAATAAAAAAAATGTAAAAACAATCAATAAAAAAAAGTAAAAAAAAAAAAGAGAGGAAAAAAAGGGCTCATTCACATGGGTTCTCTGGCCCATACAGTGTGAATGAGTAGTTTGTTTATGCAATTGGAGCCTCCTGTTATTCTATGGGGGCGCAGCAGCTTTATGCACAGATGTATCCTCATAGGGTAACATAGGCTGCCTACACACAGCTCCGGCCACATACTGTACAGGTCACAGCACCCCTGTGAATGAGCCCCAAGACCTCATTCACACACAAAGCCTTACTACCTCAATACAGTTTTATCTTTTAGGTTTATAGGTTTAGCAGGAATTCTGTAGGTTATGTTGTGTTTGTGTTCGCTAATAATGATTTTAGTGTCATTTTTTTTTTCATATATAAAAAAGTGTATTTTTTATTAAAAATGCTGTTTTGATATTTTCGGGGTTGGGGGCTGTCAGGTAGGCTGTACCGGGGCCCCATGAATTCTAACAGCAGCCCTGGCCAGGTACATGGCAGTGTGCCAATGATACCTACCGTATATACTTGAGTATAAGCCAAGTTTTTCAGCCTTTTTTTTAGGGCTGAAAATATCCCCCTCGGCTTATCTCTTTCATCCTCTTGTCCGAGGATGAAAGAATGTCCGTGATTGGCGGAACACTGAACACAGTGTCTACTGGGAAACTGAGTCTGAGAATTAGAGGACCTCCGTGATAGGCGGAACACAGTGTCAAATGCCTATCACGGAACGGAACGCCAGGAGGAAGCCGCGACTTTTAAAAAAATGGACGCCTGTCAAGAATTCAGGTACTCGGGCACAGTGAGGTTGCAATGGGCACAGTTAGGTATGGCACAGTGAGGTTGCAATAGGCACATTGAGGTATGGCATGGCACAGTGAGGTATGGTACAGTGAGACTGCAATGGGCACAGTGAGGTTGCAATGGGCACATTGAGGTTGCAATGGGCACAGTGAGGTATGGCACAGTGAGACTGCAATGGGCACAGTGAGGTTGCAATGGGCACATTGAGGTATGGCATGGCACAGTGAGGTATGGTACAGTGAGGTTGCAATGGGCACAGTGAGGTTGCAATGGGCACATTGAGGTTGCAATGGGCACAGTGAGGTATGGCACAGTGAGACTGCAATGGGCACAGTGAGGTTGCAATGGGCACATTGAGGTATGGCATGGCACAGTGAGGTTGCAATGGGCACAGTGAGGTATGGCACAGTGAGACTGCAATGGGCACAGTGAGGTTGCAATGGGCACAGTGAGGTTGCAATGTGCACATTGAGGTATGGCACAGTGAGACTGCAATGGGCAAAGTGAGGTTGCAAATGGGCACAGTGAGGCATGCAAATGGGCATTGTTGACCCTCTTTTCCGCTTACAGTAGCTGCTGCATTCTCACCCTAGGCTTATACTTGAGTCAATACGTTTTCCCAGTTTTTGTGGTAAAATTAGGGCCTCGGCTTATATTCGGGTCAGCTTATACTTGAGTATATACGGTAATTGGTATCAAGGGTCTCGATACAAAAACGCCCCACACACCATTATACTGCCACCACCACCCTAAATTATTGATCCAATAATTTTAAATTTTGAGCTTCCAACTGCATGCAGACGCTAAAACTAGGATTCATTAGATCAGTCATGTTCTCTAAAATTCATCCAAGTGATCCTGTGCCCACCATACATACACCTCTTTTTTTTTCTGGTCTTAGTGGGCAGGAGGAAAACCCAGCATGGTCTTCTGCTGCTGTAAGATGTTATTTGACAGCTGAGACAGGTAGCCATTCTCTCCTGAGACCGCTCTCATCAGCAAAGCGTTTTTTCCCAGAGAACTGACGCCCACTGGAAGCTTTTTGTTATTCACACCATCCGCTGTAAACTCTAGAGACTGAAATGCATGAGAAACGTCTGACACCGACAGTCCACAAAGTCCCTTAGATCACATATCCTCCCCGTCCCGATGTCTGGTCAAATAACAACTGAACCTTGTAAATAAGGCTGCATGATATCCAATATTTATATATATATATATATATATATATATATATATATATATATATATTATTATTATTATTATTTTTTAGGTACTTATATAGCACCATCAATTTGCGCAGCACTTTACATATACATTGTACATTCACATCAGTCCCTACCCTCAAGGAGCTTACAATCCAAGGTCCCTAACTCGTATTCATATACTAGGGCCAATTTAGACTGAAGCCAATTAACCTTCCAGCATGTCTTTGGAGTGTGGGAGGAAACCGGAGGACCCGGAGGAAACCCACACAGACACAAGGAGAACATGCAAACTCCAGGCTGGTAGTGTCATGGTTGGGATTCGAAACAGCGACCCTTTTTACTGCTAGGTGAGATATATATATATATATATACACACAGTGGCGGTGCGTCCATAGTGGGCGCAGGAGCGCCGCCCCCTCTCGCTCCTGCGCCCGTCACTTACAACAATACATAGGTTCATGCATTGCATGAACCTATGTATTGTCGCCGCCGCTGCCGCCCACTATTCAGGTGGCCGGCCCCCTGTTGAGCGGCGGCCATCTGAATAACAGCGGCTGGTTGGTTTTTGGAAGTGCCTATCAGAGCCAGCTGCTCTGATAGGCTTCCCAATTACAGCCCTCAGGCTGTAATCGGCTTCCAAATAGTTAACCAGGGGACGCACGGGCTGTGCGTTCCTTGGTTAACACTGACAGGCGTCTCAGCCAATCAGGTTCACCGGGTCTGGTTGCCGGTAACCTAATTGGCTGAAGCAACATCGAGGGCGGGAGAAGACATTGAGGATGGAAGAAGGACAGCGCTGACCCGAGGAAGGTAAGTGCAGGGCTGGGGGGGGGGGAACTGGCTGTATTTGGGGTCAAGCTGGCTGCATCTGGGGTCAAGCTGGCTGCATCTGGGGTCAAGCTGGCTGCATCTGGGGGGAAACTGGCTGCATTTGAGGGGGCAAACTGGCTGCATTTGAGGGGGCAAACTGGCTGCATTTGAGGGGGCAAACTGGCTGCATTTAATGGGCACAGTGGCGGCAATTGATGTTTTTTTTTTTCAGTTTGTTTGCACCCCCCAAGAATTTTGAGCACCAGCCGCCACTGTATATATATATATTGTGACAGCAGGAAGGTAAAGTCACCTGGTTGCATCCAGGGGGGTAGATATATTTCGCCCAGATTCAGGCTTTACGCCGACTTATACAACTAGGTGGAGAGTTGTATAAGCCCAGCTGAGGCTAGTGGGCTCATGGATGACTCATACCTCTAGGGAGAGTGTGGGGCGTCGTGCAGACAGGGAGTTGATGAGACCAGCTGAAGCTTGTCAGCTCATTTAGGCCTCTATAAGAACTCCCAGATTCATTAGGTGTTTGCTCATGCCTGGACCCAGACCTGTGTGGACTGTCTAGGGAGAGTGAACCCCTGTGCGGTGAGACAAAGCCTGTGTGGCTATTTGCTTGGACATTTAAAACCAGGGACTTAGGGACTAGGACAGCACTAGGCTGATCCCAGTTGTTAGTTAGGAACCCTGTATGTTTAGTCAGAGGTCAAGTTGACCAGGATTTATTTTGTTTATGTTTCTTTTGCTTTGCTGTGTTTTGTCACTGTAAAATAGAAAATAAACCGCACCTTTTTGATTTTGAAAACCACAACCTCCGTTTGCTGGGCCTGTTTTTGTGTGGGGAGCCCATCCTGGGGGTCACACACACCCGCTGCCGAGCTAACCCCCTCACAGTTGGTGGAGAACCAGTGGCAGTTTTTTTTTAAGCCAGCATGGAGGAGATACTGAAGCAGCTGGCTCTAGCAAATGCCAATCAACAGCAGACAAATGCAGGTTTACAAAAGAGCCTTGCAGCTCATCAACAGAGCCTTGCAGCTCAACAACAGAACTTCGCAGCCCAGCAGCAAGCTCATCAACAGAGCCTTGCAGCCCAGCAGCAGACAAACGCAACTTTGCAACAGAGTCTGGAGGCTCAGCAACAAGCCCAGCAGCAATCTGAGGCCCGCTTCATAGACCTGTTGCAGAAGCAAGAGCAGAGACTACAACAACAGATGGAAGCAGTAATGCAGCAACGTCCGCAGACCAGTGAGGAAAGCTGTCCCACTAATACCGCGTCCTTTGGGGTGAGTCGTTTATTGACAAAAATGACTGGAGAGGATGATCCAGAGGTATTTTTGACCACATTTGAAAGGACCGCTGAAAGAGAAAAGTGGCCTGAGGAGCAGTGGGCTGGACTGGTGGCTCCTCTGTTAACTGGTGAATCGCAGAAAGCTTACTATGACCTAGAGCCTAACCAAGCAAAAGACTATGTGATGCTAAAAGCTGAAATATTGGCAAGGCTGGGTGTCACCCAGGCTGTCCGGGCTCAGCGTGTGCATAACTGGACTTTCCAGCTTGGAAAACCCCCCAGGTCTCAAATGTATGATCTCATTCACCTGAGCAGAAAGTGGCTACAGCCAGAGACTTTGTCCGCACCAAAGATTGTGGAACGTGTTGTAATGGATCGATTTTTGAGAGCTCTTCCTACTGCCATCCAAAAGTGGGTAAGCCATGGAGACCCAGAGACGGCCGATGGTCTTGTGGATCGTGTGGAGAAATACTTGGCTACAGAGAACCTGACGGCCTCTTCCAGAGACACTCGGACTTTCCACCCTAAGACCAGACCATCCCCAGGGGCGGATAAGAGGATTCCAAGGGGTGAGGGTGGAGAGAGTGAGAGGGTGGGAGCTCTACCCCAAGTTTGGCGAGAACAGCCTGGGAAATCAGCGGCTCAAGAGGCGGCAAGAAGGATCGTTTGCTACCGCTGCCGGCAAGCGGGACATATTGCAGCCAATTGCCCGGTTGTGGAGGAACCCATGCAGTGTGACTTTCTGACGGGCAGACGTCAGTCGCTGTGTGCGACAGTCGCATGCACTGCCATTCGAGGAACTGAGAAACATTTATGCAAAATGTGTGTTAATGGTAGAAATGTTGTGGTATTGCTGGATTCAGGTAGCCTTGTGACCCTGATAAAGGCTGAGTTAGTGAAAACAGAGGTCTCTGGGAATAGCAAGGTAGCTGTTATTTGTGTGCATGGGGACACCCGAGAGTATCCAGTGACTACAGTGTGTTTCGAGACCCCCAAAGGTACCCTCTCTCATCCAGTGGGCTTAGTATCTCAGTTACCGCATGACGCCATTGTGGGAAGGGATTTTCCGAAGTTCTGGGAACTGTGGGATGATCCTGAGCCCCCCACTGGTGCCCCTATGTACCAGGAATGTGATAGCCAGAACTCCCCTGAGAGTGGTGAGGACTCTCCGGAATTTCCCTTATCAGTATTGGCAGGGGAGACTCAAGAAACTGGAGAGGAGCCCACCTCCTCAGACGAAAACCTACCGTCTGTGGAGTTTTCTGATCTTGAGGTTCACAGGGAAAACTTTGCCACAGAACAGTTGAGAGACCCCGCCCTAATAAAGGCACGGGAAAACGTAGTGAAAATAGATGGCGAGTTAGTGAACCCAGATAATACCTGCACTTACCCATACTTCAGCGTAGAGAAGGACCTACTGTATCGGGTGGCAAAAAGGGAAGAAGAAACCGTTGAGCAGCTTGTGGTGCCCAAACCTTACAGGAAGTTGGTGTTGGAGTTGGCCCATGGGCACATTCTTGGAGGTCATCTGGGGACAGAGAAAACCCGAGAGAGGGTATTACAGAGATTCTATTGGCCGGGGGTGATGAAGGACATAGAAAATTATTGTTCCTCCTGCCCTGTGTGTCAGAGGTTGGCCCCGATGCCACATTTCCGTAGCCCGCTGGTCCCTCTACCCATCATTGAGGTCCCGTTTGAGAGGATCGCCATGGATTTGGTAGGTCCTATAATCAAGTCCGCTAGGGGGCACCAGTACATATTAGTTATAATGGACTATGCCACCCGTTATCCAGAAGCGATCCCTCTCCGAAATACCTCGGCCAAAACCATAGCCAAAGAGCTATCTCTTGTGTTTAGCCGGGTGGGTATTTGTAAAGAACTGCTTACGGACCAAGGTACACCCTTTATGTCCCGGGTTATGAAGGAGCTGTGTAAATTGTTCAAAGTGACGCAATTACGTACATCTGTGTATCACCCCCCAAACCGATGGGCTGGTTGAAAGATTCAACAAAACCCTAAAACAAATGTTGAAGAAAGTGGTGGATAGAGATGGAAAGGATTGGGACTGTCTACTTCCTTATCTGATGTTTGCTATTAGGGAGGTGCCCCAATCCTCTACGGGATTCTCCCCCTTTGAGTTACTGTATGGGAGACACCCAAGAGGGCTGTTGGATATTGCCAAGGAAACTTGGGAAAGTGAGAGTTCTCCCCACAGGAGTGTGATTGAGCATGTCGCCCTGATGCAAGATCGAATTGCACAGGTAATGCCCATCGTGAAGGAACATTTAGCCCAAGCGCAGTTGGCACAGCAGAGAGTGTACAACCGTGGAGCCAAGACCCGTACCTTTTCCCCGGGGGATAGGATACTGGTACTTGTCCCTACGGTTGAAAGTAAATTCCTTGCCAAATGGCAAGGCCCCTATGAGATAATGGAAAAAGTGAGCGAAGTGAATTACAAGGTCAGACAACCAGGAAGGCGAAAGCCCGAACAGATCTATCACGTTAATCTGTTGAAAGCCTGGAGGGATAGAGAGTCCCTAGTCGCAGACACTTGGTCACCAGCTCAAACTGGTTGCGTGATTCCTGAGGTTGGAATAGCAGCCACCTTGTCACAACCCCAACAACAGGAGGTTAAGGAGTTTGTGCTTCGCAACAAGAAGGTATTCTCTGAGCTGCCGGGACAAACATCTGGGGTAGAGCATGACATCATTACCCCACCCGGTGAAAGGGTGAAGTTAAAACCCTATCGGATCCCAGAGGCCCGACGGGAGGCAATACGGGAGGAAGTACAGAAAATGCTGAACTTAGGGGTGATAGAGGAGTCCCAAAGTGATTGGTCTAGTCCCATTGTGTTGGTGCCTAAACCGGATGGGAGCTGGCGATTTTGTAACGATTTTCGTCAGTTGAACAAAGTTACAAAATTTGACACCTACCCCATGCCACGTATTGATGAGTTGATCGACCGGCTGGGAACAGCCCGATACATGACGACTCTTGACCTCACAAAAGGGTATTGGCAAATCCCCCTGGCCAAGTCGGCCAAAGAGAAAACCGCATTTGTAACCCCAGACGGGGCGTTCCAATATAAAAGAATGCCGTTCGGGTTACAGAATGCGCCGGCCACATTCCAGCGGAAAATGGACCAGATGCTGAGGCCCCATCGGAAGTATGCTGCGGCTTACCTGGATGACGTAATTGTCCATAGCACAGATTGGGCCTCACATCTGCCAAAAGTGCAAGCAGTCCTGGACTCTGTTCGGGAAGCGGGCTTTACGGCTAACCCCAAGAAGTGTACCATTGGGCAGGAGGAGGCCAAATATCTTGGGTACACCATTGGGAGGGGAGTAATAAAACCCCAACTCAACAAAATCGAGGCCATCCAGAGTTGGCCACGTCCCAACAGCAAGAAGCAGGTACGAGCCTTTCTGGGAATCGCTGGGTATTATCGGCGATTCATTCCCCACTTTGCTTCTAAGGCTGTGCCCCTAACCAACCTGACGAAGGGGAAAGGGTCGGTCATGATTAAATGGACCCCCGAGGCTGAGGCAGCATTCCAATTCTTGAAACAAGTCTTATGTAGCCAGCCAGTGTTGTACTCACCCGACTTCTCTAAAGACTTTGTCGTACAAAGTGATGCGTCAGATGTGGGGTTAGGAGCAGTATTGTCCCAGGTCTGGAACGGGGAAGACCACCCAGTCATTTACCTCAGCAGGAAGTTGAAGTCCCATGAGGTAAATTACGCCACCGTTGAAAAGGAGTGTTTAGCGGTGAAGTGGGCTCTAGATTCCCTTCGGTACTACCTGCTAGGTAGGCACTTTGACATGGTTACGGATCACGCTCCGTTAAAGTGGATGGCTCAAAACAAGGAAACAAATAGAAGAGTGAATAGGTGGTTCCTGGCCCTCCAGGAATTCAACTTCACAGTAAAGCATCGCCCTGGCGTTCAAATGGGGAATGTGGATGCTTTGTCTCGAGTACATGAATGCCTGATTGCTGGTGTTCCAACCCCGAGGTTAAAACAAGAGGGGGGGGGGTATGTGACAGCAGGAAGGTAAAGTCACCTGGTTGCATCCAGGGGGGTAGATATATTTCGCCCAGATTCAGGCTTTACGCCGACTTATACAACTAGGTGGAGAGTTGTATAAGCCCAGCTGAGGCTAGTGGGCTCATGGATGACTCATACCTCTAGGGAGAGTGTGGGGCGTCGTGCAGACAGGGAGTTGATGAGACCAGCTGAAGCTTGTCAGCTCATTTAGGCCTCTATAAGAACTCCCAGATTCATTAGATGTTAGCTCATGCCTGGACCCAGACCTGTGTGGACTGTCTAGGGAGAGTGAACCCCTGTGCGGTGAGACAAAGCCTGTGTGGCTATTTGCTTGGACATTTAAAACCAGGGACTTAGGGACTAGGACAGCACTAGGCTGATCCCAGTTGTTAGTTAGGAACCCTGTATGTTTAGTCAGAGGTCAAGTTGACCAGGATTTATTTTGTTTATGTTTCTTTTGCTTTGCTGTGTTTTGTCACTGTAAAATAGAAAATAAACCGCACCTTTTTGATTTTGAAAACCACAACCTCCGTTTGCTGGGCCTGTTTTTGTGTGGGGAGCCCATCCCGGGGGTCACACACACCCGCTGCCGAGCTAACCCCCTCACAATATGTAATGGCGGTTATCAGCAACTTATAGTGGGACTGTGATAGTGCGGTGGGCTATCTGACACTAACTGACATTGGCTAGGAGGGGCACTGATTGACTAACTGATATCAACAATGACACTAATCCAGTGATCAGAAATAATACTATACACTGTCAATGTACTAATGACACTGGCTGGGAAGGGGTTAACATCTAGGAGCGATCAAAGGGTTAACTGTGTGCCTAACAATGTGTAATGTGTGTAAAGCGTGCTGCTTTTTATTAAATATCAGTTTGTCTCATTTCAAATAACAAGCAGATCCTTCCCTCTGTACAGAGCTCTATGTTGTTTGTCAACACAGAGCTCTGGGCTGTGATTGGGCACAGCCAATCGGCAGGTTCCAGCCATGAATCATTGTCCGGGACCTGCTGACTAAACCCTGCTGTGTCTAATCACAGTGGGCGCCGGGCGCCCTGTACCCAGAAGAGGCCAGCGATGTACAGGTACGTTGCTGTGCCTGTGCGGGACGTCTGTCCGCAGTACATTGCGAGCGGGTGGTCCGGAGGTGGTTAAAACAATAATAAAGACGCACATTAATGCAGCTTTATAATCATTATAAAACATTATTAGGTAAATTTTTAAAAGCCTAATTCTGGGCACAAAGCCTTTCATGTATATATACCGTATCCCTTAATTGCCACAAATAATATAAATCCACTTTGTGAGCTCCTAATTCTTTTGCAAACCCAGGTATTATATTGTAAAGGTAGCATTGCCGTCACCATTGTGCGTGCGCATAGCCTCTAGAGAAAGTAGGGCTGTGGGAGGGGCCCAGCAGGCCCCACCCACTACAGGCGACCTGCGGAAAACTACAGGAGGGGGGCGGAGACAAGACCAGTCACCCTGCACAATGAGAGCAGCAGTGGCCGGTCTTTATAACAGGAAGCTCCTGCGCATAAGTGAGGTTTTATGCTTGATTACCGCACAGATCTGGAAGAAATACACACTTAAGCCGCGTACGCACGATCGCTTTTACCGATGAAAACAGTCCGATGGATATTTTTCATCGGACGAACTGATCATGTAGGGGCCCCATCGGTCTTTTTTCCATCAGTATAAAAAAATAGAACATGTTTTACATTTTACCGATGGAAAAAAAAACGATAGCAAATTCCGATCGTCTGTGGGGAACTCCATCGGAGAAAAAACCCACGCATGCTCAGAATCAAGTCGACGCATGCTCAGAAGCATTGAACTTCATTTTTCTCGGCTCGTCGGAGTGTTTTACGTCACCGCGTTTGGGACGGTCGGTTTTTTTGACTGATGGTGTGTAGGCAAGACTGATGGAAGTCAGCTTCATCGGATTTCCGATGGAAAAATCCATCGGATTAGAACCCATAGGAAATCCGATCGTGTGTACGGGGCTTTATGGGTCTAGTTATAGAAAATGTGTTGACAAATGTGACAATCCCATCCTTGGAAAATTCTCACCATATTTTTTTTTTTTTTATTACAACGATTTCCTCTTATTGTCAACTCCACCTAGTGGCGGTAATGCTGCATTTTTCCTGACATACTGTATCAATGAAAAGTTCCACAATACCACTTATGGCCACTAGATGGAACTGACAAGCACAGGAAATGACCATATTAAATAAAATACAGACAGAATTCATCAATGATAGGCAAATGCTTGTCACATTCATCCAATGATTTTTTTTAATTATTATTATTATTATTATTATTAGGCCCCTTAGATTCAAGTTAACAATCACATGTATTTATACAATATTTATATATTCTGAAGTTTAGCTTTAAAAGCAAGCCATGCAATGACCTGAACCTGACCTGGTATTAGCCTCTTGTAGTCCTTGTACAGCAGCACTCAGAGAGAGGGAAGGAGAAGCAACACAAGGAGCCAATTGGTTAATATTCTGACAAAAAGCATGCTGATAGGAGGAGAGAGCAGAATGGCAGAGGGATGAGCTCATCACTGTGCTGCTTCTCCTTTCACTGGCCAGTCTCAGGGCTGGGGGTGGGTCCATGACAACCTGGAATCAAAGAAATTAGGTTGAATAATGATGACCATCAGACTGAGGACATCTAGGGGCAGAAAACAGCATTGCAGGGAAAATCTCTGGATTGAAGTTGAATATTGCATTGAGTTCTATCTTGTTTTTTTTTTTGTCTGGCATTATGCTGTAATAGGAAGCTTTGTTTTACCAAAGGTTCACATTTGTGCCGCAGTCCCTAGTTGCATATACGCGCCTTTTCTTTAATGCCGCGTACACACGACCGTTATTCATGGCATGCAAAAAAAAACCGACGTTTTTCTCGTTGTGATTCCTCTCAAGCCTGTCTTGCATACACACGTTCATGAAAAAAAAAATGCTTGAGCAAAGTGACATCCAACACGTACGGCGGCACTATAAAGGGGAAGTTCCATTCGGATGGCGCCACCCTTTGGGCTGCTTTTGCCGATCCTCGTGTTAGTAAAGTTTGGTGAGAGACGATTCGCGCTTTTCAGTCCGTTACAGTGTGATGAATGTGCTATCTCCATTACGAACGGTAGTTTTACCAGAACGAGCGCACCCGTCTCATACTTGATTCTGAGCATGCGCGTTTTTTTCCCCTCGTAAAAGCATACACACGACCGCTTTTCACGACGTGAAAAATGCTATGGAGCCCACACACGACCGTTTTTCACGACCAATCTAAAAAAATGGCAGTTTTCTCGTCATGAAAAACGGCTGTGTGTACGCGGCATTAGTCATCTGCTGCTTCGTTCATCTGCAGCCCTGTGTGACCTCCAAGTCATATCAGTCAGAACCCTATACAGGGTTCAAGGACTCTCCTAACCCTCATGTGACATATCTGGCCCAATGGGTGAGCATCAACACGGTCACATGTTCCTTCATACCTGCAAGTATCAGTTACTATCTTCTCTTCTGATCAGCTGAAAGAAGGAGAAGGAACAAAAGAAAATGATGTGCGGCAACAGAGTTAGGGGGCATTCACGCCAATCCATTGCTTTTTCCTGCATGCGCAAAACTCAGGGGCCACAAATTAGACTCTTCTTAATTTCGCAGGAGTGGTGGTAAGAGCAGAACCTGCAATCGATAAAAAAAAAAAAAAACATTCAGAGGATGCTAACCTTTAATTAACGCAGAAGCCATCCGCGAACTTCTGTGCATTTAAACCACCAGCCAGCGGCAGCTGTGCCAAGTCTGCCGGCATTAATGCCCACAGTGCAGCACAGCTCAGTTCACTCTCAGCTCCGTCCTGGCAGGAATTTGCCCATAAAGGCAGAAAAGAACAACAAAAAAAGTATTTTTAGAATAAATATGATAACAATTATATAATATTTACATATAATTTACATTAAAAAAAATATATATAATTTGTGTGTATATATATATATATATATATATTTTATATATATATATTTATATAAAATTTACTGTAAATATATCAAATATTTTAGATAATAGAATGATAAGGATAATAGTAAAGTTCTTTTTTACCATGGTCAGTTCTAAATTCTTGTTAGATTAGATGGCGCTTCTTTATATACAGTAAATAATTATATAATATATCGTTATATCTTTATGTTAAAAATATTGAAAATATGCCAAAAACCTGTCTTTTATTCAAGGACAGCGATCACATGAAGCCATTCATTACCACATCGTTTTTTTGGCTCCTTTTTAAATCATAATGATAACAGAAATCAACCAATTGGCCCTGATAACTGATAAAAAGTTTGCATACCCTGGAATGTTTGGCCTTGGTACAGACACAGAAAGTGACACACACACACAGGGTAAAAGGGCTATTTACCACTTCAGCCCCGGAGGATTTGGCTGCCAAATGACCGGGCCACTTTTTGCGATTCGGCACTGCGTCGCTATAACTGACAATTGCGCGGCCGTGCGACGTGGCTCCCAAACAAAATTGACGTTCTTTTTTTCCCTCACAAATAGAGCTTTCTTTTGGTGGTATTTGATCACCTCTGCGGTTTTTATTTTTTTGCGCTATAAACAAAAATAGAGCGACAATTTTGAAAAAAATTCAATATTTTTTACTTTTTGCTATAATAAATATCCCCCAAAAATATATAAAAAAAAATATTTTTTCCTCAGTTTAGGGGCGGTATGTATTTTTCTACATATTTTTGGTAAAAAAAAACCCAATAAGCGTTTATTGATTGGTTTGCGCAAAAGATATAGCGTCTACAAAATAGGAGATAGTTTTATGGCATTTTTATTAATATATTTATTTATTTTTTACAGCGATCAGTGCTATAAAAAGGCACTGATTACTGTGTAAATGACACTGGCAGTGAAGGGGTTAACCCGTACAGGGCGGGGAAAGGGTTAAGTGTGTCCTAGGGAGTGATTCTAGCTGTTAGGGGGCGTGGCTACATGTGACACGACACTGATCGCTGCTCCCGATGACAGGGAGCAGACGCTCAGTGTTCTGTCACTAGGCAGAACAGGGAGACGCCTTGTTTACACTGGCCTCTCCCCGTTCTGCAGCTCCGTGACACGATCGCAGGACACCGGCAGACATCGAGTCCGCGGGTCCCGTGGGCACGGTCACGGAGCTCGCGACAAGGGCGCGCGCGCATGGCATGAAATTCAAAGTGACGTAAATATAAATTACTTTGCGCAGCCGTGCCATTCTGCCGACGTATATCGGCGTGACGCTGTCGGCAATATAAAAATATATACACAGTGTGTGTGTGTGTATATTTACAGTATATAGTATATATATTCTTATTTTTTTATATATATATAATTATATAACATATACTGTATAAGTATCAAATATTTTAATATCATTCTTATTTTTTTATATATATAATTATATAACATGTACTGTATAAATATCAAATATTTTATATAATCTAATAAAGCTTTTTTTTTTTTTTTTTACCATGGTAAGTTCCAAACTCTTGTATTAGATGACGCTTCTTTATATACAGTAAATAATTATATAATATATTGTTATATCTTTATGTTAATTTTATACATATAATATATATATATATATATATATATAGTGTGTGTGTGTATATATATATATATATATATATATATATATATATACAGTGTATAGTATATATATATATACTTATTTTTTTATATATAATTATATAACATATACTGTATAAATATCAAATATTTTATATAATCTAATAACAAAGCTTTTTTTTTTTTTACCATGGTCAGTTCTAACGGCATGTTTGACATGGGAATGTTGTATTAGATGACGCTGTTTTATATCGCACCTTCATGGTGGTCCCCGTGTCGCAGAATGCTATGTAAACACTTGTAGCCATGATATTCTTTTATTTAATGTAAGTGGCCAATCTTATTCCCGTCTGTAAGTGGAGAGCACTGCGGAACTCACCTGAGCCAATTCATACGCTCAGGCGCATCTTAACTAAATTTCTTTAACCCAGTGCTAGGATGGTCCAGGCACCCCCTGCAGCAGTTTATATAATGCGGGGACATCAGTTACTGTCTCAGGATGAAAAATCTTCATGGCAAAACGGTTATTACGGTTGAAATTGGGGGGGCGCCAAACGTTCTAGGAAGAGGGGGTTAAATAATGACCGTCCTAATGTCATTAGACTTGCTCTCACACCTCCGTGTAATGCAGTAACCTAACTACTTGCGAGCTCTCTGCTGCAGTATCAGATGACGCAGGCGAGCCAATGAAACAGAGCTGCTTATCACGCTGCTGAGAATCATTTCAGGTCTGAATCACCCAGCTGTGAAAACACTTTTTGAAATCTGGGTGGATTTTTATATGAAGCAGCGCCGTCTTCATACCGCTCCAGGACCGCAGCAATTTTGGCTTTTCACTGCTGCATTAGTTCAAGCGCTAATAACTTTTTTTTTTTTTTTATATTCTGTAAGCCATCCATCTGAATTTGAGATTGGTTTTTATGTGAGACAAATAGAGTTTTCCAATCAATGGTAAAATCTTAGAAATATCTGATTCATTTTCGGAAAACATATTGTATGAAAAATAAGCAAGAACTGAAAAAAAAAATGCTATTATTAAAACTGAATGAGGGCACCAAAAATAAAGTGAGCCAGCATTTTCTTTTTCAGAAATATATGCCCCTTTTCATACCTCGCTCCCCAAACATATAAATGACAAATGATAATGTAGTCCTCTAAGAAGCCCCTGGAAAGTTGGGTCCCTGCAACTCTCATGCCACGTACACACGATTGGATTTTCCCTCGGAAAAACCTTGGATGGTTTATCCGATGGAATTCCGCTCAAGCTTGGCTTGCATACACACGGTCACACAAAAGTCAAGAACGCGGTGACGTACAACACTACGACGAGCCGAGAAAATAAAGTTCAATGCTTCCAAACATGCGTCGAATTGTTTCCGAGCCTTCTGAAGCCTCTCACGCAGGCTATTGGCATTCCTTTAAGCCAAGACTGACAAATTTCAAATTCAGTTGTATGGCCACAAGCTGAGACCAGCAATAGAATAAGTAATTTTTTTTCTGAAGGTGGTCTTTAATAGTCACCTTCTTGTCCCTCAATGTCTAGCATAGGCCCATTCTCAATCCTTGGAAATAGATTCTGGAAGGATTTCCTCCCCAGACTACAGGCCTGGGAGCCAAAGAACCATCCAACAGTATACCTTTCCTAGGCAAAGCCTAGGAGGTAAATGACTATTCAACGTTACATCCTCTCTAGGCCTGAAAGCCTGGGATGCAAAGTAACATCCAGCACTACAACTTTTCCAGGTAAAGCCTAGGAGGTAATGGACCATTTAACACTACATCTTCTCCAGGTAAGGCACCATTCAACACTATATCTTCTCCAAGCAAAGCCTGAGAGGAAAAGCCTAGGGGGGCAAAGTACCCTCCAACGGTACATTCTTTCCAGGCAAAGCCTGGCAAGTAAGGGACCATCCAACATTTCATTTTCTCCAAGCAATGCCTGGGAGGTAGAGGACTATCCAACATTACACCTTCTCCAGGTAAAGCCTGGGAGGTAAAGGACCATCCAACGCTACATCTTCTCTGGGCAAAGCTTGGGAGGTAATGGACCATCCAACACTACACCTTCTCCAGTTAAAGACTATGAGGTACAGGACCATCCAACGCTG
Source organism: Rana muscosa (assembly GCA_029206835.1). Lineage (NCBI taxonomy): Eukaryota > Metazoa > Chordata > Amphibia > Anura > Ranidae > Rana > Rana muscosa. Next base: position 361,172,839 of record CM055125.1, on the reverse strand, counting down.
CATCTTCTCTAGGTCTGAAAGCCTGTGAGGCATATGACCATCCAAGGCTACATTCTCTCCAGGTAAAAACCTGGGAGGTAAAGAACCATCCAACATTGCATTTTCTCTGGTCAAAACTAGGAGGTAAAGGACCATTCAAAGCTACATCCTCTCTAGGCCTGGAAGCCTGGGAGGCAAAGTACCATCCAGCACTGAATTTTTTCCAGGTAAAGCCTAGGAGGTAAAGGACCATTCAACACTACATCTTCTCCAAGCAAAGCCTAAGAGGTAAAGGACCATTCACATTACTTATTCACCAGGCAAAGCCTAGGGGGCAAAGTACCATCCACTGCTACATTCTCTCCAGACGAAGTCTGGGAAGTAAAAGACCATCCAACATTTCATTTTATTCAAGCAAAGCCTGGGAGGTAAAGGACTATCCAACACTACATCTTCTCCAGGTAAAGCCTTCAACATCCAACGCTACATCTTCTCTAGGTCTGAAAGCCTGTGAGGCATAGGACCAGCCATTGCTACATTCTCTCCAGGTAAAAACCTGAGAGGTAAAGAACCATCCAAGATTGCATTTTCTCTGGGCAAAACCTAGGAGGTAAAGAACTATCCAATGCTACATCCTCTGTTGGCCTGAAAGCCTGGGAGGTAAAGAACCATCCAACATTACATCTTCTCCGGGCAAAGCCTAGGAGGTAAAGGACCATTCAACACTACATCTTCTACAAGCAAAGCCTGAGAGGTAAAGGACCATTCACATTACATATTCTCCAGGCAAAGCCTAGGGGGCAAAGTACCATCCAATGCTACATTCTCTCCAGACGAAGTCTGGGAAGTAAAAGACCATCCAACATTTCATTTTCTCCGGGCAAAGCCTGGATGGTAAAGAACCATCCAACACTACATCTTCTCTGGGCAAAGTCTGGGAGGTAATAGACCATTCAACACTACATCTTCTCCAGGTAAAGCCTTCAACATCCAACGCTGCATCTTCTCTAGGTCTGAAAGCCTGGGAAGCAGAGGACCAGCCATTTCTACATTCTCTCCAGGTAAAAACCTGAGAGGTAAAGAACTATCCAACATTGCATTTTCTCTGGGCAAAACCTAGGAGGTAAAGGACTATCCAATGCTACATCCTCTGTTGGCCTGAAAGCCTGGGAGGTAAAGAACCATCCAACACTACATCTTCTCCGGGCAAAGCCTAGGAGGTAAAGGACCATTCAACACTACATCTTCTCCAAGCAAAGCCTGAGAGGTAAAGGACCATTCACATTACATATTCTCCAGGCAAAGCCTAGGGGACAAAGTACCATCCAACGCTACATCCTCTCCAGACGAAGTCTGGGAAGTAAAAGACCATCCAACATTTCATTTTCTCCAGGCAAAGCCTGGATGGTAAAGGACCATCCAACACTACATCTTCTCTGGGCAAAGCCTGGGAGGTAATAGACCATCCAACACTACATCTTCTCAAGGTAAAGCCTTCAACATCTAACACTACATCTTCTCTAGGTCTGAAAGCCTGTGAGGCATAGGATCAGCCATTGCTACATTCTCTTCAGGTAAAAACTGAGAGGTAAAGAACCATCCAACATTGCATTTTCTCTGGGCAAAACCTAGGAGGTAAAGGACTATCCAATGCTACATCCTCTGTTGACCTGAAAGCCTGGCAGGTAAAGAACCATCCAACACTACATCTTCTCTAGGCTAAGCCTGGGAAGCAAAGGACCATCCAACAACACTATATTCTCACCAGGCAAAACCTGGTAGGCAAAAGGACCATCCAACATTACATCCCTGTCAGGCAAAGCCTGGGAGGTAAAAGACCATCCAAACTACATCCTCTCCACGGCAAGCCTGAGGTCAAAGGACCATCCAAAATGATATTTTCTCCAGGCAAAGGACCATCAAACATTTCATTTGCTGCATGCTTGTCCTGATTCTAAAACTTAGAAGGAATTGAAACCCAGACTCAGCCAGGAAACCTGCATTTCAAAGTAGGACAGCAATGGACACCTCCATATTTCTCTTCATATAGGTTTGAAGGAAAGAGAGAGGCAGAGGGATGTGTCCCTCATTTCTGAGTCCACCTGCAGCATGTGTAGTCTGATCTCCCTGTTATTCAGGTCAATTTCACAGAGATCTGGCTAAAAGTTTGTTGCTCAATCAGAGACCTTCTTTAAAATCTAAGCACCTAAGTGACACTTATGCCTCGTACCCACGACCGGTTTTCCCAGCATGAAAAAAAACAACGCCTTTCCCGACGGGATTCCTCTCAAGCCTGCCTTGCATACACACTGTGACACAAAAGACCGCTGAACTTTTGAATGCCAAGAACGCGGTGACGTCAAAGACTACAACGAGCCGACAAAATGACGTTCTATGCTTCCGCACATGCGTCAAATTGTTTTCCCCTACACATACACACCAGCGGTTTATGCAACAGGTAAAAGATCGCTGGGAATCACGACGGGAAAAAAGAGAGGTGGTTCTAGTTTTTTTGCGGGCAGTTTTCTCGTCTGGAAAACTGCTATGGAGCATACACACGGCCGGTTTTCCCAACAAAAAGCAAACATGGCAGTTTTCCCGTCGGGAAAACCGGTCGTGTGTACGAGGCATTAGCTTCACACAGCTTCAAAACTTTGAGTCACAAGCCTCGTACACACGACCGAGAATCTCGTCGTAAAAAAAAAACGTTTTTCTCGACGAGATTCTTGTCAAGCTTGACGAGCTTCTTGTCAAGCTTTCCTTGCATACACCCTGTCAATTCCAAATCTCGTCGTTGGAAAGCGCGGTCGCGTACAGCATGTACGACGGCAGTATGAAGGGGAAGTTCGATTTCAATGGCGCCACCCCTTGGGCTGCTTTTGCTGATCGCGTGTTAGCGCTTGTTAGTAAAAGTTTGGGGAGAGACGATTTGCGCTTTTCAGTCTTCATGCTTTCAGTTCGTTTTAGCGTGACGAATGTGCTATCTCCATTACGAACGCTATTTTTACCAGAAGGAGCTCTCCCGTCTTATGCCGCGTACACACGATCGTTTTTCACGTTGTTAAAAATGCAATTTTTTAAATTGGGCATTAAAAACGATCGTGTGTAGGCTCCAGAGCATTTTTAACGACGTGAAAAATGGCCTAAAAAAATGCTCCATTTTTTACGTCGTTTTTCACGTCGTTTTTTTTAACGACGTGAAAAACGATAGTGTGTATGCTTTTACGAAGGGAAAAAAAACGCGCATGCTCAGAATCAAGTATGAGACGGGAGCGCTCGTTCTGGTAAAACTAGCGTTTGTAATGGAGATAGCACATTCGTCACGCTGTAACGGACTGAAAAGCACGAGGCTGAAAAGCGCAAATCGGCGCTCAACAAACTTTACTAACATGAAGGGTGGAGCCATTCGAACGGAACTTCCCCTTTATAGTGCCGTCGTACGTGTTGTACGTCACTGCGCTTTGCTCAAGCGTTTTTTTTTAATGAACGTGTGTATGCAAGACAGGCTTGAGAGGAAACAAGAAAAATCACATCGAGAAAAACATCGTTTTTGAAAATGACATTAAAAACGATCGTGTGTACGCGGCATTATACTTGATTCTGAGCATGCGCGATTTTTTAAGACTCGGAAAAGCATACACACGACCGGTTTTCTCGTCGGGACCGACGAGAATCTCGACGAGAAAATCGAGAATCCTGACAAGAAAATAGAGAGCAGGTTCTCTATTTTTCTCGTCGAGATTCCCGGCAGTTTTCTCGACGAGAAACCATACACACGACCGGTTTTCTCGGCAAGAAAGCTCTCCCAGCAGTTTTCTTGTCTTTTCTTGACGAGAAAACCGGTCGTGTGTACGAGGCTACAGTCCCAGGCAAGTATGGCAATCAGGTGCTCTAACTTCACTGGCTGCATGCTTGTGCTGAGTCAAGCCTTGAAATCAAAAGACAGCCAGGAAACTAGCATTCACAAGCAGGACAGCAATGGTGGCCTCGGTATTTCTCTCCATTCATGTTTTAGGAAAAGAGAGAGATTTTTTGAGTCTTCCTGCAGCTCGTGGAGTCTGATCTCTCTGCTATTCTGATCCGTTTTAGAGGCTGGCATCGTTAATAAAGAAATATTCTCATGCAACATTTTCATATTTACCTTATCAAAAAGGCATGTGGAAAATGATGGAAAAAAAAACTTGAAATAATATAAAGAATACTACACAAAGCTTCTTCTTGTTTTGTTTACTCCTTTCATTACAGCTTGGAATCACGAGCTGAAGCACCTTGATTTGCTCTCAGTACCTTCACGCTATCACTTGCTGACCCTGGAAACCGGGTTTAAGCATCGATTGTCTCAGTTGTGGTTGCTAGGGTCATTGTCATGGCAACAAGCAGAATACATCACACTATAGAGATATGTTTATTACAACTGCTGCTGCGGCGGCGATCAATTGCACGACATCAGAAATTTGCGCTCTTGTTTAGCTGGCCCAAGAAAAAACTGTTTTTTTTAAAAAATGGAAGCTTACCTGTGATACCCCGTCTGTCATACGGGGCCAGTCCCGGGCTTAAAGGATCCGTCCCAGGCCCATTACCAACCAACTTCTTATCATCCCGCTTCAGGGAGAGATTCCCCATCAGGCCACATGTAGGCGCTGTGTCTTGTCTCCCAACATTTTTAGGGCCCACACAGGGGCTCCCTCCTTCCTCTCCTTTTTCAGTCCAATTTTTATTTCTTTAACCACTTCAGTCCCAGAAGGTTTACCCCCCCCCCTTTTCATGACCAGGCCATTTTCTGCGATACGCCACTGTGTTACTTTAACTACTTGCCGACCAGCGCACGACTATATGCGTTGGCACAATGGCTCGGCTGGGCATATGGGCGTACAGGTTAGGGTGACCACAAGTCCCGGATTGCCCGGGACAGCCCCGCATTTTGCAGGTCTGTCCCGGGCACATTCATTCCAGGACAATACAGTGTCCCGGAAGGAAACTGACACAGCCACCCCCCGGGCCAATCTAATGCCACATCACCGCTTTACTCACTGACAGTACTCGTCCTGGCCGGGAATGCCTGGAGGAGCACAATCCCCGCCCCCTGCTTGTCATTGGAGAAATCATAAATCCCGGCTCTTCTGTCCAATCACTGTGCTGTGATTTGTTAGAGCACAAGCTGATTTTTGGGAAGGGAGGGTGTCCCTGAATGGTAGTTTGGAAATGTGGTCACCCTAGTACAGATACATCCCCTTTAAGATGCGGCATTGTGGGCGCACGCCCGCCGCAAGCTCCGTGAGTGTTACCGCAGCTCCCACGGACTCGGTGTCCTCCGGGAGTCCCGTGATTGTCTCACGGATAGGAAGAACGGGGAAATGCTGATGTAAACAAACATTTCCCCGTTCTGCCTAGTGACAGGACACTGATCACAGCTCCCTGTAATCGGGAGCGGTGATCAGTGTCGTGTCACACGTAGCCCATCCCCCCCACAGTTAGAACACATCCCTAGGACACACTTAACCCCTTCAGTGCCCCCTACTGGTTAACCCCCTTCATTGCAAGTGTCATTTACACAGTAACCAATGCATTTTTATAGCACTGATCGCTGTATAAATGACAATGGTCCAAAAATGGCGTCAAAAGTGTCTGATATGTCCGCCATAATGTCGCAGTCATGATAAAAATCGCTGATCGCCGCCATTACTAGTAAAAAGAAAAAAAAATCTTTAAAATGCCATAAAACTATCCCCTATTTTGTAGACGCTATAACTTATGCGCAAACCAATCAATAAACGCTTATTGCAATTTTTGTTTGCCAAAAATATGTAGAAGAATACGTATCGGCCTAAACTGAGGAAAAAAAAAGTTTTTTTTAATATATTTTTTGGGGATATTTATTATAGCAAACAGTAAAAAATATTGCTTTTTTTTCAAAATTTTCGCTCTTTTTTTGTTTATAGCGCAAAAAATAAAAACCGCAGAGGTGATCAAATACCACCAAAAGAAAACTCTTTTTGTGGGGGAAAAGGGACGGCAGTTTTGTTTGGGAGCCACGTCGCACGACCGCGCAATTGTCAGTTAAATAGACGCAGTGCCGAATCGCAAAAAGTACTCTGGTCTTTGGGCAGCCAAATGGTCCGGGGCTGAAGTGGCTAACTGACAATTGCGCGGTCGTGCGACGCTGTACACAAATAAAATTTATGTCTTTTTTTTTCCACAAATAGAACTTTCTTTTGGTGGTATTCGATCACCTCTGCGGTTTTCATTTTTTGCACTAGAAACAAAAAAAGACCGACAATTTTGAAAAAAAAAAAACAAAACAATATTTTTTACTTCATGCTATAAAACACACCCAATAAAAAAATTTAAAAAATCTAATTTCTTCATCAATTTAGGCCAAAATTTATTCTGCTACATGTTTTTGTTAAAAAAAAATCCCAATAAGCGTATATTGATTGGTTTGCGCAAAAATTATCTGCAAACTATGGGATAGATTTATTGAATTTTAATTTTTTTACTAGTAATGGCGGCGATCAGCAATTTTTAGCGGGACAAATCTGACACTAAGCGACACTTTTTGGGGACCAGTGACACTAAATCAGTAATCAGTGCTTAAAAAAATATGCACTGTCACTGTACTCATGACACTGGCAGAGAAGGGGCAATCAAAGGGTTAAATGTGTTCCCTGGGAGTGCTTTCTAACTGTGTGGGGGTTGCTCTGACTAGGGGAAGACAAAGATCTGTGTTCCTGTTTAGCAGTAACACAAGATCTGCATCTTCCTCTCTCACAGACCGCCGTTCTGCCTCTCCTGAGAACGATTGTTGTGATGTCCACCGGACCCGCTAATTGGCTCCCGCTGTGTCCAATCACAGTGGGAGCCGATCGCCGTCGGCGCGCTTGCGCCCCAGACCCAGTGCACAAAATCACGTACAGGTACGTGATTTCACGCAGGAGGTCCGCTCTGCCTCTGGGCGGTCCATAACAGTTTAAAGCTGAACTCCAGGATAAGCAAAATATAGTCCAAATCTATTCCTTGTGTATTCTTCTTGAATCTCGGAGTACTTTGTGTATTTCTTCCAGATCTGTGGAGTTATCCGGTGTGAGACTTTTCCTTCCTGTAATAAAGACCGCTCCCTGCTGCTCTCTCTCCTTGTGCAGGAGGACCGGTCTTGTCTCCGCCCCCTCCTGTTTTCTGAAGTTAGCCTGCACTGGGTGGAGCCTAATGGGTCCCTCCCACAGCTCTGCTATCTGCACAGACTATGTACAGCACAGTGACGATGTGACTGCTAAACTTACAAGGTAATATTTGGGCTTGTAAAGGCATTTGGTGCACACAAAGGGAATTTATATATCCTTGAAGTCTATTGAGGAATCTACACTCACCGGCCACTTTATTAGGTACACCTTGCTAGTACCGGGTTGGACATTCTTCATGGCATAGATACAACAAGGTGTTGGAAACATTCCTCAGAGATTTTGCTTCATAGGGACATGATATCACGCATTTGCTGCAGATTTGTCGGCTGCACATCCATGATGCAAATCTCCCGTTCCACCACATCCCAAAGGCGCTCTATTGGATGAGATGTGGCGAGTGTGGAGGCCATTGGAGGACAGGGACCTCATTGTCCAGTGGTGAGATGATTGGAGCTTTGTGACATGGTGCATTATCCTGCTGGAAAGAGCCATCAGAAGATGGGGACACTGTAGTCATAAAGGGATGGACATGATCAGCAACAATACTCGGGTAGGCCGTGGTGTATAAATGATGCTCAGTTGGTACTAAGGGGCCCAAAGTGTATCAAGGAAATATCCCCCCCACACCATTACACCACCACCACCAGCCTGAACCGGTGATACAAAGCAGGATGGATCCATGCTTTCATGTTATTTACACCAAATTCTGACCTCCATCTGAATGTCGCAGCTGAAATGGAGACTCATCAGACCAGTCAATGTTTTTCCAATCTTCTATTGTCCAATTTTGGTGATCCTGTGCCAATTGTAGCCTCAGATTCCTGTTCTTAGCTCACAGGAATGGCACCCGGTGTGTTCTTCTGCTGCTGTAGCCCATCTGCTTCAAGGTTCGATGTGTTGTGCGTTCAGAGATGGTATTCTGCATTCCTTGGTTGTAACGCGTGGCTGTGGCACACTAGTTTGGGAGTCCAGGGGGTCCAGGGAGTTAAAGCAGGCAATACAAAGTCTCCTCGCTGCCTGTCAAATGCTCTCTGAAGAGCGATCCGAATGCGTAGCGCTCCTTGGAGACCAAATGTGTGAACGAGGCCTTAGGGATTTCTCCAGTCTGTCCGTGTCCTGATCCGTGCAGGTCTGATGCGCTTGGAGATTCGTGCATTTCCTTGCAGCTGGCCACCTGTCATTGATTTTGAGCACGCTGCCTCTACCTGTGCACCCCAGGAGGGTGAAGATGGCCCTTCACATTGATTTATGGATCATTACGCCCAGGGCTGGCCCAAGACACCCCCCCCCTAAAAAAAAAATCATGCCCACCAAAAGGCCCCCACATACATTATTTTATATCATGATAATTAAAACTAAAATTAAATTTATCAGGCAGTCAGATTTACATGGAACAGCACCTTATCTATATGCAAAATTATGACATTCCCTTATGTTCAATTCCTAGGGCAGTATAAGGGCGGGCTAGGGCAGTATAGGGGCATGCTAGGGCAGTATATAGACAGGCTAGGATAGCTTAGGGGCAGACTATGGTAGTATATAGACAGGCTAGGGTAATATATGGACAGGCTAGGGTAGTATATGGACAGGCTAGGGTAGTATATGGACAGGCTAGGGTAGTATATGGACAGGCTAAGGCAGTATAGGGGCAGGCTAGTGTAGTATATGGACAGGCTAGGGTAGTATATAGACAGGCTAGGGTAGTATATGGACGGTCTAGGGTAGTATATGGATAGGCTAGGGTAGTATATAGAGAGGCTAAGGCACTATAGGGGCAGGCTAGGGTAGTATATGGACAGGCTAGGGTAGTATATAGACAGGCTAGGGTAGTATATGGACAGGCTAGGGTAGTATATAGACAGGGTAGGGTAGTATATAGACAGGGTAGGGTAGTATATAGACAGGGTAGGGTAGTATATAGACAGGGTAGGGTAGTATATAGACAGGCTAGGGTTGTATATGGGCAGTCTAGGGTAGTATATGGACAGGCTATGGTAGTATATAGACAGGCTAGGGTAGTATATGGGCAGTCTAGGGTAGTATATAGACAGGCTAGGGTAGTATATGGACAGGCTAGGGTAGTATATGGACAGGCTAGGGTAGTATATAGACAGGCTAGGGTAGTATATGGGCAGTCTAGGGTAGTATATAGACAGGCTAGGGTAGTATATGGGCAGTCTAGGGTAGTATATGAACAGGCTAGGGTAGTATATGGACAGGCTAGGGTAGTATATGGGCAGTCTAGGGTAGTATATGAACAGGCTAGGGTAGTATATGGACAGGCTAGGGTAGTATATGAACAGGCTAGGGTAGTATATGGACAGGCTAGGGTAGTATATTGGCATTCTAGGGTAGTATATAGACAGGTTAGGGTAGTATATAGACAGGCTAGGGTAGTATATGGGCAGTCTAGGGTAGTAAATAGACAGGCTAGGGTAGTATATGGGCAGTCTAGGGTAGTATATGAACAGGCTAGGGTAGTATATAGACAGGCTAGGGTAGTATATGGGCAGTCTAGGGTAGTATATGAACAGGCTAGGGTAGTATATGGACAGGCTAGGGTAGTATATGGACAGGCTAGGGTAGTATATTGGCATTCTAGGGTAGTATATAGACAGGTTAGGGTAGTATAGGGTCAGGCTAGGGTAGTATATGGACAGGCTAGGGCATTATAGGAGCAGGCTAGGGTAGTGTAGGGGCAGAGGGACTGGCCAGGAGGCAATTATCATCATGACACACAAAACTGCTGGAAAAAAATCTTGGTTGTCAATTTGCTGGGTAAATAAAAGAGAAGGAGAGGCGGCCACCCATGGTAGGGCCGGCCCTGAGTACGCTTGTGTAAATGAGGCCTAACCGTGTTGGGCTTTGTATGCTATCTGACAGGGGTGTCTGGATTAGACCAATGGTTGAACAGAACTACACATTGTTCAGCAGATTAGACAGTTAGGGTCTATGTATTTCAGTGTTCAGCCATGTGTGTCACTTTCAATTCACACTATTGCATTGCGGTAACGTGCGATAGAACAATTATTCTACTATACACCAGCGCAATGTGCGATAACGCATGTAATGAAGGGCAGGAGCATTGCAGTGTCATTCATTTTGAATGCCATCCCAATGTACCTTGCCAGCGCACCACAAAGCTCAGATGTGAACCAACCCTGCACTGTTGTGTCTTTCAATGAAACCTCCTTTGTGGTGTGTTGGTAGTCCATTTCAAATACATTGGTTGCCTTACCGCAACGCATGCACGCAATACGGTATAGACATGTGTGTTTTTTTAAGTTGACGCCTATTTCGCCATGATTCTGCTTCAACATGGGCAGTACTAAGCCTTGTAGTTCTACACGGTTGCCAGGCCAGACCGTCCATCTTTCTCTCCTTTCACTTTCTGTGTCAGTTACTCTGTGTGTGTTCGAAGATTGTAAAAGATCCATCAGAAATCCCTTTGACCTAAATACAGAGTGAATGAAGGAGAGTGATGAGAAGCGGGAACACTTGTATGCTGAGCGGGGGGGGGGGGGGGGGGGGGGTATAGGCACAATCCCCTTCTCCTCCGCAACCAATCTGATCTTCTCTTTCATTTCTCTGGGCTCACTTGTACTTCCTCCTTTTACTTCTGCAGCTTGCTTCCATCCATAGTGGCCAATGGGTTGGACGTGTTTCCAGGGACACATAAAATGATGTTACTAATCTGCTAACTGATGGTTAGGTATTGGTGGTTTTCAAACTATGGTGGCCTGTGTGTGGACCCCTTGGGCCTGAGTTGACCACCACATTCTACCTAGATCATATTATCCATCAACCTGCCTTCCTGTTCCTTTCCCCAACCCAAGCACAACTTTCCAGGTACGCAGGTATGGCCATTGGTCCCTGGTTCAGCTTAGGGTATCCAACAGAAAAAAAGGAAGGCTGGAGAGCATTTATAGTGTAGTTAATTGGTTCAGAAAGGATAATTTGATCAAAAAGTATTCAACAATGGGAAAAAAGAAAATGACATATAACTGTTGAGGTTGTGGTCACCTTAGGAGGTGGGAACATGCAACCTTCCAAGTACCCAGGTAGAGAAAAACATGTTTCTTTCATTGCCACAGTGGTCGCTCTTGATGCCACCGGGGTCCCGATCCTGAGTCCTCTGCGGGGGTTCTCAGGTGGGTGTATGAAATCATTAGGTGGTCCTAATACGGTCGGAATTTCCGACAACAAATGTTCGATGTGAGGAAAATCCGACCGTGTGTGGGCTCCATCGGACATTTGCTGTCGGAATTTCCGACAACAAAAATTTGAGAGCTGGTTCTCAAATTTTCTGACAACAAAGGTTGTTGTCGGAAATTCTGACCGTGTGTACACACTTCAACGCACAAAAATTCTACACATGCTCGGAATCAATTTGACGCATGCTTGGAATTATTGAACTTCATTTTTCTCGGCTCGTCGTAGTGTTGAACGTCACCGCGTTCTTGACGTTCGCAATTTCCGACAAAACAAAATTTGTGTGACCATGTGTATGCAAGACAAGTTTGAGCCAACATCCGTCGGAAAAAAAATCCACTGTTTTGTTGTCGGAATGTCTGATCGTCTGTTTGCGGCATAAGACTTCTAACCTTTTGTTGTAGGATGTGCTTGTGTTGGTGAAAGGGCTCGGAATGGCGGGTTGATGGATATTTATGATCTAGGATGTGGTGGTCAACTCAGGTCCAAGGGGTCCAGTCCTGGAGGACTGGCCAGTGGTTTCTGGTTCAGCTTAGGGTGTTCAATGAAAAAAAGGAAGGTTGGAGAGTCTTTATAGTATAGTTGGTTGCTTCAGAAAGGATTATTTGCTCAAAAGCGTTCCACAATGGGAAAAAAGAAAATGACTTCCAACTGTTGAGGCTGTGGTCACTCCATGGGGTGGTAACATGCAACCTTCTAGGTACGCAGTTAGAGAAATTCCTATCTCCAAGCAGGATGAAGGTGGTTGCGCTCGATGCCACGGGGGTCCCACTTCTGGGTCCTCTGTGGTGTTTTCTCGGGTGGGTGTGTAAAATCAGTAGGTTCAAAATGAGTGGTGGCCCAATCAGCAAAGGTGCCCGTTGTCATGTCTAAGAATAGGTCAGAGTCATATGACAATGGGCTCCTCTGCCGATCGGACAACCAAACGTTTTTTTGTAGACTGCTTTTGAACTTGATGGACATTATATCTTTGCCAAACCTTAAAGATCAAAGGTGCCTACTAGGGATAAGCTGAATGTACTTGGGTTTACGAAAAGGTTCTCTGGACTGTGCTGAAGTTTTGAACATTAATTCGAACCCCACTAACGTCATTAGGAGCCAAATCCTTCAAATACCATGCTAGGGGAACCTGCCTGCGAAGTGGCGCACTTATACAATGTATTTCGAAGGTCATATATTTTTTTTAATTTTATTTTTTACAAAAAAAAGAATCTGGCAATGAAATATTTTTATTCTATTATCTTTTATAATTTTTTTTCAATCCCCTTTCCCCTCCACAACCAACCTGATCTTTACTTTAATTTCTCCAGTCTCAAGCCCTGTACACGCGGGCGGAAATCCCATCTATTTGAAAACCGTCGGTTTTCCTGACGGGATTCCTGGCAAGCTTGCCTTGCCAAGCCCTGTGTACAGACGGCCACTCAAAAGAACCGTCGTTCTTTTGAAATGCAAGAACGCGGTGACGTCATTGACTACGACGAGCCAGCGCTCGTCACATTCAATGACGTCGCCGCCATCTTGCTACACCCCACACTAACCTTGTATGCTACCGCGCATGCGTCAAAGTCTTTTTGAGCATGCACGGGTTTACCTCGGACAGGTAAGCATACAGACGACCGGTTTTCTCGGCAGGAAACTCTCTGCCGAGAGTCCTGGCGGGAAAATAGACAGCAGGCTCTCTATTTTTCTTGTCGGGATTCCCGGCAGTTTTCCTGTCGGGAAAGCATACACACACACGTTTTTCACGGCAAAAAGCTCTCCCAGCAGTTTTCTTGCCGAGAAAACCGGTCGTGTGTACGAGGCTTTACTTATACTTCCCTCCTTCTACTTCTTCCCTTTGCTTCTTTCCATAGTGGTGGTCAATGGGTTGGACTCATTTCCAGAGACACATAAAGTGATGTTACTAAAATGCTTACTGATAGTTCGGTTTTAGGGCTACTATGGTGGCCTGTGGACAAGTGCAAGGTGGTCTCGAGACATCTCTAAACCCTCCCTTGTAGGATGTGCTCTTGTTGGTGGAAGGGACAGGAAGTTTGATGGATCTCGTCTTCCTCAGACCTTGCTAAGACCAAAGGTGCCTACTAGGGATAAGCCAAATGTATTTGGGTTCACGGGAGGTTCTCTAAACTTTTGCTGTAGTGCAGCAAGAATAAAAAAAATAAAAAAATTTGACCTTCCCTTAAATTCACGCTTGATGAGGTTCTGTTTCTGGTAGCTCAACCAGTATTTTTCTGCACTTGCGAGATCTATAAAGGGGTAAAACATAAGAAAAATGTGCTGCTGTTGGTGGAAGGGACAGGAGGGTTGATCAAAGGTGCCTACTAGGGATACGCCGAATATATTTGGGTTAACAGAAGGTTCCCCAAACTGTGCTTGGATGTTAATCCAAACCCCACTGGAGTCAATAAGAGCCGAACCCTTAAAATCAGTTCTGTCCATTTTTAAGGCTAATATGCAAGGGACTGTCTAACAAATGGCATGGGGGGCTTGGCACTGCTATGGGGAACATGTACTAAAGTGAAAATGTTTTTTTTATTTTTTTTATTCCGTTTGGCGGGAAGCAGTGCTTTTATAAATGCCTAAGGTGAAAAATTTAAAATGGCCAAATTCTTTAAAGCCCAATTCTGGGCAAAACATTTTTTGCTGTGCATGTGCCCACACTGCACAGGTCAACTGCTCGTTTTTTCCGTAGGAGAGGAGAAAGCTGTATGCTCACCCAATCCTCCTTCCCACCGGCAAATGGCAGTTTCCCATCGTCCAGCGGTGGACTGTTGGGCAGGAGCCACAGGGCTCGGTCTTGTACGGGGAGGATTGGAGAATTAGGTAAGTATATCTCCGTTATCCAATCACCTAGACCTGTGAACTCCAAGTTGCGGCCCAGGGGGGCGAATGCAGCCCTTTGCTTGCCTTTATCTGGCCCTTGGGGTACTATTCCTCCTGCTGACACCAACAGTGGGTCACTATTCCTCTCATAGACACCAACAGTGGGGCACTATTCCTCTCATAGACACCAACAGTGGGGCACTATCCCTCTCACAGACACCAATGATGGGGCACTATTACTTCCACTGACACCAAGTATGGACAAATATTCCTCCCACTGACACCAATGATAGGGCACTCTTCTTCTCATAGACACCAACAGTGGGGCACTATTCCTCTCACCCACACCAATAATGGGGCACTATTACTCTCACAAACACCAATGATGGCGCATTATTCCTCCCACTGATACTAATGATGGGGCACTATTTCTCCCACTGATACCAATGACGGGGCACTATTCCTTCCACTGATACCAATGATGGGGCACTATTCCTCTCACTGACACCAATGATGGAACACTATTCCTCTCACAGACACCAATGATGGGTCACTATTCCTCTCACAGACACCGATGATGGGGCACTATTCCTCTCACCCACACCAATAATGAGGCACTATTCCTATCACCCACACCAATGGGCCACTATTCCTCTCACAGACACCAACAATGGGGCATTGTTACTCCCACAGGCCACAGTCCTGCCCCTAAAATCTGTAGGATATAAAACTGGCCCTTTGGTTTTTAAAGTTTGGAGACCCCTGCCCCCCCGCACAAAAATAATCAGTCATGCAGTGCAGGCACAGCCCCACTGCGTTGTAAAACTTTTTTTCTTTTAATAACATGCTTTGAGGACACCCCAATACCTGCCTGTAAAGTGGTGCACCTCTGCAATGTATACTGGGGGGGTCCAAATGGCATTTTTTTTGCAAAAAAAGAAGCCGGGAAGGAAATATTTACAGTGGAACCTCGGTTTACGAGTTACGCGGTTAACGAGCATTTTGAATAACGAGCAACTTTTTATTTTTATTTTTATTCTGACTCGGTTTGCGGGTGTTGTCTCGCAAAACAAGCAAAATTCAAGCTAATGGGGTGTGCAGTACCGCATTTGGTCAGAGGTGCGGGGACGCCGGTGACACTCTGAATGGTTCGGAAACCCGTTCCTAGCCGTTCGGAAATACTCGGAATCACTCGTAAATACTCGTAAATATTCCGTTCCCGAGTGTTTCCAAACCTTTCCGAGGGTTTCCGAGATCAGCCGAGCTGTCCCCGAGTATTTCTGAGGCTCTCCGGCACCCCCCCCACCTCTGGCCACATGCGGTATTGCTTGCCATAGGAGTCAATGCGGAACAAATTATCTTTGTTTCCATTGACTTCTATGGGGAAACTGGCTTTGATATGCGAGTGCTTTGGATTACAAGCATTCTCCTGCTTGTAATCCAAGGTTCCACTGTATCAGCAAAGGTATTTTTTTCTTTCAATTTTGTTGTAGTACATCCTACAACAACAATAATAATAATAATAAAAAATAAATAAGAATCATAGGGGCCACCCTTAAAATTCATGCCAGGACCCCTATCCTTGAGGAGGGTCGGTTTCTGGTAGGTCAACTGATATTTTTCCGCACTTCCGAGACCTACAAAGGGGTAAAGCGGGGAAATGTGCACGTATTACAGCATATGTTTTTTAAAAAAAATTTGCCCAAACATACACACTTTATATAAATGAGTACAAAGCAAATCTTGCTTATTCCCGCCGAGGCTGACGTCACGGGACGAGACGCGGCCGGTGTGCTCCTGCCTGTTATCACAGCGATGCAGTAGTGGCAATGTCAGTAAATCCATGTTCCGTGATCCGTAACGGAAGAACTGGGTTACCGTGTCCGCGGCGCGCCTGCCTTCCCCTTTCTCATTCTCTCTGCCATGTAAAAAGGCTTCTCACCGCACTAGAAGCTTATTAGGCAGCCGAGAAGCCAGAATTTATTTTTTTCCGCTCCTGCAGGCTGAAGCCGTGACTATAAAGTGAAATCTTAAAGCAGAAGTGTGGGTAGAGAAAACCCCCCCATCTAACCCAGTTATGGAGTCATTAACAAAAAAAAAAAAATCCTTACATGTATTTTTAAATAGTAGCGCAGTCGGTCTTTATATTAGCCCCCCCCCCCCGCGGTTCCCCGCACAGCGGCATACCTCCCAACATCAGAAGTTGAGAAAGAGAGACAATGTGGAGACAAGAAACTCTTTGGTCAGGAGGATGTCGTGTACGACTGCAAGCACTTTGTTGTGTACAACACGGTGTGTAGTGGTCAGCAGTACAACTATATTGTCAAAAGTATTGGGACGCCTGCCTTTACACACACATGAACTTTAATGGCATCCCAGTTTTAGTCCGTAGGGTTCAATATTGAGTTGGCCCGCCCTTTGCAACTATAACAGCTTCACCTCTTCTGGGAAGGCTGTCCACAAGGTTTATGGGAATGTTTGACCATTCTTCCAGAAGCGCATTTGTGAGGTCAGGCACTGATGTTGGATGAGAAGGCCCGGCTCACAGTCTCCTCTCTAATTCATCCCAAAGGTGTTCTATTGGGTTGAGGGCAGGACTCTGTGCAGGCCAGTCAAGTTCCTCCACCCCAAACTCACTCATCCATGTCTTTATGGACCTTGCTTTGTGCACTAGTGGGCAGTCATGTTGGAACAGGAAGGGGCCGTCCCCAAACTGTTCCCACAAAGTTGGGAGAATGAAATTGTCCAAAATGTCTTGGTATGCTGATGTTCCTTAAGATTTCCCTTTACTGGAACTAAGAGGCCAAGCCCAACCCCTGAAAAAAAACCCCACACCATAATCCCCCCTCCACCAAAGGATTTGGACCAGTGCACAAAGCAACGTCCATAAAGACATGGATGAGCGAGTTTGGGGTGGAGGAACTTGACTAGCCTGGACAGAGTCCTGACCTCAACCTGATAGAACACCTTTGGGATAAATTAGAATGGAGACTGTGAGTCAAGCCTTCTCGTCCGAAGGGGGGGGAGTGAGTACTTGTGCTTAGTGGGGGGAGATGGGGGTATTAGTAGTCAGTGGAAGGAGATGGGGGCCCTGGTAGTCAGTGTGGGGAGATGGGGGCACTGGTAGTCAGTGGGGCGAGATCGGAGGCACTGGTAGTTAGTGAGGGGGAGATGGGGGCATTGATAGTCAGCAGGAGAGAGAGGGGGCATTGGTAGTCAGTGGGGGGAGATGGGACATTGGTAGTCAGTGGGGGGAGAGATGGGACATTGGTAGTCAGTGGGGGGAGAGATGGGACATTGGTAGTCAGTGGGGGAAGATGGGGGGATTGGTAGTCAGTGGGGAAAGATGGGGGCATTGATAGTCAGCAGGAGAGAGATGGGGCAATGGTAGTCAGTGGGGGGAGATGAGGCATTGGTAGTTAGTGGGGGGAGATGGGGACATTGGTAGTCAGTGGGGTCAGATGGGGCATTGGTAGTCATTGGGGGGAGTTCGGGGCATTGGTAGTCAGTGGGGGTAGATGGGACATTGGTAGTCATTGGGGGGAGTTGGGGGCATTGGTAGTCAGTGGGGGGAGATGGGGGCATTGGTAGTCAGTGGGGGGAGATGGGGGCATTGGTAGTCAGTGGAGTCAGATGGGGCATTGGTAGTCATTGGGGGGGGGGAGATGGGGGCACTGGTAGTCAGTGGGGGAAGATGGGGGGATTGGTAGTCAGTGGGGAAAGATGGGGGCATTGATAGTCAGCAGGAGAGAGAGGGGGCATTGGTAGTCAGTGGGGGGAGATGGGACATTGGTAGTCAGTGGGGGGAGAGATGGGACATTGGTAGTCAGTGGGGGAGAGATGGGACATTGGTAGTCAGTGGGGGAAGATGGGGGGATTGGTAGTCAGTGGGGAAAGATGGGGGCATTGATAGTCAGCAGGAGAGAGATGGGGCATTGGTAGTCAGTGGGGGGAGATGAGGCATTGGTAGTTAGTGGGGGGAGATGGGGGCATTGGTAGTCAGTGGGGTCAGATGGGGCATTGGTAGTCATTGGGGGGAGTTCGGGGCATTGGTAGTCAGTGGGGGTAGATGGGACATTGGTAGTCATTGGGGGGAGTTGGGGGCATTGGTAGTCAGTGGGGGGAGATGGGGGCATTGGTAGTCAGTGGGGTCAGATGGGGCATTGGTAGTCATTGGGGGGGAGTTGGGGGCATTGGTAGTCAGTGGGGGAAGATGGGGGGACTGGTAGTCAGTGGGGAAAGATGGGGGCATTGATAGTCAGCAGGAGAGAGATGGGACATTGGTAGTCAGTGGGGGAAGATGGGGGGATTGGTAGTCAGTGGGGGGAGATGGGGCATTGGTAGTCAGTGGGGGGAGATGGGACATTGGTATTCAGTGGGGGGAGATGGGGCATTGGTAGTCATTGGGGAAAGATGGGGGGATTAGTAGTCAGTGGGGGAGATGGGGGCATTGGTAGTCAGTGGGGTCAGATGGGGCATTGGTAGTCATTGGGGGGAGTTGGGGGCATTGGTAGTCAGTGGGGGGATTGGTAGTCAGTGGGGAATAATGGGGGAATTGATAGTCAGCAGGAGAGAGAGGGGGCATTGGTAGTCAGTGGGGGGAGATGGGACATTGGTAGTCAGTGGGGGGAGAGATGGGACATTGGTAGTCAGTGGGGGAAGATGGGGGGATTGGTAGTCAGTGGGGAAAGATGGGGGCATTGATAGTCAGCAGGAGAGAGATGGGGCATTGGTAGTCAGTGGGGGGAGATGAGGCATTGGTAGTTAGTGGGGGGAGATGGGGACATTGGTAGTCAGTGGGGTCAGATGGGGCATTGGTAGTCATTGGGGGGAGTTCGGGGCATTGGTAGTCAGTGGGGGTAGATGGGACATTGGTAGTCATTGGGGGGAGTTGGGGGCATTGGTAGTCAGTGGGGGGAGATGGGGGCATTGGTAGTCAGTGGGGGGAGATGGGGGCATTGGTAGTCAGTGGAGTCAGATGGGGCATTGGTAGTCATTGGGGGGGAGATGGGGGCACTGGTAGTCAGTGGGGGAAGATGGGGGGATTGGTAGTCAGTGGGGAAAGATGGGGGCATTGATAGTCAGCAGGAGAGAGAGGGGGCATTGGTAGTCAGTGGGGGGAGATGGGACATTGGTAGTCAGTGGGGGGAGAGATGGGACATTGGTAGTCAGTGGGGGAGAGATGGGACATTGGTAGTCAGTGGGGGAAGATGGGGGGATTGGTAGTCAGTGGGGAAAGATGGGGGCATTGATAGTCAGCAGGAGAGAGATGGGGCATTGGTAGTCAGTGGGGGGAGATGAGGCATTGGTAGTTAGTGGGGGGAGATGGGGGCATTGGTAGTCAGTGGGGTCAGATGGGGCATTGGTAGTCATTGGGGGGAGTTCGGGGCATTGGTAGTCAGTGGGGGTAGATGGGACATTGGTAGTCATTGGGGGGAGTTGGGGGCATTGGTAGTCAGTGGGGGGAGATGGGGGCATTGGTAGTCAGTGGGGTCAGATGGGGCATTGGTAGTCATTGGGGGGAGTTGGGGGCATTGGTAGTCAGTGGGGGAAGATGGGGGGATTGGTAGTCAGTGGGGAAAGATGGGGGCATTGATAGTCAGCAGGAGAGAGATGGGACATTGGTAGTCAGTGGGGGAAGATGGGGGGATTGGTAGTCAGTGGGGGGAGATGGGGCATTGGTAGTCAGTGGGGGGAGATGGGACATTGGTATTCAGTGGGGGGAGATGGGGCATTGGTAGTCATTGGGGAAAGATGGGGGATTAGTAGTCAGTGGGGGAGATGGGGGCATTGGTAGTCAGTGGGGTCAGATGGGGCATTGGTAGTCATTGGGGGGAGTTGGGGGCATTGGTAGTCAGTGGGGGATTGGTAGTCAGTGGGGAATAATGGGGGAATTGATAGTCAGCAGGAGAGAGAGGGGGCATTGGTAGTCAGTGGGGGGAGATGGGACATTGGTAGTCAGTGGGGGGAGATGGGACATTGGTAGTCAGTGGGGGAATATGGGGGAATTGGTAGGCAGTGGGGGGAGATAGGGGAATTGGTAGTCAGTGGGGAAGATGGGGGCATTGGTAGTCAGTAGGGGAAGATGGGGGGATTGGTAGTCAGTGGGGGGAGATGGGGGCATTGGTGCTCAATAGGGGAAGAGGAGGGCAGCACCAGTAGTCATTGGGGGTAGAGGAAGGCACTGGTTCCTAAATGGAGGGAAAGAGAGGGTACTGGTGCTCAATGGGGGGAGGGAGTACTGGGGCTTAGTGGGGGGAAAATGGGGGCACTGGTATTTAGTGGGGGGAGAGGGTGACATTAGTGCTGGGGGGGGGGGAGAGGGGGCACTGGTGCTCTGTGGGGGGAAAAGGGAGCACTGGTGCTTAGTGGGAGTAGATGGGTGCATTGATAGTCAGTGGGGGAAGAGGGTGGCACTGGTAGTCAGTAGGGGGAATTGTTGCTCAAAGGGGGGAAAGAGGCGGTTACCAGGCTCAGGGGGGGAAAAAGGGGAGTACTGGGGCTTAGTGGGGGAGATGGGGAAACTGGTAGTTAGTGGGGGAGATTTGTAGTCAGTGGAGGGAGAGGAGGTCATCGGTGCTCAATGGGGGGAAAGAGGGGGTACTTGTGCTTAGGGGAATATGATCACTGGTAGTTAGTGGGGGGGAAAGGGGGCATTGGTGTTCAGTGGGAGGAGAGGGAGACATTGGTATTGAGTGGGGGGAGGGGAAAAGGGGATTGGTAGTCAATGGGAGGAGATGGGGGCACTAGTAGTCAGTGGAGGGAGAGGAGGTCATTGGTGCTCAGTTGGAGGAGGGGGGGCATTTGTTTTTAGTGGGGGGAGGGGAAGAGGGGATACTGGTGCTCAGTGGGGGAAAATTGGGGCATTGGTGCCCAGTGGGGGGGAGAGGTGGGCTTTAGTGTCCCGTGGGTAGAAAGGGGGGGTTCCAGTACTCTGTGGGGGAAGATTAAGGGCACTAGTGGGAGAGGGGAGCCCGTGAAGCTCTGTGGAGCAATAGGGGGGAGTGAAGGTACCGGTACTCTGTAGAAGGAGAGGGACGGCACTTGTACACCGTGGAGGAAATGGGGGACACTGGTACTATTTTTTGTTTGAGAAATATTTCCATCCTGCTCCTTGGAATATTCTGGTAAAAAATATGAATGCAGATTCGATCCCACTAACGATTAGAAAATCAAATGAAAGTTTTTTTTTTTCTATTGAAGTTCTACAGGATCTGCTTAGTTGAAAACAACAGACTTCCTTCAGTCTCTAATGACATCAAGTAGCCACAATGCTCCTGCAGCAAAGAACCATGTGCTGTCCCGTATTCTGAGGGACTGCCCTGGATTCCGAGGGACTGCCCTGGATTCCGAGGGACTGTCCCGGTTTTCGAGGGACTGTCCCGGATTTCGAGGGACTGTCCCGGTTTTGGAGCAATGTCCCTCTGTCCCTCATTCCTCCTCATTTGTCCCTCATTTTGCTCTGATCTATAAAATGCACTTTTTATCTTTCAAAAAGTGTTTCCCAGCGCTAAACCTTTCATCCAAATTCTAAATTGCTGCATTTGTAAATTCCAAAAGCCAATATAAAGGAATAGTGGTGGTAAAAAAAAAAAGTCCTTGTGGGTTTAACTAATTTATTTATTTTTGGTTAATTCCCCTTTAAGGGGGCGTGGCATGGGGGCGTGTCCTATGCCTACATACGTTTGCTAGTAGGTGTCCCTCATTCTCATCATAAAAAGTTGGGAGGGTCTTGAAGACTGAGAGGGTAGATGGCTCAATAGAAAGTTAGAGGTGGCACGCTGGGACTTGTAGTGCCTCTGAATCTGACAGGCCCCAGTTGTCTCAGTCTGGGAATGCTGGGACTTGTAGTGCCTCTGAATCTGACAGGCCCCAGTTGTCTCAGTCTGGGAATGCTGGGACTTGTAGTGCCTCTGAATCTGACAGGCCCCAGTTGTCTCAGTCTGGGCACGCTGGGACTTGTAGTGCCTCTGAAGCTGACAGGCCCCAGTTGTCTCAGTCTGGGAATGCTGGGACTTGTAGTGCCTCTGAATCTGACAGGCCCCAGTTGTCTCAGTCTGGGAATGCTGGGACTTGTAGTGCCTCTGAAGCTGACAGGCCCCAGTTGTCTCAGTCTGGGCACGCTGGGACTTGTAGTGCCTCTGAAGCTGACAGGCCCCAGTTGTCTCAGTCTGGGCACGCTGGGACTTGTAGTGCCTCTGAAGCTGACAGGCCCCAGTTGTCTCAGTCTGGGCACGCTGGGACTTGTAGTGCCTCTGAAGCTGACAGGCCCCAGTTGTCTCAGTCTGGGCATGCTGGGACTTGTAGTGCCTCTGAAGCTGACAGGCCCCAGTTGTCTCAGTCTGGGCATGCTGGGACTTGTAGTGCCTCTGAAGCTGACAGGCCCCAGTTGTCTCAGTCTGGGAATGCTGGGACTTGTAGTGCCTCTGAAGCTGACAGGCCCCAGTTGTCTCAGTCTGGGAATGCTGGGACTTGTAGTGCCTCTGAAGCTGACAGGCCCCAGTTGTCTCAGTCTGGGAATGCTGGGACTTGTAGTGCCTCTGAAGCTGACAGGCCCCAGTTGTCTCAGTCTGGGCATGCTGGGACTTGTAGTGCCTCTGAAGCTGACAGGCCCCAGTTGTCTCAGTCTGGGCACGCTGGGACTTGTAGTGCCTCTGAAGCTGACAGGCCCCAGTTGTCTCAGTCTGGGCATGCTGGGACTTGTAGTGCCTCTGAAGCTGACAGGCCCCAGTTGTCTCAGTCTGGGCACGCTGGGACTTGTAGTGCCTCTGAAGCTGACAGGCCCCAGTTGTCTCAGTCTGGGAATGCTGGGACTTGTAGTGCCTCTGAAGCTGACAGGCCCCAGTTGTCTCAGTCTGGGAATGCTGGGACTTGTAGTGCCTCTGAAGCTGACAGGCCCCAGTTGTCTCAGTCTGGGAATGCTGGGACTTGTAGTGCCTCTGAAGCTGACAGGCCCCAGTTGTCTCAGTCTGGGCACGCTGGGACTTGTAGTGCCTCTGAAGCTGACAGGCCCCAGTTGTCTCAGTCTGGGCACGCTGGGACTTGTAGTGCCTCTGAAGCTGACAGGCCCCAGTTGTCTCAGTCTGGGCATGCTGGGACTTGTAGTGCCTCTGAAGCTGACAGGCCCCAGTTGTCTCAGTCTGGGAATGCTGGGACTTGTAGTGCCTCTGAAGCTGACAGGCCCCAGTTGTCTCAGTCTGGGAATGCTGGGACTTGTAGTGCCTCTGAAGCTGACAGGCCCCAGTTGTCTCAGTCTGGGCATGCTGGGACTTGTAGTGCCTCTGAAGCTGACAGGCCCCAGTTGTCTCAGTCTGGGAATGCTGGGACTTGTAGTGCCTCTGAAGCTGACAGGCCCCAGTTGTCTCAGTCTGGGCACGCTGGGACTTGTAGTGCCTCTGAAGCTGACAGGCCCCAGTTGTCTCAGTCTGGGAATGCTGGGACTTGTAGTGCCTCTGAATCTGACAGGCCCCAGTTGTCTGTCTGGGCATGCTGGGACTTGTAGTGCCTCTGAATCTGACAGGCCCCAGTTGTCTCAGTCTGGGCACGCTGGGACTTGTAGTGCCTCTGAAGCTGACAGGTCCCAGTTGTCTCAGTCTGGGAATGCTGGGACTTGTAGTGCCTCTGAATCTGACAGGCCCCAGTTGTCTCAGTCTGGGCATGCTGGGACTTGTAGTGCCTCTGAATCTGACAGGCCCCAGTTGTCTCAGTCTGGGCACGCTGGGACTTGTAGTGCCTCTGAAGCTGACAGGCCCCAGTTGTCTCAGTCTGGGAATGCTGGGACTTGTAGTGCCTCTGAAGCTGACAGGCCCCAGTTGTCTCAGTCTGGGCACGCTGGGACTTGTAGTGCCTCTGAATCTGACAGGCCCCAGTTGTCTCAGTCTGGGAATGCTGGGACTTGTAGTGCCTCTGAATCTGACAGGCCCCAGTTGTCTCAGTCTGGGAATGCTGGGACTTGTAGTGCCTCTGAATCTGACAGGCCCCAGTTGTCTCAGTCTGGGAATGCTGGGACTTGTAGTGCCTCTGAAGCTGACAGGCCCCAGTTGTCTCAGTCTGGGCACGCTGGGACTTGTAGTGCCTCTGAAGCTGACAGGCCCCAGTTGTCTCAGTCTGGGCACGCTGGGACTTGTAGTGCCTCTGAAGCTGACAGGCCCCAGTTGTCTCAGTCTGGGCACGCTGGGACTTGTAGTGCCTCTGAAGCTGACAGGCCCCAGTTGTCTCAGTCTGGGCATGCTGGGACTTGTAGTGCCTCTGAAGCTGACAGGCCCCAGTTGTCTCAGTCTGGGCATGCTGGGACTTGTAGTGCCTCTGAAGCTGACAGGCCCCAGTTGTCTCAGTCTGGGAATGCTGGGACTTGTAGTGCCTCTGAAGCTGACAGGCCCCAGTTGTCTCAGTCTGGGAATGCTGGGACTTGTAGTGCCTCTGAAGCTGACAGGCCCCAGTTGTCTCAGTCTGGGAATGCTGGGACTTGTAGTGCCTCTGAAGCTGACAGGCCCCAGTTGTCTCAGTCTGGGCATGCTGGGACTTGTAGTGCCTCTGAAGCTGACAGGCCCCAGTTGTCTCAGTCTGGGCACGCTGGGACTTGTAGTGCCTCTGAAGCTGACAGGCCCCAGTTGTCTCAGTCTGGGCACGCTGGGACTTGTAGTGCCTCTGAAGCTGACAGGCCCCAGTTGTCTCAGTCTGGGCACGCTGGGACTTGTAGTGCCTCTGAAGCTGACAGGCCCCAGTTGTCTCAGTCTGGGAATGCTGGGACTTGTAGTGCCTCTGAAGCTGACAGGCCCCAGTTGTCTCAGTCTGGGAATGCTGGGACTTGTAGTGCCTCTGAAGCTGACAGGCCCCAGTTGTCTCAGTCTGGGAATGCTGGGACTTGTAGTGCCTCTGAAGCTGACAGGCCCCAGTTGTCTCAGTCTGGGCACGCTGGGACTTGTAGTGCCTCTGAAGCTGACAGGCCCCAGTTGTCTCAGTCTGGGCACGCTGGGACTTGTAGTGCCTCTGAAGCTGACAGGCCCCAGTTGTCTCAGTCTGGGCATGCTGGGACTTGTAGTGCCTCTGAAGCTGACAGGCCCCAGTTGTCTCAGTCTGGGAATGCTGGGACTTGTAGTGCCTCTGAAGCTGACAGGCCCCAGTTGTCTCAGTCTGGGAATGCTGGGACTTGTAGTGCCTCTGAAGCTGACAGGCCCCAGTTGTCTCAGTCTGGGCACGCTGGGACTTGTAGTGCCTCTGAAGCTGACAGGCCCCAGTTGTCTCAGTCTGGGAATGCTGGGACTTGTAGTGCCTCTGAAGCTGACAGGCCCCAGTTGTCTCAGTCTGGGCACGCTGGGACTTGTAGTGCCTCTGAAGCTGACAGGCCCCAGTTGTCTCAGTCTGGGAATGCTGGGACTTGTAGTGCCTCTGAATCTGACAGGCCCCAGTTGTCTGTCTGGGCATGCTGGGACTTGTAGTGCCTCTGAATCTGACAGGCCCCAGTTGTCTCAGTCTGGGCACGCTGGGACTTGTAGTGCCTCTGAAGCTGACAGGTCCCAGTTGTCTCAGTCTGGGAATGCTGGGACTTGTAGTGCCTCTGAATCTGACAGGCCCCAGTTGTCTCAGTCTGGGCATGCTGGGACTTGTAGTGCCTCTGAATCTGACAGGCCCCAGTTGTCTCAGTCTGGGCACGCTGGGACTTGTAGTGCCTCTGAAGCTGACAGGCCCCAGTTGTCTCAGTCTGGGAATGCTGGGACTTGTAGTGCCTCTGAATCTGACAGGCCCCAGTTGTCTCAGTCTGGGCACGCTGGGACTTGTAGTGCCTCTGAAGCTGACAGGCCCCAGTTGTCTCAGTCTGGGCATGCTGGGACTTGTAGTGCCTCTGAATCTGACAGGCCCCAGTTGTCTCAGTCTGGGAATGCTGGGACTTGTAGTGCCTCTGAATCTGACAGGCCCCAGTTGTCTCAGTCTGGGAATGCTGGGACTTGTAGTGCCTCTGAATCTGACAGGCCCCAGTTGTCTCAGTCTGGGAATGCTGGGACTTGTAGTGCCTCTGAAGCTGACAGGCCCCAGTTGTCTCAGTCTGGGCACGCTGGGACTTGTAGTGCCTCTGAATCTGACAGGCCCCAGTTGTCTCAGTCTGGGCACGCTGGGACTTGTAGTGCCTCTGAAGCTGACAGGTCCCAGTTGTCTCAGTCTGGGAATGCTGGGACTTGTAGTGCCTCTGAATCTGACAGGCCCCAGTTGTCTCAGTCTGGGCATGCTGGGAATTGTAGTGCCTCTGAAGCTGACAGGCCCCAGTTGTCTCAGTCTGGGCATGCTGGGACTTGTAGTGCCTCTGAAGCTGACAGGCCCCAGTTGTCTCAGTCTGGGAATGCTGGGATTGATGGTTCCCCAAAGCTCTGCTCTCCCCATCTGTGCCGTCTTTCCCAGAACTTCCAATCCTGGCACGCTTCATCCCAGCCATCTTGTGAAGATCTGCTGACAGCCTGCGTTTGTTGCTGGCAAAGCGATTACATTGCTTCTTATTCTGACATTCAGAGGAATTTATATTTTCATAAAAAGTGATTCACAACCTCCATAAAGTACAAGGAGCAAGGTGCAGCAATCCATTGTATCCAGTACAAGGAGCGAGGTGCAGCAATCCATTGTATCCAGTACAAGGAGCGAGGTGCAGCAATCCATTGTATCCAGTACAAGGAGCAAGGTGCAGCAATCCATTGTATCCAGTACAAGGAGCGAGGTGCAGCAATCCATTGTATCCAGTACAAGGAGCGAGGTGCAGCAATCCATTGTATCCAGTACAAGGAGCGAGGTGCAGCAATCCATTGTATCCAGTACAAGGAGCGAGGTGCAGCAATCCATTGTATCCAGTACAAGGAGCGAGGTGCAGCAATCCATTGTATCCAGTACAAGGAGCAAGGTGCAGCAATCCATTGTATCCAGTACAAGGAGCGAGGTGCAGCAATCCATTGTATCCAGTACAAGGAGCGAGGTGCAGCAATCCATTGTATCCAGTACAAGGAGCGAGGTGCAGCAATCCATTGTATCCAGTACAAGGAGCAAGGTGCAGCAATCCATTGTATCCAGTACAAGGAGCGAGGTGCAGCAATCCATTGTATCCAGTACAAGGAGCGAGGTGCAGCAATCCATTGTATCCAGTACAAGGAGCGAGGTGCAGCAATCTATTGTATCCAGTACAAGGAGCAATGTGCAGCAATCCATTGTATCCAGTACAAGGAGTAAGGTGCAGCAATCCATTGTATCCAGTACAAGGAGCAATGTGCAGCAATCCATTGTATCCAGTACAAGGAGCAAGGTGTAGCAATCCATTGTATCCAGTACAAGGAGCAAGGTGCAGCAATCCATTGTATCCAGTACAAGAAGCGAGGTGCAGCAATCCATTGTATCCAGTTCAAGGAGCAAAGTGCAGCAATCCATTGTAACCAGTACAAGGAGTAAGGTGCAGCAATCCATTGTATCCAGTACAAGGAGCAATGTGCAGCAATCCATTGTATCCAGTACAAGGAGTAAGGTGCAGCAATCCATTGTATCCAGTCAGAGTCTGATGCCCACTAAACTTACACACGTAGGCAGAGGATTGATCAATTTTCTTCTTTTCAAAACAAATCTTTTACCGAAACAACAGAAAATTTCCAGCGTTCTGGACGACATCTTAGTTGGTGACCGAAATAAAATATTTTGTTGTTAACTGCGTTCGAGTTTTCTGAACAGGCCTCCAGCATTCACCTGAACAACGTTTATCATGGAGGAAGGGAGTGATCCTTATCTGCCTTATCCATATATTAATATTTTACATCTGGCTGGGAAATCAATATGACTGATGCCCTTGTTATTACACATTGGAGGATATAGACGGTCACATTTGGGAATGGGCAGGCTGGTCGGAGGCCAGATAACTTGATGTATGTTTTTGGATTGTAGAAGGAAACCTTTTTCAACACGGGGAAAACTGAAATCAGTAGCAGATTTTATCCTTGATTGGAATTGATCCGAGGTCCCCAGCACCAGGCAAGGCCACCTAGAGGTTTAGGGCCAAACTGCCCCCCCCAAGATGAATGAGCATTATCTGTTAGTCAAAATCCCCCTCCCAGCACAAATCTTTCCAGCCCCATCCCTCCTTCCAGCTCAAATCCTCTCTCTCCCTAATTCCCCCCCCAAAAAAAAATGAAAATCCCCCCTCCCAGCACAAATCGTTCCACCCTCATCCCACCTTCCAGCTCAAATTCTCTCTCCCCCTAATCCCCCCCCCCTCAAAAAAAAAGAAAATCACTCCTCCTAGCACTTATTCTCTACTCCTCAAATTTTCTTTACAAAGTACACATCTTCCCCCCCCTCCACTCAAAATCCCCCCTCCCAGCACAAATCTTTCCAGCCCCATCCCACCTTCCAGCTCAAATCCTCTCTCTCCCTAATTCCCCCCGCCCCCCAAAAAAAGAAAATCACTCCTCCTAGCACTAAGTCTCTACTCCTCAAATTTCCTTTCCAAAGTACACAACCTCCCCCTCCCAGCACAAATCTTTCCACCCCCATCCCACCTTCCAGCTCAAATCCTCTCTCTCCCTAATTCTCCCCCCCCCCCCAAGAAAAAAAGAAAACCACTCCTCCTAGCACAAATTCTCTACTTCTCAAATTTCCTTTCCCAAGTACACATCCGCCCCCCCCCCACTCAAAATCCCCCCTCCCAGCACAAACCCCCCTCCCCTCAAATTTCCCATTCTCGCACAAATTCTCCCCCAGTCATCTCTACTTGCACAACCCCCCCCCCCCCAAAAAAAAAATCCTTTTAGCACAAATCCCCCCCCCCCTCTTCTAGCACAAGCCCCACAAATCCTCCCTCCTAGCACAAATCTTCTTCCCCAGCCCCCTCCCAACACATATCCTCCACCAAATCACCTTTCCTGGCACACGCCCCCAGATTTCCCCTCCTAGAACAATTCTTACCTCCCTACTGCCTCCCAAATTCTCCCCACCCAACACAAATCCCCCCTCCCCCTCCCCAACTCCTTGTGCCCCTCCATCTCACATGATACCACAGTGCCCGGGGCAGCCGTCCCTCCTGCCCACCCCTTGTCCTGGCCCTGGCTGCAAGTGTGCAAACCACTTAGGTGCATAGTAAATAGTTTATTAACATTTGGAACTCATTAAACTCCACCAAATATTGTCTAAATAAGTGTTTCTCAACTCCAGTCCTCAAGGCGCCCCAACAGGTCATGTTTTCAGGTTTTCCGTTATTTCGCACGGGTGATTTGATCAGTTTCACTGCCTTAGAAATTACCACAGCCGTTTCATCTGAGGGAAATCCTGAAAACATGACCTGTTGGGGCGCCTTGAGGACTGGAGTTGAAATTCCATTCATCATGTGTATCCTTGTTGAATCTCGGAGTGCTATGTGTATTTCTTCCAGATCTGTGTAGCAATCCGGTGTGAGACTTTCCCTTCCTGTAATAAAGACCGATCACTGCTGCTCTCCCTCCTTGTGCAGGGTGACCTGTCTTGTCTCCGCCCCCTCCTGTCAGTTTCTGCAGGCTGTAGTGGGTGGAGCCTATTGGGCCCCTCCCACAGCTCTGCTCTCTCTCACTCTCTCCTTGTGCAGGGGGACGACTGTTCTTGTCTCCGCCCCCTTCTGTAGCTGTAGTGGGTGGGGCCTGCTCTGCACAGGCTATGTCCAGTACAGTGATGATGTCACTGCTACACTTACAAGGTAATATCTGGGTTTGAAAAAGCATAAGGGGAACACAAAGTAGATTTATATGCCCTTGCGTTGCAGAATAACAAAAAAAACACTACCTGCAAAATTCAACGGGCATTGAAGCCTTGCATCCAATCCCATTGACCTCTATTGTAGCGCTCCTTAAAAATGCTTAAAGTACCTTTTATTAACCACTTAAAGGGGTGTTCTGCCCCCCAAAAAAAACTAAAAGTCAGCAGCTACACATACTGCAGCCGCTGGCATTTAATAAATGGACACTTACCTGTCCTGGAGTCCAGCGATGTCGGCACCCGCAGCTGACTGATGTTTCCATCAGCTGTCGGGTGCTGCCGTCGCCATTGCGGGTAAGGGAACCCGACAGTGTAGCCTTTCAGCTTCACGCCGGGAACCCTACTGCGCATGCGCGAGGCCCCGCTCCTCTCTCCTATTGGCCCGGCGGCCGAGGGAGGAGGAGGGAGCCCCGCGGTGACCTCACGGGCGGTGAAGTGGGAAAGGATACCTGTCAAAGATGGGTATCCTGTCCCCCCTCCCCCCCCAAAAGGTGCCAATTGTGACACCGGAGGAGGGGGGGGGGGGGAAACAAATGAGCGGAAGTTCAACTTTTGGGTGGAACTCTGCTTTAAGGACCTATTTTCCAAACTTGGTGTTTACAAGCTAAAATCTTTTTTTTTTTTTGCTAGAAAATTACTTAGAACCCCCAAACATTATATATATATATATACACCCCAAAGACATGCTGGTAGGTTAGATGGCTTCTGTCTAAATTGGCCCCAGTATATGAATGTGAGTTAGGGACCTTGGACTGTAAGCTCCTTTAGGCTACTTTCACACTGAGACGCTGGATGCACTGGCGATATAGCGGCGATATTTTTAGCGCCGCTATACCGTATTTTTTGCCGCGATTTGCGGGCGCTAGCGGGGGGATTTTAACCCCCGCTAGCGGCCGAAAATGGGTTAAAAACGCCCGCAATAACGCCTCTTTGCGGCGTTTTGTGGGCGTTTTGGAGGCGCTACCCCATTGATTTCAGTGGGCAGGGGCGCTATAGGAGCGGTATTTTTACCGCTCCTATCGCGCCTCAAAGATGCGGCTTGCAGGAGTTTTTTGACCCTCTTGCAGGCGCAACGCTCCAGTGTGAAAGCCCTCGGGGTTTCACACTGGATACAATGGAGCGGCTTTTTTGGGGCGCATTGCAGGCGCTATTTTTAGCGCAATAGCGCCTGCAAAGCGCCTCAGTGTGAAAGGGGCCTAAGGCCCCTTTCACAGTGGGGCGTGCAGGTGCGGTGGCGGTATAGCAGCGCGATTTTCAGCGCTGCTATACCATCGTTCTTACCACGGTATGCGGCCGCTAGGGGGGTGAATTTAACCCCCGTTAGCGGCCGAAAAAGGGTTAATACCGCGGTGTCCCATTGATTTCAATGGGCAGCCGCGGTAAAGGAGCGGTGAACACACCGCTCCTTCACCGCTGTAAAGAAGCGGCTAGCAGGACTTTTGGAGCGGTCCTGCCAGCGCATCGTCTCAGTGTGAAAGCCTTCGAGCTTTCACATTGAAGGCTACAGGCACGAATTTTTCATGCGGTATAATAGCGCTAATATTAGCGCTAAACCGCATGAAAAACGCCTCAGTGTGAAAGGGGCCTAAGGGTAGGGACTGATGTGAATGTACAATGTATATGTAAAGCGCTGCGTAAATTGACAGCGCTATATAAGTACCTAAATAATAATAATATATATATATATATGTATATATATATTTTTTTTGCAGACACCCTAGAGAATAAAACGGCGGTCGTTGCAATACTTTCTGTCGCACCGTATTTGCGCAGCAGTCTTACAAGCGCAATGTTTTTGGAAAAAATACACTTTTTTAAAATTAAAAGATAAGACAACAGTAAAGTTAGCCCAATTTGTTTTTGTATATTGTAAAAGATGATGTTACGCCGGGTAAATTGATACCCAACATGTCACGCTTCAAAATTGCGCCCGCTCGTGGAATTGCGGCAAATGTTTTCCCTTAAAAATCTCCATAGGCAACATTTAAAAATGTCTATAGGTTACCAGTTTTGAGTTACAGAGGAGGTCTAGGGCTAGAATTATTGTTCTCGCTCTAACGATTGCGGCGATACCTCACATGTGTGGTTTGAACACCGTTTTCATACGCGAGCGTGACTTGCGTATGCGTTCATCTCTGCGTGCAAGCTCGGCAGGACGGAGCGCTTTAATTTTAAAAAAAATTGTATTATTTATTTTACTTTTCTTTTCTTTTTTTGACACTGTCCTTTTAAAAAGAAAATGTGGGTCACTTTTATTCCTATTACAAGGAATGTGATTATCCCTTGTAATAGAAAAAAAGTATGACAGGGCCTCTTAAATATGAGATCTGGGGGGTAAAAAAGACCTCAGATCTCCTATTTACACTAAAATGCAATAACAATAAAAAGAAAAAAAATGAAATGTCATTTTTTGGGGGGGGGGGGGGGGGGAAGAATTTCCCCTTTAAGACCATTGGGCAGAAGTGGCATTTGATGTCGCTTCCGCCATCCAGTGGTGTGGAATCGAGCGGGGGCCATCTTTCCCTCACTCGGCTCCATGCCTGTCAGGGAAGAGGACCCGATCGTCTCTGCCGCTACCGACGGATTTGGATAAATGTGATTTTGCGGCGAATCCGTTGCAGAGACCACTTCTATCTGAAAGAGGACCGCCCGCTGATGAAGAGGATTCCGAGGTTATGGCAGCTATCTGCCGCCACAACAACGGTATTACTCTTCAAACCGCCAACGTAAAATGACGGGGGGGGGGGGGCGGTCCTTAAGTGGTTAACCTTAAAATGGGGAGTGGATTGCGTTGTACACATACATGCCTGTGAGTTGCCTTGCATTGCAGCGTAACAAAAATAATGCTACCTGCAAATTAGGGCTGATTTACACGGGCATATGGGTATTCTCTGCAGGTTCTGGCTGGCAGAGCTTGCAGAAGAGTCTGCATATAATACACGCCTAAAGTACTCGACAAACGCAGCGCGGGGCCCTTGTGGTGATCACCCATTTACTTGAATGATTTGCCACATGCCAGGTAAACTTTGCCGCAGGTGGGAAGCAAAGCATTGGGTAAACACCCCCTGTTCGCTGCCTATTACAGCTTAAGGGGGGGGGGGGGCGGCGAAGAGCTATTGGAGGGCTGCAGAAATGCAGCTCAGCTGCACATTTTTGCCACCCCCCCCCAACGCATGTCTAAATAAAGCCTCTGGATCAGGGGTCTCCAAACATTCTAAACAAAGGACCAGTTTACTGTTCTTTAGGCTTTAGGGGGGCCGGACTGTGGCCAGTGGAAGTAGAAAATGCTGTGGTGTCAGTGGAAGGAATAGTGGCTCATTGTGGGTATGAGTGGGAGGAATAGTTCTCCACCATTGGTGTCAGTGGGAGGAATAGTGCCCCATTATTGGTGTCAGTGGGAGGAATAGTGTCACATCAATTGTGTCACTGTGAGGAATGGTGCCCCATCGATGGTGTCAGTGGGAAGAATAGTGCCCCATCATTTGTGTCAGTGGGAAGAATAGTGCCCCATCATTGGTATCAGTGGGAGGAATAGTGCCCCATCAATTGTGTCACTGTGAGGAACGGTGCCCCATCGATAGTGTCAGTGGGAAGAATAGTGCCCCATCGATGGTGTCAGTGGGAAGAATAGTGCCCATCATTGGTGTCAGCCCCATCATTGGTATCAGCCCCATAATTGCTTTTAGTGGGAGGGGAATAGTAGCTAAGTTGGTAAGAGTAGGAGGAATAGTGCCCCATCATTGGTGTCAGTGGGAAGAATAATGCCCCATCAATTGTGTCACTGTGAGGAATGGTGCCCCATCGATGGTGTCAGTGGGAAGAATAGTGCCCCACCGATGGTGTCAGTGGGAGGAATAGTGCTCCATCATTTGTGTCAGTGGGAAGAATAGTGCCCCATCATTGGTATCAGTGGGAGGAATAGTGCCCCATCAATTGTGTCACTGTGAGGAACGGTGCCCCATCGATGGTGTCAGTGGGAAGAATAGTGCCCCATCGATGGTGTCAGTGGGAAGAATAGTGCCCATCATTGGTGTCAGCCCCATCATTGGTGTCAGTGGGAAGAATAGTGCCCATTATTAGTATCAGCCCCATAATTGCTTTTAGTGGGAGGGGAATAGTAGCTAATTGTTGGTATGAGTAGGAGGAATAATGCCCCATCATTGGTGTCAGTGGGAAGAATAGTGCCCCATCATTGGTGTCAGTGGGAAGAATAGTGCCCCATCATTGGTGTCAGTGGGAAGAATAATGCCCCATCAATTGTGTCACTGTGAGGAACGGTGCCCCATCGATGGTGTCAGTGGGAAGAATAGTGCCCCATCGATGGTGTCAGTGGGAAGAATAGTACCCCATCGATGGTGTCAGTGGGAAGAATAGTGCCCCATCATTGGTGTCAGTGGGAAGAATAGTGCCCCATCAATTGTGTCACTGTGAGGAACGGTGCCCCATCGATGGTGTCAGTGGGAAGAAAAGTGCCCCATCGATGGTGTCAGTGGGAAGAATAGTACCCCATCATTGGTGTCAGTGGGAGGAATAGTGTCACATCAATTGTGTCACTGTGAGGAATGGTGCCCCATCGATGGTGTCAGTGGGAAGAATAGTGCCCCATCATTTGTGTCAGTGGGAAGAATAGTGCCCCATCATTGGTATCAGTGGGAGGAATAGTGCCCCATCAATTGTGTCACTGTGAGGAACGGTGCCCCATCGATAGTGTCAGTGGGAAGAATAGTGCCCCATCGATGGTGTCAGTGGGAAGAATAGTGCCCATCATTTGTGTCAGTGGGAAGAATAGTGCCCCATCATTGGTATCAGTGGGAGGAATAGTGCCCCATCAATTGTGTCACTGTGAGGAACGGTGCCCCATCGATAGTGTCAGTGGGAAGAATAGTGCCCCATCGATGGTGTCAGTGGGAAGAATAGTACCCCATCATTGGTGTCAGTGGGAGGAATAGTGTCACATCAATTGTGTCACTGTGAGGAATGGTGCCCCATCGATGGTGTCAGTGGGAAGAATAGTGCCCCATCATTTGTGTCAGTGGGAAGAATAGTGCCCCATCAATTGTGTCACTGTGAGGAACGGTGCCCCATCGATGGTGTCAGTGGGAAGAATAGTGCCCCATCGATGGTGTCAGTGGGAAGAATAGTGCCCATCATTGGTGTCAGCCCCATCATTGGTGTCAGTGGGAAGAATAGTGCCCATTATTAGTATCAGCCCCATAATTGCTTTTAGTGGGAGGGGAATAGTAGCTAATTGTTGGTATGAGTAGGAGGAATAATGCCCCATCATTGGTGTCAGTGGGAAGAATAGTGCCCCATCATTGGTGTCAGTGGGAAGAATAGTGCCCCATCATTGGTGTCAGTGGGAAGAATAATGCCCCATCAATTGTGTCACTGTGAGGAACGGTGCCCCATCGATGGTGTCAGTGGGAAGAATAGTGCCCCATCGATGGTGTCAGTGGGAGGAATAGTACCCCATCGATGGTGTCAGTGGGAAGAATAGTGCCCCATCATTGGTGTCAGTGGGAAGAATAGTGCCCCATCAATTGTGTCACTGTGAGGAACGGTGCCCCATCGATGGTGTCAGTGGGAAGAAAAGTGCCCCATCGATGGTGTCAGTGGGAAGAATAGTGCCCCATCGATGGTGTCAGTGGGAAGAATAGTACCCCATCGATGGTGTCAGTGGGAAGAATAGTACCCCATCGATGGTGTCAGTGGGAAGAATAGTGCCCCATCGATGGTGTCAGTGGGAAGAATAGTGCCCCATCGATGGTGTCAGTGGGAGGAATAGTACCCCATCGATGGTGTCAGTGGGAAGAATAGTGCCCCATCGATGGCGTCAGTGGGAAGAATAGTGCCCATCATTGGTGTCAGTGGGAAGAATAGTGCCCATCATTGGTGTCAGCCCCATCATTGGTTTTAGTGGGAGGAATAGTAGCTAATTGTTGGCATCGGTGGGAGGAATAATGCCTCATTGATGGTGCCCCATCATTGGTGTCAGATGGAGGAAAAGTGTCCCAAAGGGTTGGATAAAAAGCAAGCAATGTGCCGCATCTGGCCCCTGGGCCACGGTTTGGAAACCACTGCGCTGGATGATTTAAAAAAACATAGCTTGTTTGGCGCAATGCCTATGTGAACTTAGCCTAAATATTTTGTTGATGTTATCAGTCCATCCTTTGACCCCACGTTAAAATAGGACCAGGAATGAGCCCAGTTGCCATGGCCAACGCATCAGAAACGAGTCGTCATTTGCGTAAAGCGGAAAAAGATTAGCCAGCGGTTGCCATGGGTTACGGCCCTTTGCGCCCCCTCGTTGCTCTTTGCCCTGCCTTATTAAATAAGCCAGTACATGTCTTGATCATCTGGAACAAGTGTCAGCGTTAACTCCTTCCATCCTTTCCTTTATTTTTTTCTCCTCCGCTCCCCATCCTGAGTGATTTCATGCCTCCCCGCTGCACCTGTCAGCGTGCCTGTTCATCCATGCTGGCATGTGTCAGGCAGAGTGTCTATTACCTGTGCCCCCCCCTGCATCCCTTCCCACCACCAACCCCCCCCCCTCGCTCACCCCCCTCCTCTCTCCCCCTCTCTCATTTCCCATTCTCTTTGTAATCCCTCGCTCCCTTCGGCGTGGGTGACATCAATGTGTCTCCTCCCCCCTTGCTCCCTCACTCTCTCCCTCTCTCGCTCCCTTCTCTCCATCCCTCTGTCGCTCTCTCTACACTGCAGAATCCAACCGTGGAATCATGCAGATGCTGCTGGTCCCTCTTGCCCCTGCCGCGGGCTGTCTCGCTCCGCTGTCTCTGCCCGTCTGAGGCTGCCCCTGGATTGCTGCTGCCCTTATTTCCAAAGACACATATCTCTGTATTTCCTTTTATTTATTTATTTTTATTAATCATTCATCTTGCATCTCTTCCTCTGTCGCTGTTTGCTTGCCGTCTCTTTTTGCTGTCTATTTGTTTTTCTCTGGCAGTCTCGTTCTTTCTCTCTCCTGTTGATCGCAGTTTATCCCATCTGCTTTGCCAAATTTTTTATTTTTTTTTGGAAGGTCTGTTTTGCTTTTGTTCCTCCACTCGTCACACCTTTTAACCCTCTTGCACTTTTTTTCTTTTTTTGGTGTGCGTCTACAATGCTTCGCCCTGTCCCCTGTGCTTCCGGCTGGCTGTTCCTCTGCTCTCACCCCCAATGATGCCCCCTTGTTTGGTCATGTCGGTGTCACTGTTTGTGCCTGTCTTGACTCTCATGCTATGTGGTGCGGTCTCAGGTAAGAAAGCCCTGCACGTGGGCGCCCTCTTCCCCATGAGCGGGGGCTGGCCCGGGGGACAGGCCTGTCACCCAGCCGCACAGATGGCCCTGGAGGACGTCAACAACCGGAGGGACATTTTACCGGAGTACGAGCTCAGGCTGATACACCACGACAGCCAGGTGAGAGCAGGTGCTTGGGGTGCTGGTGGGGCATCTAAGTGGTGATATACCATCAAGATAATGCTGGTTTTGGATATAAGTTACACACATAAAAAGACAGGTGGAACCATCGTAATTGTCCATCGTAATTGTACCCGATTCCCCGAGATTGGAAAGATCTGCAGGTTCCCATATCCACCAACTGTACA
Source organism: Rana muscosa (assembly GCA_029206835.1). Lineage (NCBI taxonomy): Eukaryota > Metazoa > Chordata > Amphibia > Anura > Ranidae > Rana > Rana muscosa. The sequence continues at coordinate 361,135,299 of CM055125.1, read as the reverse complement.
ACAAATTCCACATTTTCTGCTGATTAGATTCAGTTCTCATCAAATATTTTTAGTGGTTTTAAAGTTTATTTTTATTAGTTAAAAAAAAATTCTGATATCCCCGGTACCGTATTTGGAAGGTTTGTCCTTGGAAGTGTCCCTGGTTGGCAATGCTAACCAACTGCACCATAGCAATCTTTGACTGCTGCTGATATTTTTGGAGGCTCTCAAGACAAACCCTCCTTCGAGACCAGGGTATAAAAATGAAAATGATTTGTTTTCCAATATGTAAAGGAGTCTTGTATGTTTTTAGAGTGTTCTGTAGTTTTCCAAGGCAGCAGTGCATGTGATGAGTTTAGACACACCAGCTTAGCAGCAGAAAGTCCCTCCAAGATATGTTTACAATTTTCTATCTCCTGTAACACACCTCATGTACGTTATGAATAAAGCCATGAAGGGTGCAAGTCCCCTGATTACTATTAGTGAGATCAATTTTGGCATTGGAGATGAAAGAAGTATGTACCAATTTTGGTAGAGGATATTAAAATAGTTGGACTGTAGACTCAAGACCCCTGACTACTATTAGTAAGATCAACTTTGGTAGGGGAAATGAAAGAAATTGGACTATAGAGTCAAAAACCAACAACAATTTTGGTAGGGGAGATTAAAGAAGTTGGATTATAGACTCAAGACCCCTGACTATAATTGGTGAAATCAATTTTGGTAGAGGAGATTAAAGAAGTTGGGCTATAGACTCAAGACTATGATCAGTGAGATACATTTTGGTAGAACAGATTAAAGAAATTAGGCTATAGATTCAAGACCCCTGACTACTATCAGTGAGATACATTTTGGTAAGGGACTTTAAAGAAGTTGGGTTATAGACTCATGTGCCCTGACTATGACCGGTGAGAACAATTTTGGTTGAGAATATTAAAAAAATTGGGTTGTAGACTCAAGACCCCTGACTATGTCAGCGATATCAATCTTGATAGATGAGATTAAAGAAGTTGGGCTATGGACTCAAGTCCCCTGACTACAATTGGCAAGAACAATTTTGGTAGAGGAGACTAAAGAAGTTGGGCTATAGACTCGAGAACCCTGACTATGTTGGTGATATCAGTTTTGATAGATGAGATTAAAGAAGTTGGGCTGTAGACTCAAGTCCCCCCATTTACATTTAGTGAGATAAATTTTGGTGGAGGTCTTTAAAGAAGTTGGTCTATAGACTCGTGTCCCCTAACTACAATTGGCAGGAACGATTTTGGTAGAGGAGACTAAAGAAGTTGGGCTGTGGACTTGGGACCCCGGACTTTGGCGGTGATATCAGTTTTGATAGATGAGTTTAAAGAAGTTGGAACTATAGACTCAAGTCCCCCGACTTACTTTTAGTGAGATCAATTTTGGTGGAGGACTTTAAAGAAGTTGGGCCATAGACTTGAGTCCCCTGACTACAGTTGGAAAAAGTAGTTTTAGTAGATTTGATTAAAGAAGTTGGGCTATAGACTCAAGTCCCTCCACTTATGTTTAGTGAGATCAATTTTGGTGGAGGACTTTAAAGAAGTTGGGCTATAGACTCGAGTCCCCTGAGTATGATCAGTGAAATCAGTTTTGGAACACGAGATGAAAGAAGTTGGGCTATAGACTCAAGACCCAAGACTATGATTGTTGAGAACAATTTTGTTAGAGGAGATTAAAGAAGTTAGGCTATAGACTTGAGTTTCCCGACTAAGATCGGTGAGATAAATTTTGGTGGAGGACTTTAAAGAAGTTGGGCTATAGACTCGAGTCCCCTGAGTATGATCGGTGAAATCAGTTTTGGAACACGAGATGAAAAAAGTTGGGCTATAGACTTAAGACCCAAGACTATGATTGTTGAGAACAATTTTGTTAGAGGAGATTAAAGAAGTTAGGCTACAGACTTGAGTGTCCCGACTAAGATCGGTAAGATAAATTTTAATGGAGGAGTTTAAAGAAGTTGGACTGTACACTCAAGATCCCTGTCTATGATCAGCAAGATCAGTTTTGGTAGAGGGGATTAAAGAAGTTAGGCTACAGATTCAAGTCCCCCAACAACGATTGGCGAGATCAATTTTAGGAGAAGAGATTAACGAAGTTCAGAGGACAGGATGGCTGCTGCTAAAAAAAGTGAAAGGGACTAAACCTGAAAGAGAGGGAGGGGTAGGGGAATGGGGAAAGTGACAGGAGCTAAGGCAACATGAGAGAAGCTAGAGACAGCTGAAGGAGAAGTAAGGGAGAGAGACCACCAAGGCAGGGGGGCATAGAGACCGCATGAGTGACCTTTATTGAGACCCACTCTGATGGGGGGAGAGCGCTGGGGGGTGCAGCAAGGCTCTCTCTCACAGGATTACCCCCTGCGCTCTCATTATTCCTCTCAGCTCTCTCACTGTTACCACGGCAACGGAGGAAAGGGTAAAATATTCCGGAGAAGAGATAGACGGAGAGAGAGGAATGGGCAGAGAGGGGGGAGAGGAGAGACAGATGGGGAGAGAGAGGAAAACATGTGATAGAAGATGGATAGCGATGACTAGAGGGGGTCATTATCTATTGGCATAAAAAATAAAATGCATATGTGTGTATGACTGTGGCTTGTTCCTTCTGTCCTAATTTCTCCTTCCCACCCTCCACAGTGTGACCCCGGGCAGGCCACACGACACCTGTACGAGCTGCTGTACAATGACCCTATTAAGATCATGTTGATGCCAGGGTGCAGCAGTGTGTCCACGCTGGTGGCGGAAGCAGCTCGCATGTGGAACCTCATAGTGGTAAGCGGGAGCCTCTGGCCAGCTATGTTTGCCTCAAGTTCTTTCTGCTTCACCCCACTTTAACTCCTTCCTTTAATTCCACCTTCCGTTTCCTGTTTTCCTGGTATGTGAGAAATCTGCTTTTAGAGTCACTAGTTTGTCTACTGGTCACTTTGTCATTATTTCTTGTGTTATAGTCACTTTCCAAACTATAGACTTATACAACACCACCTACCTGTCTACTGTGCTCCCCCTAGTCTTCATTTATTACCTGCATTTCTCATGCATTATTTTCTTCTTCTTCCTCTAGTCTTCTTATTATGTGCTACTTGTTTTTCTTTAACTTTCTCACATTATGGTTTCTGTGATTCTTACATCCATTGCAACTTCTTTTCTGTATTCCTTACCTCTGATTATTTCTTCAATCGTTTTCTTCTTCATGTACTCCTCTCTTCCTTTCTTCATTGACCATTTTTTTTCCTCCTGTGTTCTCTGTTTGCATCCTCAGGTATAGCCTTCCTCCTGTACATCCTGTTCTTATTCCCTTTTCTCTTACACCTGCATTCCTTCTTCTTCCTCCACTCTTCCCTTTCTCCTCTAGTCTCTGTTCTTCCTCCCCTCTTCTCTTTCTCCTCTAGTCTCTGTTCTTCCTCCCCTCTTCTCTTTCCCCTGTATTCTCTGTTCTTCCTCACCTCTTCTCTTTCCCCTGTATTCTCTGTTCTTCCTCCCCTCTTCTCTTTCTCCTCTAGTCTCTGTTCTTCCTCCCCTCTTCTCTTTCTCCTCTAGTCTCTGTTCTTCCTCCCCTCTTCTCTTTCTCCTCTAGTCTCTGTTCTTCCTCCCCTCTTCTCTTTCTCCTCTAGTCTCTGTTCTTCCTCCCCTCTTCTCTTTCCCCTGTATTCTCTGTTCTTCCTCACCTCTTCTCTTTCCCCTGTATTCTCTGTTCTTCCTCCCCTCTTCTCTTTCTCCTCTAGTCTCTGTTCTTCTTCCCCTCTTCTCTTTCCCGTGTATTCTCTGTTCTTCTTCCCCTCTTCTCTTTCTCCTCTAGTCTCTGTTCTTCCTCCCCTCTTCTCTTTCCCCTGTATTCTCTGTTCTTCCTCCCCTCTTCTCTTTCCCCTGTATTCTCTGTTCTTCCTCACCTCTTCTCTTTCCCCTGTATTCTCTGTTCTTCATCCCCTCTTCTCTTTCTCCTCTAGTCTCTGTTCTTCCTCCTCTCTTCTCTTTCTCCTCTAGTCTCTGTTCTTCCTCCCCTCTTCTCTTTCCCCTGTATTCTCTGTTCTTCCTCCCCTCTTCTCTTTCTCCTCTAGTCTCTGTTCTTCTTCCCCTCTTCTCTTTCCCCTGTATTCTCTGTTCTTCCTCCCCTCTTCTCTTTCTCCTCTAGTCTCTGTTCTTCCTCCCCTCTTCTCTTTCTCCTCTAGTCTCTGTTCTTCCTCCCCTCTTCTCTTTCCCCTGTATTCTATGTTCTTCCTCCCCTCTTCTCTTTCTCCTCTAGTCTCTGTCCTTCCTCCCCTCTTCTCTTTCTCCTCTAGTCTCTGTTCTTCCTCCCCTCTTCTCTTTCCCCTGTATTCTCTGTTCTTCCTCCCCTCTTCTCTTTCTCCTCTAGTCTCTGTTCTTCCTCCCCTCTTCTCTTTCCCCTGTATTCTCTGTTCTTCCTCCCCTCTTCTCTTTCTCCTCTAGTCTCTGTTCTTCCTCCCCTCTTCTCTTTCTCCTCTAGTCTCTGTTCTTCCTCGCCACTTCTCTTTCTCCTCTAGTCTCTGTTCTTCCTCACCTCTTCTCTTTCTCCTCTAGTCTCTGTTATTCCTCACCTATTCTCTTTCTCCTCTATCCTCTGTTCTTCCTCACCTCTTCTCTTTCTCCTGTATTCTCTGTTCTTCCTCCCCACTTCTCTTTCTCCTCTAGTCTCTGTTCTTCCTCCCCTCTTCTCTTTCTCCTGTATTCTCTGTTCTTCCTCCCCTCTTCTCTTTCTCCTCTAGTCTCTGTTCTTCTTCCCCTCTTCTCTTTCTCCTCTAGTCTCTGTTCTTCCTCGCCACTTCTCTTTCTCCTCTAGTCTCTGTTCTTCCTCACCTCTTCTCTTTCTCCTCTAGTCTCTGTTATTCCTCACCTATTCTCTTTCTCCTCTATCCTCTGTTCTTCCTCACCTCTTCTCTTTCTCCTGTATTCTCTGTTCTTCCTCCCCACTTCTCTTTCTCCTCTAGTCTCTGTTCTTCCTCCCCTCTTCTCTTTCTCCTGTATTCTCTGTTCTTCCTCCCCTCTTCTCTTGCTCCTGTATTCCATTTTTTCCCTTGCTTCTTCTCTTCCTCCTGCATTCCCCCTTTCTTCCTCACTACTACTTTTCCATCTGTATTCTCCCCTATCCCCCCCCCCCCAATCCTCTGTTCTATATCATCGCTTCTGTCCTCCTGCGTTCTCTCTCCTTTCTCACTTATTCTCCTCCTCCTGCATCCTCTCTTCTTCCTGATCTTATCCTTCTGAATTTACTATTCTTCCTCACCTCTTCTCTTCCTCTTGTATTCTTTTATCTTCTTCTCTTCCTTTTGCATTTTCTGTTCTTCTCTTCTTCTCTTCTATTTCTCCAGTTTTGCTTTTTCTTCTTCTCTTATCTCTTCTTCTCCTCCTGCATGCCCTGTTCTTCTTCACCTCCTCTCTTCTTCCTTCATTCTCTTGTCTTCCTTGCTTCTTTTTTTTTCTTCTGCATTACCTGTTCTTCCTCACCTCCTTTTTTTCCTTGCATTTTCTCTTCATCCTCACCTTACCTCTTCCTCCTGCATTCTTCCTTCATTTTTGTCTTTTCTCTTTTTCATTAATTCCTCCCTTCTTCCTCATCTCTTCCTCCTACATTCTCTGTTCTTCCTGACCTTTTCATTACTCCTGTATTCTCTGTTCTTCTTTATCCCTTATCTTCATCCTCGCTTCTTCTCTTCCTCCTTTTCTGTACTTCCTTGACTCTCCTGCATTCTATTCTCTTCTTCCTGATCTCTTCCTTCTGAATTTTCTATTATTCTTCGCCTCTTCTCTTTTCTTGTATTCTTTTATCTTCTCTTCTTTTCCTCTAGCATTCTGCCTTTATTTTCATCTTTTCTCATTCTCTTGAATTCCTCCTTTATCTCTTCTTCCTGTATTCTCTGTTCTTCCTCACCTCTTCTCTTACTCCTGTATTCTTCTCTGTTCTTCCTCACCTCTTCTCTTACTCCTGTATTCTTCTCTGTTCTTCCTCACCTCTTCTCTTACTCATGTATTCTTCTCTGTTCTTCCTCACCTCTTCTCTTACTCCTGTATTCTTCTCTGTTCTTCCTCACCTCTTCTCTTACTCCTGTATTCTTCTCTGTTCTTCCTCACTCTTCTCTTACTCCTGTATTCTTCTCTGTTCTTCCTCACCTCTTCTCTTACTCCTGTATTCTTCTCTGTTCTTCCTCACCTCTTCTCTTACTCCTGTATTCTTCTCTGTTCTTCCTCACCTCTTCTCTTACTCCTGTATTCTTCTCTGTTCTTCCTCACTCTTCTCTTACTCCTGTATTCTTCTCTGTTCTTCCTCACCTCTTCTCTTACTCCTGTATTTTTCTCTGTTCTTCCTCACCTCTTCTCTTACTCCTGTATTCTTCTCTGTTCTTCCTCACCTCTTCTCTTACTCCTGTATTCTTCTCTGTTCTTCCTCACTCTTCTCTTACTCCTGTATTCTTCTCTGTTCTTCCTCACCTCTTCTCTTACTCCTGTATTCTTCTCTGTTCTTCCTCACCTCTTCTCTTACTCCTGTATTCTTCTCTGTTCTTCCTCACCTCTTCTCTTACTCCTGTATTCTTCTCTGTTCTTCCTCACCTCTTCTCTTACTCATGTATTCTTCTCTGTTCTTCCTCACCTCTTCTCTTACTCCTGTATTCTTCTCTGTTCTTCCTCACCTCTTCTCTTACTCCTGTATTCTTCTCTGTTCTTCCTCACTCTTCTCTTACTCCTGTATTCTTCTCTGTTCTTCCTCACCTCTTCTCTTACTCCTGTATTCTTCTCTGTTCTTCCTCACCTCTTCTCTTACTCCTGTATTCTTCTCTGTTCTTCCTCACCTCTTCTCTTACTCCTGTATTCTTCTCTGTTCTTCCTCACCTCTTCTCTTCCTCCTGCTTTTCTGTGCTGCCTTGACTCTCCTGCATTCTGTCTTCTTCCTGATCCCATCTATCTGGATTTTCTATTTTCCATCGCCTCTTCTCTTTCTCTTGTATTCTTTCATCTTCTTCTCTTCACTTCTTCCTGCATTCTGCCTTAATTTTTGTCTTTTCTCTTTCACATGCAGTCTCTGTTCTTCCTCACTTCTTCTCTTCCTCCTGCAGTACCTGGAGAGGACAGCTGGAAGAGACAAATAGAGTAAGAACAGAAGGGAAGGGAAAGGAGGCAAAGTGGTGTCAAAGAAGAACAGAGAAAGCAAGAATAATAAAAAAGAACTTGGATGGGAGAAAAGAGACTAGGAAGCATACAGAATGCAGGAGTGTTGAGGAAGTACAGAAAAGCAGGAGGAAGAGAAGAGGTGAGGAAGTACAGAAAAGCAGGAGGAAGAGAAGAGGTGAGGAAGAACAGACACTGCAGGAGGAAGAGAAGAGATGAAGAACAGAGAATGCAGGAGTGTCAAGGAAGTACAAAAAAAGCACTTCTTCTCGTCCTCCTGCAGTCTCTGTTCTTCCTCACCTCTTTTCTTCCTCCTGCTTTTCTGTACTTCCTCACCTCTTCTCTCCCTCTTGCTTTTCTGTACTTCCTCGACACTCCTGCATTCTCTGTTCTTTGTCTCTTCTCTTCCCCTCTGCAGTCTCTGTTCTTCCTCACCTCTTCTCTTCCTCCTACAGTCTCTGTTCTTCCTCACCTCTTCTCTTCCTCCTGCTTTTCTGTACTTCCTCGACCCTCCTGCATTCTCTGTTCTTCATCTCTTCTCTTCCTCCTGCAGTGTCTGTTCTTCCTCACCTCTTCTCTTCCTCATGCTTTTCTGTACTTCCTCACCTCTTCTCTTCCTCCTGCTTTTCTGTACTTCCTCGGCCCTCCTGCTTTCTCTGTTCTTCATCTCTTCTCTTCCTCCTGCAGTATCTGTTCTTTCTCACCTCTTCTCTTCCTCATGCTTTTCTGTACTTCCTCACCTCTTCTCTTCCTCCTGCTTTTGTGTACTTCCTCGGCCCTCCTGCTTTCTCTGTTCTTCATCTCTTCTCTTCCTCCTGCAGTATCTGTTCTTTCTCACCTCTTCTCTTCCTCATGCTTTTCTGTACTTCCTCACCTCTTCTCTTCCTCATGCTTTTCTGTGCTTCCTCGGCCCTCCTGCTTTCTCTGTTCTTCATCTCTTCTCTTCCTCCTGCAGTATCTGTTCTTCCTCACCTCTTCTCTTCCTCATGCTTTTCTGTACTTCCTCACCTCTTCTCTTCCTCATGCTTTTCTGTACTTCCTCGACACTCCTGCATTCTGTATGCTTCCTACTCTCTTTTCTCCCATCCGAGTTCTCTTTTATTATTCTTGCTTTCTGCTTTTCTTTGACACCACTTTGCCTCCTTTCCCTTCCCTTCTGTTCTTACTCTATTTGTCTCTTCCAGCCGTCTTCTCCAATTCTCTTTTTCACCTGTATTCTCTCTCATTCCTGCACGTCCCCTTCTTTCCTTACTTCCCTCTTGTTTCTGCATTTTTTTCTTTCCTCTTCATTCATCTTTTTCTTCTGTATTCTCTCCTCCTATTTTACTTTTCTGTTCATCCTGCATTTCTGTTTTCCATCCACTTTTCTCTTCCTCCTATATTCTCAGTTGTTTCTCTGCTCCACTTTTCCTCCTATTTCCTTTGTTCTTCCTCCCCTCCTCTCCTTTTCTGTTCTAATTCTCATCTATTAATCTTAGATTTTAGATTTCTTGTATCAGTCTCAGATCCCCCCACACACCTAATGGTCCACTCATTTTCCATATTCGTTTTGCTCTTTCTTCTGCTTTTTTTCCTTTCATTGGCACAAACCTCTTCCTGAAATATATCAGGAAGGTATAATAAACTTGTTGTTAATTAATTTAGATACACCAAGATTGTTAAAAGGAACCTCTAAATAAATAGTGTTGCAATTGGTTTTTGAGTCTATTCTTGTTTTTTGATATTGTTCCCCTGTGATGTTCCGGGTTCCCGTAGTAGACAGGCTCCCAAAGCATCAACCTCAACTCTACCGATTTCTATAAGAGGCAATTTGGGGTTACACCAGTTATTATATATATAGCACCATCAAGTGACATATTTATTGTACAGTCCCATCAGTCCCCGCCCTCAAGGAGCTTACAATCTAAGGTCCCTAACTCACATTCATACATACACTATATTGTCCAAAAAATTGGGACGCCTGCCTTTACACGCACATGAACTTTAATGGCATCCCAGTCTTAGTCCGTAGGGTTCAATAATGAGTTGGCCCCGCCCTTTTCAGCTATAACAGCTTCAACTCTTCTGAGAAGGCTGTCCACAAGGTTTATGAGTGTTTCTATGGGAATGTTTGACCATTCTTCCAGAAGGACATTTGTGAGGTCAGGCACTGATGTTGGATGAGAAGGTCTGGCTCAAAGTCTCCGCTCTAATTCATCCCAAAGGTGTTCTGTCCGGTTGAGGTCAGGACTCTGTCCAGGCCAGTCAAGTTCCTCCACCCCAAACTCGCTCATCCATGTCTTTATGGACCTTGCTTTGTGCACTGGTGCGCAGTCATGTTGGAACAGGAAGGGGTCATCCCCAAACTATTCCCACAAAGTTGGGAGCATAAAATTGTCCAAAATGTCTTGTTATGCTGACGCCTTAAAGTGACACTAAAGGTTCCCTTTTTTTTTTTTTAAATAACAAACATATCATACTTACCTCCACTGTGCAGTTCGTTTTGCACAGAGTGGCCCTGATCCTCCTCTTCTGGGGTCCCACGGCAGCTCTCGCAGCTCCTCCCCGCAATAGATAACCCCCTCTGGGAAGCACTCTCCCAAGGGGGTTACCTTGTGGGCCCGCTCCCGAGTCATTCATTCGGCATCCATAGCCACCGAATGTATGACTCGGCCCCACCCCCTGCCGCCTGCGTCATTGGATTTGATTGACGGCAGCAGGAGCCAATGGCTGCGCTTCTATCAATCTATCCAATCAATCGAGACCCGAAAACCCGTTGAGAGAGCGACGGCGGGGACGCGCTCACGGAAATTCGGGGCTCAGGTAAGTAAAACGAGGGGGGGGGGGGCTGGGGGGCCGGACACTGCAAGGTGTTTTTTCACCTTAATGCATAGGATGCATTAAAGCAGAGTTCCACCCAAAAGAGGAACTTCCGCTTTAAGCACTCCTCACCCCCTTACATGCCACATTTGGCATGTAATTTTTGTGGGGGGGGGAGTGGGGGCTTCGGTAGGAGTGGGACTTCCTGTACCACTTCCTCCTTCCGCCCTGGGACCTTTCCACCGGGTGCCCACAATGTGAATGGAAGCGCTGGCGGAGAGGGGGGAAAGGAGCGAAGCTGCGGGCGGCCGCATCGCTGGACCGTAGAGCAGGTAAGTGTCTGTTTAATTAAAAGTCAGCAGATACACTTTTTGTAGCTGCTGACTTTTAATAAACATAAAAAGGCTGGAACTCCCTTTTAAGGCGAAAAAACACGAAGGTTTACGACCCCTTTAAGAGTTCCTTTCACTGGAACTAAGGGGACAAGCCCAACCCCTGGAAAACAACCCCACACCATAATCCCCCCTCCACCAAATGATTTGGACCAGTGCACAAAGCAACGTCCATAAAGACATGGATGAGCGAGTTTGGGGTGGAGGAACCGAGTCCTGACCTCAACCCGATAGAACACCTATGGCATGAATCAGAGCGGAGACTGCGAGCCAGGCCTTCTCATCCAACATCAGTGCCTAACCTCACAAATGTGCTTCTGGAAGAATGGTCAATCATTCCCATATACACCCTCCTAAACCTTGTGGACAGCCTTCCCAGAAGAGTTGTGCTGTTATAGCTGCAAAGGGTGGGCCAACTCCATATTGAACCCTACAGACTAAAGCCTCGTACACACGGGCGGGAATCTCGTTGGGAAAAAAAAACATTGGTTTTCCCGACGAGATTCCTGGCAAGCTTTCCTTGCTCGCCGAGTGTACACATGGCCATTCAAAAGAACCGCCCTTCTTTTGAATGGCAAGAACGCGGTGACGTCATCGACTATGACGAGCCGGCGCTCCTCACATTCTATGCCGTCACCGCCATCTTGCTTCACCCTACACTACCCTTGTAAGCTACCGCGCATGCGTCAACGTCTTTTCGAGCATGCGCGGGTTTACCTGGAGACAGGTAAGCATACAGACGCACGGTTTTCTCACCGAGAAACAGGCCGAATCACGACAAGAAAATAGACAGCAGGTTCTCTATTTTTCTCGTCGAGTTTCCCGACAGTTTTCCCGACGAGAAACCATACACACGACCGGTTTTCTTGGCAAAAAGCTCTCCCAGCAGTTTTCTTGCCGACAAAACTGGCCGTGTGTACGAGGCTTATGACTGGGATGCCATTAAAGTTCATGTGTGTGTAAAGGCAGGCGTCCCAATACTTTTGATAATATAGTGTATACTAGGGACGATTGTAGTCAGAAGCCATTAGCTTACCCGCATGTCTGTGGAGTGTGGGAGGAAACCCACACAGGCACAAGGAGAACATGCAAACTCCAGGCAGGTAGTGCTGTGGTTGGGATTCAATCCATTAACCCTAATGCTGCTAGGCGGAAGCACTAACCACTTAGCCACTGTGCTGCATGATGGTTCTCCAATTAAAAATTTCTTTATGTTAAAAAGAAATAAATAAAGATGTTTGCTCCTCCATAAGAAAACGTGAGCAGAAACTTGCAGATAGTACCTTTAGGCTCCCTTCACCAGCTGTGCAATTAAAGCTTCTGGCTTCTATTACCACCTAAACGCGGAGCCATTTATCAAACCTGTATACAGCTGTTTCCAGCTTATTAGGTCACATCAGTATGATTTGCAGTCATTGGGGCTTCTGGAATATATTGCTTACAGCAGACCTGAAAGGTGCTTTTTAATGTACTTACAGTAAGTAGAAAACATGTAAAGCCAACAATGGTCCCACTTGCATAAAGGGAAATGGCACTAAATCCCTTTAAAGCCGAACCCCAGGCAGATAGAAAATGAACACATTAGTGCAGCTCTGCATTCATTAATAAACCATTACATGTTTTTTTTTATTAAAGTGGTTGTAAACCCTTACATATGCCCAGTGAAGTGACTGGCCTTGGGTGATACGCAACAACAAAGCGATTCCTCCTACATACGTTGTACCTGTTTATATGCAGCCCTCTGTCCTCTACGTTCATTCAAAGTACCGAATTTTCACAGCATTTTTTAGCCCCCAGAAGGCAGGGGGCGAGGATTTGATGTCACACTTTGCACGGCATAGAGCAGGGAACTGAGTGTAATTTGAGACCTGAGTGGAAGGGATGGTCACACACACCCCCCCCCACCTCTATATAGTCTCATAAGGAAACATGCACAGCTGAGGCTGTCAATCACCTGCTGTGTACAGCATGTAGCTGTCTCCATGGACGTTTGTGTGATCCCTAAACCAGTGGCGACTAAAACTGCACGGCTATCTTCCCTGCCTATTTGGCGCATCTGATTGACCTGGAGGATTTAATTATCTCTAAGGCTGGCTGCACTCTATGTTTTTAGCTCTGGTCTATCCACAAACTGTCCCCATACAATATTTGTGTATACATCTAACAGTGGGTGCTCTATGGATGTGCTAAGTCACATGACCCCTGTGTATAGTCTTCCCTTATTATAGGAAGTACCCTCCACCCTATTTTGACACCACTGAGAGACGAATGACCTGCATCCTTTATATTGGATCTGTGCAATATTGCACCTCTTTTAAATAAGGGCTAAAAGATCTCCTGTCAGTCCCAAGATAGCAAGCCCTGTTTTTTCCTTGCTATCCCCAAGCTGTCCTGAAGGAGCCTCACGGCAAAACGCGTTGACGCAAAAGGGACCACATTTTCCATCTTGTGACAATTTTTTAACTCTTTTTTGCATTTTTGTAAATCTCTGTGTTGTTTTGTTGTCTATCTATAATAAATATATATTTTTACATATTCTTGGCTACCTACCGTGTCTTGTGCCTCCAAAGTCCGACCTTTTTTGGGTGTTTCTCTTCTGAGTCATCCCCACTATTTCTTGTGTACTGGTGGCAGGGTTGTCTAGTGTCAGCATAGAGCAGGGTTTCTCAATCAGGGTCCCCCCCAGAGGTTTCTAGGGGTTTCTTGAGCAATCAGCAAGTTCTGCCTCTCGGATCAGTTCCCACTCACACCATTTATCTTTTTAGCTATCTGCAAGGGGGTCATTTTTTTTCCAATGACCACACGTGTAAGAGCCGGCTCACACAGGGGCGACTCGTCAGACGACTCAGCCGCCTGACAAGTCGCGCTCCGCTCTCTTCAATGGAACCGTTCTAATAAGACCGACGCAAGTCACTTAGAAAAAGGTTCTTGTAAGACTTTGGGGGCGACTCGGGGCGACTTCCATTGACTTCTATACAGAAGTCATTTTGCAAGTCGCCTCTCAATTCGTCTTGAGATCGCCTTGCGGAGTCGCCCCCAAAGTCGTGCCGCCCCTGTGTGTGAACCGGCTCTTAGGAGCATTCGTCCCACTGACCATCACACTAATGTATCACGAGTTGTAGATATAGTCATTTAAGCAGGGGTTCACTAAGACCCAAAAGAGTTTTCAAGGGTTCAAGGGGCTGTTAAAAAGGCTGGAATAGAAGTCAGAAGTGACTCATGCAGAGAACAGAGGAACGAGAGAGGAGACAGAAATCACACTGGGTGCTTTGGATAGGGGCAAGTACACACTGTAGAAGGATATGCTTTGTTCATTTTTAAATTTTAGAGGTTTAAAGCCATTTTAAAGGGCTTCACTGCCCGTTTCCTACTGCGCATGCGCGAGGCTCGCGCCGCTTTGTGAATGGGCGGCTGCTCTCTGGGATTACACACAGTTCCCAGAAGGCAGCGTGCCCCATTCACAAGAAGGAGGATGCAGAAGAAGACCAGCCCTGGACTAGGAAGAGGCAGATTAGGAACATCCGCATAGCAACAGGTATTTCGGGTGAGTAAAAAATATTTTTATTTTTTCAATTTTTTATTTTTTTTTGCAGCATTTTCCTGTAATTTTTTTTCAGGGTGGAACTCCACTTTAAGTACATTAGATGTAAATGTCTGATTTTGACTTGGTGTCCGCCTCGTGCAGTTCTCTGCACAGCAGCACTCAGGAGAGGAAGGACAGGGCTGTGAATCAATCAACTGCTTTGACACGACACCTGCTGATAGGAGGAGAGAGCAGAGTGAACAGAGAGATAACATCATCAATCTGCTGCTGCTCCTTCAGGCTGCATTCACACCTGAGCGTTGCCTTTTTGAGCGTTTGTATGCGCTTTTGTAAGCGTTTTTGTACAGCGTTTTGTAAAGCTTTTATGAAATTTGACATTTTTTTATTGGCCATTAGAGAAAAATATCAGGCATTTCAGCCTCTTCAGCTTTTTCATTCGCTTTTATTTATTTATTATTTTTATTTATTTACATTTTTTTGTAAGGGGTTAAGGGTTAGACTTTAAAGGTTAAGGGGTTCATTTATTTATTATTATTTATTTATTTTGTTAGGTTAGGGGCTAAGGTTAGGGTTTAATTTTAGGGTTAGGGTTTAGGATTAGGGTTGGGGTTAATATTAGGGTTAGGGTTTAGGATTAGGGTTGGGGTTAATATTAGGGTTTAGGATTAGGGTTGGGGTAAATATTGGGGTTAGGGTTTAGGATTAGGGTTGGGGTTAATATTAGGGTTAGGATTAGGGTTGGGGTAAATATTGGGGTTAGGGTTTAGGATTAGGGCTAATATTAGGGTTAGGGTTTAGGATTAGGGTTGGGGTAAATATTAGGGTTAGGGTTTAGGATTAGGGTTGGGGTTAATATTAGGGTTAGGGTTTAGGATTAGGGCTAATATTAGGGTTAGGGTTTAGGATTAGGGTTGGGGTAAATATTAGGGTTAGGGTTTAGGATTAGGGTTGGGGTAAATATTAGGGTTAGGGTTTAGGATTAGGGTTGGGGTAAATATTAGGGTTAGGGTTTAGGATTAGGGTTGGGGTAAATATTAGGGTTAGGGTTTAGGATTAGGGTTGGGGTAAATATTAGGGTTAGGGTTTAGGATTAGGGTTGGGGTAAATATTAGGGTTAGGGTTTAGGATTAGGGTTAACATTAGGTTTAGGGTTTAGGATTAGGGTTAATATTAGGGTTAGGGTTTAGGATTAGGGTTAATATTAGGGCTAGGGTTTAGGATTAGGGTTAATATTAGGGCTAGGGTTTAGGATTAGGGCTGAGGTTAATATTAGGGTTAGGGATTAGGATTAGGGTTGGGGTAAATATTAGGGTTAGGGATTAGGGTTAGGGTTTAGGATTAGGGCTGAGGTTAATATTAGGGTTAGGGTTTAGGATTAGGGTTGGGGTTAATATTAGGGTTAGGGTTTAGGATTAGGGTTATTATTAGGGTTATTTTTTTTTATTGAATTTTTTATTGAATTTTTTATTCTTTATTATTTATTTAGTTATTTATTTACATTTAATTATTGCATTTGAGCAGAAAAACGCTCAAAAACTGCAAAAAAAAAAAAAAACACATTTCAAAGCTCAAAAAGGCTCAAATCAAGCGTTTCCATGTATTTCTGTGGAACTAAAAATGTTCAAAAACCGCAGGAGAGCGGAATGGAGCGGCTCACAGCAGGAGTCCGGTGCGTCTCCATTCACCACTTCAGGTCTGATTTCAGCCCAAATTTTCGGCTGAATTCAGACCTGAAACGGACCAAAAGACGCACAGGGCTCCTGTTCAATTCGCACCGGAGCCGCTCCGGAAATGTGTGAACCGGATGGAGCCGGTCACAATCTCCTGCTATGCGAATTGTATACGGGGAAACCCACATCCAATTCGCAACAGTGTGAACACCAGCCTAAGTCTTGCCTTGGTCTCACACCATTGCTGTCTTTACCTTTCAGCTTTCTTACGGTTCAAGTTCACCTGCCTTGTCCAACCGCCAGAGGTTTCCAACCTTCTTCCGCACGCACCCCTCAGCTACCTTGCACAACCCCACCAGGGTCCAGCTTTTCAAAAAGTGGGGATGGACGAAGATCGCTACCATACAGCAGACGACTGAGGTCTTCACATCTGTGAGTGTTTGGAAGGGAGGAATGGTTAGACAAAATGTCTGGCACCCGGCAGATAGGAGTCTTGGTTCTTATAAAATGTTGGCCTACTTTAGAAAACCGGAACTCAGACAAGGGGAGCTCTTCTGTACAGCAACCAATCAGATTCCATGTTTTCTCAACCAGGGTTCCATGATACCCTAGGGTTCTTCTAGTAGTTTCTTGGGGTTCCTTGAACTATGTCTGATTGTCCTCTCATTTGATGGTGCCTGCATAGTTGCTGGCCCAGTGCCACTTGAAAGAGACAGAGGCATGATGCTATCTGTCTGTGATCACCACTATATGGAGACATTTTTCTCACTGACCCCCAAAGAATTGGTTTCAGCAAGGGTTGCCTGGCATCTTAAAATTATTTCAGGGGTTCCTCTAGAGCAGGGGTTTCCAAACTTTCTAAACAAAGTGTTCTGTCCTTCAGAATTTAGGGGGGCTGCTGTGTGGGCAGTGGGAGTAGAAAATGTCCTGGGGTCACTGGGAGTAAAGAGTGCCCCATCCTTGGTATTAGTGGGAAGAATAGTGTCTCGTATCAGTGGGAGGAATGGTGCCCCATTCATGTCAGTGGAAGGAATAGTGTCTCGTATCAATGGGAGGAATAGTGCCCCATTGTTGGTGTCAGTGGGAGGAGTATTATATCGTATCAGTGAAAGGAACAATGCCCCACTGTTGGTGTCAGTGGGAGCAATAGTGTTTCATATCAGTGGAAAGAATAGTGCCTCATTGTTGGTGTCAGTGGAAGGAATAGTGTCTCGTATCAGTGGAAGGAATAGTGATATCTTCTATCCCCATCTTTGGTATTAGGGGAAGAATAGTGTCTCGTATCAGTGGAAGAAATAGTGCCCCATCTTTGGTATCAGTGGAAGAATAGTGTGTCGTATTAGTGGGAGGAATAGAGCCCAATTGTTGGTATCAGTGGAAGGAATATTGTCTTGTATCAGTGGAAGAAATAGTGCCCCATCTTTGGTATTAGTGGAAGAATAGTGTGTCGTATTAGTGGAAGATATAGTGCCCCATCTTTGGTATTAGTGGAAAGAATAGTGCCCCATTGTTGGTGTCAGTGGAAGGAATATTGTCTCGTATCAGTAGAAGGAAAAGTGCCCCAAGGGTTGGATAAAGGAAAGCAAAGGGCCACATCTGGGCCCGGGCTGCAGGTTGGAGACCACTATAGTTTTGAATAGATACTAACACCCATGCAACAACACTTATAATGTGCACCAATTCTAAAACATAGAGTTACTCTCCAGCAAAGTGCCATGATAGAAAGCAAAGCCACCAGCTAATAGCAAGTTTACTATGTCACTGTATACAAAGCTCTGTGCCAAAGGCATCTAAGGGAAGGGTTGTATTGACCTCTGTTGCCCACTATGCTTATCCTGTATCTGAACCCGCATAAAACTGGGGATTCTGACAGCTACACACTTCCTTTCCTAGGGTGACAATGCCCACTTTTTCAATACAACAGAAACAGGACAGGAAAACAGAAACCTCATCCTTTCCAGTTCTTCATAACATAAAGGGTTGAGGTTCTGTAGTCTACCAACATACAATAGCTGATAAGAATAAAGCACAGGAAAAAAAGCACAGCTGACAAGATTTCTGGCAGGATCAACAGGTATTTCTTTGCACTTTTCAAACCGGTATAACAAAATGCTTTCAATGGTTTTAACAGCCCAAAGAAGAGAAGTTCAGTGTTGGGTTTACATACTTTTTAAAAGAATTGTCCGTGCTTCAAACCTAAAGCTGGCCGTACATGGAGTGAATTTTGTCCAGGTCATCAGGAAATTTGTTCTGTGGGTGGCCCTGTAGGCACCCTCCCGTCTAACATTCCCGCATTGAAATATCGAAGGAGCCAGGTGCAAAATATTTTAGAAGAAAATGGTTGGGACTTTGTATGAGACCATGGCCATCCAGCACACAGGTCTCTATCCCTAATTGAATGGCAATGGGGGCAGTGGGACTTTGTGTGAAACACAACACTAGGGCAGGATGAGTCAAACAATATAAAGTATATAATTATTTTATTAGCATCAATTAGGAGCATAATGCATGAAATTACATCGATATTAATTCAATAAGTATGATACAATGTAAAATACAACATGATGGTATATCACATTATAGTAAAAATAGTAGTATAATATACAAAGTAGCACATGATCAACCTCGATATCGACAGTATACCCAAAATTAAGACATGGTAACATATAATGAAAATTGATGACTCAAACAATTAAAGCCCATTAATGGTAATTAACTAAGGCAGGAAGAGGGGAAACAAAAGCTGTAATCCTAGCACTCTTACCTGTGGGTATGTTGTAAAATTATAGAAAGGGTATCTGCTAATGTAGAGATTGGGAATATATATTACCATTAATTAAGATTATTATCTATTATATATTATAGGGGTCCCCAATCAATTGCTCCTGATGAGTGGATACAACTCCACGAAACACATAGAGCTTTTATATTTGATGTCACATCACAGCAATCATGTGGCTACCATGGGCTTTAATTGTTTGAGTCATCAATTTTCATTATATGTTACCATGTCTTAATTTTGGGTATAGTGCCGATATCGAGGTTGATCGTGTGCTACTTTGTATATTATATTACTATTTTTTCTATAATGTGATATACCATCATGTTCTATTTTACTTTGTATCATACTTATTGAATTAATATCAATGTCATTTCATGCATTATGCTCTTAATTGATGCTAATAAAATAATTGTATACTTTATATTGTTTGACTCATCCTGCCCTAGTGTTGTGTTTCACACAAAGTCCCACTGCCCCCATTGCCAGGTGGAAAATAGTCCACCTGGAGCAGGTATTTTGATAACCAATGTGTGTATGGCCAGCTTATCCTTGGTAATCCACCAATGCATGTTCAACATGGTCATCGAAACTTGACCATCGGATAAAATTACTTTCCTGAGATAAATGTAATGGCCTCTATGGCACCTTTCCTACAAATCCTCACAAGAAGGGCAAACAAATTGTTCTGGCGTTTGTGGAGATGATTACATGAGATCTTCCCAATGACCAACTTGGGATATAGCTATCAACCACAGGCATGATATGTAACTCCAGTTGTTTTAAACAGTACCTATATGTCTGACATTTGTATTTTAACCCCCTTTTTTTAATGTCGTGTACACTAAAAATTAGAAATTTTATTATCCTTTGGTGTGATACCGTTAAAGTCTTAGTAGTTTTTCTTGTGAGGGAGGATTGATTTGTTTTTCAATGTCTTGTAATAGAGGATGTGGTACCAGTAAAACCCTTGGAACAAGTTGAGACTTCTATGTTAAGTCTCCTTCCCAGTTTCTTTAGTATACCATACCTTTTCTTTTGTAGGAAACTGCTTTGGCCAAGTTTTTGGGGAAACTACAAAGTTGCTTTAAGCCAAAGGATAGTATACTTACGTATATGGTGGCCTGTGTCTCCTACCTTATCTCCATTCCATTTCTGCAGCCTCCATCAGACTCTACAGCATTCAATACCTCTGATAGTGATGGATGCCTGTTTCCCCCCAATGTGGTTCCATCCTCTGACATACATCACTAATACAGGACACAGCAGTCACAGGATAAGACCATAGTGAATGGTGGGGGACACGAGAACCCGACACTTCCAGAAGTGTCAAATGGCTTTGAGGCTGCATAGCTTTTATGTAGAGAAAGTAGGAGACGTGGACCACCAGAGAGATGAGTATACTACTTTTTTCTTTTGTAGGAAACTGTTTTGGCCATAAGTTTTTGGGGAGACTACAAAGTTGTTTTAGGCCAAAGAATAGTATACTTAAGTATTTGGTGACCTGTGTCTCCTTCCTTATCTCCATTCCATTTCTGCTTCCTCCATCAGACTCTACAGCATTCAACACCTCTGAGAGTGATGGATGCCTGTTTCCCCCTCTGGTTCCATCCTCTGACATACATCACTATAGGACACAGCAGTCAGAAAATAGAACCATAGTGAATGGTGGGGAACACAGGAGCCTGACACTCCCAGAAGTGTCAAGTGCCTTTGAGGCTGCTGAGCCTTTACGTAGAGAAGGTAGGAGACATGGACCACCAGAGACGTGAGTAAACTACCTTTTTTTTTTGCAGGAAACTGCTTTGGCCAAGTTTTTGGGGAAACTACAAAGTTACTTTAAGCCAAAGGATAGTATACTTACGTATATGGTGGCCTGTGTCTCCTACCTTAACTCCATTCCATTTCTTCAGCCTCCATCAGACTCTACAGCATTTATTACCTCTGATAGTGATAGATGCCTGTTTCCCCCCAATGTGGTTCCATCCTCTGACATACATCACTACAGGACACAGCCGTCACAGGATAAGACCATAGTGAATGGTGGGGGACACAGTAACCCGACACTCCCAGAAAAGTCAAACGGCTTTGAGGCTGCAAAGCTTTTATCTAGAGAAAGTAGGAGACATGGACCACCAGAGAGATGAGTATACTACTTTTTCTTTTGTAGGAAACTGTTTTGGCCATAAGTTTTTGGGGAGACTACAAAGTTTTTTTAGGCCAAAGAATAGTATACTTACGTATTTGGTGACCTGTGTCTCCTTCCTTATCTCCATTCCATTTCTGCTGCCTCCATCAGACTCTACAGCATTCAACACCTCTGAGAGTGATGGATGCCTGTTTCCCCCTCTGGTTCCATCCTCTGACATACATCACTATAGGACACAGCAGTCAGAAAATAAAACTATAGTGAATGGTGGGGAACACAGGAACCCAACACTCCCAGAAGTGTCAAGTGCCTTTGAGGCTGCAGAGCCTTTACGTAGAGAAGGTAGGAGACATGGACCACCAGAGACATGAGTATACTACCTTTTTTTTTTTTGCAGGAAACTGCTTTGGCCAAGTTTTTGGGGAAACTACAAAGTTGCTTTAAGCCAAAGGATAATATACTTAGGTATCTGGTGGCCTGTGTCTCCTACCTTATCTCCATTAAATTTCTTCAGCCTCCATCAGACTCTACAGCATTTAATACCTCTGATAGTGATGGATGCCTGTTTCCCCCAATGTGGTTCCATCCTCTGACATACATCACTACAGGACACAGCAGTCACAGGATAAGACCATAGTAAATGGTGGGGGACACAGGAACCCGACACTCCCAGAAGTGTCAAACGGCTTTGAGGCTGCTGAGCCTTTACGTAGAGAAGGTAGGAGACATGGACCACCAGAGACATGAGTATACTACTTTTTTTGCAGGAAACTGCTTTGGCCAAGTTTTTGGGGGAAACAACAAAGTTGCTTTAGGCTCAAACAACAAAGTTGCTTTAGGCTCGGAAGTGTCAAATGCCTTTGAGCTTTTGCGTAGAGAAGGTAGGAAATATAGGCCACCAGAGGGATGAGCAGGAAACTGATTTGGCCAAGCTTTTGGGGAAACTAGTGTAAGTAAACCCCCTTATCTTTTTGAGCCAAGGAAGCTGCCATCTTTGCCTCTGTAATCTACAATTGCCATTATGCTGCACATGTGATCAGTTATGACACCAACCATTGGATGGTTTGACAGTTTGGTTGAGAGCACAACCAATGGGAGTGTTACATTTCCGGCACGTGCCAGAAATTAAACAGTTTTATGGATGGGTTTACTTCCATTTTAAGCTAAGACCCCCCCCCCCCCAAAAAAAAGAGTGTAGACACTTATAAAGTTTCATTAGGCCTAGAAGGTCTCTTTGTGACTCTAAATACATTATACGAAGCATTGGATTTGACATTAAAGAACAATGAGGTGTCTTCTGAGGCGGTCCTCCTCCCTTGAACTAGAAACATTGACTCAGTTTTCCAAGACCTGATTTAAATCTCCTCAGATCTCTGAGGCTTTTCTAAAACAGGTGAGAAGATATTAGAGAGGCAGTAATATCACACAACTCATTATTATCTTAATAACCGGAGCCCTCATCTTCCCAAAAAAATCCCGCAGGTCTCTGTAATTAGACTACGTATCTCACCTTTCAGGAAAGCTCTTTATTAATGATCTTCTTCTTTTTTTTTTTTTTTCCAGACTCTCGATGATCTAGAGGAGCGAGTAAAAGAAGCGGGTATTGAGATTACCTTTCGACAGAGTTTTTTCTCTGACCCGACCGTTCCTGTGAAAAATCTGAAGGTGGGTCCTCATATCTGGGGTGTCCCAAGGTAACCCAGCATTGTTATGGATTACAATTCACCGAAGTGCTCCTCGCTTTCCCATGAGACTCTCCTTGAGTCAATGGCTTGGACCGCTCCTTGAGAATTGACTCTCCATGGGGTTAATAAAGCTCGCTAATTGCCTTCACTCAACCTGATTTCTTTCACGAGTCTTTTTTTCATTCTTGTGTCTTTTTCCTCCTTTGTCACTGTTCCTCCTTGTTCTTTCCTTCTCTTCACTTTCCTTATCTTTTCCGTTCAGATACCCAATTTTCTATCTCGCCATCTCCGCTACCCGGCCTCTTTCTCTCACCGCTTTTTATCTCTGCCTTTCAGAGACAGGATGCAAGAATAATAGTCGGCTTATTCTATGAGACCGAAGCGCGGAAGGTCTTTTGTGAGGTAAAGTGAAATTGCTGTTACTGCTTTCTCAGAAGAAGAGTCTCTCTTTTAGCGTGCCCTTTTCGTCCTCCTTTTCTTTTAAAGAATGGTATTACTGTCGGCTCGCACGTCTAGAATTTGTGAATTTGTGATTCAGACCTTTTTTTTATTAAAATGTGTTTTTGATGCTTTCTGCTCTTGCTTTCTTGTCCCCTTGATCTTGTACTCTTTATTTTATTTTATTTTCTTTACTCTTATCTTTAGCTTTGCTTCTTTGTGTTTATGTTTATGTTTCCCTCTTTTAGTTTCTTTGTATCTTTCCTACTTGATCTTTTCCACTTTGTTTGTATTCTTTTTATCTTTCGCTCTTTTAGTTTCTTTTTATCTTTCCTACTTTATCTTTTCCACTTTGTTTGCATTCTTTTTTTCTTTCTCTCTTTTAGTTTCTTTGTATCTTTCCTACTTGATCTTTTCCACTTTGTTTGTATTTTTTTTATCTTTCTCTCTTTTAGTTTCTTTGTATCTTTCCTACTTTATCTTTTCCACTTTGTTTGTATTCTTTTTATCTTTCTCTCTTTACTTTTTTGCTTATCCTTCCATCATCCCTTCCGTCTTTCCCTTTTCTTTTATCTTTAATTCTTTCCATTCCTACTTATTTTTCTTCTTTCCTTTAATCTTTTTTTATTTTTTTTATTTATGTTTTTCTCTTGCTATTTCTCTTTACCTTTCCCTCTTTTCATTTCTCCTTATTGCTCCCCCTCTCTGTTTGGCTTTCTACGGTTACATTTCTCTTCTATCCTTCCCTCTTTCCATTTATCACTTTCAATTTCTCCTCATCCCTACCTCTTTCCGATTGCCTTTTTTTACCCTTTTTATTTTCCTTTTCATCTTTCCCTCCTCCTTTTCATCGTTCTCTCCTTTCCTTTCTCTTACCCTATTCCTTCTTATCTTTCAAGTTTTTTTTCTTACCTAAACTATCCTCTCAACCCCTCTCTGTCTTTCTCTATCTCCTTTCTTTCTGTCCTCTCCCTCTTTCCTCTCTCTCTTTTCTCTCTCTCTCGTTCTCTTACTGTCTCTCTCTCTCCTCTCCTCTCCCTCTCTCTATTTTTCTCTCTTCTCTGATACATTTCTCAAATCTCTCTCTTTTTCTCTCCTCTCTTTCATTCTTATTTCTCCCTCTCTATCATCTCTCTCTTTTCTCTGCTCTGTCTCTCGCTCCCTTTTTTTCTTTCATTGTCTCTTCTCCCTCTATTTTTTCTCTTCTCTCCCGCTCTCTTGTCAACTCTCTCTCACTCTTTCCCTCTCTTCTCTCTTTTCTCTCTCCCCCCATCTTTCTTTATCTCTCTCCTCTTTCTCCATCTCTCTGTCCCCTATCTCTCTCCCTCTTTCCTTTTTTTTCCTCTCTTTCTCTGTATCCCTTTCCTTCTCCTGTCTCTCTCTCCTCTTTACCTCTTTCTTTTTTTCTTTTCTCTCTTGCTCTTTTCCCAACTCTCTCTTTTTTCTCTTCTTCCTTATTTCAGTCTCTCTTTCTCTCCCTTTCCCCCCATCTCTCCCTCTCTCTCTCTGCCCTCTATCTCTCTCCCTATTCCTTCCTCTCTATCTCTCACCCTCTCTTTCTTTCACTGTCTCTCTCTCCTCTCCCCATTTATTTTGTTTTCTTCTCCCTCACTCAAATTTTTATATTTCCCTCTCTTCTCTCTCTCCTTTTTCTCTCTCTTTTCTCTGTCTCTTATTCTCCCCCCATTTCTCCCTGTCCCCTATCTCTCTCTCTCTCCCCTTCCCACCCTCTTTTATCTAGTTCTCTCTTTCTCTCTCCCCCCATCTTTCTTTATCTCTCTCTCCCTCTCGCTCTGTCCCCTATATCTCTCCCCCTCTCTCTCCTCTTTCTTCCCCTCTTTCTCTGTATCCCTCTCCTATTTATTTAAATCTCTCTCTCTTCTCCCCCTCTCCTTTTTCTCTTCTCTCTCATTTTTTTTCTCAACTCTTTCTCTTCCCCTCTCTTCTATTTTTCCTCTTTTTCAGTCTCTTTCTCCCCCCACCTCTTTCTCTCCCTCCCACTCTCTCCCTCTCTCTCCCTCTCTTAGCTCTCTCTCTTTCCCTCACTCTCTCATTGTCTTCTAATTCTCCCCTCCATCTCTCCTCTTTCTTCCCCTCTATCTCTCTCTCCCTCTCTTTATTTCACTCTCTCCTCCCCTTTTTCTTTTCTCTCTCTCCCGCTCTTTTCTCAACTCTCTCTTCTCCTCTCTTCTCTTGTTCTGGTTCCCTCTCCTCTCTTCTATCTTTTCTCTTTCTCCCCCCCATCTTTTTTTCTCTCTCTCTCTGGCCCCTCTCTCCCTCTCCTCCTTCTCCCCCTCTCTCTCCTTATTCCCCCCTCTCTCTCTCTCTCCATCCCTTTTTTCTCTAGTCCTCTCTTCCCCCTCTTTTTCTCTCTCTCTGTCCCCTATATCTCACCCCCTCTCGCTCCTCTTTCTTTCTTTCTCTGTATCCCTCTCCTTCTCTTTCTTTCAATGACTCTCTCTCCTCTCTCCCTCTTTTCCCCTCTCCTCTCTTTCCTCTTTGTAGGTCCCCCACACTCTTTATTTCTCTCTCTCTCTCCCCCCTCTCTCTCCCCCTCTATCTCTTCTCTTTCCTCCTCTCTATCTCTCTCCCTCTCTTTCTTTCACTGTCTCTCTCCCCCTATTTTTTATCTTCTCTCTCGCTCTTTTCTCAACTCTTTCTCTCTTTCCCTCTCTTCTCTTGTGCTCTTTCCCTCTCCTCTCTTCTATCTTCCCTCTCTCTCTCTCAACTTCCTTTCTCTCTCTCTCCTCTCTCTGACCCCCATATCTCTCCCCCTCTCTTTCCTTTTTATTCCTCTTTTTCTCTGTATCTCTCTCCTTCTCGTTCTTTCTTTCATTGTCTCCCTCTCCTCTCTCCCTCTCTTTTTTTCTCTTCTCTCTCTCTCTCACACTTTTCTCCACTCTATCTATTTCTTTCTCTTGTCTCTCTCTCCTCTCACCCTCTCACTCACTCTCTCTCTCTCTCTCTCTCTCCCTCTTTCTCTCTTCTCTCTCTGTTGCTCTCCCTCCATCTACATATTTTTTTATTTTATTTTTTTACCATCAACTGAATCTTCCCTTGGCTTTAGCCCTACTTGTGGCTGTTTTACTCACACAAATTTCACTCACATTGTTCAATAATAGCAGATTTCATGCTGTTCTCCAGGTCTACAAGGAACGTCTCTTTGGTAAGAAGTATGTCTGGTTTTTGATTGGTTGGTACGCGGACAACTGGTTCAAGACACCAGATCCAGCCATCAACTGTACGGTGGAAGAGATGACTAGGGCTGTTGAGGGTCATGTGACCACAGAGATTGTCATGCTGAACCCAGAAAATACCCGCGGTATCTCCAACATGGTAGGCGATGACTTGTATACTCACCTTTTCTTTAGATCTCTATTTTGCCGTTAAGCTTCAACCATACTTGATGTGTTTCTCTTTGACTCTCTAATAGACATCTCAAGAGTTCATGGATAAGCTTCAAAAACGTCTTGGTAAAGATCCAGAAGGAGTCGGAGGACTACAAGAAGCACCCCTGGCCTATGATGCCATCTGGGCTCTCGCGCTGGCCCTCAATAAGACCTCTTATGAGCTGTCCAAGAGAGGATTACGTCTTGAAGACTTCAACTATAACAACGATAACATCAGCCGGGAGATCTACAAAGCCATGAATTCCTCTTCCTTCGATGGCGTCTCGGTGAGTCCCCTCCATGCATCATCGGCTCTCTGATTTATTTGGCGGTGTCACTTTTCTATCACCAACTTTCCTCCTCGCTGCTTATCGCTTTTGTTTCATCATGTTGTTATATCTGACTCATCTCTCGCAGCCAGCACAAGAAAAATGTCCTCATCTTGTGGAACGCGTCAGTCTTTCCATTTTTTCGGAAATGTTATTAGAGCTCAAGAAAAGGGTTTACGAGATTATTACCGATTTACTCCTATGATAGTCTCTATAATGGCCCGGCATTGCGAAGGACGACATGAAATCTGCCTTTCGCAATATTGTGTAAATTCTTCAAAGCTGAACTCCAGGCAACCAGCTAAATACACAGATGATAGTTTCCAAAGGATTAGTATTTCTGTCCATTCAGTCCTGGGATTAACATGGCTCTGCCATACAGCATAGTTTTTTTTCTGGCAGAGGATGGGACATGATATTGCTCTGCTTCAGTTTCATTTTCACTTACAGGTCTTCCTCCCACTCCCACCCTGTAACTAGACAGTGAAATGAGAAGCAGTACACCGATGAACGCCTCTGTCTATCACTTTGCTCTCTCCTCTCATGAGCATGTTCCTTGCACTGCAGCACATCTGATTGGCCCCTTGTGCTGTTTCTCCCTCCCCCAGTCTGAGCTTTGCAGTCAGTGACAGGACAAGGTCATTAAGAGCCCAGGGCGAACATGGCAAACTGCGCCCCCCCCCCCAAATTATGTGTCAGCAAACCCCCCCCCAAAAAAACGAAAAGAAACTGAGCACTAATCTGCATGCTTACACCCTAAGCATAACTTCCCTCTCATCCCAGTTGAAATCAGCCCCCTTGCTGAAGTCCCCTTTCCTAGCACAAATCTTTGCCCCCCCCCCATCAGCATCCCCTCCCCCCCAATAAAAAGAAAATCACCCTTCCTAGTACACATCCTCTCCCCCACATTTCAAATCCCCCCTCCCAGCACAAATCCCCCCAATCTTTGCCCCCCCATCAGCACCCCTCCCCCCCAATAAAAAAACACCCTTCCTAGTACACATCCTCTCCCCCACATTTCAAATCCCCCCTCCCAGCACAAATTCCCCCAATCATTGCCCCCCCATCTGCACCCCCCAAAAAAAAAGTCACCCTTCCTAGTACACATCCTCTCCCCCACATTTCAAATCCCCCCTCCTAGCACAAATTCCCAAATCATTGCCCCCCCATCTGCACCCCCCCAAAAAAAAAAAATCATCCTTCCTAGTACACATCCTCTCCCCCACATTTCAAGTCCCCCTCCCAGCACAAATTCCCCCAATCTTTGCCCCCCCATCTGCACCCCCCCAAAAAAAAGTCACCCTTCCTAGTACACATCCTCTCCCCCACATTTAAAATCCCCCTCCCAGCACAAATTCCCCCAATCCCCCCTCCTAGCACAAATCCCCCTCCCCCCAAATTTTCCCTCCTAGCACAAATACCTCCCAATCATCCTTACTAGCACAAATCCTCCCCCCCAAAGAACATATTTCCCCTCCCCCTCTACCACATCACCTCTTCTATCACAAGCTCTCCAAATTCCCCCTCCAAGCACAAATCCTCTTACCCCGCCCCCCCAAACACAAATCACCCCAAATCACCACCTCTAGTACCCTCTCCCCCCAAATTCCCCCTCCTAGACCAATTCTTACACCCTGCCGCCCCCTCCAGATTTCCTCCTAGCACAAATACCTCCCAACCATCCCTACTAGTACAAATCCCCCCCCCCCCGAAAAAAAACCAATTTCCCCTCCCCCTCCTACCATATCACCTCTTTTATCAGATTATCACAAGCCCCCCAAATTCCCCCTCCAAGCACAAATTCTCTTACCCCGCCCCCCTCAAACACAAGTCCCCCTAAATCACCACCTCTAGCACCACCTCCCCCAAAATTTCCCCTCCTAGAACAATTCTTACCCCCTGATGCCCCCCCTCCAGATTCCCCCTATCAACACAAATGCCCCCCCCAATCTCCTCAAAGTCCCCCCCCCCACCTCACATGATACCACAGTGCCCCAGCCGCCCCTCCTGCCCACCCCTTGTCCCATCCTTGTTTGTAGTACAGGGATTACAAAAGGCAGATTCTATGTCCATCTTGGGTGTATACAATGCTTATATTAAAAAAATACAGTTATTGGTATGTGAAAGAATATGAAAACCAAATACTTCATATTCCTGATATGTGTCTGCTGTACCATGTACTTGTATGAGAAAGTATCATGTTCTCTTTGTGTGAAATCCCTGGTGACCCTACCAGCCCCTCTGCTTTCCTATTAACAACTGACCACACTAGGCAAGAGAGCACATCGTGGTCAGTTCTCTAGTTGGGCTGGGAACTCAGTCTACTCTCCTCCAATGATTAGACCTGCGCTGACACCCCCCCCCCCCGCCCCCCCACACACACACCCCTGCACAGCCATTCACTGAGTAGACCAGTGTGTTGCTGTTTCTCCTCCCCCAGCTCTAAGCTCCTTATGCAGCTGAGAACAGAGGTCATATGATCACTGCTAAAAAAGGTAGTGGGGGAAGTATTTATAATGTTTTTTATATAGATACACACAAATGTTTTGCCTTTTATCTCTATTTTAAACTGAAAACTGAATGGGTTGTTTTACAAGGTGAGGGTTTGCATTTACTTTAATGAACTGTCTGTAGTTCAGCTTTGCACAAAATCTTGAAAGAAATTTGAAAAAGAAGTAGGGATAAAAATGTAAGAAATTAATAAAAAAAAAACTAAAATGGGATCTTTATCCAAAGACTGTTTGCCGTTTGTGTGGTTAGGAAGGCATTTTTAGCTCCTATTTGGCATTTGCATTTCAATGGAGAGATCAATAGCTTAAAGTGATTGTAAACGATCACCTTGTAAAACAACCCATTCAGTTTAAAATAGAAATGAAAGGCAAAACGTTTTTTGTATAGATATAAAAATACATTATAAATACCTTTTTTTTCCCCCCCTTTTTTTATTAGTGATCACATTCCCTTTGTTCTCATCTGCATAAGAGCTGGGGGAGGTGAAGCAGCAGGACACTGAGCTTCCCAATGAATGTGCAGCGAGGGGGTTGTCAGGACAAGTCTGATTATTGGAGAAGAGCACACTGAGTTCCCGGCATAGCTAGAGTACTGACCACGGTATGTGTTCTCCTGCTTAGTGTGGTCAGTTTTTTAATAGGAAAGAAGAGGGACTGGCGGGAACATCATGGATTACACATAAAGGAAGCAATACAAAGAGAACAGGATTCTCTCATACAAGTACATGGTACAGCAGCCACATACCAGGAATATAAAGTGTTGGGGTAACAAACGCTTTAAAACATTCAATAGGAGAAAAGACCCTGAGGGTATTGGACCAGAAGAGAAAATAGCCTGTAGACATTTAACCAGAAGAGAAAATAGCCTGTAGACATTTAACCAGAAGAGAAAATTGCCTGTAGACATTTAACCAGAAGAGAAAATTGCCTGTAGACATTTAACCAGAAGAGAAAATTGCCTGTAGACATTTGACCAGAAGAGAAAATACCATTTGAAGATCATTTCTTCAACAGAGAAAAAAATGTCCCCACCCTCCATGTAACACCTACGCTGAGTAACCTGTGCAAAAAAAGATGTATGTACTTACCTATTCTCAGCCCTATTCGGTCTGGTCATGTGATCCGGCTCCCCTGTGTCAGCCAGTGGCGTCTGCAGGGGAGAGGAGAGAGCGCTTTCTCCTCCCCCCTGCAGCCCCCACTGGCTGACATGACACAGGGGATCATGTGATTGGACCAGAGCAGCCTGAGAATAGGCAAGTATATACATCTTTCTTACACAAGTCAGTTCGCTTAGGTGTTATGAGAGGAGAGGGGACATTTTTAAAGGTTAATTAGGTATAGGCTGGAACTCTACATGAACTCGACCTCCGGAAGGTTTACCCCCCTTCATGACCAGGCTATTTTTTACGATACGGAACTGCGTTACTTTAACTGACAATTGCGCGGTCGTGCAACACTCTGTACCCAAATAAAAGTGATGTCCTTTTTTCCCCACAAATAGAGATTTCTTTTGCCGGTATTTGATCACTTCTGCGTTTTTTTTATTTTTTGCGCTATTAAAAAAAAAAGACCGACAAGTTAAAAAAATATATATATATATATTTTACTTTCTGCTATAAAACATGTCCAATAAAAAAATGTTTAAAAAAAATTATTTCATTAATTAAGGCCAATATGTATTCTGCTAAATTTATTTTGGTAAAAAAAAATCCCAATAAGCGTATATTGGTTGGTTTGCGCAAAAGATATAGCATCTACAAACTATGGAATTTGTATCGTATTTTTTTTTTTTACTAGTAATGGCGGCGATCAGCGACTGTGATATTGCAGCAGACAATCGGACACTAACTGACACTTTTGAAACTTTGTGGGAACCAGTGACACTAATAGAGTGATCAGTGCTAAAAATATGCACTGTCACTGTACTAATGACACTGGCTGGGAAGGGGTTAAACATCAGGGGCGATCAAAGGGTTTAATGTGTGCCTAGCCTGTGTTTTTATGTAAATAGTACGCTGCTTTTACTGAAGGATGCCATGGATTTTTATTCCCTGCTTTGCAGGGAAATAAATACCAGCACATCCCTGCTGTCAGGATGGAGCTCTGCATTGTTTACATATGCAGAGCTCTGTTCTGAGTCTCTGCCTGACAATCGGGGGGTGCCAAAGAGTGCCCGGGACCCACAGATCGGCTCTCCTCGATGATCAGCGAGTGCCGGTGGACATCCATTGGCCGGCACCCACCGATCGGCTTTTACTGTGCCTAATCACAGCAGAAACAGCGTGCTGGCGGAGCGTGTGCCCCCTACCAGGAAGTACAGAATAGTGTAGATATACAGTGCCTTGAAAAAGTATTCATACCCCTTGAAATTTTCCACATTTTGTCATGTTACAACCAAAAACATAAATGTATTTTATTGGGATTTTATGTGATGGACCAACACAAAGTGGCACATAATTGAGAATTGGAAGGAAAATTATAAATGGTTTTCAATATATTTTACAAATAAATATGTGAAAAGTGTGGGGTGCTTTTGTATTCAGCCCCATTTACTCTGATACCCCGAACTAAAATCTAGCGGAACCAATTGCCATCAGAAGTCACCTAATTAGTAAATGGAGTCCACCTGTGTGTAATTTAATTTCAGTATACAGTAAATACAGCTGCTCTGTGAAGCCCTCAGAGGTTTGTTAGAGAACCTTAGTGAATAAACAGCATCATAAAGGGCAAGGAACACACCAGACAGGTCAGGGATAAAGTTGTGGAGAAGTATAAAGCAGGGTTAGGTTATAAAAAAATATCCCAAGCTTTGAACATCATCCGAAAATGGAAAGAGTATGGCACAGATAGGTAGGGGCAAGGGGGGGCAATTGCCCCCCCCTGAATCGTCAAGAAGGTGTTGCAGTTGCCAGCTGACTTTTTTTCTGAATCAGCCGGCTGCTCTCTGTCCTGACATATCTGATGTCCCTCCCTCACCCCCGGCCCGATCATCGGATGAGATGGCTCAGCAGCTTGGCCGTTCCGCCGCTCCTCTTCAGTGATTGGCTGCCTGCCTGTGTACATGTTGTGTAGATCTGGCCGGCGCCGCCCACTCAGTGCAGTCAGTGGCCGAGCCGCGGAGGGATACACTGCTAGTGCCTACTCATCATCACATCACAGGAAATCCTGACCTGAAGTGAGTGGCATATACAGTTGCAAGCAACAGAAGAAGAACCACAGGTCACAGCAGTTAGGAGGAGCAGTTTAATGTATTTATTGCTGGAAAGATATGTCTGTGATAATTCATCTTCTTAACTTTGTATAGACTGCTTTCATCAAGATCAAAATATGGCCACAACAGATAGATGTATTGCAATATAAAAAGATGTACATTCTCTAGGCTATATGTATATGGGCATGGACTGGTGGTACGCCTGGCCTGAGTAACTTCCAATACCAAGTGAAGCTGAATTATCTCTTATATAACACATGTATCTTTCCGAGATATATGTGTTATATAAGAGATATATCAGTGTCACTTGGTATTGGAAATTACTCAGGCCAGGCGTACCACCAGTCCATGCCCATATACATATAGCCTAGAGAATGTACATCTTTTTATATCGCATGGGTGACCTTAAAATGATGCCCCCCCTCCCCGAAAAAAGTTCTGTGGATGCCCATGATGGCACAACTGTAAACCTACCAAGACATGGCCGTCCACCTAAACTGACCAGGCCGGGCAAGGAGAGCATTCATCAGAGAAGCAGCCAAGAGGCCCATGGTAACTCTGGAGGATCTGCAGAGATCCACAGCTCAGGTGGGAGAATCTGTCCACAGGACAACTACCGTATTTTTCCGTGTATAAGACGCTACTTTTTGCTAAAATAATTCGACTGAAAATCAAGCAGCGTCTTATACACGGTCAGTCAGCCTTGGAGAGAGACGCGCGGGTGCGTAGCGGGTCATAGGTCGTCGAACGGCTTCCTCCAATCACGAGCTTTGTGTTAGTGACGTCAGCTGGAGTTGGAGGAGGAGGTGGAGAGTGTGGATAGTGTGCAGATGCGATCCTATTGGACGTGGAGAGTGCGCAGATCAGGGACCGGAGCATATTGAGCCCAAGATGTCACAGAATAATAAAAGTAAGCGATTGTCTTATTCTGCAAAATTCAAACTCAATGTTGTCAGCTATGCAAAAGAGCATGGAAATAGAGCTGCAGAGAGACAGTTTGGACCTCCCCCCACTGAGAGTATGATCAGACAGTGGAGAAAACAGGAAGAACAACTCCTTAAGATGCCAAAAAAGAAGAAGGCCCTAAGAGGAAAATCAGCAAAATGGCCAAATTTGGAGCAGAGGCTTAAGACTTGGATTTTGGAGCAGCGCCAGAGTGGCTTATGTGTGTCAACCAAGCTTATTCAATGTCAGGCAAGAATGTTTGCAAGCGAAATGAACATTGTTGATTTTACAGGAAAGGCAAAATGGTGCTTCAATTTCGTAAGGAGAGAAGGGTTGGCCACAGTGGCGGCTGGTGCTCAAATTTTTTGGGGGGGCGCAAACAAACTGAAAAAAAAAAAAATCATCAATTGCCGCCACTGTGCCCATTAAAACGCAGCCACTGTGCCCAAACGCCACTAGTTTGTCCCCAAATGCAGCCAGTTTTTCCCCTATAATACAGCCAGTTTGTCCCCCAATAATACAGCCAGTTTGTCCCCCAATAATACAGCCAGTTTGTCCCCCAATAATACAGCCAGTTTGTCCCCCAATAATACAGCCAGTTTGTCCCCCAATAATACAGCCAGTTTCTCCCCCATAATACAGCCAGTTTGTCCCCCAATAATACAGCCAGTTTGTCCCCCAATAATACAGCCAGTTTCTCCCCCAATAATACAGCCAGTTTCTCCCCCATATGCAGCCAGTTTCTCCCCCATATGCAGCCAGTTTCTCCCCCATAATACAGCCAGTTTCTCCCCCATATGCAGCCAGTTTCTCCCCCATAATACAGCCAGTTTCTCCCCCATATGCAGCCAGTTTCTCCCCCATAATACAGCCAGTTTCTCCCCCATAATACAGCCAGTTTCTCCCCCATATGCAGCCAGTTTCTCCCCCATATGCAGCCAGTTTCTCCCCCATATGCAGCCAGTTTCTCCCCCATATGCAGCCAGTTTCTCCCCCATATGCAACCAGTTTCTCCCCCATATGCAGCCAGTTTCTCCCCCATATGCAGCCAGTTTCTCCCCCAAATGCAGCCAGTTTCTCCCCCAAATGCAGCCAGTTTCCCCCCCATATGCAGCCAGTTTCTCCCCCATATGCAGCCAGTTTCTCCCCCATAATACAGCCAGTTTCTCCCCCATATGCAGCCAGTTTCTCCCCCATAATACAGCCAGTTTCTCCCCCATAATACATCCAGTTTCTCCCCCATATGCAGCCAGTTTCTCCCCCATATGCAGCCAGTTTCTCCCCCAAATGCAGCCAGTTTCTCCCCCATATGCAGCCAGTTTCTCCCCCATAATACAGCCAGTTTCTCCCCCATAATACAGACAGTTTCTCCCCCATATGCAGCCAGTTTCTCCCCCATATGCAGCCAGTTTCTCCCCCATATGCAGCCCGTTTCTCCCCCAAATGCAGCCAGTTTCTCCCCCATATGCAACCAGTTTCTCCCCCATATGCAGCCAGTTTCTCCCCCATATTCAACCAGTTTCTCCCCCATATGCAACCAGTTTCTCTCCCATATGCAGCCAGTTTCT
Source organism: Rana muscosa (assembly GCA_029206835.1). Classification (NCBI taxonomy): domain Eukaryota; kingdom Metazoa; phylum Chordata; class Amphibia; order Anura; family Ranidae; genus Rana; species Rana muscosa. The sequence continues at coordinate 361,100,782 of CM055125.1, read as the reverse complement.
CCCCCATATGCAGCCAGTTTCTCCCCCAAATGCAGCCAGTTTCTCCCCCAAATGCAGTCAGTTTCTCCCCCATATGCAGCCAGTTTCTCCCCCATATGCAGCCAGTTTCTCCCCCATATGCAGCCAGTTTCTCCCCCATATGCAGCCAGTTTCTCTCCCAAATGCAGCCAGTTTCTCCCCCAAACACAGCCAGTTTCTCCCCCATATGCAGCCAGTTTCTCCCCCAAATGCAGCCAGTTTCTCCCCCAAATGCAGCCAGTTTCTCCCCCAAATGCAGCCAGTTTCTCCCCCAAACGCAGCCAGTTTCTCCCCCATATGCAGCCAGTTTCTCCCCCATATGCAGCCAGTTTCTCCCCCATATGCAGCCAGTTTGTCCTCATAATACAGCCAGTTTCCCCCCCCAGCCCTGCACTTACCTTCCTCGAGTCAGCACCGTCCTTCTTCCGTCCTCAATGTCTTCTCCCGCCCTCGATGTCACTTCAGCCAATCATGTTACCGGTAACCAGACCCGGTGAACCTGATTGGCCAGGGAACGCACCCCCGTGCGTCCTCTCATTAGATATTTAGAAGCCGATTACAGCCCTCAGGCTGTAGTCGGGAAGCCTAACAGAGCCTGCTGGCTCTGATAGGCACTTCTAAAGACCAACCAGACGCTGTTATTCAGATGGCCGGCGCTCAAGGGGCCGGCCATCTGAATAGTGGGCGGCAGCAATACATAGGTTCATGCAATGCATGAACCTATGTATTGTTGTGGTGAGTGACGGCCGGGCGCAGAAGCGAGCGGTAGCGGCGCTTCTGCGCCCACTATGGTCGTGCCGCCATGTGTAAAAAAAAGACATTTAAAAAAAAAAACTCTTAAAGGGCCCGTTTTTTTAATTTTTTTATTTTTTTTCATTTTTTATTTTTTCGTGACCACAGGAGGGGGGCGGCGCCCGGGCGCCCCCTATGGACGGGCCGCCACTGGTTGGCCATGAGAACACGAACAAAGTTAGCTCAGAAAATGCCACCAGTTTATGAGGATAAAATCCAACAGTGTCATACAACTTAGGAAAAAATATGATTTTGAACCAAGTCAGATTGAAAACATGGATGAGGTCCCTCTCAATTTTGATGTGCCTTCCAACAGAACTGTTGATATGAAAGGAATAAAAACAGTGGCAATCAAAACAAGTGGCCATGAAAAGACACACTATACTGCTGTGCTTGCATGCTGTGCAGATGGTACTAAACTGCCTCCTATGCTTATTTTTAAGAGGAAAACCTATCCTAAAGAGACCACCTGGCATTATTGTGCAAGTTCATTATGGCCATTTGGTTTGCAAAGGTTTGGTCCAGAAGACCTGGAGGGCTCTTAAAGAAGCCAGCTCTGCTTGTCTATGATCATTTCCGAGCACATTTAACAGAAAAGACTAAATGGGTTGCATCAGATTTGCGAACATACCTAGCAGTTATTCCTGGTGGACTTACAGGTCAGCTACAGCCACTAGATGTTTCAATAAATAAGCCATTTAAGGTCCTGATGAGAGAAGAATGGAGTAGATGGATGCAAAAAGCCGGTGATAACTTGACACTGGCAGGAAGGCCTCGTACACACGGCCGAGATTCTCGTTGAAAAAAACATGTCGTTTTTTTCGACGAGATTCTTGGACAAGAAACTTGTCCCGGCCGAGTGTACACACGCTCGTTTCAAAGAACCCGCGGTGACGTCATCGACTACGACGAGCATGCGCTCGTCACATTCGATGCCGTCACCGCCATCTTGGTATACCCTACGTATGCCTAGGAAGCTACCGCGCATGCGTCGAATTCATTTCGAACATGCGCGGGCTTCCCGGCGGACAGGTAAGTGTACACACACTCACTTTTCTCGTCGAGAAACATGCCGAGGAGAATCTCGACGAGAAAATAGAGAGCAGGTTCTCTATTTTCTCGTCGAGGTTACTTGTCGGTTTTCTCGACGAGAAACCCGATAGCCGCGTACACACGACCGATTTACTCGGCAAGACCTCTCTGCCAGCAAGTTTCTTGCTGGTTCTTGCCGAGAAAATCGGTCGTGTGTACGAGGCCGAAGAGTGAAAAAACCAACCATTACTGAGGTCTGCAATTGGGTCCTAAACTCATGGCATGGCGTCAAACAAGAGGTGATTGTGAAGTCCTTCAAGAAATGTGGAATCAGCAATGCCATGGACGGAACTGAGGATGATCTCACATATATAAACAGTGATTCAGAAGACAGCAGTGATGCAAAAGAAGTTGAAGAAATTCTGTCTGGAACTAGTGATGGAGAAGAGAACATTGATGCAACAGAGGCTGAATAAAGTGATATGCTGCATAATATACTGGTATGTAAACGTTACTAAATAAAAATGTGTTCTGTTTTACCTATGTTTAAAACATTGATTTCTTGATTTTGGGTTGGAAAAGTGGGGGGCGTCTTATACATGGGGGGCGTCTTATACACGGAAAAATACGGTATTAGTCGTGCACTCCACAAATCTGCCCTTTATGGAAGAGTGCCAAGAAGAAAGACATTGGTGAAAGAAAGCCATACGAAGTCGCGTTTGCAGTTTGCGAGAAGCCATGTGGGGGATACAGCAAACATGTGGAAGAAGGTGCTCTGGTCAGATGAGACCAAAATCATATTTTTTTTTGCCTAAAAGCAAAATGCTATGTGTGGTGGAAAACTAAAGCCCCGTACACACGGTCGGACTTTTGCCCAACAAACTTAGTTTTAAGCAAGTTGGACCAACAATCCGACCGTGTGTACGCTCCATCGGACAAACTTATTTCGTTTGGTTTTAGATTTCATCGGACAAAAGTTGGGTCTGCAAACGGACAAACTTTTGCCCAACAAAAGTCCGATGGAGCAAAGTCCTACCGTGTGTACAGAAAACCATCAGACTTTAGTCTGATGGACAAAACAACTAATGTTAAATTCAACCAACAATAGCAGAAGTTGACCAAAGGGTGGCAGTAAAGATCAGAAAAGAGCAGAAAAAACACGTGATGTTGTAAGAAGTTTTAAGAAAGTTTTCAGAAAAGTCAGAGCGTGTGTATGCTATGGGTGTTCCCAACCAACTCCGTTCGGACAAAAAACCACGGAAAAGTCAGATGGAAGTCCGACCATGTGTACGAGGCTTTACACTGCACATCACCCTGAACACACCATCCCCACCGTGAAACATGGTGGTGGCAGCATCATGTTGTGGGGATGCTTTTCTTCAGCAGGGACAAGGAAGCTGGTCAGTGTTGATGGGAAGATGGATGGAGCCAAATACAGGACAATCTTAGAAGAAAACCTGTTAGTCTGCAAAAGACTTGAGACTGGGGAGAAGGTTCACCTTCCAGCAGGACAACGACCCTAAACCTACAGCCAGAGCTACAATGGAATGGTTTATATCAAAGTATATTCATGTGTTAGAATGGCCCAGTCACAGTCCAGACCTAAATCCAATTGAGAATCTGTGGCAAGACTTGAAAATTGCTGTTCACAGACGCTCTCCATCCAATCTGACAGAACTTGAGCGATTTTGCAAAGAAGAATGGGCAGAAATGTCCCTCTCTAGATGTGCAAAGCTGGTAGAGACATCCCCAAAAAGACTTGCAGCTGTAATTGCAGTGAAAGGCGTTTCTACAAAGTATTGACTCCGGGGGGCGCCATACAAATGTATTTTTCACATATTTATTTGTAAAAAAAGTTGAAAACCATTTATTATTTTCCTTTCACTTCACAATTATGGGCCACTTTGTGTTGGTCTATCACATAAAATCCCAATAAAATACATTTACGTTTTTGGTTGTAACATGACAACATTTTGGAAAATCTCAAGGGGTATGAATACTTTTTCAAGGCACTGTAAGTGATTCTGCACAGAACAGCCGCCCTGTAGCAGTAAATCAGCGGTCATTAACTGGTTAAGAACATTCCATCAGAAGAGAAAATAGCTTAAGAACATTTGACCAGAAAATAAAATAAGCTTAAAAAAAAATAGACTAAAGGATTCACTAATTTTGCCCCTAAAACTAATGAGCAAATTCTGGTTAATTAACAGGAGAAGTAATGTACTTGAAGTTTTGCTGAATGAATAGCTATGCAATTTTTTTTTTGTCTGTATATAGATCCTTAATAATTTTCTTTGTTTAAAAGGGAACTTTATAGATCTTTTGGGTTATTGAACAATCAGTAAAAGAGCTGTGCAGACACTCCGAACAAACTACCTAATAGGCAGATATACTGCAGGCATTGTCATTAGTTAATTTCTGTCTTTTCATTACTGCTCTGTGTGCTGATTTTATCGTTTTTACCTCTGTGTTCCCATTGTGTTCCCATTGTGTTCCCATTGTCTTCCCATTGTGTTCAAATTGACAACACTGTCAATACCCCGTCCTGATGATGGGGATACCAACTGACCTTTGTCCTTCAACTCCTCAGGGTCACGTGGTGTTTGATGCCAGTGGGTCCCGTATGGCCTGGACACTTATCGAGCAGTTACAAGGTAGGTGTTCTGGAGTTGCTGAATATTCTGTCCGATGTTTGTAGAGGAATACGATAATATTATTAGCGCCATTGAAACCTTTAAAAAAGCCATGCCACATTTCTAAAGCCTCGCGCACACACGGCCGGGAATCCCGTCAGGAAAAAAAACATTGGTTTTCCTGACGGGATTCCCGGCAAGCTTTCCTTGCTCGCCGAGTGTACACACGACCATTCAAAAGAACCGCCGTTCTTTTGAATGGCAAGAACGCGGTGACTTCATCGACTACGACGAGCCTGCGCTCGTCACATTTGATGCCGTCGCCGCCATCTTGCTACACCCTACACTACCCTTGTAAGCTGCCGCGCATGCGTCGAAGTCTCATCGAGCATGCACGGGTTTACCTGGAGACAGGTAAGCATACAGGCGCACGGTTTTCTCGTCGGGAAACAGGCCGACGAGAATCCCGATGAGAAAATAGAGAGCAGGTTCTCTATTTTTCTCGTTGAGATTCCCGGCAGTTTTCCCGACGAGAAACCATACACACGGCTGGTTTTCTTGGCAAAAAGCTCTCCCAGCAGTTGTCTTGCCGAGAAAACCGGTCGTGTGTACGAGGGCTTTAAGGTTAAATGCAGCAAACCCATGCAATCATAAACAGCATATACTCTTCTCTCCAGTGGCCTGTTTCTTTTACATCTCCTCTGTTCCAGCCCTGCAACTTTGGGAAGCCTCTTTAACATTTGACTCTTCCAAGAGTGTCCGTTACCCGTGACCTTCCCCACCATGCACTGGCTCCTTCCTCCAATTCCTTCCATTTTGGAAAAAGGAACCAAGGCATGGCAGGAGACACAAGCAACCAATACTCAAATGCTGAAGAGGCTTTCTGAGGCTGCAGAACTGGAACAGGAGGGATATCGCATTCCACCGATAAGTAAAGAAAAGATGATATAGTGAAATACCGTTGGGCATCTATATCACGCGCATCAAAGCGCTACTTACAGGATGTATGGCAAGATAAAGGCTTTCAGAGAAACTTCCCCCCTGGAGGAGGGCCGAAAGGCGTCATCGTAACTTCCGATACGCGGAAAACCAGTGACGCAATTTTCTGCCTCCGTGGAGCGCACGCTATACGAGTGGCGATCGCGGAAGTGTCTCTGAAAGCCTGTATCTTGCCATACATCCTGTAAGTAGCGCTTTTATGCGCGTGATATAGATGCCCAGCAGTATTTCACTATATCATCTTTTCTTTACTCATTGGTGGAATGCAATATCCCTCCTGCTACCAAGCATCTTTCGATTGATCCTTTCAAGGAACCGCGACATTCAGAGAGATTGTTTTTCTGCCTACATGATCCCAGACTGAGAAGCTGAGGATCTGCCATTTCTGGTGAGTGGGGCCTCCGAAGGGGGATTCACATATCCTTTCGTGGGAACTTTGGACTCACTGCAGTTTGAGAACCACCCAGTTATATCAAGTTCACAGCACATGTTATTATTGTATTGTCATTTGGAATTTGTATATTTCTATCACTTATAGTGGGGTGACCAGATGTCCCTGGTTTCCGGGGATAGTCCCTGGTTTGAGGACACTGTCCCCAGACCAAGTCTGTCCCCGGTTTTGTCCCCGGTTTTGATTTCAACGGGAGCTGGGGCAATTTCAAAGACAGTCAGTGCAGAATAAAAAAAACAATTCTGAATTACACCCCCCGCTCCGCAGCTCCTACTAGCTTAGGGGGGGGGGGGGGGCGTATTTTTTCCATTATCTGTGTCCCTTTCTGGTGATGATGTGCTGGTCGGTGCGGAGGGACTATTTTTTCAGTTTCAGGTGCATGCCCATCCAGCTCCGCTCGCATGTTCTTCTGCCTTGACTCAAATCCCGGGCCTGCCGCCTGACTACTTACCTCCTTGCCTTCCCCGGCGGAGTGATCTTCAGGCGCAGGATCACTTATATACGTGATCCTGCATTTCTGGGTATCTGAGCCAATCAGCGGACTCAATGACCACCGGTACCCGCTGATCGTTATGTACATAGGCAGAACAGTGGTCTGCCTATGTAAACAAGGCAGTTTGCCATTCTGTCAGTATGGAAGACATTGATCCTGTGTTCCTGCAAAGCAGGTACAGGGATCTATGCCTTCCCTTAGTGAAAGCACCTCCCCCACAGTGAGAAAACACTTGTTAGGCACACATTTAAACATTTGATTGCCCTAGATGTTTAACCCCGTTCCCAGCCAGTATCATCAGTACAGTGACAGTGCATATTTTTAGCACTGATCACTGTATTAGTGTCACTGGTTCCCACAAAGTGTCAAAAGTGTCAGTTAGTGTTCGATTTGTCCACCGCAATATCAAAGTCCCGCTATGAGTTGCTGATTGCCGCCATTACTAGTAAAAAAAAAATATGTCCCTGGAGTTCATTTTAAAAATCTGGTCACCTTAACTTACAGGCACTATAGTTTTGCCACTAGGGAGTTTATTTATTTTAATTCATTATTCAGTTGCCAGCGCTGCTTCTATCCATTTATCACTAACAGGCCAGGTTTGCAAGATAGCTGAAATACATCACAGGTGATATCATTGGCTGCTTAGCGATTGCAGTATTCTAGTCTGCATCTCCCCCAAGGTAATACTTAAAATCTGGCCTGTTAGTGGGTCCTGGGGACAGGGTTGATGACCACTGCCTTAGGTGATCTCTTACTGCAAATATACAAGTGTGAGGCTACAGCACAGGAGTGCCTAGGCACAATTAATATTTGTGGATGTTTACTACTCCCAGTGCTCACAGTCTGGCCCACCTAAAGTCTGAAGGACAGTAAACTGGCCACTTGTTTGGAAAGTTTGGAGACCCCTGCTCTATACCATAGCAATTATTCACTTTTTAAGTTCAGGTCCATTTTAAGAATTGTGTATAAGCCAGGTTTATCCACCAAGAAGATGTGACTACCACCCCACTGGGAAAGGGGTCACATGTTTAGTGGGAATGTTTGTTTTAAAGTTTGCCTTGTAGCCAGGGACATTGGTATCTAAAGACTAGACATGTGCAATTCGTTTAGTTACGAATTTGTTATTTGTCAAAATTCGTCATATTCGTTAATTCGTAAACATACGAATGAGCGAACGGTTTTACTAAAATTACCAACGAAAAACGAATTATCGAAAAGAACAAATATGGAAAACAACGAAAATACGAAAGTATTAAATTAGAAACAGCGAAAATACGAAAGAGTGAAAAAATAACGAAAATCAAAATGAGCGAAAACTCGAAATTACGAAGATTCGGAAAACGGAAATCAAAACAACGAAAATACCAAACAAAGATTCAAAATAACGAAAATCGAAATGAACGAAAAATAAATAAATGAAATTACGAATATTCGGAAAACAGAAATCAAAACAACGAATTTGTTAGTTCTGAAATATTTCTGGACGTTGGCCAATAAGCTTGTCCCTTCCCCCGAAGAGGTTGTCCCTTCCCCCAAAGAGGTTGTCCCTTCCCCCAAAGAGGTTGTCCCTTCCCCCAAAGAGGTTGCCCCTTCCCCCGAAGAGGTTGTCCCTTCCCCCAATGAGCTTGTTTCTTATTCCCTTGTGTGTTTTTCTGTGTTAGACTGCAGTGCATTCCATCCACAGTCCAGATAGGTTGTGGTTGGGTAGGTTGCACTGTTCTGTTGGATTTGTGAGTTAAGTTGCGACTTGTGAGAGAGAAATTCTTTGTTTCTTAAGCATACTCTGTCTAGATTCTAATTTCTATATTACGTATTACGAAAACAATGATACGAAAGTACGAATAAATGAGCCGGTGAATCTCGCGAAAGTACGAATTACAAAATTACGACGAGTAGTGTTTCGAATAAACGGAAAATGTATTCTAACGAAAGTACGAATGTAATTAAATCTACAAAAGTAGGATTTTTAAAACAGCTTACCTGTAAAATCCTTTTCTTGGAGTACATCACGGGACACAGAGCAGCATAGTCATTACTATGTGGGTTATATAGAATTACCTTCAGGTGCTGGCACTGGCAACTTCCAAAACAGGAAGTACCCTCCCCTATATAAGCCCCTCCCATCCGGGAGTACCTCAGTTTTGTAGCAAAGCAATACGTGTCCCCAAAAGAGGGGTGGGAGCTCTGTGTCCCGTGATGTACTCCAAGAAAAGGATTTTACAGGTAAGCTGTTTTAAAAATCCTACTTTCTTGTTCATACATCACGGGACACAGAGCAGCATAGTCATTACTATGTGGGACGTCCCAAAGCAATGCCACATGAGGGGGGGGATACACCATACATAAGCTGGGCGCCATCAGGCATGAGGATCTTTTGCGGCCTGCAACACACTGCGCCCAAAGGCGACATCCTCCTGACTTCTAACGTCCACCTGGTAGAACCTAGTAAACGTGTGTACTGAAGACCATGTTGCGGCCTTACAAATTTGCGCCAGGGAGGCCTGGTGATGCACTGCCCATGAAGTTCCAACTGCTCTCGTGGAGTGCGCCCTAACTTTGAACGGAGGCGGTCTACTTCTCAAGCCATAGGCTTGTATTATGACCTGTCGAATCCACTTGGCTAAAGTAGATTTTGATGCTGCCTGACCCTTTCTGGGGCCTTCCGGCAGAACAAATAAAGAATCCGTTCTACGAATCTGAGCAGTGGCTTTTAGATAAGCTTTAACTGCTCTTACTACATCCAAAGAATGCAATAACTTTTCCTCTACCGAGCTTGGTTTGGGGAAAAAAGAAGGAAGAACCACATCCTGGTTCAAGTGAAACCCCGATACCACCTTAGGAAGAAAGGCTGGGTGAGGACGTAATACTACTCTGTCCTTATGGATAACCAGATATGGCTCTTTACAGGACATGGCGGCTAATTCCGACACTCTTCTAGCCGAGCATATGGCTACTAAAAATATCAATTTCCTGGTGAGTAGAACCAAGGAAATGTGCCGCAAAGGTTCAAATGGCTGCTTCTGCAGAACCGACAGAACCAAATTTAGATCCCATGGGCATATGGGAGCCTTAATCGGTGGAATAATACGAGTCACACCTTGCATAAAGGATTTGACAAGTGAATGCATAGCCAGGGGCCTTTGAAATAGTATTGACAAGGCCGAAACCTGGCCCTTGATAGTACTTAAGGCAAACTTCCTGTCTACAGCCCACTGCAGGAAGTCCAGAATTCTGCCTATAACGTACTTACGTGGATGCCATTTTCTGGCCTCGCACCAAGTGATGTACGCCTTCCAAACTCTATAGTAGATCTGCCTGGATACAGGCTTCCTGGCATTGATTATAGTTGATACCACAGAGTTAGAGAGACCTCTCTTCTTTAGGATGTGGGATTCAATAGCCAGGCCGTTAAACTTAGAGTTAGTAAGGAAGGGTGGTATATCGGTCCTTGCGAAAGCAGGTCCGAACGACGTGGAAGGGTCCAAGGACTCCCCACAGACATTTTGATGATCTCCGCGTACCAGGCCCTTCGGGGCCACGCTGGAGCCACCAGGATCACCGGCTTCTTCTCCAACCTGACTCTGCGAAGGAGTCGAGGCAACAATTGTAGCGGAGGGAATGCATATATCAGTCTGAACTGATCCCAAGGGAACACCAGAGCATCCGAGCCGCAAGCGAGGGGATCCCTTGTCCGGGAGACAAATCTGTCCACCTTTGCGTTGAATCTGGATGCTAGCAGATCTACATCCGGTGTTCCCCACCGCTGACATATTGCTCGGAAGACCTCGGGATGAAGGGACCATTCCCCTGGGCATAACTGTTGGCGACTCAGAAAGTCCGCCTTCCAATTCTCCACCCCTGGAATGAAGACAGCTGATATACATGGGACATGCTTTTCTGCCCATTCCAGGATGTGACTTACTTCCCTCTGGGCTGCACGACTCCTGGTGCCTCCCTGATGATTGATATATGCCACTGCTGTGGCATTGTCTGATTGAATTCTGACAGGGGACCCTTGGAGTCTGGATGTCCAGGCTACTAGGGCGTACCGGGCTGCTCGTATCTCTAAGAGATTGATGGGCAGGGTTTTTACTACATTTGACCATCTGCCCTGGAGAGACCATTGCTCCAGTACTGCCCCCCAGCCTATAAGGCTGGCATCTGTAGTGACCACCTTCCAAGATATCGGGCTGAAGGGTTTTCCCTTCTGGAGATTCTGGGGGATCAACCACCAGCAGAGACTCTTCCGAACGGAAGGGGACAAAACCATCGGGAAGTCTAGAGCCTGAACTTTTCCGTTCCAGGCTGACAATATGGCCCTTTGTAAATTCCTTGAGTGGAATTGGGCGTATGGCACAGCTTCGAATGATGCTACCATCTTTCCTAGCAGCCTCATGCACAGGCGTATGGACGGCTGTCTTTTTGCACAAAGCAGACGGACCAAGGCCCTCAAAGAGGATACCTTGTCTAGAGGTAAGAAAATCTTCCTCTGGTCTGAATCCAGCCGTAGCCCTAGATATACCAGGTTTTTCACTGGCTGTAGGGCTGACTTGTCCAGGTTGATGATCCAACCGTGAGACTCTAGATACTTGATTGTATCGACAATTACCACTTCTAGCTTGGCAACTGAGTGGTCTATCAACAACAGGTCGTCTAGGTATGCCATTATCGTTACACCCCGTGTTCTTAGATCGGCCAACAGTGGGGCCAGAATTTTTGTGAACACTCGTGGTGCTGTGGCCAGACCGAATGGTAAGGCTCTGAACTGAAAATGGCGCCCTTCTACTGCAAAGCGTAGGAATTTTTGATGACCTGGAAAGATGGGAACATGCAAGTAAGCATCTTTGATGTCGATCGAGGCTAACCATTCCTCCCCTTGTAGGGCAGCGGTGACCGATCGGATCGACTCCATCCGGAAAGACCGGACGTTTAGAAATTTGTTTAGACTCTTTAGGTCCAATATGGGTCTTATGTCCCCATTTGGCTTCGGGACTGTGAAAAGGTTTGAGTAGAAACCCAACCCCCACTCTTCCATAGGAACCTCCATAATTACTCCTTGGAGCAATAGTTGTTCTAACGCCAATAGGAGAGACCCTCTTTTCAGAGGGTCTCTTGGCATGCCTGACCACATAAAATGGGACGGAGGAGACTCTTTTAACTCCAACTTGTATCCCAGAGTTACTGCGGAGAGCACCCATCTGTCTTTGATCGTCTCCCGCCAGGTCTCTGCGAACAACTGAAGTCTTCCCCCCACCCGTTTGAGTGGGGGCAGCCCTTCATAGGCTTGACTTGGAGGCTGGTTTAGTACCTCTTCGGATCCAGGGCTTTTTATTACCCTGTGGCTGTCCCTGATTTTTACCTCCTGAGTTTGACCGAGGAGGCCGTCGGAACTGCTTAGTAGCAGACGTCGCAGGGATAGGAGAGGTAGTCCCCTTAAAAGATGGACCCCTAGACCTCTTTTTACTCGGTAAGAGAGTACTTTTACCACTGGAAATCTTCTGGATATACTTATCCAGGTCTTCGCCAAAAAGGCGTTCCCCATGAAATGGGAAGCTAACTAAGAGCTTCTTACAGGGAGCTTCAGCAGACCAGTTTTTGAGCCACAGAAGCCTACGCATATGTACCAAAGACAGCGTGAGGCGGGAGGCCTGATGGATAGAATCCTTGATGGCGTTAACCGCAAAGCATAATGCTCTAGGCAGATCAGCCAGAGCCTGGGCCTGCTGGTCTGGCAAATCCCTCAGGACCATTTTCATTTGATCCTTTAAAGCTTGGCAGACCCCAATAGCTGCCACTGCTGGCTGTGTAACAGCCCCTGCTGTGGAAAAAGCAGATTTTAATAAAGATTCCAATTTTTTATCCACTGGATCTTTGAACATTTGAACATTATCTACTGGACATGTCAGTGATTTGTTCACAGAAGAGATGGCTGCATCCACCGTAGGAACATTCCATCTCTGGGTGAACTTTTCCTCCATGGGATAGATCACCGGAAACCTTTTAGGCGGAACAAATAGTTTATCAGGATGTTCCCAGTCCTGGTATATAAGTCCTTCCAATAATGGATGTATTGGAAAGGAGCAATTAACCTGGGGAGCTTTTAGCGACCCCAATGAGGAGACAGCAGTAGTGATGAGCCGAACACCCCCGGGTTCGGTTCGCACCAGAACCCGCAAACGGACCGAAAGTTCGAACGAACATTAGAACCCTATTAAATACAATGGATGCGAACGTTCGAATTCTAAAGTGCTAATTATAACAACTATTATGCATGTTATTGTCCTAAAAAGGGTTTGGGAACCCGGGTTCTGCACCAGGGGACATGTATCAATGCAAAAATAAGTTTTAAAAACGGTCGTTTTCCGGGAGCAGTCATTTTAATGATGCATAAAGTGAAAAAAAAAAAGTCAAATATTCCTTTAAATATCGTACCTGGGGGGTGTCTAAAGTATGCCTGTGAAGTGCCACGTGTTTCCCGTGTTTAGAACTGTCCCTGCACAAAATGACACTTCTAAAGGAAAAAAAAGCCATTTAAAACTGCTTGCGGCTTTAATGTAATGTCTGGTCCCGGTAATATGGATGAAAATCTTTAAGAAAAATGGCATAGCTACCCCATGACCCCCCCCCCCTACCCCAGCCCATTACCAGCCCCTTTGGGTCTTGTATGGATATTAAGGGGAACCCCGCACATAAAATAAAAAAGGCCCTATATACTCTGAACAGCCGTATACAGGCGGTGCATACAAGACAGGGACTGTAGGTTTGTTCTTATGTAGAATGTGTTTGTAATTTTGAACAGGTACATTGTTGAAGTGTAGCTCCAGACCAAAAATCTATTTTTAAACTTTTTGGAAAACATAGGTAAGGGTTATCACCCCTGTAACATTTGTTTTGCTGTCTGTGCCCCTGTTCAGAACATTTCACCTCACTTTCCGTCCTAATGACAACTGTTTTTGAAATGTGGTGTTTTTCTTGAAACAAGGATTGCTGATAAAGCATCAGTACAGAGGAGACACCTTTCTCCCATATTTATTCTTACAGGAGAGAATTTTCCTTCCTAGTGGTAGATTTCCTCTCACTTCCTGTTGTCTTCTTGCGTTTGCAAGTAGGAGTCGTTTGTAAGTTGGATGTTTGAAAGTAGGGACCTGCCGTATATACTCTGCAGAAATAGGCCCCTTAGTTGTTGGTGTTGGCACAACACTGTAAGCACTCACAGTTACTCTTGGTTGGTGCTGGAACGCCCTGCTGTCAACTATTATATCAGGAATTTTAATTACATATAATTGTTGAACAGTGGTAGTAAAAATTGGGCCTTTGATGGTGGTGCTGGTGCCACAACACTGTAAGCCCTGACAGTTACTCTTGGTGGGTGCAGCAATGGGCCCTGCTGTGAATTATTAGATCAAGAATTGTAATTACATGCCCCTGTTGAACAGGGGCTGAAAAATTGGGCCTTAGGCACTGGTGGCACAACACTGCAACCCTTCACAGATACTGTACTTGGAGCACAGCAATGAGCCCTGTTGCAAAGTATTGCTTCAAAAATTGTAATGACACGCCCCTGTTAAACAGGGGCTGAAAAATTGGGCCTTAGGCACTGGTGGCACAACACTGCAACTCCTCACAGATACTGTACTTGGAGCACAGCAATGAGCCCTGTTGCAAAGTATTGCTTCAAAAATTGTAATTACACGCCACTGTTAAACAGGGGCTGAAAAATTGGGCGTTAGGCACTGGTGGCGGCACCCATAAACAAAAATGATCTTCCAAGCTATCATCATCAATCGTATCATTGAGGACTCGGAGGAGGAGGATAGCCAGTCAACATAACAGCACAGGCACTCAGCATCAGCATCAGTCTTGAAGGGATGTGACATTTTAAAATCAATTAGTCTGTTATATCAGCATCAGGTGTGTGGTAGCTGGTGGTGATCCAAGACTGGTTCATCTTGATGAAAGTCAGTCGATCAACCGAGTCGGTGGACAGGCGCACCCTGTGATCCGTGACAAATCCTCCAGCAGCACTGAATGTGCGTTCCGAAAGAACGCTGGATGCAGGACAGGCCAGTAGCTCAATTGCATACTGTGCAAGCTCTGGCCAGTGATCCATCCTCAAGACCCAGTAAGCCAGAGGATTTTCGGTGGGGAAGGTGTCCAAGTCTGACCTTGCCCCTAGATATTCCTGCACCATGTTTATCAGACGCTGGCGATGGTTGCTGGAACCGATCATACTTTGGGGCTGCGGACTAAAGAATTGTCTGAACGCATCGGTCAGACGGCCACCTTCCCCACCGCTCCTTCTTTGACTGGCCGAAGCCTCAGCAACTCGTTGTCCAGGACCAGGAGTTTGCAACCTCCCAGTCTCTGGGAACGCGTTGCACAGACCTTTCTGCAAGGCCTCCCGGAGTTGTCTCATCCTCTGCTCCCTCTGCGACGGTAACATAAGGTCCGCAACCTTACCCTTGTACCGTGGATCAAGGAGAGTGGCCAGCCAGTAATGGTCCCTCTCCTTGATCCGAAGAATACGAGGATCCTTCCGCAGACTTTGCAGGATCAGGGAGGCCATGCAGCGTAGGTTTGCTGAGGCATTCGCTCCGGAGTCCTCTGGGTCACTAAGGACGACATGATCCGCAGCCACCTCCTCCCAGCCACGTACAAGTCCACTGGTTTCTTGGGACTGTAAATCATCCCTAAAAGACTGCTGCTGATGATGCTGAGTGCCAGCCTCCACCTCCATGCTGACACAATCCTCCTCCTCCTCCTCCTCCTCCTCCTCCTCTTCCTGTGCGATGGGTGGGACAGAAGGAACACTGTCTGGGTAAAGGGGGCCTTGAGAGGCAAGGAAGTCCTCCTCTTCCTGCCTCTGTTCTGCCTCAAGTGCCCTGTCCATTATTCCACGCAGCGTGTGCTCCAACAGGTGGACAAGAGGTACAGTGTCACTGATGCATGCACTGTCACTGCTCACCATCCTCGTGGCCTCCTCAAATGGTGCCAGGACAGTGCATGCATCCCTGATCATGCCCCACTGGCGTGGAGAAAAAAAACCAAGCTCCCCTGACCCTGTCCTGGTGCCGTAGTCGCACAGGTACTCATTGATGGCCCTCTGCTGCGTGTGCAGCCGCTGCAGCATGGCCAACGTTGAGTTCCACCTGGTGGGCATGTCACATATAAGGCGGTTCTTGGGCAGGTTCAACTCCTTTTGCAGCTCAGCCAGGCGAGCACTGGCATTATAAGATCTGCGGAAATGCACACAGACTTTCCTGGCCTGCCTCAGGACATCCTGTAAGCCCGGGTACCTGCCCAAGAAGCGCTGCACCACCAGGTTAAGGACGTGAGCCACACAGGGCACATGGGTCAGTTGTCCCTGTCGGAGGGCGGAGAGGAGGTTGGTGCCATTGTCGCAAACCACCATTCCTGGCTTAAGCTGGCGTGGCGTCAACCACCTCTCGGCCTGGCCCTGCAGAGCAGACAGGACCTCTGCCCCAGTGTGGCTTCTGTCCCCCAAACACACCAGCGCAAGCACGGCATGGCATCTTTTTGCCTGCGTACTTGCGTAGCCCCGTGAACGGCTACGGAGCACCGCTGGTTCATAGGACAAACCACAGGAAGAGGCCATGGAGGAAGAAGAAGAGGAGGGGGTGGAGGAGAGAGGTGTGTCACAACCAGTAGTAGCATTTTGGAGGCGTGGCGGTGGGACAACCTCCAACACTACTGCACCTTGTCCTGAATCCTTCCCAGCTGCCAAAAGAGTGACCCAATGGGCCGTGAAAGAAAGGTAACGTCCCTGTCCATGCCTGCTGGACCATGAGTCAGCGGTAATATGCACCTTACCGCTGACCGCCCTGTCCAGCGAGGCCAAGACATTGCCTTCCACATGCCGGTAGAGAGCCGGAATAGCCTTCCGTGAGAAAAAGTGGCGTTTGGGAACCTGCCACTGAGGAACCGCACATTGCACAAACTCACGGAAGGGGGCCGAGTCTACCAACTGAAAAGGCAGCAGTTGAAGCGCTAGCAATTTAGCCAAGCTAGCATTCAACCGCTGGGCATGTGGATGGCTGGGAGTGAACTTCTTTCGACGGTCCAGCAGCTGGGGCAGGGAAATTTGCCTGCTAGAATCGGACGTCGGTGTACTGCTAGCAGAGTGGGCGCAAGTACTTGGCTGTGACACACCTAATTCTACACCTTCATTCCTCTCAGTGCATGTTTCAGAGAGGACTGAAGTTATAGTGGGGTTGGAGATCCCAGCTGATGCGGTGCAAGGAGAGGTCCGCTTTGTTCTTTGGTGTGGGTCTTTGAGGTAGGCTTGCCAACGAGCTGCATGGCAGGTCAACATATGTCTGGTCAGGCATGTGGTACCCAAGCGGCTGATGTTTTGGCCACGCGATATACGCTTGAGACATATGTTGCAAACAGCAGCTGTGCGATCTGATGCACTAGCCTCAAAAAAGGCCCACACCAAAGAACTTTTTGAATGACGGGCAGAGGCAGCGCCCTGCACAGGCGGAGCTCTGCGGTGTGATTCCGTCGGTGTACTGCCCTTACGCTGGCCACCAAAGGGCATCCTGCCTCGTTGGAGATGTGCCTCCTCCTCATCCTCCTCCTCCTCCTCTCTCCTATTAGGCACCCACGTGGAGTCATTGACCTCATCATCCCCTCCCTCCTCATCACTGGAGCCAATCTGGCAGTATGCTGCAGCTGCTGGAACATGACTGCCAGATTGGTGTCCTTCTTGAGCATCCCCTCTGTCTGCTCTCACGCTACTGCCTTCCTCTAGCTGGGTTTCATCATCAGACCCTTCGAAACGCTGGGCATCCTCCTGGAGCATGTACCCAACACTGTGCTGAAACAGTTCGGGGGACTCCTCAGGAGGAGGACATGGTGGGTCTAGGGAAGGAGTGACTGATGATTTGTCTGACATTGATACCAGGGAAGAGGACGCTTTGGCAGCTGCTTTTCCAGTACCCTGAGCCTGGGTGAGAGAGGATGAGGAGGAGGAGGAGGGCTTGGTCATCCACTCTACCAAGTCTTCGGCATGATGTGGCTCAACATGTCCAGCTGCCGAAAAGAAGGACAAGCGTGTCCCATGGCCATGTGCTGATGACAATGCACCGCGTCCACGACCAGCACTGTTGCCCCCAGACACAGAGCCTGCTTGCCCTCTTTTATTGCCTCCTGACTGTCTGCCTCTCCTTGTTTGCCTTCCAGACATTCTAATAGATGGCCTGCAGGGAGATGGGAAAAAAGCAATAAGGGCTACCTTCAGGTGTCCTTCTCTGTCCCTTGAAACAAGGACTTTCACAGTGAAAGAAACTGACACTGTCCCTACCTAGAGTTTTCTGTCCCTAGAATAAATGTTTTTTTTAATCACAATATAGCACAAGGACAATTCACTCAATGTCTCTCCAGGTCCCTGGAAACAAGGACTTGCAGAGTGAAAGAAACTGACACTGTCCCTACCTAGAGTTTTCTGTCCCTAGAATAAATGTTTTTTTTAAGCACAATATAGCACAAGGAAAATTAACTCACTGTCCTTACAGGTCCCTGGAAACAAGGACTTGCAGAGTGAAAGAAACTGACACTGTCCCTACCTAGAGTTTTCTGTCCCTAGAATAAATGTTTTTTTTAAGCACAATATAGCACAAGGACAATTAACTCACTGTCCTTACAGGTCCCTGGAAACAAGGACTTGCAGAGTGAAAAAAAAAAAACACTCTCCCTACCTAGAGTTTTCTGTCCCTAGAAAAAATGTTTTTTTTAAGCACAATATAGCACAAGGACAATTAACTCACTGTCCTTACAGGTCCCTGGAAACAAGGACTTGCAGAGTGAAAGAAAAAAAACACTCTCCCTACCTACAGTTTTCTGTCCCTAGAAAAAATGTTTTTTTTAATCACAATATAGCACAAGGAAAATTAACTCACTGTCCTTCCAGGTCCCTGGAAACAAGGACTTGCAGAGTGAAAGAAAAAAAACACTCTCCCTACCTACAGTTTTCTGTCCCTAGAAAAAATGTTTTTTTTAATCACAATATAGCACAAGGAAAATTAACTCACTGTCCTTACAGGTCCCTGGAAACAAGGACTTGCAGAGTGAAAGAAAAAAAACACTCTCCCTACCTACAGTTTTCTGTCCCTAGAAAAAATGTTTTTTTTAATCACAATATAGCACAAGGAAAATTAACTCACTGTCCTTACAGGTCCCTGGAAACAAGGACTTGCAGAGTGAAAGAAACTGACACTGTCCCTACCTAGAGTTTTCTGTCCCTAGAATAAATGTTTTTTTTAATCACAATATAGCACAAGGACAATTCACTCAATGTCTCTCCAGGTCCCTGGAAACAAGGACTTGCAGAGTGAAAGAAACTGACACTGTCCCTACCTAGAGTTTTCTGTCCCTAGAATAAATGTTTTTTTTAAGCACAATATAGCACAAGGACAATTAACTCACTGTCCTTACAGGTCCCTGGAAACAAGGACTTGCAGAGTGAAAGAAAAAAAACACTCTCCCTACCTACAGTTTTCTGTCCCTAGAAAAAATGTTTTTTTTAATCACAATATAGCACAAGGAAAATTAACTCACTGTCCTTACAGGTCCCTGGAAACAAGGACTTGCAGAGTGAAAGAAAAAAAACACTCTCCCTACCTACAGTTTTCTGTCCCTAGAAAAAATGTTTTTTTTAATCACAATATAGCACAAGGAAAATTAACTCACTGTCCTTACAGGTCCCTGGAAACAAGGACTTGCAGAGTGAAAGAAACTGACACTGTCCCTACCTAGAGTTTTCTGTCCCTAGAATAAATGTTTTTTTTAATCACAATATAGCACAAGGAAAATTAACTCACTGTCCTTACAGGTCCCTGGAAACAAGGACTTGCAGAGTGAAAGAAACTGACACTGTCCCTACCTAGAGTTTTCTGTCCCTAGAATAAATGTTTTTTTTAAGCACAATATAGCACAAGGACAATTAACTCACTGTCCTTACAGGTCCCTGGAAACAAGGACTTGCAGAGTGAAAGAAAAAAAACACTCTCCCTACCTACAGTTTTCTGTCCCTAGAAAAAATGTTTTTTTTAATCACAATATAGCACAAGGAAAATTAACTCACTGTCCTTACAGGTCCCTGGAAACAAGGACTTGCAGAGTGAAAGAAACTGACACTGTCCCTACCTAGAGTTTTCTGTCCCTAGAATAAATGTTTTTTTTAATCACAATATAGCACAAGGAAAATTAACTCACTGTCCTTACAGGTCCCTGGAAACAAGGACTTGCAGAGTGAAAGAAACTGACACTGTCCCTACCTAGAGTTTTCTGTCCCTAGAATAAATGTTTTTTTTAAGCACAATATAGCACAAGGACAATTAACTCACTGTCCTTACAGGTCCCTGGAAACAAGGACTTGCAGAGTGAAAGAAACTGACACTGTCCCTACCTAGAGTTTTCTGTCCCTAGAATAAATGTTTTTTTTAATCACAATATAGCACAAGGAAAATTAACTCACTGTCCTTACAGGTCCCTGGAAACAAGGACTTGCAGAGTGAAAGAAACTGACACTGTCCCTACCTAGAGTTTTCTGTCCCTAGAATAAATGTTTTTTTTAATCACAATATAGCACAAGGACAATTAACTCACTGTCCTTACAGGTCCCTGGAAACAAGGACTTGCAGAGTGAAAGAAACTGACACTGTCCCTACCTAGAGTTTTCTGTCCCTAGAATAAATGTTTTTTTTAAGCACAATATAGCACAAGGACAATTAACTCACTGTCCTTACAGGTCCCTGGAAACAAGGACTTGCAGAGTGAAAGAAACTGACACTGTCCCTACCTAGAGTTTTCTGTCCCTAGAATAAATGTTTTTTTTAATCACAATATAGCACAAGGAAAATTAACTCACTGTCCTTACAGGTCCCTGGAAACAAGGACTTGCAGAGTGAAAGAAACTGACACTGTCCCTACCTAGAGTTTTCTGTCCCTAGAATAAATGTTTTTTTTAATCACAATATAGCACAAGGACAATTAACTCACTGTCCTTACAGGTCCCTGGAAACAAGGACTTGCAGAGTGAAAGAAACTGACACTGTCCCTACCTAGAGTTTTCTGTCCCTAGAATAAATGTTTTTTTTAAGCACAATATAGCACAAGGACAATTAACTCACTGTCCTTACAGGTCCCTGGAAACAAGGACTTGCAGAGTGAAAGAAACTGACACTGTCCCTACCTAGAGTTTTCTGTCCCTAGAATAAATGTTTTTTTTAAGCACACTATAGCAGAAGCACAAAACACACTGACACTCTCCCTACCTATCCTTCTCTTTCCCTAAACTAAAGGAATCCAGGTTAAGCAAGAAAGAAATAACAGTCACTGTCCCTGCCTATGCTACTCTATCCCTGCTCCGGAACACACTACACTAGGCCGCCGTGCTGGCGGCCTTTTATAGTGTGGGGCGTGTACTAAACACCCTCAGCAATAATTGGCCACAGGCATCCTGCCTGTGGCCAATCATTGCTCTCCTCGCTGCCGGCGCTGTGATTGGCCAAGCATGCGGGGTCACAGTGCATGCTTGGCCAATCACAGCGCCTGGATGACACTGCGATGGCGTAGTGCATTGTGGGCCGTTCGCGTCACTCGAATTTGGCGCGAACGGCCCAAATCGTTCGATCTTCGTCGAACGATCGAACAGCCAATGTTCGAGTCGAACGTAT
This sequence comes from Rana muscosa, assembly GCA_029206835.1. Taxonomy (NCBI): domain Eukaryota; kingdom Metazoa; phylum Chordata; class Amphibia; order Anura; family Ranidae; genus Rana; species Rana muscosa. The sequence continues at coordinate 361,079,665 of CM055125.1, read as the reverse complement.
GTTCGACTCGAACACGAAGCTCATCCCTAGACAGCAGTAGTTGATGGTTCAACAAGAGGCATTTTAAATGCAGATCGAACCATGTCAGTTAGGGTCTGGACCCACAATCTTTCAGTCTGTGATGCTGAAAATGGTTCATCTACTGTCGATTCCTCAAAAACAGAGCTAACCTCCTCCTGATCCCCTTCAGGTAGGTCGGTCCCTTCCTGGGACTGTTGCTCTGCCAACAGGCACTCTAATGGAGGTGATGGAGATCTGGCGCGCTTTCTTTCCTGTAGAGAAGAAGCGATCAATGCAGCCAATCTCTGCTCCAATCCCTCCAGAGTTGAGGAAAAAACCTCCTCTGTTATATATGCAGGAGCAGGTGGACTGAGGACAGCCGCAGTACCTGGCACTCCCAGGGGTTCCTTATGGGTATTAACCTCTGATTTCTCAGGGGAGGAGGGTGCAGATGACTGCTCCAGATCCTCAGAGCCCGATGGAGACCCCCTACACTTCCTGAGAGGTATATCTCGGAGTTTTTTAGGCGGCATATTCCTTAGTTCAAAGCTGAGGTATTCCAGCCGCAATACACCCCTTACTGAAATAGTCTAATGCAATTTGCTGCTATGTACATCAGTGGGTGTCTACTAATGCGTCTTTCTGGGGATGCCTGTATCAACCGCCCGCTGTAAGCCCCTATACCATGCTACCAGCTCCTTTTCATGCTCTGTGTCCATAGCAAGCAGCGTGGACTGAGTCCTTTTATCTTGCTGGGACGCCCGCACATGCGCAGAAGCGCTGGGCGCACAGAGCGCGTCATCCGCCAGGCTCCGCCCCCTTTTTTGAAGCTAAACCTTATAAAAGGAAAGCATGTGTGCGCGTGCGCGCGCGCGTGCACGTGTGCGCTCTTGGCGCCATGTAGGGAGAGGAGCCAGGGTCCCTGTTTCACCAGGACTCGGGGATGGAAGGAAACTACTTGGCAGCATGACAGAGGAATGCAGCTTCCCTGATAGAGAGCTCACTCATCTGCCTGGACTTTCACCATGGAAGGAATAGTCCCAAGAAAAAAGACGTTCCACAGCGGCCTCTAGTGGACAAACACAGGTACCGCACCTTTGTCTTTTTTTTTTTTTTTTTTTTAAAACCTCCTTTATGAAAAAACATTTCCAGGTTTACAGTTTTTTTAAAACTTCCCTTATGAAAAAACATTTCTAGGATTTCTTAGGCATATACAGCTATTAGCGGGAATACCCTTTAGGTAACAGGCAGAAAGACATATTAGGCTTGGGGGTCCCCTCAATAGACCCAAGTTCCTGAGGGGCCCCCACTTACCTTTTCCCCGCCGCAGGACTTTGTTTGGTCCACAGAAGCCCAAACTTCACCTCTCACGGCAGGCATTGTACTAGACCTTCAGGGACCGGGTTCCCAAGGATTCCACTCCCCTGGACCTGTATAGCACCCTGCACAGATAGCCTCTTGGTTTTGGGTATGACCAGAGCTCTGGATCCCAGGGTCCAGCCCTCCTAAGAGAGGCATTACAGGCAAAACCTTGCTCTTCTCTGCAAGGCCCGGGTACCGACCGTTTAGCTATGAAGCTTTTTTGGTCGGATCCGGAATAGCTTGCTAAGGCCCAGAGAACCTGTACACAAGCCCAGATGAATACATGTTAACCTTGGCCAACACCTTAGACACTGGCAAAAAACTGAGGTACTCCCGGATGGGAGGGGCTTATATAGGGGAGGGTACTTCCTGTTTTGGAAGTTGCCAGTGCCAGCACCTGAAGGTAATTCTATATAACCCACATAGTAATGACTATGCTGCTCTGTGTCCCGTGATGTATGAACAAGAAAGTACAATTTTCCAATCAACGGAAATTAGACACGGAAATACGAATCATTGCAAATCAAGGAAAATATAGTTCTTACGAAAATACTTAGATACATATTTAGGTAGGTACCTGGTGCCAATGGCGGGATGTGGTCTTTTAGCACCCACGGCAAAAAAGGCCAAAAGGTCCTGCCCTTGAGCTATCAACTACTTTAGCACCATAAGTTGTAGATCTTGCCTTTTTTATGGCACCTTTTCTCCCCACCCCTCACCCTGTAGGTTGCGCAGGCTGACCTGTGCCACAACTCCTTGTGTGTTTCATCTCTTCAGTTTTATTGCAGGGTAGATTGCTTGACTTTGGGCATTTGCTTTTATCCTTAATGTCAGGCTGTAGAAGACCAGCATGACTTCAATGTCTTCAAAGACCAGCCTGACACATTCTCCTCAAAATTCGCCCCCCCCCCCACTTCCCTCAGATGCTATAAATGCTGAAATGCAACATGACAAGCCTCTTCCACTTTGGAAACCCACAAGTAAATTATTGAGTGGTCTGAATGATTCCTTTGTTGATGTATGGAGTAAAAGACCGTTGACAGATTGGTGCCAGCTGTCCAAACCTGGATAAGGAGGGCCGGAACGTTTTATATGATTTTCTGCTGATTAAAGTGAAACACCAAAGAAACCTATCATTCTAGTTGGAAATGGAGCAGTTAGACTGCAGGAGTGTCAAACTGGCGGCCCTCCAGCTGTTGCGGAACTTCAAGTCCCATCATGCCTCTGCCTGAGGAAGTCATGCTTGTAACTGTGTCAGCCTTGCAATGCCTCATGGGACTTGTAATTCCACAACAGCTGGAGGGCCGCAAGTTTGACACCTGTGAGTTAGAGCCTCTGTCGGGTCTTTTTTACTTTCTGTGTCTTCATCCTGGAGATTTAATTATCATTTTCTGTCCAAGTGACAACAGAATGGCGAATGGAAATCTAAAAAATTCAAATTGTTACCTGATTAGGAGATGAGTGAAAAACGTCCATTGGGACACCTGTTTCAGTAATAAATGTTACAGAAAGTATTTCCTCCCAGTTTGTCAGGATTTCATTTTACTTTGTGGACACAGAAAGCAAAAAAAAATTGATAAGTTTAAAGTCCAATTGAATCTTCAGGTTAATAAAACTGAATACAATTGAGGTGCTTAAAAGCAAAGGTGTTTGAAGCCTCACAGTGTGTTTTTCTTTCTAATGCAGCTACAGCTGGAGTAGAAAAGCCTGTCCCCTGCCAGCATCTCCTCAGAGTGGGAACCTTGCCCCCTGTGGGGAAACAGTAGTCTTCCTGTAGAAGTTGGACACACCCCCTGCTAGGTCGGGGTCAGAGCTCTCCAATCAAAGTGTGGGGAGGTGCAGCGTGGTGTGGTGGCAGTAAACACTCAGAGTCCAGTTGCGGGAACAGAATTTGTATTATAGTTTGGAAATTAACAATTCCGTCAGGAAGGCACCCAACAAGGAACACTCACAGAATGTACAGCCATGTGTAGTAGAACAGGTTTCGGGTGTGCCAACAGCATCTATTTTGAAATGCAGCCTGGCTGGTCCGTGCCCAAATGGAGAGGTCTCCAGGAAGGAAGGCATGTCTGTATCCTTTTCCTACCCATCTGGAACCTCTCCCTGCCTCTAATCCCTGTCCCTGTCAGGCTGGTGACCTGTCCCTACCCTATCCACACGCGAACATGTGCACCCAGCCTGGGAGCCAGGACCTTAAATAGCCTCTGCATGACCCAAGATGGCTACCAGCTTTCCCATTGTCCCAGGAAACCATAGAGCAGGGGTCAGGAACCTTTTTGGCTGAGAGAGCCATGAACGCCACATATTTTAAAATGTAATTCCATGAGAGCCATACAATATGTTTAAGCCCACGCTCACACTGGGGCTGCGGGAGTGAAGCCTGCGAGTTCAGCTGAACTTGCACGATTTCACTCCCGCTGGCAGTCCCGATTTCAGCCAAGATTTCAAAGACATCTGAAACAGATGTCAATGTAAATCGCGGCTGAAATTGCAAAAAGTAGTACAGAAACTACTTTTTGTAATCGGTGCAGCGCCGCACATGCGGCGTCGCACCGATTAGGACGGTGCCATTGCCCGCAATTTGCGGCAAATTTCGCTGATTTGACATGCAATTTGACATGTCAAATCGCATGTCAAATCGCACCAGTGTGAACCAGGGCTAAGACTAAATACAAGTAAATGTGTGCATTTTATGTAAGACCAACACTTTTAAAGTACAATAACATCTCCCCCACTGTAATAGCCACATCTCCACCCCCACTGTATTATTCACATCTCCCCCTCTGTAATATCCACATCTCTCCCCCACTGTAATATTCACATCTCCCCCCCACTGTAATATCCACATCTCTCCCCCACTGTAATATTCACATCTCCCCCCCAGTGTAATATCCACATCTCTCCCCCACTGTAATATTCACATCTCCCCCCACTGTAATATCCACATCTCTCCCCCACTGTAATATTCACATCTCCCCCCCAGTGTAATATCCACATCTCTCCCCCACTGTAATATTCACATCTCCCCCCACTGTAATATCCACATCTCCCCCACTGTAATATCCACATCTCCCCCACTGTAATATCCACATCCCCCCACTGTAATATCCACATCTCCCCCTCTGTAATATTCACATCTCCCCCCCACTGTAATATCCACATCTCCCCCACTGTAATATCCACATCTCCCCCACTGTAATATCCACATCCCCCCACTGTAATATCCACATCTCCCCCTCTGTAATATCCACATCTCTCCCCCACTGTAATATTCACATCTCCCCCCCACTGTAATATCCACATCTCTCCCCCACTGTAATATTCACATCTCCCCCCCACTGTAATATCCACATCTCCCCCACTGTAATATCCACATCTCCCCACTGTAATATCCACCTCTCCCCCCCCACTGTAATATCCACATCTCTCCCCCACTGTAATATCCACATCTCCCCCCCCACTGTATTATTCACATCTCCCCCCCACTGTAATATCCACATCCCCCCCCCCCCCACTGTAATATCCACATCTCTCCCCCTCTGTAATATCCACATCTCCCCCCCACTGTAATATCCACATCTCCCCCTCTGTAATATCCACATCTCTCCCCCACTGTAATATTCACATCTCTCCCCCACTGTAATATTCACATCTCCCCCCCACTGTAATATCCACATCTCCCCCACTGTAATATCCACATCTCCCCCACTGTAATATCCACATCCCCCCACTGTAATATCCACATCTCCCCCTCTGTAATATCCACATCTCCCCCACTGTAATATTCACATCTCCCCCCCACTGTAATATCCACATCTCCCCCACTGTAATATCCACATCTCCCCCACTGTAATATCCACATCCCCCCACTGTAATATCCACATCTCCCCCTCTGTAATATCCACATCTCCCCCACTGTAATGTCCACATCCCCCACTGTAATATCCACATCTCCCCCTCTGTAATATCCACAATCTCCCCCACTGTAATATTCACATCTCCCCCCCACTGTAATATCCACATCTCCCCCACTGTAATATCCACATCTCCCCACTGTAATATCCACATCTCCCCACTGTAATATCCACATCTCCCCCCCCCACTGTAATATCCACATCTCCCCCCCCACTGTAATATCCACATCTCCCCCCCACTGTATTATTCACATCTCCCCCCCACTGTAATATCCACATCTCCCCCCACTGTAATATCCACATCTCTCCCCCTCTGTAATATCCACATCTCCCCCCCACTGTAATATTCACATCTCCCCCCCACTGTAATATCCACATCTCCCCCCCACTGTAATATCCACATCTCTCCCCCACTGTAATATTCACATCTCCCCCCCACTGTAATATTCACATCTCCCCCCCACTGTAATATCCACATCTCCCCCCACTGTAATATCCACATCTCCCCAACGGTAATATCCACATCTCCACCCACTGTAATATTCACATCTCCCCCCCACTGTAATATCCACATCTCCCCCCACTGTAATATCCACATCTCCCCAACGGTAATATCCACATCTCCACCCACTGTAATATCCACATCTCACCCACTGTAATGTCCACATCTCCCCCACTGTAATATCCACATCTCCCCCACTGTAATATCCACATCTCCCCAACGGTAATATCCACATCTCCACCCACTGTAATATTCACATCTCCCCCTCTGTAATATCCACATCTCCCCTACAATTGTCTGCTTGCTTACCACTACAAGAAGGCAGATCCACGAGCAGTTGAGGCGGGTGATGATGACGTCAGCGCGCCGCTCACCTAGGGCGCCACCGGGTGTACCAAGATGGACGCCGCTCCGGAGCTAGGCCGAAGCCGCGCCCTTTCCTATGGGCTCAATCCACGGATCGGCACACCACGCGATCTGCGGATTGAGAGGCGAGAGCCAGATGTAGCCACATTCCCGACCCCTGCCATAGAGGAACCTTAATCCTCTTGACTGATGCTGAATGATGCTGCAGTTGAGTGACACCTACAGTGGAAAAAATTGACTACACCTGCCTACAAACTTAACATGAGCTTTGCTGATTGCTGAGCTAATGTTTGCCTCCATAGGGGGTGTGTCACATTTGATAGCTGCTGGAAGGTGACAGGTTTTTCTACTCAGGCTGTAGCTGCTTTAGGAAGGAAACCGACTAAAAGACACTGTGAACCTTTTACTTTGATGCATCTGGAATGTATTAAGCTGATTTAAATTGAAGTGCAAATTGACTTTAAAACTGTCTATTCTAGCCAAACTAGAAAAAAAAAAAAGGTTTTGTCCACATTAAGCAGATCTCTTCCCATTTACGTCTCTGAAAAACGTGTCTTCCTCTGGTCTGAGCCCTGCTGATTATGACAGGTCCTCGTTAAAGGTGAACATTTTGTGTCTCTGTACAGACTTGGTTATGTTTTATCCTGTAGAACACCCTGTCCTATAATACATTAGGTCCCTGTAAAGTGCAGAAATATAAATTGCAATTACTCGTGGCAACTGATTAGAAATGCTTTAAGTCGTCTGTTTCTAACTGATGGCAGTACAGTGGAATTGGTCAGTATTGATTGCTGTTCCTTGCAACGTCACATCACTGATTGCTTCTTCAGTGCTTTGTTAACTTGGACATTGTTTCCTTTTGGAAAGGTGGTCTCTACAAGAAGATTGGGTATTACGACAGTACCAAGGACAACCTCTCTTGGTATAACAACGATAAGTGGATCGGTGAGTGTGATATATGGCCATATATAGTCTTCTCTATCCAACTCTCTCTCTTGTTATCTACCTTCCATGTTCTTGCATATGTCCTTTTCCCAGTAGTGTTGGTCTACCTTGAATGCAGCCTGTTCTGACGAGAAAGGTCCCCCGTCGAATAATGCCCGCCCTGTACTGCGCAGGTGCAGCGCTTGCGCAGTACGGAGCCCAACTCTGCAGGGGGCGGGTGTATTATTCATTGAACTCTGCAGGGGGCGGGTGTATTATTCATTGAACTCTGCAGGGGGCGGGTGTATTATTCATTGAACTCTGCAGGGGGCGGGTGTATTATTCATTGATCTCTGCAGGGGCGGGTGTATTATTCATTGAACTCTGCAGGGGGCGGGTGTATTATTCATTGAACTCTGCAGGGGCGGGTGTATTATTCATTGAACTCTGCAGGGGGCTGGTGTATTATTCATTGAACTCTGCAGGGGGCGGGTGTATTATTCATTGAACTCTGCAGGGGGCGGGTATATTATTCATTGAACTCTGCAGGGGGCGGGTGTATTATTCATTGAACTCTGCAGGGGGCGGGTGTATTATTCATTGAACTCTGCAGGGGGCGGGTGTATTATTCATTGAACTCTGCAGGGGGCCGGTGTATTATTCATTGAACTCTGCAGGGGGCGGGTGTATTATTCATTGAACTCTGCAGGGGGCGGGTGTATTATTCATTGAACTCTGCAGGGGGCGGGTGTATTATTCATTGAACTCTGCAGGGGGCGGGTATATTATTCATTGAACTCTGCAGGGGGCGGGTGTATTATTCATTGAACTCTGCAGGGGGCGGGTGTATTATTCATTGAACTCTGCAGGGGGCGGGTGTATTATTCATTGAACTCTGCAGGGGGCGGGTGTATTATTCATTGAACTCTGCAGGGGGCGGGTGTATTATTCTTTGAACTCTGCAGGGGCGGGTGTATTATTCATTGAACTCTGCAGGGGGCGGGTGTATTATTCATTGAACTCTGCAGGGGGCGGGTGTATTATTCATTGAACTCTGCAGGGGCGGGTGTATTATTCATTGAACTCTGCAGGGGGCTGGTGTATTATTCATTGAACTCTGCAGGGGGCGGGTGTATTATTCATTGAACTCTGCAGGGGGCGGGTATATTATTCATTGAACTCTGCAGGGGGCGGGTGTATTATTCATTGAACTCTGCAGGGGGCGGGTGTATTATTCATTGAACTCTGCAGGGGGCCGGTGTATTATTCATTGAACTCTGCAGGGGGCGGGTGTATTATTCATTGAACTCTGCAGGGGGCGGGTGTATTATTCATTGAACTCTGCAGGGGGCGGGTGTATTATTCATTGAACTCTGCAGGGGGCGGGTATATTATTCATTGAACTCTGCAGGGGGCGGGTGTATTATTCATTGAACTCTGCAGGGGGCGGGTGTATTATTCATTGAACTCTGCAGGGGGCCGGTGTATTATTCATTGAACTCTGCAGGGGGCGGGTGTATTATTCATTGAACTCTGCAGGGGGCGGGTGTATTCTTCATTGAACTCTGCAGGGGGCGGGTGTATTATTCATTGAACTCTGCAAGGGGCGGGTGTATTATTCATTGAACTCTGCAGGGGGCGGGTGTATTATTCATTGAACTCTGCAGGGGGCGGGTGTATTATTCATTGAACTCTGCAAGGGGCAGGTGTATATTTCATTGAACTCTGCAGGGGGCGGGTGTATTATTCATTGAACTCTGCAGGGGGCGGGTGTATTATTCATTGAACTCTGCAAGGGGCGGGTGTATTATTCATTGAACTCTGCAAGGGGCGGGTGTATTATTCATTGAACTCTGCAGGGGGCGGGTGTATTATTCATTGAACTCTGCAAGGGGCGGGTGTATTATTCATTGAACTCTGCAGGGGGCGGGTGTATTATTCATTGAACTCTGCAGGGGGCGGGTGTATTATTCATTGAACTCTGCAGGGGGCGGGTATATTATTCATTGAACTCTGCAGGGGGCGGGTGTATTATTCATTGAACTCTGCAGGGGGCGGGTGTATTATTCATTGAACTCTGCAGGGGGCGGGTGTATTATTCATTGAACTCTGCAGGGGGCGGGTGTATTATTCATTGAACTCTGCAAGGGGCGGGTGTATTATTCATTGAACTCTGCAGGGGGCGGGTGTATTATTCATTGAACTCTGCAGGGGGCGGGTGTATTATTCATTGATCTCTGCAGGGGCGGGTGTATTATTCATTGAACTCTGCAGGGGGCGGGTGTATTATTCATTGAACTCTGCAGGGGGCTGGTGTATTATTCATTGAACTCTGCAGGGGGCGGGTGTATTATTCATTGAACTCTGCAGGGGGCGGGTATATTATTCATTGAACTCTGCAGGGGGCGGGTGTATTATTCATTGAACTCTGCAGGGGGCGGGTGTATTATTCATTGAACTCTGCAGGGGGCGGGTGTATTATTCATTGAACTCTGCAGGGGGCCGGTGTATTATTCATTGAACTCTGCAGGGGGCGGGTGTATTATTCATTGAACTCTGCAGGGGGCGGGTGTATTATTCATTGAACTCTGCAGGGGGCGGGTGTATTATTCATTGAACTCTGCAGGGGGCGGGTATATTATTCATTGAACTCTGCAGGGGGCGGGTGTATTATTCATTGAACTCTGCAGGGGGCGGGTGTATTATTCATTGAACTCTGCAGGGGGCGGGTGTATTATTCATTGAACTCTGCAGGGGGCGGGTGTATTATTCATTGAACTCTGCAGGGGGCGGGTGTATTATTCTTTGAACTCTGCAGGGGCGGGTGTATTATTCATTGAACTCTGCAGGGGGCGGGTGTATTATTCATTGAACTCTGCAGGGGGCGGGTGTATTATTCATTGAACTCTGCAGGGGCGGGTGTATTATTCATTGAACTCTGCAGGGGGCTGGTGTATTATTCATTGAACTCTGCAGGGGGCGGGTGTATTATTCATTGAACTCTGCAGGGGGCGGGTATATTATTCATTGAACTCTGCAGGGGGCGGGTGTATTATTCATTGAACTCTGCAGGGGGCGGGTGTATTATTCATTGAACTCTGCAGGGGGCCGGTGTATTATTCATTGAACTCTGCAGGGGGCGGGTGTATTATTCATTGAACTCTGCAGGGGGCGGGTGTATTATTCATTGAACTCTGCAGGGGGCGGGTGTATTATTCATTGAACTCTGCAGGGGGCGGGTATATTATTCATTGAACTCTGCAGGGGGCGGGTGTATTATTCATTGAACTCTGCAGGGGGCGGGTGTATTATTCATTGAACTCTGCAGGGGGCCGGTGTATTATTCATTGAACTCTGCAGGGGGCGGGTGTATTATTCATTGAACTCTGCAGGGGGCGGGTGTATTCTTCATTGAACTCTGCAGGGGGCGGGTGTATTATTCATTGAACTCTGCAAGGGGCGGGTGTATTATTCATTGAACTCTGCAGGGGGCGGGTGTATTATTCATTGAACTCTGCAGGGGGCGGGTGTATTATTCATTGAACTCTGCAAGGGGCAGGTGTATATTTCATTGAACTCTGCAGGGGGCGGGTGTATTATTCATTGAACTCTGCAGGGGGCGGGTGTATTATTCATTGAACTCTGCAAGGGGCGGGTGTATTATTCATTGAACTCTGCAAGGGGCGGGTGTATTATTCATTGAACTCTGCAGGGGGCGGGTGTATTATTCATTGAACTCTGCAAGGGGCGGGTGTATTATTCATTGAACTCTGCAGGGGGCGGGTGTATTATTCATTGAACTCTGCAGGGGGCGGGTGTATTATTCATTGAACTCTGCAAGGGGCGGGTGTATTATTCATTGAACTCTGCAAGGGGCGGGTGTATTATTCATTGAACTCTGCAAGGGGCAGGTGTATTATTCATTGAACTCTGCAAGGGGCGGATGCATACAGAAGAGGCCATATTGTATCATGATGGGCAGAGCTCATACGATGGGGGTGGGTTTCTCAAAGGGGCGGATGTATTATTGAGCAGCCCGTGTAGTTTATTGAGAAATCCACCCCCCAATTTATCAGCTCAGCCCATCATTATTAAATACGGCCTCTTCTGTAGGCACCCGCCCCTCACGCGCTTTAATCAACATTATATCCGCCCCTTGCAGAGTTGCATGAGCATCAGGAGCGTGCCGGAGCGAGTGGCACAAAGTCGTCTGCTGTGCGCAGGCGCCGCGTACAGCTGTTCATGTTCGGAGCCTTTCGGCGGCGCCGTACTGCTTCGTACTGCCCAAGCTCTGCGCCTGTGCAGTACAGGACGGGCATTATTCGACGGGGGACCTTTCTCGTCACAACACCTGCACTCCTCCTCCTTCCTTCATTGATTAATTTAGAGCAGGTTTCTCAACCAGGGTTCCATTGAATGCTAGGATTCCTCCAGAGGTTGCTAGGAGTTCCTTGGACAATGAGCAATTTCTGCCTCTCAGATAAGTTCCCACTGACACCATTGATCATTTTTGTTATGGTTGGGGGTAATAATGCTTCCCAATGTCCACAAGTGTAAGGAGCATTCTTTCCACTGACCACCACAGTAATGTATCATGAGTTGTAGATGTACCGTATATACTCGAGTATAAGCCAAGTTTTTCAGCCCTTTTTTTAGGGCTGAAAATAGCCCCCCTCGGCTTATACTGGAGTCTGTGTACCTGAAGGACTGCGGGCGTCCATTTTTTAAATGTCACGGCTTCCTCCTGGTCCCGTTCCGTTCTGTGATAGGCGTTTGACACTGTGTTCCGCTACCACGGAGGTCCTTTCATCCTCGGACTTTCCCAGCAGACACTGTGTTCAGTGTTCCACCTATCACAGACGTCCTCTTGTCCGAGGATGAAAGAAGGTCCGTGATTGGCGGAACACTGAACACAGTGTCTGCTGGGAAACTGAGTCCGAGGATGAGAGGACCTCCGTGATAGGCGGTAGCGGAACACAGTGTCAAATGCCTATCATGGAATGGAACGGGACCAAGAGGAAGCCGCGACTTTTGAAAAATGGATGCCGGCAGCCTGTCAAGAATACAGGTACACTGAAGCCCCGTACACACGATCGGATAACCTATGGATTCTAATCCGATGGTTTTGTCCATCGGAAATCCGATGAAGCTGACTTCCATCAGTCTTGCCTACACACCATCAGTCAAAAAACCGACCGTTCCAAATGCGGTGGCGTAAAACACTCCGATGAGCCGAGAAAAAGTTTAATGCTTCTGAGCATGCGTCAACTTGATTCTGAGCATGCGTGGATTTTTTATCCGATGGACTTGCCCATAGACGATCGGAATTTGCTATCAGTTTTTGATCCATCGGAAAATTTTAAAACAAGTTCTATTTTTTCCAAACGATGGAAAAAAGACAGATGGGTACCATACACGATCGGTTGGTCTGATGAAAACGATCCATCGGACGGTTTTCATCAGTCAAACCGATCGTGTGTACGGGGCTTGACAGTCGGGCACAGTGAGGCTGAAATGGACACAGTGAGGTTGCAATGGGCACAGTGAGGCTGCAATGGGCACAGTGAGGCTGAAATGGGCACAGTAAGTCTGCAATGGGCACAGTAAGGCTGCAATGGGCACAGTGAGGTTGCAATGGGCACAGTGAGGCGTGCAAATGGGCATTGTTGACCCTCTTTTCCGCTTACAGTAGCTGCTGCATTCTCACCCTAGGCTTATACTCGAGTCAATTTGTTTTCCCAGTTTTTTTGTGGTAAAATTAGGGGCTTATTAGGGGCTTATACTCGGGTCGGCTTATACTCGAGTATATACGGTAATTCCCTGAAACTGGAAAGTTAATTCAAGGGATCCTCTATGTTGAAAAGGTTGAGAAAGACTGCTTTAGAGATTAGAGTACTAATGTCAAGAATAATGTGCAGGCATGTAGTAAGGGCAGCTCTCAGTAGAACAGGGGAACCCAACAGAGGTCAATACTCCACTGACTAAAAAAAAAGATGATGAAAAAGTGAGAGGGTACAACTTAGCTTATTAGGTCCAGTTGATCTAGCCATTGTTCTATGTACTGTCACTTTGTACGTATCCTTTCTCTCACATTTGTCGCTGCACTTTCACTCACTAAGGATGGTAGGGTGCAGGTCTTCGGACCTGCCCTGATGTCCAGGGGGAGGATGTGTAGGTTCCTTCCTCTCCTGCTTGGGGAATGAGGGGGGGGGGGTCTTTCTTCAGGAGAACACCCTACCTAGTACTTGTTGGTTGGCTTCAGCTACCCATGAGAAGAGGCCTTGCCCCTTTAGGGGTTTTGCACCTGTGGGTATGGGGGGGTTGGTCAGGTCTTCTCTTTCTCAGGAGACCATTGACACAACTTGTGCGCTTTTTTTGGTTCACATGAAGTTTAGTTTTCGCGCACTTTTTTTTTTTTTTTGATTGATTTTTTTATGCCAAAGTGAAAGTAGCCGGAGTATCCAACTGGTTTTGGGGCTAGACATGTGCGCGCCAGACTTTTTCATTTCGGATGCAGTCCTTGAATGAAGATTTTTTTCCGGCATATTCCTTATGTTGAACCGATTCATTTTTGGCGTTCGTTTCATACCTTTGACATTCCTTCTGTTGGTCCGGGTGGATTCGAAATATTTTGACATTTTTCCAGAAGATTGCTATATATTGGATATATTATCGAATCAGACGGATTCGAATCGGAAGGATTTGATATTATCGGATGCTAGTCCAACCCACCAAGAGAAATGGCATGAGCTGATTGGACAATATCGATTGGCTTTATGTGCATTCGAATTAACGAATGGAATGAAATTTGGATCCATTTGTTATCCAAAATCCGAAATATCTAACAAATTTGAAAAATGGAATTCATTTCCTCATAGGCCCGAACTACTATTACATCCTATGACATCATCCGAATGAAACAAATACATTTGTTATTTTATTATAACTTTTTTTCTGATTCGTTGACATTCACTACTATGTCCATTCAGAGTTTCACATACATCTGAATCTCCGAAAATTACATTTTCGTCCAAACAATGCATGGTAACGAAATGAAACGCACATGTCTATTTGGGGCTCACCATTCTCTCTGCCTCAAGGCTTGCAGTTGCAGAATAAAAGCCTAGATAGGACACTGGTCCAGGATGAAGTGGTTCAAGCAGAACTCAACTGCATCTGAGCACCACAAACTGAAAACAATATTTAATTTATTTTTAATATTCAGAGCAAACTCATGTTTTAATATGCTGAAAAATCACTTTGAGAAACCCCCCCTCCCTAGCATTTTTAACATCGGCTATCTTGAGTAAGGGCAGATGATTCAAGTAGCATTTACTTCCCGTAATCCATCTACCTTTAGCTCAGGCATGCAGGCAAAAGGGTGTGCTTAGCTGAGAAATCCCCTCCTCCAGATGAAAGAAAAAAAAATGGCCATGAAGACTCTTGGGATGTATGACATAATTTTGGGCTAGGACAGAAACCAGAAAGTGACTAAAGAAATGTAAAAACAAAAAGTTTAAAACAAGTACCGTATATACTCGAGTATAAGCCGAGTTTTTCAGCACATTTTTTTGTGCTGAAAATGCCCCCCCCCCCCCCTCTCGGCTTATACTCGAGTCTGTGTCCATCTTCAAATTTGTGCGCTTGATCCCAGCCAGCCGTAGGTCCCCTGGGCCCCAAACTTGGCACAAATGTAGCCCCACTCTTCATCTACAAGTGTGCAAAGTTTATTGTCCGGGGGACCTACAGCCAGGGAGCACCGATTTTTCAAAGCCGGGCACCCCTTCCATAGACTCCCATGTTAAACGTCAGTCTAGTCACACAGCGCCGGAGATCAGGTAGGGAGATTGGGCACAGTGAGGCATGGACACAGTGAGGCATGGGCACAGTGAGGCATGGGCACAGTGAGGCATGCAGATGGACACCCTAGGCCAGTGATGGCGAACCTTGGCACCCCAGATGTTTTGGAACTACATTTCCCATGATGCTCAACTAAACTGCAGAGTGCATGAGCATCATAGGAAATGTAGTTCCAAAACATCTGGGGTGCCAAGGTTCGCCATCACTGCCCTAGGCTTATACTCGAGTCAATACGTTTTCCCATTTTTTTCTGGTAAAATTAGGTGCCTCGGCTTATATTCAGGTTGGCTTATACTCTAATATATAGGGTAAATATAATATACCTTCCTATTTATTTGTTAATGATAGCGGCATAGGGATTAAAAATAGTTAAATGTTGATTGATAAAGTTTAGGTCAACTTCAAAAAGAATCTGACCAACATGATTCTTTTTAACGACTTCATCCCGATCCAGCGTGCCACCTAGTCTTTTATTCTAAAACTACAAGCCCTGATGAAGGGGGACAGGCGAGCCCCGAAATGTGTTGTATACTTCTTTGAAACATTTTGGTAAATAAAGATCAACTGGACCTATTAAAACTTTGACAAACAGCGATGCAGCAAAAGGCAGCAAAGATGTAAACAGAGAAAGTGGGACTTTGTATGAAGCTCATGATGACAAAATGAATAGTATGGTGGAAAATGTAATTGTTTATTAATACATAAAAACATCTTGACATACATAGAGTTACACATACAGAGAAATGCTGTCATGTACCTGGACGGAGTCTGAAGTGACGAGGTCAGCCTCTCTTGGATCTCCGGTTCTGGTCCCGCTGAGAGTAGAGACAGGAGCAATCAAGGGACGAGAGGAACACGAGTGTCTGCAGATGTAGCCCAGGAAGCCTGAAGCAGATGATGCGACTCTTGGAGGGCAGGAAGTCGCAGCAGGTCGCAGGACCAAAGTTGCAGATACCCGGGTTGCAGGGTAGAGCCGAACAGGAGACAGGAACGTAGTCACATGGATAGCTGGGTTCGATAACAGACGGGCAACAAGGTACCAAGACATCAGGCAGGAGCAAGGTCAGATAGGAAGCCGAGATCAGGAACCGATAATCAAAGTAAGCAAGTCCAGCAGCAAGGTCAGGGAAAGCCAAGGGTCGATAACAGGTGACAGCAGGTTCACAGCAGGATACAGGTACAGGAACAGCTGAAGACCCGTCAGCGGTTGACTGGGGTCATTGTGCCCCTTAAATAGGCCGTCTGGCGCCAAAGGGCAGCGTGGACGTGCACGTTTCTCTGCGCATTGGCGCGTGCGCAATCCGCTGAGTTCCTTGTGCGCGGTTGCGCCCGGAGCGCGCTGACAGATCCCTTACAAATGCACCCATAACATGGTGCCAATTTCTAAACTGGCAATGACTAGTAATAACATGTTTACAAACATAGATATTCATGATAAAATTGAGGGGTCCGCCAATATTCATATTGGGTATATATGGTAAAAAAGATAACATCTGCACGGTCAATAGTCTTTTGATCCCTATCAAGATAAGAATATTATAGACACATATCATAGTGGGTGTGTAACTTGTACACAATATCTAGTAGTTAGACGCGTTTCGCGGCTTTAAACCACTCTTCAGGAGCATGCATGTGAGATACCTGCAATAGAGGAATGAATTACCGGTACGTAAGTTCACTATGTCGAGGTAGGGGGAAGATGGGTAAAAATCCCCCCAAGGAAACCGTATAGGACAAACTTTGTTGGTGCTCTCACTTCTTCACCACTTCACCGATTCTTGAAGCTTCTTACTTGGCATCCAGTGACTACTCCATCCACCCTCCCCAATATAACATTGTATAACCCAATCACTTTTCAATTGTACCCTGACTGCACCTTCTCGGTCTCTTTCCAACAAAATTAGGGGGTTCTCCTCCTGCTGACCACACCAAGGTGATCATCACCTTCCGCTACGTCTCTCAGAAGCTCTTCATTTCCGTCTCGGTTCTGGCCGGACTTGGCATACTCTTGGGTTTCGTCTGTCTGTCTTTTAACATCTACAACAGCCACGTGAGGTGAGAAGGACGCGTGTACAATGTGTTGTATAAGTTGGGTGGGGGTGGAAGAGTGGAGGAGGGGAAGGTAAGGGTGAATAATATAAGGGGTATTGAATGTATAAATGTAGGAAAGAATAAATACAGCTTAGATCAGCACAATTACAGTTGTGGTTTCCACCACTTGACTAAAGCATTAGCAACTGAATCGTGGAAACACACCCCGGGGACCACTGAGGGTCTATGATAAGCTCATCTTAGGTTCTTCTTCCTGCCTCGTGTCATTCATGGTTCACTTTACCGACTCACTGACTTACTTCAGACCTTAAATGAAATCTGTGCTTACCAGGGGTTCACTTAAAACACAATTTAAAGTGGTTGTAAACCTCTGAAATGAAACATGAACAAAGCATATCCCTCTATAGTGTGTACTTGCTGCTGACTCCTTTCTCTGTTTTCTGCATGAGTCACCTCGGACAGTTTATGCCAACAACAAGGGATCCTGAGAAAGGGTCCATCCCACCTCCAGCACACAGCAGATGATTGACAGCCTCAGCCGTGCATGTTTCCCTATGAGACAGTCTATAAGGGGGGGGGGGTGTTCATTCCTTCCACTCAGGTCTCAGATTACACTCAGCTCCCCTGCTCTATGCTGTGCAGTGTTTGATGTCAGATCTCTGCTCCCCTGCCTGCTGGAGCTCAGAAATGCTGTGCAAATTCTGAATGGCTCTGGAGAAGTGAGGCTGCAGATAAACAGGTACAACTTATGTAGGAAGATTTGCTTCATCTCTGTGCATTACCTGAGGCCAGTCACTCTTCACTTGGTATATGTGAGGGTTTACAATCACTTTAAAATAGAATATGCATAAATAAATGATTGACATGTCACAATATACTGTACAACATCATTTTTTAATATAGTTTTTTAATACGTGGCCTTGGTGTCGAGAGGCCACATATTTGCATACCAATTTGCAGATACAGCTGTGCCAAGAGAGCGTGCCCTGCACACTCCCGGCACAGTTACCGGCAGCTAACGGAAAGCCAATCACGGCGGTCACATGATCATAAACCCCACCCTGCCTCCCGACATCTAAAACCCCTTAAAGGGCCAGGAGGTGCTGGCTTCAAGGGGTTAAAGGGGTTCAGCCTTAGTCCAGTGATTCTACAGAGTCTGATGTCATTAGTCTGCTGCAGGCAGGATGAAGAATTTCCGCAGTTTCCCCCTCCCCCCCCAGTAAGCGGACTGTAACCTGTAACATTATAGGAAGTCACACGTTGGAGGCTGCAGCAAAGGCTGATCTGTGTCACACATTTGTGAACACAGCCAAGAACCGCAAAGACACCAAAATGTACATGATTGTGTCATCTCTGAGTGAGCATCTCACAGCAGGAAGTAGAGGTGACCCTGGATGATGCCTAAACAAAGATGGTGCCATTCTTCTATAGAGAAGAGTGAATATACAGTATCTCGCAAAAGTAAGTACACCCCTCACATTTTTGTAAATACTTTATTACCGTATATACTCGAGTATAAGCCGAGTTTTTCAGCCCTTTTTTTAGGGCTGAAAGTATACCCCTCGGCTTATACTCGAGTCAGTACCTCAAAATCGTGAAATTCCGCGGCCGGCGTCCATTGTTCAAATCTCGCGCCGTTCTCCCTGTCCCTTCGGCGATAGGCGTTTCCAGAAAACACTGTGATGAGTGTTTGTGCCTATCACGGAGGTCCTCTTGTCCGACGTCCGTGATTGGCCGAGCACTGAACACAGTGCCTGCTGGGAAATGGAGTCGGCGAATGAGAGGACCTCCGTGATAGGCGCAAACACTCAACACAGTGTTTGCTGGAAACGCCTATCACGGAGGGGACAGGGAGAACGGCGCGAGATTTGAACAATGGACGCCGGCTGCGGAATTACAAGATTTTGAGGTACACTGACTCGGGCACAGGGAGGCTGCAATGGACACAGTAAGGGGGCACAGGGAGGTGACAGTGGGCAGTGAGATGGCAATGGGCACAGTAAGGGGGCACAGTGAGACGACAATGGGCAGTGAGGTGGCAGAGTGAGATGGCAATGGACACAGTAAGGGGGCACAGTGAGGTGACAGTGGGCAGTGAGATGGCAATGGGCACAGTAAGGGGGCACAGTGAGACGACAATGGGCAGTGAGGTGGCAGAGTGAGATGGCAATGGGCACAGTAAGGTTGGGCAATGGGCACATCCCCCCCCCCCCCCCCCCTCGGCTTATACTCGAGTCAATAAATTTTCCCAGTTTTTGTGGTAAAAGTAGGTACCTCGGCTTATACTCGAGTATATACGGTACATCTTTTCATGTGACAACCCTGAAGAAATGACACTTTGTTACAATGTAAAGTAGTGAGTGTACAGCTTGTATAACGGTGTAAATTTGCTGTCCCTCAAAATAACTCAACACACAGCCATTAATGTCTAAACTGCTGGCAACAAAAGTGAGTACACCCCTAAGTGAAAATGTCCAAATTGGGCCCAATTAGCCATTTTTCCTCCCTCGTGTCATGTGACTCGTTAGTGTTACAAGGTCTCAGGTGTGAATGAGGAGCAGGTGTGTTAAATTTGGTGTTATCGCTCTCACTCTCTCATACTGGTCACTGGAAGTTCAACATGGCACCTCATGGCAAAGAACTCTCTGAGGATCTGAAAAAAAAGAATTGTTGCTTTACATAAAGATGGCCGAGGCTATAAGAAGATTGCCAAGACCCTGAAACTGAGCTGCAGCACGGTGCCCAAGACCATACTGCGGTATAACAGGACAGGTTCCACTCAGAACAGGCCTCGCCATGGTCGGCCAAAGAAGTTGATTGCACGTGCGCAGCGTCATATCCAGAGGTTGTCTTTGGGAAATAGACGTATGAGTGCTGCCAGCATTGCTGCAGAGTTTGAAGGGGGGGGGGGGGGGGGGGGGGTCAGCCTGTCAGTGCTCAGACCATACGCCGTACACTGCATCAAATTGGTCTGCATGGCTGTCATCCCAGAAGGAAGCCTCTTCTAAAGATGATGCACAAGAAAGCCCACAAACAGTTTGCTGAAGACAAGAAGACTAAGGACATGGATTACTGGAACCATGTCCTGTGGTCTGATGAGACCAAGATAAACGTATTTGGTTCAGATGGTGTCAGGCGTGTGTGACGGCAACCAGGTGAGGAGTACAAAGACAAGTGTGTCTTGCCTACAGTCAAGCATGGTGGTGGGAGTGTCATGGTCTGGGGCTGCATGAGTGCTGCTGGCACTGGGGAGCTACAGATCATTGAGGGAACCATGAATGCCAACATGTACTGTGCCATACTGAAGCAGAGCATGATCCCCTCCCTTTAGAGACTGGACCGCAGGGCAGTATTCCAACATGATAACGACCCCAAACACACCTCCAAGACGACCACTGCCTTGCTAATGAAGCGGAGGGTAAAGTTGATGGACTGGCCAAGCATGTCTCCAGACCTAAACCCTATTGAGCATCTGTGGGACATCCTCAAACAGAAGGTGGAGAAGCGCAAGGTCTCTAACATCCACCAGCTCTGTGATGTCGTCATGGAGGAGTGGAAGAGGACTACAGTGGAAACCTGTGAAGCTCTGGTGACCTCCATACCTAAGAGGGTTAAAGCAGTGCAGGAAAATAATGGTGGCAACAGAAAATATTGACACTTTGGGCCCAATTTGGACATTTTCACTTAGGGGTGTACTCACTTTTGTTGCCAGCGGTTTAGACATTAATGGCTGTGTGTTGAGTTATTTTGAGGGGACAGCAAATTTACACTGTTATACAAGCTGTACACTCACTACTTTACATTGTAGCAAAGTGTCATTTCTTCAGTATTGTCCCATGAAAAGAGAGAATAAAATATTTACAAAAATGTGAGGGGTGTACTTACTTTTGTGAGATGCTGTAAGCATTGTCGGGGGAGTGCTGTGATCTCTGTAAGAGGTAATAAACACCGGAAAGTGTTTCACTGACACATTACTTAGCATGCATCCCCTTCAAATGAAAAACCATTGGATGTCAGTTCCACATTCAATAGCTGTCAGACGGTATTATAGGCACCATACAGTTCCCGATGTTATTGGGCATGAGTTCCCCTATTGTTGCCCTCCTCAATTCACAATTTGGTGCTTGAGTGGTCCACTGGCCGGGTCACGCTGTCATGCAAGGGTAAGGGGTGTCTTATAAAAACGCTTCAATTCTAATTTTGTTTTAATGTTCTGATCTGAAAAGTAAAAATCCGGGTTCTCCGGCAGCAGATTGGATGGGGGAGGGGGGGATGCT
The DNA here is from genome assembly GCA_029206835.1 of Rana muscosa. NCBI lineage: Eukaryota > Metazoa > Chordata > Amphibia > Anura > Ranidae > Rana > Rana muscosa. The sequence goes on along the minus strand of CM055125.1, from coordinate 361,058,408 downwards.
GGCACGGTAAGAGCAGAGACCTTATGGTACTTCAGTGAAGCGTGTACTAAAAGATTCTGTATTCTATGCATAATTTATCATTATTTATATACACGAAGGTAACCCTTTTGATTCTTTAATATCAATGAGAATTGAGAACAATAGGATGCTTGTATTAATGATTGGCAGCCAGAGATCCTGAGCACATTGCGGCTCTTATGCTATTGGCTATACTCTGCGTGACTCGGCTCTGTGCAAAGTGTAGGGGCCTAGAAAGGGGCTGCATGCGGCCCTTTGGTATATGATGTGTGGCCCTCAGACCTCAGCAGTCTGTAGTGGGAACATTGATTAGGGTAATACTAGTATTGATCTCTACAAGCCACATGTAAGATGTTCACAGTTTCCTATTGTCTTCTGCAGCATATCCCCACCAACAATGTATCCTGTCCTCACTCTCTGACCCTCATTTTTTCCATTAGGTCTGCAGTCTCTGACAGTCCTCTCAAGCATTACATATATCGAGCATTAGTTGCGGGCCTTTGGTAATGTCAGGGGCCGCACTTGAGTCCCCCCTATAGCTCATAAGTTAACAACCACTGATTTTCAGAACTGACACTGCCAGACGTCATGGTGGGATGACGCTGTGGGGCTTCATCAAACTTTTGCTGAATTACAGTTATGCCCCTGACTCCAATTAGTATGCATGAATTTGTGGGCAGAAGCTCTGTACAAAGTACATATGTAATGTTTGAGCAGGGTTTTCATGCTTATATCTAATGACCTTGTTGCTAAGACGCAGGCGGCTTCTCAAGAAAGCAGCCTAGCATCCTTCTGTTGCTAGGGAGCAGACGGCTTGTCAAGGAAGCGGCCTAGCACCCTTCAATTGCTAGGGTGCAGGTAGCTGGTTAGGAAAGCAGTCTAGCATTCTTCCATTGCTAGGGTGCAGGCAGCTTGTTGGGAAAGCAGTCTAGCATCCTTCAATTGCTAGGGAGCAGGTAGCTTGTTGGGAAAGCATTCTAGTATTTTTCCATTGTGAGTGTGCAGGCGGCTTGTCAAGAAAGCAGTCTAGCATCCTTCCATTGGTATTGCGCAGGCAGCTTGTTGGGAAAGCAGTCTAACATTCTTCCATTGCTAGGGTGCAGGCGGCTTGTCAAGGAAGTGTCCAAGCATCCTTCAATTGCTAAGGTGCATGCGGCTTGTCAAGGAAGTGTCCTAGCATCCTTCAATTGCTAAGGTGCATGCAGCTTGTCAAGGAAGTGTCCTAGCATCCTTCAATTGCTAAGGTGCATGCGGCTTGTCAAGGAAGTGTCCTAGCATCCTTCAATTGCTAAGGTGCATGCAGCTTGTCAAGGAAGTGTCCTAGCATCCTTCAATTGCTAAGGTGCATGCGGCTTGTCAAGGAAGTGTCCTAGCATCCTTCAATTGCTAAGGTGCAGGCGGCTTGTCAAGGAAGTGTCCTAGCATCCTTCAATTGCTAAGGTGCATGCGGCTTGTCAAGGAAGTGTCCTAGCATCCTTCAATTGCTAAGGTGCATGCAGCTTGTCAAGGAAGTGTCCTAGCATCCTTCAATTGCTAAGATGCAGGCAGCTTGTCAAGAAAGCAGTCTAGCATCCTTCCATTTCTAGGGCGCAGGCGGCTTGTCAAGAAAGCAGCCTGGCATCCTTCAATTGCAAGGGTGCAGGTAGCTTATTAAGAAAGCAGTTTAGCATTTTTCTATTGCTAGGGTGCAGGCGGCTTGTCAAGAAAGCAGTCTAGCATCCTTCCATTGCTATTGCGCAGGCAGCTTGTTGGGAAAGCAGTCTAGCATCCCTCCATTGCTGGGGCGCAGGCAGCTTGTCAAGAAAGCAGTCTAGCATTCTTCCATTGCTAAGATGCAGGCGGCTGGTTAGGAAAGCAGTCTAGCATCCTTCCATTGCTAGGGCACAGGCAACTTGTCAAGAAAGCAGTCTAGTATTCTTCCATTGCTAGGATGCAGGCGGCTTGCCAAGAAAGCAGACTAAAGCCTCGTACACATGGGCGAGAATCCCGTCGAAAAAAAATGTTGGTTTTCTTGACGGGATTCCTGGCAAGCTTTTCTTGCCAAGCCCTGTCTACACACGCACATTCAAAAGAACCGCCGTTCTTTTGAATGGCAAGAACGTGGTGACGTCATCAATTACGACGAGCATGCGCTCGTCACATTCAATGCCGTCGCTGCCATCTTGCTTCACCCTACACTACCCCTGTAAGCTACCGCGCATGCAACAAAGTCTCATCGAGCATGCGCAGGCTTACCTGGGGACAGGTAAGCATGTAGTCTCGTACACACGCACGGTTTTCTCATCGGGAAACGGTCCGACGAGAATCCCAAAGAGAAAATAGAGAGCAGGTTATCTATTTTTCTCGTCGAGATTCCAGGCAGTTTTCCCGACAAGAAACCATACACGCGGCCGGTTTTCTCGACAAAAAGCTCTTTCTTGCCGAGAAAACCGGCCGTGTGTACGAGGCTTTACATCCTTCCATTGCTAGGGTGCAGATGGCTTGCCAAGAAAGCAGTCTAGCATCCTTCCATTGCTAGGGTGCAGGCGGCTTGCCAAGAAAGCAGTCTAGCATTTGCCCATTGCTAGGGTGCAGGCGGCATGCCAAGAAAGCAGTCTAGCATCCTTCTATTGCTAGGGCGCAGGTGGCTTGTCAAGAAAGTGGCCTAGCATCTTGTGTTGCTAGGACTCAGGTAGATTTTGCTGCCTAGTGTCCTCTGTTGCTAGCATGCAGGCAGCTGCTCAGAGAAGCCACCTAGTGTCCTCTGTTACCAGGATGCAGGCGTCTTCTGTTGCTAGGACAAAGGCATCTCTTGTCTTCCAATAGAGTATATTTGCACTGTATGTTTTAGGTACGTAAACCTTAGTACAAATGTTAGCACAAATGTTTGCATGGGTACAACATAAAATATAGTTTATACGCTAGACCACTGATCCAGACTTTTCTTTTTTTTTTTCTTTTTTTTATGGTGTGCAAGTGTTTTCTGCTATGTTCTTGGGTCCATAGAAAACAATACATCTGTAAAAAAAAAAAAAAAAGAAACAACTTACTGCGTTTATTTATTTTTTAAGCGGCTGTGTCTGTGACCCTTAAACAGGATAGGCAGGTCTAGGTGAAGGTACAAGATCACTAAACAATGGCTCTGTCTTTTTTTCTTCAGGTACATCCAAAATTCACAGCCTCACCTGAACGATGTTACGGCGGCAGGATGCATACTGGCTCTCGCTGCCGTCTTCCCACTTGGTCTGGATGGGCACCACATAGAGACATGGCACTTCCCCCTGGTGTGCCAGGTGAGCTAATACAGGCCTGCAGAAGACTTTCAGAAAGAAGAGATTTATATTATTTTGTTCCTTATGCCTCTTCTCTTCTCTTTTTGCTCCGCTCTCCTGTCTATCGCTGGTTTGGCCACATCGTCCAGGCTCGCCTCTGGCTTCTGGGACTTGGCTTCAGCTTGGCCTATGGCAGTATGTTTACCAAAATCTGGTGGATCCATACGGCGTTCACCAAGAAAGACGACAAGAAGGAGAGGAGGAAGGTAAGCTGGGAAACGTTATAATTGTTTGATGGAAATCATGGAATCCCGTTTGTGTTTGAAGGCACTTCATGTCTTTCTTTAGTTTTTGGCCTCTGACAATGGATTACACTGGGAATAGAAATGATCCAAAAAGAACAAAAATAATCAGAGGATACAATGTATGGATGTTTTATATCATTGTCTTGTTTTCTTATGTGTTTGGAGGCACTTGTTGGGCAGACAGATATTCTTCTTTGGTTTTTGGCTTGACCTCTGACAATGTATTGACTTGTGAATCACATTGATGTTTTGGTGGCCTCTTGTATCTACATCTTGTATTTTAACTAGAGATGTGCACGGCGGAAACATTTGTTTTTGTTTTGTTTCAAGTTATTCGTATTGTTAGAATGATTCATTTTCGGAATTTGTTTTGTATATTCCGATTTGTTTGGTGTATTCATTATTTGCAAATCGAATCAAAATTCGAGTGTCCAAATTAGAATTTTGACATTCAAAATGTTCATTTCTAAATTAGAATTTCTTTTTTATTCTGTTCTATTTTATCTATTTCACACTATTCTTTACTATTCTACTCTACACTATTCTTTTATTATTCTATTCTATTGTTTTATTCTCTATTATTTTCTTTTCCTTGCTTTTCTATTCTATTATTTCTATTCTATTCTATTCCTTTATTTTCTATTCTATTCTTTTCTATTCCTGTCTATTCTATTCTGTTTTATTCTATTATTTTAGACCCCTTTCACACTGGGGCGGTTTGCAGGCGCTATTAGACTCCCTGCAGAGGTGGTTCTGGCCAGCTCAGTAAATTGCTTTAAGAAAGGCCTGGATTCTTTCCTAAATGTACATAATATAACTGGGTACTGACATTTATAGGTAATGTTGATCCAGGGAATATCCGATTGCCTCTCGGGGGATCAGGAAGGAATTTTTTGCCCCTGCTGTAGCAAATTGGATCGCACTCTGCTGGGGTTTTTCTCCTTCCTCTGGATCAACTGTGGGTATAGAATTGGGTATATGGGATTGTATGATATTATATATATATATATATATATATATATATATATATTTTTATGGTTGAACTGGATGGGCTTATGTCTTTTTTCAACCTGACTAACTATGTAACTAGTGCCTGAAAACCGACCCTAAACAGCGGCTGCTGTTTTTCCAGTGTGAAAGCCCGAGGGCTTTCACACTGGAGCGGTGCGCTAACAGGACCGCTCCAAAAGTCCTGCTAGCCACATCTTTGGAGCGGTGAAAGAGCGGTGTGTTTACTGCTCCTCCACCGCTGCTGCCCATTGAAAGCAATGGGACAGCGCGGCTATACCCCCCCGCAATGTCCCTCTGCAGAGGCGCTTTGCGGTGGTTTTTAACCCTTTTTCGGCCGATAGCGGGGGTTAAAACCACACCGCTAGCGGCCGAATACCGCCGCAATTCCGACGGTAAAGCGCCCCTTAAAATAGCGGCGCTTTACTGTCACCACACCTCCCGCCCCAGTGTGAAAGGGGCCTTAAAGTGGATGTAAACCCTGAAGATGTAAAAAAAAACAACCTGCAAGACCAAGCCATAGCATACTAGCTCATTATGCATTACTTACCTTAGATCGAAGCCCCCGAAACCGTCCACGTCTCCCCCTCCGGCCGCAGGCATCTCGGAAGGTTACTTCCGGGTATCGCCGCTCCAGCGCTGTGATTGGCCCGAACGGCGAAGACGTCACTCCGTACATGCGCACGGGAGCCGTCAAATCCGGCAAGGCCGGATTTGTGAATGGGATTTACAGTGCGCCTGCGCCATTGTCTGCGGTGCGCATGCGCCGTACACAACGGTGTAATCCCTTTTGCGAATATCTCCTAAACCGTGTAGGTGTAGGTTTAGGAGATATTGCAAACACCTACAGGTAAGCCTTAATCTAGGCTTACCTGTAGGTGTAACTTGCAAAGGAGGGTTTACAACCACTTTAAGCTGCCCAAGTAGGAATCATCATCTTATTTCACTTTTATTCTTTAATGTATTTATGGCAATATGTTTCCATTTCAAATCCAAATGCATTTTCGAATTCCAATTTAAATAATTTGTTTTGTTATGATTTATTTTGGATTTGTTGAAATTCTTTACTATTGTTATTTGGAAATTTGGATACGGACTGGTCTGGATAGTCATATGGACCGTGAAAGGATTTTATTTTGATCCTGTATGATTTTTCACATCCTTTTGGACTTTTTATTAATTTTTTTTTACAATTCTTTACCTTCTATTAACACATGGACTAAAAAAGTTTCTTATATATTTCTACTGTTTAATGTTTTCACTTTATTTGTGGAAACCGGTCGGGCAGAGATAGACAGACCTGTCATTGCGCTATCCAAACCTATTACTGATCGCTGTTGTTCATGTTATGTGCCTGTATTTCTTCCGAAACATCCAAGTGCAGTATACTATTTTTAAGAGGTTTTACACTATTGGAGCCCCTTCTCTCTTTATTGGGTGTACTGCTGGAAAATTCGGATGACCGGAGACCGGTTTAGTAGGAGTTGTGTGTGTGAGCTTTACCATCGCCATCTGTCTTCCTTGGACAATTACCAGTTGTGGATTTATTGAGGCAATTGTGACCTTCCATAGTCAGAGGGTCCCTACTCTCAGTGGCGTCGCTAGGGGGGGGGGGGGCGGATGGCAGCAGCACTGCTAGCGCCGCACGGTCCTCACCCATACACTGATCTCTCGCGTCTCGCCGGCTGTCTCACACAGCGGAGCTGACCGAAGTCGCCTCCCCTCCTCTCTGTTTACATCTACAGGACGGGGAGGCGGCTTCAGTCTGCTCCGCTCTGTGAGAGGGAGTCCAAGGGACACAGTGCTGTGCCTATCCCGCGCTGTTCTGAGGTCTGTAAAGTGTAATGTAATGCAACTGGACATGTGCTGGGGGGTGCTTTGGGAGGGGAGAGGGTGGTCTGCACTGAGGAGGGACTGCATTGATGGAGGGGGGACTGCACTGATGAAGGGGGTCTGCACTGAGGGGGGACTGCACCGATGGAGGGAGGTTTGCACTGATGGAGGGGGGGTCTGCACTGAGGGTGGTCTGCACTGATGGAGGGGGGACTACACTGATGGAGGGGGGTCTGCACTGATGGAGGGGGTCTGCACTGAGGGGGGTCTATACTGATGATTGGGGGGTCTGCACTGAGGGGGTCTATACTGATAGAGGTGGGTCCGCACTAAGGGGGTTTCTATACTGATGGAGGGGGTCTGCACTGAGGGGGGTCTATACTGATGGAGGGGGTTTGCACTGAGGGGGGTCTATACTGATAGAGGTGGGTCGGCACTGAGGGGGGTCTATACTGATGGAGGTGGGTCTATACTGATAGGGGTGGGTCTGCACTGAGGGGGGTCTATACTGATGGAGGGTGGTCTGTACTTAGTGGGGTGGTCTGTAATGCAGGAGGCCTTAAATTGGTTCACAGCAAGAGAAATACAAAATATCTAACGAGTTTTGATATAACGAGCTCTGATTTAAAATGCTGGAACTCTAAACATGGCATAGTAAGCAGGGATAACTTTTAATGGTGTACAAGTTATAGAACACCCTGCGTGGCATGAAGATGCATGTTCCCGTAGACCAATTTTATTATTATATGGTTTTAGATTTTTTGGATATTTGATTATTTGTGTACAAAATTACAGCTTGGAAGTTTTAACTCGTCACATATAAAAAAAAAAAAAAAAAAGCCTCAGCTGATACACAGAGAATAAACAAATCCTGCTATATACGTTGTACCTGTTTACCTGCGATCATCTTTTCTCTGCAGCCATTCAAATAGCAGAATTTAGACAGCTTGCCTGAGTGTTCAGCAGAGCTCCGTAAGAGCCGACTGGAGAGAGGGGACGGAGGGGACCCCACCCCCATCACACAGGAACAGAGCTGAGGCTGTCAATCACAGGCTATGTGCTTGACCTCCCTCCCCTGTCACTATTTTATCTCTTGGTGTCAGAAAAAAATTCTCAAAAGTGATTTATGCAAATAGCAGAGGAAGGAGGCAGCAGACAGAAATGACACTTAGTGCTCTGGATTGAGACATGTACACACTATAGAGCAGGGGTCTCAAAACTTTATAATCAAAGGGCAGGTTTACTGTCCTTTGGACTTTAGGGGAGTTGGACTGTGGCCATCAGGAGTACAAAATGTTCCAGCGTCAGTGGGAGTAAACAGTCCCCCATCACTGTGACATTGGGAGGAATTGTGCCCCATCACTGGTGTCATTGGGCCCCATTGTTGGTGTTATTGGGAGGAATTGTGTCCTTGATTGTTGTCAGTGAATAAAATAGCACCCCAGGGGCCAGATGAAAGCAAGCAAGCAATCTGGCCCCCAGGCTGCAGTTTGGAGACCACTGCTATAGCGGGATACGCTTGGTTCAGATTTCATGTCTGAGGTTTACAACCACTTTATCCACTTCCCGCCCGGCCTATAGCAGAATGACGCCCAGGCGATGGTTCTGTTATCCAGACTGGACGTCATATGACATCTTTCAGGATCACCATAGCTCCCAAGTGTCCTGGATTTCGAGGGACTGTCCCTGGTTTGGAACAATGTCCCTCTGTCCCTCATTCCTCCTCATTTGTCCCTCATTTTGGTCTGATCTATATAGATGTATATAAAATGCACTTTTTATCTTTCAAAAAGTGTTTCCCGGTGCTAAACCTTTCATCCAAATTCTAAATTGCTCCATTTGTAAATTTCACAAGTCCGTATAAAGGAATAGTGGTGGTAAAAAGGCACTTGTGGGTTTAACTAATCTTTTTTTTTTTTTTTTGTAATTCTCCTTTAAGGGGGCGTGTCCTATGACTACATACTTTAGCTAATAGATGTCCCTCATTCCTATCTCAAAAAGTTGGGAGGTAAGGGATAACATGCGGGCACGCACCCATGGGGGCACGCAACGCGCCGATCGGTGGTTTGGCGTGTCACTCTAAAACACTGCATCTTCGATCGTGGTGTGGAGCCTCTGATAGAGGCTCTTTACCATGTGATCAGGTGTGACCAATCACAGCTGATCACAGCCAGAACCAGGAAGTGACGGTTAACGCCTTTCCTCGGTTCGCGCGCAGCCCCCATCAGAGGTTCCTATCAGCTGCCAATCAGTGCCCATCAGCTGCCAGTCTGTGCCCTATCAATAATGCCTTTCAGTGCCCATCAAAGTGCCAATCGGTATCCATAAATGTGCCAATCCGTGCCCCATCAGTAATGCCTGCCAGTAGCTCCTCATCAGTGTTGCCTATCCAGTGCCCATCAGTGCTGCATATCAGTGTAGCCTATCGGTGCCCATCAATTCTACATATCAGTGCCTCCTCATCAGTGCCGCCTATCAGTGCCACCTATAAGTGCCCATCAGTGCTGCCTATCAGTGCCCATCAGTGCCACCTTATTAGTGCCCATCAATTCTACATATCAGTGCCTCCTCATCAGTGCCGCCTATCATTGCCACCTATTAGTGCCCATCAGTGCCCATCAATTCTACATATCAGTGCCACCTTATCAGTGCCCATCAGTGCCCATCAATTCTACATATCAGTGCCTCCTTATCAGTGCCCATCATTGCCACCTGTTAGTGCCCATCAATTCTACATATCAGTGCCACCTTATCAGTGCCCATCAGTGCCCATAAATTCTACATGTCAGTGCCACCTTATCAGTGCCCATCAATTCTACATATCAGTGCCTCCTTATCAGTGCTCATCATTGCCACCTCCTTATCAGTGCCCATCAATTCTACATATTAGTGCCACCTTATCAGTGCCCATCAGTGCCCATAAATTCTACATATCAGTGCCTACTTATCAGTGCCCATCATTGCCACCTATTAGTGCCCATCAGTGCCCATCAATTCTACATATCAGTGCCGCCTCATTAGTGCCTATCAGTGCCGCCTCATTAGTGCCTATCAGTGCCCATCAATTCTACATATCAGTGCTGCCTCATCAGTGCCTGTCAGTGAAGGAGAAAACTACATTTTATAACAGAAATAAAGAAAACCTTTTTTTTTTCAAATATTTTGGTCTTTTTTAGTTTGTTTAGCAAAAAAAAAAAACCCCAGAGGTGATCAAATACCACCAAAAGAAAGCTCTATTTGTGGGAAGGAAATGATAAAACTTTGGGTACAGCGTCGCATGACCACGAAATTGTCATTCAAAGTGCGACAGCGCTGAAAGCTGAAAATTGTCCTGGGCAGGAAGGGGGTGAAAGTGCCCGGTATTGAAGTGGTTAAAGTAAATTTGTTATAATAGTAATATAGGTAATGCCGTTGGCAAACTTTGCCGGGCTTTATTCAGTCACCAACCAGTACTCGGGTCAGGACTTTTATCTTCACTGCCCACATACTTGTATCTGCTGAATGACTCTCTATATCATGAGGCCAGAAGATAAGAATTGTGAAGAAAATGCTTGTGAACGCATGTGAAAACATACATGACAATGGCAGCTCATGTCTTTTTTGGCATGACAGGTCCCCTTTACGGATTCTTCACTTGCTTATTCCAGCATTGAAATTCTTTTTTGGACAGGGTGTACAGTGTTATTTGTCTCTAGAATGCTTATTACCGTATATACTCGAGTATAAGCCGAGATTTTCAGCACTTTTTTTGTGCTGAAAATGCCCCCCTCGGCTTATACTCGAGTCACCTTTTTGCGCCTGATCTCCCGGAATTTGGGGATCCGGTACCGGCCGGCCATAAGTCCCCTGGACCCCAACCTTGCCACACATGTAGCTCCACTCTTCATCTAGAAGTGTGCAACGTTTGTTGTCCGGGGGACCTACGGCTGGGGAGCACCGATTTTTCAAAGCCGGGCACCCCTTCCATAGACTCCCATGTTAAACGGTCATTTCTCCGGTGAATTTAGGGACCCGGTACTGGCAGGTCGTAGGTCCCCTGGACCCGAAACTTTGCAAACATGTAGCCCCATTTCTCCTCTAGAAGTGTGCAAAGTTTGTTGTCTGGGGGACCTACGTCCGGGGAGCACCGATTTTTCAAAGCCAGGCACCCCTTCCACAGACTCCCATGTTAAACTGTAATTTCTCCGGTGACATTGGGGACCCGGTACCAACCGGTCGTAGATCCCCTGGACCCGAAACTTTGCACACATGTAGCCCAATTTCTCCTCTACAAGTGTGCAAAGTTTGTTGTCTAGGGATTTTTCAAAGCCGGGCACCCCTTCCATAGACTCCCATGTTAAACGTCAGTCTAGTCATGGGCACAGTGAGGCATGGGCACAGTGAGGCATGGGCACAGTGAGGCATGCACATGGACACAGTGAGGCATGGACACAGTGAGGCATGGGCACAGTGAGGCATGCAGATGGACACCCTAGGCTTATACTCGAGTCAAAACGTTTTTCGTGGTAAAATTAGGTGCCTCGGCTTATATTCGGGTCGGCTTATACACCAGTATATACGGTACTTGTTTTTTATGCTTATTACTGGTGGCAGTCAGTGTTAGCTTTGTTATGTAGATGTGCCCAGTAGGCAGTGATGTTTTATTTATGCCCTTGGATGAGGACGCAGTGTGTGTTTTATTCTAAATTGGAGGCGTATTTGAATGATCATGATGCTTAAAGGGAACTTGTGAGGAGGGTAATGAAGGATCTACAATTGCTAAATTGGTTTTAAAGCCCAACGGAATTTTTAGTTAAAGAGTAACTCCACTTTTGTGGGGGAAAAAAAATATCAAATGAAGAAAAAATAATATAGCGTCACGTGTACAATGGCGACACAAGTCTTATTGTAATTGGATGATAAATTACTTTTTCCTTTTCAATCTGCAGCCGCTGTCATTTTCTGAGAATGCATTGCAATATATGGCTACACAGGAGCGGATCCAGAGTCTTTCCTCGGGAGGGGCACTGCCAAAAAATATGTTTTTTTTGTGGGAAATTTATCGAGGAAGTGGCTGGTGTCGGCGCTTCAATCATCCCGGCACCATAGTTGTTATGGTTTCAGGATGATTGAAGCGCATTATTTCTAGAATTACATTGTAATATAAAATTAAATAGTTCAATGCAGAATCAGTGGGAGTCCCCTGTGTCTCACTTGCCACCGTCGCCTGCAATTAGTGGGAGCCCTGAGCGTGTCACTTGCCACACCTTGCTGATTGTCACTTGCCACATCACCTGCCACATCTTGTGGATTGTCACTTGCCACGTCACCTGCCACACTTTGCGGATTGTCACTTGCCACGTCACCTGCCACACCTTGCTGATTGTCACTTGCCACGTCACCTGCCACATCTTGTGGATTGTCACTTGCCACACCTTGCTGATTGTCACTTGCCACGTCACCTGCCACACTTTGCGGATTGTCACTTGCCACGTCACCTGCCACACCTTGCTGATTGTCACTTGCCACATCACCTGCCACACCTTGCTGATTGTCACTTGCCACGTCACCTGCCACACCTTGCGGATTGTCACTTGCCACATCACCTGCCACACCTTGCTGATTGTCACTTGCCACGTCACCTGCCACACCTTGCGGATTGTCACTTGCCACGTCACCTGCCACACCTTGCGGATTGTCACTTGCCACGTCACCTGCCACACCTTGTGGATTGTCACTTGCCACATCACCTGCCACACCTTGCGGATTGTCACTTGCCACGTCACCTGACACAATTTGCGGATTGTCACTAACTTGCCTGCTAAGGTGTAGTTTTGGTTGTCTCTTGCTGTGTCCCAGACTCCCAGAGTCAGGCAGCAGAGAGATAATGAATCTCTCTGCTGCCTGCACAGTGAGGGCGGAAGTCACTGCAGGAATGCAGGGCAGGCACGGGCGGTGAGAGATGATCTCATCTCTCTGCTCCCCCGCTCCCGGCTAGCTGATTAGCCAGCTGCCACACTGAGCCTGCTCTCTCACTCTCACCTGCGCTGCCAACACACTGAGCAGCACGGTCTGCCCACAAACCGCGCCGCAAGCGGAGCCGCCCGCTTTCTTACCCGTCTGTGGAGCCGCACGCTATCGCACCTGCCCGCAGAGTGGCCCGACGTGACTCACTGAGTTCACTCGTCGCTAGACGCCAAGCGGCCCAGGCGTTAGCAACGAGTGCAGGGAAGAGGCTCCACCCACCTCCTCCTCCTCCGCCTCCACCAAACCTAAGATACAAGTCAGATTTTAGGCATCCCCTGCAACATAAATGTCATTTTTTGGTGAGATACTCGCTGTAGGAACACGTCTAAAGGGATGGAATAAAGAAAAGAGGGCGCACCCAGCCTTGTGCATTAACCTATGATAAAGTTATTAAAAGAACAGATTAACTACTTCAGCCCGGAAGAATTTACCCCCTTCCTGACCAGAGCACTTTTTACAATTTGGCACTGCGTCGCTTTAGCTGACAATTGCGCGGTCGTGCGACGTCGTACCCAAAAAAAATTTGCATCCCTTTTTTCCCACAAATAGAGCTTTCTTTTGGTGGTATTTGATCATCTCTGCGGATTTTATTTTTTGCGCTACAAACAAAAGAACAGCGACAATTTTGAAAAACACAATATCTTTTACTGTTTGCTATAATAAATATCCCAATTTGTTTTTTCCAAAAACATTTTTTTTCCTCAGTTTAGGCCGATATGTATTCTTCTACATATTTTTGGAAAACAAAAATCACAATAAGCGTTTATTGATTGGTTTGTGCAAAAGTTATAGCGTCTACAAAATAGGGGATAGTTTTATGGCATTTTTATTATAATTTATTTTTTTACTAGTAATGGCGATTTTTATCGGGACTGCGACATTATGGCGGACACATCGGACACTTTTGACACCTTTTTGGGACCATTGTCATTTTTACAGCGATCAGTGCTATAAAAATGCCCATGTGATCAGTACTCCTCTCTAGGGCTGTAACTAACGATTATTTTCATAATCGATTAGTTGGCCGATTATTGTTTCGATTAATCGATTATTCGGTTAATAACCTAAGAAAAAAAAAAAGTAATTTTGCTGCGATTTTGCATATTTGCAATTTTTTGGGCCAATTTGTTGTTGGGCAGATTAAAAAACACAAATTGCCACAAAAACGCATTACATGATTTTCTGCAGCTTCTCCATTGAAGTATATTGAACCAAAAAAACAAAATGGCATTGTTTTCTGTTAAAAAAAAGTCCTTGCCCTTTCCAAATACGCAGCAGCTGAAAAAAATCATGGATGTGAACGTGTCCCATAGGACACCATGTAAATTAACTGTAGCGTGTTTCTGCAAAAAGCACCAAAAAGCACAGAGGTGTGACCCAGGCCTGAGATGTTTAGTAACATAATGGGGGTTAAAAAAAACTAAAATTAGTACAAAAAGAGCAAATAATCTACTGTAAGGGGTTCGTTTTTTACTGTGGGACAGTGTAAGTAATATTTACTGTAGCAATTTGCTCTTTTTGTACTATAAAGAGCTAATTTTAGTTCTTTTTTAACCCCATTATGTTACTGGCCGATTAATCGATTATGAAAATGGTAATCGATTAATTTTATAATCGATTAGTTGTCGATTAATCGATTAGTTGTTTCGGCCCTACTCCTCTCCCTTATCATCCCCGTATGATCAGTACTCCTCTCCCTTATCATCTTCATGTGATCAGTACTCCTCTTCCTTATCATCCCCGTATGATCAGTACTCCTCTCCCTTATCATCCCCGTATGATCAGTACTCCTCTCCCTTATCACCCCCGTATGATCAGTACTCCTCTCCCTTATCATCCCTGTATGATCAGTACTCCTCTCCCTTATCATCCCCATGTGATCAGTACTCCTCTCCCTTATCATCCCTGTATGATCAGTACTCCTCTCCCTTATCATCCCCGTATGATCAGTACTCCTCTCCCTTATCACCCCCCGTATGATCAGTACTCCTCTCCCTTATCACCCCCGTATGATCAGTACTCCTCTCCCTTATCACCCCCGTATGATCAGTACTCCTCTCCCTTATCATCCCTGTATGATCAGTACTCCTCTCCCTTATCATCCCCCTGTGATCAGTACTCCTCTCCCTTATCATCCCCGTATGATCAGTACTCCTCTCCCTTATCATCCCCCTATGATCAGTACTCCTCTCCCTTATCATCCTCGTATGATCAGTACTCCTCTCCCTTATCATCCCCGTATGATCAGTACTCCTCTCCCTTATCATCCCCGTATGATCAGTACTCCTCTCCCTTATCATCCCCATGTGATCAGTACTCCTCTCCCTTATCATCCCCGTATGATCAGTACTCCTCTCCCTTATCACCCCCGTATGATCAGTACTCCTCTCCCTTATAACCCCCGTATGATCAGTACTCCTCTCCCTTATCATCCCCGTATGATCAGTACTCCTCTCCCTTATCATCCCCGTATGATCAGTACTCCTCTCCCTTATCATCCCCATGTGATCAGTACTCCTCTCCCTTATCATCCCCGTATGATCAGTACTCCTCTCCCTTATCACCCCCGTATGATCAGTACTCCTCTCCCTTATAACCCCCGTATGATCAGTACTCCTCTCCCTTATCATCCCCGTATGATCAGTACTTGTAACGACAGGGGTTAACGTCGTTTAGATATATTTCATTTCCGAACACACATCCGCTACCGACACTCCACAGTCAGGCGACCGCTTCCCATAGGAATAATCCTTCCAGATATAGGAGACAAACACTCTGTATGAAGTTTCCAGCAGGTCTGACATTCTTTATTGACAAACTTCAAGTTTTATACACACAGAGAAGAGGTTCTTACATTCCTCATTTTCCTCTGACAATACACCTTTGACCAGACCTAATTTACATGAGCTAATTAACTACAGCTGATGACTCAGACACATGACCTTTAGGCTAGCCTCACTGTCTTTTAAACTACAGTACCCAGTATCAAAGGACTTCACACAATAGTTACATAACGAGCTCCCAATACACATCTGACAGTTCTTAGCAGACAACAGGTGGGTTTATTAGCTAATCCCTTTACATCTTAAATGACTATGCATAACCTTTATGTTCCTCAGACTGTCTGTCTGCTAGTTTATAATACCTATAATTACAGACTTAATTACCACAAGCCACAATAGACAATAGAATGCAATCACACCTTACCCCATCACAGCAATTAGTACACAGCAGCCAACACACAATATACACACAATATATATAATGTATATAGAGCATTGAATCTGACTAGCACAGATCATAGTGGGGTTCTCATTCACCCTGTGCCCAAAGTGACCCCTGTCACACATCTCCCCTTTCGGCAGGAGACTAATACAGGAGGAGACCCCAGACGGGTTGATTCCAAAGTTAGTCCATAGTTCCATTCCTCTAATGCCTGGACAACACATCAGCATTGCCATTTTGCTTACCGGGTCAGTAGCTGATGGGGAAGTTGTAAGGTTGCAGGGCGAATAATGGAATTCAGTTCTGGAACAGTCACTTTGCTCTCTCAATGGCTCCCAAAACTTGTTGCTGATGCTCTTGGGAAAGGTAAGGCAAAACCTGGGCACAAATCCCATTTAACCTTTTGATAATTTCAGCCTGTTTGTGCATTTCAATGTTCAAGCCATGGGACATTTCATAATACATGACGTAGTGTCGTTGCATCTCCGATTTCTCCCTGGCCAACTTGTCACATTCCAATTCTAGACTGTGATATTTTGACTGATCTAAGGTACATGTCGGGAGAGATAGTCTTACCCAGTTTTCAGCCGTAAGCGGGCCGGTTCCAACAGCATGGGTCTGGGCACAGGTAGTCACTGGGTTGGCTTCAGCGGGGCCCATCGGGGCGTAAGCAGAAACGAGGGGGGCCAAATCATTCCCCAGTAGTACATCCGCTGGCAAATCCTTCATCACCCCCACATTCACGTGTCCCGAACCAACCCCCCAATCCAGGTGAACACGGGCAACGGGTAGCCGGAAGATGGTACCTCCCGCTACTCTTACGGCTACAGTGTCTTCAGTGTGTTGGCTCTCTGGGATGAGGTTCTCCTGTAGTAGGGTCATGGTAGCGCCACTATCACGTAGGCCATTGGCTACCGTTCCATTAACCCGGACAGTCTGCCTGTGTTGTTGCCTGTTGTCTGCCTGTGTTGTTGCCTGTTAGCTGCTTGTATTGGGTCAGCCTCGTGCAGGATGCCCTAATGTTCTTCCTCCTCGACGCAGTGGGCCGCAGGCATGGATGTGTGGGGGTTTCCCCTTGCTGGCTGTCTCCATGACTGGGACTGCCTGGCTGGATTCAATGGACAGTCTGGCTTTTTGTGCCCTAGCTGTTTACACCCGAAACACCTGATGGGTTGTGAGTAGTCCTGGGAGTTGAACCTGGGCTGCTGAGGATAAGTGGCCGCTGGAGGTGGTGCTGAAGTTGGGTTAGAGGCTGGTAAACTGGGCCGAGATAGTGGATAGTGCTCGCTTTTGCCTGACCTTCGAGAGTCCAGATATTCATCGGCCAAAGTAGCCGCTTGCTGTACAGTCCGTGGTCGCTTATCTCGCACCCAATCCCGTAATACCGGAGGGGTGTGGTTAAAGAACTGTTCTAAGAGTACTAGTTGGGTGGTGTCCTCTATGGTATGAGCGTGGCTTCCCTGGAACCAGCCCTTAAGGTCTCGCTGCAGACGATGTGCCCACTCCATGTATGTTATGTGGGTTTGTTTCCGGGATTCTCGAAACTTAATCCGGCTGGCTTCGGGTGTAATGGCAAATCGGGCTAGCAGAGCTTCTTTTACCCGGTCATAGTCTGTAGCGTCCTCATCCTCCAGGGCCCGATATGCATCCGCCGCTCTGCCAGTTAAATTACTCGCCAGTATAGCGACCCGATCTTGGGGCCATACTTCATGTATCTGGCATAGTCTCTCAAAGTCCTGCAGGAATGCTTCAATTTCTTCCTCCCCTTCCTTAAAATGTTTGAACGCCCGAAAGGGCAACTTACGGAAAGGCGCTGCATCTTTAGGTGTTGTCTTCGATTTCCGTATTTCCGCCATTCTCCGCTCATGTTGCCGCTCTAGTTCTCTCTCTTGTCGCTCATCCTGCAGCTGGATGTCTCTAATGGCATTCTGTATGGTGGTTTCTGATGGGTTAGCACCATATAACGCCAACTGCTCTCGAACTCGTTGCTGAAACAAGTCTTCAACTGACCGGGGTCCTGCATCAGCATCCCTCTGATCCATCTCGGCTAGCTCACTGATCAGGGTGGCCTTGTTCTTTGTCCCACCGGTCCCTCCACGGCTCTCAAGTAAGTCTTTCAGCGTGGCTTTCCTGCAGGCTGCATAGCTGGTCATTCACTGTGGTGGTTTGGAGTGTCCTCCTGTAGCTGTCCTTCCGTCTGTGGGAATCAATCCGCTGCTTGCCACCAATGTAACGACAGGGGTTAACGTCGTTTAGATATATTCCATTTCCGAACACACATCCGCTACCATCACTCCACAGTCAGGCGACCGCTTCCCATAGGAATAATCCTTCCAGATATACGAGACAAACACTCTGTATGAAGTTTCCAGCAGGTCTGACATTCTTTATTGACAAACTTCAAGTTTTATACACACAAGAGAAGAGGTTCTTACATTCCTCATTTTCCTCTGACAATACACCTTTGACCAGACCTAATTTACATGAGCTAATTAACTACAGCTGATGATTCAGACACATGACCTTTAGGCTAGCCTCACTGTCTTTTAAACTACAGTACCCAGTATCAAAGGACTTCACACAATAGTTACATAACGAGCTCCCAATACACATCTGACAGTTCTTAGCAGACAACAGGTGGGTTTATTAGCTAATCCCTTTACATCTTAAATGACTATGCATAACCTTTATGTTCCTCAGACTGTCTGTCTGCTAGTTTATAATACCTATAATTACAGACTTAATTACCACAAGCCACAATAGACAATAGAATGCAATCACACCTTACCCCATCACAGCAATTAGTACACAGCAGCCAACACACAATATACACACAATATATATAATGTATATAGAGCATTGAATCTGACTAGCACAGATCATAGTGGGGTTCTCATTCACCCTGTGCCCAAAGTGACCCCTGTCACAGTACTCCTCTCCCTTATCATCCCCGTATGATCAGTACTCCTCTCTCTTATCACCCCCGTATGATCAGTACTCCTCTCCCTTATCATCCCCGTATGATCAGTACTCCTCTCCCTTATCATCCCCCTATGATCAGTACTCCTCTCCCTTATCATCCCTGTATGATCAGTACTCCTCTCCCTTATCATCCCCGTATGATCAGTACTCCTCTCCCTTATCATCCCCATGTGATCAGTACTCCTCTCCCTTATCATCCCCGTATTATCAGTACTCCTCTCCCTTATCATCCCCGTATGATCAGTACTCCTCTCCCTTATAACCCCCGTATGATCAGTACTCCTCTCCCTTATCATCCCTGTATGATCAGTACTCCTCTCCCTTATTATCCCCGTATGATCGGTACTCCTCTCCCTTTTCACCCCGTATGATCAGTATTCCTCTCCCTTATCATCCCCATGTGATCAGTACTCCTCTCCCTTATCATCCCCGTATGATCAGTACTCCTCTCCCTTATCATCCCCATATGATCAGTACTCCTCTCCCTTATCATCCCCGTATGATCAGTACTCCTCTCCCTTATCATCCCCGTATGATCAGTACTTTTCTCCCTTATCATCCCCGTATGATCAGTACTCCTCTCCCTTATCATCCCCGTATGATCAGTACTCCTCTCCCTTATCATCCCCGTATGATCAGTACTCCTCTCCCTTATCATCCCCATATGATCAGTACTCCTCTCCCTTATCATCCCCCTATGATCAGTACTTCTCTCCCTTATCATCCCTGTATGATCAGTACTCCTCTCCCTTATCATCCCCATATGATCAGTACTCCTCTCCCTTATCATACCCATGTGATCAGTACTCCTCTCCCTTATCATCCCCGTATGATCAGTACTCCTCTCCCTTATCATCCCCGTATGATCAGTACTCCTCTCCCTTATCATCCCCGTATGATCAGTACTCCTCTCCCTTATCATCCTCTTATGATCAGTACTCCTCTCCCTTATCATCCCCGTATGATCAGTACTCCTCTCCCTTATCATCCCCCTATGATCAGTACTTCTCTCCCTTATCATCCCTGTATGATCAGTACTCCTCTCCCTTATCATCCCCATATGATCAGTACTCCTCTCCCTTATCATCCCTGTGATCAGTACTCCTCTCCCTTATCATCCCCATGTGATCAGTACTCCTCTCCCTTATCATCCCCGTATGATCAGTACTCCTCTCCCTTATCATCCCCATATGATCAGTACTCCTCTCCCTTATCATCCCGGTGATCAGTACTCCTCTCCCTTATCATCCCCATGTGATCAGTACTCCTCTCCCTTATCATCCCCACATGATCAGTACTCCTCTCCCTTATCATCCCCGTATGATCAGTACTCCTCTACCTTATCATCCTCCTATGATAAGTACTTCTCTCCTTTATCATCCCCGTATGATCAGTACTCCTCTCCCTTATCATCCCTGTATGATCAGTACTCCTCTCCCTTATAACCTCCGTATGATCAGTACTCCTCTCCCTTATCATCCCCGTATGATCAGTACTCCTCTCCCTTATCATCCCCGTATGATCTGTACTCCTCTCCCTTATCATCCCTGTAATCAGTACTCCTCTCCCTTATCATCCCCGTGTGATCAGTACTCCTCTCCCTTATCACCCCCCTATGATCAGTACTCCTCCCCCTTATCATCCCCCTATGATCAGTACTCCTCTCCCTTATCATCCCCATATGATCAGTACTACTCTCCCTTATCATCCCCGTATGATCAGTACTCCTCTCCCTTATCATCCCCATATGATCAGTACTACTCTCCCTTATCATCCCCGTATGATCAGTACTCCTCTCCCTTATCATCCCTGTGATCAGTACTCCTCTCCCTTATCATCCCCGTATGATCAGTACTCCTCTCCCTTATCATCCCCGTATGATCAGTACTACTCTCCCTTATCATCCCCGTATGATCAGTACTCCTCTCCCTTATCATCCCCGTATGATCAGTACTCCTCTCCCTTATCATCCCCGTATGATCAGTACTACTCTCCCTTATCATCCCCGTATGATCAGTACTCCTCTCCCTTATCACCCCCGTATGATCAGTACTCCTCTCCCTTATCATCCCCGTATGATCAGTACTCCTCTCCCTTATCATCCCTGTAATCAGTACTCCTCTCCCTTATCATCCCCGTGTGATCAGTACTCCTCTCCCTTATCACCCCCCTATGATCAGTACTCCTCCCCCTTATCATCCCCCTATGATCAGTACTCCTCTCCCTTATCATCCCCATATGATCAGTACTACTCTCCCTTATCATCCCCGTATGATCAGTACTCCTCTCCCTTATCATCCCTGTGATCAGTACTCCTCTCCCTTATCATCCCCGTATGATCAGTACTCCTCTCCCTTATCATCCCCGTATGATCAGTACTACTCTCCCTTATCATCCCCGTATGATCAGTACTCCTCTCCCTTATCATCCCCGTATGATCAGTACTCCTCTCCCTTATCATCCCCGTATGATCAGTACTACTCTCCCTTATCATCCCCGTATGATCAGTACTCCTCTCCCTTATCATCCCCGTATGATCAGTACTCCTCTCCCTTATCATCCCCGTATGATCAGTACTCCTCTCCCTTATCATCCCCGTATGATCAGTACTACTCTCCCTTATCATCCCCGTATGATCAGTACTCCTCTCCCTTATCATCCCCGTATGATCAGTACTCCTCTCCCTTATCATCCCCGTATGATCAGTACTCCTCTCCCTTATCATCCCCGTATGATCAGTACTACTCTCCCTTATCATCCCCGTATGATCAGTACTACTCTCCCTTATCATCCCCGTATGATCAGTACTCCTCTCCCTTATCATCCCCGTATGATCAGTACTCCTCTACCTTATCATCCCCGTATGATCAGTACTACTCTCCCTTATCATCCCCGTATGATCAGTACTCCTCTCCCTTATCATCCCCGTATGATCAGTACTCCTCTCCCTTATCATCCCCGTATGATCAGTACTACTCTCCCTTATCATCCCCGTATGATCAGTACTCCTCTCCCTTATCATCCCCGTATGATCAGTACTCCTCTCCCTTATCATCCCCCTATGATCAGTACTCCTCTCCCTTATCATCCCTGTGTGATCAGTACTACTCTCCCTTATCACCCCCGTATGATCAGTACTACTCTCCCTTATCATCCCCGTATGATCAGTACTCCTCTCCCTTATCATCCCCGTATGATCAGTACTCCTCTCCCTTATCATCCCCGTATGATCAGTACTCCTCTCCCTTATCATCCCCCTATGATCAGTACTCCTCTCCCTTATCATCCCCGTATGATCAGTACTCCTCTCCCTTATCACCCCCGTATGATCAGTACTCCTCTCCCTTATCATCCCCGTATGATCAGTACTCCTCTCCCTTATCATCCCCGTATGATCAGTACTCCTCTCCCTTATCATCCCCCTATGATCAGTACTACTCTCCCTTATCATCCCCGTATGATCAGTACTCCTCTCCCTTATCATCCCCGTATGATCAGTACTCCTCTACCTTATCATCCCCGTATGATCAGTACTCCTCTCCCTTATCATCCCCGTATGATCAGTACTCCTCTCCCTTATCATCCCCGTATGATCAGTACTCCTCTCCCTTATCATCCCCGTATGATCAGTACTCCTCTCCCTTATCATCCCCCTATGATCAGTACTCCTCTCCCTTATCATCCCTGTGTGATCAGTACTCCTCTCCCTTATCATCCCCCTATGATCAGTACTCCTCTCCCTTATCATCCCCGTATGATCAGTACTCCTCTACCTTATCATCCCCGTATGATCAGTACTCCTCTCCCTTATCATCCCCGTATGATCAGTACTCCTCTCCCTTATCATCCCCGTATGATCAGTACTCCTCTCCCTTATCATCCCCGTATGATCAGTACTACTCTCCCTTATCATCCCCGTATGATCAGTACTCCTCTCCCTTATCATCCCCCTATGATCAGTACTCCTCTCCCTTATCATCCCCGTATGATCAGTACTCCTCTCCCTTATCATCCCCGTATGATCAGTACTCCTCTCCCTTATCATCCCCGTATGATCAGTACTCCTCTACCTTATCATCCCCGTATGATCAGTACTACTCTCCCTTATCATCCCCCTATGATCAGTACTCCTCTCCCTTATCATCCCCGTATGATCAGTACTCCTCTACCTTATCATCCCCGTATGATCAGTACTCCTCTCCCTTATCATCCCCGTATGATCAGTACTCCTCTCCCTTATCATCCCCGTATGATCAGTACTCCTCTCCCTTATCATCCCCGTATGATCAGTACTACTCTCCCTTATCATCCCCGTATGATCAGTACTCCTCTCCCTTATCATCCCCCTATGATCAGTACTCCTCTCCCTTATCATCCCCGTATGATCAGTACTCCTCTCCCTTATCACCCCCGTATGATCAGTACTCCTCTACCTTATCATCCCCGTATGATCAGTACTACTCTCCCTTATCATCCCCGTATGATCAGTACTACTCTCCCTTATCATCCCCGTATGATCAGTACTCCTCTCCCTTATCACCCCCGTATGATCAGTACTACTCTCCCTTATCATCCCCGTATGATCAGTACTCCTCTCCCTTATCATCCCCGTATGATCAGTACTCCTCTCCCTTATCATCCCCGTATGATCAGTACTCCTCTCCCTTATCATCCCCGTATGATCAGTACTACTCTCCCTTATCATCCCCGTATGATCAGTACTCCTCTCCCTTATCATCCCCGTATGATCAGTACTCCTCTCCCTTATCATCCCCGTATGATCAGTACTACTCTCCCTTATCATCCCCGTATGATCAGTACTCCTCTCCCTTATCATCCCCGTATGATCAGTACTCCTCTCCCTTATCATCCCCCTATGATCAGTACTCCTCTCCCTTATCATCCCCGTATGATCAGTACTCCTCTCCCTTATCATCCCCGTATGATCAGTACTCCTCTCCCTTATCATCCCCCTATGATCAGTACTCCTCTCCCTTATCATCCCCGTATGATCAGTACTCCTCTCCCTTATCATCCCCGTATGATCAGTACTACTCTCCCTTATCATCCCCGTATGATCAGTACTCCTCTCCCTTATCATCCCCGTATGATCAGTACTCCTCTCCCTTATCATCCCCCTATGATCAGTACTCCTCTCCCTTATCATCCCCGTATGATCAGTACTCCTCTCCCTTATCATCCCCGTATGATCAGTACTCCTCTCCCTTATCATCCCCCTATGATCAGTACTCCTCTCCCTTATCATCCCCGTATGATCAGTACTCCTCTCCCTTATCATCCCCATATGATCAGTACTACTCTCCCTTATCATCCCCGTATGATCAGTACTCCTCTCCCTTATCATCCCTGTGATCAGTACTCCTCTCCCTTATCATCCCCGTATGATCAGTACTCCTCTCCCTTATCATCCCCGTATGATCAGTACTACTCTCCCTTATCATCCCCGTATGATCAGTACTCCTCTCCCTTATCATCCCCGTATGATCAGTACTCCTCTCCCTTATCATCCCCGTATGATCAGTACTACTCTCCCTTATCATCCCCGTATGATCAGTACTCCTCTCCCTTATCATCCCCGTATGATCAGTACTCCTC
Source organism: Rana muscosa (assembly GCA_029206835.1). Classification (NCBI taxonomy): domain Eukaryota; kingdom Metazoa; phylum Chordata; class Amphibia; order Anura; family Ranidae; genus Rana; species Rana muscosa. The sequence continues at coordinate 361,034,164 of CM055125.1, read as the reverse complement.
TCCCTTATCATCCCCGTATGATCAGTACTCCTCTCCCTTATCATCCCCGTATGATCAGTACTACTCTCCCTTATCATCCCCGTATGATCAGTACTACTCTCCCTTATCATCCCCGTATGATCAGTACTACTCTCCCTTATCATCCCCCTATGATCAGTACTCCTCTCCCTTATCATCCCCGTATGATCAGTACTCCTCTCCCTTATCATCCCCATATGATCAGTACTACTCTCCCTTATCATCCCCGTATGATCAGTACTCCTCTCCCTTATCATCCCTGTGATCAGTACTCCTCTCCCTTATCATCCCCGTATGATCAGTACTCCTCTCCCTTATCATCCCCGTATGATCAGTACTACTCTCCCTTATCATCCCCGTATGATCAGTACTCCTCTCCCTTATCATCCCCGTATGATCAGTACTCCTCTCCCTTATCATCCCCGTATGATCAGTACTCCTCTCCCTTATCATCCCCGTATGATCAGTACTCCTCTACCTTATCATCCCCGTATGATCAGTACTACTCTCCCTTATCATCCCCGTATGATCAGTACTCCTCTCCCTTATCATCCCCGTATGATCAGTACTCCTCTCCCTTATCATCCCCGTATGATCAGTACTACTCTCCCTTATCATCCCCGTATGATCAGTACTCCTCTCCCTTATCATCCCCGTATGATCAGTACTACTCTCCCTTATCATCCCCGTATGATCAGTACTCCTCTCCCTTATCATCCCCGTATGATCAGTACTCCTCTACCTTATCATCCCCGTATGATCAGTACTACTCTCCCTTATCATCCCCGTATGATCAGTACTCCTCTCCCTTATCATCCCCGTATGATCAGTACTCCTCTCCCTTATCATCCCCGTATGATCAGTACTACTCTCCCTTATCATCCCCGTATGATCAGTACTCCTCTCCCTTATCATCCCCGTATGATCAGTACTCCTCTCCCTTATCACCCCCGTATGATCAGTACTACTCTCCCTTATCACCCCCGTATGATCAGTACTCCTCTTCCTTGATTTTGTCTCTGTCATCTCTGTTAGCACCTTTCTTGGTGATGTTACATTCTAGTCGCAGGTTATCTGTGAATAAAATGAAAGTTATTTATAAACCCTTTGCTATGATCCTATAAGGTGACATCATTTACACTTGTATTTTTCATTTACACCTATTTTCCCTTTTATTAATTGCTGCTAATTTGGTCCAATCTTGGAGCTTTTTGAGTTCTAAAATATCTGCTAGATCTTTGCAGTGAGTTATAAAAAAATACATGCTTAGGAGAGCAGGCCTGCTGCCAAGAACAACCAATCAGCTTATAGTTTTCATCTTCTAACCTGAACAAAAAAAAAAAATGTTGAAGCTGGATTGGTTCCCGAGGGGCACACCCACTTCCCTTGCAGTGAAAAGCATTAAAGTGGAACTAAACCCATCAAGTAAACTGTTTCCCAAAACACTTAAAGTGGTTGTAAACCTCAGACATGAAATATGAACAAAGAAAATCCCTCTATAGTGTGTACTTGTCTCGATCCAGAGCACTAAGTGTCAATTCTGTCTACTTTCTCCTTCCCCTGCTATCAGCATGAGTCACTTCTGACCAGTTTTCCTGTCACCAAGAGAAAAAAAGGTGACACGGGAGGGACCTCCAGCAGATTGAGAGTCTTAAGTTCTTGTTCCTGTTTGCTGTAAGAAGAAGGGTGTGTCCCTTCCCACCAATTAGCTTTTAGAGCTCTGCAGTGTTTAATTTCAGCTCTCGACCCCTCTTTTTTCTGAAAGCTCAGGCAAGCTTTATAAATTCTGGACTTTGAAGTAGAGAAGAGAAAACTGCAGATTAGCAGGTACAACTTATGTAGGAGGATTTGTTTTATCTCTGTGTATCACCTGAGGCCAATCACTTCATTGGGTATATGTAAGGATTTACAACCACTTTAAGGCATTCCTCTGGAGAAACTGTCAAGATTGCCAGTATGCTTATGTTAGCTCTAAACCAAACTTTACAAGCCCTCAATGACTGGTGCCGTAGCCCATCACATGGCACCATGGCAATTACAGATCAAACAGAGGCCAAGATGGCAACTTCCTTGCCTATAAGGTATTAGAGGGTTTAGTTCCGCTTATGACTCAGCTGATTACAGTTGTCAGTTTGCTCATGTCAGCTCCCAAGCCCTCAAATGGCTGTTGTCATAGATTATCCATAGCTCCCAACTGTCCCTGATTTGGAGGGACTGTCCCTGATTTGGAGCAATGTCCCTCTCTCCCTCATTCCTCCTCATTTGTCCCTCATTTTGGTCTGATCCATATAGATGTATATAAAATGCACTTTTTATCTATTAAAAAATGTTTCCCAGTGCTAAACCTTTCATCCAAATTCTAAATTGCTGCATTTGTAAATTCCAAAAGCCAAAATAAAGGTAAAAAAATAATAGTGGTAAAAAAAAGCACTTGTGGGTTTAATCTTTTTTTTTTTTGTACAATTCTCCTTTAAGGGGGCGTGGTAAGGGGTGTGTCCTATGCCTGCATGCTTTTGCTGATAGGTGTCCCTCATTCCCATCTCAAAAAGTTGGGAGGTATGGCTTATACCATGTTCCGTTTTATTGCAAATGCAGCTGTAGATATAGTAGAGGCTAAGATGGCACCATCTTTGACAGATAGGAAGATAGGAGGGTTTAGTTGTACTTTAAGCTGGCCATACACCAGTGCAAACTTTCGTACAGAAATCCAGAAAAGTCTTTCACCAGAGCATTTGATAGTACCATTCAATACCAAATCTAATAGTATCAAATATTATATAAATTTGAATACTAATTTGAATACATCTCCCAGTAGCTATAGGAATCCCCTGAAGAAGCCTTTGGCGTAACGCGTAACGATTTCTATTGGTTATGGTACACTGATTCCTACGTCTGGCCCTACATATGGATTGATTCCCATCTTTATTCATACTACTACAATTGTTTTAAAGTGGGCCATTTAGATAGGTCTCTCTGTATATGAGTACACCTCAGCTATCCTATTAATGGGGGGATGTTACACTTAACTGCTTGCACGTATTTTCAATTTGTATTTATGAGATTTTGACTATTTTTGTATAGACATGAGTACTCTTTTTGTTTTGTTTTTTACACTTGGGATTATAGTTAGCAACCGTTAAAGTCCAATTATCAATTTTTGTTCTTTCATGCTTTGATCTAAACCATTCCATTGTAGCTCTGGCTGTATGTTTCGGGTCGTTGTCCTGCTGGAAGGTGAACCTCCCCCCCAGTCTCATGTCTTTTGTAGACTCTAATGCCGCGTACACACGGTCGGATTTCCTATGGAATAAAATCCGATGGATTTTTCCATCGGAATTCCGATGAAGCTGACTTTCATCAGTCTTGCCTACAGTCCCAAAAAAAAATCAGACCGTCCCAAACGCGGTGATGTAAAACACTCCGAAGAGCCGAGAAAAATGAAGTTCAATGCTTCTGAGCATGCGTCGACTTGATTCTGAGCATGCGTGGGTTTTTTCTCCGATGGAGTTCCCCACAGACGATCGGAATTTGCTATCGTTTTTTTTTTCCATCGGTAAAATTTAAAACATGTTCTATTTTATACCGATGGAAAAAAGACCGATGGGGCCCACACACGATTGGTTTGTCCGATGAAAAAAGTCCATTGGTCTTTTTTCATCAGAAAAACCGATCGTGTGTACGCGGCATAACAGGTTTTCTTCTAAGATTGCCCTGTATTTGGCTCCATCCATCTTCCCATCAACTCTGACCAGCTTCCCTGTCCCTGCTGAAGAAAAGCATCCCCACTAGGGATGAGCTTCGTGTTCGAGTCGAACATACGTTCGACTCGAACATCGGCTGTTCGATCGTTCGACGAAGATCGAACGATTTGGGCCGTTCGCGCCAAATTCGAGTGACGCGAACGGCCCACAATGCACTACGCCATCGCAGTGTCATCCAGGCGCTGTGATTGGCCAAGCATGCACTGTGACCCCGCATGCTTGGCCAATCACAGCGCCGGCAGCGAGGAGAGCAATGATTGGCCACAGGCAGGATGCCTGTGGCCAATTATTGCTGAGGGTGTTTAGTACACGCCCCACACTATAAAAGGCCGCCAGCACGGCGGCCTAGTGTAGTGTGTTCCGGAGCAGGGATAGAGCAGCATAGGCAGGGACAGTGACTTTTATTTCTTTCTTGCTTAACCTGGATTCCTTTAGTTTAGGGAAAGAGAAGGATAGGTAGGGAGAGTGTCAGTGTGTTTTGTGCTTGTGCTATAGTGTGCTTAAAAAAAACATTTTTTCTAGGGACAGAAAACTGTAGGTAGGGAGAGTGTCAGTTTCTTTCACTGTGAAAGTCCTTGTTTCCAGGGACCTGGAAGGACAGTGAGTGAATTCTCCTTGTGCTATATTGTGCTTAAAAAAAACATTTTTTCTAGGGACAGAAAACTGTAGGTAGGGAGAGTGTCAGTTTCTTTCACTGTGCAAGTCCTTGTTTCCAGGGACCTGGAAGGACAGTGAGTGAATTCTCCTTGTGCTATATTGTGCTTAAAAAAAACATTTTTTCTAGGGACAGAAAACTGTAGGTAGGGAGAGTGTCAGTTTCTTTCACTGTGCAAGTCCTTGTTTCTAGGGACCTGGAAGGACAGTGAGTGAATTCTCCTTGTGCTATATTGTGCTTAAAAAAAACATTTTTTCTAGGGACAGAAAACTGTAGGTAGGGAGAGTGTCAGTTTCTTTCACTGTGTAAGTCCTTGTTTCTAGGGACCTGGAAGGACAGTGAGTGAATTCTCCTTGTGCTATATTGTGCTTAAAAAAAACATTTTTTCTAGGGACAGAAAACTGTAGGTAGGGAGAGTGTCAGTTTCTTTCACTGTGAAAGTCCTTGTTTCCAGGGACCTGGAAGGACAGTGAGTGAATTCTCCTTGTGCTAAATTGTGCTTAAAAAAAACATTTTTTCTAGGGACAGAAAACTGTAGGTAGGGAGAGTGTCAGTTTCTTTCACTGTCAAAGTCCTTGTTTCCAGGGACCTGGAAGGACAGTGAGTGAATTCTCCTTGTGCTAAATTGTGCTTAAAAAAAACATTTTTTCTAGGGACAGAAAACTGTAGGTAGGGAGAGTGTGTCAGTTTCTTTCACTGTCAAAGTCCTTGTTTCCAGGGACCTGGAAGGACAGTGAGTGAATTCTCCTTGTGCTAAATTGTGCTTAAAAAAAACATTTTTTCTAGGGACAGAAAACTGTAGGTAGGGAGAGTGTGTCAGTTTCTTTCACTGTCAAAGTCCTTGTTTCCAGGGACCTGGAAGGACAGTGAGTGAATTCTCCTTGTGCTAAATTGTGCTTAAAAAAAACATTTTTTCTAGGGACAGAAAACTGTAGGTAGGGAGAGTGTGTCAGTTTCTTTCACTGTCAAAGTCCTTGTTTCCAGGGACCTGGAAGGACAGTGAGTGAATTCTCCTTGTGCTAAATTGTGCTTAAAAAAAACATTTTTTCTAGGGACAGAAAACTGTAGGTAGGGAGAGTGTGTCAGTTTCTTTCACTGTCAAAGTCCTTGTTTCCAGGGACCTGGAAGGACAGTGAGTGAATTCTCCTTGTGCTAAATTGTGCTTAAAAAAAACATTTTTTCTAGGGACAGAAAACTGTAGGTAGGGAGAGTGTGTCAGTTTCTTTCACTGTCAAAGTCCTTGTTTCCAGGGACCTGGAAGGACAGTGAGTGAATTCTCCTTGTGCTAAATTGTGCTTAAAAAAACATTTTTTCTAGGGACAGAAAACTGTAGGTAGGGAGAGTGTGTCAGTTTCTTTCACTGTCAAAGTCCTTGTTTCCAGGGACCTGGAAGGACAGTGAGTGAATTCTCCTTGTGCTAAATTGTGCTTAAAAAAAACATTTTTTCTAGGGACAGAAAACTGTAGGTAGGGAGAGTGTGTCAGTTTCTTTCACTGTCAAAGTCCTTGTTTCCAGGGACCTGGAAGGACAGTGAGTGAATTCTCCTTGTGCTAAATTGTGCTTAAAAAAAACATTTTTTCTAGGGACAGAAAACTGTAGGTAGGGAGAGTGTGTCAGTTTCTTTCACTGTCAAAGTCCTTGTTTCCAGGGACCTGGAAGGACAGTGAGTGAATTCTCCTTGTGCTAAATTGTGCTTAAAAAAAAACATTTTTTCTAGGGACAGAAAACTGTAGGTAGGGAGAGTGTGTCAGTTTCTTTCACTGTCAAAGTCCTTGTTTCCAGGGACCTGGAAGGACAGTGAGTGAATTCTCCTTGTGCTAAATTGTGCTTAAAAAAAACATTTTTTCTAGGGACAGAAAACTGTAGGTAGGGAGAGTGTGTCAGTTTCTTTCACTGTCAAAGTCCTTGTTTCCAGGGACCTGGAAGGACAGTGAGTGAATTCTCCTTGTGCTAAATTGTGCTTAAAAAAAACATTTTTTCTAGGGACAGAAAACTGTAGGTAGGGAGAGTGTGTCAGTTTCTTTCACTGTCAAAGTCCTTGTTTCCAGGGACCTGGAAGGACAGTGAGTGAATTCTCCTTGTGCTAAATTGTGCTTAAAAAAAACATTTTTTCTAGGGACAGAAAACTGTAGGTAGGGAGAGTGTGTCAGTTTCTTTCACTGTCAAAGTCCTTGTTTCCAGGGACCTGGAAGGACAGTGAGTGAATTCTCCTTGTGCTAAATTGTGCTTAAAAAAAACATTTTTTCTAGGGACAGAAAACTGTAGGTAGGGAGAGTGTGTCAGTTTCTTTCACTGTCAAAGTCCTTGTTTCCAGGGACCTGGAAGGACAGTGAGTGAATTCTCCTTGTGCTAAATTGTGCTTAAAAAAAACATTTTTTCTAGGGACAGAAAACTGTAGGTAGGGAGAGTGTGTCAGTTTCTTTCACTGTCAAAGTCCTTGTTTCCAGGGACCTGGAAGGACAGTGAGTGAATTCTCCTTGTGCTAAATTGTGCTTAAAAAAAACATTTTTTCTAGGGACAGAAAACTGTAGGTAGGGAGAGTGTGTCAGTTTCTTTCACTGTCAAAGTCCTTGTTTCCAGGGACCTGGAAGGACAGTGAGTGAATTCTCCTTGTGCTAAATTGTGCTTAAAAAAAACATTTTTTCTAGGGACAGAAAACTGTAGGTAGGGAGAGTGTGTCAGTTTCTTTCACTGTCAAAGTCCTTGTTTCCAGGGACCTGGAAGGACAGTGAGTGAATTCTCCTTGTGCTAAATTGTGCTTAAAAAAAACATTTTTTCTAGGGACAGAAAACTGTAGGTAGGGAGAGTGTGTCAGTTTCTTTCACTGTCAAAGTCCTTGTTTCCAGGGACCTGGAAGGACAGTGAGTGAATTCTCCTTGTGCTAAATTGTGCTTAAAAAAACATTTTTTCTAGGGACAGAAAACTGTAGGTAGGGAGAGTGTGTCAGTTTCTTTCACTGTCAAAGTCCTTGTTTCCAGGGACCTGGAAGGACAGTGAGTGAATTCTCCTTGTGCTAAATTGTGCTTAAAAAAAACATTTTTTCTAGGGACAGAAAACTGTAGGTAGGGAGAGTGTGTCAGTTTCTTTCACTGTCAAAGTCCTTGTTTCCAGGGACCTGGAAGGACAGTGAGTGAATTCTCCTTGTGCTAAATTGTGCTTAAAAAAAACATTTTTTCTAGGGACAGAAAACTGTAGGTAGGGAGAGTGTGTCAGTTTCTTTCACTGTCAAAGTCCTTGTTTCCAGGGACCTGGAAGGACAGTGAGTGAATTCTCCTTGTGCTAAATTGTGCTTAAAAAAAAACATTTTTTCTAGGGACAGAAAACTGTAGGTAGGGAGAGTGTGTCAGTTTCTTTCACTGTCAAAGTCCTTGTTTCCAGGGACCTGGAAGGACAGTGAGTGAATTCTCCTTGTGCTAAATTGTGCTTAAAAAAAACATTTTTTCTAGGGACAGAAAACTGTAGGTAGGGAGAGTGTGTCAGTTTCTTTCACTGTCAAAGTCCTTGTTTCCAGGGACCTGGAAGGACAGTGAGTGAATTCTCCTTGTGCTAAATTGTGCTTAAAAAAAACATTTTTTCTAGGGACAGAAAACTGTAGGTAGGGAGAGTGTGTCAGTTTCTTTCACTGTCAAAGTCCTTGTTTCCAGGGACCTGGAAGGACAGTGAGTGAATTCTCCTTGTGCTAAATTGTGCTTAAAAAAAACATTTTTTCTAGGGACAGAAAACTGTAGGTAGGGAGAGTGTGTCAGTTTCTTTCACTGTCAAAGTCCTTGTTTCCAGGGACCTGGAAGGACAGTGAGTGAATTCTCCTTGTGCTAAATTGTGCTTAAAAAAAACATTTTTTCTAGGGACAGAAAACTGTAGGTAGGGAGAGTGTGTCAGTTTCTTTCACTGTCAAAGTCCTTGTTTCCAGGGACCTGGAAGGACAGTGAGTGAATTCTCCTTGTGCTAAATTGTGCTTAAAAAAAACATTTTTTCTAGGGACAGAAAACTGTAGGTAGGGAGAGTGTGTCAGTTTCTTTCACTGTCAAAGTCCTTGTTTCCAGGGACCTGGAAGGACAGTGAGTGAATTCTCCTTGTGCTAAATTGTGCTTAAAAAAAACATGTTTTCTAGGGACAGAAAACTGTAGGTAGGGAGAGTGTGTCAGTTTCTTTCACTGTCAAAGTCCTTGTTTCCAGGGACCTGGAAGGACAGTGAGTGAATTCTCCTTGTGCTAAATTGTGCTTAAAAAAAACATTTTTTCTAGGGACAGAAAACTGTAGGTAGGGAGAGTGTGTCAGTTTCTTTCACTGTCAAAGTCCTTGTTTCCAGGGACCTGGAAGGACAGTGAGTGAATTCTCCTTGTGCTAAATTGTGCTTAAAAAAAACATTTTTTCTAGGGACAGAAAACTGTAGGTAGGGAGAGTGTGTCAGTTTCTTTCACTGTCAAAGTCCTTGTTTCCAGGGACCTGGAAGGACAGTGAGTGAATTCTCCTTGTGCTAAATTGTGCTTAAAAAAAACATTTTTTCTAGGGACAGAAAACTGTAGGTAGGGAGAGTGTGTCAGTTTCTTTCACTGTCAAAGTCCTTGTTTCCAGGGACCTGGAAGGACAGTGAGTGAATTCTCCTTGTGCTAAATTGTGCTTAAAAAAAACATTTTTTCTAGGGACAGAAAACTGTAGGTAGGGAGAGTGTGTCAGTTTCTTTCACTGTCAAAGTCCTTGTTTCCAGGGACCTGGAAGGACAGTGAGTGAATTCTCCTTGTGCTAAATTGTGCTTAAAAAAAACATTTTTTCTAGGGACAGAAAACTGTAGGTAGGGAGAGTGTGTCAGTTTCTTTCACTGTCAAAGTCCTTGTTTCCAGGGACCTGGAAGGACAGTGAGTGAATTCTCCTTGTGCTAAATTGTGCTTAAAAAAAACATTTTTTCTAGGGACAGAAAACTGTAGGTAGGGAGAGTGTGTCAGTTTCTTTCACTGTCAAAGTCCTTGTTTCCAGGGACCTGGAAGGACAGTGAGTGAATTCTCCTTGTGCTAAATTGTGCTTAAAAAAAACATTTTTTCTAGGGACAGAAAACTGTAGGTAGGGAGAGTGTGTCAGTTTCTTTCACTGTCAAAGTCCTTGTTTCCAGGGACCTGGAAGGACAGTGAGTGAATTCTCCTTGTGCTAAATTGTGCTTAAAAAAAACATTTTTTCTAGGGACAGAAAACTGTAGGTAGGGAGAGTGTGTCAGTTTCTTTCACTGTCAAAGTCCTTGTTTCCAGGGACCTGGAAGGACAGTGAGTGAATTCTCCTTGTGCTAAATTGTGCTTAAAAAAAACATTTTTTCTAGGGACAGAAAACTGTAGGTAGGGAGAGTGTGTCAGTTTCTTTCACTGTCAAAGTCCTTGTTTCCAGGGACCTGGAAGGACAGTGAGTGAATTCTCCTTGTGCTAAATTGTGCTTAAAAAAAACATTTTTTCTAGGGACAGAAAACTGTAGGTAGGGAGAGTGTGTCAGTTTCTTTCACTGTCAAAGTCCTTGTTTCCAGGGACCTGGAAGGACAGTGAGTGAATTCTCCTTGTGCTAAATTGTGCTTAAAAAAAACATTTTTTCTAGGGACAGAAAACTGTAGGTAGGGAGAGTGTGTCAGTTTCTTTCACTGTCAAAGTCCTTGTTTCCAGGGACCTGGAAGGACAGTGAGTGAATTCTCCTTGTGCTAAATTGTGCTTAAAAAAACATTTTTTCTAGGGACAGAAAACTGTAGGTAGGGAGAGTGTGTCAGTTTCTTTCACTGTCAAAGTCCTTGTTTCCAGGGACCTGGAAGGACAGTGAGTGAATTCTCCTTGTGCTAAATTGTGCTTAAAAAAAACATTTTTTCTAGGGACAGAAAACTGTAGGTAGGGAGAGTGTGTCAGTTTCTTTCACTGTCAAAGTCCTTGTTTCCAGGGACCTGGAAGGACAGTGAGTGAATTCTCCTTGTGCTAAATTGTGCTTAAAAAAAACATTTTTTCTAGGGACAGAAAACTGTAGGTAGGGAGAGTGTGTCAGTTTCTTTCACTGTCAAAGTCCTTGTTTCCAGGGACCTGGAAGGACAGTGAGTGAATTCTCCTTGTGCTAAATTGTGCTTAAAAAAAACATTTTTTCTAGGGACAGAAAACTGTAGGTAGGGAGAGTGTGTCAGTTTCTTTCACTGTCAAAGTCCTTGTTTCCAGGGACCTGGAAGGACAGTGAGTGAATTCTCCTTGTGCTAAATTGTGCTTAAAAAAAACATTTTTTCTAGGGACAGAAAACTGTAGGTAGGGAGAGTGTGTCAGTTTCTTTCACTGTCAAAGTCCTTGTTTCCAGGGACCTGGAAGGACAGTGAGTGAATTCTCCTTGTGCTAAATTGTGCTTAAAAAAAACATTTTTTCTAGGGACAGAAAACTGTAGGTAGGGAGAGTGTGTCAGTTTCTTTCACTGTCAAAGTCCTTGTTTCCAGGGACCTGGAAGGACAGTGAGTGAATTCTCCTTGTGCTAAATTGTGCTTAAAAAAAACATTTTTTCTAGGGACAGAAAACTGTAGGTAGGGAGAGTGTGTCAGTTTCTTTCACTGTCAAAGTCCTTGTTTCCAGGGACCTGGAAGGACAGTGAGTGAATTCTCCTTGTGCTAAATTGTGCTTAAAAAAAACATTTTTTCTAGGGACAGAAAACTGTAGGTAGGGAGAGTGTGTCAGTTTCTTTCACTGTCAAAGTCCTTGTTTCCAGGGACCTGGAAGGACAGTGAGTGAATTCTCCTTGTGCTAAATTGTGCTTAAAAAAAACATTTTTTCTAGGGACAGAAAACTGTAGGTAGGGAGAGTGTGTCAGTTTCTTTCACTGTGCAAGTCCTTGTTTCCAGGGACCTGGAAGGACAGTGAGTGAATTCTCCTTGTGCTATATTGTGCTTAAAAAAAACATTTTTTCTAGGGACAGAAAACTGTAGGTAGGGAGAGTGTCAGTTTCTTTCACTGTGCAAGTCCTTGTTTCTAGGGACCTGGAAGGACAGTGAGTGAATTCTCCTTGTGCTATATTGTGCTTAAAAAAAACATTTTTTCTAGGGACAGAAAACTGTAGGTAGGGAGAGTGTCAGTTTCTTTCACTGTGCAAGTCCTTGTTTCTAGGGACCTGGAAGGACAGTGAGTGAATTCTCCTTGTGCTATATTGTGCTTAAAAAAAACATTTTTTCTAGGGACAGAAAACTGTAGGTAGGGAGAGTGTGTCAGTTTCTTTCACTGTCAAAGTCCTTGTTTCCAGGGACCTGGAAGGACAGTGAGTGAATTCTCCTTGTGCTAAATTGTGCTTAAAAAAAACATTTTTTCTAGGGACAGAAAACTGTAGGTAGGGAGAGTGTCAGTTTCTTTCACTGTCAAAGTCCTTGTTTCCAGGGACCTGGAAGGACAGTGAATGAATTCTCCTTGTGCTAAATTGTGCTTAAAAAAAACATTTTTTCTAGGGACAGAAAACTGTAGGTAGGGAGAGTGTGTCAGTTTCTTTCACTGTCAAAGTCCTTGTTTCCAGGGACCTGGAAGGACAGTGAGTGAATTCTCCTTGTGCTAAATTGTGCTTAAAAAAAACATTTTTTCTAGGGACAGAAAACTGTAGGTAGGGAGAGTGTCAGTTTCTTTCACTGTCAAAGTCCTTGTTTCCAGGGACCTGGAAGGACAGTGAGTGAATTCTCCTTGTGCTAAATTGTGCTTAAAAAAAACATTTTTTCTAGGGACAGAAAACTGTAGGTAGGGAGAGTGTGTCAGTTTCTTTCACTGTCAAAGTCCTTGTTTCCAGGGACCTGGAAGGACAGTGAGTGAATTCTCCTTGTGCTAAATTGTGCTTAAAAAAAACATTTTTTCTAGGGACAGAAAACTGTAGGTAGGGAGAGTGTGTCAGTTTCTTTCACTGTCAAAGTCCTTGTTTCCAGGGACCTGGAAGGACAGTGAGTGAATTCTCCTTGTGCTAAATTGTGCTTAAAAAAAACATTTTTTCTAGGGACAGAAAACTGTAGGTAGGGAGAGTGTGTCAGTTTCTTTCACTGTCAAAGTCCTTGTTTCCAGGGACCTGGAAGGACAGTGAGTGAATTCTCCTTATGCTAAATTGTGCTTAAAAAAAACATTTTTTCTAGGGACAGAAAACTGTAGGTAGGGAGAGTGTGTCAGTTTCTTTCACTGTCAAAGTCCTTGTTTCCAGGGACCTGGAAGGACAGTGAGTGAATTCTCCTTGTGCTAAATTGTGCTTAAAAAAAAACATTTTTTCTAGGGACAGAAAACTGTAGGTAGGGAGAGTGTGTCAGTTTCTTTCACTGTCAAAGTCCTTGTTTCCAGGGACCTGGAAGGACAGTGAGTGAATTCTCCTTGTGCTAAATTGTGCTTAAAAAAAACATTTTTTCTAGGGACAGAAAACTGTAGGTAGGGAGAGTGTGTCAGTTTCTTTCACTGTCAAAGTCCTTGTTTCCAGGGACCTGGAAGGACAGTGAGTGAATTCTCCTTGTGCTAAATTGTGCTTAAAAAAAACATTTTTTCTAGGGACAGAAAACTGTAGGTAGGGAGAGTGTGTCAGTTTCTTTCACTGTCAAAGTCCTTGTTTCCAGGGACCTGGAAGGACAGTGAGTGAATTCTCCTTGTGCTAAATTGTGCTTAAAAAAAACATTTTTTCTAGGGACAGAAAACTGTAGGTAGGGAGAGTGTGTCAGTTTCTTTCACTGTCAAAGTCCTTGTTTCCAGGGACCTGGAAGGACAGTGAGTGAATTCTCCTTGTGCTAAATTGTGCTTAAAAAAAACATTTTTTCTAGGGACAGAAAACTGTAGGTAGGGAGAGTGTGTCAGTTTCTTTCACTGTCAAAGTCCTTGTTTCCAGGGACCTGGAAGGACAGTGAGTGAATTCTCCTTGTGCTAAATTGTGCTTAAAAAAAACATTTTTTCTAGGGACAGAAAACTGTAGGTAGGGAGAGTGTGTCAGTTTCTTTCACTGTCAAAGTCCTTGTTTCCAGGGACCTGGAAGGACAGTGAGTGAATTCTCCTTGTGCTAAATTGTGCTTAAAAAAAACATTTTTTCTAGGGACAGAAAACTGTAGGTAGGGAGAGTGTGTCAGTTTCTTTCACTGTCAAAGTCCTTGTTTCCAGGGACCTGGAAGGACAGTGAGTGAATTCTCCTTGTGCTAAATTGTGCTTAAAAAAAACATTTTTTCTAGGGACAGAAAACTGTAGGTAGGGAGAGTGTGTCAGTTTCTTTCACTGTCAAAGTCCTTGTTTCCAGGGACCTGGAAGGACAGTGAGTGAATTCTCCTTGTGCTAAATTGTGCTTAAAAAAAACATTTTTTCTAGGGACAGAAAACTGTAGGTAGGGAGAGTGTGTCAGTTTCTTTCACTGTCAAAGTCCTTGTTTCCAGGGACCTGGAAGGACAGTGAGTGAATTCTCCTTGTGCTAAATTGTGCTTAAAAAAAACATTTTTTCTAGGGACAGAAAACTGTAGGTAGGGAGAGTGTGTCAGTTTCTTTCACTGTCAAAGTCCTTGTTTCCAGGGACCTGGAAGGACAGTGAGTGAATTCTCCTTGTGCTAAATTGTGCTTAAAAAAAACATTTTTTCTAGGGACAGAAAACTGTAGGTAGGGAGAGTGTGTCAGTTTCTTTCACTGTCAAAGTCCTTGTTTCCAGGGACCTGGAAGGACAGTGAGTGAATTCTCCTTGTGCTAAATTGTGCTTAAAAAAAACATTTTTTCTAGGGACAGAAAACTGTAGGTAGGGAGAGTGTGTCAGTTTCTTTCACTGTCAAAGTCCTTGTTTCCAGGGACCTGGAAGGACAGTGAGTGAATTCTCCTTGTGCTAAATTGTGCTTAAAAAAAACATTTTTTCTAGGGACAGAAAACTGTAGGTAGGGAGAGTGTGTCAGTTTCTTTCACTGTCAAAGTCCTTGTTTCCAGGGACCTGGAAGGACAGTGAGTGAATTCTCCTTGTGCTAAATTGTGCTTAAAAAAAACATTTTTTCTAGGGACAGAAAACTGTAGGTAGGGAGAGTGTGTCAGTTTCTTTCACTGTCAAAGTCCTTGTTTCCAGGGACCTGGAAGGACAGTGAGTGAATTCTCCTTGTGCTAAATTGTGCTTAAAAAAAACATTTTTTCTAGGGACAGAAAACTGTAGGTAGGGAGAGTGTGTCAGTTTCTTTCACTGTCAAAGTCCTTGTTTCCAGGGACCTGGAAGGACAGTGAGTGAATTCTCCTTGTGCTAAATTGTGCTTAAAAAAAACATTTTTTCTAGGGACAGAAAACTGTAGGTAGGGAGAGTGTGTCAGTTTCTTTCACTGTCAAAGTCCTTGTTTCCAGGGACCTGGAAGGACAGTGAGTGAATTCTCCTTGTGCTAAATTGTGCTTAAAAAAAACATTTTTTCTAGGGACAGAAAACTGTAGGTAGGGAGAGTGTGTCAGTTTCTTTCACTGTCAAAGTCCTTGTTTCAAGGGACAGAGAAGGACACCTGAAGGTAGCCCTTATTGCTTTTTTCCCATCTCCCTGCAGGCCATCTATTAGAATGTCTGGAAGGCAAACAAGGAGAGGCAGACAGTCAGGAGGCAATAAAAGAGGGCAAGCAGGCTCTGTGTCTGGGGGCAACAGTGCTGGTCGTGGACGCGGTGCATTGTCATCAGCACATGGCCATGGGACACGCTTGTCCTTCTTTTCGGCAGCTGGACATGTTGAGCCACATCATGCCGAAGACTTGGTAGAGTGGATGACCAAGCCCTCCTCCTCCTCCTCATCCTCTCTCACCCAGGCTCAGGGTACTGGAAAAGCAGCTGCCAAAGCGTCCTCTTCCCTGGTATCAATGTCAGACTCATCATCAGTCACTCCTTCCCTAGACCCACCATGTCCTCCTCCTGAGGAGTCCCCCGAACTGTTTCAGCACAGTGTTGGGTACATGCTCCAGGAGGATGCCCAGCGTTTCGAAGGGTCTGATGATGAAACCCAGCTAGAGGAAGGCAGTAGCGTGAGAGCAGACAGAGGGGATGCTCAAGAAGGACACCAATCTGGCAGTCATGTTCCAGCAGCTGCAGCATACTGCCAGATTGGCTCCAGTGATGAGGAGGGAGGTGATGATGAGGTCACTGACTCCACGTGGGTGCCTAATAGGAGAGAGGAGGAGGAGGAGGATGAGGAGGAGGCACATCTCCAACGAGGCAGGATGCCCTTTGGTGGCCAGCGTAAGGGCAGTACACCGACGGAATCACACCGCAGAGCTCCGCCTGTGCAGGGCGCTGCCTCTGCCCGTCATTCAAAAAGTTCTTTGGTGTGGGCCTTTTTTGAGGCTAGTGCATCAGATCGCACAGCTGCTGTTTGCAACATATGTCTCAAGCGTATATCGCGTGGCCAAAACATCAGCCGCTTGGGTACCACATGCCTGACCAGACATATGTTGACCTGCCATGCAGCTCGTTGGCAAGCCTACCTCAAAGACCCACACCAAAGAACAAAGCGGACCTCTCCTTGCACCGCATCAGCTGGGATCTCCAACCCCACTATAACTTCAGTCCTCTCTGAAACATGCACTGAGAGGAATGAAGGTGTAGAATTAGGTGTGTCACAGCCAAGTACTTGCGGCCACTCTGCTAGCAGTACACCGACGTCCGATTCTAGCAGGCAAATTTCCCTGCCCCAGCTGCTGGACCGTCGAAAGAAGTTCACTCCCAGCCATCCACATGCCCAGCGGTTGAATGCTAGCTTGGCTAAATTGCTAGCGCTTCAACTGCTGCCTTTTCAGTTGGTAGACTCGGCCCCCTTCCGTGAGTTTGTGCAATGTGCGGTTCCTCAGTGGCAGGTTCCCAAACGCCACTTTTTCTCACGGAAGGCTATTCCGGCTCTCTACCGGCATGTGGAAGGCAATGTCTTGGCCTCGCTGGACAGGGCGGTCAGCGGTAAGGTGCATATTACCGCTGACTCATGGTCCAGCAGGCATGGACAGGGACGTTACCTTTCTTTCACGGCCCATTGGGTCACTCTTTTGGCAGCTGGGAAGGATGCAGGACAAGGTGCAGTAGTGTTGGAGGTTGTCCCACCGCCACGCCTCCAAAATGCTACTACTGGTTGTGACACACCTCTCTCCTCCACCCCCTCCTCTTCTTCTTCCTCCATGGCCTCTTCCTGTGGTTTGTCCTATGAACCAGCGGTGCTCCGTAGCCGTTCATGGGGCTACGCAAGTACGCAGGCAAAAAGATGCCATGCCGTGCTTGCGCTGGTGTGTTTGGGGGACAGAAGCCACACTGGGGCAGAGGTCCTGTCTGCTCTGCAGGGCCAGGCCGAGAGGTGGTTGACGCCACGCCAGCTTAAGCCAGGAATGGTGGTTTGCGACAATGGCACCAACCTCCTCTCCGCCCTCCGACAGGGACAACTGACCCATGTGCCCTGTGTGGCTCACGTCCTTAACCTGGTGGTGCAGCGGTTCTTGGGCAGGTACCCGGGCTTACAGGATGTCCTGAGGCAGGCCAGGAAAGTCTGTGTGCATTTCCGCAGATCTTATAATGCCAGTGCTCGCCTGGCTGAGCTGCAAAAGGAGTTGAACCTGCCCAAGAACCGCCTTATATGTGACATGCCCACCAGGTGGAACTCAACGTTGGCCATGCTGCAGCGGCTGCACACGCAGCAGAGGGCCATCAATGAGTACCTGTGCGACTACGGCACCAGGACAGGGTCAGGGGAGCTTGGTTTTTTTTCTCCACGCCAGTGGGGCATGATCAGGGATGCATGCACTGTCCTGGCACCATTTGAGGAGGCCACGAGGATGGTGAGCAGTGACAGTGCATGCATCAGTGACACTGTACCTCTTGTCCACCTGTTGGAGCACACGCTGCGTGGAATAATGGACAGGGCACTTGAGGCAGAACAGAGGCAGGAAGAGGAGGACTTCCTTGCCTCTCAAGGCCCCCTTTACCCAGACAGTGTTCCTTCTGTCCCACCCATCGCACAGGAAGAGGAGGAGGAGGAGGAGGAGGAGGAGGAGGATTGTGTCAGCATGGAGGTGGAGGCTGGCACTCAGCATCATCAGCAGCAGTCTTTTAGGGATGATTTACAGTCCCAAGAAACCAGTGGACTTGTACGTGGCTGGGAGGAGGTGGCTGCGGATCATGTCGTCCTTAGTGACCCAGAGGACTCCGGAGCGAATGCCTCAGCAAACCTACGCTGCATGGCCTCCCTGATCCTGCAAAGTCTGCGGAAGGATCCTCGTATTCTTCGGATCAAGGAGAGGGACCATTACTGGCTGGCCACTCTCCTTGAACCACGGTACAAGGGTAAGGTTGCGGACCTTATGTTACCGTCGCAGAGGGAGCAGAGGATGAGACAACTCCGGGAGGCCTTGCAGAAAGGTCTGTGCAACGCGTTCCCAGAGACTGGGAGGTTACAAACTCCTGGTCCTGGACAACGAGTTGCTGAGGCTTCGGCCAGTCAAAGAAGGAGCGGTGGGGAAGGTGGCCGTCTGACCGATGCGTTCAGACAATTCTTTAGTCCGCAGCCCCAAAGTATGATCGGTTCCAGCAACCATCGCCAGCGTCTGATAAACATGGTGCAGGAATATCTAGGGGCAAGGTCAGACTTGGACACCTTCCCCACCGAAAATCCTCTGGCTTACTGGGTCTTGAGGATGGATCACTGGCCAGAGCTTGCACAGTATGCAATTGAGCTACTGGCCTGTCCTGCATCCAGCGTTCTTTCGGAACGCACATTCAGTGCTGCTGGAGGATTTGTCACGGATCACAGGGTGCGCCTGTCCACCGACTCGGTTGATCGACTGACTTTCATCAAGATGAACCAGTCTTGGATCACCACCAGCTACCACACACCTGATGCTGATATAACAGACTAATTGATTTTAACATGTCACATCCCTTCAAGACTGATGCTGATGCTGAGTGCCTGTGCTGTTATGTTGACTGGCTATCCTCCTCCTCCGAGTCCTCAATGATACGATTGATGATGATAGCTTGGAAGATCATTTTTGTTTATGGGTGCCGCCACCAGTGGCTAAGGCCCAATTTTTCAGCCCCTGTTTTACAGGGGCGTGTAATTACAATTTTTTTAGCAATAATTTGCCATAGGGCTCATTGCTGTGCTCCAAGTACAGTATCTGTGAGGGGTTGGAGTGTTGTGGCACCAGTGCCTAAGGCCCAATTTTTCAGCCCCTGTTTAACAGGGGCGTGTCATTACAATTTTTGAAGCAATACTTTGCAACAGGGCTCATTGCTGTGCTCCAAGTACAGTATCTGTGAGGGGTTGTAGTGTTGTGCCACCAGTGCCTAAGGCCCAATTTTTCAGCCCCTGTTCAACAGGGGCATGCAATTACAATTCTTGATCTAATAATTCACAGCAGGGTCCATTGCTGCACCCACCAAGAGTAACTCTGAGGGCTTACAGTCTTGTGGCAACGCCACCACCACCACCACCACGAAAGGCCCAATTTTTCAGCCCCTGTTCAAAAGGGGCATGTAATTACAATTCTTGATCTAATAATTCACAGCAGGGCCCATTGCTGCACCCACCAAGAGTAACTGTCAGGGCTTACAGTGTTGTGGCACCAGCACCACCATCAAAGCCCCAATTTTTACTACCACTGTTCAACAATTATATGTAATTAAAATTCCTGATATAATAGTTGACAGCAGGGCGTTCCAGCACCAACCAAGAGTAACTGAGTGCTTACAGTGTTGTGCCAACACCAACAACTAAGGGGCCTATTTCTGCAGAGTATATACGGCAGGTCCCTACTTTCAAACATCCAACTTACAAACGACTCCTACTTGCAAACGAAAGAAGACAACAGGAAGTGAGAGGAAATCTACCCCTAGAAAGGAAAATTCTCTCCTGTAAGAATAAATATGGGAGAAAGGGGTCTCATCTGTACTGATGCTTTATCAGCAATCCTTGTTTCAAGAAAAACACCACATTTCAAAAACAGTTGTCATTGGGACGGAAAGTGAGGTGAAATGTTCTGAACAGGGGCACAGACAGCAAAACAAATGTTACAGGGGTGATAACCCTTACCTATGTTTCCCAAAAAGTTTAAAAATAGATTTTTGGTCTGGAGCTACACTTCAACAATGTACCTGTTCAAAATTACAAACAGATTCTACATAAGAACAAACCTACAGTCCCTGTCTTGTATGCACCGCCTGTATACGGCTGTTCAGAGTATATAGGGCCTTTTTTATTTTATGTGCGGGGTTCCCCTTAATATCCATACAAGACCCAAAGGGGCTGGTAATGGGCTGGGGTAGGGGGGGGGGGGTCATGGGGTAGCTATGCCATTTTTCTTAAAGAATTTCATCCATATTACCGGGACCAGACATTACATTAAAGCCGCAAGCAGTTTTAAATGGCTTTTTTTTCCTTTAGAAGTGTCATTTTGTGCAGGGACAGTTCTAAACACGGGAAACACGTGGCACTTCACAGGCATACTTTAGACACCCCCCAGGTACGATATTTAAAGGAATATTTGACTTTTTTTTTTTCACTTTATGCATCATTAAAATGACTGCTCCCGAAAAACGACCGTTTTTAAAACTTCTTTTTGCATTGATACATGTCCCCTGGTGCACAACCCGGGTTCCCAAACCCTATTTATGACAATAACATGCATAATAGTTGTTATAATTAGCACTTTAGAATTCGAACGTTCGCATCCATTGTATTTAATAGGGTTCTAATGTTCGTTCGAACTTTCGGTCCGTTCGCGGGTTCTGGTGCGAACCGAACCCGGGGGTGTTCGGCTCATCACTAATCCCCACCACATGATGCTGCCACCACCATGTTTCACGGTGGGAATGGTGTGTTCAGGGTGATGTACATTGTTAGTTTTCTGCCACACATAGCGTTTTGCTTTTAGGCCAAAAAGTTTGATTTTGGTCTCATCTGACCAGAGCACCTTCTTCCACATATTTGCTGTGTCCCCCACATGATTGCTGTGTCCCCCACATGGCTTCTCACAAACGGCAAACAGGACTTCTTATGACTTTCTTTCAACAATGGCTTTCTTCTTGTCACTCTTCCATAAAGGTCAGATTTGTGGAGAAGCACAACTAATAGTTGTCCTGTGGACAGATTCTCCCTCCTGAGCTGTGGATCTCTGCAGCTCCTCCAGAGTTACCATGGACCTCTTGGCTGCTTCTCTGATGAATGCTCTCCTTGCCCGGCCGGTCAGTTTAGGTGGGCAGTCATGTCTTGGTAGGTTTGCAGTTGTGCCATACTCTTTCCATTTTCGGATGATGGATTGAACATTTCTCTGTGAGATGTTCAAAGCTTAGGATATGTTTTTATAACCTAACCCTGCTTTAACCACTTGCCAACCGACTCTCGCCGTTATACGTTGTCAAAGTGGCACGTTCCCGCGAATCGACATACGGGTACGTCATCCCCTTTAGGAGCTTCCGACGGCATGCGCACGTGCCCGCAGCATGGCGAGGGGACCCGATGAGCATGGCCGGCGGGGGCGATCGCCGCCGGTCACCCGCGACTGCGGGAACGAGAACTAGAATGTGGATTTGTGTGTGTAAACACACAAATCCCTGTTCTGTCAGGGGAGAGGAGACATGTCGTGTGTTCCTAGTAAGTAGGAACAGCAATCTCCCTCTCTCTCCTCCCCCAGTCAGTCCTATCCCCATACAGTTAGAACAAATATAGGGAACACACCTTTAACCCCTTGATCACCCCCTAGTGTTAACCCCTTCCCTACCAGTGACATTTACACAGTAATCAGTGCATTTTTTATAGCTCTGATCGCTTTATAAATGTCAGTGGTCCCAAAAATGTGTCAAAAGTGTCCAATCTGTCCGCCGCAATGTCGCAGTACCGCTAAAATCCGCAAATCACCGCCATTACTAGTAAAAAAATAAAATAATAAAAATGCCACAAATCTTTCTCATAGTTTGTAGACGCTATAACTTTTGCGCAAACCAATCAATATACGCTTATTTTTTTTTTAACCAGAAATATGTAGAAGAATATATATCGGCCTAAACTGATGAAGAAATTTATTTTTCAAAAACATTTTTGGGGACATTTATTATAGCAAAATGTAAAAAATATTTTTTTTTTTCAAAATTGTCGCTATTTTTTTCTTTATAGCGCAAAAACCACAGAGGTGATCAAATACCACCAAAAGAAAGCTCTATTTGTGGATAAAAAAATTACGTCAATTTTGTTTGGGTACAACGTCACACGACCGCGCAATTGTCAGTTTAAATGACGCAGTGCCGTATCGCAAAAAAAAATTGCCTGGTCATTAAGCAGCAAAGTCTTCCGGTCTGTAAGCGGTTGAATTTCTCCACAACTTTATCCCTGACCTGTCTGGTGTGTTCCTTGGTCCTCATGATGCTGTTTGTTCACTAAGATTCTCTTAAAAAAAACACTGAGGGCTTCACAGAACAGCTGTATTTATACTGAGATTATATTATTTATTATCTATTTACTAATTAGGTAACTTCTGAAGGCAATTGGTTCCACTAGATTTTAGTTTGGGGTATCAGAGTAAAGAAGGCTGAATACAAAAGCACCCCCCCCCCCACACTTTCCACCTATTTATTTGTAGACATGCTCAATTAGTTTCGTTCCGAATTCGTTTTTTAACGAATTTCGTCAAATTTGTTAATTCGGAAATATCCGAATTAACGAAAACTCGTTTAACGAATTTTAACGAATATTCGTAAATTCGAAAATTCGTAGATTCGTAAATTTGTACATTCGCACATTCGTAAATGCTTAAATTTGTAAATTCGGAAATCTGAAATAATAATTAACTAATAATAACTTAACTATTACTAACTATTAAATTATAGGTATTGGAATTTCCTTTAAAATTTGGCTGTTAGTGAACTTAACAAAGTTACGAATTTTTTCCGAAATAATGAATGCCTTATCTAAACGAATGGAACGTAATGAATTAATAATAATAATAATAATAATAAATAATAATAATAAAAACGTTTTATTATTATTTATTATTAATTTGTTCCGTTCCATTTGTTTAGATGTGGCATTTGTTATTTCAGGTTATGCGTAACTTTGGATAAATTTGTATTCGTTACGTTCGCTAACAGCCGAATTTGAAAGGAAATTACAATACCTATAATTTAATAGTTATTTTTTCAGATTTTCGCATTTTCGGGTTTTCGGATTTTTGAATTTCGAATTTCCAAATTTGCGAATTTCCCAAATTTCCGAATGTACGAATGTACTAATTTCCAAATGTACGAATTTACGAATGTACGAATTTACGAATGTATATATTTACGAATGTACGAATTTACGAATTGCGATCATAACAAATGGCCCGAAAAAAAACTGAAAAAAAACCGAATGAAACGAAAACGAAAACTATCAATTTTTTTGGCAGTGCACATAAAAATGCATGTAAAAATGTTGAAAACCATTTATCATTTTCCTTACTCTTCACAATTATGTGCCGCTTTGTGTTGGTCTATCACATAAAAAAGACCAAAGTCCAATATGGGATTGTTATAGAATACGTAGATATGGATGTTCAATGTGGATATACGTGGTAACACCCGGGAGTGCCTTCACCTTGTGTTAATGGGGGAGAGATAAGGTACTCTTACCAGCTGGGATGGATCCAACACACCGTACGGCGGTGGATCTTCAAGACTTTGTCCACTTCGTGGGCGGATCAGACAGCCAGGCTTTGTAGAGACGACCAGGATCTATAGGACACCTCCTCCCAGGATCAATGGCAATCCAACCAGGAAAAATCCGGATAGGCGGGTAGCAGCTACCCTATCCATTCATAACCATGGAAAACAAAAAATTGCTCCACATGGTGTAAATCCAAAAAAGATTTATTAGAAAAAAATTTTTCTCCATAAAAAGTTCACACAGTATGAACATCCAAAACAAAACTCCAAAGCATAAACAAAGAAATCCAAAAAATCCACACTCTAGAATATAAGTAGGCAGCGTGATAGGAACAGCAAGAGCTGGTGTATTTGTCCCGACCGGTTTCGTCTAATAAGACTTCTACTGGGGTTCCTATCACGCTGCCTACTTATATTCTAGAGTGTGGATTTTTTGGATTTCTTTGTTTATGCTTTGGAGTTTTGTTTTGGATGTTCATACTGTGTGAACTTTTTATGGAGAAAATTTTTTTTCTAATAAATCTTTTTTGGATTTACACCATGTGGAGCAATTTTTTGTTTTCCATGGTTATGAATGGATAGGGTAGCTGCTACCCGCCTATCCGGATTTTTCCTGGTTGGATTGCCATTGATCCTGGAAGGAGGTGTCCTATAGATCCTGGTCGTCTCTACAAAGCCTGGCTGTCTGATCCGCCCACGAAGTGGACAAAGTCTTGAAGATCCACCGCCGTACGGTGTGTTGGATCCATCCCAGCTGGTAAGAGTACCTTATCTCTCCCCCATTAACACAAGGTGAAGGCACTCCCGGGTGTTACCACGTATATCCACATTGAACATCCATATCTACGTATTCTATAACAATCCCATATTGGACTTTGGTCTTTTTGGATGGTACTTTGTCTATTGTTAGACAACTACAGGGACATATACTCATCTTTGATGTCTGATAGAAATATTATTCTAATTTCACTGGTTTAGGATTATCACTCTATTGCTATTTATGTTTCACAACATAATATTTGCATTATAATTTTTGTTGTACATTAATATGTTGGTTAAATACTTGTAATCACAGAAGGATTACAGACACTTATTTATGCTATATATGTATTTCTATATTTTTCACTAATTTCGAAATATATACCAGCATGGGTTTTTGATTAAATTAGAATATTTTTCACACCCTACTATATTTAGGACTTTTATCCTAAATTCTCATTAGCGCCACACTTATTATATATTTACACTTAATTAATTTTGTCTGATTTTGGTGTTTGGCTGCTGTTGCTACAATATTTTGGGTTGGCGCAGTATTATATAATTTTATCTATCACATAAAATCCCAATAAAATATGTAGCAGGTATATACTTTTAAAACTGGTGAAGACACCAGTGATCCATAGTTCCCTGCGGCCCAGCAGGTGGCGATGTCACTTTGGGCTGGGGTTGAACCATCGCTGCAGTGCCGTACCCTTTGTGACCTCTCGCAGCGGTTGTACGGCGGGGCTGGGAGAGGGTATAAAGGGGGCGGACATCTTTGCCACGAGGTTCGAATCCCAGGCACCTTCAGCCTGAGGGCTGCTGTTCGCGGTCCGTGGTCCAGGTGGCCTAGGCCTGGGCACTTGGAGTTTGTGTTCCATCCCAGACACCTTCAGTCTGGGGTGAGGTACTCAGCCGGAGGCCTGGGGCCCAGTACCTTCCTCTGGGTCCCGCGAGGGAGGGATTGTCCTAGGGGGCCCCGGGAGTGGGGCACCCGAATCCAGAGGCGTAAGGGACCGGAGGAGGGACTCATCCGAAGACCTGGTGCAGCAGATTGCCGATGCCGGGTGAACCTCTGGAGACCGCCCTGAGGGATATCTTTCTCGAACAGGGGCCAAGTTCAAAGAGGAAGGTGGTTCATGTTCAATGACCGGTGGAAGCGGTCCAACTAGTCAACTCAGGTCAGTGGCAGAGACCTGCTATTAGGCCTGTGGCAGGGGCCTCAACGGTTCATCCGGTCGGTGAGGGCGACCAAAACTCACGGTCGGTGGCAGAGACCGTGCGCCAGGCCTATTCGCTAGCAAAGGGATAGGAGAGCTCAGTTGTGCCTGGGCCTACTTGTACCCACACCCCTGTCTGTCTGTTACTGAAAGTTCAACTGATTGTGTTCACCCTGAAAGCAGAGAAATAAAGGAGTGTTGGACTTTCGATTGGTGTGGGGCTCTATGTTATTGGCAGACACATCTCCATGGGACGGCTGGAGGCTCCGTATGCAGTGAACAGACCCGGAGGTAATTCAAGTAACTCTGCTCAACCCTCTCACACATACGAGGTGAGAGTTTGGCGTAGTGTTCCTGCACTCTCCTCTCCCAGGTACCCCTAGACACAAGCCAATCAAACAAGAAAACCCGAGAGGGAGAGTGAGGCTCCGCTACAAATACATTTATGTTTTTGGTTGTAACATGACAACATGTGGAAAATTCCAAGGGGTGTGAATACTTTTTCAAGGCACTGTATAGGACATCAATCGTCTATCCAATCTTGTTAGGTGGTTCCATTTCCACTTTTTCTCGTATTTCCCTTTCCAAGGTTGGGTGGAGTCGGCAGCTTCTCTGTAGTTTTGCAGCTTCTCTGTAATTTTGCATGGAATGAACTAGGATTAATACCCCATTGGAAATGCGGAGTTTATATTTATGCTTTCAATACCTGATAAGGAAATGGTCAGTGAAATCATTTTTCAACCTTCTTATAATAAAGCCTCATGGACCAGCTCCAGTTTTCATTGGCAGCTCTCTGATTGGCTCTGCCGTTTTTTTCTTTTATTGGGCCAACCCAGAAACCGGCGTTGTCTATTACTATAGTCATCTTCTAGGGCAGTATTTTTTTATTTTTTCATTCATAATTTTTCAATTCATTTGGCCGTGTTCTAGCTGGACGGTGCTGTAGCTTTAATTATGAATGAGATGTATCCCATACATACATAATACAACAGCTTTGGCTGTAAATGGATACAGTACATTATACATAAGTCATGGAGCAGTGCTGTAGGCCACGAGTTGGCTTGCCATCACCACTTACAGATCCACAAACTGTTTCTACAAATCATTATTAGGTCAGGAATTTTACTGAATTATAAGTAGCGCAGATGATGGCAGCTTATTATACAGATACATTCCCTACATTGATGTATCAGCCACGTACAATAAGACGGATAAAGTCAGTGCATGGTAGCCTAATGTAAATGAACCACTTCCCGATGGGAGGGCGTACATGAACGTCCTTCAGTTTCACTGGTCATACCGGGATGATGCCCGCACCTACAGGCACCAATCTGTTATCATTCTCTTCAGTCGGCGATTCCCTGCACCGTAAGAACAATCATAGTGGCAGTTCAGCGTCCTCCCCCTCCTGTCGCCCTCCGGTGCTTCTACCGGCTCGCCCGGGTGATTGGCAAGCCAGGGAAGGAATCCACCGGAGCCAGAAGTTGACCTTTTTTTTTCCCCCTTCTCTCTTCCCTCTCTCTATGATACTTGGCAACTTCCACTAATAATTAGGGGTATAAGAAAGAAGTAAGAAGCTGGGGTATATCTCCTATAGGAAGATCAGACTTTTCCAATAAAATAATTATTATCAATGATATAAGCCAATAGGTAGGGGATGAATTCAGACCGTGTGAATGTTAAAAAAAAAAAAAAAGAAGTTGACCATAGAGATTTCCGGGGAACAGATGGTCCCTGGTCATCTCTTATAGAGCTGCACGATTCTGGCTAAAATGAGAATCACGATTCTTTTGCTTAGAAGATAGATCACGATTCTCTCATGATTCTTGCGGCGTAACATCCTCTTTCACATTAAAACAAAAAAAATTGGGCTAACTTTACTGTTTTTTTTTTTTTTTGTATTATTCATTGAAGTGTCTTTTTTCCCAAAAAATTGCATTTGAAAGACCACTGGGCAAATACAGTGTGACATAAAATATTGCAGCAATTGCCATTTTATTCCCTAGGGTCTCTGCTAAAATATATATAATGTTTGGGGGTTCCAAGTACTTTTCTAGCAAAAAATATTGCATTTTAACTTAAAGGGGTTGTAAAGGTACAATTTTATTTCCCTAAATAGCTTCTTTTACCTTAGTGCAGTCCTCCTTCTCTTACCTCATCCTTCGATTTTGCTTTTAAATGTCCTTATTTCTTCTGAGAAATCCTCACTTCCTGTTCTTCTGTCTGTAACTCCACACAGTAATGCGAGACTTTCTTCCTGGTGTGGAGTTTTGTGCTCACCCCCTCCCTTGGATTACAGGAGAGTCTGGACGCTCTCTACGTTGCAGATAGAGAAAGGAGGTGTGTTTTAGTGGGCATCCTGACTCTCCTGTAGTCCAAGGGAGGGGGTGAGCACAAAACTCCACACCAGGAAGAAAGCCTCGCATTACTGTGTGGAGTTACAGACAGAAGAACAGGAAGTGAGGATTTCTCAGAAGAAATAAGGACATTTAAAAGCAAAATCGAAGGATGAGGTAAGAGAAGGAGGACTGCACTGAGGTAAAGGAAGCTGTTTAGGGAAATAAAATTGTACCTTTACAACCCCTTTAAGAAACAAGTGTCAGAAAAAGATTTGGACTTTAAGTGGTTAAAGCGGAGGTTCACCGGAATTTTTTTTTTTAAAGCCAGCAGCTACAAATACTGCAGCTGCTGACTTTTAAAAAAAGGACACTTACCTGTCCAGGTCACCCGCGATGTCGGCAGCCGAAGCCGAGCTACCGCTTGGCTCTCGGCTTCCCTCGCCGCCATCCTCGGTGAGGGAATCGGGAAGTGAAGCCCGGTTCCCTACGGCGCATGCGCGAGTCGCACTGCGCCGTCCTCACTGGTCCCCGTTGTGTTCTGGGAGCCGAGTGTTTCCCAGAACACAACGGGGGAAGGGGTGACGCGAAGGGGCGGGACTCTCGCGGGAGTCTGCACCCGGAAGTGGTGCAAATACCTGTTTTATACAGATATCTGCACCCCCTCCCCCCTGAAAGGTGCCAAATGTGACACCGGAGGGGGGAGGGTTACGAAAAGCGGAGGTTCACTTTTGGGTGAACCTCCGCTTTAAACTTCCTGCATTTACACACAGAAGTTTGCTCTAAGAAGGAAATTAGACTGCCCGGACTTTTTCTTTTGACAGCTGAGTGAGCAGATAAATTCTCTCCACTTGTTATATGAAAGAATCGGCAAACTCTGCATTGGAGATCGTCAGGGAATCGAGATCACGATTTTTTAACGAAGAATTGCCGATTCTTTCATATAACAAGTGGAGAGAATTTATCTGCTCACTCAGCTGTCAAAAGAAAAAGTCTGGGCAGTCTGACAAGTTTTTAGATCAAAGGGATAAACTTCTGTGTGTGTAAAGAAAGTCCAGCAATCTGCCAAGTTTTTTTAACAACATGAAACATTGTAACTAATTTCCTTCTTAGAGCAAACTTCTGTGTGTAAATGCAGGAAGTTTAAAGCGGAGGTTCACCCAAAAGTGAACCTCCGCTTTTCGGAACCCTCCCCCCTCCGGTGTCACATTTGGCACCTTTCAGGGGGGAGGGGGTGCAGATACCTGTATAAAACAGGTATTTGCACCACTTCCGGGTGCAGACTCCCGCGAGAGTCCCGCCCCTTTCAATCAGAGAGACAGTCTGAAGGCAAACGACTCCTCCTGAGTTTTTTTCTTTGAAAACCCACTGTGCTCTTTGAATTATGTTTGCACCCTCTTTTATATGTTTGTAGAATATGTTTTTGCAGAAATGGTAAGGAAAGCATATGTAGCGGGGTCCTCAATTTAGGGGTAGTGTTTGAGTGGTAGTTATGCTCAGACACCTAAATTGTTAGAACATTATCAACCATTTTTGTCTGCAGGAAGAGTATCGGTGTACTGTTCCCTGTGGCCTGCAGGTGGCGCTGCCATAGTGGGCCAGGGTTGAACCGCTGATACAGTGCTGTGCCTTGTGTGTTCCCTCTCGGCAACCATACAGTGGGAGTGGTCGGCTTGCTGTGTATGCTGGGAGAGGATATAAAAGGGGCAGACTCTGCCTGTTCAGGGTCGTGGTCGGTCGTCTGGAGTCCTACTCCCAGGGAGTGTGTGTTCCTGTCCGCCCTGGGCACCTTTGGCCCAGGGGCGGTGGTCGGTGAATCAGTGCAGGCACCTTTTGGCCCTGGGGCTGCATCTAAAGGCCTTGGGCCCAACACCTTCGGCTGGGGCCCATCAAGGATCGAGGAATCTCAATGTGCCGCCTTGCGAGGGGACACGCATTTTAGACGAGGAGGCCGGGGGAGGACCGTTCCGAGGGACTGGTGAGAAGTCACAGTGAAGGAAGGGGCCCGGTAACTCTCTGGAGGGATGTCTTCTCCTTACAAAGAGGCCAAGCTTTGAAAACCAAGTTCACCAGGCAGTGCTGGGACAAGGTCATCCAGTGCCCAGGGCAATGATGCCAAACTGTGCCCCCCCCTTACCTTGGGGTTAGGGTCAGGGCACCCCCATCCCTGCAACAAACCATTGCGCCCCCAGGGCAGCCACCCCTCCTGCCCACCCCTTGTCCTGGCCCTGTCACCAGGTCTGTGGCAGAGACCAAGTTCACCAGGTCTGTGGCAGAGACCAAGTTCACCCATTTGTGTAGTGATTGTGCGGTTAGTTTGAGTACCATTTTGGCTGCTAGTCCCTATCTAGGGAGACTATCCAAATGGGCTAAGTCTGCTTGAGAAGCCAAGCAGTGAAGTGTATTACGTTTGTGCCTGGGCCTCTCCCACACCTTATGCTGTCCTGTTCTCTCTCCAACCTTTCCTATCAGAGACTGTCGTTTAAGAGAAATAAACTCTACGTTGGAGTTACAGCTGGTGTGGACATTGAAGTCATTGGGGGAAATAGAGACTTGTCTTTATTGGCTATAGAGATAAGAACCATTCTCTGGAGTATCTGGCTGTGGAGACCCATCACAACACCGCTCAACCTCTTCACACAGGAGGGTGCGGGCATATAGAGCTGGGTGTGCCCTTTCTTCCTGCGAGGAGCCAAAGACAAGGAGGAGAGGGTGGTAAGCGCTATACATATATAAAACTTCAGTTTAAAAACATATGTACTTTAAAAAATCAAATAAAATGTAATTAGCTCAAAACCGATATAGCCAGCGGTATAACAATGGTCATAGCAGCCCACACAGCTTCAATGGGGCCTGGAGGGTTGAGGCAAAATAAACATAGAAAATGTGTTTACATGTGAGGATAATTATCTAGTACTGTAGAATTAAGGATGGCAGAGGATGATAATGACACTGATCCTGTACCCCCTATGACATTTCTTATCGGGAAGTGCTGATAATCAGTAATACCGGAGACTTCAGAATCCTTGTCAGAAGTCCCAAATCCACCTTTACAGGCAGATCAGTAAGGGGACTTTGTTTAGCTGTCTTAATGGTGTAAATGTATTGCCCTCAGAGCTTCTGGTCATCCCGGCAAGCACTGAAACGAACCCTGTAGGCCTAATTCAGTATTCCTCATGCCTCGTACACACGACCGGTTTTCCTGACATGCCAAAAACTGACGTTTTTCCTGACGTGATTCATCTCAAGCCTGCCTTGCATACACACGTTCATTAAAAAAAAACGCTCGACCAAAGCGCGGGGACGTCCAACACGTACAACGGCACTATAAAGGGGACGTTCCATTCAAATGGCGCCACCCTTTGGGCTTGCTTTTGCTGATCTCGTGTTAGTAAAAGTTTGAGAGACGATTCGCGATTTTCAGCCTCGTGCTTTTCAGTCTGTTGCAGCGTGACGAATGTGCTATCTCCATTACGAACGCTAGTTTTACCAGAAAGAGCGCTCCTGTCTCATACTTGATTCTGAGCATGCGCGTTTTTTTCCCCTCGGAAAAGCGAACACAAGACCGGTTTTCGCGACGAGAAAAAGACTGACGGGAAACAAGACGGGAAAAAATAGAGCAGGTTCTAAATTTTTTGTGGGAAGTTTTCTCATCTGGAAAACTGCTATGGAGCATACACACGACCGGTTTTCCCGACCAATCTAAAAAATGGCAGTTTTCTCGTCGGGAAAATCGGTCGTGCGTACGGGGCATCAGGTTGTAAAAAAAACCTGCAGAGTTCTATAGAATGCTACTGCAACTCTTCTTTTTTTTTTTCTTTTCTTTTTATTGACTACTACACCACCTGTTTTTAGCACTTGTTTGCTGCCATGGTGGAAGGGGTCGGAGGACTTGTATCTTACATCAGAACTCCTAGATCTATTAGAATAAAATGGACCGGTGAGCTACTGAGGACAGAGCTGGTAGCTGGAAAATTAATGTTAAAGGTTAATTCCCTTCCAACTAAACTGGTAACCCTGGATCTAATACTAATCAATAATTACATGGAGTAATCTATATATTCAGACACTTGTGACGGAGATCTCTGACTCTCGTCTCCTTCTCCTTTCTTTTCTCTCCTTCTCCCCATTTTTCTCTATTCTTGTATATTGATTTTTTGTTTCTATGGTCAATGACCTGCATAAGTGTTGAGTTGAAACAGATATTCCCCATTTCTAGTAAAGATCGGGTCATATTATTTTCCTTGTCAATAATATTTATTGGTTGCATAATAATAAATACATACTTTGGTTATTTATGCAAGGATACAGAAAAATAAAATTTACATAAAAATATTCTATAAGTAAATAATACATAACATAAAATATTTAAATTAAATTAATTAGATCTTCACTAACTAGATAGTCGGTGGGTAACATTGTATTCATGCCCACCGTGTCTTAACGTGTAACAAATTGCCATTACCTTATACACAAAGATTGTGGTATAATAACTTTTGTTAATTGTAGTGAAGAACAATATTACTTATAATAAAAATAAAGGAGAGTAAAGAGAGAAAGAAATTAGTGAGAGAGAGAGAAAGTCCACAAGGTCGGTCCATGAATCAGTACGATGCGTATGGTTTACCATTCCTTAGGTACATGGGATTTGCATTGAAGCTATTAATCCGCTACCGGGTCATATTATTTTTATATTAAAGCGGAGCTCCGCCGAAAAAAAATATTAAAAGCCAGCAGCTACAAATACTGCAGCTGCTGCTTTTAATATATGGACACTTACCTGTCCTGGAGTCCAGCGACGTCGGTAGCAGAGGACGAGCAATCGCTCATCACTCTGCTGCCCCCACCGCCATCATTGGTGAGGGAACCAGTAAGTGAAGCCTTGCGGCTTCACTGCCCGGTTCCCTACGGCGCATGCGCGAGTCACGCTGCGCCGTTCTGACTGGTCCCCCTGTGTTCTGGGAGCCGAGTGTCTCCCAGACCACAACGGGTATTCTGCGGGAAGTGACGTACTACCCACAGATTTCCCGCAGAGAGGACTCCCGGAAGTGGGTGAAAATACCTGTCTTAGACAGGTATCTGCACCCCCCTCCCCCCTGAAAGGTGTCAATTGTGACACCGGAGGGGGGCAGGGTTCCGATGAGCGGAAGTTCCACTTTAGGGTGGAGCTCCACTTTAAAATAGAATTGCAAGTAGTCGGTTATTATGCTCTTTTGTTTGGATGAGTTTGTTTTGGTAGATATCTCGGCAACTACGGTGAATATGAGATTAAGTCTGCCGTAGAAGTGCTGATTTCTCATTTATATACAGTACCCTGATTATCTGTTAAATTTTGTTAAGGTCATCACAATGTTCTTCATGACAATGTTCTTCATGACTAGGTTTTGCTAATGGAAATGGCTGTGGAAAGAGCAAACAGAACACAATCTAGATACAGAGTCAAGGTGTTTAATTTAGATTTAATCCTTGTCTTTGTTGGGCTTCTGACCCATGGATTACTATAGGAACACTGTTGGAAGAAAACGCTCCTTCAGATAATGCTCCTTCATAAAAATCAATAAAAAAAATAAAACATTAGAGCTAGTTCCTTGCACTGATACCCCGCTATTTACTGGTCACTTCTGTGCACAACCTGGACCCCAGTACTGTATATACCGAGTAGGGTGAGCTTGGGTTTGGTCTAAACTGGAGCAGTCCAAGCCCAAAAGGAAGTCATCAGTGCTGGGTAGAGCTACACGATTCTGGCTAAAATGAGAATCACAATTTTTTTGCTTAGAAGATATATCATGATTCTCGTGGCGTAACATCATCTTTCGTATTAAAACCCAAAAAATTGGGCTAACTTTACTGTTTCGTTTTTTTATTTTTATTCATTGAAGTGTATTTTTTCCCCAAAAATTGCATTTGAAAGACCACTGGGCAAATACAGTGTGACGTAAAATATTGCAACAATTGCCGTTTTATTCTGTAGGGTCTCTGCTAAAATATATATATATATATATATATATATAATGTTTGGGGGTTCCAAGTAATTTTCTAGCAAAAAATATTGATTTTAACTTAAAGTGGAGCTCCACCCGCAATTTTTTTTTGTAAAAGTCAGCAGCTATAAACACTGTAGCTGCTGACTTTTAATAAGGAAACTTACCTGTCCTACTCTCCCGCAATGATGGCCCCCCCGATGCCAATCCCTCGATCATTGCAGGTCCCACGCCGCCATCCTCACTAAGGGAAACAGGCAGTGAAGCCTTGCGGCTTCACTGCCCGTTTCCTACTGCGCATGCGTGAGTCTCCCAGAAGGGAGCGCGCCCATTCACCAGAAGACACCGCGAGTAGGAGGGATGAAGAAGATCCACCTCGGATAAGGAAGAGGCAGATTAGGGACTTCCGCATAGCAACCGGTATTTCGGGTGAGTAAAAAAATTTTTTTTTCCATTTTCAATTTTTTTGCTCCATTTTCGTGTATTTTTTTTTTCAGGGTGGAACTCCTCTTTAAGAAACAAGTGTCTTAAAAAGATTTGACTCAAAGTGGTTATCGAAGTGGTTAAACTTCCTGCACACACAGAAGTTTGATCTAAGAAGGAAGTTAGTTACAATGTTTCATGTTGTTAAAACTTGTCAGACTGCCCAGATTTTTTCTTTACACACACAGAAGTTTATCTCTTTGATCTAAGAAGGAAGCATTGGTTACAATGTTTCCTGTTAAAAACTTGGCAGACTGCCCGGATATTTTCTTTTGACAGCTGATAAGTCTCTCCACTTGTTATATGAAAGAATCGGAAAACTCTGCATTGGAGATTGTCAGAGGGGATTGAATCAAGATTCCGATTTTTTAACGATTAATTGTGCAGCTCTAGTGCTGGGCCAATGAACTGTGGGCAGAATGTTCCCTGTGGCTGCATAAACTCAAAGGGACTGAGATGCTTGTGACATCATTGACCTTATGTAGCCACATGGCCATATGAGGTCAATGACATTCGGTACCAGGCCAATGATTTGCAGGCAGAGGATTCCCCATGTTTGCACCAACACAAAAGGACAGGGATGCTTGCGACATCATTGACCTCATATGACCACATGGCCATATGAGGTCAGAGACATTGACCTCATATGGCCATGCAGCCATATAAGGTCAATGATATCATGAGCATCCCCACTCGTCCATGTACTGACTAGGGATGAGCTTAGGTTCAGTCTAAACTGGGAGCAGTCCAAGCCCAAAAGGAAGCTGTCAGGGTCGGGCCAATGAGTTGTGGGCAGGGGATTCCCCACGGATGCACCAACCCAAAGGTGCTGAGATGCTTGTCACCTCTTTGACATAATATAGCCACATGGCCATAAGAGGTCGAAGACTTTTGACCTCATGTAGCCATATAAGGTCAATGATGCTCTGCTATTCCCTGACAACTTCTGTGGACAGCACTGTATGTACCGAGTAGGGATAAGCTTGGGTTTGCTCTAAACTGGGAGCAGTCCAAGCCCGAAAGGAAGCTGTCAGTTCCAGGCCAATGAGGCCTGGATGGGGATTCCCTGTGGCTGAAAAAACTCAAAGGGGCTGAGATGCTTGTGACCTCTTTGACCTCATGTGGCCATATGAGGTCAATGACATTGACCTCATTTGGCCATGTGGCCATGTAAGGTCAATGATGTCACAAGCATCCCCACCTCTCTATGAACTAGGGATGAGCTTGGGTTCCTTCTAAATTTAGGAGCTGTCAGTGCTGGGCCTATGAGCTGTGGGCAGGGGGATAATAGGTCAATGACAGTGAAATAATAATGACCTTGTGGTAGCCACATAGGGTCAATAATGTCACAAGCATCCCACCCTCTAAGTACTGACTAGGGATGAGCTTGGGTTTGGTCTAAACTGGGTGCAGTTCAAACCCAAAAAGTGCTGGGCCAATGACCTGTGGGTAGAGGGCTGCAGATACTTGTGACCTCATTGACCTAATATGGCCATATAAGGTCAATGAGGCCCCAACAATCCGTCGCCCTTGTGTATGTGCAGTTGTGGAGTGGGAAATCCCCTGCCCACAGATCAATGGCACGGTACTGACAGCCGCTTCTGGGTTCAAAAGGAAGCCATCTCAGACTAACCCAAGCTCATCCCTAGTATTGACTATGCTGGCAGTTCTAAAGCTAACTGTCTTTGATGTAGACAATTACTTACTTTTTTCTAAGATCAATGACAGCAGGGAGGTGTCCTGGTTGGGGCCCCATCAAACATTTGCTATGGGCCCCTAAATCTGTACTTATGCCCCTAAATAAAGTCTCCCTTTAAAAATCTAACAGAGAGAGCAGAACTTCCTGGTAATAGGCCTGGCTGGTTTGCAGACCTGTGAACTGGTGATTCCGGGATCTCACCACCAAAGCCCAGGGAATATAAGATACTATTACCCCTGCAGCATCCTCCAAATACTAAAATATCACTTACGTGTGGACTGACCATTTGGTCCAGCCTTTGCCATCTTTTCTATGCCAGAGGACCCCTTGAACTTACATTCAGGTCTGGGGGAACCCCAAAATAAATGAGAAAAATGATCCTTATGTAGCGCACAGACCCCTCTGTCTTTACCTGCATTTTATTTGGCTCCTCACAGGCAGAGAGAGGCACACCGCACCACAAGACCATACCCTCCTGTGTGAGGAGGTTGAGCGGTGTTAGTTTCGGGCCTGCCTGCGGCTGGAGTTGAATCCTCCCGAGAATGATTCTCACCTCTATCTTGAATAGATGCGAGTCTTTATTTCTCCCCAGTAATGCAACTGTCCACACCAACTGAAAGTCCAACTTCTATATTTATTTCACACTGGATAACAAATAGTCTCTTTAACAGCAGACAGGTTGGAACAAGACACAGGACAGCTTAGGTGGGAGGAGGTCCAGGCACAAACTCAAATGATTTCTTCAGACTGTTCAGATTCACAAACAGTTTTGGCGCACGATCTCTGCCACAGACCTGGTGAATAGAAGTCACTGCCACTGATCTGGTGATTAGGGCCTTGCCCTATGAAGTCACTGCCACTGACCTGGTGAACTGCCTTCTTGAAGTGTTTGGCCCATGTAAAGGAGAAAACCATCCCTCCGGAGAGTTACCAGAGGCCCTCACCGTCATCACGACTCTGCACTGGGTCTTCAGGAAGGGTTACCTCCCTGGCCTCCTCATCTCAGATACGGATCACCTCGCAAGGCAGCACCCTGGGAGCTCTCGATCCCTTGCGGACCCCAGCCGAAGGTTGCTGGGCCCCGGGCCTTCCAAAATTAGTACCTCACCCCAGACTGAAGGTGTCTGGGATGGAACAGGAACCAGGCCTCCAGGCCTAGGGCACCCGGAGATGACACACGCACGCCCAGGCTGAAGGTGCCCGGGCGTGGACGAAGACGACCTCCAATGGAAGACGGCCGTCCGCATTTACACCCTCTCCTGACAGGCACAGCAGGTTCCCCGCCCCGCCGTACTACTGCCGAGAGGGGACAAAAAGAGCACAACCCTGTATCAGTGGTTCAACCTTGGCCTACGGCAACAGCGCCACCTGTAAGCCACAGGGAACTGCACACAAACACCATCTCCAACATTCAGTGTGTCTGAGCCTAATTACCACTCAGACACTTCCCCTAAATTTAACACCCCGCTACACTTACATTGGTGATCAGTGGGAAGAATGTTCCTTACATTGGTGATCAGTGGGAAGAATATTCCTTACATTGGTGATCAGTGGGAAGAATATTCCTTACATTGGTGATCAGTGGGAAGAATGTCCCTTACATTGGTGATCAGTGGGAAGAATGTTCCTTACATTGGTGATCAGTGAGAAGAATGTTCCTTACATTGGTGATCAGTGGGAAGAATGTTCCTTACATTGGTGATCAGTGGGAAGAATGTTCCTTACATTGGTGATCAGTGGGAAGAATGTTCCTTACATTGGTGATCAGTGGGAAGAATGTTCCTTACATTGGTGATCAGTGAGAAGAATGTTCCTTACATTGGTGGTCAGTGGGAAGAATGCTCCTTACATTGGTGATCAGTGGGAAGAATGCTCCTTACATTGGTGATCAGTGAGAAGAATGTTCCTTACATTGGTGATCAGTGAGAAGAATGTTCCTTACATTGGTGGTCAGTGAGAAGAATGTTCCTTACATTGGTGGTCAGTGGGAAGAATGCTCCTTACATTGGTGATCAGTGGGAAGAATGCTCCCTACATTGGTGATCAGTGGGGGAAATGTTCCTTACATTGGTGATCAGTGGGAAGAATGTCCCTTACATTGGTGATCAGTGGGAAGAATGCTCCCTACATTGGTGATCAGTGGGGGAAATGTTCCTTACATTGGTGATCAGTGGGAAGAATGTTCCTTACATTGGTGATCAGTGGGAAGAATGTTCCTTACATTGGTGATCAGTGGGAAGAATGTTCCTTACATTGGTGGTCAGTGGGAAGAATGCTCCTTACATTGGTGATCAGTGGGGGGAATGTTCCTTACATTGGTGATCAGTGGGAAGAATGTTCCTTACATTGGTGATCAGTGGGAAGAATGTTCCTTACATTGGTGATCAGTGGGAAGAATGTTCCTTACATTGGTGGTCAGACTCAGTGGGAAGAATGCTCCTTACATTGGTGATCAGTGGGGGGAATGTTCCTTACATTGGTGGTCAATGGGAAGAATGTTCCTTACATTGGTGATCAGTGGGAAGAATGTTCCTTACATTGGTGGTCAGTGGGAAGAATGTCCCTTACATTGGTGATCAGTGGGAAGAATGTCCCTTACATTGGTGGTCAATGGGAAGAATGTTCCTTACATTGGTGATCAGTGGGAAGAATGTCCCTTACATTGGTGATCAGTGGGAAGAATGTTCCTTACATTGGTGGTCAGTGGGAAGAATTTTCCTTAAATTGGTGGTCAGTGGGAAGAATTTTCCTTACATTGGTGGTCAGTGGGAAGAATTTTCCTTACATTGGTGGTCAGTGGGAAGAATGTTCCTTACATTGGTGGTCAGTGGGAAGAATGTTCCTTACATTGGTGGTCAGTGGGAAGAATTTTCCTTAAATTGGTGGTCAGTGGGAAGAATTTTCCTTACATTGGTGGTCAGTGGGAAGAATTTTCCTTACATTGGCAATCAGTGAGAAGAATGCTCCTTACATTGGTGATTAGTGGGAAGAATGCTCCTTACATTGGTGATCAGTGGGAATAATGTTCCTTACATTGGTGATCAGTGGGAAGAATGTTCCTTACATTGGCAATCAGTGAGAAGAATGCTCCTTACATTGGTGATCAGTGGGAAGAATGTTCCTTACATTGGTGGTCAGTGGGAAGAATGTTCCTTACATTGGTGATCAGTGAGAAGAATGCTCCTTACATTGGTGATCAGTGGGAAGAATGTTCCTTACATTGGTGATCAGTGGGAAGAATGTCCCTTACATTGGTGATCAGTGGGAAGAATGTTCCTTACATTGGTGGTCAGTGGGAAGAATGTCCCTTACATTGGTGATCAGTGGGAAGAATGTCCCTTACATTGGTGGTCAGTGGGAAGAATTTTCCTTAAATTGGTGGTCAGTGGGAAGAATTTTCCTTACATTGGTGGTCAGTGGGAAGAATTTTCCTTACATTGGCAATCAGTGGGAAGAATGTTCCTTACATTGGTGATCAGTGGGAAGAATGTTCCTTACATTGGTGATCAGTGGGAAGAATGCTCCTTACATTGGTGATCAGGATGCCGACCTTATAGAAAACTAAATAGGCTTTATGCCGCATACACACGATTGGAAATTCCGACAACAAAACCGTGGATTTTTTTCCGACGGAATGTTGGCTCAAACTTGTGTTGCATACACACGGTCACACAAATCTTGTCGGAAATTCTGAACGTCAAGAACGCGGTGACGTACAAAACGTACGACGAGCCGAGATCAATGAAGTTCAATAGGCAGTTCGGCTCTTCTGCTTGATTCAGAGCATGCGTTTTTTTTTTGTGCGTCGGAATTGCATACAGATGATTGAAATTTTCGACAAGAACTTTTCTTGTCGAAAAAATTGAGAACACAGCTCTCAAATTTTTGTTGTCGGAAATTCCGACAGAAAATGTCCGATGGAGTCTACACACGGTCGGAATTTCCGAACAAAAGCTCACATAGAACTTTTCTTGTCGGAATTTCCGATCGTGTGTACGCGGCATTAGACACCATGAGGTAAGTGGTCAACCACAGCTCAAGAAACCTCTGGAGGAACCCTGGCTGAGAATGGCAGGATTAATCCATCACAGATGGAAGCTCATACAACTCCCAATTGGTAGTTATGATGGTCGGTAGAGGAAGCATGAGAGGAAGGAGAATGATTCTGTCTATCATTGGCTTTGTGGAATACACTGCTGAGTTTTCGGGAGTTCTGGGACTGAAAGGGTGCGGAGAATGGAGAGTAAATTAATAAGGGACACAAAGGACTTCGCAATGAAGAGAGATTAATTAAATGGAATCCGTTCACCCCGGAGAAGAAGTGATTAAAGGGGGGAATTGATTTCCTCACATAAATATTTAAGCATCCCGTATAGAAAATTCACTGGGAAGCTTTTCATTTTAGGAGCGCCATAAACACACGGAGGGGTTTTTCGT
The DNA here is from genome assembly GCA_029206835.1 of Rana muscosa. Taxonomy (NCBI): domain Eukaryota; kingdom Metazoa; phylum Chordata; class Amphibia; order Anura; family Ranidae; genus Rana; species Rana muscosa. The sequence goes on along the minus strand of CM055125.1, from coordinate 360,994,228 downwards.
GCTGGGAAAGGAAAAAAACAGGTGAGGGCCCACGTACGTGTGTGATCGCAACCCGGACGGGACACCGTGCCAAGGCAATTCATTCAGTACAAGCAGCACGCTATGGTGCACTCTACTTCTGGTGCATTGATGGCTGCTGCACAAGTACCGGTATGTTGAGATGCTGCTATAAACGAAGGGTGGTGCAAAGCTGGAGGACATCCATCATCTAGAGCACAGGTGTCAAACACAAGGCCCGCGGGCCGAATCCGGCCCTCCAGGCCATTTTATGTGGCCCTCGCCCTCCTCTGGTCCTCCTCAAGACCCTTACTTTCTGCTTTTAACCACTTGCCGACCGCCTCCTGTACATATACATCGGCAGAATGGCACGGACAGGCACATCAACGTACCCGTACATCCCCTTTAAATGCCTGTCCGTGTGGGCGCGCTCCCGACCCTGCCGGCATTCCCGTGAGTCGGACTGCGGGTCCCGTGGACTTGATCGCCGCGGGGATCCCCGCGATCGTCTCACGGAGGTATAGAGCTGGGAGATACTTGCGTAAATAAGCTTCTCCCCACTCTGACTAGTGACGATGACACTGATCTCGGCTCCGTGTACTCGGAGCAGAGATCGGTGTCATGTGACACAGAGCCCATCCCCCCTACAGTAAGAAACACTATGCAGGGAACACTTAACCCCTACAGTGCCACCTACTGGTTAACCCCTTCACTGCCAGTGCCATTTTTACAGTAATCAATGCATTTTTATAGCACTGATCGCTGTAAAAATGACAATGGTGCCAAAATGTTGTCAAAAGTGTCCGATGTGTCCGCCATAATGTCGCAGTCACGAAAAAAATCACTGATCGTCGCCATTACTAGTAAAAAAATATATATTTTTTTAAAAATGTCATAAAACTATCCCCTATTTTGTAAACGCTATAACTTTTGCGCAAACCAATCAATAAACGCTTATTGCGATTTTTTTTACCAAAATATGTAGGAGAATACGTATCGGCCTAAACTGAGGAAAAAAAATGTTTTTTTATATATTTTTGGGGATATTTATTATGGCAAAATGTAAAAAAATATTGCATTTTTTTCAAAATTGTCGCTCTATTTTTGTTTATAGTGCAAAAAATAAAAACCGCAGAGGTGATCAAATACAACCAAAAGAAATGTCTATTTGTGGGAAAAAAAGGACGTCAATTTTGTTTGGGAGCCACGTCGCACGACCGCGCAATTGTCAGTTAAAACAACGCAGTGCCGAATCGCAAAAAGTGGCCTGGTCCTTTAGCTGCAAAATGGTCCGTGGCTTAAGTGGTTAAGCAATGCATCCAGCTTCTTCCCAGCAGCAGCATAAAGTAAGGGGGGAGCACTGTGATGTAAGGGAGAGCGGGGGACTCAACTTCTTATGGTGGGGTGGCTCTTGACATCTAATGTAAGGGGAAGGGGATGCGCTGGACATCTAATCTTACAGATACAACCGGCCCTTTTGAGGACAATCATAATGCTGAGGCGGCTCTCGATGAAATTGAGTTTGACACCCCTGATCTAGATCTTTCCTCCCCAGCCTGACCGTCCCTGGCCTACCTTTTACATTCATTGGCTTTCAGTTCTTTCAATCACTGAGGCTCTGTATGCGCTTCCGGACAAGCCACGTACACGTGAGTGGTCATACCACGATGATGCCAGCAGCTGCAGGCATCACCCCAGTACCGTTCTTTAGAGCCGGTGGTCTGCTCTCTTGTAAAAGCAATCCCAGCAGTCAACTAGCTGCTGGACTGCTTTTACAAGCAGCAGGAGGGGACAACCCTCGTTACCCCCCCCCAATCCCGCCCCTTCCACAGCTTGCTCGGGCTCTGCCGTTCCACTGGGAGACCAAAGCAACCAGCTGTCCTGTCCACCGGCTGATCGGAAAGCCAAATAAAGCTGGGATCAGCTTTGATCGGCTCTCCGCTATGATAACCCGGAAGCAATGACCTGACAACACTTCCGGGTTACCCAGATGTCAACGGCACTATTTAAAAAAAAATCAAAAGCATTCATAAACACAGATCTTGGTGTTTTCAATGCTTTTTAGTGCAGAGGAGAGATTTGGGGTCTTACAGACTGCAGATCTCTCCATAAAGAGGACCTGTCACATGTCTATTGCGGTCACAAGGGATTTTTACATTCCTTGTGATAGCAATAAGGCCCCTTTCACACTGAGGCGTTTTTCAGGCGTTTTAGCGCTAAAAATAGCGCTGTAAAAACGCCTGAAATAATCCTGCCCCAGCATTCTCAATGTGAAAGCCCTGAGGGCTTTCACAGTGAGGCGTTGTGCTGGCTGTGCGTTGGAAAAAATCCTGCAAACAGCTTTTTTGGAGCATCTTTGGGGCGCATTAAAATAGCGCTGTAAAAACGCCTATCCCCATTGAAATGAAAGAGTACCGCTGTAAAAACGCGGTAAAAACGCCCAGAAGCTGTGGGAAGGTCACATGACTGCAGTAGAGTGGAGGATTGTGGGATACCAAATAATCCTTTTTACCGTAAAAGCGCATAGGCGTTAGCGCTATTTTTAGTGCAAACGCGGTAAAAACGCTAATCATTTTTAGCGCGTTATTGCAACGCCTCAGTGTGAAAGGGGCCTCAAAGTGATAAAAAAAAGTTTTAAAGCAACAGTCTAAAAAGTAAAAAAAAAAAAAATGATTTCATGATTAAAAAAAAATTTAAAATGTAAGTGCTCCCCACCCCCCTGTGTTCGCACGCAAATGCAAACTCATTGGTCATGCACGTAGTGATCGTCCAACATGTGAGGTATCACCACCAATGTCAGATCATGGGCAGTAATTCTAGCCCCAGACCTCCTCTGTACATCTAAAGCTTTAACCTGTAAAGGCTTTTAAAGCGTCGCCTATGGATAGTAAAATTTACATCGATTGTCGCCGTTCCACGGGTGTGCGCAATTTTAAAGCGTGACATGTTTGGTATCTTTGGTATTTACTCGGCATAACATCATCTTTTATATTTTTATAAAAAAAAAAATGGGTTATGTATTGTGTTTTTTTTTTTTTGCATTACAATTTAAAGTGATACTAAAGCTTTGTTTTAAAAAAAAAAAAAACAATAACAAACATGTTATGCCGCATACACACGATCATTATTCACGGCGGTTAAAAAAACGCCGTGAATAATGACATTAAAAACAAGGGAGCGGCTTGTTCCCCACACACGGTCGTTTTTCACGTCATTTTTTCTCTTGTCGAGAAAAACGACCGTCTGTGGGCTCCCCGGCAGTGTTTCCCTATAGGAAAACTGCCGCGGAAAAAAATGTCGAGAAAAACGACGAGAAAAATTAGAGCATGTTCTAATTTTTCTCGTCGTTTTTTAATTCCGTTTTTCCCGTCGGAAAAAATGACAAAATGCCCACAGACGATCGTTTTTCTCGTCAAAAGGAAAAAATTTCATTTTTCTCGACGAGAAAAACGGTCGTGTGTACGCGGCATTATACTTACCTCCACCGTGCAGCTCGTTTTGCACAGCGTGGCCCCGATCCTCCTCTTCTGAGGGCCCTGGGCGGCTGTCTCGGCTCCTCCCCGCATCAGATAACCCCCTCTGGGAAGCGCTCTCCCGAGTCCAGCTCTCCCGAGGGGGTTACCTTACGGGCGCGCTCCCGAGTCCAGCATTTGCGTCCACAGACACGAATGCGGGACTCGGCCCCGCCCCCCGGCGCCCGCGTCATTGGATTTGGATGACAGCAGCGGGAGCCAATGGCTGCGCTGCTATCAATCTATCCAACGAAGAGCCGGGAACCCGTAAGGAGAGGGACGACGGGGACACGCCGACGGAAATTTGGGGCTCAGGTAAGTAAAATGGTTTGAAAAAAAATCGCTGCACAAATACCGGGTGACCTAAAAAATTACAAAACTCCCCAGTTTATTTTCCAGGGTCTCTGCTTTAAAATAAATCTTTGATGTTTGTGGGGTTCTAATTTTCCAGCAAAAAATACTGAATGTGAACAAAAAATGCCAGAAAAGGGCCGGACTGGAAGTGGATATTACGTGTGGGCGTTACCTAGAGCTGTTTACATGCAAATGCAGCCTGCCTGGGAACGCCCACTCCTCCCTAAGCACACCCACTTCTCCAGACTGACATCCTCCCAGCAAGGCATTTTGGTATTTGCATAATTCCTCCCAAGAGCCTGCCCACTGCTTGCATCAGGGCTGAGGGGTCTAGAGGGGAGTACTGAGGCCGAGTGCGGTGATGTTTTCAGGAAGCTATGTACAGCACCTCACAGGCTCCTCCCACCAGCCATGATCTGCCTGCATTGCATAGAAAAGCACAGAGGCCCCGTAATGACATCACTTGGTCTAAAATACAGCATGCAATGAAAACAGCTTGTGGATTCGATTGTTTCGATCGCATTGCAGATCGATTGGCTAAAAAAAATATTGAAGCGTGTACGGCCGCCATAAAGGAGATTGTACAGATTGTTTCATGTATGGCCACCTTAACCACTTGCCGCCCCGCCCATAATAAAAAGACGTCATGACTTTGACATTAAATACGCGGGTTATGGCAGCAGCTAGTATCATATTTACTATGGCCAGTTCTCTGGCAGATAAAAGTGGTCCCGCGGGCCAGATTTGCCACGGGATCAATTTGAGAACCGGGAGTGGAAGTGACATCAGAAGACTCTCCGGTCCTCCAAGGGCATAGAGATGAGTGCCCTACCGCCACTTTCCAGTCGTTCCCGGGCTTACCTGACCCATTGGTAAAGCCAGAGAACGACCCAACGCGGCCGTTAGCTGGGCAGGAAATCAAGTAAAATGGACGCCGGCCACAGTATAAGAAGATTTTCAGGTACACTCGGGCACAGGGAGGCTGCAATGGACACAGTGAGGTTGGGCACAGTAAGCTGGCAATGGGCACAGTAAGGTGGCACAGTGAGGTGGCAATGGGCACAGTAAGGTGGCACAGTGAGGTGGCAATGGGCATAGTGAGGTGGCACAGTGAGGTAGCAATAGGTACAGTGAGGTGGCAATGGGCACAGTGAGGTGGCAATGGGCACAGTGAGGTGGCACAGTGAGATGGCAATGGGCACAGTGAGGTGGCAATGGGTACAGTGAGGTGGCAATGGGCACAGTGAGGTGGCACAGTGAGGTGGCAATGGGCACAGTAAGGTTGGGCAATTGGCACAGTGAGGTGGCAATGGGCACATTTCCCCCCCCTAGGCTTATACTCGAGTCAATGTGTTTTCCCAGTTTATTGGGGTAATATTAGGTACCTCGGCTTATACTCGAGACGGCTTATACTCGAGTATATACGGTATATAATGTTTGGGGGTTCTAAATAATTTACTAGCAAAAAATACGGATTTAACTTCTTCAACCCCGGAAGGTTTTACCCCCTTAATGACCAGAGCATTTTTTGCGATTCGGCACTGCGTCGCTTTAGAGAAAAAGAAACCCTGGACTGCCGCACTCTGTATAGACAGTTATTTATTCCAAAATCTGCACTATCTGCATTTGTTGTTTTGGATTTATGGATTTATTGGATTTATGGATTTATTTGGAATTTGGATTTTTTACTTGAAATTTTGGAATAAATAACTGTCTATACAGAGTGCGGCAGTCCAGGGTTTCTTTTTCTCCCATGCATCAGTGCAGAGCCAGCACCTGTGTGAGTGACCGGGCGGAAGCAGCTATTTGGTGAATTCTTAAGCTTTTGAGCGGTACGTTTTTCCTTTCCACTGCGTCGCTTTAACTGATATTTGCGCGGTCGTGCGATGTTGTACCCCAAAAAAAAAAAATTTACGTCCTTTTTTCCCACAAATAGAGCTTTCTTTTGGTGGTATTTGATCACCTCTGCCGTTTTTTATTTTTTGCGCTATAAACAAAAATAGAGCGACAATTTTGAAAAAAAAACTATATTTTTTACTTTTTGCTATAAATATCCCATATTTCTTTCTTTTTAAAACAAATTTCTTCATCAGTTTAGGCCGATATATATTCTTCTACATATTTTTGGTTTTAAAAAAAGCGTATATTGATTGGTTTGCGCAAAAGTTATAGCGTCTACAAAATAGGGGGTAGATTTATGGCATTTTGATTATTATTATTTTTTTACTACTAATGGCGGTGATCTGCGATTTTTATCGGGACTGCGACATTGCGGCGGACAGATCGGACACTTGTGACACTTTTTTGGGGACTAGTGACACCTATACAGCGATCAGTGCTATAATTAGCCACTGATTACTGTGTAAATGTCACAGGCAGGGAAGGAGTTAACACTAGGGGGCGATCAAGGGGTTAAGTGTGTTCCCTAGGTGTGTTCTAACTGTAGGAGGGATGGGCTTACTGGTACATGACCGAGATCACTGTTCCCAACCACTGGGAACAGTAGATCCCTGTCATGTCTCCTGTCAGAACGAGGAAATGCCTTGTTTACATCGAGTCCTCCCGGCCCGCGGGCACGCTCCCGCAGTGTGCAAGCGCCCGCAACTGATCCTGCACGAGCCGTCGTACACCTACGGCGATTCACGCAGGAGAGCTATTGTACTGCCGTCAAATGACCGCAGCCAGTCTTTAAGCGGCTAAACTCGTAAAGAAAACGTTCCAAAGAAGGCTTGGTCTTCAAGTGGATGAAGGAGATTGCACAATCAGATTGTATAGTGCAGTGGTCTCCAAACTGCGGCCCAAGGGCCCGGATGTGACCCTTTGCGTGCCTTTTTCCGGCCCTTGGGGCACCATTCCTCCAACTGATATGAGACACTATTCTGCCACCTGACACCAACAATGGGGCAATATGACACCAAAAATGGGGTACTATTCCTCCCTAAGATACCTAAAGATGGGACACTATTCCTGCTCCTAATACCAAATGTGGCAATGTTTACTCCAACTGATGCCAGGAAAAATTCCACTCCCACTGGCCAAATTCCAGGCCCTCCTAGAGCCTGAAGGACAATAAACCGGCCCTTTGTTTAGAATGTTTGGAGACCCCCTGGTATAGTGTATGGCCACCATAAAGAAGATTGCACAATCAGATTGTATAGTGCAGGGGTAGGCAACCTCGGCCCTCCAGCTGTGGTGAAACTACAAGTCCCAAATCTCATAGTCCAAAAGAGAGTGAGGACGATCGTACATACAGTGGGAGGACCATGGAGAATGAACGTGGGCAACCTCAGCCCCCCAACTGTGGTAAAAATACAAGTCCCAAATCTCATAGTCCAAGAGAGAGCGAGGACGATCGTACGTACAGTGGGAGGACCATGGAGAATGAACGTGGGCAACCTCAGCCCTCCAGCTGTGGTGAAACTACAAGTCCCAAATCTCATAGTCCAAGAGCAAGTGAGGACGATCGTACATACAGTGGGAGGACCATGGAGAATGAACGTGGGCAACCTCAGCCCCCCAACTGTGGTAAAAATACAAGTCCCAAATCTCATAGTCCAAGAGAGAGCGAGGACGATCGTACATACAGTGGGAGGACCATGGAGAATGAACGTGGGCAACCTCAGCCCCCCAACTGTGGTAAAAATACAAGTCCCAAATCTCATAGTCCAAGAGAGAGCGAGGACGATCGTACGTACAGTGGGAGGACCATGGAGAATGAACGTGGGCAACCTCAGCCCTCCAGCTGTGGTGAAACTACAAGTCCCAAATCTCATAGTCCAAGAGAAAGTGAGGACGATCGTACATACAGTGGGAGGACCATGGAGAATGAACGTGGGCAACCTCAGCCCCCCAACTGTGGTAAAAATACAAGTCCCAAATCTCATAGTCCAAGAGAGAGCGAGGACGATCGTACGTACAGTGGGAGGACCATGGAGAATGAACGTGGGCAACCTCAGCCCTCCAGCTGTGGTGAAACTACAAGTCCCAAATCTCATAGTCCAAGAGAAAGTGAGGACGATCGTACATACAGTGGGAGGACCATGGAGAATGAACGTTGGCAACCTCGGCCCCCCAGCTGTGGTGAAACTACAAGTCCCAAATCTCATAGTCCAAGAAAGAGTGAGGACGATCGTACATACAGTGAGAGGACCATGGAGAATGAACATGGGAAACCTCGGCCCCCCAGCTGTGGTGAAACTACAAGTCCCAAATCTCATAGTCCAAAAGAGAGCGAGGACGATCGTACATACAGTGGGAGGACCATGGAGAATGAACGTCTGCAACCTCGGCCCCCCAACTGTGGTAAAAATACAAGTCACAAATCTCATAGTCCAAGAGAGAGCGAGGACGATCGTACATACAGTGGGAGGACCATGGAGAATGAACGTTGGCAACCTCGGCCCCCCAGCTGTGGTGAAACTACAAGTCCCAAATCTCATAGTCCAAGAGAAAGTGAGGACGATCGTACATACAGTGGGAGGACCATGGAGAATGAACGTTGGCAACCTCGGCCCCCCAGCTGTGGTGAAACTACAAGTCCCAAATCTCATAGTCCAAGAAAGAGCGAGGACGATCGTACATACAGTGTTAGGACCATGGAGAATGAACGTCTGCAACCTCGGCCCCCCAACTGTGGTAAAAATACAAGTCCCAAATCTCATAGTCCAAGAGAAAGTGAGGACGATCGTACATACAGTGGGAGGACCATGGAGAATGAACGTGGGCAACCTCGGCCCCCCAGCTGTGGTGAAACTACAAGTCTCAAATATCATAGTCCAAGAGAGAGCGAGGACGATCGTACATACAGTGGGAGGACCATGGAGAATGAACGTCAAACCTCAGCCCTCCAGCTGTGGTGAAACTACAAGTCCCAAATCTCATAGTCCAAGAAAGAGCGAGGACGATCGTACATACAGTGGGAGGACCATGGAGAATGAACGTTGGCAACCTCGGCCCCCCAGCTGTGGTGAACTACAAGTCCCAAATCTCATAGTCCAAGAAAGAGCGAGGACGATCGTACATACAGTGTTAGGACCATGGAGAATGAACGTCTGCAACCTCGGCCCCCCAACTGTGGTAAAAATACAAGTCCCAAATCTCATAGTCCAAGAGAAAGTGAGGACGATCGTACATACAGTGGGAGGACCATGGAGAATGAACGTGGGCAACCTCGGCCCCCCCAGCTGTGGTGAAACTACAAGTCTCAAATATCATAGTCCAAGAGAGAGCGAGGACAATCGTACATACAGTGGGAGGACCATGGAGAATGAACGTCAAACCTCAGCCCTCCAGCTGTGGTGAAACTACAAGTCCCAAATCTCATAGTCCAAGAAAGAGCGAGGACGATCGTACATACAATGGGAGGACCATGGAGAATGAACGTTGGCAACCTCGGCCCCCCAGCTGTGGTGAAACTACAAGTCCCAAATCTCATAGTCCAAGAAAGTGCGAGGACGATCGCACATACAGTGGGAGGACCTATGGAGAATGAACGTAGGCAACCTCGACCCCCCAGCTGTGGTGAAACTACAAGTCCCAAATCTCATAGTCCAAGAAAGAGTGAGGACGATCGCACATACAGTGGGAGGACCATGGAGAATGAACGTGGGCAACCTCGGCCCCCCAGCTGTGGTGAAACTACAAGTCTCAAATATCATACATACAGTGGGAGGACCATGGAGAATGAACGTCTGCAACCTCGGCCCCCCAGCTGTGGTGAAACTACAAGTCCCAAATCTCATAGTCCAAGAAAAAGTGAGGACGATCGCACATACAGTGGGAGGACCATGGAGAATGAACGTGGGCAACCTCGGCCCCCCAGCTGTGGTGAAACTACAAGTCTCAAATATCGTACATACAGTGGGAGGACCATGGAGAATGAACGTTGGCAACCTCGGCCCCCCAGCTGTGGTGAAACTACAAGTCCCAAATCTCATAGTCCAAGAAAGAGCGAGGACGATCGTACATACAGTGTTAGGACCATGGAGAATGAACGTAGGCAACCTCGGCCCCCCAGCTGTGGTGAAACTACAAGTCCCAAATCTCATAGTCCAAGAAAGAGTGAGGACGATCGCACATACAGTGGGAGGACCATGGAGAATGAACGTGGGCAACCTCGGCCCCCCAGCTGTGGTGAAACTACAAGTCTCAAATATCATAGTCCAAGAGAGAGCGAGGATGATCGTACATACAGTGGGAGGACCATGGAAAATGAACGTCAAACCTCAGCCCTCCAGCTGTGGTGAAACTACAAGTCCCAAATCTCATAGTCCAAGAAAGAGCGAGGACGATCGTACATACAGTGGGAGGACCATGGAGAATGAACGTCAAACCTCAGCCCTCCAGCTGTGGTGAAACTACAAGTCCCAAATCTCATAGTCCAAGAAAGAGCGAGGACGATCGTACATACAGTGGGATGACCATGGAGAATGAACATGGGCAACCTCAGCCCTCCAGCTGTGGTGAAACTACAAGTCCCATGAGACATTGCAAGACCCTGACAGTCACAGGCATGACTCCTCGAGGCAGAGGCATGATGGGATATGTAGTTTCACCACAGCTGGAGTGAATAGCGGCCCTAAGAAGGATCTTTAAGTCATGTTTAACAAGTCATTCTACGAGCGATGGAACAGAAAAGTTCCTCCAAAACACATCTGAGAGTTTTTAAAAATTCAGAGGAAGTTAATAATTAACGTTTATCCGAGACTTTGATCCGTGCCCAGCCAGCTGTCTGGGGACGGGCAGCAGCAGGCCTGCAGACCATCGGTGGTCCGGGGACCGAGAGATCCGCCAGCCCTGTGCACACAGGAGCCTGTTAGGCTGCGAAGGTTCGGGAAGGCCTCCTTCCTCCGGGAAAATCGCCAGATGAGGATATCAAGAGGAATCAGAAATGGAGGAGGGGCGGCGTTGGGTATCAAGGATATTTTTTGCATCGTGTCTCCATGGCAACAGACGGCAGCGCAATTTAGAAGCTTCACACTTGCACCTGTCACCCCCCCCCCCTTCATTGCACATCAGGCTGTAGAGTCATTAAGATCACACTTCATCAGGAGGGAAGATTGCGAGGGAACGGCGCCGCTCAGACTTCTTTTAGAAGAGGAAGCGTGAGGAGATGAGCTCTGACAAATAACAGCTGCTCTCCGGGCGCTCGGGCTGGTACTCCGCCGTCACAGGCGAGTCTCGTGTCTGCCCCCTCCGGTCACGGCGCACATCCAGAGGGCCTCCCCGCGTTTCCATCTGCTGCTATCCATGTCCAATTCCTGCCGGCTCTCTCCTCAAGCTGCCGGGGAGATCTGGTGCCCTGGCCATGGCAGGGGGGGGGGGGCCCGGGGCGGCTCGGTGCGCTGCGATACCAGATCATCCATGGCAGATAAGGAGCAGGAGGTCTTGTAATCCTGTGTCCATTCCCACTCCATAGACAGGCCAAAATCCAAGACACAGTGCCTTGAAAAAGTATTCATACCCCTTGAGATTTCCCACATTTTGTCATGTTACAACCAAAAACGTAAATGGATTTTATTGGGATTTTATGTGACAGACCAACACAAAGTGGCACATCATTGTGAAGGGGAAGGAAAATTATAAATGTTTTTCAAAACTTTGTTGAGTCAATACTTTGTAGAACCGCCTTTCACTGCAATTACAGCTGCAAGTCTTTTTGGGGATGTCTCTACCAGCTTTGCAGATCTAGAGAGTGACATCTCTGCCCATTCTTCTTTGCAAAATATCTCAAGTTCTGTCAGATTGGATGGAGAGCGTCTGTAAACAGCAATTTTCAAGTCTTCTTTTGGATGTAGGTCTGCACTTTGACTGGGCCATTCTACCACATTAATATGCTTTGATCCAAACTATTCCATTGTGCCCATCAAATTCTGCCACTGTGCCCATTTAATGCTGCCACTGTGCCCATCAAATGCTGCCACGGTGCCATCGAATGCTGCCACTGTGCCCATTGATTTCTGCCACTGTGCCATCAAATTCTGCCACTGTGCCCATTGAATGCTGCCACTGTGCCATCGAATTCTGCCACTGTGCCCATTGAATGCTGCCACTGTGCCCATCGAATGCTGCCACTGTGCCCATTGATTGCTTCCACTGTGCCATCAAATTCTGCCACTGTGCCCATTGAATGCTGCCACTGTGCCATCGAATTCTGCCACTGTGCCCATTGAATGCTGCCACTGTGCCCATCGATTGCTGCCACTGTGCCCATTGAATCCTGCCACTGTGCCATCGAATTCTGCCACTGTGCCCATTGAATGCTGCCACTGTGCCCATCGATTGCTGCCACTGTGCCATCGAATTCTGCCACTGTTCCCATTGAATGCTGCCACTGTGCCCATCGATTGCTGCCACTGTGCCATCGAATTCTGCCACTGTGCCCATTGAATGCTGCCACTGTGCCCATCGATTGCTGCCACTGTGCCATCGAATGCTGCCACTGTGCCCATCGAATACTGCCACTGTGCCCATCAAATGCTGCCACTCTGTCCATCAAATGCTGCCAATGTGCCCATCAAACGCTGCCACTGTGCCCATTAAATGCTGTCACTGTGCCCTTTAAATGCTGCCACTGTGACCATCGATTGCTGCCACTGTGCCATAAAATTCTGCCACTGTGCCCATTAAATGCTGCCACTGTGCCATCGAATGCTGCCACTGTGCCCATCGATTGCTGCCACTGTGCCCATCAAATGCTGCCACTGTGCCATCGAATCCTGCCACTCTGTCCATCCAATTCCCCCACTGTAACCCTCCCATCCGCTCGCCGTCTGCCCGGCACTTACCCTGTCTCGGTGGGGCAGCGGCTGACGGCGGTGAGCGGTGTCCTCCATGTGTCTCTTCCCATCCACTCCTCCCGTCAGGTGTCCAATCACAGTGCCTGTTGTTTCAGTCAAACAGGTGACGGGTAACAGACCCGAGCACCTGATTGACGGAGAGGCGGTTCAGTGTTATGACACACCTGGGTCACCTTTTTTTACGCCTTTTGGAGCCTATGGCTCTAATCACGTGCTTCAAAAACACCCCCCGCCTCTGTAATTCGGGCGCCTGAATAGGGGGTGGCAGTAGCGGCCATTGATAGATTCAGGCAATGCATGAATCTATCCATTGGTCATAGAGGGGGTGGCTGGAGAGAGGGGGCCCTTATGGACGCACCACTACTGCCAGGTTTTCTTCTAAGATTTCCCTGTATTTGGCTCCATCCATCTTCCCATCAACTCTGACCAACTTCCCTGTCCCTGCTGAAGAAAATCATCCCCACAACATGATGCTGCCACCACCATGTTTCACGGTGGGGATGGTGTGTTTATTGATGGTAAAACTGGATTGGAAAAAAGGGAGGGGAGCTCTGGGGCTGAGTTGCTCCCCCAACCCTATGTGTGCTCACCCTCCAGCCGAGAATGACGGCAGCTTATCTGCTTATACCATCTTCCCGTCTCGTGTCATGTCATATATACATGGTGTGTTATTCTGATCAGCAGGTGAAAATAAAGGGAAAAAAATAAAACTAATGCAGCCACCAAATCTAAGGACTGGTTAGCTGCAACATATTACTCTTTTTGTTTTTGGGTTTATTTAAACTTAGACATTACCCTTCTGAATGAAACCATTTTGTCCATGTCATGTACACGATATTGCCAAAAGTATTGTGACACCCCTCCAAATCATTGGACTCAGGTGTTCCAATCACCTCCCTGGCCACAGGTGTATAAATTCGCACAACTAGACATACAGATGGCTTCTACAAACCTTTGTGAAAGAATGGGTCGCTCTCAGGAGCTCAGTGAATTCAAGGGTGGTACCGTAATAGGATGCCACCTGTGCAATAAGTCCATCCATGAAATTTCCTTGTTACTAAATATTCAACTGTTAGTGATTATTATAACAAAGTGGGAACAACAACAACTTGGCCACAAAGTGGTAGGCCACGTAAAACGACAGAGCGTGGTCAGCGCATACTAAAGCTCACAGTGCGCAGAAGTCGCCAACTGTCTGCAGAGTCAATAGCTACCGACCTCCAAACTTCATGTGGCCTTCAGAAGAGCACAACAACAGTGTGTAGAGAGCTTCATGGAATGGCTTTCCATTGCCAAGTCTTCAGGGCCGCCATCAGGGGGGTACAGGCAGTACACCTGTAAGGGGCCTGGAGGTCCCCAGGGGCCCGGATGGCAACCCCCCCTTTTTTTTTTTTTTTTATGGGCCCAGAGGTCCCCAGGGCCCTGGATAGTAACCCCCCCTTTTTTATGTATTTTTTATATAAATTTTTTTTTATTTTCTTTATTTATTTTTATTTATTTTTTTGAAAGGGGCCCAGAGGTCCCCGGAGGTCCCCAAGGGCCCCGGATGGCAACCCCCCTTTTATTTTTTTTATAAAAATATATATATATATATATATATATATATATTTCTTTTATAATTTTTTTTTTTTTTAAGAGGCCTGGGGGCCCCGGAAGGTAACCCCCCTTTTTTATGTATTTTGTATATTAAAAAAATTATTTTTTTTAATTTTTTTTTGTAAGTGGCTCACAGGCCCGGAGGTCCCCAGGGCCCCTGATGGCAACCCCCCCCCCTTTTTTTTGTTCTTTTTTTGTTCGTCAGCACCCAAAGCCCCCCCGACCTCAACAATTTGCGGTGGCAGCACACCCCCCCCCCCCCCCGTGGCACCCCCCCCGCTTCTCAATTTGCGGCGGCCTGAAGCTGTGTAAGGGGCCCCAAAATTCCTGATGGCGGCCCTGCAAGTCTTACATCACCAAGCAATGCAAAGCGACGGATGCAGTGGTGTAAAGCACGCCGCCACTGGACACTAGAGAAGTGGAAACATGTTCTCTGAAGTGACCAATCACGCTTCTCTGTCTGACAATCTGATGGACATGTCTGGGTTTGGCGGTTGCCAGGAGAACTGTACTTGTCTGACTGCATTGTGCCAAGTGTAAAGTTTGGTGGAGGGGGGGGTTATGGTGGGGGGTTGTTTTTAAGGGGTTGGGCTTGGCCCCTTCGTTCCAGTGAAGGGAACTCTTAGAGAGGAAGTAAACCCTCTTTTTGATTCCCTGGGGAAAAAAAAACCCTGCAAGAGAAAGGCATAATGAGCTAGTATGCATAGCATAGCATACTAGCTCATTATGTGGCACTTACCTGAGATCGAAGCCCCAAAGCGCTCCTCGTTCCCCTCCGCCGCCGCCATGTCCCCTCCGAGCGTCTTCCGGGTTTCGCCAGCGCTGTGATTGGCCGGAGCGGCGATGATGTCACTCCCGGGACCGGCATAATCCTGGCAATATGCCATTCAAGACCCGGCCCGCTCAGTGCGCCTGCGCTGTTGTCTACGGCGCGCATGCGCCATAGACATCGGTGCAATCTTTTCAGCAAATATCTCCTTAATCGTATGGGTTAGGGAGATATTTCTTGCACCTACAGGTAATCCTTAATCTAGCCTTAATCTAGGCTTACCTAAAGGTACAAGTTGTCTGGTTGGGTTTACAACCACTTTAAGGCGTCAGCATACCAAGACATTTTGGACATTTTCATGCTCCCAACTTTGTGGGAACAGTTTAGGGACGGCTCCTTCCTGTTCCAACATGACTGCCCACCAGTGCACAAAGCAAGGTCCATAAAGACATGGATGAGCGAGTTTGGGGTGGAGGAACTTGACTGGCCTGCACAGAGTCCTGACCTCAACCCTTATGGATGAATTAAAGTGGAGACTGCAAGCCAGTTCTTCTCGTGAGCTATGTTTCCCTGCATGGGGTTGCACAGGTGTATCCCCTTGCAGGCAGCCCTTTTGATGTCAATTGGGATGCGGTGGCTGCATGGAAACGCCCCAAAATGCATTGGATATTTTATATTTCTATTGCCGCAAACCAATTCACATGGGTGCGTCATTGCGTACCCCATATGAGGGCCATGTTTACCCACAAGGGGTTACACAGGTGTTTCGGGCCAAGCCCAACCCCTGAAAAACAACCCCACACCATAATCCCCCCTCCATCAAATGATTTGGACCAGTGCACAAAGCAAGGTCCCTAAAGACATGGATGAGCGAGTTTGGGGTGGAGGAACTTGACTGTCCTGCACAGAGTCCTGACCTCAACCCGATAGAACACCTTTAGGATGAATTAGAGTGGAGACTTTGAGCCAGACCTTCTCTCCAACATCAGTGCCTGACCTCACAAATGCACTTCTGGAAGAATGGTCAAACATTCCCATAGACACACTCCTAAACCTTGTGGACAGCCTTCCCAGAAGAGTTGAAGCTGTTATAGCTGCAAAGGGTGGGCCAACTAAATATTGAACCCTACGGACTAAGACTGGGATTAGACACGTGCAGAACAAAAAGTTTAATTTTCGTTTTGATTCGTTATTTGCATAAATTAGTTTAGTTAAATTTGTTTCATTTTGAAAAAAAAAAAAGGTGTTTATAAGTTTTGCAATTAAACACAATATTCTCATTACAGTAAAGTGAATAAAAGAGGAAAAAAAATGGGGGGGGGGGGGGGGGGGTAACGAGGCACCAGTTACGCATTGCCTAAGCAAGTAAATTTTTGGGGGTCTACCTTTATCCCCCGATGGGGGGGATCCAGGAGGATTAGTTTTGTTTATTAGTTTTGGAATCGATTCAAAAGTTTTCGAATCAATTTGAATAGTTTTCCAATTTCCGAAAATAATAATATAGAATAAAAAAAAAAAATCTATTCTATTCCTTTATTTTCTATTCTAGTTTATTCTCTTTGGAAATCGGAAAACAATTCGAATTGGAAAACGATTAGAATTCGAAACATTTTTGAAAACGTTTCGAATTCGAATTTCGTTATTTCGGATTCGTTTTAAACTCGGTACTATTCTAATTCGGAACTTCCGAATAACGAAAATTCGTCCAAATTTTAATTCGGAACGAAATGAACCGCACATTTCTAACTGGGATGTCATTAAACGACTTCAATACCGGGCATTTTCACCCCTTTCCTGCCCAGGCCAATTTTCAGCTTTCAGCGCTGTAACATTTTGAATGACAATTGCGCGTCATACAACGCTGTACCCAAATTAAATTTTGATAAATTTTTTTCCCCACAAATTGAGCTTTCTTTTGGTGGTATTTGATCACCTCTGTCTTTTTAATTTTTTGAGCTATAAACAAAAAAAGAGCGTAAATTTTGAAAAAAAACACAATATTTATAACTTTTTGCTATAATAAATATCCCTTTTTTTTTTTATTTTAAACAATTTTTTTCCTCAGTTTAGGCCGATACGTATTCTTCTACATATTTTTGGTAAAAAAAAAATCGCAATAAACGTATATTGATTGGTTTGCCCAAATTTTATAGCGTACCGTATACAAAATAGGGGATAGATGTATGTCATTTTTATTATTATATATTTTTTTTACTACTAATGGCGGCGATCTGCGATTTTTATCGTGACTGCAACATTATGGCGGACACATCGGACACTTTTGACACTATTTTGGGACCATTGTCATTTATAAAGCGATCAGTGCTATAAAAATGCATTGATTTACTGTATAAATGTAACTGGCAAGGAAGGGGTTAACACTAGGGGGGTTAAAGGGGTTTAATGTGTCCTAGGGAGTGATTCTAACTGTGGGGGGAAGGGATTGATGAGGGGAGGAGACCGATCGGTGTTCCTATGTACAAGGAACATACGATCAGTTCTCCTCTCCCCTGACAGGACGTGGATCTGTGTGTTTACACACACAGATCCACGTCCCTGCTCTGTGATGAGAATTTGCGGGTGCTCGGCGGACATCGCGGGCACGCGCATCAGGTCCCCAGTGACGCGGCGGCGCGGGCGTGCTCTTCACAATGCCGGGAAGCCGAGGACGTCATATGACGTCCACCCGGAGGGAGGAAGGGTTCCTGCTGCCATCATTTTACAATACAGGGGTAGGCAAGTGGTTAAAATTCAGGCGCGTGTAAAGCAAGAGTCTTAAACTGGCAGCCCCTCCAGCTGTTGCGGAACTACAAGTCCCATCATGCCTCTTCCTGTGGGAGTCATGCTTGTAACTGTCAGCCTTGCAATGCCTCATGGGACTTGTAGTTTTGCAACAGCTGGAGGGCCGCCAGTTTGAGACCCCTGGTGTAAAAGCAGGCATCCCAATACTTTTGGTAATATAGTGTAGATTTCTTCTATGAATGGGGACAAGATGCTCAGTGCTGTCCATGGTGCTGATGGCAATGGATGGACTGATTAGACTCAATTCACAAAGCTTTAAAAGAGAAGTATGGGTTTCCTTTTTTTTTTTTTTTGCTTACATCTATTCTATGTGAGCTGCTGATATCTATAAACCCTCCGAGCCCTCTCAGAAGTGCCCCCATTCTGTTAAAATCGAGATAAATACCTGTGGAAGGTTCTACAGTCTTTCATACAGCATCATCCTGACAATGGTCTGGACATGAAGTCTGGATCCACCCCCTTCCCTGTCATTTTGCTTGATTGATGTCGGCTCTCCTCCCTCTTCTAGTTCCTGAGACTTCACAGAGCGTAGCTGCTCCCTCCACTCTCCTCCCCCTCCCTCCTCCTCTGCAGTGTAATGTGAGAGAAATCACTGATAGTGCTGTGTATGAGAATCTACACTATATATTTCTATCTATCAGCACAGCCACGTCTCTTAGGGGAGGGGGGACAGAGGCAGGGGGTGTGTTGGTGTGTTGGTGAAGATGTACACACCCCCTGAAACTTTTCAAACTGAAAATGGACTATATATTTCTATCTATCAGCACAGCCACGTCTCTTAGGGGAGGGGGGACAGAGGCAAACTGAAAATGGACCGTTTTTGCCAGCTGAAGGAAAGTTCATGTGCACATGCTGTAAAAACTAAAAGAGGTAGGAAAAAAAGATTAGCTGATATGTGACAAATGTGATATTTACTAGTTATTTAACCCATTCCATACTTCTCCCTTAAAGGTAAACCCCAGGTTTCTCATTTCATTAGGAAATGCACCCGCTGTCAGCGCTGTATACACGGATGTAGTGTCAGCTCCATGCGTTATACAGCGCTGGGTTCTGCCATTGGTAGAGAGACTTCCCTCCCGTTCCCGGAACAAAACAGAGTTGGGCTAATAACATGAAAGCTGAAATTGAACTGCTTGCCAACCTACATTTACTGCAGCAAGACGGCTCGTGCGGGCACACGGCACAATCACAACTGGGACGACTGTGCTGTCATTACTTGCAGCACAAGCTGATCAGCAGGCCCCGGCCAATGATGGGCGGGACCCAATGATCAGCTCAGCGAATGACAGAAGAGAGCACTGTGCAGGTAAACAACACAGAGCTCTCTACAGACAACAGCAATATGCCTTTTTTTTCTCTTTGCAGTAAAAAACAGTATACCAGTATACATTAAATGTATTTGGAAATTTCAGATTGCCTAGTAAAATTAGTACGCAGTAAATACCTAGGCACACAGTTAACCTTTGATTGCCCCTGATGTTAACCCCTTCCCATGTCATTAGTAAAGTGACAGTGCATATTTTTTAGCACTGATCACTGTATTAGTGTCACTGGTGATGTCAGTGGCAGTCAGTCAGTTCCCACCCAGCGTCAGTTAGTGTCACATTATCCGCCGCACTATTGCAGTCCAACTATAAGTCGCTGATCGCCGCCGTTACTAGTATTAAAAAAGAAATAGAAAAATAAAAATTCCAGTATGTATCCCATAGTTTGTAGACACTATGGCTCCTTTCAGAAGGGGCGGATCCGCTCAGCGCAGTCCGCCAGCTCAGCGGGGGGGATCGCTCGGGGGGTTGATCTCCGCTGTGCCGGCGGATGACAGGTCCGTCTCCGCTCACTATCACTATCTATACGAGATAAAAGTGAACAGAATGTAAAGTAATGCAACAACAACAAATACTTCTGAAAATGCCGGGTAAGCAGTTTACATGACGGCTGTGATGTACAAACCCAAAAGTGGGTTTCTGGGTCTCCCTTATCATACAGAATACCGTCATCATCAATGGAAAATGAATGCCGGCGTACAGAGGATGTAGAAAATAAGAGCTCAGCAATTATTCTGAAAAGATCCGGAGAGACGTGCGGAATGTCGGCCTCATTCAGAGAAGTTCACATCCCAAATATCAGCCAGAAGTATTTTTCTTATTCTTTCCCAGCCATAGGAGAGCAGAAGGTGAGCCAAATCCATTCCCTTCACTTTATGACCAATCAGGGCTCAGAGAATAAAGTGTGTCCATGGAAGAATATAATCTACATAAGAACAATCGGAGGAGTTTATTAGACTCAATTCACAAAGCTTTAAAAGAGAAGTATAGGTTTCCTTTTTTTTTTTTTGCTTACATCTATTCTATGTGAGCTGCTGATATCTATAAACCCTCCCAGCCCTCTCAGAAGTGCCCCCATTCTGTTAAAATCGAGATAAATACCTGTGGGAGGTTCTACAGTCTTTCATACAGCATCATCCTGACAATGGTCTGGACATGAAGTCTGGATCCACCCCATTCCCTGTCATTTTGCTTGATTGATGTCGGCTCTCCCCCCTCTTCTAGTTCCTGAGACTTCACAGAGCGTAGCTGCTCCCTCCTCTCTCCTCCCCCTCCCTCCTCCTCTGCAGTGTAATGTGAGAGAAATCACTGATAGTGCTGTGTATGAGAATCTACACTATATATTTCTATCTATCAGCACAGCCACGTCTCTTAGGGGAGGGGGGACAGAGGCAGGGGGTGTGTTGGTGTGTTAGTGAACATGTACACACCCCCTGAAACTTTTCAAACTGAAAATGGACTATATATTTCTATCTATCAGCACAGCCACGTCTCCTAGGGGAGGGGGGACAGAGGCAGGGGGTGTGTTGGTGAAGATGTACACACCCCCTGAAACTTTTCAAACTGAAAATGGACTATATATTTTTATCTATTAGCAAGAATTCACAAGAACAATATAAGAACAATCGGAGGAGTTTATTAGACTCATGATTCTGCTATAGGCCGGGGGGGAAGGTGTTAATTAAAAAGAAGTGCTTTCAATTGCTCCCAGCCTCCTCCAGATCTCCAAATTCCGTTTTTTTTTTTTGTAGCTGTGATCCGACTCGGGGGGGAAGCAACCTCAGCCCTCCAGCTGTGGTGTAACTACAAATCCCATCATGCCTCTGCCTCTAGAAGTCATGCCTGTGATTGTCAGGGTCTTGCAATGTCTCATGGGACTTGTAGTTTCATCACAGCTGGAGGGCCGAGGTTGCCTACATTCATTCTCCATGGTCCTCCCACTGTATGTACGATCGTCCTCACTCTCTCTTGGACTACGAGATTTGTATGAGAAAAAGGGAAATTGGGACTTTGAATGAGGCTGCAGGCATGGTGCGGGTAAGAAACACATTTATTGATCATAAAAATGCATGACACATCATATAGCCAGATTATATGTACAACAAGAAAAACATTGCAATAAATGTGATTTCATGCTCTCTGCCATACACAGAAGTATGTTCATGTACAGTTAAGGAAACGAGGAAACAACAGTGCATAACCAAGCGCCACATAATCATCTGGACTGTTGAATGGATACATAAAAATGAACATACATGTGTGCAATTATCCTGTTGACAGCAAAGGCGACAAATAATGAAATATATATATTGGTATAAAACTAGTAGTACAAAAAAAAGGGGAGGGGGTTTTGTTTGAGTAGAGTAGATCATATGAAGCCGTGTGGTGCATCCCTAGTGCCCAACGCGTTTCGTGTAGATGAGACACTCTTCGGGGGCGGATGCTTGAAATATCTATAATGAATGTAAAAATATGGACTGGTTAAGTATGTTGAGTGATCAAACAAAAGAAAAATGTGGCAGATGGAAAATATCCACCTGAAGTACTCACATAACATTTTGAGCAGGAGGACGCGGTGGATGTAGGGCCCAACTAATGTACACTGCTTGTTTCAAGTCATTTTTTTTTTTAGTTAAAAAATAAATCAAAAATAGTTTACAGGTCATTAAGTAGTGGATGTGTGTGGATATTTTTTTTTTTTTAATTTAATAAAAATATTCTTTAGTGTCACTTTAACCACTTCAGCTCTGGAAGGTTTTACCCCCTTCATGACCAGGCCATTTTTTTTTTTTTTTTTTTTTGCACTTCAGCACTGAGCTACTTTAACTGACAATTGCGCGGTCATGCAATACTGGACCCAAATGAAATGTATATCATTTTTTGATCATTTTTTTCCCCACACAAATAGAGCTTTATTTTGGTGGTATTTGATCACTACTGGGTTTTTTTATTTTATTTTTGTGATATAAAAATGAAAATTTAGGCTAAAATATATTCTCCTAAAAAAAAAAAAAAATTAAATGTCTTTATAAATTTAGGCCAAAATATATTCTCCTCCGAAAAAAAAAAATCCCAATAAAAAATAAAAAAAATCCAAATTCTTTGGAAATTTAGGCTAAAATATATTCTACCCAAAAAAATCCCAATAAAAAAAAGAAAAGTCAAATTTCTTAAAAAATTTAGGCTAAAATATATTGTCCTACAAAAAAAAAATCCCAATAAAAAAAAAGAAAATATCACATTTCTTTATAAATTTAGGCCAAAATATATTCTTCTACAAAAAAAACCCCTCTGGGCAGGCGGATGCCAGCGGAGATGTCTGACACCCGCCTGCCACCCGACCCGCTAAAAACAGACGTATGGCGATACGTTTAGCCATCCGTCTGGCAGATCGGATGAGATCTGATGAAAACAGACATGCTGTCCATTTTTATCCGATCTCCCCATAGAAATCAGCGGCACTCTGACGAGTCCCTCCCCCTGCTCAGTGAGCAGAGAGGGACCTGTCAAACTATGGGATACATACTGGAATTTTTATTTTTCTATTTATTTTTTAATACTAGTAACGGCGGCGATCAGTGACTTATAGTTGGACTGCAATAGTGCGTCGGACAACGTGACACTAACTGACGCTGGGTGGGAACTGACTAACTGCCACTGACATCACCAGTGACACTAATACAGTGATCAGTGCTAAAAAATATGCACTGTCACTTTACTAATGACATGGGAAGGGGTTAACATCAGGGGCGATCAAAGGGTTAACTGTGTGCCCAGGTATTTACTGCGTACTAATTTTACTAGGCAATCTGAAATTTCCAAATACATTTAATGTATACTGGTATACTGTTTTTTACTGCAGAGAGAAAAAAAAGGCATATTGCTGTTGTCTGTAGAGAGCTCTGTGTTGTTTACCTGCACAGTGCTCTCTTCTGTCATTCGCAGAGCTGATCATTGGGTCCCGCCCATCATTGGCCAGGACCTGCTGATCAGCTTGTGCTGCAAGTAATGACAGCACAGTCGTCCCAGTTGTGATTGTGCCGTGTGCCCGCACGAGCCGTCTTGCTGCAGTAAATGTAGGTTGGCAAGCAGTTCAATTTCAGCTTTCATGTTATTAGCCCAACTCCGTTTTGTTCCGGGAACGGGAGGGAAGTCCCTCTACCAAAGGCAGAACCCAGCGCTGTATAACGCATGGAGCTGACACTACATCCGTGTATACAGCGCTGACAGCGGGTGCATTTCCTAATGAAATGAGAAACCTGGGGTTTACCTTTAAAGGAGAAGTATGGAATGGGTTAAATAACTAGTACATGTCACATTTGTCACATATCAGCTAATCTTTTTTTCCTACCTCTTTTAGTTTTTACAGCATGTGCACATGAACTTTCCTTCAGCTGGCAAAAACGGTCCATTTTCAGTTTGCCTCTGTCCCCCCTCCCCTAAGAGACGTGGCTGTGCTGATAGATAGAAATATATAGTCCATTTTCAGTTTGAAAAGTTTCAGGGGGTGTGTTGGTGAAGATGTACACACCCCCTGAAACTTTTCAAACTGAAAATGGACTATATATTTCTATCTATCAGCACAGCCACGTCTCTTAGGGAAGGGGGGACAGAGGGGTGTGTACGTCTTCACCAAAACACCCCCTGCCTCGGTCCCCCCTCCCCTAAGAGACGTGGCTGTGCTGATAGATAGAAATATATAGTGTAGATTCTCATACACAGCACTATCAGTGATTTCTCTCACATTACACTGCAGAGGAGGAGGGAGGGGGAGGAGGGAGCAGCTACGCTCTCTGAAGTCTCAGGAACTAGAAGAGGGAGGAGAGCCGACATCAATCAAGCAAAATGACAGGGAAGGGGGTGGATCCAGACTTCATGTCCAGACCATTGTCAGGATGATGCTGTATGAAAGACTGTAGAACCTCCCACAGGTATTTATCTAAATTTTAACAGAATGGGGGCACTTCTGAGAGGGCTGGAAAGGTTTATAGATATCAGCAGCTCACATAGAATAGATGTAAGCAAAAAAAAAAGGAAACCCATACTTCTCTTTTAAAGCTTTGTGAATTGAGTCTTAGGCCTCATGCCCACGGACGTTTTAAAAAACGGGCTGTAAAGCTAGTACAGACGCCAGGAAAAAAGCGGCGTTTTTAACGCGATTTTTCGCGCGTTTTGCATTGAATTAAATGCACGTTTCCCCGCGCTAGCTTTCTGCCTCGTTTTTCTTTCTCTATTCCAAATCAGTGGCTCCCTATGGAAGCCCATTGATTTGAATAGAGCTTGCACCAGAAGTCGGATCAAGATGATCCGACTTGCGGGGCGACTCGTGTGCGGAGAATCTTGAAGGGGAACCCAGCGAAAATGTAAAAAAAATTTGCGTGAGGTTCCCCCTCAGGACGATACCAGACCCTTCGGTCTGGTATGGATCTTGAGGGGGGAACCCCCACAGCAAAAAAAAAATGGCACGGGGTTCCCCCCAGGATCCATACCAGACCCTTATCCGAGCACGCAGCCTGGCCGGTCAGGAAGGGGGGGACGAGCGAGCGCCCCACCTCCTGAACCGTACCAGGCCGCATGGCCTGAACATGGGGGGTGGCTGCTTTGGGGCAGGGGGGTGCATTGCGGCCCCCCCACCCCAAAGCACCTTGTCCCCATGTTGATGAGGACAAGGGCCTCTTCCCGACAACTCTGGCCTTTGGTTGTCGGGGTCTGCGGGCTGGGGGCTTATCGGAATCTGGGAGCCCCTTTTAATAAGGGGGCACCCAGATCCTGGCCCCCCACCCTATGTGAATGAGTATGGGGTACATCGTACCCCTACCCATTCACCTGGGGGAAAAGTGTCAATAAAAAAAACACACTAGACAACTTTTTAAAGTAATTTATTAGGCAGCTCCGGGGGTCTTCTACCGACTTCTGGGGTCTTCTACCGACTTCGGGGGTCTTCTTCCGACTTCTCCGGTTCTTCTCCCGCTCTCCGGTGCTTTCTGCCGGGCACCTCTGCTATCTTCTGCCAGCTCTTTTGCTAGCGGGGGCCCGGTCTTCATCATCGTCTTCTTCCCTCTTCTCTTCTTGAGGTGTTGACACGACGAAGTCTGCCGCTGTAATGCTGTGTAACCCGACGCGCAACGACTTATATATGCATGGGGAGTGGTCACCGGGTGATGTGACCCCGCCCCCTTATGACGCCGCAGTCCCATCATGCCCCGGGACTGCGACGTCATAAGGGGGCGGGGTCACATCACTCGGTGACCACGCCCCATGCCTATATAAGTCGTTGCGCGCCAGGCACACAGCATTACAGCGGCAGACCTCATTGTGTCAACACCGCAAGAAGAGAAGAGGGAAGAAGACGATGATGAAGACTGGGCCCCCGCTAGCAAAAGAGCTGGCAGAAGATAGCGGAGGTGCCCGGCAGAAGGCAGAAAGCACCGGAGAGCGGGAGAAGTCGGAAGAAGACCCCCAAAGTCGGAAAAAGACCCCCGAAGTCGGTAGAAGACCCCGAAGTCGGTAGAAGACCCCAGATGTCGGTAGAAGACCCCAGGATGTCGGTAGAGGACTCCGGAAGTCGGAAGAAGACCCCCGGAGCTGCCTAATAAATTATTTTAAAAGGCTGTCTAGTGTGTTTTTTTTATTGACACTTTTCCCCCAGGTGAATGGGTAGGAGTACGATGTACCCCATACTCATTCACATAGGGTGGGGGGCCGGGATCTAGGTGCCCTCTTATTAAAAGGGGCTCCCAGATTCCGATAGGCCCCCCGCCCGCAGACCCCGACAACCAACGGCCAGGGTTGTTGGGAACAGGCCCTTGTCCCCATCAACATGGAGACAAGGTGCTTTGGGGTGGGAGGGCCGCAGGGCGCCCCCCTGCCCCAAAGCACCCACCCCCCATGTTGAGGGCACGCGGCCTGGTACGGTTCAGGAGGAAGGGGGGCGTTTGCTCGTCCCCCCCTTCCGGACCGGCCGGGCTGCGTGCTCGGATAAGGGTCTGGTATGGATCCTGGGGGGAACCCCGTGCCATTTTTTTTTTTGGTGTGGGGGTTCCCCCTCAAGATCCATACCAGACCGAAGGGTCTGGTATCGTCCGGAGGGGGAACCTCGCGCAATTTTTTAAAAAAAATTCGCGGGGTTCCCCTTCAAGATTCTCCGCACACGAGTCGCCCCGCAAGTCGGATCATCTTGATCCGACTTCTGGTGCGACCTCTATTCAAATCAATGGGCTCCCATAGTGAACCATTGATTTGGAGTAGAGAAAGAAACGCCGGACGAGGCTTAACACAGCGTTAAGCCTCGTTACATTGCGTTTTTACACCCTTTGCCGGCTTCTGGCGTCTTTACAGCTCTAACGCTGGAGCTTCAGAACGCACTGGTCCTGGTTTTTTTTTTGCAGCTTTAAAACGCCTATGCCATTTACAGCTCAAAAACGTCAAGGTGGGCATGAGGCCATAGGCTAACATGGAGAGGCGTTTTTAACCACTTCCATACTTGGCACTTAAACACCTTCCTGCCC
Source organism: Rana muscosa (assembly GCA_029206835.1). Lineage (NCBI taxonomy): Eukaryota > Metazoa > Chordata > Amphibia > Anura > Ranidae > Rana > Rana muscosa. The sequence continues at coordinate 360,967,567 of CM055125.1, read as the reverse complement.
AGACCAATTTTCAGCTTTCTGCGCTGTTGCACTTTGAATGACAATTGCGCGGTCATGCTACACTGTACCCAAACTAAATTTTTATCATTTTGATCCCACAAATAGAGCTTTCTTTTGGTGGTATTTGATCACCTCTGCGATTTTTATTTTCTCCCCAAAAAATTAAAAATGACCGAAAATTTTGAAAAAAAAAAATATTTTTTTATTTCAGTTACAAAATTTTGTAAATAAGTATGTTTTCTCCTTCACTGATGGGCACTGATGGGGCTGCACTGATAGGCACCGATGAGGTGGCACTGATGGGCACCGATGAGGTGGCACTGATGGGCACCGAGAGGCGGCACGGATGGGCACCGATAGGCGGCACGGATGGGCACCTATAGGCGGCACGGATGGGCACCTATAGGCGGCACGGATGGGCACCAATAGGCGGCATGGATGGGCATGGATGGGCACAGATAGGCAGCACGGATGGGCACAGATAGGCGGCACGGATGGGCACAGATAGGCAGCATGAAGCGGCACGGATAGGCGACACGGATGGGCACTGATAGGCGGCATGGATGGGCACTGATAGGTGGCATGGATGGGCACTGATAGGTGGCACTGTACTGCAATGTGTTTTACTAATGGATGCCAATCAGTGCCAAACAATAATGCCTGCCAATCAGTGGTGCCCATTGTGGGCACTGATTGGCATCCATTGTGGGCACTGATTGGCATCCATTAGCCATTTCTAATTTGCATCCCTGGTGGTCTAGGGTGGCATACCTTTAAGGTGGGCATCCCTGGCGGTCTAGTGGCATCCCTGGTGGTCCAGTGTGGGCATCTTTGGGGGGGCTGCGCTGATAATCGATCAGCACAAACCCCCCCTGTCAGAGGAGCAGCCGATCGTCTCTCCTCTACTTGCGTCTGACAGACGCGAGTGAGGAAAAGCCGATGACCGGCTTTTCCTGTTTACATCGTGATCAGCCGTGATTGGACACGGCTGATCACATGGTAAAGAGTCTCCGTCGGAGACTCTTTACCTAGATCGGTGTTGCGGGGTGTCAGACTGACATCCCGCAGCAACGATCGCCGCGATGTGCGCCCCCGGGGGCGCGCAGCAGCTCAAAATCCTGAGGACGTCATATGATGTCCAGTCAGGATTTTAAAACCACTTTGCCGCCGTCAATCCTCTATGGGGCGGGCGGCAAGTGGTTAAGCTGCAAAAAACGCTCATAAAAGTGGCTGTAAAAACGTCCGTGGGCATGAGGCCCAATAAACTCCTCCGATTGTTCTTATGTAGATTATATTCTTCCATGGACACACTTCATTCTCTGAGCCCTGATTGGTCATAAAGTGAAGGGAATGGATTTGGCTCACCTTCTGCTCTCCTATGGCTGGGAAAGAATAAGAAAAATACTTCTGGCTGATATTTGGGATGTGAACTTCTCTGAATGAGGCCGACATTCCGCACGTCTCTCCGGATCTTTTCAGAATAATTGCTGAGCTCTTATTTTCTACATCCTCTGTACGCCGGCATTCATTTTCCATTGATGATGACGGTATTCTGTATGATAAGGGAGACCCAGAAACCCACTTTTGGGTTTGTACATCACAGCCGTCATGTAAACTGCTTACCCGGCATTTTCAGAAGTATTTGTTGTTGTTGCATTACTTTTACATTCTGTTCACTTTTATCTCGTATAGAGGATCTCGGGACTGAAATGAATGATACAAACAATACAATCTACACATAGAGGTAGACTCCTTAGCAATTCATTTCCATTTTTTAAAAGCAGAGCTTTGGTCATTTGCATTGCATAGAGAAGCATAGGGACCCAGTGATGATGTCACTGAGTCTATAATAAGGTATGCAATGAAATTCAAAAGATTTTATATAAAAAAAAAAATATATAGCATGTTGATGAGGGAGAGAAGAAGGAACCAAGGAAGGCAAATTATAAGCTGATTAAACTTCAGCTTTAACCACCTCAATACCGGGCACTTTCACCCCCTTCCTGCCCAGGACAATTTTCAGCTTTCAGCGCTGTCACACTTTGAATGACAATTGCGCGGTCATCCAACACTGTACACATGTGTCATTTTTATAATATTTTTGAGACAGATAGAGCTTTCTTTTGGTGGTATTTAATCACCACTGAGGTCTTTTTTTTTTGTTCAACAAAGGAAAAAAATATATATATATATTTTGGGAAAAAAATAAAACGTTTTTCTTAATTTCTGTTACAAAATTTTGTGAATAAGTAATTTTTCTCCTTCCCTGATGGGCACTGATGAGGCGGAGCTGATAGGCTGCACTGATATACAGCACGGATGGGCACTGATGGGCACTGATAGGCGGCACTGATATGCAGCACTAATGGACAACTAATAGGTGGCACTTATGGGCACTGATAAGCAGCACTGATGGGCACCGATAGGTGGCACAAATGGGCACTGATAGGCGGCACTGATAGGCGGAACTAATGGACAACTAATAGGTGGCACTTATGGGCACTGATAGGCAGCACTGATGGGCACCGATGGGTGGCACTAATGGGCACTGATAGGCGGCACTGATATGCAGCACTAATGGACAACTAATAGGTGGCACTTATGGGCACTGATAGGCAGCACTGATGGGCACCGATGGGTGGCACTAACGGCACTGATAGGCGGCACTGATATGCAGCACTAATGGGCAACTAATAGGTGGCACTTATGGGCACTGATAGGCAGCACTGATGGGCACCGATGGGTGGCACTAACGGCACTGATAGGTGGCACTGATATGCAGCACTAATGGGCAACTAATTGGTGGCACTTATGGGCACCGTTGGGTGGCACTAATAGGCAGCACCAATGGGCACTGATAGATGGCACTGATGGGCAGCTTTTATAGACACTGATGGGCACCTATAGGTGGCACTGATGGGCAGCACCAATGGGCACCGATAAATGGCACAGATAGGTGGCACGGATGAGAAGGCACTGACAGGCATCACTGATAGACACGGAAAGGCAGAAATGATGGGCATTGATTGGCATCACTGATGGGCACCACTAGTGGGCACTGATTGTCAGCACAGACCCCCCCTGTCAGGAGAGACACTTATCAGCTCTCCTCTACTCACGTGCTGTCAGTGTGAATAGAGGAATGCTGATAACCGTCACTTCCTATTTACACCATCATCAGCTGTGATTGGATACATGGTGAAGAGCCTATGTCATAGGCTCTTTACCGTGATCAGAAATGCGGTGTGTCTGAGCGACACACCACACCACCGATCACCACACTGCGGGCCCCCGAGCAGCTTGTTCTAAGGAACCTCATATGACGCCCAATCAGAACAATGGAACCCCCACCCCGGCCGTCATTTTGCTATAGGCCGGGCAGGAAGCTGTACACCATGCAAAGTGCACATCTGTATGAACATTGCAGTTCCTTTTGTTACATTGCAGTACATTGTAGATGTCTGTTGGGTGTGTTGCAATACCCTTTCACACGGAGGCGTTTTTACTGCGTTTTCGTGGTGAAAATAGCTCTGTAAAAATGCCTGAAATAATCCTGCCCCATCATTCTCAATGTGAAAGCCCTGAGGGCTTTCACATTGAGGCGCTGTGCGTTGGAAAAAATCCTGCAAAAACTTTTTTTGGAGCATCTTTGGGGCGCATAAAATAGCGCCGTAAAAACGCCTATCCCCATTGAAATGAATGAGAACCGCGGTAAAACGCAATCGCAGTAAAAACGTGGTAAAAACGCGGTAAAATCCCAACGCCTCAGTGTGAAAGGGGCCTTATGGTGAAGCAGGTCATGCTTGTGTTATAACACTCTTTATGGTGTGAACAAGTCATTCCTGGTACTACAGAACACACACGGGGGGTGTATAGGACAGCGGCACGTGGTCGGTGTTCTGTAGCGTGGCAGTTAGTTTTGCGGCAGTGATGAGTTGTTTATGTTTTTTGTTAGTGTAGCGGCCCCCTCACTCCCCTCTTCGTCTTCAGTTTGTCTGTCTCTTGTCTAGGGGTACCTTTCAGAGGGGAAGGGAGCGGGGACACCACGCCTGGCCTCCACCACAGATGTCAGTGCGGTATAAGCAAAGTTATTTTTACCTTCGGGTCAGTGTTCTGCACCTAGAGCCTCCACCGAGAGTTCCCTTGAACAATGTCTGTCAGGAAATGAGCTCCACACCATTAAAGTTCAACACTCCTTTATTCTTCTGCGAATGAACACAATCAGTTGAACTCCCTTGGAGAACAGAACAGAAAAGGAGGTGTGGATGTGAGTAGGCCCAGACACAATGTGTTCTCCACTTTCCTCCCTGAAAGTGGGTTACGGTCCCCGAGCGAGGGGGAATTTCCTTCCAGGTGGTCTCCGATGAGAGGCTCACCCGTCACTGGCAATATGCTGCACCAGGTCTTCGAGTGAGGAGCTCCCCCCGGTCCATTACGCCTTCCGGATTCGGGTACCCACTCCCTGGGTACCCTAGGATCTCCTTCCCTCGCGGAACTCAGTGTTAGGCACTGAGCTCCAGACCTTCATCCGAGTACCTCACCCCAGGCTAAAGGTGCCTGGGATGGAACACGACCTCCGGCTGTCCTCTAGGCCTAGGCCGCCTAGAGGACCGACACGAACCACCGCCCGCAGGCTGAAGGTGCCTGGGACTCGACCCCCTGACAAAGATGGCCGGCCCCCTTTATACCCTCTCCCGGCAAGCACGGCGGGTTCCCCGCCCCACCATACCGCTGCCGAGGGAGGACAAAAAGGAGGCACGGCACACAGTAATGATTCAACCCCAGCCCAGGATGACAGCGCCACCCGCTGGGCTGCAGGGAATTACACATCACTGATGTCTCTGCCAAGTTCAAATTTACACCTGGGAAAGTACATACTCGCTACACTCTCCCCCTGGTGGTTTGACACTGGTCCCCAGTGTCTGGAGTAAATCATGCCCTCAACGGCTGACATAATCCAATCCAGAGACCGACTAACAATTGCATAAAAATAAAACTTTTAGGAAAAAACTACCCAACTAAAACACTGTGTCTGAGCCCTGTAATAAAAAGGGAAGAAAGAAAGAAGAGAAAACAACAGCATTAAACGACAACTTAGAATTCACATTTTACTTTTCCCACCCATCCTGACTAAGACCCACCCCATACTCAGTGGTCTTAATGGGATGTTCTCCTGCAGAGGGAAAAGAAAAGGGATTAGCACACATAACCCTGACACATGTATTCGTGTGAGAGAAAAGAAACTTCTCCGGGAAGAAATCCCTTTTCTCCAAAAAGTGAGTGCGTGAAAAGTGTTTAACGTTGCGCAACACTGCCACCTGGTGACAGCACCGTGGTAACTGCACTCGTGGAACTTTCCTCTTCTCTTTGGCCCTATCTACCCAGAGTCCATGATCTCTTGTAGGAAAGGTGAAGAACAACAGGAACAGTCCTTCATTCCTCTGGGCACAAAAGCAACGGGCCCCAGAAAGTTCAGCAGCATAACAAGAACGGAGTCTCTTCTCTCCTAAAGGTAAAAACGGGGATGCGGCTGAACAAGTGGCTTCAAGTGTTGATCCATGGTCTCCAGATGATACTCCACATCTTCTCCCTCCTTGCGCCGGATCAACACCTTGTCTGCATGGATGTGACGTCCCAACATCCACTCTGCCTTGCAGTCTTTAAAACGCTGAGAAGCCTTGGGAGAGCATGCCAGTTACCTGCGGGCGTGCGGAACCTGAAGGTGGGTCCACACAAAGTCATTGTACCAGCGCTCCCGGCACACTTCCTCCTCATAGAGCAGTTCCTTGGACAAGTATGGATACTCCCATCCGTATAGGGTTGCCACCTCATCCCTTTAAACCGAACACATATGAATTACACAGGTTCTGTGGCTGATTTAATGCAGATGAGGCACCAAGTGAGTTTAATTACCACCTTAATCAGCCACACACCCTGCGTAATTAATATGTGTTCGGTTTTAAAGGGATGAGGTGGCAACTCTACATCCGTACTATGCAGCAACCTTCTGGCCAAATAGGCGTTGTAGTCTCGCCAAAGGAGGCATGGTAGCTTTGTCCCAGCCCTTTTCTGCAAACAGTTCATCTATTGCAACGTCGTCTCCCATGTCCGAGAGCGACTCCAGGTCAGAGGTGTCACACTCCTCCGCAGGCAGGTAGCCTGTAGTGGAGACTGAGTTTTCACCTCTTCCCACACACCAAATCTCTCTGCCTGGCTTACCTCGGCCTTGAAGCGGGACATCCGGAACTCTCGTCGACGGATCCATCCGGGCCGGGCGTAAGCGGGCGAGACGGTCCACCACAACCGCTGGTCGGGGCTACCATGCCGGTCTTTCTCTTCGGTGGTGGACGCTGCGAGACAGTGGTGACCGAGTCAGCATCCTCGGATTTCTCCCGTTGAGTTTTCACGACCTCCTCCGCGGTCGCTGCAGTGTGCGCAGGGATGGCTGTCACAGCAGTGATTCCTCCTCTCTGAGTGATGTTGCCTGCAGCACAGCCAGGGTAGATGATTCTCGGCTTCTCAACCGCCGGATCCACTTCGAACAGAAACTCCCCACAGGCCTTGCATCGCCCAAACGGCTTCAGTTGGCACACCAGTCCCGAACAGCCGGGACAAATCACACCCAGGGCCTTAACGTCCATGCACGAGTACAGGGCGAATCGATCCCTTGGCTTTAGCCGGATCCCCGTATCTGTTACCGGAGCAGCAGCAGTCAGTATCGTGGTAGAAGGGTAAACTGGAATCCACGATGTATGTCCGAACATGGCGACCTGTTGCTGATCCATCGCGCACTGCAAAGTTTTTGCGCCAACGTCACACGTGTAGTCCTTCACACGTATTGGACTCCTCCCCTTTTGCTCCAGTTCGCGGGCTTTTCTTCTTTTCTGTTTCTGAGTCACGCCCACGAACTAAGTGATGGGGGTGTGCCTGGTGGAGCAGTGCAATAGAAGCCCCCACGTGTAGTACTTCACACGGCTGAACTGCCCCCTTTTTCCACTCTTCTGCGCGGGCCTTTCCCTTCATGGGGTCATGTCCACGACTTCGAGCAGGGATGCACTTCGGCCAATGAAGGCCTGCCTACTCGTGTAACTCCTCCAGCAGACACGTTCAATACTGTGGTGCACAAACACTATCCCGGACCCGAGCCCCCACGTGTAGCAGCCTCCTCACTCCCCTCTTCTTCTTCAGCTCGTCTGTCTCTTGTCTAGGGGTACCTCCAGAGGGGAGAGAGCGGGGACACCACGCCTGGCCTTCACCACAGGTGTCAATGTGGTGTAAGCAAAGTTCTTTTTACCTTCGGGTCAGTGCTGTGCACCTGGAGCCTCCACCGAGAGTTACCTTGAACAATGTCTGTCAGGAAATGAGCCCCACACCATTAAAGTTCAACACTCCTTTATTCTTCTCGAATGAACACAATCAATTGAACTCCCTTGGTAGAAACAGAACAGAAAAGGAGGTGTGGATGTGAATAGGCCCAGACACAATGTGTTCTCCACTTTCCTCCCTGAAAGTGAGTTGCGGTCCCCGAGCGAGAGGGGATTTCCCTCCAGGCGGTCTCCGATGAGAGGCTCACCCGTCACTGGCAATATGCTGCACCAGGTCTTCAAGTGAGGAGCTACCCCCGGTCCATTACGCCTTCCGGATTCGGGTACCCAATCCCTGGGTACCCTAGGATCTCCTTCCCTCGCGGAACTCAGCGTTGGGCACTGAGCTCCAGACCTCCATCTGAGTACCTCACCCCAGGCTAAAGGTGCCTGGGATGGAACACGACCTCCGGCTGTCCTCTAGGCCTAGGCCGCCTAGAGGACTGACACGAACCACCGCTCGCAGGCTAAGGGTGCCTGGGACTCGACCCCGTGACAAAGATGGCCGGCCCCTTTATACCCTCTCCCAGCAAGCACGACGGGTTCCCCGCCCCACCATACCGCTGCCGAGGGAGGACAAAAAGGAGGCACGGCACACAGTAATGATTCAACCCCAGCCCAGGGCGACAGCGCCACCCACTGGGCTGCAGGGAATTACACATCACTGATGTCTCTGCCAAGTTCAAATTTACACCCGGGAAAGTACATACCCGCTACATTAGTTTTGTAGATCAGACATGGATACAACAATCCTTACACATTTATACAAAGGGGAAAATAATGATTTGATGCCCTGCAGATTTTGTACATTTTCTTATCATAGGTGTATTTTAAATGACAGAGACAGAATATCAACCAAAAAACACGATACAAATGTTATAAATTGTGTTGCAGTTCAGTGAGTAAAATAAGTATTTGATCCCCAAGCAAAACATGACTTAGTACTTGGTGGAGAAACCCTTGTTGGGAAGCACAGAGGTCAGACGTTTCTTGTAGTTGGTTACCAGGTTTTCCCACATCTCAGAAGGGATTTTGGTCCACTCTGCTTTACAGATCTTCTCTAAATCCTAAAGTTTTCTTGGCTGTCTCTTGGCAACTCGAAGTTTCAGCTCCTTTCATACATTTTCTATAGGATTAAGGTCTGGAGACTGGCTCGGCCACTCCATGACCTTAATGTGCTTGTTCTTGAGCCACTCCTTTGTTGCCTTGGCGGTGTGTTTTAGGTCATTGTTATGCTGGAAGACCCATCCATGACCCATCTTCAGTGTTCTGGCTGAGGGAAGAAGGTTCTCATCCAAGATTTTACAATACATGACCCCGTCCATTGTCCCCTCAATGCGGCAAAGTCGGCCTGTACATTTAGCAGAGAAACAGCCCCAAAGCATCATGTTTCCATCTCCTTCACTGATGTGCGCTGATTAGGTGGCACTAATATGCAGCACTGATAGGCAGAACTGATGGGCACTTTTAGGCACTGATGAGGCGGCACTGATGTGATGCTACTGATGAGGAAGCACTAACATGAAGCACTAATGGGCACTAATAGGCAGCACTAATGGGCACTGATAGGCAGCACTAATGGGCACTGATAGGCAGCACTAATGAGCACTGATAGGCAGCACTAATGAGCACTGATAGGCAGCACTAATGGGCACTGATAGGCAGCACTGATGGTCACTGATAGGCAGCACTAATGGGCACTGATAGGCAGCACTAATGGGCACTGATAGGCAGCACTGATGGTCAGCACTCATGAGCACTGATGAGGGGGCGCTGATGGGCACTGAAAGGCAGCACTGGTGGGCACTGACAGGCATTACTGATGGGGAAGATCTCCCCTCTGAGAAGAGCCACTTATCTGCTCTCCTCTCCTCACGTGCGGTCAGTGTGAGTAGAGGAATGCCGATAACCAGCATTTTCTATTTATACTGTGATCAGCTGTAATTGGACACATGATCACATGATAAAAAGAGCCAACGTCATAGGCTCTTTGCCAAGATCGGTGGTGCAGTGTATCTGAGGGACACCCTGCACCACAGATCGCCACGCTGTGCTCCTCGGTGGGGGGGGGGGGGGCAGCATGCACGAACGGCCCGTTCTGAAAGACATCATATAATGTCCACTCAGAACGGAAAATCCCTCACCTGGCCGTGATTCTGCTTTTGGCCGGGCGGGAAGGTGTTAAAACAGTATTACTAGAAATAAAAAGTATACATTATTTTTCTATAGTGTGTCCCATTTAAAATGATATTTTCTGGTACAAGGCATGTCAAAATTTTTGTAACTTAGAAAAAAAATAAAAAAATAAAGTTTGCACATTTTCTTGTTATGCAACCCTGAAACAAACAAAACACGTTTTTTTTTTGTTTGTTTTTTTCGATGTTTTGACCAGTGTTAGTTTATCTTTCAGTTTTACAATAAATAACAAGTATGCATTTAATTCTATAATTTCTAAAATGAGGTTTTTGGTACAAAGCATGGCGACATTTTTGTAAATTAAAAACATTTTCTTGTTATGAAGCACTGAAAGATGCAACAAACTAAACTAATTGGGGAAAAAAAAAAAAAAAATGGTGAGAAGATAGAAATAAAAAAAAAAGTCAGCAGAAAAAATAGCTAAGGGAGAAGGGGAGGAAGGAGTTAATTAGTGTTAATGAGGGGTGCAATAGAAATACATGAAAAAAGAATACATTTAATGACATGTATTTGCAAAAAGGACGGAGTTTCACCTTCTCAGAGGACTTTTCTTTGCTATCACTTTAGTTTATCATCATAGCTCCGGTTATCTCTTCTGACTTCCATTTCATGCGAGCTTCATGTCCTCAGACATCTGTAACAAATATACCGCCTGTGTAATCATCTGCCATGGATGTCACATATACATGGAGGACAATTCAGACCTGTAATTGTGATTCCGAACACAGCGCAACCACGGCCAGCGTTCCTGAGGAATGCCTAGTCTTTGAGATTGTATCCCGGAGCAAGACGGGAAACAGGAATCTCATCCAGTAAGAGGAGAGGGTTTAAGTTTATAAAATGATGTTTTTTTATTTTTTATTAAATGTACACAGCTGGTGATGAAATCAGTTAGGCCCCTTTCACACTGGGGCGGTGGGTGCGGTGGCGGTATAGTGCCGCCATTTTTAGCGTCGCTATACTGTCGGAATTGCGGCGGTATTCGGCCGCTAGCGGTGCGGTATTAACCCCCGCTAGCGGCCGAAAAAGGGGTAATTCCGCCCGCAATGCGCCTCTGCAGAGGTGTATTACCGCGGTTTCCCATTACTTTTAATGGGAAGGAGCGGTGAAGGAGCAGTAAACACGCCACTCCTCTCACCGCTCCAAAGATGCGGCTAGCAGGACTTTTGGAGCGGTCCTGCTAGCACACCGCCTCAGTGTGAAAGCCCTCGGGCTTTCACATTGAGACTGCAGGGGCAGGAGTTTTCAGGCGGTATTTAGGCGCTATTTTTAGCGCTAAACCGCCTGAAAAACTCCTCAGTGTGAAAGGGGTCTTACTGACTAAAATCCTGCAATGAGCATCCACAATGGGAAAAGACACAAAGTGTAGAAGGTTGGACGGCACCAGTAGGTATAAACAGTTTTCTATGCGTGTAATTAAGTGTTATGGAGCAATAAGTTCCGCTCCCTGTGCCGTACCCCTCTTGTAGTGTGTTTTTTTAGGGGGACACACCTGGTTATACACCAATACCCCCCCCCCTCTCAGCACCCTTCCTGAAAAAATCCTACTATCCCCCTTCCCCAAATCACTCCTCCCAGCACAAATTCCACCCCCCTCCCAGTACAAATCATCATCCCCCAGCGAGTAAAATAAGTATTTTTCTAGGTAAATTCTAAAGGTACTATTGACATAATGGGGGTTATTTACTAAAGGCAAATCCACTTTTCACTTCAAGTGCAAACTACAAGTGCAAAGTGCTCTTGAAATTGCACTGAAATTGCACTTGGAAGTGCAGTCGCTGTAGATCCGAGGGGGACAAGCAAGGAATATAACAGCATTTTAGCTTGCACATGATTGGATGATAAAATCAGCAGAGCTTCCCCTCATTTCAGATCTACCCCTCAGATTTACAGCGACTGCACTTCCAAGTGCACTTTCAGTGCAATTTCAAGAACACTTTGCACTTGTAGTTTGCTTTTGTAGTGCAAAGTGGATTTGCCTTTCGTAAAATAACCCCCAAAATATTCACCACATGTCGGTAACAACCCGTGCAATCCATACATACAAAGACACCAAAACAAGAAAAGTTCAGAAATGAAGTTCTGTGTAATAAAATGGAAGGACACCGGGAAAAAGTACAACTGAAATGTATTTAATACTTGGTACAAAATCCTTTGTTGGTAATGACAGCTTCAAGGCGCCTCCTGTATGGAGAAACGAGTCGCATGCGTTGCTCAGGTGTGATTTCGGCCCATTCTTCCACACAAACAGTCTTCAAATCTTGGAGGTTCTGTGGGTCTCTTCTATGAACTTTAGTTCTTTCCACAGATTTTCTGTTGGATACAAGTCAGCTGATTGGCTGGGCCATTCTAGCAGCTTTATTTTCTTTCTTGGAAACCAATTGGGAGTTTCCTTGGCTTTGTGTTTGGGATGATTGTCTTGCTGAAATGTCCTCCCTCGTTTTATGTCCATCATCCTGGAAGATGGCAGCAGATTTTTATCATGAATGTCTTGGTACATTTTTCCATTTATCCTTCAATGGTATGAAGTTTGCCAGTACTGTATGCTGAAAGACAGCCCCGCCCATACCATGATGTTCCCGCCTCCAAACCTCACTGTTGGTATGGGGGGTGTTTTTGGGGTGATGTGCTATTTGACCTCCAGACATGGTGTGTATTATGGCATCCAAAGAGTTACATTTTGGTCTCATCTGACCAGACTATAGTCTCTCCGTATTTCACAGGCTTGTCTAAATGTTGTGCAGCAAACTTTAACCGATTGCCGACCGCCGCACGAACATTTACGTAGACAGAATGGCACGTACAGGCAAAAGGGCGTATATATACGTCCCCTTTAAATTGCCAGCCGCGTGGTGGAGCGCACGCCGGCGGCGGCGCGCTCGCGACCCTGACACGAGCTCCGTGACCACGCCTGCGGACCCGATTGCCGCCGGTATCCCGCGATCGGGTCACAGAGCTGAAGAACGGGGAGATGTTAGTGTAAACACAGCATCTCCCCGTTCTGCCTAGTGACACTGTCACTGATCGTGTTCCCTGTCATCGGGAACAGCGATCAGTGACGTGTCACTCGTAGCCACGCACCCTAACAATTAGAATCACTCCTTAGGAAACACTTAACCCCTTCAGCCCCCCCCCCCCCGGAGGGCTTTCACACTGGAGCAGTGCGCTAGCAGGACGCTAAAAAAAGTCCTGCTAGCAGCATCTTTGGAGCGGTGCGTACACCGCTCCTCCACCGCTCCTACCTATTGAAGTGAATGGGCAGCGCGGCCAAACCGCCGGCAAAACTCCGCTGCAGCGGCACTTTGCGGAGGGTTTTAACCCTTTTTTGGCCGTTAGCGGGGGTTAAAAGCGCCCCGCTACCAGCCGAATACCTCCGCAAAAACTACGGTAAAGCGCCGCTAAAAATAGCGGCGCTTTACCACCGACGCCTCGGTGTGAAAGCGGCCTAAGAGTAAAAGTAATCAAAAAAAATAATAATTTTAAGAGAAAGTCTAAAAGTAAAAAAATAAAAGTAAAGAAAACAATTAAAAAATAATAATAATTTAAAGCGCCCCCCATCCCCGCGTGCTCGCACACAGAAGCGAACGTAAGTCGCGCCCACATATGTAACCAGCATTCAAATCATGCATGTGAGGTATCGCCGCGTGCGTTAGAGCGAAAGAAACAATTCTAGCCCAAGATCCTCTTTGTAACTCTAAATAGGTAACCTGTAAAAATTATTAAAGCGTCGCCTTCTGTTTTTTTTTTTTTAATTCATTAAACTTCATGTAGCGCTACCCCCAGTTAAGAGAGCCGCTGAGTTTTGTTTCGGGCCCTGCATACAGCACCGCCAACCCCCGGCAATCTACTCAACCCACACTGGCACAGTTAGTCTAGGGATTGTTACATCGTAATGGTCTATACCTGATTATACACAATCTGGCAGTATTGATAGACAACTACTATCTGCAAAGATGACACTAATACCAATGTGATAAAATATAACTGGATTTACTTTGGTATAAGGGTTCAAGGTTAAACACATAACACAGTATACATGCAGAGCCCTGCAGCAATAAACATATTCATCAGTGATAGTGCAGAGTGATCACCCGCCACATGCAACGATCTTCTTTCCCTAGGCGCAATATGGCGCAGCAACAAAGTTTTAACCCCCACCCTGGTCAGGCCTGACTCGGATTAAAACTTAGTCCCTTATGACAGGGCTCGACAATCCCCGGGCGCCAGGTCGCAAATGCGACTAGAATTAGCGACCTGGCACCTGGGGCAGCACAGCTGAGGTTACCTGTATCTCCGTGCGCCCCCCCCCCCCCTCCGCGATCGCGTGATCTCGTCGGGCCGCACCGGCCGTTAATTTAGGCCACGGCTTTGCGGCCTTCTGCAGGCCTAGGCTTCATTCTGTAATCTGGCGCCATCTTGTGGTGGCCGTTGGTATGACAAGTCAACCAGCAATGCTTGCCTCTTTCACTGCCCGCCCATCTCCTTCCCTTTACTTAGAAGTTAACCCCCAAACATTATATATATTTTTTATTCTAACACCCTAGAGAATAAAATGGCGGTCGTTGCAATACTTTCTGTCACACCGTATTTGCGCAGCGGTCTTACAAGCGCACTTTTTTGAGGAAAAAAATACACTTTTTTAAATTAAAAAATAAGACAACAGTAAAGTTAGCCGAATTTTTTTTTATATTGTGAAAGATAATGTTACGCTGAGTAATCTTGATACCCAACATGTCACGCTTCAAAATTGCGTCCGCTCGTGGAATGGCGACAAACTTTTACCCTTTAAAATCTCCATAGGCGACATTTAAAAAATTCTACAGGTTGCATGTTTTGAGTTACAGAGAATGTCTGGGGCTAGAATTATTGCTCTCGCTCTACCAATCGCGGCGATACCTCACATGTGTGGTTTAAACACTGCTTTCATATGCGGGTGCTACTTGCGTATGCGTTCGCTTCTGCACGCATTGGTCGTTAAAAAAAAAACCTGGCTCTTAACTTTTTTAGCTGGCTCCTAGATTCCAAGCAAATTTGTCAAGCCCTGCCTTATGAGAACACTTCTTCGCATGCAACTTGAACGGTGGTGCACTTTCAGGAAACAATATTTGTAATCCAATAGTAGTAAATGAACAAGGTGGGCCAAGGCAGTCACTAGGCCCAACAAAGTAAAAAAAAGGTTAATGAAGTGAGCAAGTGCTCGCTCACCACTCCGGACGCGATCCCAGTCCGGGCTTCCACCACTGTGCATCCGCACACAGTGTCTCCAACGGCCGGGTCTCCGGTCCAGCGGATGTCAGCAAACTCGAGCAGGAACAGGTGCCACCCAGGCTCTGCAGTTGGGTGGAAGGCTCTCTGGTCGGTATGCAAGGCCCAGGCTTCAGGCCTTACACAGCAGCGGACCCGCACAGGGAGTCCTATTGCTTGCAGCGCGGTGTCCAAAGAGGCCGAGCTTCGCCTCGCCCCCTCCTCTTATAGCCCCACCCATAAGTCTCTGCGGTGGCTCAATGCACCCTGGGTGCTGAACAGGGTTCTGGGTAACGTAGTCCGGGGGCCTTAAAGGAGACCGCGCTACATTCATAAAAAATTTAAAGCGTCGCCTATGGAGATTTTTAAGTACCGTAGTTTGTCGCCATACCGCGAGTGTGTGCACAATTTCAAAGCATGACATGTTGGGAATTTATTTACTCAGCGTAACATCATCTTTTACATTATACAAAAAAATTGGGCTAACTTTACTATTTTTTTTTTTTAATACATTCAACTTCATAAAAATTTTAAAGCGTCGCCTATGGAGGTTTTTACGTTTCGAAGATTGGCGCCATTCCACGAGCGTGCGTAATGTTAAAGCATGACATGTTGGGTATTTATTTACTCAGCGTAACATCATCTTTCACATTATACAAAAAAATTGGGCTAACCTTACTGTTTTTTTGTTTTGTTTTTATTCATGAAACTGTTTTATTTTACACCCAAAAAAAAATGCGTTTAAAAATTTCTGCGCAAATACCGTGTGACGTAAAAACTTGCAACGACCACCATTTTATTTCACAGAGTCTCTGCTAAAAAAAACATATATAATGTTTGGGGGTTCTGAGTAATTTTCTAGCAAAAAGTACTGATTTGTAAACAAAAAGTTCCAGAAAAGGCCCGTAAGTGGTTAACATTACGGATAGAAGAAGGAATTCTCAACAGGCATAAAAAAAAGCGATAAAAGGTGAACCGGGCTGTAACCGTTTTTTTCTCTCCATATCCTGGTAACCTACTCAGACAGTTTCTTCTTTCTTATCTGGAGCGCTGTGCCGGATTATAGAGTTATAAATCAGTTCCCCGTTCCCATTCCACTGTACTTGTCACCTTTAAGATAATGTTTCATAAATCTCGACGGGGCGTAATCTGTGCTCTATATCTGCGAGCGACGTCTAATAAATGGTAAAAAACGCGGCGGCAGAAGAAGAGATCTGGGACAACACGCCGCTAAACTTCATCCTCGTCAGACAGGAACTAATTGGCTGAAGGTTTTCTGACTCGTCTTTGTTAGGCTGAGTTTTGAGCAGGAAAAGCTGTAGAGGGGGTTTGGCGGTTACTCATGCGTCCGCGCGGTCACACTTCCGCGCACCGCCAGCATCTTCACCTCATCTGACCGGTTATTAATTGGGACCACGTGGCCTGATCGAATGATGCAACCAGGCAAATAAAATGCATAAAAATAGATTCAATCTACCCCTTTTGCTGTCGGTTATTTAATGGGATTATTGTTGGTGATAATGACAAACTGAACGCGCTGTTGGCGAATCGGTAGAATCAGACGCCAGGACTCCAATGCTGGGACCATTGGGGGGGGGGGAGGGAAGTCTACTTTTGGCATAGTAGACCCCGGCACAGGAGAGGGGGAGTATGTGGGACGCTAGGATTAAACAATCTCTGGCACGAAACTCGTTAAGCTGTCATGGTGTTTTGTTTCTGGAATAAAAAGGTTTTATGTGAACAAATATCCACTGTTTGTGACATCATCCATTTTCTTGAGATCAGGAATGCAGAACAAGGGGTTAAGTTGGGAATATCGGGAGGGTTAGTGTTAGGGTTGGGTTTACCAAGAGAGATAGTGTTAAACTGAGAGAGTTAACATGGGAGTTACAGGGAGAGATAGTGTTAGGATTAGAGCTAGTGTTACAGGTATGGTTAGTGCTACAATTACAGGGAGGTTTTGGTGTTAGAGTTATAGGGAGGGATAGTGTAAGGGTTAGTGTTAGGGTTACAGAGAGAGAGGTTCATGTAACAGTTATAAGAAGGGGTCAGTATTAGATATTAGAGGGATGTATAGGGTTACAAGGAGGGCAAGAATAATGCCCCGTACACACGATCAGACCTTTTTTCGACCAAACTCCCATCGGAATTCCGACAGAATTTAATCGGAAAAAAATAGAACAGGTTCTATTTTAAAATTCCGATGGAATTCATCGTAATTTCTCCGATGGGGCCCACACACGGTTGGAATTTCCGATGAAAAAACTCTGACGGACTCCGTTTGACTTTTTTCATCGGAAATTCCTATCGTGTGTACACCGCATTAGGGTTACAGGGTAGGTATGTGCTTGGCTCACAGGAAGGGTCAGTGTTAGGAATATAGGAAGGGTAAATGTTAGGGTTACAGGGAGGGTTAGTGTTCGGATTACAGGATAGGTTAGTGTTAGAATTACAGGAAAGTTAGTCGTATGGTTACAGGGAAGGTTAGTGTTAGAGTTACGGGGTGGGGATAGTGTTACGGTTAAAGGAAGTCTTAGTTTTAGGATTACAGGAAGGGTTAGTGTTAGGATTACAGGATAGGTTGGTCGTAGGGTTACATGGGAGGCTTAGTGTTAGGGTTACAGGGGAGGGGGGTGGGTAGTGTTAGGGTTACAGGGAGGTTTAGTGTTAGGACTACAGGAAGGGTTAGTCTTAGGGTTACAGGGAGGGATAGTGTTAGGGTTACATGAATGGTTAGCGTTAGTTTTACAGAAAGGGTTAGTGTTAGAGTTACAGGAAGGGTTAGTGTTACAGGGATGTTTAGGATTATAGGGAGGGTTAGTGTTAGGGTTACAAGGAGGGTTAGTGTTAGGGTCAGATTTACAAATCGGGATAGCTTTGAGTTGGGAGAGTTAGTGTTAGAGTTATTTGGAGAGACAGTGAGAGAACTAGTGTTAAAGTTACAAGGAGGGTTAGTGTTATACATACAGGAAGGGTTAATGTTAGGGTTACAGTAAAGATTGGTGTTAGGATTACAAGAAGGATTGGTGTTAGGGTTACAGGAAGTGTTAGTGTTAGATTTACAGGGAGGGTTAGTGTTAGGGTTACAAGTATGTTTAGGATTGCACGGAGGGTTAGAATTAGGATTACACTGAGTGTTAGGGTTACAGGAAGGGTTAGTGTTAGGGTTACAGGGAATATTAGGGTTAAAGAAAGGGTTAGCGTTAGGGTTACAGGAAGGGTTAGTGTTAAGGTTTTACAAGGATGTTTAGGATTGCAAGGAGGGTTAGAGATAGGGTTACAGGGAGGGTAAGTGTTAAGGTCACATTTACAAAGAGGGATAGTGTTGAGTTGGAAGGGTTAGTGTGAGAGTTATTTGGAGTGATAGTGTGAGATTTACAAGGTTTGTTTTACATGTACAATAAGGGTTAGTGTTAGAGTTATATTGATGTTTAAGGTTACAGTAGGGGAAGGGTTGGGCTTACAGCAAGAATTAGTGTTAGGGTTATAGTGTAGGTTGGTGTTAGGCCCCTTGTACACAGGGCCATCTAGCTGCTGTACATCCCTCCCAGGCTTTTACTGTGCCTACGAGGGACGGGTGATCTATAGTAGGATGTGGCTGAACCTTGTATCCAGTGGTTCTTGTGTTTAAGGCTCTATGTGTTCGGAGTCCTTAAGGGAGGATCAGTGTGGCAATTGCAGAAATGCTTACTGTTAGGATTACAAGGATGGTTAGTGTTAGGATTACAAGGGTGGTTAAGATAACACGAAGGGTAAGTGTTGAGTGTACAGGAGGATCAGAATTAGGGTTAATTAGGGTTACAGAGTGAGGGTTACAGAGAGGGTCAATGTTGGGGTTAGGAATTACTGTGAAGGTGTTAGGGCAAATGGGAAGGTTATCATTGGGGTTTCCGGGATGGTTAGTATTAAAGAGGGTTTGAGAGTTACAGGGAGGGTTAGTGTCAGGGTTACAGGGAGGGTTAGTGTCAGGGTTACAGGGAGAGTTAGTGTCAGGGTTACAGGGAGGGTTAGTGTCAGGGTTACAGGGAGGGTTAGTGTCAGGGTTACAGGGAGAGTTAGTGTCAGGATTACAGGGAGGGTTAGTGTCAGGGTTACAGGGAGGGTTAGTGTCAGGGTTACAGGGAGGGTTAGTGTCAGGGTTACAGGGAGAGTTAGTGTCAGGGTTACAGGGAGGGTTAGTGTCAGGGTTACAGGGAGGGTTAGTGTCAGGGTTACAGGGAGGGTTAGTGTCAGGGTTACAGGGAGGGTTAGTGTCAGTGTTATAGGGAGGGTTAGTGTCGGGGTTACAGGGAGGGTTAGTGTCGGGGTTACAGAGAGGGTTAGTGTCGGGGTTACAGGGACAGTTAGTGTCGGGGTTACAGGGAGGGTTAGTGTCAGGGTTACAGGGAGGGTTAGTGTCAGGGTTACCGGGAGGGTTAGTGTCAGGGTTACAAGGAGGGTTAGTGTCGGGGTTACAGGGAGGGTTAGTGTCAGGGTTACAAGGAGGGTTAGTGTCAGGGTTATAGGGAGGGTTAGTGTCAGGGTTACGGGGAGGGTTAGTGTTGGGGTTACGGGGTGGGTTAGTGTTGGGGTGACGGGGAGAGTTAGTGAGTTAGTGTCAGGGTTACAGGGAGGGTTAGTGTCAGGGTTACAGGGAGAGTTAGTGTCAGGGTTACAAGGAGGGTTAGTGTCAGGGTTACAGGGAGGGTTAGTGTCGGGGTTACAGGGAGAGTTAGTGTCGGGGTTACAGGGAGGGTTAGTGTCAGGGTTACAGGGAGGGTTAGTGTCAGGGTTACCGGGAGGGTTAGTGTCAGGGTTACAAGGAGGGTTAGTGTCGGGGTTACAGGGAGGGTTAGTGTCAGGGTTACAAGGAGGGTTAGTGTCAGGGTTATAGGGAGGGTTAGTGTCAGGGTTACGGGGAGGGTTAGTGTTGGGGTTACGGGGTGGGTTAGTGTTGGGGTGACGGGGAGAGTTAGTGAGTTAGTGTCAGGGTTACAGGGAGGGTTAGTGTCAGGGTTACAGGGAGAGTTAGTGTCAGGGTTACAAGGAGGGTTAGTGTCGGGGTTACAGGAAGGGTTAGTGTCGGGGTTACAAGGAGGATTAGTGTCAGGGTTACAGGGAGCGTTAGTGTCAGGGTTACAGGGAGGGTTAGTGTCAGGGTTACAAGGAGGGTTAGTGTCGGGGTTACAGGGAGGGTTAGTGTCAGGGTTACAGGGAGGGTTAGTGTCGGGGTTACAGAGAGGGTTAGTGTCGGGGTTACAGGGAGGGTTAGTGTCAGGGTTACAGGGAGGGTTAGTGTCGGGGTTACAGAGAGGGTTAGTGTCGGGGTTACAGGGAGGGTTAGTGTCGGGGTTACAGGGAGGGTTAGTGTCAGGGTTACAGGGAGGGTTAGTGTCGGGGTTACAGGGAGGGTTAGTGTCAGTGTTACAGGGAGGGTTAGTGTCGGGGTTACAGGGAGGGTTAGTGTCGGGGTTACAGGGAGGGTTAGTGTCGGGGTTACAGAGAGGGTTAGTGTCGGGGTTACAGGGAGAGTTAGTGTTAGGGTTACAGGGAGGGTTAGTGTCAGGGTTACAAGGAGGGTTAGTGTCAGGGTTACAGGGAGGGTTAGTGTCAGGGTTACAGGGAGGGTTAGTGTCGGGGTTACAGGGAGGGTTAGTGTCAGGGTTACAGGGAGGGTTAGTGTCGGGGTTACAGGGAGGGTTAGTGTCAGGGTTACAGGGAGGGTTAGTGTCAGTGTTACAGGGAGGGTTAGTGTCGGGGTTACAGAGAGGGTTAGTGTCGGGGTTACAGGGAGGGTTAGTGTCGGGGTTACAGAGAGGGTTAGTGTCGGGGTTACAGGGAGAGTTAGTGTCAGGGTTACAGGGAGGGTTAGTGTCAGGGTTACAAGGAGGGTTAGTGTCAGGGTTACAGGGAGGGTTAGTGTCAGGGTTACGGGGAGGGTTAGTGTCAGGGTTACGGGGAGGGTTAGTGTTGGGTTTACGGGGTGGGTTAGTGTTGGGGTGACGGGGAGAGTTAGTGTCAGGGTTACAGGGAGGGTTAGTGTCAGGGTTACAGGGAGGTTTAGTGTCAGGGTTACAGGGAGGGTTAGTGTCAGGGTTACAAGGAGGGTTAGTGTTGGGGTTACGGGGTGGGTTAGTGTTGGGGTGACGGGGAGAGTTAGTGTCAGGGTTACAGGGAGGGTTAGTGTCAGGGTTACAGGGAGGGTTAGTGTCAGGGTTACAGGGAGGGTTAGTGTCAGGGTTACAGGGAGGGTTAGTGTCGGGGTTACAGGGTGGGTTAGTGTTGGGGTGACGGGGAGAGTTAGTGTCAGGGTTACAGGGATGGTTAGTGTCAGGGTGACGGGGAGAGTTAGTGTCAGGGTTACAGGAAGAGTTAGTGTTGGGGTGACGGGGAGAGTTAGGTAATCAGGGACGGTGAATATGAAGGTTACAGGGAGTGTTAGTATCAGTTACAGTTATAGTACTTTCTATACAGCTGGAGACAGGCCGGCCACTGCAACCAACCAACCAAATTAATATTTTTTTTAGAGCCTCCATAGTAGAAGTACATGCATTATAATGGATAGGCAGAGGGCAGGTGAGCCTGGAGGGCAAATTAAACCCCTGTTTTTAATGCATACTGTTAGACAGGATAATTTGGTTGTTTGCAGACTGGTCGTAAGTAGAGCTGGGATTGTCTTTGGTTTTGTTTGACATGCGTCACCCTTCCATGTGCTCCTTGCTGTGAAGGCCAGTTATAGGCAGGGGCAGTGGCCATTTGTTTGTATTGTTGAAATACTGGTGAGGGGACGCACTGGACCCCTTTGCTGCCATTGTGCTGTATGCTGGGTGTCCAGTGCGCCCCTGTGCCTTTAAGAAGGGGTGGTCTACCTCTAGGCTAATCTCCCCTCTGCCCATCCATTATAATGCATGTACTTCTACTATGGAGGCTCTCAAAATTTAGAGTTTGGTTGCATGCTGGTCGGTAAGTAGAGCTGGGACATTTCTTTGGTTGTGTTTGACATGTGTCATCCTTCCATGTGCTCCTTGCTACAAAGGCCAGTTAGAGATGTGGGCAGTGGCCATTTGTTTGTACTGTTGGTTCTCACAGCGGTCACATGAGCAGGAACCTGTCACATACTGTTAGACAGGACAATTAGGTTGGTTGCAGACTGGTCGGTAAGTAGAGCTGGGAAATTTCTTTCGCTGTGAGAACCAGTCACAGCGGTCACATGATAGAGAAGCCACACTTCTTTACAGAAATTAAAGCCCACATAAAAGGGGATCTTCACCCTCGTGAAGGACTTCCATCCTATCCATCCCCTGTCTCCTCCACTATCTGATTAGTGTTTGCTCCCCCGCCCCTTGCACATCATTCGCCTTGGCAAAATGTCCTTACTATGCCTATTGGGATATGCATGTCACATATCCAAGTAGACAAGACGCTTCATTGGTGGTGGGTGGTGGGCCTAGTGCCACATCAGGAGGTGTACCGGCTGAACCAGAAAAAGCAGACGGGATGCTTTATTAGTGGTGGGTGGTGGGCCTAGTGCCACATCAGGAGGTGTACCGGTTGAACCAGAAAAAGCCGGCGGGACACTTCATTGGTAGTGGGCCTAGCGCCACATCAGGAGGTGTACCGGCTGAACCAGAAAAAGCAGACAGGATGCTTTATTGGTGGTTGGTGGTGGGCCTATTGCCGCATCAGGAGGTTTACCGATTGAACCAGAAACAGCCGGTGGGACACTTCATTGGTGGTGGGCCTAGTGCCGTATCAAGAGGTGTACCGGCTGAACCAGAAAAAGCAGACGGAATGCTTTATTGGTGGTGGGTGGTGGGCCTAGTGCCGCATCAGGAGGTGTACCGGTTGAACCAGAAAAAGCAGACGGAATGCTTTATTGGTGGTGGGTGGTGGGCCTAGTGCCGCATCAGGAGGCGTACCGGCTGAACCAGAAAAAGCAGACGGAATGCTTTATTGGTGGTGGGCCTAGTGCCGCATCAGGAGGTGTACCGGTTGAACCAGAAAAAGCCGGCGGGACACTTCAATGGTGGTGGGTGGTGGGCCTAGTGCCGCATCAGGAGGCGTACCGGCTGAACCAGAAAAAGCAGACGGAATGCTTTATTGGTGGTGGGCCTAGTGCCGCATCAGGAGGTGTACCGGTTGAACCAGAAAAAGGGACACTTCATTGGTGGTGGGTGGTGGGCCTAGTGCCATATCAGGAGGTGTATCTGCTAAACCAGAAAAAGCAGACGGAATGCTATATTGGTGGTGAGCCTAGTGCCGCATCAGGAGGTGTACCGGCTAAACCAGAAAAGGCTGGCGGGCCTCTTGATGATATCATCATCAATATGGCGGCATGGGCCTGGGAGGTGGCAGAGGACCAGAGAATCTCAGCAGGACAATGCTGAATCCTCTAGGCGGATGGGTATTGATTGGTAATGGAAGCAGCAGAACTGGAAAGGGGGAGAAAAAAGGGGGGAGGGGGTGGCGAGAGAAGATCCTCTTTACCCCTTGGCAATAGCTCCTCCCGGCCCTTTGAAGGGTTTCAGATGCTAGGAGGTGAGGCAGGGTTTATGATCATGTGACCACTGTGATTGACTGTCACGGCGGTCACATGATCGGAAAGCTCCTGATCGCAAGGGAGCATGCAGGGTGCGCACTCTTGGCCGCATATTTGCATGCCATCGGCGCCAAAAGGTTAAATTGCTATTTGCCGCATCCAACAGCAACCAATCAGAATCCAATTTACTGAAGTCTGGCCTGTAGAAGATGGAGTTTGATTTATTGCCTTGGTTACACTTGGGCTCCATTCACAATTGCGCATTTTGCGAATGCACGGGTTCATGGAAGTTGCAAAAAACGTACGTCCCGCTTTCTGTGCCATTTATTGCCAATGGCACCCCAAATGCTGCCAGCGGATGTGTGTTTTTTCAGTCACCAAAACAAGCAAGAGTTTCTTTGACACGTTCGTCCAAATAAATGGGCTGTTCTATGTGCGTCTTGCGGCAACGCACAAAAAGAGCGACAAAAATGCGCGCCTTCCTGTGGCATGCAGATATGAATGGCGCCTTAGTGTCTTGATTTTTCCTTTTTTCGTACCGCTTTGTGTGACCCCCCTTCGGATACTTTTCCATTCAAACTCTTTTTGATCCGCGAGGCCTGTTTTGTAGCCGGCGCACCAGACGCGCCGGTGCACCTGAAATCGGCCCCTTTTGTGGTTTCTGACAGGCGTAAAGCTGCGGGCCCTGTCTGTCTGCTGAAAGGTAGACGCGGCAGAGCGAGACTGTCGTGGCTCATCGCACCGCGGTGTTCTTAACCCGATTCTGTCAGCGCGCCTCATCCGGGAAGAACACTGTGATGGCGCAGGCCGTGTCAGCCCCGCTGACGATGGCAAGATGAACGCCGCATTAATATGTATTAATACACAGCCTGGTGCACAGCAAAGTGAGCGGCGCCCGGGAGATGATCGGCCATAATGCTATGGAAAGCCTTGATCAGGAGCTGGAAAATCAAATAAAAGGAGATTCGCGTTTGTGATTCCGGCAAAACCTCTCTTATTATATTTCAGGATTTCACACCTTTCCGGAGACGCTGCGTCTTTTATCACGGGGCCCCTCCGCTGTGCCACCCGAGCCTCTTTTCTTATGCTTCAGTGGCCCCTCATTCATCTTTGTTTTGAGGATTCTATTTAAGGGATGAGAACACTTTAAAAAAAAAGTGCATTTACCTTCCTTGTCTCTTTTACTGACCTACCCTAACCCACCCTCCCCCTCCACAGATGCATACTTACAGTGCCCTGAAAAAGTATTCATACCCCTTGAAATTTTCCACATTTTGTCATGTTACAACCAAAAACGTCAATGTATTTTATTGGGATTTTATGTGATAGACCAACACAAAGCAGTGGATGGAAAATGATAAATGATTTTCATTTTTTTTTTACAAATTACTATGTGAAAAGTGTGGGGGGGGGGCATTTGTATAGCGACCCCCCCCCCCCCCCCCCCGGAGTCAATACTTTGTAGAACCGCCTTTCACTGCAATTACAGCTGTAAGTCTTTTTGGGGATTTCTCTACCAGCTTTGCACATCTAGAGAGGGACATTTTTGCCCATTCTACTTTGCAAAATATCTCAAGTTCTGTCAGATTGGATGGAGAGCGTCTGTGAACAGCAATTTTCAAGTCTTGCCACAGATTCTCAATGTGATTTAGGTCTGGACTGTGACTGGGCCATTTTAACACATGAATATGCTTTGATCTAAACCATTTCATTGTAGCTCTGGCTGTATGTTTAGGGTCGTTGTCCTGCTGGAAGGTGAACCTCCGCCCCAGTCTCTAGTCTTTTGCAGACTCTAATGCCCCGTACACACGTTTGTAAATTCCATGGATTTTTTTCAGACGGAATTTCGGCTCAAACTTGTGTTGCATACACACGGTCACAGAAATCTTGTCGGAAATTCCAAAGGTCAAGAACGCGGTGACGTACAAGACATACGACAAGCCCGAGATCAATGAAGTTCAATAGGCAGTTTGGCTCTTCTGCTTGATTCTGAGCATGCGTGTTTTTTTGCGCGTCAGAATTGCATACAGACGAACAGAATTTCCGATAGGAACTTTTTCCGTCTGAAAATTTGAGAACCAGCTCTCCAATTTTTTTTGACGGAGATTCCGACAGAAAAAGTCAGATGGAGCCTACACACGGTCGGAATTTCCGACCAAATGCTCACATCAGACTTTTCTTGTCGGATATTCCGACCGTGTGTACACAGCATGACAGGTTTTCTTCTAAGATTGCCCTGTATTTGGCTCCATCCATCTTCCCATCAACTCTGACCAGCTTCCCTGTCCCCGCTGAAGAAAAGCATCCCCACAACATGATGCTGCCACCACCTTGTTTCACGGTGGGGATGGTGTGTTCAGGGTGATGTGCAGTGTTCGTTTTTTGCCACACATAGCGTTTTGCTTTTAGGCCAAAAAGTTCAATTTTGGTCTCATCTGACCAGAGCACCTTCTTCCACATGTTTGCTGTGTCCCCCACATGATTGCTGTGTCCCCCACATGGCTTCTCACAAACGGCAAACAGGACTTCTTATGACTTTCTTTCACCAATGTCTTTCTTCTTCTCACTCTTCCATAAAGAGCAGATTTGTGGAGAAGCACGACTAATAGTTGTCCTGTGGACAGATTCTCCCCCCTGAGCTGTGGATCTCTGCAGCTCCTCCAGAGTTACCATGGGCCTCTTGGGTGCTTCTCTGATTAAAGAGGAAGTAAACCCCCCAAAAATGTTCCTCTAAAAAAAAAACCTGCAAGAAAAAGGCATAATGAGCTAGTATGCATAGCATACTAGCTCATTATGTGGCACTTACCTGGGGTCGAAGCACTCCTCGTTCCCCTCCGTGGCCGCCGCCAAATCCCCTTGGAGCGTCTTCCTTATATCAGCGATGTGACAGGCCGGAGCGGCGATGACGTCACTCCAGCACATGCGCGCAGGACCGGCACGATCCCGCGCATGCATTATCCCATTGATAAAACTGGCACGCTCAGTGCGCCTGCGCCGTTGTCTACGTGTTTTCTGCAAATATTTCCTTAACCGTGTAGGTTAAGGAGATATTTCTTGCACCTACAGGTAAGCCTTATGCCCCATACACACGATCATTTTTCATGCCGTTAAAAATGCCATTAAAAAAAATGGCCATTAAAAATGATCGTGTGTATGCTCCAGAGCATTTTTAACGACGTGAAAAACGGGCATTAAAAATTTCGAACATGCTCTCTTTTTTCACGTCGTTTTTCATGTCGTTTTTTTTAACGACGTGAAAAACGATAGTGTGTATGCTTTAACGACGTGAAAAAAAATGCGCATGCTCAGAATCAAGTATGAGACGGGAGCGCTCGTTCTGGTAAAACTAGCGTTCGTAATGGAGATAGCACATTCGTCATGCTGTAACGGACTGAAAAGCACTAGACTGAAAAGAGCGAATCGTCTCTCAACAAACTTTACTAACATGAAGGGTGGCGCCATTCGAACGGAACTTCCCCTTTATAGTGCCGTCGTACGTGCTGTACGTCACTGCGCTTTTCTTGAACATTTTTTAAAATGATGGTGTGTACGCAAGACAGGCTTGAGAGGAAACAAGAAAAAAAATGACGAGAAAAACGTCAGTTTTAAAAATGACATTAAAAATGATCGTGTGTATGGGGCATTAATCTAGCCTTAATCTAGGCTTACATGTAGGTGCAAGTTGTCTGGTTGGGTTTACAACCACTTTAATGCTCTCCTTGCCCGGCCTGTCAGTTTAGGTGGACGGCCATGTCTTGGTAGGTTTGCAGTTGTGCCATACTCTTTCCATTTTCGGATGATGAATTGAACAGAGCTCTGCAAGATGTTCAAAGCTTGGGATATTTTTTTATAACCTAACCCTGCTTTAAACGTCGCCACAACTCTATCCCTGACCTGTCTGGTGTGTTCCTTGGCCTTCATGATGCTGTTTGTTCACTAATGCCGCGTACACACGATCAGAAATTCCGACAAGAAAACCGTGGATTTTTTCAGACAGAGTTTTGGCTCAAACTTGTGTTGCATTCACGCGGTCACACAAATCTTGTCGGAAATGACGAAGGTCAAGAACGCTGTAAAGTACAAGACGTACGACGAGCCCGAGATCAATGAAGTTCAATAGGTAGTTCGGCTCTTCTGCTTGATTCTGAGCATGCGTGTTTTTTTGCGTGTCAAAATTGCATACAGACGATCAGAATTTCCGATAGTAAACAAGTAAAAAGGCGCAGTGCACAGGTACCTCAGTAGTGTGTGTAGTACCAAATAGTCCAGGAGGGGATAGGGTGGCAGAACAGTTTGAGCTACACACCGACTGCTAGGACTGTGAGAGAGGACTATCCGGGTGAGCTAAACCCACTCGGGATCGAGTGGCGGCGAGATTACTGGTTGTGCCTGGATCGATTCATCTCACTATTACTTCTTTCATCCATCTGTCTCTGTCTACTACGCAACAAATAGAAAATAAACTCTCTGTTGGAGTTAAAGTGTTTCTGGACATTGCTTTCTTTGGGGGAAGAAATATAGACTTGTCCCTACACACTGGGGATGAGAACCAGTGGAAGAGGGTAACTCGCTGCAGGACCCAAAATTTGTGAACACCGCTTAACCTCTTCAAACAGGAGGGTACGGGCATATAGCACGGAGTGCCTTGACTCGCAAGTGAGCCAGGCAGGAAAAAGGTCCGTGTGCTACACATGATTTAAAACCCGGACTGTCTGGATGAATCCCGGACAGGTGGCAACCCTACCTCAACATGGGGAGGGTCTAGGGCAGGGATATGCAATTAGCGGACCTCCAGCTGTTGCAAAACTACAAGTCCCATCATGCCTCTGCCTCTGGGTGTCATGCTTGCTGCTGTCAGAGTCTCGCTATGCCTCATGGGACTTGTAGTTTGGCAACAGCTGGAGGTCCGCTAATTGCATATCCCTGGTCTAGGGCAAGGGCCCCCATCCCATAAAGGCCCTCTTACCCACAGCCCTGGCCTGGTGGTTGTGGGGGTCTATGGAGGAGGGACTTATCCCCCTTTAAAATAAGTGTAGGGCTTTCTCCCGTAGGAGCCGCTGACTTTTGGGTCTTTACCCCCCCCCCCCCCCCCCCCCACACACACACACACACACAGCCATGCAACAGGAATTTTCTCACTCTCTCCAGATGCTCAATAAAGCAGTCCATAGGATTTGGTTTTGTTTATTTTATTTAAAGGGATGACCTTGGATAGGGAAAAAGGATGCAGGGGATACCCAGAAATGAAGAACTTCAAACGACCAGATGAAGGCCTGCTATTGTCTCTGGCTGCTATGAACTATCTTCAACCACTCTGCCTGCTCAATAACCCAAGCTAGAGGTATTGGGGTGCTTTTGGCTAGTATTGCGCCTTACTGTCCTCTCTATAGCCTTGGGGTATGTTAAATGGAAGGTACTTGTCCAGCGAAGAAAATCCACGTCAACCACGATGAACGGTAGCTGCCAACCCGCCATAACAAAATACACTGACCGCCAACAGGTTGTGTTGAATTCTCACTGTCCCGTTACGTGATTTTCACAGCGCGATTCTGTGTGTCGCATAGAGCCAGCCCGCTGACTTAAGCGTGTTTGTCACCCGTAAAGAAGCTCCTGCTCCTTTTCGAACAACAAGCTTCACACGTTTTTTTAAATGCGTAGATTTCTGCGATTGCCGTGCGATCCTATTGCGTGACAATCACAACAGAATTGCATTGCATTTGGGGTGCCCTTTGCGCGTTGTGTAGCGATTGCCACGTGATTAGGAATCGCGGGCAGAGTTGCAGCGATTCTGCCAGCAAATCCAAATCACAAAGTGCGAATGGAGCAGTGGCGGCTGGTGCTCAAACAAACTGAAAAAAAACCCCCATCAATTGCAGCTACTGTGCCATCAAACGCAGCCACTGTACCCATAAATTGCCACCACTGTGCCATCAAACACAGCCACTGTACCCATAAATTGCCACCACTGTGCCATCAAACGCAGCCACTGTACCCATCAATTGCTGACACTGTGCCCATCAATTGCCATCAGTGTGCCCCATCAAATGCTGCCAGTGTGCCCATCAATTGCCGCTACAGTGCCCCATCAAATGCTGCCAGTGTGCCCTATCAATTGTCACTACTGTGCCCCATCAGATGCTGCCAGTGTGCCCATCATTTGCCGCTACTGTGCCCCATCAAATGCTGCCAGTGTGCCTCATCAATTGCCGCTACTGTGCCCCATCAGATGTTGCCAGTGTGCCGATCAATTGTCGCTACTGTGCCCCATCAAATGCTGCCAGTGTGCCCATCATTTGCTGCTACTGTGCCCCATCAAATGCTGCCAGTGTGCCTCATCAATTGCCGCTACTGTGCCCCATCAGATGTTGCCAGTGTGCCGATCAATTGTTGCTACTGTGCCCCATCAAATGCTGCCAGTGTGCCTTATCAATTGCCGCTACTGTGCCCCATCAAATGCTGCCAGTGTGCCTCATCAATTGCCGCTACTGTGCCCCATCAAATGCTGCCAGTGTGCCCATCATTTGCCGCTACTGTGCCCCATCAGATGTTGCCAGTGTGCCGATCAATTGTTGCTACTGTGCCCCATCAGATGTTGCCAGTGTGCCAATCAATTGTCATTACTGTGCCTCATCAGATGTTGCCAGTGTGCCAATCAATTGTCGCTACTGTGCCCCATCAGATGTTGCCAGTGTGCCGATCAATTGTCGCTACTGTGCCCCATCAGATGTTGCCAGTGTGCCGATCAATTGTTGCTACTGTGCCCCATCAAATGCTGCCAGTGTGCCTTATCAATTGCCGCTACTGTGCCCTATCAAATGCTGCCAGTGTGCCTCATCAATTGCCGCTACTGTGCCCCATTAAATGCTGCCAGTGTGCCCATCATTTGCCGCTACTGTGCCCCATCAGATGTTGCCAGTGTGCCGATCAATTGTTGCTACTGTGCCCCATCAGATGTTGCCAGTGTGCCAATCAATTGTCGCTACTGTGCCCCATCAGATGTTGCCAATGTGCCGATCAATTGTCGCTACTGTGCCCCATCAGATGTTGCCAATGTGCCGATCAATTGTCGCTACTGTGCCTTATCAGATGCTGCCACTGTGCCCATCAATTGCCGCTGTATAAAAAGAAACTAAAACTTGCGCTTTGGATAATAATCTAAAAAGTGATTGATTAATTAATTACTTGAACACGCAGCTGCTGCAGCACTAGGCACTAACGCCTTAGATAGATTGAAAAATAAATGAATGCAGCGCTAGCGGAAAATAATTAAAGTGCAACAACAATTGTGACACCTAATGGTCAATCCTGGAGATGTTGTCACCATCCAAAATTGAATACAAACTGGTGAAAAATAATAAATAGTATGATCAATAATAATAGCACATATCTGCGCTTATATAGAAACTAGTATATATAATAGTGATAAATATAATGGTGGTAAATGAATATATCATCGGCATATAAAAAACTGGTTGCAATTAATATATTTTCCTCTTTGGGACCCCGCCAGCCAAAAAGAAACAGCAGCCAACCAAAATTGTTGATAATGACCCGTATACAACAGGCTAATTAGAGTTCAGCAGTTCATCAGACAAGAGACTAATGCCGCGTACACACGATCATTTTTCCCGTCGAGAAAAATGACATTTTTCCCTTTTGACGAGAAAAACGATCGTCTGTGGGCTTTTTGTCGTTTTTCTCGACAGTAAAAACGGCATTAATCACGACGAGAAAAATTAGAACATGCTCTAATTTTTCTCGTCGTGATTCCCGTCGTTTTTTTCCGCGGCAGTTTTCCCATAGGGAAACACTGCCGGGGAGCCCACACACGGTCGTTTTTTTCGACCAAAAAAAAAACATGTCATTTAAAACGGCCGTGTGTGGGGGGAACAAGCTGTTCCTCGTTTTTCACGTCGATTTTCTCGACGGTGTTTTCACCGTCTAAAAAAATCGATCGTGTGTACGCGGCATTAGTGAGGAAAGAGTAAAAAATGAAAACATCACCCAGCTTCTGGCTGCGTTTGATAGGTACGATAGAATTCAGCAGTTGGACTCAGTAACAGCAATGATCGAGATGTCATATGAGGGAAAAAGGAAAAAACAACCTGTGAAGTACCGCTAAGGAACAATAAAACATAACGCTGTTCTTTGAAAGACTCACGAGACTTCTTAGAAAAACGAGCGTCAGTGTGTTCCGGGTTACACACAGCGTGCGTTCCACGGGAACCGGAAGCGAACGTCACTGGTTCAGAATTTCCGGCCAAATTCTGAACCAGTGACGTTCGCTTCCGGTTCCCGTGGAACGCACGATGTGTGTAACCCGGAACACACTGACGCTCGTTTTTCTAACATGAACTTTAATGGCATCCCAGTCTTAGTCTGTAGGGTTCAATATTGAGTTGGCCCACCCTTTGCACCTATAACAGCTTCAACTCTTCTGGGAAGGCTTTCCACAAGGTTTAGGAGTGTGTCTATGGGGATGTTTGGTCAAACATCCCCATAGACACACTCCTAAACCTTGTGGACAGCCTTCCCAGAAGAGTTGAAGCTGTTATAGCCGCAAAGGGTGGGAAAAAAAATCAATATTGAACCCTACAGACTAAAGCCTCATACACACGACCGAGTTTCTCGGGAAGAACCAGCAAGAAACTTGCTGGCAGAGCTTTCTTGCCGAGTAAATCGGTCGTGTGTACGAGGCTTTCAGTTTTCTCGTCAAGAAAACCGACAAGAATCTCAACGAGAAAAATAGAGAACCTGCTCTCTATTTTCTCGTCAGGATTCTCCATTTTCTCGTCGGGTTTCTCGTCGGCCTGTTTCTCGACGAGAAACCCGAGAGTGTGTACACTTAACCTGTCGCCGTGGGAAACCCGCGCATGCTCAAAATGACTTTGACGCATGCGCGGTAGCTTCCTAGGCATAGGTAGGGTGTAGCAAGATGGCGGCGACTGCATCGAATGTGACGAGCGCACGCTCGTCGTAGTCGATGACGTCACCACGTTCGTGCCATTCAAAGAACCCGCGGGTTCTTTAAATTGAGCGTGTGTACACTCGGCCGGGACAAGTTTCTTGTCCAAGAATCTCGTCAAGAAAAACGACAAGTTTTTTCCTGACGAGATTCTCGGCCGTGTGTACGAGGCCTAAGACATTAAAGTTCATGTGCGTGTAAAGGCAGGTGTCCCAATACTTTTGGCAATATAGTGTATATGAATGGTTATCATTGGAAAACATGGGGAACGACTTGCATTGCAACTTTGATGTCCAAAGTGGCATGATAAGTCGCACATGTGTGAATGGAGCCTAAGGCCCGGTTCACACAGGGCGACTCCTCAGGCGACTCGGTCGCCTGAGGAGACACGTCCCGGTCTGTGCTATGGAACTGTTCTAATAGGAGCGACCTGAGTAAAAAGGTTCCTGTACTACTTTTGGGGGCGACTCAGGGCGACTTGCATTGACTTCTATACAGAAGTCATTATGCAAATCGCCTCGGCGGGCGTCTCAAGTCGTCTTAAGATCGTGCCGCCGAGGTCGCCCCCGAAGTCGTGCCGCCCCTGTGTGAACCGGTCCTTAAAGTGGAGCTCCACCCTAAATTTTCACTTGTGCTGATCGGATTCCTACCCCCCTCCGGTGTCACAAATGACACCTTTGAGGGGGGAGGGGGGTGAAGATACC
Source organism: Rana muscosa (assembly GCA_029206835.1). Classification (NCBI taxonomy): domain Eukaryota; kingdom Metazoa; phylum Chordata; class Amphibia; order Anura; family Ranidae; genus Rana; species Rana muscosa. The sequence continues at coordinate 360,934,576 of CM055125.1, read as the reverse complement.
TGTCTAAGACAGGTATTTTCACCCACATCCGGGAGTCCTCTCTCCGGGAATCTGCGGGAGTGACGTCACTTCCCCCAGACTTCCCGTAGTGTTCTGGGAGACACTCGGCTCCCAGAACACAGGAGGACGAATCAGAACGGCGCAGCGCGACTCGCGCATGCGCCGTAGGGAACCGGGCATGAAGCCGCAGGGCTTCACTTCCTGGTTCCCTCAGCGAGGATGGCGGAGGGAGCAGCAGAGCGATCGCTCGTCCTCTGCTGCGGACGTCGCTGGACTCCAGGACAGGTAAGTGTCCAAATATTAAAAGCCAGCAGCTGCTGTAGCTGTAGCTGCTGGCTTTTAATTTTTTTTTTCTGGCGGAGCTCCGCTTTAAGGAAAATCCTGGATGCTTTGTTTACAAACAGAACAAAACCGCTGGGAAATGTCATTTAGCAGCAATTTAAATGTTATCTCTTATTCTTTTGAACTGTCATGTTTGTTGCAATACATCTTACAGATGTGCCAATTCACAGACAGGTTTACGGCTTCTTCTGTGCATGTTATTTAATGGAATTGTAAATTTTTTTAACGTTGCCCTTTTAAACCTTATTAACCACTTCAGCCCCGGAAGATTTGGCTGCCCAATGACCAGGCCATTTTTTGCGATTCGGCGCTGCGTCACTTTAACTGACAATTGCGCGGTCGTACGACGTGGCACCCAAACAAAACTGACGTCCTTTTTTCCTCACAAATAGAATTTTCTTTGGGGGTATTTGATCACTTCTGTGTTTTTAATTTTTTGCGCTATAAACAAAAAAATAGCGACAATTTTGAAAAAAAACCACAATATTTTGTACTTTTTGCTATAATAAATATCCCCATTTTTTTTTAAAAAAAGCAAATTTCTTCTTCGGTTTAGGCCGATACCGATTAGCGATTTCTATCGGGACTGCGACATTATGGCGGACACATCGGACACTTTTGACACCATTTTGGAACCATTGTCATTTTTACAGCGATCAGTGCTATAAAAATGCACTGCTTATTTTGAAAATGACACTGGCAGTGAAGGGGTTAAGTGCGACCTAGTGAGTGATTCTGACTGTTAGGGGGCGTGGCTTGCCGTGACATGTCACTTATCGCTGTTCCCGATGACAGGGGACAGACGATCACTGACAGGTTTGTTTACACTTACCTCTCCCCGTTCTTCAGCTCTGTGACCCGATCACGGGAGACCGGCGGCGATTGGGTCCGCGGGTGCGGTCACAAAGCTCCGGACGTTGTCTACTAGTAATGGCGGCGATCAGCGATTTTTATTGGGACTGCGACATTATAGCGGACACAAATCGTACACTTTTGACACATTTTTGGGACCATTGGTATTTTTTACAGCGATCAGTGCTATAAAAATGCACTCATTACTGTGAAAATTTCACTGGCAGGGAAGGGGTTAACACTAGGGGGTGATCAAGTTGTTAAGTGTGCTCCCTAGGTGTGTTTCTAAGTGTAGGGGGAGGGGACTGACCTAGAGGAGATGACAGATCGTGATTCCTAGCTATTAGGAACTCACGATCTGTCTGTCCTCACAGAACAGAACAGGGATTTATGTTTACACACACGTCCCTGTTCTGCCTCTCATGCCCGTGATCGCTCGCAGCCGGCGGTCATCGCGACCGCCGGTCACGAACATCGGCACCCTCGCAATGCAGTGGGCGCACACCTGCTATCACGCTTAAAGGGACCGACGTACAGCTACGATGGTTGGCGGGATCGTACTGACCTGCCGCCGTATAACATGTGGTGAAAGAAGCTGCTTCCTACTGAATGGTATAGTTTAAAGGATAAGTTCACCTTTGGAACATGCTCCATTTCCTGTCCTTATTTAGGGTGGAATGTGTAACATATTCCAGCTCATGCTGCCTCTCCCCCCGATCTCACTCCCCCCCCCCGTGACAGCGGGCGGGGGTTCCTCTCCCTGAACCCGCTGTCACTTTTTTGAAAAGAGTGCGGCTGTGAATGAACAAACTACAAGTACCATCTACCACAGCGGCAGACTTGTAGCTTCAATGACATGTCCTCTGGATTACAAATAGAAAGCCTGTACAGAGGAGGACATGTCTGCAGGAGCCCACATTGCACCCGGTATCCACAGATCGTGGGTGCAATGCTTTCCAGGCTCTTGCGGACAAAAAATGATAAATGCAATAGCATAGCTGACAAGGAATGTATTGCAATGCGATCTGCATTGCAATACATTCAGTGGAGTCCAGAGGAGACATCCAGGGAGGGAGTCTTTTAGACCCTGCATGTCTCATTAAAGAGAACCTGTCACCTAAACATCATCACATAGGGGACTTTTTATCCCCTGTGTGATGAAAAAAAAAGTAAGTAAAAAAATAAAGTTACACCCAAGCACATAAAATTCTACCCCCCCCCAAAAAAAATGAGGCCCCCCACACCACATATACGAACGTAGGATCGTAAATGCATGCATCGGGGGCACCTACGCATGAAAAATATCGATTGCCATACACATGTAGCGGGGTCCTCAATTTAGTGGGATACACTTGGGGGTAGTGTGACCCAAGTGTGTAATTGTGTTAGGGTTCAGACCCCTTTTTGTTATTCGTGGAGGATTGGGTGGTGTAATATTCTCCTTGACCAGTGGGTGTCAGTGTACCTACTGGCTCAGGGTAGAATCACTACCGGAGTGCTACCCTTCTTTGTCCCTTCCTGGAGATGGTACGGCCGGGGCGGGGAACCCGCCGTGGTGTCGACGGGAGGAGATAAAAGGGGGAGACGCCCTCGCGACGAGGTCTTCGGGGGATCATCTCTTCACGCACCCAGGCACCTTCAGCCTGGGTGCGGGCGGTTCAAGGTTCCGGCCTAGGCGCCCTAGGCCTGGCCGGAATGAAGATGGGGTCCATCCCAGGCACCTTCAGCCTGGGGTGAGGTACTATTGAGGAGGCCTGGGACCCGGTGACTCCGACTGGGTCCCGCGAGGGTGAAGTTGCTCCAGGGCGCCCCTTGCGAGGGGGCCCGCATCCGAGGTGAGGAGGCTGGGGAGGTCACTCGTTCGAAGACCCGGTGTAGTGTCAACCCGGTGACGGATAGGCCTTCGGTAACTCCCTTGGAGGACATCTTCCCCTGATAGGGGCCGCAACGCAACGGAGGTATTTCATGTCAAGACTCCTACAACCCTTGGTCATAGCATAGGGGGTGTAGGGACCCATATCAGTATAGTGCCTCGACCTGCTCATCCCACCGTATCATGCCATCGCATTGCCTGTATGTGGAGATACGAAATAAACCAACAGTTGGACTGTGATCGGTGTATGGACTCTGTTAATGGGAGCAAAGGGTGGTTCGGTGGTTTCTGCACGACAGACTCGGTACATGTTCAGGACACACCGGCCCGAGGAAACATTAGGTATTGGCCTTCACCTCGCCCGCCGTTGTGGGGAGGACATGGGCCGTAGCGCACCTCACCCTGTCGCGTGACATACCCCTAGCTAAAGAGGACGGGGTGAGGGGGTGGCTACACGTGGGGGCTCGTCGTCCGGGATAGTGTGTGTCTTGGCGATGGAACTGAGAACGTCTGTGTTCGAACTTTGCTGCCCGGAGGAGTTCCGAACAGGTCAGCCATGTGATTGGCCAAAGTGCATCCCTGCTCGGAGTTGTGGACATGACCCTAAGTCGGGAAAGGCCCACGCAGAGGAGCGTAAAAAGGGAAAGGTCCAGCCGTGTGAAGTACTACATGTGGGGACTGTTACTGCACTGCGCCACGAGGCACCCCATGACTGTACAATTCGTGGGCGGAGGCTGGCGGAAGCCCGCGAAAACGTACAAGTGGTCGGGATGGCCTCAAGCTCCCCGTGGATACCGGTACCTTACCCCACGAAGATGACTGCATTTGCTGCTCCCCTGACAGACACGGGGATAAGACTTAGGCCCCGAGGACAGTTGGCTCTGTATTCATGCAGAGACACGGAGGCTCTCGGTGTGATCTGTCCCGGATGCTCGGGACTGGTGGTCCAACTAAAGCCATTCGGGCGATGTGAAGCGTGCAAAGAGTTTCTTTTTGAGGTTGAACCACACACGGAAAGGCCCCGGGCCCTACGCCTCAACTGCATCACAGGAACCGCCACTCCGGAGGGAGAGATCCAGGCCTCTGCGGGGGTCCCCGTACGCGCTGACCAGGGCAAAGTGACTGCCCAACCAGAGATTGAGAGAGAAAAAATCCGAAGACACTGCTTCGGTCACCACAGACTCCCTGCTGCCACCCCCGAAGAGGAAGATAGGCCTGGTGCAGGCCTCCTGTGGTCGTGGTCGAGCTTCACCCCGCCACTTGCCTGGCCTGGATGGCGCCGGTAGAGAAGAGAGTCCCGGACATCCCAGTTCTTCAGTAGGTCCAGGTGAGCTAGGGGCTGGGACTGTGGTGTTGGTTGGAGGTGTCGGGAGTTCACAGCCGGTGGAGCCCGAAAGGGAGGGTAGCCTTCCGTCTACTAGAGACTACCTTCCCGCCGAGATGTATGACACCTCCGACCTAGAGTTGTTGTCAGACTGTGGGGATGACGGGGAAATAGACGAGCTGTTTCACCGGAAGGGCTGGGACAGACGCCCGCTACCTGTGCTGAGTAAACCACAGGATTCCCCTATGTCCATAGAAGACAGTACGCTCCGGGCGCAGGCTCCGGAGTTCCCGAGGAAATCTAACCCTCTGACCAACTTTCCTCATTCAACTACATCACCCGCTCTGATGGTGGGGACGCAGCGTGCTTCGTTGCGGGCACCAAAGACAAAGCAACCCGAGATGGTGAAGGTACCTCGGCACCCGGAGGCCATTGTACAGCCAGGAGAAGGTGAGCGAGATGTGATGCCGCCCTTAGCCAGATTGCAGAGACTTTTCTCCCAGAGAGTCGCCCGTGAATATGGGTGGGAGTACCCCTACTTGCCTCGGGACTTATTGTATGAAGTTGAGGTCCTGCGATCAAGGTGGTATGACGAGTTTGTATGGGAAAAGCTTAAAGTACCCCATGCCAGGCGATACCTGTCATGTTCGCCGCCTGTGTCTAAAAAGTTCAAGGACTGCAGAGCTGATTGGAGACTTGGGCGCCATATTCATGCTGATAAGGTGCTCATCTGTAGGAAAGAAGGAGAGGATGTTGAGTATTCAGTGGAAGTGTTTGACGGGCACCTGAAGCCTCTGTTTCTGCCGGATCCAAGGTTCTACTTATAGGAGGAGTGAGCTCCTATCTTGTTGCTGTTGAAACTTTCTGGATGAGACATTCCCAGACGCCTAGAACTGTGCCCTACTTTTGTTTTGATTTGGGCTTTTCTTTTACTCACTGGAGACTTGGGAGCTGTTGTGTTTTTTTTTCTCCCTTTTCTTCATGTGCCAAAGGCAGAGACTTTTGGGGTAGAGTTAGAGTAGGAAAGCAGGAAGAATGAAGATCTCACCAAGTGTCATTACCGCAGCTCTGTCACCAGGTGGCAGTGTTGTGCAACGGTTGTTCGAAATGCTACACATGCATTACTTACTTATTGGAGTGAGCGGGTCTCTCGGCTGACGGACCCACTCATGCCAAGTTAACACAGAGTGTTAGGATGTGTTTTCTTTTTGTTGTTTCCCTTCTGCAGGAGATTCATCGGTCAAGACTACTGAGAGTGGGGTGGTTCTTAGACAGCGTTGGGAGGGATTGTACATGTGTACAGAATAGATGTCTTATACAAATGTTTATCGTTTTATATTTCCCCTTTCCCTTTTGAGCAGGTCTTGGCACATTTAGTATCCAAAAATTTGAGGGATAGCCTCTGGGGCCCACTCTTTGGGAGACATGGGTGTGCACCTGACGCTGGGGACCAGCGTCAAATCACAGGGGGGAGTGTGTAGCGGGGTCCTCAATTTAGTGGGATACACTTGGGGGTAGTGTGACCCAAGTGTGTAATTGTGTTAGGGTTCAGACCCCTTTTTGTTATTCGTGGAGGGTTGGGTGGAGTAATATTCTCCTTGACCAGTGGGTGTCAGTGTACCTACTGGCTCAGGGTAGAATCACTACCGGAGTGCTACCCTTCTTTGTCCCTTCCTGGAGATGGTACGGCCGGGGCGGGGAACCCGCCGTGGTGTCGACGGGAGGAGATAAAAGGGGGAGACGCCCTCGCCACGAGGTCTTCGGGGGATCATCTCTTCACGCACCCAGGCACCTTCAGCCTGGGTGCGGGCGGTTCAAGGTTCCGGCCTAGGTGCCCTAGGCCTGGCCGGAATGAAGATAGGGTCCATCCCAGGGACCTTCAGCCTGGGGTGAGGTACTATTGAGGAGGCCTGGGACCCGGTGACTCCGACTGGGTCCCGCGAGGGTGAAGTTGCTCCAGGGCGCCCCTTGCGAGGGGGCCCGCATCCGAGGTGAGGAGGCTGGGGAGGTCACTCGTTCGAAGACCCGGTGTAGTGTCAACCCGGTGACGGATGGGCCTTCGGTAACTCCCTTGGAGGACATCTTCCCCTGATAGGGGCCGCAACGCAACGGAGGTATTCATGTCAAGACTCCTACAACCCTTGGTCATAGCATAGGGGGTGTAGGGACCCATATCAGTATAGTGCCTCGACCTGCTCATCCCACCGTATCATGCCATCGCATTGCCTGTATGTGGAGATACGAAATAAACCAACAGTTGGACTGTGATCGGTGTATGGACTCTGTTAATGGGAGCAAAGGGTGGTTCGGTGGTTTCTGCACGACAGACTCGGTACATGTTCAGGACACACCGGCCCGAGGAAACATTAGGTATTGGCCTTCACCTCGCCCGCCGTTGTGGGGAGGACATGGGCCGTAGCGCACCTCACTCTGTCGCGTGACATACCCCTAGCTAAAGAGGACGGGGTGAGGGGGTGGCTACACACATGTCACATATTGCTGCGCACGCCTGAGTGAGGGCAGCAATTCTAACACAAGACCTCCGCCTCTGTAACACTATACAGTAAAAGTTCGGCTTGTGAGTAATGCGGTTTACGAGCGTTTCGCAATACTAGCTGTTTTAAAAAAAAAAAATCCTGACTCTGTTTGTGAGCGTTGTCTCGCAAGACGAGCAGGATTTAAGCCTCTGGGGTGTGCAGTACTGCATTTGGCCAGAGGTGTAGGACCGCCAGTGCCGCTCGGAGCCGATAGGAGTCACTTGGAAACACTCAGAGACACTCGAAAACACTCTGCCCCCGAGCGTCTTCAAGTGTCTCTGAGCGTCTTCAGCGCCCCCCCACCTATGGCCACTTGCGGTACTGCATACACTAGCAGTGACACTGGAACGAATTATCTGAGTTTCCATTGATTCCTATGGGGAAACTCGCTTTGATATACATGTGCTTTGGATTACAAGCATGCTTCTGGAAAGAATTATGCTCATAATCCAAGTACTGTACTGATGGCGAGCTTTTGAAGTGTCGCCTATAGAAAATATAGAGTACTGATGTTTGCCGCCATTTCACGGGCGCGCACAAATTTAAGGCTTGACATGTTGGGTATCTATTTACTCGGTGCAACCTCGTTTTTTATATTTTACCAAAAAATGTGGATAGTTTCGTTTATTGCGTTTGGTTGCCTTAAAATTCACTTAGTGTGTTTTTTTTACTGAAATAACTTTTACGGTAATAAGGTGGTATATAAATAATTGGAACTACCACTATTTTATTCTCTAGAGCAGGGGTCTCCAAACTTTCTAAACCAAGGGCTGGTTTACTGTCCTTCAGACTTCAGGGGTGCTGGACTGTGGCCATCGGGAGTACAAAATGTCCCAGCGTCAGTGGGAGTAAACAATCCCCCCATAATTTAAACACAAAGGGGTGCAGCGCTAATAAGTAGACATGTGCGCCGTCAAAACATTTTTTGTTTCGTTCCGTTCCGTTTCGTATTAGCCGAAAATTCGAATTTCGTAATTCGTGTCCGAAATTCAATTTGGATTTGTTTCGTCCGAAATACGAATTTTCGTTAGATTCGTTAACTTTTCGTAACAATTACGAACATTTGTTATGATGAATTTAAAAAGCAAAAAATACCTTTCTCAATATGGCAGTCGTCGACTCATTATGCTCATTATGAGGGGCTCCCACCATCCCTGTGCTGTGCTCATTATGAGGGGCTCCCACCATCCCTGTGCTGTGCTGACTTCCTGGGTTTGTAGTAGCCCGTTAATTCGTATTTCGTAATTCGTGTCCGAAATTCTATTTAGATTCGTACGAAATACGAAAGTTCGTTAGGTTCGTTAACTTTTTGTAACAATTACGAACATTTGTTATGAGGGGCTCCCACCATCCCTGTGCTGTGCTGACTTCCTCCTGGGGCTGTACCCCTTCTGTGCTCATTATGAGGGGCTCCCACCATCCCTGTGCTGTGCTCATTATGAGGGGCTCCCACCATCCCTGTGCTGTGCTCATTATGAGGGGCTCCCACCATCCCTGTGCTGTGCTCATTATGAGGGGCTCCCATCATCCCTGTGCTGTTCTCATTATGAGGGGCTCCCACCATCCCTGTGCTGTGCTCATTATGAGGGGCTCCCACCATCCCTGTGCTGTGCTCATTATGAGGGGCTCCCACCATCCCTGTGCTGTGCTCATTATGAGGGGCTCCCATCATCCCTGTCCTGTGCTCATTATGAGGGGCTCCCATCATCCCTGTGCTGTGCTCATTATGAGGGGCTCCCACCATCCCTGTGCTGTGCTCATTATGAGGGGCTCCCACCATCCCTGTGCTGTGCTCATTATGAGGGGCTCCCACCATCCCTGTGCTGTGCTCATTATGAGGGGCTCCCACCATCCCTGTGCTGGGCTGACTTCCTCCTGGGGCTGTACCCCTGCTGTGCTCATTATGAGGGGCTCCCATCATCCCTGTGCTGTGCTCATTATGAGGGGCTCCCATCATCCCTGTGCTGTGCTCATTATGAGGGGCTCCCACCATCCCTGTGCTGTGCTCATTATGAGGGGCTCTCACCATCCCTGTGCTGTGCTCATTATGAGGGGCTCCCATCATCCCTGTGCTGTGCTCATTATGAGGGGCTCCCACCATCCCTGTGCTGTGCTCATTATGAGGGGCTCCCACCATCCCTGTGCTGGGCTGACTTCCTCCTGGGGCTGTACCCCTGCTGTGCTCATTATGAGGGGCTCCCATCATCCCTGTGCTGTGCTCATTATGAGGGGCTCCCATCATCCCTGTGCTGTGCTCATTATGAGGGGCTCCCACCATCCCTGTGCTGTGCTCATTATGAGGGGCTCCCACCATCCCTGTGCTGTGCTCATTATGAGGGGCTCCCATCATCCCTGTGCTGTGCTCATTATGAGGGGCTCCCATCATCCCTGTGCTGTGCTGACTTCCTGGGTTTTTAACTTCATCATAATGAATAATCGTAATTATTATGACAATTATAAAACGATATTAACGAACATTCTTATTTTGTCCAATTCTGAATCTCCCATCGACTACCAGTACCAGTCTGAGCCGTCTCTCCCACTCCCGAAACGAAATTCGTCAACGAAATTTTGTATTTCGTATAAAATTCGTAAGAATAGAAATTCGTATTTCGGATGCTTCCGAATGTACGAATTTTCGGAAATTCATATGAATTTTCGGAAATTCGTACGAAACGAATCGCACCTGTCCACTAATTAGTAGAAGGTGTTTAAAAGAAAAGTTCATATATAAAGTTCATAATGAGAGGAATCCAGATGATATGGTATCCAAGTGGTGAATAGAAAATATTGTGAGGGATCCTCCACACACACTGCCTCTTACCGTAAGATGTGGACCACCTAATATAGCGATCACTTGCGCTTTTTACACACCGGATCAATCAGATGTCAGACATCAAATGCTTCTTCCACATCAGATGGACTCCATACAGCAGGGACTCCGTCAGATAGAAAATGCCAATAAAGCAAATAGAAATCTCATGGTGCAGTATGTCCAGAAAAGGGGGTTTATTTGAACTAATTCCGAAAAACACGCTTACCATATGAGAGATAAAAACTTGCATGTGAATACAATAAAAACATGGATGTTTCCAACCAACAAGATGGCCGACCTCAGACCGTCGTCACGTGATCCTAGAACCCCCATCATTGGTGTCAGTGGGAGGAATTGTGCCCCATCATTGGTGTCAGTGGGAGGAAATGTACCCCATCATTGGTGTCATTGGGGTCTCCAAACTTTCTAAACAAAGGGCCAGTTTACTGTCCTTCAGGCTGGGCTCACACTATATGCAGAGCGGCTGGAATCAGGGTATCCATTGCGTCCCCGTTCACCGTTTCAGGTCCGAATTTTTGCCTGAATTCAGACCTTAAATGGTTCCAATGCACGGGACCCTTCTGCAGTGCGCTCCGCGGCTGCTCTGGAGATGTGTGAACCAGCTTCATTGAGAGCCGGTCACACTCTCCTGGTGTGAACCAAGCCTCAGACTTTAGGGGAGTTGGACTGTGGCCATCAGGAGTACAAAATGTCCCAGTGTCAGTGGGAGTAAACAATCCCCCATCATTGTGTCTGTGGGAGGAATTGTGACCTTCATTGGGGTCAGTGAATAAAATAGCACCCCAGGGGCCGGATTAAAGCAAGCAAAGGGCCTCATTCGGCCCCAAGCCGCAGTTTGGAGACCACTGCTCTAGGATGTCTGCTTTCAGAAAAAAGAATATATATATATACTGTATATACAGTATCTCACAAAAGTCAGTACACCCCTCACATTTTTGTAAATATTTTATTCTATCTTTTCATGTGACAACACTGAAGAAATGACACTTTGCTACAATGTAACGTAGTGAGTGTACAGCTTGTATAACAGTGTAAATTTTCTGTCCCCTCAAAATAACTCAACACACACTCAACAAAAGTGAGTACACCCCTAAGTGAAAATATCCAAATTGGGCCCAAAGTGTCAATATTTTGTGTGACCACCATTACTTTTCAGCACTGCCTTAACCCTCTTGGGCATGGAGTTCACCAGAGCTTCACAGGTTGCCACTGGAGTCCTCTTCCCCTCCTCCATGATGACATCACAGAACTGGTGGATGTTGGAGACCTTGCGCTCCTCCACCTTCCGTTTGAGGAGCCCCACAGATGCTCAATAGGGTTTAGGTCTGGATACATGCTCGGCCAGTCCATCACCTTTACCCTCAGCTTCTTTAGCAAGGCAGTGGTCGTCTTGGAGGTGTGTTTGGGGTGGTTATCCTGTTGGAATACTGCCCTGCAGCCCAGTCTCTGAAGGGAGGGGATCATGCTCTGCTTCAGTATGTCACAGTACATGTTGGCATTCATGGTTCCCTCAATGATCTGTAGCTCCCCAGTGCCAGCAGCACTCATGCAGCCCCAGACCATGACACTCCCACCACCATGCTTGACTGTAGGCAAGACACACTTGTCTTTGTACTCCTCACCTGGTTGCCTCCACACACGCCTGACACCATCTGAACCAAATAAGTTTATCTTGGTCTCCTCAGACCACAGGACATGGTTCCCGTAATCCATGTCCTTAGTCTGCTTGTCTTCAGCAAACTGTTTGCGGGCTTTCTTGTGTATCATCTTTAGAAGAGGCTTCCTTCTGGGATGACAGCCGTGTAGACCAATTTGATGCAGTGTGCGGCGTATGGTCTGAGCACTGACAGGCTGACCCCCCCCCCCCCCCACCCCTTCAACCTCTGCAGAAATGCTGGCAGCACTCATACATCTATTTCCCAAAGACAACCTCTGGATATGACACTGAGCACGTGCACTCAACTTCTTTGGCCGACCATGGCGAGGCCTGTTCTGAGTGGAACTGTCCTGTTAAAAAGCTGTATGGTCTTGGGCACCGTGCTGCAGCTCAGTTTCAGGGTCTTGGCAATCTTCTTATAGCCTAGGCCATCTTTATGTAGAGCAGCAATTCTTTTTTTCAGATCCTCAGAGAGTTCTTTGCCATGAGGTTCCATGTTGAACTTCCAGTGACCAGTATGAGAGAGTGAGAGCGATAACACCAAATTTAACACACCTGCTCCCCATTCACACCTGAGACCTTCTAATACTAACGAGTCACATGACACCGGGGAGGGAAAATGGCTAATTGGGCCCAATTTGGACATTTTCACTTAGAAGTGTACTCACTTTTGTTACCAGCAGTTAAGACATGAATGGCTGTGTGTTGAGTTATTTTGAGGGGACAGAAAATTGACACTGTTATACAAGCTGTACACTCACTACTTTACATTGTAGCAAAGTGTTATTTCTTCAGTGTTGTCACAAGAAAAGATAGAATAAAATATTTACAAAAATGTGAGGGGTGTACTTACTTTTGTGACATACTGTATGTATGCTTGGGGGGAGGGGGGGTTATGTAATCTTTAGGCCTAAAATATAATTTTTTAACATGTGTGCGAAAAATGCAAAAAATTATCTGGCAGCAAAAGGGTTAAGGTTTGCAATTTCTTGATTTTTGGCCGAATGTGCCCTCAGAACCCGAGCACATTCACCCCATCACTGGTTTCAACTGTAGAAAGTCAGTAGGTTATTGGTTAGAATAGTTAAAGCGGGGTTCCGGGCAAATATTTTTATTTTTTTAAAGTTAATATTATTTAAATAACATATTCCATTAAACGTAATAACAACTCCCCAATCGATCAGCCAATCATAGTAATCACTTGCCTTTTATGCTGCATGTCATGTTCTGGCCGTTTACATTGCATGTGTGGGCATCAGAAGCCCAGTTCCTGTTTCTTCCCTGTTTACGGGGGAGAGATGCATGCTGGGTAACCAGCATGCACCTCTTGCGCATGCGCAGTAGAACGGCGCTCGTAGCACAGTTGTTTGTTATGTTGTCATGAAAACGGGTGGCGACGGAGGAACGTCCCGCTCCGTTGTTATGACAACACTGATAACAGAAGCCACAGTATAATATAACGCGATTTTTCGATTAGAGTTAAGCGCACAGACTCTTGGGAAATGATGACACTCATTTCCCAGGAGGCCACTCCGCTTAGGTATGGGAGAAGGCACACCGCGTTTCAGGAACAAAGGCAGATTAGCTAATCTGCCTAGTAACAACGATTTAGAGGCATGTAAAAAAAAATTTTTTTCACATATTGCTTTAGTGGAGATTACAGGGAAGATATTCAGATAAAGTTAAATTTTAGGGTGGACCTCCGCTTTAATGGTTTTCCTGAGTCTCTTGTATTACAGTCAATGCATATAAGCCCCGCTGGTTACTATTGGCTTCTAGAAGTGTTTTTCCTTAAAAAATAATCTTCATAAATGTACCTGATTTTGCGTCTTTGCTTAACATACACAATTGTTGACAGTCCCCAATGCTTACCAAAGGGTATGTGTCGCCCCCCCCCCCCCCCCCCCCGTAATACATTTTCCTGGGAAGTCTATTCATTATCATGGTCCCCTGACTCTCTCTATATTGTGAATTGTGCACTTTCCTGGGGTTTTTCCATTATTTATGACAGTCCCCTGATTCCCCGGTGCATTTCTGGATGTATTTTATAGTGCCCTTAAAGTACATTACAATGGAGCCGTTCCCCACCGTTTCCAGAAACCCCCATTCAGCTGCGTCCTCCTCACTCTGCAGTGCAGTTAATGGATTTTACGTTTTTAGGAACCATTGTCAATTTTTTCACGGTGCCTGTCTGCTCAAATGTCTTTCAATAAGCCATATGCCTAGTTTTACGTTTTCCAGCATTGCGTTGCTTTCATCCCGATCCCTTCAATCCATCGCAGTGACATGTGAGTGCGTTTCTCTTTTTCCACCGATATGTACATTTTATCCTGATCCCCGTAGACATTAAAGCGTAACTCCAGCAAGTTACTTTAACCAATTTAGGGCCGGCATGTTATACCCTCTTCCCGGCCAGGTCAGTTTTCAGTGCTGTGATACTTTGACTGACCATTACTCATGCAACACTGTACCCAAATTAATTATGTATCTTTCTTTCTTTCTTCTGGTGGTATTTAACCCCTTCCGCCAATGTAACACATATAAATGGCCCCACCATGGGGAACCCGTCCATTAACCACTTAAGCCCCGGACCATTTTGTTGCTAAAGGACCAGGCCCCTTTTTGCGATTCGGCACTGCGTCACTTTAACTGACAATTGCACGGTCGTGTGACGTGGTTTCCAAACAAAATTGACTCCTTTTTTTTCCCCCACAAATAGAGCTTTATTTTGGTGGTATTTGATCACCTCTGCGGTTTTTATTTTTTGCGCTATAAACAAAAATAGAGCGACAATTTTGAAAATAATGACATATTTTTAACTTTTGCTATAATAAATATCCCCAAAAAATATATAAAAAAAACTTTTTTTTTCCTCATTTTAGGGCGATACGTATTCTTCTACATATTTTTGGTAAAAAAAAATCGCAATAAGCGTATAGTGATTGGTTTGCGCAAAAGTTAAAGCGCCTACAAAATAGGGTATTGTTTTATGGCATTTTTATTAATATTTTTTTTGTTACTAATAATGGTGGCGATCTGCGATTTTTATCGTGACTGCAACATTATGGCGGACACATCGGACACTTTTGGGACCATTGTCATTTATACAGCGATCAGTGCTATAAATATGCATTGATTACTGTGAAAATGACACTGGCAGTGAAGGGGTTACCCTCTAGGTGGCGCTATAAGGGTTAAGTGTGCCCTAGTGAGTGATTCTTACTGTAGGGGGGGGGGTGGCTTGGCGTGTGATGTCACTGATCGTCGTTCCCTATGACAGGGAATAGACGATCAGTGACATGCCACTAGGGAGAACGGGAAAAGGTTTGTTTACACTTTCCTCTCCCCGTTCTTCAGCTCTGTGACCCGATCTCGGGTCCCGCGGGCGCAGTCATGGCGCTTTAAACCGGGTCGCGAGCACGCCGCCTGTGGCGTGTGACACACGGCTGGGATCTTAAAGGGGACGTACCTGTACGCCCTTGTGCTCAGCCGTGCCATTCTGTCGGCGTATATCGTTGTGCGGCGGTCCTTAAGTGTCCTCGTGCATCCGTTCCCCAATGGGGGGGGGGGGGGGGTTGAAGCACCTGATTAGTAGACATGTGCAATTCATTTAGTTCCAAATTTGTTTTTTAACAAATTTCAACAAATTCGTTAATTCGGAAGTATCCAAGTTTCCGAATTTTCTGAAATTCGAAAATCTGAAAATAAGACTGAAAATCCAAAAATTCGAAAATCTGAAATAATAACTACGGTAATAATAACTTAACCATTACTAGCTATTAAATTATAGGTATTAGAATTTCCTTTCAAATTTGTTCATTTTCGTTTAATTTATTTCTTTGTTTTTTTTGGGAAATTCGGAATTAAAAAATTCAAACGAAAGAAAATCCGAAATAATAACTAATAATAACTAACTATTAAATTATAGGTATTGGAATTTCCTTTCAAATTTGGCTGTTGGTGAACGTAACGAATACAGATTTATCCGAAGTTACAAATTGTCCGAAATAACGAATGCCGTATCTAAAGGAATGGAACGTAACAAATTAATAATATTAAATAATAATAATAATGAAAACGTTTTATTATTATTAGTTTGTTCCTTGAAGCTCGAAGCTCCAAAACGCTCGCTGAAGGAATAAAAAAAATATATATATATTTTCTATGGAGATGGTTTACATCTCCACTACTAGTCTCCTGAAGCCAAATGCCTGAAGCTCAAAGTTCTGGAGCTTTTTTTTTTTTTGTAGCTCAAATCGGGCAGATTGGTGCGTTTATAAAGCGTTTTTTGTTCTAAAGAAATGCATGGAAACATGTTTAGTCGCGCTTCTTTGAGTGTTTTTCTGCTCAAATACAATAAGTAAATAAAGATAAATAATAATAAATAAATAATAATTAAAATACATAAATAAACAATAATATTCATCATAAATGATAACAATATTATTATTATTATTATTATTAATAATAATACAATTAAAATAATATAAAAAAAATAGCCCAAACCCCTAATATGAATCCCTAACCCTAACCTAACAGAATAAATAAATAAATAATAAATTATTAAATAATTATAATAAGTAAATAAATAATAAAAAATTAAATAAATCCCGAACCATAACCTTTAACCCCTAACCCTTAAAAAAAGCAAATACATTTATAAATAGAATATAAAAATGGATGACATAGCAACAAATGAAAATAAAAACCAAAGCTCAAAAATGCTTAAAAAAACGCTGTACATAAACACTCAAAAAGGCAATGCTCAGATGTGAAAGCAGCCTCACACTTTATAAGCATTTACAGCAAACTGTTTTTTTACCTTTTGGGGTAAAGGTTTTACATAAATTAATAAAAGCCGATTATTGTCAGTGGAAAATGGTTTGCCTCAACCCCCTTACTGCTACATCTACAAGAAAGAATGTCCTGTGGAAAAACAACAGACTTGGTGCCCCTGATCACCAGATGGAAAATAAAGAAAACAAAGCCTAAAAAAGAAAACGAATGCAGCCATCACATGTAAAAATTGGTAAACTGCAATATAATAAATGTTTGCTTTTGGGTTTAATACCACTTTAATAACCACTGTTTTTTGTTTGTTTTACTTTGTGAAGGAAAACATACCAAACACAGGCACCCTCAAAATACCCCCCTTTTGGAAAGTAGACACCCCAAAGTGATCTTAAACAAACACAATTAAAATCAGCTTCTACATTAATATTCACTTTCAACCTAATCTATCCCCTGCATTTCTGCTTTTTTTTACCACTAGATGTTCTCAGTCTACCATGCTAAATGGCCAGAATTGTTTAAACCACTTCTTCTGAGCTCAGCCTGTGACTGGACAGTGAAGAGAGAAGCAGCACAGGGAGGGATACGCTTAGATATTCACTTTCAACCTGGATCTATCCCCTGCATTTCTGCTTTCTTACCACTAGATGTTCTCAGTCTACCATGCTAAATGGCCAGAATTGTTTAAACCACTTCTTCTGAGCTCAGCCTGTGACTGGACAGTGAAGAGAGAAGCAGCACAGGGAGGGATACGCTTAGATATTCACTTTCAACCTGGATCTATCCCCTGCATTTCTGCTTTCTTACCACTAGATGTCCTCAGTCTACCATGCTAAATGGCCAGAATTGTTTAAACCACTTCTTCTGAGCTCATCCTGTGACTGGACAGTGAAGAGAGAAGAAGCACAGAGAGGGATAAGCTTAGATATTCACTTCCAACCTGAATCTATCCCCTGCATTTCTGCTTTATTACCACTAGATGTCTTCAGTCTACCATGCTAAATGGCCAGGATTGTTTAAACCACTTCCTCTGAGCTTAGCCAGTGACTGGACAGTGAAAAGATAAGCAGCACAGGGAGAGATAAGCGTAGATAGTCACCTTCAATCTGGAGCTATCCCCTGCAGTTCTGCTTTCTTATCACTAAGGCTGGATTCACATATGCTGCGACCACGGCTCAAAGCAGCGGGTCCGGTGCGTGTCTGTTCATTGATTCAGGGGCGAATCAGGTCCAAATTTTTGCCTGAATTCACACCTGAGACGGAATCAAAGACCACAAGACCCTTTCCAAATGCGGACCGCGGCCACCCTGGAGGTGTATGGACTGGCTCCATTGCTAGCCGGGCACACTCTCCTGTCATGCGAATTGAATGCGGAGAAATCCGCATCCAATTCGCATAAGTGTGAACCCAGCCTAAATGTCCTCAGTCTAACATGCTCAATGGCAAGCATCATTCAAACCACTTACCCTGAGCTCAGCCTGTGATTGGACGGTGAAAACAGAAGCAGCACAGGGAAGGATACGCTTAGATATTCACCTTAAACCTGAAGCTAACCCTTGAAGTTCAGCTTTCTTGCCACAAGATGTCCTCAGTTTACCATGCTGAATGTCCAGAATCATTCAAACCACTTCCTCTGAGCTCAGCCTGTGATTGGACAGTGAAAAGAGAAGCAGCACAGGGAAGGATACGCTTAGATATTCACCTTCAACCTGGAGCTATCCTCTGCAGTTCTGCTTTCTTACCTCCTATATGTTTTCAGTCTATCATGCTGAATGGCCAGCATTGTTCAAACCACTTCCTCTCAGCCTTTGCCTGTGACTGGACAGTGAAAAGGGAAGCAGCACAGGGAGAGATAAGCGTGGATATTCACCTTCAACCTGGAGCTATCCCTGCAGCTCTGCTTTCTTACCACTAGATGTCCTCAATCTAGCATGCTGAATTGTCAGCATGGCTCAAACCACTTCCTCTGAGCTCAGCCTGTGGTTGGACAGTGAAAAGAGAAGCAGCACAGGGAAGGATACACTTAGTTAGTCACCTTCAACCTGGAGCTATCCCCTGCTGTTCCAGTTTCTTACCACTAGATGTTTAAAGGCCAGCATTGTTCAACCCACTTCCTCTGAGCTCGGCCTGTGAATGGACAGTGAAAAGAGAAGCAGCACAGGGAAAGATAAGCATAGATATTCACCTTCAACCTGGAGCTATCCCTTGCAGTTCCACTTTCTTATCACTAGATGTTAAAAGGCCAGCATCGTTCAACCCACTTCCTCTGAGCTCAGCCTGTGACTGGACAGTGAAAAGAGAAGCAGCACAGGGAAAGATAAGCATAGATATTCACCTTCAACCTGGAGATATCCCCTACAGTTCCACTTTCTTACCACTAGATGTTGAAAGGCCAGCATCGTTCAACCTACTTCCTCTTTGGGATGAATTGGAGCGGAGACTGCAAGGCAGGCCTTCTCGTCCAACATCAGTGCCTGACCTCACAAATGTGCTTCTGGAAGAATCATCAAACATTCCCATAGACACTCCTAAACCTTGTGGACAGCCTTCCCGGAAGAGTTGAAGCTGTTATAGCTGTAAAGGGTGGGCCAACTAAATACTGAACCCTACAGACTTATGCCTCGTACACACGACCGGTTTTCTGTGTATGGTTTCTTGTCGAGAAAACTGCTGGGAATCTCGACGAGAAAAATAGAGAACCTGCTCTCTATTTTCTCGTCAGGATTATCGTTTTTCTCGTCGGGATTCTCGTCGGCCTGTTTCCCGGCGAGAAAACCGCTCATGTGTATGCTTTTCCGAGTCTTAAAAAATCGCGCATGCTCAGAATCAAGTATAAGACGGGGGAGCGCTCCTTCTGGTAAAACTAGCGTTCGTTAAGGAGATAGAACATTCGTCACGCAAAAACGAACTGAAAGCACGAAGACTGAAAAGCGTGAATCATCTCTCCCCAAACTTTTACTAAACACGCGGTAACACGAGATCAGCAAAAGCAGCCCAAGGGGTGGCGCCATTGGAATGGAACTTCCCCTTTATAGTGCCGTCGTACGTGTTGTACGTAACCGCGCTTTTAGACCGACGAGATTTTGGATTGACAGTGTGTATGCAAGGAAAGCTTGACAAGAATCTCGTCGAGAAAAACAACGTTTTTTTTGTTTACAACGGGATTCCCGACCGTGTGTACGCGGCTTATGCTGCGTACAAACGACCGTTTTTCATGACGAGAAAAATGCCATTTTTTTATTTGGTCATTAAAAACGATCGTGTGTGGGCTCCAGAGCATTTTTCACGACGTGAAAAATGGGCATTAAAAATTTGGAACATGCTCTAATTTTTCTCGTCGTTTTTCACGTCGTCGTTTTTCTCGTCATGAAAAATGGCCGTGTGTAGGCTTTAACGATGTGAAAAAAATGCGCATGCTCAGAAGCAAGTTATGAGTTTCTGGTAAAACTAGCGTTCGTAATGGAGATAGCACATTCGTCACGCTGTAACGGACTGAAGAGCACGAGGCTGAAAAGCGCAAATCGTCTCTCACCAAACTTTACTAACACGAGGATCAGCAAAAGCGTCCCAACGGGTGGCGCCATCCGAATGGAACTTCCCCTTTATAGTGCCGCCGTACGTGTTGTACGTCACCGCTAGTGATGAGCCGAACACCCCCGGGTTCGGTTCGCACCAGAACCCGCGAACGGACCGAAAGTTCGAACGAACATTAGAACCCTATTAAATACAATGGATGCGAACGTTCGAATTCTAAAGTGCTAATTATAAAAACTATTATGCATGTTATTGTCCTAAAAAGGGTTTGGGAACCCGGGTTCTGCACCAGGGGACATGTATCAATGCAAAAATAAGTTTTAAAAACGGTCGTTTTCCGGGAGCAGTCATTTTAATGATGCATAAAGTGAAAAAAAAAAAGTCAAATATTCCTTTAAATATCGTACCTGGGGGGTGTCTAAAGTATGCCTGTGAAGTGCCACGTGTTTCCCGTGTTTAGAACTGTCCCTGCACAAAATGACACTTCTAAAGGAAAAAAAAGCCATTTAAAACTGCTTGCGGCTTTAATGTAATGTCTGGTCCCGGTAATATGGATGAAAATCTTTAAGAAAAATGGCATAGCTACCCCATGACCCCCCCCCTACCCCAGCCCATTACCAGCCCCTTTGGGTCTTGTATGGATATTAAGGGGAACCCCGCACATAAAATAAAAAAGGCCCTATATACTCTGAACAGCCGTATACAGGCGGTGCATACAAGACAGGGACTGTAGGTTTGTTCTTATGTAGAATCTGTTTGTAATTTTGAACAGGTACATTGTTGAAGTGTAGCTCCAGACCAAAAATCTATTTTTAAACTTTTTGGAAAACATAGGTAAGGGTTATCACCCCTGTAACATTTGTTTTGCTGTCTGTGCCCCTGTTCAGAACATTTCACCTCACTTTCCGTCCTAATGACAACTGTTTTTGAAATGTGGTGTTTTTCTTGAAACAAGGATTGCTGATAAAGCATCAGTACAGAGGAGACACCTTTCTCCCATATTTATTCTTACAGGAGAGAATTTTCCTTCCTAGTGGTAGATTTCCTCTCACTTCCTGTTGTCTTCTTGCGTTTGCAAGTAGGAGTCGTTTGTAAGTTGGATGTTTGAAAGTAGGGACCTGCCGTATATACTCTGCAGAAATAGGCCCCTTAGTTGTTGGTGTTGGCACAACACTGTAAGCACTCACAGTTACTCTTGGTTGGTGCTGGAACGCCCTGCTGTCAACTATTATATCAGGAATTTTAATTACATATAATTGTTGAACAGTGGTAGTAAAAATTGGGCCTTTGATGGTGGTGCTGGTGCCACAACACTGTAAGCCCTGACAGTTACTCTTGGTGGGTGCAGCAATGGGCCCTGCTGTGAATTATTAGATCAAGAATTGTAATTACATGCCCCTGTTGAACAGGGGCTGAAAAATTGGGCCTTAGGCACTGGTGGCACAACACTGCAACCCTTCACAGATACTGTACTTGGAGCACAGCAATGAGCCCTGTTGCAAAGTATTGCTTCAAAAATTGTAATGACACGCCCCTGTTAAACAGGGGCTGAAAAATTGGGCCTTAGGCACTGGTGGCACAACACTGCAACTCCTCACAGATACTGTACTTGGAGCACAGCAATGAGCCCTGTTGCAAAGTATTGCTTCAAAAATTGTAATTACACGCCCCTGTTAAACAGGGGCTGAAAAATT
This sequence comes from Rana muscosa, assembly GCA_029206835.1. Classification (NCBI taxonomy): domain Eukaryota; kingdom Metazoa; phylum Chordata; class Amphibia; order Anura; family Ranidae; genus Rana; species Rana muscosa. Next base: position 360,913,136 of record CM055125.1, on the reverse strand, counting down.
GGGCGTTAGGCACTGGTGGCGGCACCCATAAACAAAAATGATCTTCCAAGCTATCATCATCAATCGTATCATTGAGGACTCGGAGGAGGAGGATAGCCAGTCAACATAACAGCACAGGCACTCAGCATCAGCATCAGTCTTGAAGGGATGTGACATTTTAAAATCAATTAGTCTGTTATATCAGCATCAGGTGTGTGGTAGCTGGTGGTGATCCAAGACTGGTTCATCTTGATGAAAGTCAGTCGATCAACCGAGTCGGTGGACAGGCGCACCCTGTGATCCGTGACAAATCCTCCAGCAGCACTGAATGTGCGTTCCGAAAGAACGCTGGATGCAGGACAGGCCAGTAGCTCAATTGCATACTGTGCAAGCTCTGGCCAGTGATCCATCCTCAAGACCCAGTAAGCCAGAGGATTTTCGGTGGGGAAGGTGTCCAAGTCTGACCTTGCCCCTAGATATTCCTGCACCATGTTTATCAGACGCTGGCGATGGTTGCTGGAACCGATCATACTTTGGGGCTGCGGACTAAAGAATTGTCTGAACGCATCGGTCAGACGGCCACCTTCCCCACCGCTCCTTCTTTGACTGGCCGAAGCCTCAGCAACTCGTTGTCCAGGACCAGGAGTTTGCAACCTCCCAGTCTCTGGGAACGCGTTGCACAGACCTTTCTGCAAGGCCTCCCGGAGTTGTCTCATCCTCTGCTCCCTCTGCGACGGTAACATAAGGTCCGCAACCTTACCCTTGTACCGTGGATCAAGGAGAGTGGCCAGCCAGTAATGGTCCCTCTCCTTGATCCGAAGAATACGAGGATCCTTCCGCAGACTTTGCAGGATCAGGGAGGCCATGCAGCGTAGGTTTGCTGAGGCATTCGCTCCGGAGTCCTCTGGGTCACTAAGGACGACATGATCCGCAGCCACCTCCTCCCAGCCACGTACAAGTCCACTGGTTTCTTGGGACTGTAAATCATCCCTAAAAGACTGCTGCTGATGATGCTGAGTGCCAGCCTCCACCTCCATGCTGACACAATCCTCCTCCTCCTCCTCCTCCTCCTCCTCCTCCTCCTCCTCTTCCTGTGCGATGGGTGGGACAGAAGGAACACTGTCTGGGTAAAGGGGGCCTTGAGAGGCAAGGAAGTCCTCCTCTTCCTGCCTCTGTTCTGCCTCAAGTGCCCTGTCCATTATTCCACGCAGCGTGTGCTCCAACAGGTGGACAAGAGGTACAGTGTCACTGATGCATGCACTGTCACTGCTCACCATCCTCGTGGCCTCCTCAAATGGTGCCAGGACAGTGCATGCATCCCTGATCATGCCCCACTGGCGTGGAGAAAAAAAACCAAGCTCCCCTGACCCTGTCCTGGTGCCGTAGTCGCACAGGTACTCATTGATGGCCCTCTGCTGCGTGTGCAGCCGCTGCAGCATGGCCAACGTTGAGTTCCACCTGGTGGGCATGTCACATATAAGGCGGTTCTTGGGCAGGTTCAACTCCTTTTGCAGCTCAGCCAGGCGAGCACTGGCATTATAAGATCTGCGGAAATGCACACAGACTTTCCTGGCCTGCCTCAGGACATCCTGTAAGCCCGGGTACCTGCCCAAGAAGCGCTGCACCACCAGGTTAAGGACGTGAGCCACACAGGGCACATGGGTCAGTTGTCCCTGTCGGAGGGCGGAGAGGAGGTTGGTGCCATTGTCGCAAACCACCATTCCTGGCTTAAGCTGGCGTGGCGTCAACCACCTCTCGGCCTGGCCCTGCAGAGCAGACAGGACCTCTGCCCCAGTGTGGCTTCTGTCCCCCAAACACACCAGCGCAAGTACGGCATGGCATCTTTTTGCCTGCGTACTTGCGTAGCCCCGTGAACGGCTACGGAGCACCGCTGGTTCATAGGACAAACCACAGGAAGAGGCCATGGAGGAAGAAGAAGAGGAGGGGGTGGAGGAGAGAGGTGTGTCACAACCAGTAGTAGCATTTTGGAGGCGTGGCGGTGGGACAACCTCCAACACTACTGCACCTTGTCCTGAATCCTTCCCAGCTGCCAAAAGAGTGACCCAATGGGCCGTGAAAGAAAGGTAACGTCCCTGTCCATGCCTGCTGGACCATGAGTCAGCGGTAATATGCACCTTACCGCTGACCGCCCTGTCCAGCGAGGCCAAGACATTGCCTTCCACATGCCGGTAGAGAGCCGGAATAGCCTTCCGTGAGAAAAAGTGGCGTTTGGGAACCTGCCACTGAGGAACCGCACATTGCACAAACTCACGGAAGGGGGCCGAGTCTACCAACTGAAAAGGCAGCAGTTGAAGCGCTAGCAATTTAGCCAAGCTAGCATTCAACCGCTGGGCATGTGGATGGCTGGGAGTGAACTTCTTTCGACGGTCCAGCAGCTGGGGCAGGGAAATTTGCCTGCTAGAATCGGACGTCGGTGTACTGCTAGCAGAGTGGGCGCAAGTACTTGGCTGTGACACACCTAATTCTACACCTTCATTCCTCTCAGTGCATGTTTCAGAGAGGACTGAAGTTATAGTGGGGTTGGAGATCCCAGCTGATGCGGTGCAAGGAGAGGTCCGCTTTGTTCTTTGGTGTGGGTCTTTGAGGTAGGCTTGCCAACGAGCTGCATGGCAGGTCAACATATGTCTGGTCAGGCATGTGGTACCCAAGCGGCTGATGTTTTGGCCACGCGATATACGCTTGAGACATATGTTGCAAACAGCAGCTGTGCGATCTGATGCACTAGCCTCAAAAAAGGCCCACACCAAAGAACTTTTTGAATGACGGGCAGAGGCAGCGCCCTGCACAGGCGGAGCTCTGCGGTGTGATTCCGTCGGTGTACTGCCCTTACGCTGGCCACCAAAGGGCATCCTGCCTCGTTGGAGATGTGCCTCCTCCTCATCCTCCTCCTCCTCCTCTCTCCTATTAGGCACCCACGTGGAGTCATTGACCTCATCATCCCCTCCCTCCTCATCACTGGAGCCAATCTGGCAGTATGCTGCAGCTGCTGGAACATGACTGCCAGATTGGTGTCCTTCTTGAGCATCCCCTCTGTCTGCTCTCACGCTACTGCCTTCCTCTAGCTGGGTTTCATCATCAGACCCTTCGAAACGCTGGGCATCCTCCTGGAGCATGTACCCAACACTGTGCTGAAACAGTTCGGGGGACTCCTCAGGAGGAGGACATGGTGGGTCTAGGGAAGGAGTGACTGATGATTTGTCTGACATTGATACCAGGGAAGACGACGCTTTGGCAGCTGCTTTTCCAGTACCCTGAGCCTGGGTGAGAGAGGATGAGGAGGAGGAGGAGGGCTTGGTCATCCACTCTACCAAGTCTTCGGCATGATGTGGCTCAACATGTCCAGCTGCCGAAAAGAAGGACAAGCGTGTCCCATGGCCATGTGCTGATGACAATGCACCGCGTCCACGACCAGCACTGTTGCCCCCAGACACAGAGCCTGCTTGCCCTCTTTTATTGCCTCCTGACTGTCTGCCTCTCCTTGTTTGCCTTCCAGACATTCTAATAGATGGCCTGCAGGGAGATGGGAAAAAAGCAATAAGGGCTACCTTCAGGTGTCCTTCTCTGTCCCTTGAAACAAGGACTTTCACAGTGAAAGAAACTGACACTGTCCCTACCTAGAGTTTTCTGTCCCTAGAATAAATGTTTTTTTTAATCACAATATAGCACAAGGACAATTCACTCAATGTCTCTCCAGGTCCCTGGAAACAAGGACTTGCAGAGTGAAAGAAACTGACACTGTCCCTACCTAGAGTTTTCTGTCCCTAGAATAAATGTTTTTTTTAAGCACAATATAGCACAAGGACAATTAACTCACTGTCCTTACAGGTCCCTGGAAACAAGGACTTGCAGAGTGAAAAAAAAAAAACACTCTCCCTACCTACAGTTTTCTGTCCCTAGAAAAAATGTTTTTTTTAAGCACAATATAGCACAAGGACAATTAACTCACTGTCCTTACAGGTCCCTGGAAACAAGGACTTGCAGAGTGAAAGAAAAAAAACACTCTCCCTACCTACAGTTTTCTGTCCCTAGAAAAAATGTTTTTTTTAATCACAATATAGCACAAGGAAAATTAACTCACTGTCCTTACAGGTCCCTGGAAACAAGGACTTGCAGAGTGAAAGAAACTGACACTGTCCCTACCTAGAGTTTTCTGTCCCTAGAATAAATGTTTTTTTTAATCACAATATAGCACAAGGAAAATTAACTCACTGTCCTTACAGGTCCCTGGAAACAAGGACTTGCAGAGTGAAAGAAACTGACACTGTCCCTACCTAGAGTTTTCTGTCCCTAGAATAAATGTTTTTTTTAAGCACAATATAGCACAAGGACAATTAACTCACTGTCCTTACAGGTCCCTGGAAACAAGGACTTGCAGAGTGAAAAAAAAAAAACACTCTCCCTACCTAGAGTTTTCTGTCCCTAGAAAAAATGTTTTTTTTAAGCACAATATAGCACAAGGACAATTAACTCACTGTCCTTACAGGTCCCTGGAAACAAGGACTTGCAGAGTGAAAGAAAAAAAACACTCTCCCTACCTAGAGTTTTCTGTCCCTAGAAAAAATGTTTTTTTTAATCACAATATAGCACAAGGAAAATTAACTCACTGTCCTTACAGGTCCCTGGAAACAAGGACTTGCAGAGTGAAAGAAAAAAAACACTCTCCCTACCTACAGTTTTCTGTCCCTAGAAAAATTTTTTTTTTTAATCACAATATAGCACAAGGAAAATTAACTCACTGTCCTTACAGGTCCCTGGAAACAAGGACTTGCAGAGTGAAAGAAACTGACACTGTCCCTACCTAGAGTTTTCTGTCCCTAGAATAAATGTTTTTTTTAATCACAATATAGCACAAGGAAAATTAACTCACTGTCCTTACAGGTCCCTGGAAACAAGGACTTGCAGAGTGAAAGAAACTGACACTGTCCCTACCTAGAGTTTTCTGTCCCTAGAATAAATGTTTTTTTTAATCACAATATAGCACAAGGAAAATTAACTCACTGTCCTTACAGGTCCCTGGAAACAAGGACTTGCAGAGTGAAAGAAACTGACACTGTCCCTACCTAGAGTTTTCTGTCCCTAGAATAAATGTTTTTTTTAATCACAATATAGCACAAGGAAAATTAACTCACTGTCCTTACAGGTCCCTGGAAACAAGGACTTGCAGAGTGAAAGAAACTGACACTGTCCCTACCTAGAGTTTTCTGTCCCTAGAATAAATGTTTTTTTTAAGCACAATATAGCACAAGGACAATTAACTCACTGTCCTTACAGGTCCCTGGAAACAAGGACTTGCAGAGTGAAAGAAAAAAAACACTCTCCCTACCTACAGTTTTCTGTCCCTAGAAAAAATGTTTTTTTTAATCACAATATAGCACAAGGAAAATTAACTCACTGTCCTTACAGGTCCCTGGAAACAAGGACTTGCAGAGTGAAAGAAACTGACACTGTCCCTACCTAGAGTTTTCTGTCCCTAGAATAAATGTTTTTTTTAATCACAATATAGCACAAGGACAATTAACTCACTGTCCTTACAGGTCCCTGGAAACAAGGACTTGCAGAGTGAAAGAAACTGACACTGTCCCTACCTAGAGTTTTCTGTCCCTAGAATAAATGTTTTTTTTAAGCACAATATAGCACAAGGACAATTAACTCACTGTCCTTACAGGTCCCTGGAAACAAGGACTTGCAGAGTGAAAGAAAAAAAACACTCTCCCTACCTACAGTTTTCTGTCCCTAGAAAAAATGTTTTTTTTAATCACAATATAGCACAAGGAAAATTAACTCACTGTCCTTACAGGTCCCTGGAAACAAGGACTTGCAGAGTGAAAGAAACTGACACTGTCCCTACCTAGAGTTTTCTGTCCCTAGAATAAATGTTTTTTTTAATCACAATATAGCACAAGGACAATTAACTCACTGTCCTTACAGGTCCCTGGAAACAAGGACTTGCAGAGTGAAAGAAACTGACACTGTCCCTACCTAGAGTTTTCTGTCCCTAGAATAAATGTTTTTTTTAATCACAATATAGCACAAGGAAAATTAACTCACTGTCCTTACAGGTCCCTGGAAACAAGGACTTGCAGAGTGAAAGAAACTGACACTGTCCCTACCTAGAGTTTTCTGTCCCTAGAATAAATGTTTTTTTTAAGCACAATATAGCACAAGGACAATTAACTCACTGTCCTTACAGGTCCCTGGAAACAGGGACTTGCAGAGTGAAAAAAAAAAAACACTCTCCCTACCTACAGTTTTCTGTCCCTAGAAAAAATGTTTTTTTTAAGCACAATATAGCACAAGGACAATTAACTCACTGTCCTTACAGGTCCCTGGAAACAAGGACTTGCAGAGTGAAAGAAAAAAAACACTCTCCCTACCTACAGTTTTCTGTCCCTAGAAAAAATGTTTTTTTTAATCACAATATAGCACAAGGAAAATTAACTCACTGTCCTTACAGGTCCCTGGAAACAAGGACTTGCAGAGTGAAAGAAACTGACACTGTCCCTACCTAGAGTTTTCTGTCCCTAGAATAAATGTTTTTTTTAATCACAATATAGCACAAGGAAAATTAACTCACTGTCCTTACAGGTCCCTGGAAACAAGGACTTGCAGAGTGAAAGAAACTGACACTGTCCCTACCTAGAGTTTTCTGTCCCTAGAATAAATGTTTTTTTTAAGCACAATATAGCACAAGGACAATTAACTCACTGTCCTTACAGGTCCCTGGAAACAAGGACTTGCAGAGTGAAAAAAAAAAAACACTCTCCCTACCTAGAGTTTTCTGTCCCTAGAAAAAATGTTTTTTTTAAGCACAATATAGCACAAGGACAATTAACTCACTGTCCTTACAGGTCCCTGGAAACAAGGACTTGCAGAGTGAAAGAAAAAAAACACTCTCCCTACCTAGAGTTTTCTGTCCCTAGAAAAAATGTTTTTTTTAATCACAATATAGCACAAGGAAAATTAACTCACTGTCCTTACAGGTCCCTGGAAACAAGGACTTGCAGAGTGAAAGAAAAAAAACACTCTCCCTACCTACAGTTTTCTGTCCCTAGAAAAAATGTTTTTTTTAATCACAATATAGCACAAGGAAAATTAACTCACTGTCCTTACAGGTCCCTGGAAACAAGGACTTGCAGAGTGAAAGAAACTGACACTGTCCCTACCTAGAGTTTTCTGTCCCTAGAATAAATGTTTTTTTTAATCACAATATAGCACAAGGAAAATTAACTCACTGTCCTTACAGGTCCCTGGAAACAAGGACTTGCAGAGTGAAAGAAACTGACACTGTCCCTACCTAGAGTTTTCTGTCCCTAGAATAAATGTTTTTTTTAATCACAATATAGCACAAGGAAAATTAACTCACTGTCCTTACAGGTCCCTGGAAACAAGGACTTGCAGAGTGAAAAAACTGACACTGTCCCTACCTAGAGTTTTCTGTCCCTAGAATAAATGTTTTTTTTAATCACAATATAGCACAAGGAAAATTAACTCACTGTCCTTACAGGTCCCTGGAAACAAGGACTTGCAGAGTGAAAGAAACTGACACTGTCCCTACCTAGAGTTTTCTGTCCCTAGAATAAATGTTTTTTTTAATCACAATATAGCACAAGGAAAATTAACTCACTGTCCTTACAGGTCCCTGGAAACAAGGACTTGCAGAGTGAAAGAAACTGACACTGTCCCTACCTAGAGTTTTCTGTCCCTAGAATAAATGTTTTTTTTAATCACAATATAGCACAAGGAAAATTAACTCACTGTCCTTACAGGTCCCTGGAAACAAGGACTTGCAGAGTGAAAGAAACTGACACTGTCCCTACCTAGAGTTTTCTGTCCCTAGAATAAATGTTTTTTTTAATCACAATATAGCACAAGGACAATTAACTCACTGTCCTTACAGGTCCCTGGAAACAAGGACTTGCAGAGTGAAAGAAACTGACACTGTCCCTACCTAGAGTTTTCTGTCCCTAGAATAAATGTTTTTTTTAAGCACAATATAGCACAAGGACAATTAACTCACTGTCCTTACAGGTCCCTGGAAACAAGGACTTGCAGAGTGAAAGAAAAAAAACACTCTCCCTACCTACAGTTTTCTGTCCCTAGAAAAAATGTTTTTTTTAATCACAATATAGCACAAGGAAAATTAACTCACTGTCCTTACAGGTCCCTGGAAACAAGGACTTGCAGAGTGAAAGAAACTGACACTGTCCCTACCTAGAGTTTTCTGTCCCTAGAATAAATGTTTTTTTTAATCACAATATAGCACAAGGACAATTAACTCACTGTCCTTACAGGTCCCTGGAAACAAGGACTTGCAGAGTGAAAGAAACTGACACTGTCCCTACCTAGAGTTTTCTGTCCCTAGAATAAATGTTTTTTTTAATCACAATATAGCACAAGGAAAATTAACTCACTGTCCTTACAGGTCCCTGGAAACAAGGACTTGCAGAGTGAAAGAAACTGACACTGTCCCTACCTAGAGTTTTCTGTCCCTAGAATAAATGTTTTTTTTAAGCACAATATAGCACAAGGACAATTAACTCACTGTCCTTACAGGTCCCTGGAAACAAGGACTTGCAGAGTGAAAAAAAAAAAACACTCTCCCTACCTACAGTTTTCTGTCCCTAGAAAAAATGTTTTTTTTAAGCACAATATAGCACAAGGACAATTAACTCACTGTCCTTACAGGTCCCTGGAAACAAGGACTTGCAGAGTGAAAGAAAAAAAACACTCTCCCTACCTACAGTTTTCTGTCCCTAGAAAAAATGTTTTTTTTAATCACAATATAGCACAAGGAAAATTAACTCACTGTCCTTACAGGTCCCTGGAAACAAGGACTTGCAGAGTGAAAGAAACTGACACTGTCCCTACCTAGAGTTTTCTGTCCCTAGAATAAATGTTTTTTTTAATCACAATATAGCACAAGGAAAATTAACTCACTGTCCTTACAGGTCCCTGGAAACAAGGACTTGCAGAGTGAAAGAAACTGACACTGTCCCTACCTAGAGTTTTCTGTCCCTAGAATAAATGTTTTTTTTAAGCACAATATAGCACAAGGACAATTAACTCACTGTCCTTACAGGTCCCTGGAAACAAGGACTTGCAGAGTGAAAAAAAAAAAACACTCTCCCTACCTAGAGTTTTCTGTCCCTAGAAAAAATGTTTTTTTTAAGCACAATATAGCACAAGGACAATTAACTCACTGTCCTTACAGGTCCCTGGAAACAAGGACTTGCAGAGTGAAAGAAAAAAAACACTCTCCCTACCTAGAGTTTTCTGTCCCTAGAAAAAATGTTTTTTTTAATCACAATATAGCACAAGGAAAATTAACTCACTGTCCTTACAGGTCCCTGGAAACAAGGACTTGCAGAGTGAAAGAAAAAAAACACTCTCCCTACCTACAGTTTTCTGTCCCTAGAAAAAATGTTTTTTTTAATCACAATATAGCACAAGGAAAATTAACTCACTGTCCTTACAGGTCCCTGGAAACAAGGACTTGCAGAGTGAAAGAAACTGACACTGTCCCTACCTAGAGTTTTCTGTCCCTAGAATAAATGTTTTTTTTAATCACAATATAGCACAAGGAAAATTAACTCACTGTCCTTACAGGTCCCTGGAAACAAGGACTTGCAGAGTGAAAGAAACTGACACTGTCCCTACCTAGAGTTTTCTGTCCCTAGAATAAATGTTTTTTTTAATCACAATATAGCACAAGGAAAATTAACTCACTGTCCTTACAGGTCCCTGGAAACAAGGACTTGCAGAGTGAAAGAAACTGACACTGTCCCTACCTAGAGTTTTCTGTCCCTAGAATAAATGTTTTTTTTAATCACAATATAGCACAAGGAAAATTAACTCACTGTCCTTACAGGTCCCTGGAAACAAGGACTTGCAGAGTGAAAGAAACTGACACTGTCCCTACCTAGAGTTTTCTGTCCCTAGAATAAATGTTTTTTTTAAGCACAATATAGCACAAGGACAATTAACTCACTGTCCTTACAGGTCCCTGGAAACAAGGACTTGCAGAGTGAAAGAAAAAAAACACTCTCCCTACCTACAGTTTTCTGTCCCTAGAAAAAATTTTTTTTTTAATCACAATATAGCACAAGGAAAATTAACTCACTGTCCTTACAGGTCCCTGGAAACAAGGACTTGCAGAGTGAAAGAAACTGACACTGTCCCTACCTAGAGTTTTCTGTCCCTAGAATAAATGTTTTTTTTAATCACAATATAGCACAAGGACAATTAACTCACTGTCCTTACAGGTCCCTGGAAACAAGGACTTGCAGAGTGAAAGAAACTGACACTGTCCCTACCTAGAGTTTTCTGTCCCTAGAATAAATGTTTTTTTTAAGCACAATATAGCACAAGGACAATTAACTCACTGTCCTTACAGGTCCCTGGAAACAAGGACTTGCAGAGTGAAAGAAAAAAAACACTCTCCCTACCTACAGTTTTCTGTCCCTAGAAAAAATGTTTTTTTTAATCACAATATAGCACAAGGAAAATTAACTCACTGTCCTTACAGGTCCCTGGAAACAAGGACTTGCAGAGTGAAAGAAACTGACACTGTCCCTACCTAGAGTTTTCTGTCCCTAGAATAAATGTTTTTTTTAATCACAATATAGCACAAGGACAATTAACTCACTGTCCTTACAGGTCCCTGGAAACAAGGACTTGCAGAGTGAAAGAAACTGACACTGTCCCTACCTAGAGTTTTCTGTCCCTAGAATAAATGTTTTTTTTAAGCACAATATAGCACAAGGACAATTAACTCACTGTCCTTACAGGTCCCTGGAAACAAGGACTTGCAGAGTGAAAGAAACTGACACTGTCCCTACCTAGAGTTTTCTGTCCCTAGAATAAATGTTTTTTTTAAGCACACTATAGCAGAAGCACAAAACACACTGACACTCTCCCTACCTATCCTTCTCTTTCCCTAAACTAAAGGAATCCAGGTTAAGCAAGAAAGAAATAACAGTCACTGTCCCTGCCTATGCTACTCTATCCCTGCTCCGGAACACACTACACTAGGCCGCCGTGCTGGCGGCCTTTTATAGTGTGGGGCGTGTACTAAACACCCTCAGCAATAATTGGCCACAGGCATCCTGCCTGTGGCCAATCATTGCTCTCCTCGCTGCCGGCGCTGTGATTGGCCAAGCATGCGGGGTCACAGTGCATGCTTGGCCAATCACAGCGCCTGGATGACACTGCGATGGCGTAGTGCATTGTGGGCCGTTCGCGTCACTCGAATTTGGCGCGAACGGCCCAAATCGTTCGATCTTCGTCGAACGATCGAACAGCCAATGTTCGAGTCGAACGTATGTTCGACTCGAACACGAAGCTCATCCCTAGTCACCGCGCTTTACTCGAGCATTTTTTTCCACGACAGTGTGTAGGCAAGGCAGGCTTGAGAAGAATCACGTCGAGAAAAACGTTGTTTTTTTCAATGACATTAAAAACGGTCGTGTGTACGCGGCATAAAGATTGGGATGCCATTAAAGTGCATGTGCGTGTAAAGGCAGGCGTCCCAATACTTTTGGCAATATAGTGTACATTTAATGATGGATTCCTGATTACAGAGCTACATTAATTTGCGTCTTTTATTCCTTCCTGGAGTTTATCTTTTATGTGGTTTGTAAATTGCCGTGGAAAATGTACCCATGCTCTATTATTGAGCAAAATGAGTAAATCTGCTTAATACAAAGCTCCACGGTGCTGGATAATTCTCCCGGTGTGTTTAGACTTTATTCTACCCAACAATTTAAATATATCTAAAGCCTCCCCCATATTATATCCTCCAGATTTCAATTTTTTTTCCCAGTCCCTTAAAAAAAAAAAAAAATAAAGACTCCGACATTAATTGCGGATTTCTTTTTGAAGGCGAGAGTGAAGCGGTGGAATAATCTCTCTGCATGTGAAGTAATTTCCCTGATGGATTCCCAAGAGATTAATAACAGGCGGACGAAAGCTAGATGCTCACCGGGGTCCCGGGGGTCAGGATCCGCACGGATGCGTTGCCTGTCCACGTTCGTTAGAGTCACTTTGCCATACTGGCAGGATCAGACCACATGTAGACCTGTTATTAGTATATAGAGCCTAAAGCTGGCCGTACACGGAAATGCAAGGCAACGGAAGACAAGAAATGAGGTGGATTCCATCGCCTGCAAGAAGATGGAATTGAACTCAGCCTTATCGAACGGGGAGAAAAAAAACAATTCCCTTTCTATGAGATTGCCATCATTTTTATTATTCCATTTCAATTCTAGCGCATTTTCCTCTCTATATCGAAGCTGTCATTTCATAATTCAGTTTCAACTTCACGACTGACCTAATTCTGGTGGTCGATTGAACTCGTGGGGGGGGAAATCGATTTTACTTTCTGATGAATGCCTTTGATTTTATTTCAGATTTCAGGTGGATTGGAAGGGATTAAAATGGAATGAAAATTCCCACTTGTATGGCCAACAAGTTAGGACCTATAGGGGGCGGTCAGCCACCAACTAGAGCTGCACAATTACCGTAATCGTTAAAAAATCGTGATCTCGATTCAACCCCCCTGACAATCTCCAATGCAGAGTTTGCCGATTCCAATACCTATAATTTAATAGCTAGTAATAGTTAAGTTATTATTGGGGCTGTTACTGATTAAAATTTTCCTGTTCGATTAATCGATTTTTATTGATTAATCTACTAATTTCGATTAATTATAACGCACATACAGATCCAACTACTTTTAGCTGATCTCCTTGCAGGCCGATTCCCAGGGCAGCTACCAACCACTGGAACAATGGATAGCAGGATACAAAAAACTCACAAAGGTAGCGCTCGATGGGAATAGCATTAAAACTTTCATAGTCTTCAAGTAGGTAACAAAATAAATATTGCACTGGAGATAAAATCGATGTAGCTACATAAACTGTAAAAATGGTGCGAGTAATACCAAACGGCAGCAATAGCAGTCATAAAAACATGTAGCTAAGTATGATACTGGTATAAAAATGTGTACAACGATACCACTGCTGGATCCAGATGAGAAGGGGCTAACATCAGTCCGTCGGCATGTAGATGTCCCGTGAAGGGAACTATCACAACTCCCAGTGGATGGCTGTAGAATCCCAGGTTGATAGAGGGAAGTGATAGAAGGAAGTGTAACAGCCCTTGCGTGTGGCAGATAGTAAGGTCCCTCCGGCATGTAGATATGAAGGCACAGCAAAAGAGCCCTTCAGATGGACACGGCAAGCCCCGCCGGTGTCCGTGACGTCACCGGATCTCAGACAGAACTCCCTGAAGACCCGGAAGCCGGCGGAGAGGTGAGTACCGATCAAAAGAATTTTGATCGATCAAAAAAATTAATTGATTAATCAAGGAATTAATAGTTAATTTCCACAGCCCTAGTTATTATTAGTTATTATTTCAGATTTTCGAATTTTCATTCTTATTTTCGAATTTCAGAATTTCAGAAAATTCTGAAATTTGGATATTTCAGAATTAAAAAAATTTGTTGAAATCCGTTAAAAAACGAATTCGGAACTAAACGAATTTCACATGTCTACTAATCAGGTGCTTCAACACCCCCCCCCCCCATTGGAATCCATAGTCATGGGGGCCGGACGCATGGATAGGGGGGCGGCGCCCATGTGCCCTTAATGGACGGGCCCCCCATGGTGGGGCCATTTGTATGTTTTTCATTGGCGGAAGGGGTTAAATACCACCATAAGAAAGAAAGATACATAATTAATTTGGGTACAGTGTTGCATGAGTAATTGTCAGTCAAAGTATCACAGCACTGAAAACTGACCTGGCCGGGAAGAGGGTATAACATGCCGGCCCTAAATTGGTTAAAGTAACTTGCTGGAGTTACGCTTTAACTTCTATGGGGATCAGGATAAAATGTACATATCGGTGGAAAGAGAGAAACACACTTACATGTCACTGCAATGGATTGAAGGGATCGGGATGAAAGCAACGCAATGCTTGAAAACGTAAAACTAGGCATATGGCTTATTGAAAGACATTTTAGCAGACAGGCACCGTGAAAAAATTGTCAATGGTTCCTAAAAACGTAAAATCCATTGACTGCACTGCAGAGTGAGGAGGACGCAGCTGAATGGGGGTTTCTGGAAACGGTGGGGAACGGCTCCATTGTAATGTACTTTAAGGGCACTATAAAATACAAAAGAAAATATCTGCCAAGTTTTTAACGGGAAACATTGTAATTAATGCTGGCCATACACTATTCGAAAAATCAGCCGAAAATCGATCATGTAGACCAGTGGTTCTCAACCTGGGGGTCAAATGATGATTTGTCAGGGGTCACTGAATCCTGGGCTGTTCCTGAAGCCCGCACCTCTCTCCCAGCCTTTTTGCGGCCACCCAGCAGGGCTGTCCCTGGAGCCAGCAGCGGCCCACTCAGCCTCTTAGCAGCCGCCCATTCAATTCACGGCATGGCTGGGGGGCAGAGACTAGAGGTCAGCTGACTGGTGAGGAATATGAAGTGGGAGAGGCTGGAGAAGACACTATTTCCTGATTTAGGCATAGGTGTCACTGCTACGAGAAAAAAAAAAAAAAAGAAATTAGGATAGAGAGATAAAAGGGAAAGAAAGGAGAACAAAGAGTGGTACATCCTAAAATGTACCATAAGGGGTTTTAATACTGTACGAGTGGAAGGGACTCAGGGAGCGCTACTAAATGTCCGTGGGTTAGGGGTGCAAATTACTTGTCTTGTCTTGGGTGCTGACAACCCACGCTACGAAAATTATTTTACTGTTAGGGGTCCCCACAACTTGGGAAATTTTATCAAGGGGTCACGGCACTAGAAAGGTTGAGACACTTAGTTCGTTTTTCGGCAAGTTAATGGGCACAAATCGTTAATCGTTTGTGATGTTTTTGTGGGGAAAAAAAACAAGCGGCAAGTTTGGAAAACTTCTGTCGAATGAACGATAAATTGAAAGGTTAATGTTTACCCGTCCGAACTGTCTGCACTAGGTATATGTAAAAAAAAAAATATATATATATTTTTTTATTTATGTCCTCTGAACGATTTAACGGTCATTACATGATGGCACCATCGTTTTCACTCACGGCCGAATGTTCGTTTTTCGAAAATAGGTTCGGACGATTTTTAGTATAGTGTATGGCCAGCATAAGAGCCGGTTCACACGGGGGCGACACGACTTTGTGCGCGACTTTGCGAGGCGACTTCAGAGTGAACCACAGCGCGACCCACAGCACGACTTTGCCAGTGGCCAATCAAAGAGTAATCAGCTCTGTGGGAGGGAGGGGTTTGCCGAGAAAACTTTTTTTTATTTCCTGGAAAGTTGCTTCATTTAAGACAGGATCTGACTTGGAGGCGACTTCCATTGAAATCAATGGGTACAAGTCGCCTACAAGTCGCCTAGAAGTCGGATTGAAGTAGCACAGGAACCTTTTCTGAAGTCGGAGCGACTTCAGTAGTGTACATTAAGACAGCTCCATTCACTTCCATTGATTTTCTCAACCGCGCGACTTGGGGCGACTTCCAGTCGGATCCCAAGTCACCCCTGTGTGAACCGGCTCGTATGCCACGTACACACGATCTGAAAATCGGACCAACTTTTTTAGTTTAATAGTCGCAAGTAGAAATTGAATAGGTTACTAAAGTCACGAAAATTCTCGTACGACAGAAAAAAAAAATCGGAAGTGATGTCATGTGTTGTAATGTATTTTCGGACGACGACTGTACTGACTACAAATGAAAATCGTACGATTAGGTATCGTACGAAGAAAATTTTCGTGCATGTCCGATAAAATAATAATAAAAATAAAAAAATAATAAATAAAATAATATCGGTTGAACTGTCATGATCGGCTCACGGAAGGCCTGTACTAACTATCCGATTATCGTACGATTCTTCCTCGGACGACATTTTTCGTACGATATTCGAATCTTGTGTACGGACCATAAGGCTTCGTTCTTAGATCAAAGGGATACACTTCTGTGTCTGCCAAGTTTGTAACAACAGGAAACATTGTAACTAACTTCCTTCTTAGATAAAACTTCTGTGTGTAAATGCAGGAAGTTTAACCACTTCAAGTCCAAATCTTTTTCTGACACTTGTTTCTTAAAGTGGATATAAAGCCACTCTCATCCTTTCTAAACTACTGCCATAGTGCTGATCTATAAGGATATAGATGCCTCCTGCATGTATCCTTATCTGTCAAATGTCTCCCCTCTGTCTGTTATAAGAACTGAAAAACTGCAGATTCTGTGGGTGGATCTGTTGGCTGGAGCTCAGTGGGTGGAGTCGTGATGTCAGGAGACTCCCCGCCCACCTCTACACTCCTCTTGTCAACATGCATTTTCTCCTGTGTATTCCTTCTGCTATGATCACTAACATCCAGTCAAAATCCAGAAAAGTAACCACATGACTTCAGAAAAGGAGTGGGGGTGGGAGTTAAAAATAATAATAATAAAGCTAGTGCACGAGATATGTAAATAACCTGTCACTCAAAGCAAGGGGGCGGAACGGACAAAGGTTTTTCTCTGTTTGTCCGTTTTATCTCACTGAACAATAAAAGAGGATTGCTCAGAGCTGAATTAACTATTTGTGGCAAGACCTGGCACAAAATGATAGGAAATCTTATACTCTACATTGTGACAGCAAAAAATAAAATAAAAAATTTCGGGTTTACATCCACTTTAAGTTAAAATCAATATTTTTGCTAGAAAATTACTTGGAACCCCCAAACATTATATATAATTTAGCAGAGACCCTAGGAAATAAAATGGCAATTGCTGCAATATTTTATGTCACGCTGTATTTGCCCAGCGGTCTTTCAAATGCAATTTTTTGGGAAAAAATACATTTCCATGAATAAAAAAAAAAAAACGAAACAGTAAAGTTAGCCCAATTTTTTTGGGTTTTAATGTGAAAGATGTTACGCCGCGAGAATCGTGATCTATCTTCTAAGCAGCAGATTGCAATCTACTTCTATAGAGACTCAAAGATCTCGACCCAGTTGTGCCACCAGCTCCCTTCTCAATCCACCACCTCCCAGACCTCTGATACAGTGGCCATAGACATTGCACAGCCAAGGGAAGTCCTAGAATCCTACTGGGCTCGGAAGTGTCCTATGACAGCTGTGGGAAAACCTGGGAGGACTTCTATACCCAACCAGGCACTACTGACTCCGAGGTCTGTGAGTACATTTTAGGATGTGAGGGAGGGGTGGGGGATTGGTACTAGGTGCTATTTTAGGTTGGGGTCTAAAAGTTTGTACTGCAAGGTGGTAATTTTGTGACGGGAGATGTGCGTTACGTACTACTAACCCCCTGCACTCTGCATTAGGTACTCCCGACCACTAAACTGTGCGTTACTTATCCAAGACCTTATACAACTGACCCCTGTACTCTACTTTGCCAAGTTGCCCACTCCATTATTTTGTTCAGGTTACAAAGCTACATAGTTACATAGTAGGCGAGGTTGAAAAAAGACACAAGTCCATCAAGTCCAACCTATGTGTGTGATTATATGTCAGTATTACATTGTATATCCCTGTATGTTGTGGTCATTCAGGAGCTTATCAAATAGTTTTTTGACACTATCGGAGCTCCCCGCTGAGACCACCGCCTGTGGAAGGGAATTCCACAATCCACATCCTTGCCGCTCTTACAGTAAAGAACCCTCTATGTAGTTTAAGGTTAAACCTTTTTTTCTTCTAATTTTTCTGAGTGGCCACGTGTCTTGTTAAACTCCCTTCCATGGAAAAGTTTTATCCCTATTGTGGGGTCACCAGTACTGTATTTGTAAATTGAAATCATATCCCCTCTCAAGCGTCTCTTCTCCAGAGAGAATAAGTTCAGTGCTCGTAACCTTTCCTCATAGCTAATATCCTCCAGTTCCTTTATTAGCTTTGTTGCCCTTCTTTGTACTCGCTCCATTTCCAGTACATCCTTCCTGAGGACTAGTGCCCAGAACTGGACAGCATACTTCAGGTGTGGCTGGACCAGAGTCTTGCAGAGTGGGAGAATTATCGTTTTATCTCTGGAGTTAATACCCTTTTTAATGCATTCCAATATTCTGTTTGCTTTGTTAGTAGCAGGTCTTTCTGTAAAATTTCTAAATCCTGATGTAAAGTTATTGCCTTGCTTATTTTTGTGTCGTCCGGACTGGTTCCCACAAAAGTGTCAGTTTGTGTCAGATTGTCCACCATACTATCACAGTCCCACTAAGTCAATAATCATAAATAAAAATTCCCATATATATACTTTATGCTGCTTACACACGGCCGTTTTTAATGTCATTTAAAAAAACAACGTTTTTCTCGACGTGATTTTTCGTGTTTCCTCTCAAGCTTGCCTTGCCTACACACTATCGTGAAAAAAAAATGCTCGAGCAAAGCGCGGTGACGTACAACGGCACTATAAAGGGGAAGTTCCATTCGGATGGCGCCACCCTTTGGGCTGCTTTTGCTGATCCTCGTGTTAGTAAAGTTTGGTGAGAGACGATTCGCGCTTTTCAGCCTCGTGCTCTTCAGTCCGTTACAGTGTGACGAATGTGCTATCTCCATTACGAACGCTAGTTTTACCAGAAGGAGCGCTCCCGTCTCATACTTTATTCTGAGCATGGGTATTTTTTTCCCCCTCCTAAAAGCCTACACACTACCGTTTTTCACGACGTTAAAAAGAACGACGTGAAAAAATAGAGCATGTTCTAATTTTTTTAGGCCATTTTTCACGTTGTTAAAAATGCTCTGGAGCCTACACACGATCGTTTTTAATGACCAATTTAAAAAATGGCATTTTCTCGTCATGAAAAACGGTTGTGTGTACGCGGCATTAGTTTTTGGTCTAACTTTCGAGTAAACCAATCAATATTGGCTTATTGGGATTTTTTTTTCATATTGGCCTACATTTATGAAGAAATTAGATTTTTTTTTTTTTAATTATTGGATGTGTTTTATAGCAGTAAGTTATAAAAAAAAATCAAACTTTTCAGCGCAAAAAAAATAAACCACCCAGTGTGATCAAATACCATGAAAAGACCTCTCTATTTTTGGGAAACAAATAATATAAATTTCATTAGTGTACAGCGTTGCCTTTGTCAGTTAAATTAAAGCAGTGCCAAAAAGCAAAAAAATGGCCTGGTCATGGAGGGGGGTAAATCTTCCGGAGGTCAAGTGGTTATTATAATTATATTTCTTAGCACTGTATAAATGTTTTTGTGGTTTGTCTGGGTCATGCAGGATTCTGGAATTCTCTACCTTCTGTAAAGTGTATAGCAGTTCTGAGTGTGTTGTATGTCTTCTTCCCAGCAATCTCAGACGTTGGAGCCCTGGAAGTTGTATAGTACGGTGTCCTTGCTGTTGGGTCTGGATGTCATCACACTAGGGATCTGGCAGATTGTGGATCCTCTGCAGAGGGCTATTGAGGTACGTGAACAGAGGAAGAAAGGAGGGAGGGGGAGGCGCCTCCAAAATTATTTTAATTCAGGAACCTAGTCAAATTTTTCTGGACTATTATTATTATTATTATTATTATACAGGATTTATATAGCGCCAACAGTTACAACATCAGGGAAGACAGTACAGTCACAATACAATTCAATACAAAGGGATCAGAGGGCCCTGCTCGTTAGAGCTTATAGTCTAGAAGACTATGATGTTGTAGAATATGACCTGGGTCAACATGACATTATCTGGCCATTAAAGCCGGCCATGCATGGGTCAAATTCTGAAAGACTTTTCTTTCGAAAATCGTACCTAAGAATTTCCGTTCAAATTTCGCACCATTAGTGGGGCCGCAGCAACAGCCGATTTTCGTGTGGCAATCAAATGTTGGATTTTCTTTTTTAAAAACAAACAAATTTCGAATCAATCATGGAAGAATCGTGCAAGAACTATAATCAAAAAAGAAATGTCCATGAGCTCTGACCTGGAAAGAAAAGAAGATTCCCGGCCACGAAAATGATTTTCCGTAGCAACATGAGGTGAAATTAAAGGCTTGGTTGGTCGAAACCAATGGTGGCACCATCAGATTACAAAACGCACAACATTTCTGATTTTCAAAAGAAAATTTGTTTGGAATTTGATCCATGTATGACCGGCATAATAGACCCTTCTAAAAACACACCATACATGGATGTATAATGATAAACTCATAGCATAAGGCCCATTCTTACTTATTGTACCATAGACGCTGGGCAGGGATGAGCGTAGCCGTTTTGACAAAATTGATTTCATAGTGAAATTATGTTTTTCACCATCGATTTTGCTGAACTTGAAACTTTCACCCATTCAGCGGCTTAAGCCTCGTACACACGGATGGTTTTCTCGGCAAGAAAACTGCTGGGAGAGCTTTTTGCCGAGAAAACCGGTCGTGTGTATGGTTTCTCGTCGGGAAAACTGCCGGGAATCTCTACGAGAAATATAGAGAACCTGCTTTCTATGTTCTCGTCGGGATTCTCGTTGGCCTGTTTCCCGACGAGAAAACCGTGAGTGTGTATGCTTACCTGGCCATGGTAAACCCGCGCATGCTTGAAAAGACTTTGACGCATGTGCAGTAGCTTACAAGTGTAGTGTAGGGTGTAGAAAGATGGCGGCGACGGCATTGAATGTGACGGGCGCAGGCTCGTCGTAGTCGATGACGTCACAGCGTTCTTGCCATTCAAAAGAACAGCGGTTCTTTTGAATGGCCGTGTGTACACTCGGCGAGTAAGGCAAGCTTGCCGGGAATCCAACCTTTTTTTTCCCAACGGGATTCCATTCCCGTGTATACGAGGCTTCAGACCAGTTTTTCTTTGGGAAAACAAAAAGCTAAAC
The DNA here is from genome assembly GCA_029206835.1 of Rana muscosa. Taxonomy (NCBI): domain Eukaryota; kingdom Metazoa; phylum Chordata; class Amphibia; order Anura; family Ranidae; genus Rana; species Rana muscosa. Next base: position 360,892,337 of record CM055125.1, on the reverse strand, counting down.
TCATCCCTGGTTTTGTACCACATGTTGTGAGTTGTTTTAATAAAATACAACTGAACCATGAGGTTCTGATCAGTGTTAATTTAGTCGACTAAAACTTTTTAGTCGACTAAATGAATACTATTTTAGTCAACTAAAATATGACTAAAACTATTGAAATGACTAAAATACAACTAAAACTAAAATGCCATTTTAGTCAAAAGACTAATGCCGCGTACACACGATCGGAATTTCCGACAACAAATGTTTCATGTGAGCTTTTGGTCGGATATTCCGACCGTGTGTATGCTCCATCGGACATTTGCTGTCGGAATTTCCGACAACAAATGTTTGAGAGCTGGTTCTCAATTTTTCCGACAGCAAAAGTTCTTGTCGGAAATTCCGACCGCGTGTATTCAATTTCGACGCACAAAAATCCTACGCATGCTCGGAATCATTGAACTTCATTTTTCTTGGGTCGTTGTACTGTTGTACATCACCGCGTTCTTGGCGATCGGAATTTCCGAGCAACATTTGTGTGACCGTGTGTATGCAAGACAAGTTTGAGCCAACATCCGTCGGAAAAAAAATCCACAGTTTTGTTGTCGGAAAATTCCGATCGTGTGTATGCGGCAGAAGACTAAAACTAAATTGAAATTTGACTTCAAAATTAACACTGGTCTGCATAAATAACATATTCAATTTTTCACACCAGCAGTATATAATGAGTTTGGAAATTGTAGAGAAATGCTTAAATAATGCATTACAATTTAACTACATCCATTAGATTTTAGGCGACTAATATGAGTTTTAGTTGACTAAAATGTACTGGGGATTTAGTCGACTAAATATGTCTAAAACTAAAAGAATTGCAGAAGACTAAAATGGGACTAAAACTAAAATGCCATTTTAGTCCTAATGCCGCGTACACACGACCGGTTTTTCTGACATGCCAAAAACCAATGTTTTTCTTTGACGTGATTCCTCTCAAGCCTGCCTTGCATACACACGGTCAGGCAAAAAAAACCTTGAGCAAAGCGCGGTGACGTACAACACGTACGACGGCACTATAAAGGGGAAGTTCCATTCAAATGGCGCCACCCTTTGGGCTGCTTTTGCTGATCCTCGTGTTAGTAAAGTTTGGTGAGAGACGATTCGCGCTTTTCAACCTCGTGCTCTTCAGTCCGTTACAGCGTGACGAATGTGCTATCTCCATTACGAACGCTAGTTTTACCAGAACGAGCGCTCCCGTCTCATACTTGATTCTGAGCATGCGCGTTTTTTTTCCCCTCGGAAAAGCATACACACGAGCGGTTTTCGCGATGAGAAAAAGACAGACGGGAAACACGACAGGAAAAAATAGAGCATATTCAATTTTTTTTTGCGGGCAATTTTCACGTCGGGAAAACTGCTATGAAACATACACACGACCGGTTTTCCCGACCAATCTAAAAAATTGCAGTTTTCTCGTCGGGAAAACCGGTCGTGTTTACGAGGCATAAGACTAAACTAAATCGAAATTTGCTGCCAAAATGAACACTGGTTCTGATGTTTAATAAAAATGTGATATGTGAAGGGTCTTCTCTGCAACGCCAAGCTCTCTTCACCTCTCAGACTTGCAACACAGCTGCCATATAGTATATTGTATAGACTATGTATAGTAATCATAAAACAATATTTATATTAAAAAACAGGAGTTTACTAAAGAAGAGCCTCGTGGAGACCTGGATGTCCTCATCCTGCCTCAGCTGGAACACTGTAGCTCTGTGAAGATGAACACTTGGCTTGGTGAGTTCCATAGATTCCTAATCTCTTCTCTCATAATTGGTATGTCCTATACAGTATGTGTTCCCCATTTCTGTGTAAGGCCCCATACATACTATTAGATTGTCTGCAGATTTTTGTCTTCAGATTTACCAAAACCATATAATATGAGGTCAAACCTTAAGAGTTTCAATTTGCATGCAATCAGGCAGGCCCTTCCACTACATCGTTTTGGTAAATCTGTTTTCAATTTCTCTTTATTAGTTTATACAAAATGTTTACATTTATACAAGATTCATTACAATATACATCTGTTCCTTCTTGTTATAGATTAAAAAAGAACCTTGATTATTATCTATTAGCTTCTTTGTCGTAAATAATTACTACAATCACACTCACATATTCCTGCTCATTTTTCATACCCATTCACCCCACAAAAAAAGGGGGGAAGCATTTATCTCCCCCTTTATATCTCCCTATTCCCTCTTCTTTCCTCTTTCATGTTATTTTCTATTTATAGATATTCTATCATGTTTGTCAAGGACTGAAATTCATCCCATTTTTGCCATATTCCTGGCATTTGATTCTTTATGTATCCTTCTTCTCTTATCTGTCTTTCCATATATTGTATTTCGTTCATTTCACATATCCATTCTATTATAGTGGGGCTTTTTAGGTTTTGGTAAATCTGAAGATAAAAGTCTGCAGAAAATCTAATAGTGTGTATGGGGCCTTATGATAAACGTAGATGTTATGCTATACTCTAGATTCAGAATTACCTCCTGATATCCCCAATCACTGGCAACATCATACCTTGGATGTTCAACCTCTTCATTGTTCCTTTTCTTTAGGTATTGTGTACGGTTCCAAGGGTCTTCTTCTTTTGCTTGGTATATTCCTGGCCTACGAGACAAAGAGCGTCTCCACTGAGAAGATCAATGACCATCGTGCGGTGGGGATGGCCATATACAATGTAGCAGTAAGTTTCAGAAATGGTGGGAGACGTGTTCCATGCGTGGTGGTTATGTGGTAAAGTGTGGCGATTCTGGATCAGAGCCTACGCCTTAATATACTCCGTAACCATGGAGAATATTATCAAAAACCCCAAAATAGCTTTACTTAATGAACCTGTGGAAGGGATACGTCGACATACGCAGGCTCTAATTTACTTTATCTTTCTGGTGGCCAAAATAGCTATCGCCACTGCCTGGAGGAAGCCTGTGGTTGAGTTGGCGCTAATGAGGCGTAAGCTCATCTTGATAATGACTAATGAAAAGCTGGTCAGCTTACTTCATGACAAAGCTGTCCGATTCCAGAGAGTCCATGGATACAATATCTTCAAACTCCTACGTAGGGAATACTCTGGTGGTGGCTGAAGGTGTGGATCCCGATTCCCCTTTCTCTGTTTCTTTCTAATCTTCTACTTTTTATTCCTCTCTCTCTCTCCCCCCCCCCCTTTTTCTTTTCTTTACGGCTTTGCTTGCACTTTCTGTCTATTCCCTGAGGATATTTTGAATTGGGGAGTCCCCCCCCCCTTTTTTTTATATCTTTTATGCAAACTGCCCCTCAAGTGTTATGTAGCTAAGGAAATTGTTTTGAGCTTGTTGGGATTAGCTATTCATTATCCGCCTCAACAGGAATGGCGGGAGGAGTGGGGATACTCTCTATAGGGAAACTCGTTTCTCCCCCACTGAATAGCCTATAATTTAACCCACAAATTTGGTATTTTTTTAATGTTTGTAACGTTGATGCAAATCCCTACTGGTGATCCTATGACTGTCAGTATGTTATTCCTGAAGCTTATTGGCATTATTTCCATTTTGACACTTTATGCCACCTGCGTAGCAGTTTAGCTCTTTTATAAAACATATAAAACTATAGGCCTTATTCTTTCATGGAAATGTCTGCCTTTTAAACTTTTGTAAAAACACTTTCAATAAAAATTATTGAAACAGAAATGGTGGGAGACTTCGGTACAACCCAAAGCACCCACAACAGCCAAAGTGCAGTCTTTGTTATTTTTTGTATAATTCTCCTTTCAGGGGGCGTGGCAGGGGGTGTGTCCTATGCATACAAACTTTTGCTAATAGGTATCCCTCATTCACATTTTAAAAAGTTGGAAGGTATGCTATCACTAGATTAGCGGGAAATAGAGCGAGAGTATGCTTTAGGAGAAAACTCATACAAATGTGAAGAACACAAAATTCAAGAAATTACCAGGGAAGCAACGCCCCAAAGGGGTAGCAGTGCAACCAGTTAGCAATGGTATATGTCATAAGTGCTAACTGTGGATCTACAGTATATGTATATGTAGGATAAAGGCAATCCAGAGGCTGGAGTTCCTTGTCTTGAACCAGACTGCCTGTTCTTCTGTTTTCTGCTACCTTACAGCTTGTTCACACAAGAACAAGAGTTCAGAGCGTATAGGTCTTGACTGGCTTTCAAACTTTGAGCCCTAAAGAAGGGCATCTCTGAGTCCTCCTAAAAGCATTGTAATGTTTCATGCTTTCACATTTGGACTACACCATCTCTGAGTACAGGTAGTACCCGAGTTAAGAACACCCGAGTTACGAACGACTCCTACTTACGAACGGCCTCAAATGCCGGCCACTTGTGCTCCACTCTGGTCCTGGATACCTTCGAACACCTCCGGACACATCCCACACTGCCGTACTATGCCCCAGATAACATAGCACATCCCAAAACCCAACACAGGCGGCAGTTACACTTACACTTACGAACACTTACGAATGCAGTGTTCCGACCGGAAGTTACACTTACAATTGCAGTGTTGCGACTTACGAACAACTTCGACTTACGAACAAACCTACAGTCCCTATTGTGTTCGTAACTCGGGGACTCCCTGTACTGGTACTTTTGCACTCAAACACACCTGCATTTCTAAGTTAACAAGGAGCCCACCTTGAAAAAAAGTTCCTTTGATGTAAGCAGTCTAAATCATGTCATTTGTATGTGGTGGGCTAAAACCACCTTACATAAAAGTCGTGACTATAGTTCAGGTAGCCCTGAAGAAGGAAGTACTTTGATCCCCATAAACATGTCCACTGTATATTTACTTGGCTACCAATAGAAATTGAGCTTATAACCATTAAGTCATATGACTACTGTATTCATATAGCGAGTTCCTCACCCACCGCACACACTCCAGAAATGAAGGCTTGCTTCTGCTCCAATAATCTTCCCCTTTCCTTTATCCTTTTTCTTTAGGTCTTGTGTCTAATAACTGCACCAGTCACCATGATCCTCAGTAGTCAACAGGATGCCTGCTTTGCATTCGCATCTTTGGCCATCGTCTTTTCGGCCTACATCACCCTAGTTGTCCTCTTTGTACCTAAGGTAAGGAGCACCATGAGCTGGGATCCAATGGTCCTTTTAAACTGATTCTGTGTGGGGTTCTAGTAGAGCTCTATGGTAGTGAGAAACCACATGGACTACTAAGCAAAAAACAAGTTCCTTAACTTTGGTATATCTACTTATTTTTAGTTTTGCCTTGTATAGAGTAGGGAATGGGAAAAACTCCTCTCTGGTTTCTTGACCTTCTTGGCTCAGGGAACATAACAGTAAATGAGAAGAAATATCTCCAAAGAGGAAATCCTCTCTTAGATAGCTGTCAACAGAACTCCACAAAGGAAGATTTCCATTCACCTTCTGGCCTAGGGACAATTGTAAGTTTTTTGTGTCAGGCTCCTATGGTAGCGAGCCCTTGTAGAAGGCCAACTTGGGGTTCCCCGGGCGCATAGTCTAAGCCCCAGCCTCCTTCTTCTTTGGGGCCTCTGATGGTGGCGATGGACTTGTAGCAGACTAGAACCAGGCCATGGAGGATGTGGAGACCTCTCACGAGTGCAGAGTACATATGGCAGGAGACAGAATAGGATTTAGGAAAAAAAACTGAGATCAGGGCATGTGGCAGGCAGGCAAAAAAAATAGATGAAGTTGGGGTCTGTACACAGAAAGTCAGACACAGAATACAAAAGTCTGGCTCAAAACTGATATGGTCCAGAAATATTTAGACAGAATAAAGGTGGATAAAGCACCTGGACCAGATGGCATACACCCACGGATCCTAAAAGAATTGAGCTCTTATTTCAAAGCTATTGTATCAAATTTTTTAGGTACTCGTTAATGATTTGAATAGTACCACTGGATTGGTGTAGGGCCCATGTGCTGCCTATATTTAAAAAGGGATCAAAGTCTTTACCAAGTAACTCCAGACCTGTTTAACTTCTATAGTCGGGAAGATACTGGAGAGATTAATAAAAGACCACATAGATGAGTTCTTGCTGGAAAAAAATATTTTAAGCAACAGACAGCATGGATTCATGAAAGACAGAAGTTGTCAAACAAACCTGATTTCTTTTTATGAAGAGGTAAGTAAAACCTTGGACAGAGGCGTGGCTGTGGACGTGGTATACTTGGATTTTGCAAAAGCATTCGATACAGTTCCCCACACACGGCTCATGTGTAAGGTAAAGTCTACAGGATTGGAAATATCAGTTTGTAAATGGATAGAAAACTGGCTAAAAGACAGAATTCAGAGAGTAGTGGTTAATGATTCTTACTCTGAATGGTCCAAGGTTATCAGTGGTGTACCCCAAGGTTCAGTGCTGGGACCCTTACTTTTTAAAATCTTTATAACAGATATTGGGTCTGAGATCAAAAGAAACATTTCAGTCTTTGCAGATGACACCAAGCTATGCAGTGGAATAACGTCCTTACATGATGTCGCCAATTTACAAACCGACCTCAATGCTCTGTCTAATTGAGCGACTATGTGGCAGATGAGGTTTAATGTTGATAAATGTAAAGTTATGCACTTGGGGGCTAATAATATGAATGCATCATACATACTAGGGGAGTACAACTGGGGGGATCTGTAGTGGAGAAGGATCTGGGGGTTTTGGTAGATCATAAGCTCAATAATAATATGCAATGCCAAGCTGCAGTTTCCAAAGCGAGCAAAGTCCTTTCTTGTATTAGGAGAGGTATGGACTCCAGAGAGAGAGATATAATTTTGCCCCTGTTCAAATCATTAGTAAGACCTCATCTGGAATATGCAGTTCAGTTTTGGGCACCAGTTTTCAAAAAGGATATTGGGGAACTGCAGAAAGTGCAGAGAAGGGCAACCAAACTGATAAGAAGCATGGAGGAGCTCAGCTGTGAGGAAAGATTAGAGGAACTGAATTTATTCAACTCTTGAGAAGAGGAGAATAAGGGGGGATATGATCAACATGTACAAATATATAATAGGTCCATATACTGAACTTGGTGTTGAGTTATTCACTTTATGGTCATCACAGAGGACAAGGGGGCACTCTTTACGTCTGGAGAAAAAGAGATTTCATCTCCAAATACGGAAAGGTTTCTTCACAGTAAGAGCTGTGAAAATGTGGAATAGACTCCCTGCAGAGGTGGTTCTGGCCAGCTCAGTAGATTGCTTTAAGAAAGGCCTGGATTCTTTCCTAGATGTACATAATATAACTGGGTACTGACATTTATAGGTAAAGTTGATCAGGGAAAATCCGATTACCTCTCGGGGGATCAGGAAGGAATTTTTTCCCCTGCTGTAGCAAATTGGATCGTGCTCTGCTGTTTTTTTTTTGCCTTCCTCTGGATCAGCTGTGGGTATAGAATTGGGTATATGGGATTGTATGATATTATTATTTTATTTATTTATTTTTATGGTTGAATTAGATGGACTTGTGTCTTTTTTCAACCTGACTAATTATGTAACTATGTAACCAGTAATACGTGGGAAAGCAGGAACACGGAGGGAGAAACTAGGAAGTTGCTCAGGAAATGGAAGCTGCGCTGTCCAAACCATGGGCAATAATATGGAGTTGTCCCCTCCTTTGTGGCTATACAACTCTTCAGTTGAAAGCTTTCAATGGGGTTCTTGAATGTCTGTAGGACTTTGTGTCCCTTCAGCCATTTGTGAGGTCAGGTACTGACATTAGGTTGTGCACCCCACAGCTCAAACATACATGCCTTTCTCTACATCCTCAGCTGCACGGGGCAGTGAATGAATAGGCTGTTCTCTGTGCTAAGCGGCTTCCTGTTCATTCACAAACACAGTTTACTATGCTTCAGTTATGAATGAACACAGCGAGTGAGTGTATTCACTGTATACATTTATAAAAGGAAGAGGCTGGAAAATTACATATTTACTAGCCCCTTCCCCATTCTCCATCCTGAATTATACCCCGCAGCAGCTAGGGGGAGAGGAGAGATGCCAGCAGCACTGTGGTACGGGGCTAGCCTGGGCAGTAGGGGAAATCTGCACTGCGCATAGTGATTAGGGTGTGCCCAGGCACACCTGGCACACCCACTGTGCACGCCTATGGGTACTGATGTAGGATGAGAAGACCTGGCTCACAATCGATGTTCCAATTTATCCCAAAGGTGTTCAGTAAGATTGAAGGCAGAGGTTGAGGCCACTTGAGTTCCTTTCCACCAAACTGAGCAATAACATGGAGTTGTCCCCTCCTTTTGGGCTATACCACTCTTCTGTTGAAGGCTTTTCACGAGATTCTAGTGTGTAGGTAGGAATTTGTGTCCCTTCAGCCATTTGTGAGGTCAAGTACTGATGTTGGATGAGAAGACTTGGCTCACAATCTGTGTGCCAATCAATCCCAAAGGTGTTCACTTGAGTTCCTTTCAACCAAACTGGGCAATAATATAGAGTTGCCCCTCCTTTGTGGCTATACCAGTCTTCTGACAAGGTTCTGGAGTGTCTGTAGAAATGTGTGTCTCTTAAGCCATTTGTGAAGATAGGTACTGATGTTGGATCAGAAGACCTGCCTCACAATCTATGTTTCAAGCCATCCCAAAGGTATTCAGTGAGCTTGAAGGCAGAGGTAGAGGCCACTTGAGTTCCTACAAAATGGAAAATTCCCTCACGGGTTTTTTAGCAGCCAAGAAAAGTATTCAAATTTGTTGATTAAAATTATTTTATTTTATCAAAAGCAATTAACAATTTCATGAAAGTTGTAAAAAATGAGGTCTGGCATTTACATGAAAATAGCATTACCCATCAATCATGATAAAACTACACATTGGTATGGAAGCCGTTATTAGCATTTTACTGCAACTCTGGCCACTTGAGTTTCTTTCAACCAAACTGGGCAGTAATATAGAGACGTCTCCTTCTTTGCGGCTATACCACTCTTCTGTTGAAGGCTTTTCATGAGATTCTGGAGTGTTTGTAGGCATTTGTGTCCCTTCAGCCATTTGTGAGGTCTGATTTTGAATGAAAAGACTTGGCTCACAATCGTTCCATTTCTTCCCAAAGGTGTTCAGTAGGGTTGAAAGCATTATGCCCCGTACACACGACCGGTTTTCCCGACAAGAAAACTGTCATTTTTTAGATTGGTCGGGTAAACCGGTCTTGCGTATGCTCCATAGCAGTTTTCCCGACGAGAAAACTGCCCGCAAAAAATTTAGAACCTGCTCTATTTTTTCCCGCCGTGTTTCCCGTCAGTCTTTTTCTCCTCGCGAAAACCGGTCGTGTGTATGCTTTTACGAAGGGAAAAAAACGCGCATGTTCAGAATCAAGTAGGAGACGGGAGCGCTGAAATAAATATTGATAGATCGATAATATTGTATTAATAATCGATATTCAATAATTCATATTGATGAGAAAAGTTTCAAGAAAATCCGTCCCGTTCTTGTAAAAACTCAAAATTGATTTAATAATAAAATAGTTACCGTATATACTCGAGTATAAGCCGAGTTTTTCAGCACTTTTTTTGTGCTGAAAATGCCCCCCCCTTGGCTTATACTCGAGTCAGCTTTTTGCGCCTGATCTCCCGGAGTTTGGGGACCCGTTACCGGCCCAAAGTTTTTTGTCTGGGGGACCTACGGCCGGGGAGCACTGATTTTTCAAACCGGGCACCCCTTCCATAGACTCCCATGTTAAACAGTAATTTCTCCAGTGATTTTGGGGACCCAGTACTGGCTGGGCGTAGGTCCCCTGGACCTGAAACTTGGCACACAAGTAGCCCAATCTCTCCTCTATAAGTGCACAAAGTTTTTTGTCTGGGGAACCTACGGGCGGGGAGCACTGATTTTTCAAAGCCGGGCACCCCTTCTATAGACTCCCATGTTAAACGTCAGTCTAGTCATGGACACAGTGAGGCATGGGCACAGTGAGGCATGGGCACAGTGAGGCATGCACATGGACACAGTGACACAAAGTGAGGCACAGTGAGGCATGCAGATGGACACCCTAGGCTTATACTCGAGTCAATACGTTTTCCCAGTTTTTTGTGGTAAAATTAGGTGCCTCGGCTTATACTCAAGTATATACGGTAAATATAAAAAAATAGCATTGATAAGTTTCTTATTAATGAAGATCGAATCAAATGAATATCTTTGAGTGTGTGAGTGTGTGAAACTGAATCAGCTTCTTTCCAAGTCTCCAAGTGTGAGTGAGTGTTGCATTCAAAGAGACCGCATGTCTTCCACATGTCTGCTTATATAGCCCGCCCACACCTTCCTAAAAGAAGCTAATTTAACGTTCATATTTGCCTTGTGGTTCTACAAAAAAAACGCGGACTTCAAATATATCCTTAGTTGTTCAATGTCTAAAATTCCTAAAGGTGGGGCTGTGAACAATGTGAGTAACTAAAATAAACATTATTCAACTTGTAATATAATATTACTACATTTCTGAATCAAATACTAAATATTACACTATGGATACATTAAAAACCAAACATTCTTATTAATATCCTAATCAAGAAATATAGCAATCTAGCGCACTCACCCCAGACTTTACCTGCTTTTTTTCTTTTACTTGGCTCCTCCGCAGGAAAGACTGAGGCACACCGCACCATAAGCCCGTACCCTCCTGGATAGGGAGGTTGAGCGGTGTTAGTTTTTCTCGGGCCTGCCTGCGGCTGGTGTTAGAATCCTCCTGAGCTGATCTCGTCTCTGCCTTAGCCAGAGACAAGTCCTTAATTCTCCCCAGTAAAGTAACTGTCCACACCAACTGAAAGTCCAACCTTAGTATTTATTTCACCACGGATAACAAATAGTCTCTATGAGAGCAGACAGGTTGGCACGAGACACAGGTCAGATAAGGTGGGAGGAGGTCCAGACACAAACTCAATTTAGGCTTCTCTTACTGTTCTGATTTCATGAACAGGTTTGGGCGCACGGTCTCTGCCACAGACCGGGTGAATATGAAAAGTCACTGCCACTGACTTGGTGAAGTTGGTCACTGCCACTGACCTGGTGAATAGGGCCTTGCCCTATTTGGTCACTGCCACTGACCTGGTGAATAGGGCCTTGCCCTATTTGGTCACTGCCACTGACCTGGGGAATAGGGCCTTGCCCTATTTGGTCACTGCCACTGACCTGGTGAATAGGGCCTTGCCCTATTTGGTCACTGCCACTGACCTGGTGAATAGGGCCTTGCCCTGTTTGGTCACTGCCACTGACCTGGTGTGCGTAGAGTCGCTGCCACTATGACCTACAGAACATGCACTTCCTTCTTGAAGAAACTTGGCCCTTGTTAAGGAGAAGAACCTCCCTCTGGAGAGTTACCAGAGGCCCCCACTGTCACCACGACTCTGCACTGGGTCTTCAGAAGGGGTCACCTCCCTGGCCTCCTCGATCCTGGATACGGGTCCCCTTGCAAGGCGGCACCCTGGGAGCCATCAATCCTGGGTGGAACCCAGCCGAACCCGCTGGGCCCCCGGGCCTCCAAACTAGTATCTCACCCCAGACTGAAGGTGTCTGGGGTGGAACAGGAACTCGGCCTCCGGGCCTAGGGCACCCGGAGACGACACACGCACCACCCAGGCTGAAGGTGCCTGGGCGCGACCCGCTGGAAGATGTGTAAGAAGAAGAATGAAGCCGTGCAAATGGAATTTTAGCAATGACAGTGCAAAAAAGAGTGTAAGCAAGACAGAATGGACTGCTGTCTCTACTGATTACCAACACCTAGATGTGGTAATGGGAAGTGAAAGAGAGAGGGAGTAGGAATGGTGCTGTCTATTTACTGTCTTGGTACCGTACCAATGAAGGTGTGTACATAAAAGGATAAATATGCCGATAAGTAAATTAAAATATAATTAAATATGCCAGTAATAATAAAGGTGATATAAGCTACTAAAAAGTAATAAATGGAAATTGGTAGTGGCAATGAACAATATTACATAAAAATGATAGTATTAATAAAAAACATATCAGTGATAAATCCTTGATGGTAAAAAACGTAATACTGTGATATGGTGGAATAAAATAAAATAAAGTCCGTGGTGACAAAGTGCTGTGACCCAGAACGAAAATAAATAAATAAATGATTCCAATAATTTCAGGAAATAAATGATTCAGAACAAAAAAGAATTGGTGTGATTTTGGTGGTCACTGCAAACCGTGGTGCATCCGTGCTCTGATAGAAATGCTCACGCACCAGATAATTCATACCCTCAAGGGGTGTATGGCATCCACAGTGTTAGCCACTGTGAGGCTCTGTGGCACAAAACTCTATTCCTCTATGTTCCTCAATGCTTGGTAATCCAGCTCCAATGTTACCCAGATGCAAGAGAGACAAAGGGGGATACTCCCAATAGTGTGATACCGCTTATGTACACAATCTTTATTCATAAACATATACAGGGTACTTAAAAATGAGCATTTAAGCATACAAACAATTCTTTGCAGGGAAGTTGTGTGATGCTGTGCTTACTGCTCGACCGGTTTCGTCGTAATGACTTCATCTGGAGCATGCACCTGCATCACTGCACTTCCTATTTATAGCCCACGGCATCATGCTGATTATGGCGGCCTCTGCAAGATGGCCGCACCTTTTTATACCCTCTCCCAACAGGTACAGCAGGTTCCCCGCCCCGCCGTACTACTGCCGAGAGGAGACAAAAAAGACACAGCCCTGTATCAGTAGTTCAACCCTGGCCTACGGCAACAGCGCCACCTGTAGGCCACAGGAAACAGCACACCAATACCATCCCCCAGGGACAGAAATGGTCCAAGAAACCTGACAATTGGTGTATCTGAGCCATATTAATACTCAGATACTCTCCCTAAATATAGCACCCCGCTACAGCAATATTTAAGAACTTATAATCTTAGCTAAAATACTTTTACATATTAAGTAATATGAGATCTTTCTT